>JAWXYG010000001.1:10000000-12500000 GCA_034222035.1 Acacia crassicarpa
AAAATTTTCAGTGACTGAACAACCTCAGCTAAACTAAGAAATTACTAAGTCGTAGAATTAAGAATCTAAATTATGTGTAGGAACTGATTTTCCTAATCAGCAACTCAAAGTTGGAGTAAAAAAATGGATTTGAGATGCCAATAATAGTGTTGTGTGGGCGGGTTTTCATGAAAAGAACTTGTAGTCCTTTGCTGATAGGATGATATTCCTCAAAGCACCGATCGGGGACAGCGTCATGAGCAGAACACCAAGCACGATGCAGGCCTGTTCATATATATAAAAAGCATTTATTTGAGTCAGGGAAAAATAATAATTAATTAAGTCTGACAAAAATTATGACGTGAATTTTCAGAGTAATTTTAAAACGTAACGTACCCAATTGACTGTCCATGACAAGGAAAAGGGCTTGGGTTTGTAGAGCTTAAGCCACATAACACAGGGAAGCTGCAAATAGCATAAATAGTTAAATATGTCTGATCCAAGTTTGTACGTGAATAATGAATTCTATTTTATTCGAATAAAAAAGATTTGGTCACATTAACTGTACTTACAAAGTATGATGCTGGAGCAAATGCAAATCCTCCGAGGAATCCAAGAAGAGAACTAAAGAAGGGGATGATTATGGCAACCATCATCGTCAACACTGTAAACATAATAAGAAACCACATATATATAGTTAACAACTTTGATTTCCAGTAAGTGTATGTTGTGATCAGGAATTGAAGAGTGATGTGCAGTACATACCGACAAACAGGGTGCGAGTAACGAAGCGAAGGAGCGAGGAAGGAGGAAACTTCAATTTCACCACCAAGAAGGTTTCCAAAATGTCAAAAACTGCCATTGCATACACCTGATAGCCACCGACGACATGAATAACAACGAAGATGTTAGCAACAACGATGAGCCACCTGGGATGCTCCAAACCGACGAGGACGTTGTCGGCGACCGAGTTGCCGAAGACGTAATAACCCAAAAGGGCAACAGGGAAGTAGCAGATGAAGACTCCGATGTAGGCCCAAATCACTCCCTTCCACATGGGACCCTTGGAAGGCTTCTCCGGCGTCGAAGGGATGGTGGCTTGGATCTCCAGAGCGACGCTGTGTCCGGCGTATGCAAACGCTATGTCCCCCAATGACGTGAAGAAGTTGAAGGCGGCGTCCGCGGGGCTGTTTGCTTTGATGGCGTAGCTGACGCCTGACTGCACCCCTCTTCCCAATGAAGCCCCCCAAGCGATGGTGGAGTACAAGATAGACATGACACAGGCGCTAAAGGAGACAGCGGAGATGGAGTTGAAGTTAGGGAGGTGGCAGAGGAGGAAGTTGAAGGCGGCGAAGATGACGATCCACCATGAGCTCCGGAAGGCGGGGCAGTTGGTGCAGAGGGTGTCGTGGACCTTCTGCATGGAGTGGCCGCCGGTGATCATATAGGCAATGCAGGTTCCGACCTGCACCATCAGCTGCTGGGGAACGACGATGTAGAGGCCCAGCTTCTCCCCAAAAACGTGCTGCCCAAGCTCGTGGTACCGGTCAAACCGCTTCCCCGGCACCATCTCATGCATCTCAACCATTTGCCAGAGTGTGAACAGCGTGATTAACCATGACAGTATCTGTTGGAAATTAGAGATATAGATGAAGAACAATATTTTGATTATAAGAGAAATAAAAATACACGACTATATTTCTCTCCCAACTCACAAAATAACTCTCTCAATTTTTTTTCTCTAACAAGTGCTGCGGCACTATTCTCTCTTGTCTCTCTATTCTATTTTTTTCATTCACGGATCCATTTTTCTCTTCTTGATTAGATATTACTGATCTGATCTTCTCTCTCTGATCCTTTCTTCATCAGGATCCTGATCCTCTTCTGGGATCTTCTGTCTTTAATCAGATCATCATCTTGATCTGATGATCCTGTCTTCGGGTGCCAGGATAATCTCTCTCGTTGCATGTCTCCATATATATAGAGCTGCTAAACCGACACACATACATTATCTAATTATTTGTTGTGCCGCCTTAACTTCCGTAATTGTCTTCCACATATTCAGTCGCTATATTTGAATTCGCCACATGCTTCCAGTTGCTTTTTCTCCATTTTTTATAGCCATCATTCTTGACTTTTCTACAATTGTTTTTCTTCTTACAACGCATGCTTCCATGTAGCTTCATTCTTTTCTCTCCAGCCACCATGTTGGACTTTTCTTTTCTCACATTATTATATTATTATTTTAGCTACTACTTGCTTCTCATTTGTTCTCTGTCGGCAATGATAAGGGAGATTACAAAACTGCTTCACGTGTTGCTTCTTTCACTTTCCCTTCTCTTCGAGACACAACTACAAGCTTCCTCATTAATCCGGCTGCTTCCACAAAAATCTTGATTGGCGGTGGATTAAAGAAAAACATAAAATTGAGTTTGATTTCTAACACTCCCCCTCAAACTCAATTTCTCATATCAATCAACTCTTTCTACCTGTTGAATTTTATCTGCCTTCAATGGCTTCTCAGTCTTTTTATTGCTTCTTTTGAACAGCTACTACTACTTCTGCTTCATGCTGAAAAAATTTCAAATCTTTCGTTTGATTGGTCATATCAATTGCGTCTACCACGACCACCTCGAGTATTGAAACCACTTCGAGTGTTATGTCTACCTCTATATCCACCACAATTTCTTCTACCACGTACATAGCTGCTCTTTGCTAAGATTCCTTCAACAGACAACTTACTTTGAAAAGCTTGCTCCAAACTGCTAGAGCCTTCATTCAGATTCATTCTTTGCTCGTGAGCTTGAAGAGAACCCACAAGTTCATCAATGGACATGACTGACAAATCTTTGGCTTCTTCAATGGCGGTGACGATATAATCAAACTTCCTTGTTAGTGACCGCAGAATCTTCTCTATTATTCTGACATCATCTAGAGTCTCTCCGTTTCTTTTCATTTCTTTAGCCACCTTTTGCACTCGTGAGACATAATCTGTAACTGGCTCCGTATTCTGCATCTTCAAATTTTCAAATTCAGCTCTGAGTGATTGCAGTCGTATCTTCTTGGCTTTGTCTACACCTTCACAAGATTTTTGCAAAATCTCCCATGCATTTTTGGAAGTTTTTGCATCTGATATTTTTTCAAAGATTGATTCATCAACACCTTGAAAAATTAAAAATAGAGCCTTCTTGTCCTTCTTTCGAGAGTCCTTAAGCATTTTTCTCTGCGCATCTGTCAAGGCTGCTTCGGCAGCTGCATCAGCGGGCTCCGTATATCCATCTTCAACTAGATCCCATATATCTTGGGAACCTAGTAACGTCTTCATTTGAATGCTCCAGTTCCCATAATTGCCTTTCGACAATTTAGGAATTTGTGGTTGCACCATCTCTGCCATTTTATCGAACCAGGCTCTGATACCACTTGTTGGAAATTAGAGATATAGATGAAGAACAATATTTTGATTATAAGAGAAATAAAAATACACGACTATATTTCTCTCCCAACTCACAAAATAACTCTCTCAATTTTTTTTCTCTAACAAGTGCTGCGGCACTATTCTCTCTTGTCTCTCTATTCTATTTTTTTCATTCACGGATCCATTTTTCTCTTCTTGATTAGATATTACTGATCTGATCTTCTCTCTCTGATCCTTTCTTCATCAGGATCCTGATCCTCTTCTGGGATCTTCTGTCTTTAATCAGATCATCATCTTGATCTGATGATCCTGTCTTCGGGTGCCAGGATAATCTCTCTCGTTGCATGTCTCCATATATATAGAGCTGCTAAACCGACACACATACATTATCTAATTATTTGTTGTGCCGCCTTAACTTCCGTAATTGTCTTCCACATATTCAGTCGCTATATTTGAATTCGCCACATGCTTCCAGTTGCTTTTTCTCCATTTTTTATAGCCATCATTCTTGACTTTTCTACAATTGTTTTTCTTCTTACAACGCATGCTTCCATGTAGCTTCATTCTTTTCTCTCCAGCCACCATGTTGGACTTTTCTTTTCTCACATTATTATATTATTATTTTAGCTACTACTTGCTTCTCATTTGTTCTCTGTCGGCAATGATAAGGGAGATTACAAAACTGCTTCACGTGTTGCTTCTTTCACTTTCCCTTCTCTTCGAGACACAACTACAAGCTTCCTCATTAATCCGGCTGCTTCCACAAAAATCTTGATTGGCGGTGGATTAAAGAAAAACATAAAATTGAGTTTGATTTCTAACAGTATCAGCACAACCACCCCTGGTCCCCTGCACACGCACAACATATATACAAGTCATATTAGCTAGTACGTCCCTCAGTCAACTGGCTAACTAGTTTCATGAGAGTATTAGAATACCTAATGGCTTCCAGACTTAATAGCAGGAGTAGTAAAGGCATATGTAAAAAGAGAAAGATATCGTAGAGGCAAGGTCTTTTATTACAGAAAAAGATTCTTATTCAGCGTGTTTGAAAGACTGAAAACCGAACAAAGGTTCACGGTTCAAGGTATATTATTAAAAATAACATCCTATTTAAGTATACAAGTTAAAACAAATCCTCTGGTTAAATAGTCTAAACTACAACTTATAAACCTATACTGATAAAAGATTAAATATTGTAGACTATAGTAGATTTGAGGCCTCTTAAGGGGGAGGAGAAGATTATAAATGAGCCTTAGATTAATTTCGATTCCTTCTGAATATTCACTTATGCCCTATCACCCTCAGGCTTCTAAAAAGCATAAAGTTATAAGTTGTCATTTGTTCTTGTGGATTTCATACTTAGTGTCCTTACCACTACATTTTTTTTATATCGACCTGACTCTAATACTATTTGTAATACATTGGTTTATATATTGACTTGACTCTGATACTATTTGTAATACATTAGTTTATATATCGACTTAAGTCTGTCTCTTATATTATTTGTAACATATCCTCATATCGTAAAGCACTCGAATGTTATAAAGGACGATAAAGGATGTCTTGTAAAATAAGAATAAAAAAATAAATGTGCAACACATGATTAACTGCTAAAATAGAGATTTCAAGATTTTTATAGAGTTCTAATCTATAATTATTTTACTATTAGAAGTATCAATAAGTTATAGAAAAAATTACTCACAAGTCCCACATACAAACATGCATGTTCCCAAATTTTTCATATTGGGCCTGTTTGGAGTTTACATTTACCAACATTTAGACCAATAATTTTTTTAAAAAAAAATTCAGTTCAAAAGCCAACTCTTTTTTTTCATGTTTAGGTTCACTTATTTTCCACTGGGCTTAAATCGAAAAAGCCGAATGGTGTAAAAGCTAGTGGGTGGAGTGGTGGGTGAAAAGCTCCAACAACTTTTGAGTGGTGGGTCAAGATTTTTGACTTATTTCTCGATGTAGTTGTTTTTTGACATTTTTTGAAAGCTACCGTGGGTGAAAAGTTAGTCTCCCTTTTTTTGTTTTTTCTTTTTGCCAACCATTTTTTTGTTATTTGATTAATATTATAATCCTTTCAAAGAAGCTTTAGGATATGCTTGGTATCAACATATAAAAAATATTTATATACGTTCTAATTTATATATAATTTTATCTATTAAATATATTTAATTAAAGACTTTATTATTTATTACCTTTTTAAATAATAATTTAACTTTTTTTCACATTTAAATTTTAAAATAAATTTTTATCTTCAATTATCATAATATATACACTATCAATAAAATTCACACCCTTTCTTGTTATTTTCCATCTTAGCTGACTTTTCAGCTGCTAACCCAAACACGTTTCCATTTCGAAAAAAAAAAAACCCAGTTCTGCCATTGTTAATCCAAACACAAATTATATTTACAACCTGTCTTTGTCTTTTTTTTCTATTAGACTTCTGTAAAAGTTATATAAAAAAATAAGTCGCCTCTCTCATCGCTGACATAAATAGGCCCCATTTACAAGTCACATTGCGTTATTTAATTAAGTTTACAAGTTAAGTTTAATTTAATAATTCATGTTTATATGTCAAACTTTGGTATTTATAAATCCAGTTGCATTAAGAAGGCTCTAGCATCAAATAGAGATGGTCTAGCGATGTAAGACCATTTATATCCTTTTGAAGTCTCAAGTTCGAGTCTCAAAGGAAATATTTATATTGGGAGGGACAACCACGAACCCCAAACTAGATATGGAAATGATAATATCCAAAAAAGAAGAAGAAGAAGGCGGCTTTAGCGAATGCTAGGGGTTTGCTAGCTTTTTGTCTTCTCCTGATTGGGTCTTGCTGTACGTCTCGTAGGATGTTTGTTTAGAGCAGCATTAAGTTTCTCTTGAGCGCTTGTATTTCATATATATATATATATATATTTAAAAAAAATCCAGTTGCATTATTTATACAACTAGGCAAACTTGTAAAAAATTAGGTTTCTTTAAAATTGTTTTTAAAAAACAAAAAAGTCTCTGCCGGGAGCACTTAAAATAATTGCTTTTATATGCTTTATAGGACAAAAAAATCCTTCACATATTTATCTTGTATGACATAAAATCAGCCGCTATTATATATTACTGATGGATATATTGTATGTAATCCCACAGGCTGACACTACAAAAAAAAAAAAAAAAACTTCGTATTAGTCACGGAAATTATCCACAAGATTTTTTCGTGGATAATTAAATTACCTGTTGAAAATTTCCGTCCCAAAAAAATTGTAGTAAAAATAAGCCAGGTCTTTTTTTGGGATGAAAATTTGCTATAGGTAATTTATCCACGGAAATCACCAACAGAATTCCATGGGAAATTACATACGGAAAAATTCCATAGGTAATTTCCGTGGCTAATATGAAGTTTATTTGTAGTGTGACAAATCATTTTTTTGCATCACCATGCAAGAAAACTGAATAAGATTAACGAATATAGTCAAATAAATAGTATATGTCTTGTAATACAATCACAACTCTATCTTGGTCTCTTCAGTCTTATATAAATGGGAAAATTGAGATTTGAGAGGAAGTTTTTCTTTTTCTTTTTTTCTTTCATGAATTTGTTCTAATAATGATTTCCTTAAGGTGGGATTCCATAGGAAAATTTATCGATTATGTATATACATAGGTGATATTATTATTTATTTATTTTATCTAATCAAATTAATATTCTATAAATATTTTTATTTCTTAGTAATTTTATATAACAATAATTTAAAGGCATAAAATCTATTCAAGTATGTCTAATATATATTTATCTGAATAAAAAATTATATATCTTGTGCATTTATCTTCATAATTGACATAAACTTGAATATCTGAATACAACTGACAAACTCAAGGGTTTTATTGAACAATAATTAGAGTCAATCAATTACAAGGGCAAAAGTACTACATAGACTCTGAACCAAACCAAGATAAAGATCAAGAAATCAAGATAATAATCCTAATGACGATGTAGAGGCCCAACTTCTCCCCAAAAACGTGCTGCCCTAGTTCGTGGTACCGGTCGAACCGCTTCCCAGGCACCATCTCGTGCATCTCAACCATTTGCCCGAGCGTGAACAGCGTGATTAACCATGACAGTATCTGCACAACCACCCCTGGTCCCCTACACACGCACAACATATATACAAGTTGTATTAGATAGTTCGTCCCTCAATCAACTGGTTAGTTTCATGAGAGTATTAGAATATTTGTTAAAGACCTAATATGCCTTTCATACTTAAAAGAAAGGCCACAGGCTATGCAGAAAATAAGAAGAATGAAAAAGAATAATAGCAGGAGTAATAAAGGCATACGTAAAAAGAGAATGATATTATCCTATTACAGAAAAAGATTCTCGTTTGATAGAATAATAAAGGCGTGTTTGAAAAATTCAAAACCGAACAAACGGTTCACGGTTCAAGGTATATTATAAAATAACATCCTATTTAAGTATACAAGTTAAAACAAATCCTCCGGTTAAATAGTCTAAACTAAAACTCTAACCTAAACCGATACTGATAAAATAATAAATATTAGAGACCTGAGAAGTATCTGCAGATTAATAAGCGATTCCCTTAATTATCTAAATATATCTTATACTAAGGACCGGAGGAGTATCGGATTAATAAGCAATTCCCTTACAATTCGTTTATGTGCCGTTTGGTACAGTAGAAGAGTTTTTTTATATGATACCATGGTGTATATATAGAAGACTAGAAGTGAGATATAATTTTTAATTAAAATATGTATTTATATTTATAATATATTTTTTATATACCACCCATTATTTAATAATAATGATTTTTCCTCTACTCTTCGACAAACCTAGCTAAGAAAAAAGGAAGAGCAACATCATCAAAATACAAATGGCTTAGTGTCTCAACATGACAGGTTGATTATTAATCCTCGCCCTTGCCCTCAAAACCCTAAATAATCCCAACCTTCTAGAACCTTCCATGATTAAATATTCTCCTCCTCCTCAGTCGTCCCTTTTCACAATGGAACCCATCATTATAATTATCACCTTGCCTGCCAACCAATGCAAATGCAAAGACAACCCCCTGAACAAAACTTCAACATTGGAATGATTATATGATTTCGGAATATATTGCGATGACTTTCAATCTCTAAACCCTTTCTTAGTTATTGATTGTGTTCCTAAACTTTTGAGTCAGTTTGAATTATAGAGACATGTTTATTCTAAATGTAAGGATTAACTTATGTTTTTTTGAGCCAAAAAAAAAAGGATTAACTTATGTTTTGAGTTAAGAAAATAGGAAATAATTCTAAGTCAAAGTTAAGGGACGAGAACTATTATTTTCCCTTTAATTATAATTATAAGGTTTAATGTTTCTGCTTTTGTTGTAGAAATATTTTTTCTGTCACTCATATAAAAGTAAGTGAGTCCTATTAATATTTTATCTCTCCTCTTTTTACAGTGGGACCTACCCACTTTTATGTGAATGTGACAGGAAAAAATTTATGCAACAACAGCATAAACATTAAACCCTTGATTATATGGGATAGGTTATTCTTCTGCCTACTTTTGCCTATTCATCTCAATACTGTTAGATTATAATCTTATCCAACAACGAAGATTTGAGGGATAAAATAAACCATTTTACCCCTTCCTCTCCCATCGCCTCCCACTCTCTCTCTCCCCCCTCCGCTGGAAAAACATATTGCAGTGTGCGAGCGACGTGGATGGCCCACTTGGTCGGGGGACTCAGCCATCTACTTTCACAGAGTTGCTGATGATGGGTTGGTGGTGTAACACCCCTTGATATATCAATTATTATCAGAGTTGTAGCGCACAGCCTAATGAACATAACCGTTCTGGCAAAGTAATACTGATATTATATTCTAATTACATAACAAAATCCACATAGGATTATACAAATAACTTCTAGTCTCTAAAATAGGCTAATAAAAATAACCTATAGCATTTCTCGGTCCGTCCCATCATCACTATTCAACAGTGAGTACCGCCTTGCCTTGTGAGCCACGTTCTCTAAACTGAACAATCCACAGGTAGCAACAAATACTGGGACCCCGAAGGTTCCCAGAGTAACATGTTAATCTTACATTCTAAGTATAGATCAGTATATGACAGATAACCATCACATATACATTCAGCACATACAGCACAAACAATTCATACAGTACATATTTATACATATTGAATGGTACATACAATCATATAAAGACATACAAAGAATGCAAGATTAGAGTTACTACCTGATAGCCTTTCCAAATCCTGATCCGGTTCTCTATCCTCTGGTCATCTCAGATAAATACCGAATCCTATAATTAAATATTCATGGTTGGCAAGTTACTACTTGTCCAAATTCTCTATTTCTTATTTCTGAACAAATTCTATAATCCGGTAGAATTTTCAATTAACTTAGAAAATTCATATTTAATTACACAAAACTCCAATTGATGTGCTTCCAAAAATCACGTGTTCCTTATTATGTCTATTTTCAGAGGAAAATACATTTCATTTCCAAATCGACAGACACTTTTCCAGATTAATCAATAAATCCTTACTGTTTCAGAAAAACGTTCAGGTTTAACGTTGAACTTGAAAAATCCATATCTGGAGTTCTAGGTATCCAAATCAGTTGGTTCAAAAATCCATGAACTCCTCGTTAAGTCTAGTTTCTAGGAAAATTGGTTTCAACATTTAATCATATGCCAATAATTCCCAGATTTCAAAAATATAAACACTGTTCAGAAAATATTTCAGAAAACGTCCCAGATTTCATACTTAACTTCAAAAATTCATAACTCCCTGAATATAAATCCAAATAAGGCTTGTGACCTATCAAATTAAAGCTTGATAAGTCTACTTTTATTCTGGAAATTTTCATAGAAAAACTCAAATGTTTACTATTTTAAAAGTCAATCCGAAAATCACTGTTCATTTCTGGAAACCAGCGTTTTTCAGTGTTCAACTTCTAACTTTGAAAAATCATAACTAATTCTATAGAACTCCGATTAAGGTGATTAAAAATTCTATTTGAAGTTCTATAAGTCTAGTTTATGAGAAAAATATTCATCAAGCCAATTAATAACTGTAAAATTCCCAGAAATTCGTAAAAGCAATGTTATTCGAATATGAAAACATGAATTTCCAGTTTTTCTGAACAAACTTTGAAAATTCATAACTGGAGTTCTAGATGTCGGAAAAATACGTTCTAGCACTCATTTGAAAGATTAAGAAGTCTACTTTCAACTTACCAAATTTCATGGTCAAAGGAAATCATTTGTTTAGACAAAACATTGCATGAACATGACCTCCTCACTGAATTTCCAGAAATAGCGATGTTGTACATGTTGACCGATGCTTCTCAAATGATCTCTCCTTCTCGGCTCTCACTCTCATCCGAGCTCCCTTCCTCTCCTGCACTCACCTCCCTCTCTCTTTCCATTCTTATTCTCTCTCTTTCTCTTTTCGGTGACAGAACAAAAAAAAGAATGGAAGGAGTGCACTACATTTTCTCCCGTAAATGTATAAGAGGAAGTGAATGATTATTTGAGGAAATAATAGGTGTGCATGTGAATGGGAGAGGGGCCAGCAGAATGAGGAAATGAGTGGAGTTGTTAGATGATAGTGGGAGACAATTTGGCTACTAGTGAGTGCATTATCCGAAATGAAAAATAAGAGCAATTGTGTTGTAGACTTTCTCTTCTTTCATTCACGGGAGAGAGCATGATTATTAAAGGAGAATTGCATGATAAGAAAGGTGGAATAATAAAGAAAAAGAATAGGTACACGGCTGTCCCACATGTCTCTCTATTGCTCTAAACAATATTAGAGATAAGAGATGCATACGTGTGCTACTTTACTCCCAATAAAATAATAATAATGAACATATTTGCCCTTATCATCTTGCATTCACCGGAGAAAGAAGGACTAATAATGAATATGTATGAAATAATACTAAAGGTAATGAGTGGAAGACAAAGTAGGTATTAATTTGACATCACAAAGATTTCCTTCTAGTCCTACAATAATAAGCAGCGGATGACACACGCATATTGCTTCCATACTCAATTCCTCATGGGACCTCTACATTATTGATTGAGTCAATAAATCTGACTAAAATAGTGCAGTGGAGATCTTATCAATATTCACAAGGTTCTAATTCAACCTTAATCCACAATTTTACCGTATTTATTTTAATATTCATAGATACAACTCTTGGCTCTTATTGTTCCTAAATTTGTCACTTCCAAAGACAGGGCCTAATAGTCTTCCAAAAATAGACTAATGTTTAAGACTTTAGGTCCAAAATTCGGGATATTACATTTCTCCCCCTGTTCAATAAATTTCGTCCTCGAAATTTGAACATTTATACCTCAGGGAAATCATTCTAGACTTTCAATCTATCCTTTTCTATGTATGCTTACTTGCACACAACATTTTTTTTTTAATCAACTTATACCCAAGTGTAGTATTCAATCACAAGTCTTACTGATTCAATGTTACCGTACTAGGCAACAAACACAAGTCTTACAGCCAAAAGACATCGCCCTTATGCAAAGTTTCATACTTGGTTTTACATCCTCGAGTCTCAACTCGTCTATCTTGTGTCTGAGCTTCTTCAATTAACGCTTACAGACTACTTTCTCTTTCTCAGCTCCATAACTGACTTGTACTATCTAACCTAGTTGGTTCAGATCTCAAGACCATTCTAACAGTTTCTGTTCCGGTATTATTACAAATACCAACTGCACCGCTTTAATTTCAACACATCAGTAATGTTAATTACATCACTGCTTTTCATTTATCCATGTTGTCTCAAATTCAAATTTTCACACTTTGAAAATCTTTGTGGTTGCAAAACATTTCATAATTCACACTATACCAAAAAGTAATAGTGCTATCACATTTTCAAACTTCGTCGCTGCCAGATCAAATATTCATGTAAACACATTTACTGCCGGATTGGTTTCAGAAAACATTTACTACCGGCACACACTTTTGAGCGGGATAACTTATTTCAAAAAGTTTTCACAATCGAGAGCACATGGCACCATTTCAACCTTTCAGTACAGCGACACATCCCAATCCTTTCATACGCAAACCACTGAAGTGGTGACATACCTGTCGGTCAATGTGGGAGAGTTTCCGTCCACAAGAGACCCAGTGTCCGCACTGGCACAAATAACGGGTCACCCACCGGAATCCCATACCCGGGACAAGAACCATAATCCAGGAGCCTTACTCCAAACGCCTGCGTGGGTACCGACCAGACAAGGCAAAACACACGCCCTCACAAGGCGTAACTACTTGGATTGGAAACATACACTGCTGGTGCGAGTGTCAGCTCTACAAACTAATCCCCTCAAAAGAATTTTCAACAATGGCCAGCGATTTTAAAATTTTTCAAATTCATCTGGCAAGACCCAGCAAACCGCGTACATCTACAACAGTTTCTGGCCTCTTCCAGTTCCGTAGTGCATCTACCACAACAAAGTTGAAAATTCAGTTTTAAATTCTGGGTTATAACAAAACCCCTTTTATGAGACAACACATTTCACAAACAGACCATTCAAACTGGTCTCAAATTCGGTTGAAAAATATTTCATTCAAATTCTTTATTTCAAAAATTCACAAATTCGAAAATTCAATTCCGCAAATCCACAAATACTGCAGGTGCATTGGTAAATACAAAATTCAATTTTCAACATAACCAGGAACAGTCGACTATAATAGAAGGTCATCAATTCTGCATTTCAGATTCCATTCTTGGATACACAAGCCATTCATAGGACATTTAATCCATTCTATTCTTGTCGTGCTCACCACGATTCCGCTGCGCACTCTGATTGGTTAGAATTCTCCATTGGTGGCTTTCATACACATTGGTACCACATTCTAATACCTTAAAGAATCCATCCACCACCAACAACCCTACGGTTATTTGTCCCAATCATAAGACATAACCTGTAGTTACTAAGGTTCTAGCTGTCATACGGTTCCATTAGATTCTAGGTCATAGACCAACTTCGCATAAAATTCTCCGGAGCTCATATATTATTATTTTTAAATTGGGTATATTTCACAAACGCTCCATTTCATTTTCTATAATTCAACCTTTTCCCTTGTACTAGCATGCCAACTAGTGATCAAGGAAAAATCTATTTTCTGGGTTTGTCTATCACCCTTATTCTCTTAATTCTGGTACCAAGTATCATCATAGATACTATTCTCATCATAGATCAAGAGACTTCAAATTCTCACAATACTACTCAGGATTTACCCTTCCTGAAATTCTTCTCGCCTAAGCAAGCTTAACCTCAAAGTTTCAATAAAATCTGGGGATCTAAATCATACTATGATTCAACATTGAGAACCCTAGAGTTAGCAACAGAATTTCTTTTTCCGTGCTATTTCGTTTGTTTATGTAATCCAATATCAGTATACTCTTCCAAAAATGCCAGAACCTCTGCTCTGATACCATAAATTGTAACACCCCTTGATATATCAATTATTATCAGAGTTGTAGCGCACAGCCTAATGAACATAACCGTTCTGGCAAAGTAATACTGATATTATATTCTAATTACATAACAAAATCCACATAGGATTATACAAATAACTTCTAGTCTCTAAAATAGGCTAATAAAAATAACCTATAGCATTTCTCGGTCCGTCCCAGCATCACTATTCAACAGTGAGTACCGCCTTGCCTTGTGAGCCACGTTCTCTAAACTGAACAATCCACAGGTAGCAACAAATACTGGGACCCCGAAGGTTCCCAGAGTAACATGTTAATCTTACATTCTAAGTATAGATCAGTATATGACAGATAACCATCACATATACATTCAGCACATACAGCACAAACAATTCATACAGTACATATTTATACATATTGAATGGTACATACAATCATATAAAGACATACAAAGAATGCAAGATTAGAGTTACTACCTGATAGCCTTTCCAAATCCTGATCCGGTTCTCTATCCTCTGGTCATCTCAGATAAATACCGAATCCTATAATTAAATATTCATGGTTGGCAAGTTACTACTTGTCCAAATTCTCTATTTCTTATTTCTGAACAAATTCTATAATCCGGTAGAATTTTCAATTAACTTAGAAAATTCATATTTAATTACACAAAACTCCAATTGATGTGCTTCCAAAAATCACGTGTTCCTTATTATGTCTATTTTCAGAGGAAAATACATTTCATTTCCAAATCGACAGACACTTTTCCAGATTAATCAATAAATCCTTACTGTTTCAGAAAAACGTTCAGGTTTAACGTTGAACTTGAAAAATCCATATCTGGAGTTCTAGGTATCCAAATCAGTTGGTTCAAAAATCCATGAACTCCTCGTTAAGTCTAGTTTCTAGGAAAATTGGTTTCAACATTTAATCATATGCCAATAATTCCCAGATTTCAAAAATATAAACACTGTTCAGAAAATATTTCAGAAAACGTCCCAGATTTCATACTTAACTTCAAAAATTCATAACTCCCTGAATATAAATCCAAATAAGGCTTGTGACCTATCAAATTAAAGCTTGATAAGTCTACTTTTATTCTGGAAATTTTCATAGAAAAACTCAAATGTTTACTATTTTAAAAGTCAATCCGAAAATCACTGTTCATTTCTGGAAACCAGCGTTTTTCAGTGTTCAACTTCTAACTTTGAAAAATCATAACTAATTCTATAGAACTCCGATTAAGGTGATTAAAAATTCTATTTGAAGTTCTATAAGTCTAGTTTATGAGAAAAATATTCATCAAGCCAATTAATAACTGTAAAATTCCCAGAAATTCGTAAAAGCAATGTTATTCGAATATGAAAACATGAATTTCCAGTTTTTCTGAACAAACTTTGAAAATTCATAACTGGAGTTCTAGATGTCGGAAAAATACGTTCTAGCACTCATTTGAAAGATTAAGAAGTCTACTTTCAACTTACCAAATTTCATGGTCAAAGGAAATCATTTGTTTAGACAAAACATTGCATGAACATGACCTCCTCACTGAATTTCCAGAAATAGCGATGTTGTACATGTTGACCGATGCTTCTCAAATGATCTCTCCTTCTCGGCTCTCACTCTCATCCGAGCTCCCTTCCTCTCCTGCACTCACCTCCCTCTCTCTTTCCATTCTTATTCTCTCTCTTTCTCTTTTCGGTGACAGAACAAAAAAAAGAATGGAAGGAGTGCACTACATTTTCTCCCGTAAATGTATAAGAGGAAGTGAATGATTATTTGAGGAAATAATAGGTGTGCATGTGAATGGGAGAGGGGCCAGCAGAATGAGGAAATGAGTGGAGTTGTTAGATGATAGTGGGAGACAATTTGGCTACTAGTGAGTGCATTATCCGAAATGAAAAATAAGAGCAATTGTGTTGTAGACTTTCTCTTCTTTCATTCACGGGAGAGAGCATGATTATTAAAGGAGAATTGCATGATAAGAAAGGTGGAATAATAAAGAAAAAGAATAGGTACACGGCTGTCCCACATGTCTCTCTATTGCTCTAAACAATATTAGAGATAAGAGATGCATACGTGTGCTACTTTACTCCCAATAAAATAATAATAATGAACATATTTGCCCTTATCATCTTGCATTCACCGGAGAAAGAAGGACTAATAATGAATATGTATGAAATAATACTAAAGGTAATGAGTGGAAGACAAAGTAGGTATTAATTTGACATCACAAAGATTTCCTTCTAGTCCTACAATAATAAGCAGCGGATGACACACGCATATTGCTTCCATACTCAATTCCTCATGGGACCTCTACATTATTGATTGAGTCAATAAATCTGACTAAAATAGTGCAGTGGAGATCTTATCAATATTCACAAGGTTCTAATTCAACCTTAATCCACAATTTTACCGTATTTATTTTAATATTCATAGATACAACTCTTGGCTCTTATTGTTCCTAAATTTGTCACTTCCAAAGACAGGGCCTAATAGTCTTCCAAAAATAGACTAATGTTTAAGACTTTAGGTCCAAAATTCGGGATATTACAGGTGGTGCATTTTCCAGGTGGAACCGAGTTCTGAGTTCTGAACATTCTGGGTCTCCAAAACCGCCAGTTCGAGTCACCCCACCTGCACCCCAGCATCTTTGCAAGAGAGCAAGCGAATTGCCGTTGCAACTCGTCGCCATGGGATGGATTTTTGACATATTGGAATTTTTGATGTTGAGACCAAGACATTTCAGCCAATCACTGAGATAATCAACTCAAACATCCATGATTAAAATCCATTCGTATCTCCAAATTCAGACTTCCTCGGATACCATCGATTCCGTGGAGAATCAACCAAGGAGGGGGAGTCCATAAGCCCCCATCTGGAGCCCATGATGACTCCGATTCCAAATATATATGTACGGTTGCTAAGACTCAGCCGAGGAGAGAGAGGGGGGGTGGGAGAGAGGATGGGGAAAATGGTTTATTTTATCCTCAAACCTCCATTGTAACTCCTCTACTGTTGGATGAAATTATAATCTAACGGTATTAGAAGGGTAGGCAAATGTAGACAAAATAAGGGTAGGCAAAATCACCTATCCCTAAGTATATTGTTCTTCATAATTTTAATTTCTATTCTTTAAAATTTGAATCGTTGACTCTTAGACCACTAACTCCATCGATTCATTGACGGGTCTCATTTTTAATAGGGAAAATAACACTTAGGTCAACATACAAAAAGTATCAAAAAAAGTCTTAACCCAAAATCACATATCAAAAAAGTCCCTAGAGACTTTTTTAATATTATTTATATTGAAACAAATCCAGGTGTTTAAATTTTGTTGTGAATATGGTACTTTCTGTTGTGAATCTAGCTTTCTCTGTTGTGAATGCCCTCTGTACGCTTAGGGACCTGATTTTGAAACAAAATCCAGGTGTTTAAATTTTGTTGTGAATATAACACTTTCGGTTGTGAATATAGCTTTTCTGTTGTGAATGATCAGGTTTTTAAATTTTGTTGTTAATATAACACAATTAATACAAATAATATCAAAAAAGTTTCTATAAACTTTTTTGAAATGTGATTTTCGGTTGGGACTTTTTTGATATTTTGTGTGTTCTTGGGACATAAGTGTTACTTTCCCTTTTTAATGCCGCCTAGCTTATACTTATAAGTAGAAAATAAGCTAAAAATAAACTAGGCTAATCAGGCACTCATTGACATGTCTTATTTTTAATGCCACTTTTTGCTTATTACCGAGTGATATGATTGGGGGGAAAAAAACTGAAAAATGCATACGTACCTTAAATTATAATCACGGCTAATTACTTTAATACTTTAAATCTTTAAAGTTCTTATAAGCTATTCTGTAATTAAGTTTTGTTTTAAAATGGCCTTATTGATTTAGGTTTAAAAAAAAGGCCTTATTGCCCCATAATTTTTTTTAAAGAAAATAAACTCCCTCCACCACCCGCGGTAGCCGAAGAATTACTCTAAAGAAGTGATCTTAAAATTAATTATACCTTATCAATATATTCCTCAAAAGAAAATGTAAATTACAGATACATTTATTTTGATCAATATAATCATATTTAAAAAGTAATATAATCATAATGTATATACAGAACAAAATTTTCAGTGACTGAACAACCTCAGCTAAACTAAGAAATTACTAAGTCGTAGAATTAAGAATCTAAATTATGTGTAGGAACTGATTTTCCTAATCAGCAACTCAAAGTTGGAGTAAAAAAATGGATTTGAGATGCCAATAATAGTGTTGTGTGGGCGGGTTTTCATGAGAAGAACTTGTAGTCCTTTGCTGATAGGATGATATTCCTCAAAGCACCGATCGGGGACAGCGTCATGAGCAGAACACCAAGCACGATGCAGGCCTGTTCATATATATAAAAAGCATTTATTTGAGTCAGGGAAAAATAATAATTAATTAAGTCTGACAAAAATTATGACGTGAATTTTCAGAGTAATTTTAAAACGTAACGTACCCAATTGACTGTCCATGACAAGGAAAAGGGCTTGGGTTTGTAGAGCTTAAGCCACATAACACAGGGAAGCTGCAAATAGCATAAATAGTTAAATATGTCTGATCCAAGTTTGTACGTGAATAATGAATTCTATTTTATTCGAATAAAAAAGATTTGGTCACATTAACTGTACTTACAAAGTATGATGCTGGAGCAAATGCAAATCCTCCGAGGAATCCAAGAAGAGAACTAAAGAAGGGGATGATTATGGCAACCATCATCGTCAACACTGTAAACATAATAAGAAACCACATATATATAGTTAACAACTTTGATTTCCAGTAAGTGTATGTTGTGATCAGGAATTGAAGAGTGATGTGCAGTACATACCGACAAACAGGGTGCGAGTAACGAAGCGAAGGAGCGAGGAAGGAGGAAACTTCAATTTCACCACCAAGAAGGTTTCCAAAATGTCAAAAACTGCCATTGCATACACCTGATAGCCACCGACGACATGAATAACAACGAAGATGTTAGCAACAACGATGAGCCACCTGGGATGCTCCAAACCGACGAGGACGTTGTCGGCGACCGAGTTGCCGAAGACGTAATAACCCAAAAGGGCAACAGGGAAGTAGCAGATGAAGACTCCGATGTAGGCCCAAATCACTCCCTTCCACATGGGACCCTTGGAAGGCTTCTCCGGCGTCGAAGGGATGGTGGCTTGGATCTCCAGAGCGACGCTGTGTCCGGCGTATGCAAACGCTATGTCCCCCAATGACGTGAAGAAGTTGAAGGTAGCGTCCGCGGGGCTGTTTGCTTTGATGGCGTAGCTGACGCCTGACTGCACCCCTCTTCCCAATGAAGCCCCCCAAGCGATGGTGGAGTACAAGATAGACATGACACAGGCGCTAAAGGAGACAGCGGAGATGGAGTTGAAGTTAGGGAGGTGGCAGAGGAGGAAGTTGAAGGCGGCGAAGATGACGATCCACCATGAGCTCCGGAAGGCGGGGCAGTTGGTGCAGAGGGTGTCGTGGACCTTCTGCATGGAGTGGCCGCCGGTGATCATATAGGCAATGCAGGTTCCGACCTGCACCATCAGCTGCTGGGGAACGACGATGTAGAGGCCCAGCTTCTCCCCAAAAACGTGCTGCCCAAGCTCGTGGTACCGGTCAAACCGCTTCCCCGGCACCATCTCATGCATCTCAACCATTTGCCAGAGTGTGAACAGCGTGATTAACCATGACAGTATCAGCACAACCACCCCTGGTCCCCTGCACACGCACAACATATATACAAGTCATATTAGCTAGTACGTCCCTCAGTCAACTGGCTAACTAGTTTCATGAGAGTATTAGAATACCTAATGGCTTCCAGACTTAATAGCAGGAGTAGTAAAGGCATATGTAAAAAGAGAAAGATATCGTAGAGGCAAGGTCTTTTATTACAGAAAAAGATTCTTATTCAGCGTGTTTGAAAGACTGAAAACCGAACAAAGGTTCACGGTTCAAGGTATATTATTAAAAATAACATCCTATTTAAGTATACAAGTTAAAACAAATCCTCTGGTTAAATAGTCTAAACTACAACTTATAAACCTATACTGATAAAAGATTAAATATTGTAGACTATAGTAGATTTGAGGCCTCTTAAGGGGGAGGAGAAGATTATAAATGAGCCTTAGATTAATTTCGATTCCTTCTGAATATTCACTTATGCCCTATCACCCTCAGGCTTCTAAAAAGCATAAAGTTATAAGTTGTCATTTGTTCTTGTGGATTTCATACTTAGTGTCCTTACCACTACATTTTTTTTATATCGACCTGACTCTAATACTATTTGTAATACATTGGTTTATATATTGACTTGACTCTGATACTATTTGTAATACATTAGTTTATATATCGACTTAAGTCTGTCTCTTATATTATTTGTAACATATCCTCATATCGTAAAGCACTCGAATGTTATAAAGGACGATAAAGGATGTCTTGTAAAATAAGAATAAAAAAATAAATGTGCAACACATGATTAACTGCTAAAATAGAGATTTCAAGATTTTTATAGAGTTCTAATCTATAATTATTTTACTATTAGAAGTATCAATAAGTTATAGAAAAAATTACTCACAAGTCCCACATACAAACATGCATGTTCCCAAATTTTTCATATTGGGCCTGTTTGGAGTTTACATTTACCAACATTTAGACCAATAATTTTTTTTAAAAAAAATTCAGTTCAAAAGCCAACTCTTTTTTTTCATGTTTAGGTTCACTTATTTTCCACTGGGCTTAAATCGAAAAAGCCGAATGGTGTAAAAGCTAGTGGGTGGAGTGGTGGGTGAAAAGCTCCAACAACTTTTGAGTGGTGGGTCAAGATTTTTGACTTATTTCTCGATGTAGTTGTTTTTTGACATTTTTTGAAAGCTACCGTGGGTGAAAAGTTAGTCTCCCTTTTTTTGTTTTTTCTTTTTGCCAACCATTTTTTTGTTATTTGATTAATATTATAATCCTTTCAAAGAAGCTTTAGGATATGCTTGGTATCAACATATAAAAAATATTTATATACGTTCTAATTTATATATAATTTTATCTATTAAATATATTTAATTAAAGACTTTATTATTTATTACCTTTTTAAATAATAATTTAACTTTTTTTCACATTTAAATTTTAAAATAAATTTTTATCTTCAATTATCATAATATATACACTATCAATAAAATTCACACCCTTTCTTGTTATTTTCCATCTTAGCTGACTTTTCAGCTGCTAACCCAAACACGTTTCCATTTCGAAAAAAAAAAACCCAGTTCTGCCATTGTTAATCCAAACACAAATTATATTTACAACCTGTCTTTGTCTTTTTTTTCTATTAGACTTCTGTAAAAGTTATATAAAAAAATAAGTCGCCTCTCTCATCGCTGACATAAATAGGCCCCATTTACAAGTCACATTGCGTTATTTAATTAAGTTTACAAGTTAAGTTTAATTTAATAATTCATGTTTATATGTCAAACTTTGGTATTTATAAATCCAGTTGCATTAAGAAGGCTCTAGCATCAAATAGAGATGGTCTAGCGATGTAAGACCATTTATATCCTTTTGAAGTCTCAAGTTCGAGTCTCAAAGGAAATATTTATATTGGGAGGGACAACCACGAACCCCAAACTAGATATGGAAATGATAATATCCAAAAAAGAAGAAGAAGAAGGCGGCTTTAGCGAATGCTAGGGGTTTGCTAGCTTTTTGTCTTCTCCTGATTGGGTCTTGCTGTACGTCTCGTAGGATGTTTGTTTAGAGCAGCATTAAGTTTCTCTTGAGCGCTTGTATTTCATATATATATATATATATATATATATATATATATATATATATTAAAAAAAATCCAGTTGCATTATTTATACAACTAGGCAAACTTGTAAAAAATTAGGTTTCTTTAAAATTTTTTTTAAAAAACAAAAAAGTCTCTGCCGGGAGCACTTAAAATAATTGCTTTTATATGCTTTATAGGACAAAAAAATCCTTCACATATTTATCTTGTATGACATAAAATCAGCCGCTATTATATATTACTGATGGATATATTGTATGTAATCCCACAGGCTGACACTACAAAAAAAAAAAAAAACTTCGTATTAGTCACGGAAATTATCCACAAGATTTTTTCGTGGATAATTAAATTACCTGTTGAAAATTTCCGTCCCAAAAAAATTGTAGTAAAAATAAGCCAGGTCTTTTTTTGGGATGAAAATTTGCTATAGGTAATTTATCCACGGAAATCACCAACAGAATTCCATGGGAAATTACGTACGGAAAAATTCCATAGGTAATTTCTGTGGCTAATATGAAGTTTATTTGTAGTGTGACAAATCATTTTTTTGCATCACCATGCAAGAAAACTGAATAAGATTAACGAATATAGTCAAATAAATAGTATATGTCTTGTAATACAATCACAACTCTATCTTGGTCTCTTCAGTCTTATATAAATGGGAAAATTGAGATTTGAGAGGAAGTTTTTCTTTTTCTTTTTTTCTTTCATGAATTTGTTCTAATAATGATTTCCTTAAGGTGGGATTCCATAGGAAAATTTATCGATTATGTATATACATAGGTGATATTATTATTTATTTATTTTATCTAATCAAATTAATATTCTATAAATATTTTTATTTCTTAGTAATTTTATATAACAATAATTTAAAGGCATAAAATCTATTCAAGTATGTCTAATATATATTTATCTGAATAAAAAATTATATATCTTGTGCATTTATCTTCATAATTGACATAAACTTGAATATCTGAATACAACTGACAAACTCAAGGGTTTTATTGAACAATAATTAGAGTCAATCAATTACAAGGGCAAAAGTACTACATAGACTCTGAACCAAACCAAGATAAAGATCAAGAAATCAAGATAATAATCCTAATGACGATGTAGAGGCCCAACTTCTCCCCAAAAACGTGCTGCCCTAGTTCGTGGTACCGGTCGAACCGCTTCCCAGGCACCATCTCGTGCATCTCAACCATTTGCCCGAGCGTGAACAGCGTGATTAACCATGACAGTATCTGCACAACCACCCCTGGTCCCCTACACACGCACAACATATATACAAGTTGTATTAGATAGTTCGTCCCTCAATCAACTGGTTAGTTTCATGAGAGTATTAGAATATTTGTTAAAGACCTAATATGCCTTTCATACTTAAAAGAAAGGCCACAGGCTATGCAGAAAATAAGAAGAATGAAAAAGAATAATAGCAGGAGTAATAAAGGCATACGTAAAAAGAGAATGATATTATCCTATTACAGAAAAAGATTCTCGTTTGATAGAATAATAAAGGCGTGTTTGAAAAATTCAAAACCGAACAAACGGTTCACGGTTCAAGGTATATTATAAAATAACATCCTATTTAAGTATACAAGTTAAAACAAATCCTCCGGTTAAATAGTCTAAACTAAAACTCTAACCTAAACCGATACTGATAAAATAATAAATATTAGAGACCTGAGAAGTATCTGCAGATTAATAAGCGATTCCCTTAATTATCTAAATATATCTTATACTAAGGACCGGAGGAGTATCGGATTAATAAGCAATTCCCTTACAATTCGTTTATGTGCCGTTTGGTACAGTAGAAGAGTTTTTTTATATGATACCATGGTGTATATATAGAAGACTAGAAGTGAGATATAATTTTTAATTAAAATATGTATTTATATTTATAATATATTTTTTATATACCACCCATTATTTAATAATAATGATTTTTCCTCTACTCTTCGACAAACCTAGCTAAGAAAAAAGGAAGAGCAACATCATCAAAATACAAATGGCTTAGTGTCTCAACATGACAGGTTGATTATTAATCCTCGCCCTTGCCCTCAAAACCCTAAATAATCCCAACCTTCTAGAACCTTCCATGATTAAATATTCTCCTCCTCCTCAGTCGTCCCTTTTCACAATGGAACCCATCATTATAATTATCACCTTGCCTGCCAACCAATGCAAATGCAAAGACAACCCCCTGAACAAAACTTCAACATTGGAATGATTATATGATTTCGGAATATATTGCGATGACTTTCAATCTCTAAACCCTTTCTTAGTTATTGATTGTGTTCCTAAACTTTTGAGTCAGTTTGAATTATAGAGACATGTTTATTCTAAATGTAAGGATTAACTTATGTTTTTTTGAGCCAAAAAAAAAAGGATTAACTTATGTTTTGAGTTAAGAAAATAGGAAATAATTCTAAGTCAAAGTTAAGGGACGAGAACTATTATTTTCCCTTTAATTATAATTATAAGGTTTAATGTTTCTGCTTTTGTTGTAGAAATATTTTTTCTGTCACTCATATAAAAGTAAGTGAGTCCTATTAATATTTTATCTCTCCTCTTTTTACAGTGGGACCTACCCACTTTTATGTGAATGTGACAGGAAAAAATTTATGCAACAACAGCATAAACATTAAACCCTTGATTATATGGGATAGGTTATTCTTCTGCCTACTTTTGCCTATTCATCTCAATACTGTTAGATTATAATCTTATCCAACAACGAAGATTTGAGGGATAAAATAAACCATTTTACCCCTTCCTCTCCCATCGCCTCCCACTCTCTCTCTCCCCCCTCCGCTGGAAAAACATATTGCAGTGTGCGAGCGACGTGGATGGCCCACTTGGTCGGGGGACTCAGCCATCTACTTTCACAGAGTTGCTGATGATGGGTTGGTGGTGCATTTTCCAGGTGGATTTACCGAGTTCTGAGTTCTGAACATTCTGGGTCTCCAAAACCGCCAGTTCGAGTCACCCCACCTGCACCCCAGCATCTTTGCAAGAGAGCAAGCGAATTGCCGTTGCAACTCGTCGCCATGGGATGGATTTTTGACATATTGGAATTTTTGATGTTGAGACCAAGACATTTCAGCCAATCACTGAGATAATCAACTCAAACATCCATGATTAAAATCCATTCGTATCTCCAAATTCAGACTTCCTCGGATACCATCGATTCCGTGGAGAATCAACCAAGGAGGGGGAGTCCATAATCCCCCATCTGGAGCCCATGATGACTCCGATTCCAAATATATATGTACGGTTGCTAAGACTCAGCCGAGGAGAGAGAGGGGGGGTGGGAGAGAGGATGGGGAAAATGGTTTATTTTATCCTCAAACCTCCATTGTAACTCCTCTACTGTTGGATGAAATTATAATCTAACGGTATTAGAAGGGTAGGCAAATGTAGACAAAATAAGGGTAGGCAAAATCACCTATCCCTAAGTATATTGTTCTTCATAATTTTAATTTCTATTCTTTAAAATTTGAATCGTTGACTCTTAGACCACTAACTCCATCGATTCATTGACGGGTCTCATTTTTAATAGGGAAAATAACACTTAGGTCAACATACAAAAAGTATCAAAAAAAGTCTTAACCCAAAATCACATATCAAAAAAGTCCCTAGAGACTTTTTTAATATTATTTATATTGAAACAAATCCAGGTGTTTAAATTTTGTTGTGAATATGGTACTTTCTGTTGTGAATCTAGCTTTCTCTGTTGTGAATGCCCTCTGTACGCTTAGGGACCTGATTTTGAAACAAAATCCAGGTGTTTAAATTTTGTTGTGAATATAACACTTTCGGTTGTGAATATAGCTTTTCTGTTGTGAATGATCAGGTTTTTAAATTTTGTTGTTAATATAACACAATTAATACAAATAATATCAAAAAAGTTTCTATAAACTTTTTTGAAATGTGATTTTCGGTTGGGACTTTTTTGATATTTTGTGTGTTCTTGGGACATAAGTGTTACTTTCCCTTTTTAATGCCGCCTAGCTTATACTTATAAGTAGAAAATAAGCTAAAAATAAACTAGGCTAATCAGGCACTCATTGACATGTCTTATTTTTAATGCCACTTTTTGCTTATTACCGAGTGATATGATTGGGGGGAAAAAAACTGAAAAATGCATACGTACCTTAAATTATAATCACGGCTAATTACTTTAATACTTTAAATCTTTAAAGTTCTTATAAGCTATTCTGTAATTAAGTTTTGTTTTAAAATGGCCTTATTGATTTAGGTTTAAAAAAAAGGCCTTATTGCCCCATAATTTTTTTTAAAGAAAATAAACTCCCTCCACCACCCGCGGTAGCCGAAGAATTACTCTAAAGAAGTGATCTTAAAATTAATTATACCTTATCAATATATTCCTCAAAAGAAAATGTAAATTACAGATACATTTATTTTGATCAATATAATCATATTTAAAAAGTAATATAATCATAATGTATATACAGAACAAAATTTTCAGTGACTGAACAACCTCAGCTAAACTAAGAAATTACTAAGTCGTAGAATTAAGAATCTAAATTATGTGTAGGAACTGATTTTCCTAATCAGCAACTCAAAGTTGGAGTAAAAAAATGGATTTGAGATGCCAATAATAGTGTTGTGTGGGCGGGTTTTCATGAGAAGAACTTGTAGTCCTTTGCTGATAGGATGATATTCCTCAAAGCACCGATCGGGGACAGCGTCATGAGCAGAACACCAAGCACGATGCAGGCCTGTTCATATATATAAAAAGCATTTATTTGAGTCAGGGAAAAATAATAATTAATTAAGTCTGACAAAAATTATGACGTGAATTTTCAGAGTAATTTTAAAACGTAACGTACCCAATTGACTGTCCATGACAAGGAAAAGGGCTTGGGTTTGTAGAGCTTAAGCCACATAACACAGGGAAGCTGCAAATAGCATAAATAGTTAAATATGTCTGATCCAAGTTTGTACGTGAATAATGAATTCTATTTTATTCGAATAAAAAAGATTTGGTCACATTAACTGTACTTACAAAGTATGATGCTGGAGCAAATGCAAATCCTCCGAGGAATCCAAGAAGAGAACTAAAGAAGGGGATGATTATGGCAACCATCATCGTCAACACTGTAAACATAATAAGAAACCACATATATATAGTTAACAACTTTGATTTCCAGTAAGTGTATGTTGTGATCAGGAATTGAAGAGTGATGTGCAGTACATACCGACAAACAGGGTGCGAGTAACGAAGCGAAGGAGCGAGGAAGGAGGAAACTTCAATTTCACCACCAAGAAGGTTTCCAAAATGTCAAAAACTGCCATTGCATACACCTGATAGCCACCGACGACATGAATAACAACGAAGATGTTAGCAACAACGATGAGCCACCTGGGATGCTCCAAACCGACGAGGACGTTGTCGGCGACCGAGTTGCCGAAGACGTAATAACCCAAAAGGGCAACAGGGAAGTAGCAGATGAAGACTCCGATGTAGGCCCAAATCACTCCCTTCCACATGGGACCCTTGGAAGGCTTCTCCGGCGTCGAAGGGATGGTGGCTTGGATCTCCAGAGCGACGCTGTGTCCGGCGTATGCAAACGCTATGTCCCCCAATGACGTGAAGAAGTTGAAGGCGGCGTCCGCGGGGCTGTTTGCTTTGATGGCGTAGCTGACGCCTGACTGCACCCCTCTTCCCAATGAAGCCCCCCAAGCGATGGTGGAGTACAAGATAGACATGACACAGGCGCTAAAGGAGACAGCGGAGATGGAGTTGAAGTTAGGGAGGTGGCAGAGGAGGAAGTTGAAGGCGGCGAAGATGACGATCCACCATGAGCTCCGGAAGGCGGGGCAGTTGGTGCAGAGGGTGTCGTGGACCTTCTGCATGGAGTGGCCGCCGGTGATCATATAGGCAATGCAGGTTCCGACCTGCACCATCAGCTGCTGGGGAACGACGATGTAGAGGCCCAGCTTCTCCCCAAAAACGTGCTGCCCTAGCTCGTGGTACCGGTCAAACCGCTTCCCCGGCACCATCTCGTGCATCTCAACCATTTGCCAGAGCGTGAACAGCGTGATTAACCATGACAGTATCAGCACAACCACCCCTGGTCCCCTGCACACGCACAACATATATACAAATCTTATTAGCTAGTTCGTCCCTAAATCAACTGGTTAGTTTCATGAGAGTATTGGAATATTTGTTAAAGAAAGGTAAGAAGAATGAAAAAGAATAATAGCAGGAGTAATAAAGGCATATGTTAAAAGAGAATGATATCGTAGACGCAAGGTCTCTTATTACAGAAAAAGATTCTCGAGAACAATAAAGGCGTTAAAACAAATCCTCTGGTTAATTAAATAGCCTATACTACAACTCTAACATAAACCTATACTGATAATAGAATAAATATTATAGACCTGAGGTCACCTAGACTTAAAAAAATAAATACCGATCTAAGTAGTAAAAAAAACAAAGGAGAAAAGAATAGGTAGAGATTGAAAGTATATAAACTAAAAAAGGAATCCTATCAAATATAGTTTAAGTTATTTTTAATAGGAAGGGAACTCAACATAAAAGAATTGATATAAACCCGTAAAGAATTCTATCAAATATAGTTTAAGTTATTTTTAATAGGAAGCGAACTCAACATAAAAGAATTGATATAAACCCGTAAAGAATTCTATCAAATATAGTTTAAGTTATTTTTAATAGGAAGCGAACTCAACATAAAAGAATTGATATAAACCCATATGGTAGATTTGAGGCCTCGTAGAAGAGGAGAAGAATAAAAATGAGTGTTAGATATTAATTTTGAGTCCTTCTTGATATTCACTTATGCCCTGTCACATCCTTGGGCTTCAAAAAGCGTAAAGTTATAAGCGGTCTTTTGTTACTGTGGATTTCACACTTACTGTCCTTACTACCATCGATCGACTTGTCTTTGATACTACTTGTTATACATTAGTTTATATATCGACCTGACTCTGATACTATTTGTAACACATTAGTTTATATATCAACTTGACTCTAATGTTATTTATAACACATTAGTCTATCTATATATTGACCTCAGTTTGTCTCTGATACTATTTGTAACATGTGAAAGAAACTTCCGTAAAAACAGAGTTCTATAAAATCTCATTATAATGAGAGAATAAAATATGGACAAAAGACATAAATCTTCAGCCATAGTTACGGGAGAAGAAAAACAAAAAACAGAAAAACTCCTTATGATCATGATGGAAAATATCTTAGAGGCATAGAATTAAAAGAAGAAGGTACGTACCATCCCATACGCGCCATGGCGATAGGAAGGCTAAGAACACCGGCACCGACCATGGCGGTGTGATTGTGAAAAGCCGAATACCACCATTTGGCTTTTCTGGATCCGGTGATCGGAAGCCAGTTCTCCAGCTGTTTCACTCGTTCCTCCGCGGTTACGTCAGCCGTGTTCATAGCTTTCTCATCAACTAGAGCCATAGTTTGCAAAATATTAACTTCTTCTTCGGGTAGACTAGCAATATAACTTACGTATTCCCTAATTGAATTATTCTCTCGCAGTTGACTACAATACGTTCTATTTATAAATCTCTTTGGCGGTTTGCGGGCTAGCTTATCTGTTTCCGTTTTAAAAATATTTTGAAAGATCTAAAAATACGTTTTTGAAACACTTCGATAGATTTGTTTAAGTTTTTTAAACCAATCAGAATGAAAAATGATATTTTAATCTTTTTAAAATATCCTCTGAATAATTTAAAAATGTTTTTTAAAAATACATTGAAAATACACTTTATTGAAACTGGCGGTTTGTGGGCTTATTTGTTTCAGATAAATTAAGAAATCATATATCTATACCGCCCTTAACAGAATTTTTATCCTATATTTGACTAACTTTGTCCCGGTAATTAAAAACTAACTTTGTCGTCTTCCTCTGTAATGTAAACTATTTTATTTATTATTTATGATTAATATCCTGAATATCAAATATATAGCAAGTTATCCTAATTAATTAAAAGATGAACCGGTGGTTTTAATTGAGTAGCAGTTTTCATACTAAAATATGGATTTTTATATCTATTTCTTTCGGAACGAATGTTTATAACTTTTTAAATAATATAAATAATATGTCAATATGGTATATTATATCTTTAAAAAATATATTTTTATTTTCATTGTAATAAGGGCTTGTGTGTTTCAGTTTTTTAGTTTTTTTTTTAAATAATCAGAATAAAAGCAATCATATTTTTGTATTATTTTCAAAATATTCTTTGAATAAATTTTAAAAATATTATGACGAGGGAGAATTTTGAAGAGCATATAAAGATATCATATATAAATTCTGAAAATTATTGAACAATATGATTATATCTAAATACAAAATAATTTTCACTGTTTTAAATCCCTAGACTGTACAGAAATAGTTACTTAATTTATCCCATTTAATTAAAAGAGATGAACCGACGGTTTTAATTCATATTATTATACTCCCTTTGGTTCTAATTATAGGACAATATTTAGAGATTGGGTTTGGTCCTAATTATAAGATAAAATTTTAATTTTTGTCAAATTCTTCCTAAAATACCCTTATTTTATTCTCTCAAGTATGTTTGGTATTTGGTGAGTATTACGCATGGGGGTGTGTGGACTTTTGCTGTTAGTAAAAATTCTAAATTATTGGATTTTATTTTGATTCTCGATCTGTTGACGTTAATTTGCCAATATATGCTTTTGTGTTAGTGTGAGCGTGCACGCGCACACACATATATATATCTGCGCACGCGCGTGCACATACATGCATACATACATCTGTATGTGTTTATATATTTGTGTGTGTCCACATGCACGTGCATATATGTATATATATATATGTGTGTAGATTTATACATATATCTATATGTGTATATATATATGTACTTATATATGTATATATAACAAGACTATTATTTCAATTAAAAAACATGGAAAGGAAAATTCCAGGTCGGAGTGATATAGAGATGTGTCGCAGGGGTTGTTGATTCACTTTTATTGATGTCATTTAAAATTTAAATAGGGGCACTTTAGGAAAATGAGTAAAATTAACTAATTTAACCCATCTTTTTAATCTTTCCAAAATCAACTAAATATGTCTTATAATTAGGAATCGGAGGGAATAATATTTTATATTATAACTATAATATTAAAAATAAATTTCCCAGTAGTTTATTTTTTCTGTTGGGGTTTTGTCTCAGTTCATAACTTGGGTCCAAAAGTTTTAAGGCCTATGTTTGGCTTGAGCGAATCGTCATTTGGTTAAAAATTTTAGAGGGGAGCAGATCCCAATCGTCCCCTCCATCCTCTGCCTCTCCCATCTTGGCTGCTCTTTAAATTGAGAGTTTTCAGAGGGAGCCAAAATTTTGGAATATTTTGTTTTCATAATTTTTATAGGGGACTTGATCTTTAATGTGTATAAGAATAAGAAATGAAAAAGAAAGTAGTGTATATGTCTTCAAGGCGTAAGAAACACTTTTCTTTAGACTTAATACGTCCCACCCATACCTATCTTATAGGGTGTAAGTTGGATTGACGAACAAATTTCATATAGGATACAACGAAAACCTTTGAGTATGGATTGCATTTGGGATGAAATAGGGTAGAATATATAACATTTGGGATCCTGCTTCTCTTCTTTCATTTTTCCATCCGCTCTCATCCTTTACTTTAAAATCGCGTAGTTTTTGGGCAAACAAAGTAAGGGTAACGATTTTTTTTTTTAAGGATATTTTTTTAGTAGTCTGTAGTATTTAAAATTAATTTGTAATACACACAGCATCCCAAAATATTTTTTGACAACCTGTATTTATTAGAAAATACTTCAGAGTGCTATGTGTTTGGTGGTCCTATTTATAAGAGTCCGATAACCAAATGATACAGTTTAAAAAATGATTAAATTAGTTAAAAATAATAAATATGAAATGAACTTATTTTCCAAGTATATCCTTATTTATAAGGAGGTAAGTAAGAGAGAAAAATAGAGTAAATATAAGTATCACCAACTTTTTAATTAATACAATATACAATTAATTAGGGGCACAAATTAAAAAAAAAAATTAATGTTTAGATAACTTTTATTTTGCACTTATAAGAAAGACCAAGTCTTTTATTAAAAAAAGATGGGAAAGTACTTATTATGAGAACGGACAAACCACCATGACATGAGACGATAGCTCCAAACAAGGACCAATTCCTAACTTCAGTTATTGTCTTGATATTTCTACGTTTTGCTTTGCTTTCTATTTTTTCCCCCTCTTCGTCTTCCGAAACTTCACTTTCATGCACCAATGACGCTTTCTTTACCTCGCTGCCAAATCTCTCACATAACCGTCCCCTCTAAGACTGGAACTGGATACGGTACCATCTGCCTAGCTGATCTAGACTGTCCAGATCAGATCTGGACAGTTCAGATTTCATATTTTTTTTAAAAATATTTTCTAAATGAAAAAATTATTTTTTAAAAAAATGTTTGTTAAAAGATTATCTTTATTTTAGACCTTTTACAAAAAAAAAATATTTTTAAAAAATAAAAAGTAAAATATATTAAATCTGGACCGTCCATATCAGATTTGGACGGTCCAGATCAGCTAGGCAGATGGTGCTTATCCATATCCAGTTCCCTCTAAGACTACCTTTACGACGCCCTCATTATCTTGGTTAAGTTTCTTTTTTGCCTTTTATTTTTATTTTATAATGTCTATGATAATAAGAAAACTGTTATGAAACTAAGTAAAATATAAGAAAGATTAAGATGAGGAAGATGAAGAAATGTAAGAGAGAAATAGAGAGTAAGGAGGGAGTGATTCTTCTTTCTATTTCATACTTCAACTTTTGATACATGCCTACTATATATAGGCAATAAACTTTTTACTTCCATTACAAGAGTTACATACAAAAAAGTAAATCTACATAATGGTATAACATGAAGTTTTGTAAGTTATTTACATTGATCATAGAAAACTCCCACTAAGCCATTCATATCATATGTTACATGGCTTTAAGTGTAGAATTCCAAAAGACTCATTTTGAAAAGTTATGGACATTCACACCAATATTGGAATATTTATAACACTCTCTCTTGAATGTCCATTATGAATAGCCTCATTAAAAACTTTAACTAAGAAAACCTAGTGGGATAAAACCTAGCTAAAGAAAAAAGTACATCATTTATCGATACACTTTCTTATATTGCCTCATTAAAAACCTTTCTAGGAAAACCCAGTGGGACAAAACCTAGATAAGGGGAAAAAAAAAGGTACAACGTGTATCGTCTCTCCCTCTTAATTATATCAGATTTTCTAATGCTGCCTCATTAAAAATTTTTCTGGGAAAACCTAGTGGGACAAAACCTAGATAAAGGAAAAAGAGTACAACGTATATCAACTTGTCATTCTTAATTGCATCTGATTTACTCCCCCTGATGACTACATTACTTCCAATGTCTTTGTGTTGGTGACGAACTATATCTCTTGGTAATAAGCCTAATACATTAGTACCATTCTTCATCTTCTATGCAGCATGATACATTAGTATTCCAATAATAGTAAAATATGGTACTTCTGGACCAAGTAATTCTTCAACGATTAATTGTGTTTTCAAGGTCTTCAGGAGTTCCAATGTTGTTGATATTATCAACATAAACAACAATTATATTAAACTCATTTCTATATCCTTTCATAAAGATGCATGGACATATTGGGTCATTTTTTTGTACCCTTCTTTCAACAAATATTCCTTGAAATGATTATACCACATGCGCCCTACTAGCTTCAGGCCAAGGGACTTATTTAACTTAATTGAGTATTGTGCTTAAAAACTTGAATGAGATGTTTTTTTAACATCTTGAATCCTTCAAGAATTCGTATTTCTGGTACATTAAATCCTTCGGAGACATATGCTTCTCTCACCATGAGTCCTTCAGGAACTTTCATATAAATATCACTTTTAAGTGAGCCAAAACAAATATGCAGTTACACCATACAACATGCATTAAGTGTAGATCAAGCTCTTCTTTTACTGTTAGGCTAATCAAATAACAAAAGGTATTTGCATTCACTACTGGTGAATATATTTCTTAAAAATCAATAACAGGTCTTTGTGTAAAAACTTTTGGGCTACAAGGCTTGTCTTATATCTTATAATTTCACCCTTTTCATTTCTCTTTCATACAAAAGCCCATTTGTATCCAATTGGCTTTACATCTTCAGATGCATGGACAACAGGTCCAAATACTTTTCGTTTTGCCAGTAATTTTAATTCAGCATTAATAGTATTTTTCCATAGGGGCCAATTCTTTCACTATTGGCATTCGATAATGGATTTTGGCTCGTGATCCTCATATCATTCATTACATCCTATGCTATATTATAAGCAAAGATGTCGTCAACGTCGACTTCATTTCGGTCCCATCGGATTCTATCCATAACATAATTTATTGAGATCTCATACTTTTCATATATTTCAGGTACCTAGGTCTCTTCTAGGACTACAACATTCTCTTCTAGAGATATCTCTACTGGAGATAATATCTCTTCAGGAGATGGCTCTTCTGGAGCAACTAATTAACTTTTCTTAATTATTCTCAACTTGATCATCTATATTCTTAGCTCCTTTTCTCTTTCGAAGATTTATATCATTGAAACCGATGGACCTACCATGGTTCAGGCATACTTTCAATTCATTTATAATAGATTGTCCTTTAAGGACATCAATAGGAGCATTAGCAGCTAGGACATGTGACTTTGTCACTTTCTTTGGGTCAATAAATGCTTCTGGCATTCGATTAACTAAATTTTATAAATGAATTATCTTTTGAATTTCCAGTTCACATTATTTTGTACAAGGATCAAAATGAGCCAATGATAATTCATTATAGCTAATCTGTTTACCCAACTGCTTATTTTCTCACGCTCATGTTGGGAAAACTATATCAAACCACAATTGACTAATCATGCAGTGTAAGTCTCCTAAATCCATTTGTTTCCTTTAGAAACATCATTCTGTTTCATTTAGAGACAAACAAGAAGAATGATGTATTTGCAAAACATTTATCCATCTATGTGCATTATGATCGAATATTGCACATTAAAAACTTTTAAGATGGAATTAATTTGGCTACTGTCCAAAAACCAATTTTCTAGAGAGAATTTTGTTGGTTTATATAAATGCTGCAACATACAAGATCAAATATACCAACACATAAATTTTGTTCTCATAAGCATTCATCCAACTTATCTATGGAGGCTTTAATATATGATTTGTGGATCATGTAATCTGGAAATTGCGCACTTAATTTATTCAAACACCAAACATTATTGCAAACTCCATGTTGCAATCATTTTTACAAACTTCTGGCTGTAAGCTAATAATGTCACATATAACCATATGCATCTTTCAAATTTGTATGGTTTACATGTCATTTCAATGGGCCCATATAATAATGTTTGATATATTTCCAGAGATTCATTACCAATTATGACCAATGATATTCTCATAGTCAAATCTATTTGAGAACAAACAATACATAATACATAAACAATATGTTGGTTATTCATGAAGAATCTTCTAGTTCTTCAATGGATGTTAATACATAATCTTATTTGCATTATATATATATATATATATATATATATATATATATATATATATATATATATATGACTCAGATGATCAAACAAGTCATGCCAACAATAAATATATTTAAATCAGTAAACTTCTAGTTTACTGTTACATAACTCAACCAATCATAAGCTTTTCAATTTCCATAAATTATCTGACATTCATCTTGGGAGATCTATTAGACTTTGTGTGAGAAGTATATAGCTTTTCAACTTTTCAAAAATTAGCTCACACTTGTATTATATTATAACTCAACTTACACTTGTTTTCTAACAATCTCCTCCTCAAGTATGAGTTCTGTATGTCAAAATTACTTTCAAATCTTTTAAACCTCGGAAGGAAAAAACATGTTGATTCTTCAAAAATAAACATATAATATTGCATCACTAGATGATCTAATAATATACTTCAATTTATTTATATATACAAAATATACAGTCCACCACATATGAAAATATTCATAATTAAAATAACTTAGAATCACACAGATTTAGAATCACACATATGAAAATTCTCCAGCACAAGATTTTCATGGCAACAGATTTATAAGATGGAGTCATAATAAATGTAAATAATAATAACAACAAAAGGTAAGCTTTACATTACCTTATGGGCTTATTTATTTCTCTTGAGCCTTGGCTTCAAAATAAAGATAGACATATTTCTCTGTGGCTCATTGCTTCTTTAATATTTCATTGGCAGCATTAGCAAACATTTGATTTGCTATATTTGTAAATTTCTGGTTTAGAATTATTATTTGTAAACTTCCATTTTACATCAAACTTCTAATTTGTATTATTATTTGTAAACTTCTAGTTTACAATAGCATGTGTTTATTATATGATATCTATTTCCGCAGATATCTTTAAAACTCAATAAGTTTCTTAGAATAAAATACATTATTAATGCATAATTTTGTTCTTTCAGGTAACAAAATATTAGCTCTTTTAAAGTCTTCAATCAAATTTATACTATCATATATAATCTGAACATTAGCCTCTCTTATAAAGTCGGAAAAAATATGCTAATTAGTCCACAGGACCATTAGTCTTTAAATTTATACGACATAAATCTCTACAAATTACTGTCTTCTGGACAATATTTTTCCAAGACTACTAAAATCTTATTGTATCATACAATATTTGAAACATAAGCCTTCATGGCTATAATATTAATAATAACAAATGTCACTCTCTTATCCACCCTTCATTTTTGGGTGTGAACAAGACTTATACCTCTTTCATGGGTATAGAAAACTAAAGGATCAAATATCTTATAAGTATAAATCACTATGCGTAATAGTAAATTATTGTGCAATCACGTTTGTTACTGTGCGGAATAATAAATCATTGTATACAATGGTGAATTTCAGCTACTATGCAAAATAGTAAATCATATGAATTATTTAACGATCTTGTATAAGATATTAAAACCTTATAAACTATAAAATAGTGGGGAGCAAAATATCACAATATCATGAATTTTCAACATATTGCCTAATAGTTTCCCTTTTGTGATTCTCTTCAATAATATTTATTCACTTCAAGTGAAAATTTGAGCTATCATGATTACAACAATGACTATGCACAAAATTGTAGCCACAGTTACACCTTATGTCCATGACCAATTCATTCATTACTTCATTTACTTCTGAGAATGGAGTCGTGCTTATTGGATAAGATTCAAGATTCTTACAACAAAAACTCAGTATTTTGTTTGTCCACATGAGATCAAGAAATTAATTCAGTATATTTCTTAAAATATCTTTCACAATATTGCTACTATAGGAGCAAATTGTTGGATACACTAATTTATAATAAACTTTTGGAAGAATAATCATCTTTTGGTTGTCATACATTTCCTTTAATTTGTTCTAAAGAACAAGATAATCTTTTAATACCAAATATTCAATTTTGAGGCTTCATGCACTACAAATTTAAATTTCATTATACAATAAAAAGAAATTTATGAAATATAAAACACAATATAATAACATAATGAATTCATACAGACAATAATTCATAAATTATGATATTACAATAAAATTAAAACTTATGGCTTCAGGCCGTTTAGTTTTAATTGCTTTAGGCTGTTTAATTCTCATGATTTTAGATTAATTAGTCTCATGGCTTTGAGCCAATGATGGGAATTTAGAATTTTATGGCTTTAGATCATTTATCTTTAGGATAAATAAAAGTTAAATATATGTTTCTAGCCATCCAATAAAATAAAATATGAAAAAGTATATGACTTCAGGTCATATAATAGGGAATCAACTGAATATGGCTTCTAGCCATATAATATAGTAATAGAAATTAAAGGATTATGACTTCTGACCATATTATATTTAAAATAATAAAGCAAAATGCATATGACTTCTAGTCATATAATTTCAAAGTAGAAACAAAAAGACTATGGCTTCTGGCCATATAATAGGAGATCAGAACAATATGACTTCTGGTCAAATAATTTCAAAATATGAAATCAGAGGTGTATGGCTTCTGGCCATACTAAAATAACAATATCAATAATAATGTTATGTTAAATATAAAATAACATAACATTAAAAGTTAGCAACAATAACATAACAATAAAAGTAAAATGTTATATTAGCAATAATAAAAGTACATTGTTATGTTAGCAATAATAATATAAATGTTATGTTAGTAACATAAAAAGTAAATGCTTAATTTAAATGTTATGTTAGTAACAATAATATAAATGTTATGTTAGTAACATAATATAACAATAAAAGTAAAATGTTATGTTATGTTAAAATTAGTAACATATATTGTGCAGAAGTAAAGTATTATGCAATAATGTAAATAGTAAAACAATCGTAAATTACTATGTAATTACTGTGTATGAATAAAATTGATGGATGAATAATGATAAATACTAAAAGTACTATATAAAATAGTAAATAATATCTGTAACACCCTAAAAATCATGACCACTATATTTGATAAATGATACCTATTAAAGTAGGTGAATATGTGGTCTCAAAAATATTATAGTTTATCTAGTTTAAATTAGAGAATTTTCTCCTAGAGTTAAATAAACAAAAAAAGACTCAAATATTCTAAGGATCATAAAATACCCTATAATTTTCATATTGAAGCATAGTTCATATTTAAATTCTAAAGGGACATAAAATGTTATTGGAATACCCAAACAAATTAAAGAAAAGTGTCAATAATTGATTGGACAAATAATTGTACATTAATTAAAGTAATTGCATTAATTTTTGCAATTAATTATTGAATTCTCTTAGGGAACCATAAAATATCATGCAAATAATTACTAAATTAAATTATGGTTCACATGGAATTTTTTTTAAAAAAAGCAATAAGGTACTATGAAGAATACTTACACAAAATAAGAGAAAAATAATAAACAATTAGGTATTCATTAAATTAAATAATTGTGACAAACCTTTATAAATAATCAGGGAATTGATTAAGCATCATTTAACTTATTAAGAGACTAAATTTACTAAAATACCCTTAATCAACACACTAATGCATAAAATCATAATTAATTCATAGAAAGCCCTAAAGATCTGTCATCACACTGAGTCCAATTAAGGAGCGATTAATAACAATTAATGAGCAATTGAAGTGACAACAATGAAGACACTAAATTTAACTAAATTAAAATAGGCATAATTAAAGATGTATAATTCCAATTAAAAGCCAATGGCTAATTAAGAGTTGTTCAAATGAATTTCTAAGGACTATAATTAGATTGGGGTTCCTAAAATAGTATAAGATATCATGAAAATAGGAAAATATGTTGTCTCCAAAATAGTAGTGTATTTATTCCACTTCTTGAATAAATTGTCGGTAGAACTTAATAGGGCAAAATCCAATTCTCTAAATTTTAATTAGGAGTCATAAAATGTTATAAAGTGCCATAAAAACACCTAAATTAATTAACTAAAATTTCCAACAATTCAAGAACAATTAAATGCACACTTAAGGATATATTGTCATATAATTCACATATTGACAAAATTAAGCCGTAAAGGAGTAGGAAGAGGTTTAAAATAATTAAAGAACACTAAAAATTAATCATTTGACATTAAAAATTAATCTTAATGGAATTAAGATACAAAATTGATCTAATGGCAAATATCAACAAACCCTTTGGAATATATTGGCTAAATTCAGTGTTAAAGCTTAACAAGGGATCGATAATTGAGACAAATGGAATTAGTAGGATCATAATTGGATTGTGAAACAAGTAAAACACTACAAACTAAACCTAATTAAACTAAATCAAATATTAAACAAGAAGGAATTAACCTAGGGCTTTTTGTCACAACAAAACTTAGTTGGATGATTTTTGGTAGCCTAAATCCTTGCCAAACCTTTGCCCAACAAAGCAAAAAGCCCAAAACAAGCCCAAAAACCAAAAATCCAGAGGAGGCCACGGTTTTGGGAGAGCTTCAAGAGGAAGGAAGTTGATTTTCATCACATGTGGTCAAATGGTAGCTTGTAGGACACAATGCACTATTCCATACTTGCACCCCAAGGTTATTAGCTTCTAGGAGAAGGAAGAAGAAAGAAAAGAAGGGAGAGAGAGAGAGAGGGCAGATGAGAGGGATTGAGTGGTGAGGATTTGATGTTTTGATGAAGCCCTAGATCCAATGGTGGAAAGTTGTCAAGAGTGAAGTTGCAATTAATTACACAATTGTCCAACCTTTTCACTATAAATAGAGGCATAGGTCACTCACTTTTCTTCACACCAAGCAAAGCATCATCTGCTTATTTGAGAGAGAGTTGGAGGAAGAGCTTGAAGGAGTCCAAGCTTTAGGTAAGCAAAGTTCTTGGTTTTAAGTTTTAAATTCATAGGTAGAAGTAGTTTTAATCTTTAAAATTCTAGAATAATTTTAATTTCATGTTTCTTTAGTTAAAAATAGCCTTGTTTCGAAAATTTAGTGAAGAAATTGGTTCTGCAAAATTTCCGGGTTAAGAACACGGTAGTAACGAAGTTTTGGCGAAAATTCGTCGGTTAGACGATTTCTGAACAAGTCACAGAAAAACGCATATTTTATGTTGAAAATGCTATTGAAAAATTCTGAGAAAATTCATGATAAAATTAGACATATAGATCTTTCCAAATATGTAAATAACATGTTGAAATGAGCTCTGTACAGTGAGAAAGAAATTCACAAAGTTTATGCTGCGAAAATGCTGGAAATTCTGGGCAGAGGATGAATGCGTGAAATCTGGGAATGATTTTTGAATTCTGGGCAAAGTTTGATATTTTTTCTGGAAAATAGACATCTTGAGGAGTCCGGAACTTTTTACGGATCTTCGTTTTGATTTTTCTAGAATTAGTTATGATTTTCCAAAGATAGGTGAAATTCTGCCCCTAAATTCCATCGTTTTTCCAAACAAATTTTAAAGAAATAAAATAATGGGGTAATGTACCAAGGGTAGAATAGTCAATTGTGGCTGAAATATATTTTAGAACATTATTTGTAAATTAATCATACGATATTACTCTTATAGGAAGTCTACAATCGTATACCGACCGTCGTAATACCGGAATTAACAATCCAGGTACTGACGCGTACTGTAACACTAACTCTGATGCTTATTGTATGCTTATATGTGATAGATAGTCTGAAACTCTGTTTTGAAAATTGATCATACACATACAGCTTGATACGGGTTATAGTCGTGATAACGCCGTTATGTTTTCCTAGCGCTGAGGACACGATAGGCCATCGTGGTACTGGAAGATAGTGCAGACTATAATAACATGCATATTGCAGTGGCTGTGTTATGTTATTATTTGAATATGAGAATATTGTATGTGATTATTGCTGTTTTGACATGGATATCTGTCTTGCATATTTGATACATAAGCATGAGGTTAACCGTTACCTGAGGTTCAATGGTAATTGAACCTCAGCTCTTAACATAGCGTCAGGGTCCGGAGGAACCAGGGCCAAGGACAAGGATAAGGAGCCAGCGCGAGGACGAAGACGGAGAAATTTTTATTTCAACGTTATTTTGTTGAACTATTTTCAGACTATTGTACCGCTGTGTAAGCAGCCAGATACTACATCAGTAAATGTTTATCAGATACTCACACTTTTGAAATTATTCCGATGCTCTACTCCGATCAATTATTTCAAAAATGCTTCAGAAAATTGGGATGTTACAATATCTAATCTTAACCATGAAACCCGATGTATAAAAACAATCGGTAAAAGAGTATTTTTAATTCCATATAGTGGTTTAGATTATCTCAGATATATAAATAAACATATAATGAAATCATTAGCGAAAGTAGATGAAAACGTTAAAGAAATTATATGTTCGTTATAGTTATCGTGCTGATAACGTGTTATTAAACTAAGTAAAATATAAGAAAGATTAAGATAAGGAAGATGAAGAAATGCAAGAGAGAAATGGAGAGCAAGGAAGGAGTGATTCTTCTTTCTATTTCATCCTTCAACTTTTGATACATACCTACTATATATAGGCACTAAACCTTTCACTTCCATTACAAGAGTTACATACAAAAGAGTAAATCTACATAATGGTATAACATGAAATTTTGTAAGTTATTTACATTAATCATAGAAAACTCCACTAAGCTATTCATATTGTATGTTACATGGCTTTAAGTGTAGAATTCCAAAAGACTCATCTTGAAAAGTTATGGACATTCACACCAATATTGGAATATTTATAACAAAAACATTTTAATACCGGAGACTCGCCCTGATACCAATATTTTTCTGGTATAATACAAGAAACCTTAACCCTATCAACACCCTACAAATTGCGTGAATATCGAAGAAGGAACTAGTTGGAGAGTCTTGCTGCACAAATATATGATTAGAGATGAGAAGGAATTTTTTGTTCATAAGCCAGGAGACTCATCTCTCTGGCTCTTTATTTTAAGCAAAAGGGATAAATGGAAGAAGGAACTAGTTGGAGAGTCCAAAACGGCAATTCAGTGGATTTTAAGCAAAAGGGATAAATGCAGGGGGTAGAATTCGAGATAGTTGTTTGAGAGCCCTAACAGAAGTGGAAAAATGCAGCAAAGTCTCGCAATGGGTGTTTAATGGTGCTTGGAATTTTGACCAGCTTGGCTCAATTGTTTCAAAGGAAGTTTTCCAGAGATTAGTAGCTAAGCCGCTGCCTATGAGTTATATTGGTGAGGATGTATTAATATGGAGTACTGCCACAAACGGTTTATACATTCTCAGTTAAGTCAGCATATTATATGAATGAACAGTCGCCTGCAAATTTGGCTCATTCTTGTTTCAATCTTATTTGGCGTTGGCAAGGAATTGAAAGGATAATTCGTGTTTTCTTATGGCTGGCTTTTCTAAATAGGCTACCTACTAATGAATGGAGGAGTAAGTGGTCAGGCTCGTCGTCGCCATGCCATGCTTGTGCTCTGCATACAGAAACGGTGCTACATATTTTGCAAGATTGTACTTTTGCTAAAAACTTCTGGTTGAGTGTTGTTCAGCTGAAGTTTTATTATGGTATTTTTGCAGCTCATTTGAGAGATTGGTTTAATATGAATCTCAGGAAGGATATATGGAAAGCTCACATTCCTAATTGGTCCTTACTGTTTGGCGTTAGTGTTTGGAAATTATGGACAAGGCGTAACCAAATGGTCTTTCAGGAGGACTTTATTAGGCCTTCAAATCCGACTGCCACTATTTGAAATTCTTGGCAGCTATCTGTACACAGTCAGGAACCTTCTGAGGAAGTGTCGTGAAGTGTATGGCAGGCCCTACCTGAGAATTGGATCAAGATTAATGTTGATAGTGCAATATCCTCTTCGAGTAACTATGCAGATGCTGGGGGAGAGTATTAAGGGACTCAAATGGCCGTTCATGGATTGCTGGGTTCTCTTCACGGATTGGTATATGTGGACCAAAGGAAGCCGAGGAGTTGATAAATCCATATTTTTAGATATTTTATCACGCCTTATCCATTTATTTTGGGGATTTTTCTAGGCTAATTTGGATATATTAGATAATATTTGAATTGTTAGCCAATTTTAGGAGATAATATAAATCTGAATTAATTATGAGATATTGGGCTTAAATTATTAATATCTTAGTTAGTATCTTGTGATTAAATAATATCTTTTAATATATAATAGATCAGATTTTATCATATTTGAGATCCTATGGTGCAGAACTTTTCAGGAAAACTAAAAGGAGATCCAATGGTGAAATTTTATTGGGCTTCTTAAACTTTTATGGACTCAAATTGATACCCAAAAACCATCTCTTCCTCCTATAAAATTAACCTAGCGGCCGCAAAAAGAAGGCACGCTCTCACGGAGAGCCGCGTTCACGGCCACCGTCAAATGCATTGTTTTTAATTATCACATCCACTCACGCACGCTGAGAAAGGGAGGAGCCGCTGGAATTGGTGTGGGAATTCTTCCATATTCAACCTACACCCACACTACCGTACTGAGGATTTGGCATTCAATCAATTCTTATTTCTATTCCTCCAGTGGACGCGCGTTGGCCAAGGCGATTGATTTAATCAATCCTTCTCATTCTTTCCTCATGGTTATGACGGACTGTTTGAGATTTGGAGGGTCGGTCGTGATGACAGCTTAAGTCCTCATGGGAGACAACTCGGGAGGAGCATGGAGAAAACTAGAGCCTAGGTTTTACATTTGAAGACCACAAGGGAGTGTTTTTCCTTTTATCGAATTGTTTGAAGACTTTGAAATTATTTAATTTTAGATAGTTTCGAATTGCTTTCTTGAGAACAATCTAGTTTTAGATTGTAAACATATCATTTATTTCAGATTTATTTGATAATTTGGATTTGAGCATAATTGCTGGAATTTTTGTTTACAACCCTTGGATTTTCAATTGATTTAATAATTGAGTTTTCATTATTAATTTGATTGTCAATTGGGTTTATCGATTTAATTGTTTAATTAGATTGATAAAGTGTTTAGTTGTTTAATTAGACGATTGTGAACAAGATTTCAAAATTATTTAGAAATTAGTTGTGAGCAGGTTTTAATGAGTTTAATTAACTAGCACTTATTCCATTATGAGTTTTCTAATGGATAAGATGTTATTGAACTTGAGGGTTTCCCATGTTTCAATTAGTTGACTAAAATCATTAATCCCAATATTTCATTACCTCCTTTGGTCTAATTAGTTGGTTTGGGCTAAGAAAGTTAACTCCATGCAATTCCTGAGTTGTCCCCTCATCCTCATAAATTGGTTGATTCACTTTTAGTTAATTTCTTTTCTTAGGATTCTAATTATTTTCTCAAAACAAAAACCCCCACATTTGCATTCTCATCTAGATTAGTTTCATTCTTATATAGGTTTTAGAATCATTATCATCTTGCATTTAGTTAGTTGAGTTTTATTTTATTTGCATTTTTCATCACCTTAATTCAACCTGAAGAAAAACCCACAACTTGCTCCTTGGGAAAATGACCTAGGTTGACCCTATATTGCATAATTAATTAAGACCTAGTTTAATTGACTGCTTTAGCGACGAAAGCAGGCTCATCAAGTGGGCCTTTCTAAAGGGTCTTCAACTTGGGTGGAATATGCACTTTACAAAAGTTCTAATCGATTCTGATTCTAAACTCCTCATTGAGTCATTACAGAAGGAGCAGTGCAACACTAACAGCTTATTAGTAGTGCTGCAGATCTGACAACTTATGTCAAGAAATTGGGATATGCGATTTGACTATGTTCCTCGCAGTCAAAACTGATACAGAACTAAGAATGTTACATTTGAATAGCAAAGCTGAAAATTCGTGGGTCAAATTATGCTTAGTGGGTAAACTATGAAGGAAAATCAAAGTTTTAGCATTTAAAATATAATAAAGAGATTTTTAGTGGTGATAAACTTTTAGGAACATGAATCTTGGAAGTTGGATTTAGTTATTGTTATTTCTATTTTCTAAGCAACTCTTGATAGTTGAGTTTAGTTATTGTTATTTCTATTTTCTAGACAGTACAACTTTTAGAGTTATATTTCTCTTTGTATTTTCATGCTTTTAATTACCCCATAAAGAGGGGATATTTTGTAGTGCAGAGACAGATTTGATGAAATAAAAATTGAGTGTTGTTAGTTCTCAAACTTGGCTTAAATCTTGTTATCTTTATCAACCTTAGGTTAGTGGTGAAGCAAATAGGTTCTTTATCAGTTGGGAGGGTGGTTTTGTTTTTAATCTCAATTGTGGTGGACTCTTATCTATCCCTTTTATTTTTACAGTCTATTTTCCCTCTTTCTTATACTCATCACGTATCAACTAAACTGTGTTCTGATAAGCTTGCGAAGGATGCATTATCTTTTTCTCACTTTTATGATGCATGTCCTACTTTTCTTAGGACTCTAGTTCTTCATGATTGTATGGGAATTATTTCCCATCTCTTTCTTTTTAATACATGGCTTAGCCTCCGTTTATATCACCCAAAAAAAAAAAAAAAGAGTTACATTTATTTCTATGTCATCATACATATGTTATATATAGAATGTGGGATTGAAAGAGTAATGAATCTGAATATAACACACACAATCCTATCTCTAAAAGTTTCTTTCATAAGATTTTTCTCTTCTTTTTCTCTCTATGGTGAATTTACTCGTATAACATGTAATATGATCGAGGTCCGCATCAATGCTCCAGTTTTGTATGTACACTTCAACAAGCCATTTGGATTCTATGTACGCCCAAAATTCTTATAAAAGGGATTATTGTCTGAAGTACTTTATGATGAAGTTGGGAAAATAATTAAAAATAGAGAAGTAATGAGTATACTCTAATGAAGGAGAGATAATTAAAACTTGTTCCTCTTGTCAACAGTCTATAACTAATATTTTTTCATGAAAACTTTCCATTAATTAGGAGTTCGCGGATTATCGTTTTATTGCATCTGATGAGAGATGCTTTCGTCATAGTGGCTAATTAATTTTCAACCTTCAAAAACATTTTTATCTTTTCAACATATATAAAGACAAAAGTGCTTATTTTGGTGGTAAATCTCGATTGGAAAGTTGATTTTGAAGACTCTAATTGTCATTCCAAAACAAAAAAAAACAAAAAAAACAAAAGCACAAAATGTCGTTTTGTCCTTGAGGGACCACTTAAACATACTGTCAAATGGGCTGGCTGTCGTCTTCCCTATTTGGTATTCCGGTGAGAGCTGAGAGAGCTCAAAACGAAAATGATTTTGAGAAGAAGTAACTGGATGCTACTACCCACCCTACAACTTCTTACGTCGCCACTACAATTCGATCCAAGTGTGAGTTGTTGATTCTCTTTCTGTAATAGAAATTAGGCTTTTGAAGTTTCCATTCTAGTAGTCCCTTTATCCTCATGTTGTTTGGTCCCTTTATCCCTTCCGGGTGATACAAAGTAAATTACTTAGCCCGTGATTTCTTTTGCAGATACAAGGTGGGAGACATGGGTTTGCAGAAAGCAGAACCATGGCTAGAACCTAATAAGAAGCATAGAAGGCAATCTCCGAAGAAGATTAACCAATCACTTTTAGACGAGTTGGAAGAAGAGCTAGACGACGACAACGACAATTTGCTAGATGAAGAGAATGATCCTGTTTTGAAGGTCTTGAAGAATGAAAACACATAAAAAACTGAAACACATCTGGAATAGGGCATTGTAAATAGTTCTTTTTTGCTTGACCAAACTGTAAGAATGGCATTAACCACAAATCATTTCTAGACTCGTCTTCACTTTGCCACCTTTCATGTTCATGTCTAGCATAAGTACCGTTTCATTGGATGTTTTATTGCTGCTTCGATCCTTTACTTCCTCTGACGTAAACTACACGCAAGATCATCTTCTCTTCTCTACTTTTTTGTTTTTCACCATGGATGTATTATAATCTTGTGCAGTTATGCTGGGATCCTTTATCCTAAATTCCTAATGGAAGTCGATTTTCCTTTTTCGTTTTTTCATAAAAAAAGTCTGGTGTATAAATACTGTGTACCCACCTCTTGAGCTCGAAACCTTTCTTGTCAAAGCTTTTGAATTAACGAAGAAATTGCATGTGATGCAAAAAATAACACTTGTTGAAATATGATATCCTCTCAATCTAGCAGTTTTGTAGCGTATAAATTTTGTGTAAATTATTTTTAGGTATGATAAGTTATAAAAACAAAATGTAATGTAAATATCTACATTTAATAAAGTATTGACCTGTCTTCTGAAAATTTGATGGTAGTATCTGAACTTTGTCTGAATTGTGAGGTCTGTCTCATGCCTTGAAATTCAAGGCAGTCCCGGTGCTATTTTTCTCCAATGTTGGGAAATTCCCAAACTATGATTTCAAAATCACTTTTATTTTATGTCAAGGCAAAACTCTTTTTATGTACTTACTTACTCGTATACTCTAAAATCACTTCTTATTAGGAGCTAGTGGAATTACTTTGAATTTACATTCACGGCTTAATAGTGATTGGGGATGCTTTTCAACATCACTTGGATCCAAAACCATTTAAGAAGAGAGCGCGCGATTGAAGAAGGGCCAAGTAACTTATTGTCTATCCAATCACTGAAGATGCCTGCAGCAGCATTATTAGCATCAGCATTCTGCCCTCTCATTCTGCCCTCTGCCCTTTCCATTCCATCATCCAGCATGCATGAAGAATATTATTTCCTCCCGTCTTTAATATAGTACATATTTCCTAATTTGATTATATTAAGAAAGTTAATTGAGTTAGTTAATATAATATATATTTTCTAAAACACTATAGTCATCTTCCTTAATTCATTAATTCCTTCCCCTTCTTGATTTTTGTTAGAGAGTATCAATAAGGGTAAATTAGAAAAAGATTGACAAATATGAAACTATATCTTATATTTAATACCAAGATCAACTTCCTAAATATATCTTAGGGTAAAGGTGCAAAAATACACATGTGCATTGCCCTCAGGAGCACCCAACACCATATGTTTTTTTTTTTGGTGCAAAAGTACCCATGTGGTTACAATTTTGGAGCAAAAGTCACACCAGCTGTTAAAAAGAAAACGTCCGTTAGTGAAGTGAAATTTTCCGTTCACCGTGTCCATCAGTGACCGTCTTGTTTCATCCGGAAAATCTGTGGATGAAGCCAATAATTTTCAATTTCAATTTCAAAATCACCAAACCACTTTCGGTCTTACAGCGAATTAAGAGAGAAAGAAGAGACAAGAGCAGGAGGAGGGTCATGAAATCACCATTACAGATCTATATTCATGGTCGTTACCAGCCACATATGCTAAGCCGTCGCCGATTTCCGCCACGAACTCGTCCGCCATCAGATTCTCTGTTTCTCCCAAAAAATAATAATAATAATAATAATGAAGTTATGATCTTTCATCAGCTTTAGTTATGGAGATTAATTAGAAATATTTATATATAACCATGTGTTATGTGTTTAGTGTGTTTAGTTAAAAAACAATATTCTTGGGTGAAACAAAGAAAAACAGAAGTATATTTGCAGAGATTTAAGAATGATGCCAGAAATGAAGCTTTTGCAGAGAGAGGGAATATGATGAGAGAAGAACACACACATGTATGTCTCTTGACATTATCTTTGTTAGCTTTGAGAAAGCGTTCAACACAGGCATGGTTACAGAACTTCTCCTGCAAAAAATGAATCAAAACAAACAAAAGCATCTAAAGTACAAGTTAAGCATTTGGAAGAAGAAATATAGGTGTGGATTAATGGGGAGGGGGGGGGGGGGGAAGAGAGAGAGGGACCTGTTTGAGAGTGAGTGGGGATTGTTTTGTGAGGAGTTGAAGTCTTCAACTCTCGAAATAGTATGGTATCTATGGTCATTCTGATCTTTCTTCCCCATTATTATTCTTAAAAATATTAATAGAAGCTTATTTTGAGAACCAGCTTTTGAGAGTGAGAGAGAGAAGAGAGGTGGAAGAAGAAGACGCAGTGACTAACTGATGTTTTCTTTTTTAACAGTTGGTATGACTTTTGTACCCAAATTATAACCACATGGATAGTGTTGCACTCAAAAAAAGCATATGATGTTAAGCGTTTTTGAGGGCAAAGCACATGTGTATTTTTGTACCTTTACCCTATATCTTATATTAAATATTAGAGACTAAAGTATACTTTTAGTCCTTTAAGTTTATTTGAGGTATACTTTTGATCCCTTAACTTTAAAAAGTATATTTTTAGTCCTATAATTTTAACACCGTTAATTTTGCTAACGAAAAATGCAAACTCAAGTGATAACGGTGTAAACTTAAGTGATGACTATGTAATTAAATGTTATTAATCTTCAATTTAAAATATGAATAAATTAAAGATTACATGAAATTTGTGTAATTAAATGCTATTAATTATCACCAAAGACGGACATAGGGGGGCTAGGGGTGACCCCCGCCCCCCTAATTTTTTTTCATCCCTAGCCCCCCTAATTTTTTTTTTAAAAAAAAGAAGTAAAGAGTTAAATGCAGATACTATTATTCATTTAAGTTTGATTTTGTATTTGACTGTTTGTTAGTAATTTAAGTACGCAGTACTTTCCTTTAATTTTACATCACTAGGTTGGCCCAAATTTTGTTTCAAAAAAAAAACAAGTAAAAGAACTTTGGGCCACCATAAAAAAGTTGTGCTTGTTGTTAGGAAAAGACCAGCTGATGATGGACGTATGATTGAAGTAAGGATTGTGTGTGTGTGTCTATATATATATATATATATTAAAAAAAGCAGATTGAAGTAAGGAATTCTAAATTAAACTAATTAAATAATTTAAACTAAAGAAAATTAGCTGGGCTTTAATTATTCTTTCTAGAATCTTAAGATATTTCAAATACTTTACAAAAGAGTTACTTCAGAAATTAAAAGGGATGGGTTGGAATGTTTTCTGTAATATATTTCTTTCAATTTTTTGTATATTAGGTTATTATTGTATTTTAAGTACCTTTATTTATGATGTAGCATTTTCTATTTTTGCCCCCCGTGAGTAAAATTCCTGGGTCCGTCCCTGGTTATCACTTGACTTCGCTCAGTCATCGTTTTTCGTTAGCAACATTAACGGTATTAGGATTTTAGGACTAAAAGTATACTTTATAAAGTTAAGGAACCAAAAATATGCTTTATGAAAAATTTGAAGGACTAAAAATACACTTTAGCCAATATTGGAGGAGTATCATATTAAGAAATTCCTTTACAATTAGTTTATGTGCCAAGAAGAGTTTTTGATGAAATTGGAAGTAGATTTGGAAGCGGAATAAGAAGTAGAATTCGAGGTGGAAGTGAGTTTTAAAACATGTTTGGTACAATATAATAGTATAGTGGTAGAAGAATAGAAGCGAGATATAATTTTTAATTAAAATATGTATTTATATTTATAATATAATATCAATTTATATTTATTATAAAGTTAAGGTGTAAAGATATACATGTACTTTGGTCAAATCAGCGCCCAACAACAAGTGCTTTTTTGATGTACAAAAGCAACTACGTGGTTAGAAATTAGGTGTAAAAATACCGTTTGATCATTAAGTTTAACTTTTTTTTGCATACTGGACAATGGCGCGACTTTCAATGTATAAAAATACGCATGTGGTTTGGCCAAAATAGAATTCAACACCAAATGCTTTTTCTTGTTTTTGTATTATTTTATTATTTTGATTTCTTATTAATATTAATTAAATAAAAAATTTAAATATTAATTAACTAAAAAATCCATTATTGTTTTAATAATAATATAAACTTAAAATATAAATTGAATCTTAATATTTAATACTTAATAATGTTAACTTAATTACGTTCTGTACGCTTTTTTCTCTTAGTTTTTGTTTGGCAAGCTGCTGTAAGTTTTCAATGAGATCCTTAATTTGAATACTAATACTGTCCTAGAAAAATTCAAAATTTATTTGAAGATTCGAACATTTTAATAATCTTGATTTATAAGATCAAATAAGTTTTATAATATGAATCCTCTCACGTGTACTTTTTGTTTACACGGTAGTGATATCTTTTGTTCCTCTTTTCATCTTCGGATTCCTATCTAACGATCCAGGACGTAATCCAGGCATGAAGAATAAGAAATCATTTTTTTAAATTCTTTTATTTTCTGTGTTTTCCTTACTTGTGCTTGATTTTGAAATATTCTTACTATCCATTCTTTAATGTAGAAATATGAATGGAATATAGAAATATAAATCAGAAATATATTTTATATATTTCTAAATTTATTAAATTCAATATATAAATTAGAAATATTAATGAAATATTAATAAATTAGAAATCAATATTTATATTCTATTTTCAATATTTCAAAAATGAAAAAGAAATAAACAAATAATTATATAATTATATTCTATTTATGTTAATTATATAATAATAATAATAATATTGTTAATAAAAAAATTCAAACAAAGAAAAGAAACATAAAAGAAAGCTAGTCCAGTCAACAAAAAAGTGGTCAAACAATACTTTTGCGCATAAGAAAATCATTGGTATTCAGTGTTCTTTTAACTAAACTGCATGTGTATATTTGCAGCTTTAAAAGCCACGTTATCGTCTCGTCAGAAAAAAAAATGTCAAACTTAATAGTTAAACTGCATCAATTCTTACATCTAATTTGTAACCACATAGTCACTTTTACACCTCAAAAAAGCAGTTGCTGCTGGTACTCTTCTGAACAAAGAACATGTATATTTTTATACCTTAACCCTTTATTATAATTATGAATATAATAGTATTTTCTGTTTGCTAGAAAATATTCACTCGACATGGTTACCGCTCTTCGTTATTATTATTTTATATACAAATGGCTTAGTTTCTCAACATGATAGGTTGATTATCAATCCTCGCCCTTGCCCTCAAAACCTAACCCTAAATAATCCCCACCTTCTAGAACCTTCCATGACTAATTCTCCTCCTCCTCCTTTTCAGTCCCTTTTCACAACAATGGAACCCATAATTATAATCATCACCTTGCCTCAGTTGCTTGCCAACCAATGACTTTCAATCTCTAAACCCTTTCTTAATTATTGATCGTGTTCCTAAACTTTTGAGTCAGTTTGAATTATAGAGACATGTTTATTCTAAATGTAAGGATTAACTTATGTTTTGAGTTAAGAAAATGTAGAGAATAATTCCAAGTCAAAGTTAAGGGACCAGAACTTTTATTTTCCCTTTAATTATATTGTGCTTCAGGATTTTAATTTCTATTCTTCAAAATTTCAAGTAATGTTGTTACCAATTTGAATCGTTGACTATTAGACCACTATAACTCGATCCATTCAGAGTCCATTTGGATCTTCTTATTTTAAGCTAAAAGCTACTTTTAAGCTAAAGCTAAAAAAAAAAAAATTTAAAAACTAAAAGATGTTTGGTGATTATATAAATTTTTTAACTTAAAAGCTGAAATTAAAAATAAGTTATTTGACAAAATTTTTGTTCACTACAAAAAAAAATCAATTTTTGCGACGGAAAAATTCCGTCGTAAAAAGGGTATTTCTGTCGCAAAAATGTATTTGCGACAGATTTTGTCCGTCGCAAAAAAGTTCCTCACAATTGCGACGGAAACCATAATCTGCAACGGAAAATGGCGAGCTTTTTCCCGCCGAAACCCTTTTTTTTTTGTTTTGAGACGGAAACCAAAATCCATCGCAATTTGCGACGGATATAATTTTCCGTCGCAATAGTTTGCAACGGAATTTATTTCCGTCGCAAATTTGCGACGGAATTTAAATTTTGTCGCAATTTGCGATGGATTATAAATTCCGTCGCAAATTTTTGCGACGGATGTTTTTCATCGCAAATTCCATCGCAATTTGCAACGGATTTTTTCCGTCACAAATTCCGTCGCTATTTTGACTTTTTTTAGTAGTGGTGATAAGTACTTTTTCTAATAAAAATTATCATAAAAGGTATATTATAATAGAGTGGTGGCAGTGGTGGTAGCGATGGCAGCGGTGGTGGCACTGGTGGCGGCGGCGGCGATAGTAGTAGTGTTCGATCGAGAGATTACGGGTTTTCTTTTCTTTTTTTTAAAGAAAAAGACTTATAAAAACAAACTCCTATGATGATCTTATTTTTAAGCTCTTTGTTCTTCATTATAAAATAAGCTCTTATAATTATAATTAAGAGCTTTTGTAAAATCATGTTTGGCCTAACTTATACTTATAAGTAGAAAATAAGCTAAAAGTAAGCTAGGCTAATTAGGCACTCATTGACATGTCTTATTTTTAAGGACCATATTCACGTTTTGGGAGTAGCTTTATCTACCGACTATGGTGGGAGTTTAGGTTTTTATTCTTGTTCAATTGACGATCTAAAACTTTCTACCTCAAGAAATTCAACTATGGTTTCTTTTATTTTTCTGGGTTTTATCCAAATTACGCTTATGGGTTCATGAATTTGTTCATACCATTTATTGTTGGCCTGAGCTAGTTGGTTGATTCTGGATTTCAATTATTTTGATTTTGAAGTTTTTCTGTTGATTATGGATTTATCTCTTCATTTTGAGTGTTGCTTTGTGATTTTTTTGATATTGATAAGATTTTGATTTTTGATGTTGCCGTTCTTCAAAAACAGTACTTTTGACAACTGTTTTCTTAAAAACATTCGTCAAAAGAAAAACAGTCATCAAAAGTACTGCTTTGACGGCTGTTTTTGAAAAAACAGTCGTTAAAAGTACTTTTAGCAACTGTTTTATTAAAAACAGTACTTTTGATCATGGTTCTTAAAAACTCGTTTTATCACTGTGATTTTATGTTTTTATGATTTTTTTTTCATTAAAACGATTTTACTAATTTTCCAAACACTTTTAAGTTTTTACGATTTTTTTACTATTTTACTATGTTACGATTTTCATTCTCCTTTCGTTTTCAGATAAACACTCGTTTTTAAGAACGTTGCTTTTGATGACTGTTTTTCAAAAACAGTCGTCAAACAAGTACTTTTGATGTCTGTTTTTAAGAAAACAATCATCAAAACAGTAATTTGGACGACTGTTTTCCAAAAATAGTTGTCAAGCCACATTTATAATAGAAAAAGCTACATTCACAACAAATTTTAAAAACCTGGTTTTTCCTTCAAATTCAAGTCCTGGGCTTATAAAGGGTATTTACAACAGAAAAAGCCACATTTACAACAAAATTTAAAAACCTAGATTTTCCTTCAAACTGAAGCCCTAAGCTTACATAGGGCATTTACAACAGAAAAAATCACATTTACAACAAAAATTAAAAACCTAGATTTTCCTTCAAACTCAAGTCCTAAGCTTATAGAGGGCATTTACAACAGAAAAAGCTAAATTTACAACAGAAAAAACCACATTTACAACAAAATTTTAAAACCTAGATTTTGCTTCAAACTCAAGTCCTAAGCTTACAGAGGGCATTTACAATAGAAAAAGCCACAAGTTGAGTAGAGACGACGTTCCCTTTGGTTCCTGCTAACCGTTTACATCTTTAATTTCGTTCAAGATCGCGGAAGAAGATGATAGAGATTGTGAACAGTGCATTGGTTGACCTCTCCTCTGTTCTTCACTGTTGGTTCTTTGGAGACAAAGATGAAAATTGAACAGAACCCGTGCACCTCAGCTCCTTCTATGCTCGACCTCGTGAAGCAAGGTGGCTTGCTCTGGAAGTTAATGACTGGAGGGAGTGAAGGTTAAGGTCCAGAGATGTGTCGATTGTGTCTGCGGTGCTCAACTCTATTTCCAGCTCCGTCTGCAATTGTCGCAAATGGGAATGTGAGTTGATTCATGGAAGGTGGGAAGATTGAATGAGGGCAAAATGTTCATTTCACAATTAGATTTAATATCACCAATGTCCCTTGGGTCTTCAGTGTAATTAATTTGGTGATTTCAAAGGACTTAATTGTGTTTATTTCTTATGTTTGGGATCTGCACATGATTTTCCCTAAATATTTATGGGGGCTAAAGTATACTCATTAAATAATTTAAAAAAATTACACTACAAAAAAACCTCTGATTAGTCATGGAATTACTGACGGGAAAAATTCCATCAAAAATTACTCACAAAATTACATGGGTAATTAAAAATTACTGACAGACGGAAAAAACACTGTCGGTAAAAATAAAATAAAAAATTACTGACAATGTTTTTTGCGACGGGAATTTTCTGTCAGTAATTTTAATTACTCATGGAATTTAGTGGGCAATTTCTGACGTAATTTTTTCCGTCGGTAATTCTTTCACTAATCAGAGGGTTTTTTTTTTGGTAGTGAATGGAATATTGCATTGTAAATATAATAAGCAATAAAATGTTTTAACATATAAAACGTTCTGGGGTTGAGAGGATATATAAAGAGAGAGGACTTCATGCCTTCACGGAAAAGATTATAATTTCAAGCAGATGGCTACGATCGATTATCAAATGAGGTTATTGTGAGCTAAACGGTGCATAATTTCATGAATGAATTTAAATGCCGTTCAAAGAAGAGTAGCAATTTTATTTAAGACTAATTTTTAATGCCACGTTTTTAGAGTTATCGGGTGATATGATTTTTTTTTTTTGGGGGGGGGAGAGAAAACTGAAAAATGTATATCTGAAATTATAATCACGTCTAATTACTTGAATTCTTTAAAGTTCTTACAAACTACTATTCTGTAATTAAGTTTTGTTTTAAAATTGCCTAATTGATTTAGGTTAAAAAAAAAAAGGGGTCTTATTGCCCCGCTATTTTTTAAAAAGAAAATAAACTCCCTGCACCACCCTCGGTAGCCAAAGAATTACTCCAAAAGAGTGATCTTGAAATTAATTATACCTTATTAATATATTCCTCAAAAGAAAATGTAAATTACTGATACATTTATTTTGATCAATATAATCATATTTAAAAAGTAATATAATCATAATGTATATACAGAACAAAATTTTCAGTGACTGAACAACCTCAGCTCAAAATGAAAATGAAAAGGAGTTGCGCTAAACTAAGAAATTACTAAGTCCTAGAATTAAGAATCTAAATTATGTGTAGGAACTGATTTTCCTAATCAGCAACTCAAAGTTGGAGTAAAAAAATGGATTTGAGATGCCAATAATAGTGTTGTGTGGGCGGGTTCATGAGAAGAATTTGTAGTCCTTTGCTGACAGGATGATATTCCTCAAAGCACCGATCGGGGACAGCGTCATGAGCAGAAAACCAAGTACGATGCAGGCCTGTTCATATATATAAAAAACATTTATTTGAGTCAGGGAAAAATAATAATTAATTAAATTATAACTTGAATTTTCAAAGTAATTTTAAAACGTAACGTACCCAATTGACTGTCCATGACAAGGAAAAGGGCTTGGGTTTGTAGAGCTTAAGCCACATAACACAGGGAAGCTGCAAATAGCATAAATAGTTAAATATGTCTGATCCAAGTTTGTACGTGAATAATGAATTCTATTTTATTCGAATAAGAAAGATTTGGTCACATTAACTGTACTTACAAAGTATGATGACGGAGCAAATGCAAATCCTCCGAGGAATCCAAGAAGAGAACTAAAGAAGGGGATGACTATGGCAACCATCATCGTCAACACTGTAAACATAATAAGAAACCACATATATATATATATAGTTAACAACTTTGATTTCCAGTAAGTGTGCGTTGTGATCAGGAATTGAAGAGTGATGTGCAGTACATACCGACAAACAGGGTGCGAGTGACGAAGCGAAGGAGGGAGGAAGGAGGAAACTTCAATTTCACCACCAAGAAGGTTTCCAAAATGTCAAAAACTGCCATTGCATACACCTGATAGCCACCGACGACATGAATAACAACGAAGATGTTAGCAACAACGATGAGCCACCTGGGATGCTCCAAACCGACGAGGACGTTGTCGGCGACCGAGTTGCCGAAGACGTAATATCCCAAAAGGGCAACAGGGAAGTAGCAGATGAAGACTCCGATGTAGGCCCAAATCACTCCCTTCCACATGGGACCCTTGGAAGGCTTCTCCGGCGTCGAAGGGATGGTGGCTTGGATCTCCAGAGCGACGCTGTGTCCGGCGTATGCAAACGCTATGTCCCCCAATGAAGTAAAGAAGTTGAAGGTGGCGTCCGCAGGGCTGTTTGCTTTGATGGCGTAGCTGACGCCTGATTTCACCCCTCTTCCCAATGAAGCCCCCCAAGCGATGGTGGAGTACAAGATAGACATGACACAGGCACTAAAGGAGACAGCGGAGATGGAGTTGAAGTTAGGGAGGTGGCAGAGGAGGAAGTTGAAGGCGGCGAAGATGACGATCCACCATGAGCTCCGGAAGGCGGGGCAGTTGGTGCAGAGGGTGTCGTGGACCTTCTGCATGGAGTGGCCGCCGGTGATCATATAGGCAATGCAGGTTCCGACCTGCACCATCAGTTGCTGGGGAACGACGATGTAGAGGCCCAGCTTCTCCCCAAAAACGTGCTGCCCTAGCTCGTGGTACCGGTCAAACCGCTTCCCCGGCACCATCTCGTGCATCTCAACCATTTGCCAGAGCGTGAACAGCGTGATTAACCATGACAGTATCAGCACAACCACCCCTGGTCCCCTGCACACGCACAACATATATACAAGTCGTATTAGCTAGTACGTCCCTCAGTCAACTGGCTAACTAGTTTCATGAGAGTATTAGAATACCTAATGCCTTCCAGACTTAATAGCAGGAGTAATAAAGGCATATGTAAAAAGAGAATGATATCGTAGATGCAAGGTCTCTTATTACAGAAAAAGATTCTCATTGGAGAGAACAATAAAGGCGTTAAAACAAATCCTCTTGTTAATTAAATAGTCTATACTACAACTCTAACATAAACCTATACTGATAAAAGAATAAATATTATAGACCTGAGGTCACCTTGACTTAAAAAAATAAATACCCATCTAAGTAGTAAAAAAACAAAGGGGAGAGAAGAATAGGTAGAGATTGAAAGTATATAAACTAAAAAAAGAATCCTATCAAATATAGTTTAAGTTATTTTTAATAGGAAGGGAACTCAACATAAAAGAATTGATATAAACCCATAAAGAATCCAATCAAATATATGGTAGATTTGAGGCCTCGTAGGAGAGGAGAAGATTAAAAATGAGTGTTAGATTAATTTTAAGTCCTTCTTGATATTCACTTATGTCTTGTCACTCTTGGGCTTCAAAAAGCGTAAAGTTATAAGTTATCTTTTGTTCTTGTGGATTTCACGCTTAGTGTCCTTACTACCATCGATTGACTTGGCTTTGACACTATTTGTAATACATTAGTTTAGATATCGACCTGATTCTGATACTATTTGTAACGCATTAGTTTATATATCGACTTGACTCTGATGCTATTTATAACACATTAGTCGATATATCGACCTCAGTTTGTCTCTGATACTATTTATAACATCTAAAAGAAACTTCGGTAAAAACAGAGTTCTATAAAATCTCATTATAATGAGAGAATAAAATATGGATAAAAGACATAAATCTTCAGCCATAGTTACGAGAGAAGAAAAACAAAAACAGAAAAACTCCTTATCATCATGATGGAAAATATCTTAGAGGCATAGAATTAAAGAAGAAGAAGGTACGTACCATCCCATACGCGCCATGGCGATAGGAAGGCTAAGAACACCGGCACCGACCATGGCGGTGTGATTGTGAAAAGCCGAATACCACCATTTGGCTTTTCTGGATCCGGTGATCGGAAGCCAGTTCTCCAGCTGTTTCACCCGTTCCTCCGCAGTTACGTCAGCCGTGTTCATAGCTTTCTCATCAACTAGAGCCATAGTTTGCAAAATATTAACTTCTTCTTCGAGTAGACTAGCAATATAACTTACGTATTCCCTAATTGAATTATTCTCTCGCAGTTGACTACAATACGTTCTATTTATAAATCTGTTTGGCGGTTTGCGGGCTAGCTTATCTGTTTCCGTTTTAAAAATATTTTGAAAGATCTAAAAATACGTTTTTGAAACACTTCGATAGATTTGTTTAAGTTTTTTAAACCAATCAGAATGAAAAATGATATTTTTATCTTTTCAAAATATCATATGAATAGCCTGGCGCTTAGTAGCGCCATGGCATCTCTGCCAGCTCTAAGTAGTTGGCGTCCCTAGTGTCTCGGGCTCGAGCCCGCTCCCCCCTCCCCCCACTTGTAATATCAAAAAAAAAATATCATATGAATAATTTAAAAATGTTTTTTAAAAATACATTGAAAATACACTTTATTGAAACTGGCGGTTTGTGGGCTTATTTGTTTCAGATAAATTAAGAAATCATATATCTATACCGCCCTTAACAGATTTTTTATCCTATATTTGACTAACTTTGTCCCGCTAATTAAAAACTAACTTTGTCGTCTTCTTCTGTAATGTAAACTATTTTATTTATTATTTATGATTAATATCCAGAATATCAAATATATAGCAGGTTATCCAATTCAGCAAGTTATCCTAATTAATTAAAGGGTGAAGGTGTAAATTTGTCAACCAACTATTACTTGAGAAGCGCCTAAGCCAAATAACTATTGAAGGGACCAAAATTACCAATCAACAATTAAAAAGTGAAAAAAACCACCAAGTAACTATTAAAAGTGAAAAAAAAAACACCAAATAACTAATAAAAATAAACTACTATCGCAATTAAGCTAAAATGTGAGGCACTGGCGTAGGATGGTGGCAGAAACGCTGGAGAAAAGAGCGATTAAGCCTTTTTGTTGGAAAATGAAAACACCAACAGAGATGGGACCCATGGGAGCAGGCATTGCGGCAGCAACGGTTGCTGCTTGTGGCATCGAAGGGATGGAACCAGGGTGCAAGGTGCGTATCAGTCGAACGCTGTGAATAACTGGATGAGTTCAAGAGGGTGAGTGAAACACCCAGCAACAATAGAAGCTTTGGAAATGCCGACATCACTGACACTATGACAGTCAATGAAAGACGGAGACACCAAGACTGTGACTAGGTAATAGTTTGTTGGCGAATCTGCTCCAAATTATGGTTTTTTTTTCACTTTTTAATTGTTGATTGGTAATTTTGGTCCCCTCAATAGTTATTTGGCCTAGACGCTCATCAGGTAATAGTTGGTTGGCAAATCTGCACCTTGACCCTTTAACTTATTTAAACTTATCAAATTAATTAAATAGACTTTATATAAAGGATGAGAAGAGTATGACAATAAATTGCTGCTATTCCTCCTTTGATTCATTATATTCTGAATATTTCCTATTTAGAGGGCCAAATGATAATTTATTTCGAGTAAAACTTTTTGCATTTGAAAATAGAGATTTTAAGATTTTTATAGAGTTCTAATATATAATTATTTTATTATTAGAATTATCAAAAAAATTACTCATAAGTCCCACATACAAACATGTTCCCAAATTTTCATATTTACAAGTCACGTTGCGTTATTTAATTTAATTTACATTTATAAGTCAAACTCTGGTATTGATAAATCCAGTTGCATTAAGAAGGCTCTAGCAATAATATAGAGTTGATCTAGCGGTATAAGACTCTACTAAATGTTACACACCTATCAGCCTCGCTTTTTTTGATGGCGGGTAGTGTAGTCCTTTACTTTTATTTAATTTTAGCTTATTTTGCCCCGGTTAGTTTACGACACACATCAAAGTATAAACAACAGAGCACGTGCACAGGTTTGGACAAGAATATACTGATAAAAATACGAAATGATAAATTTTTTTCCCGGAGGGATCAAAATATACAATCATCTGGATAATGGTGTCTGCTTGGCCAAAATAACATAATACAGTCATCCGGTAATCAAAATAAGTACCCAAAAATAACAGTCACCAACGTCCACCTCTACACTACTCCAGAGCCTTACCTCTGTCTCTCTGCTCCAGTCTTGATGAACTGCTAGAGGGCTTAAAAGGAGCTGGGAACCATTAATCTCATATAAAATGTATAAGTAATGCATGCAAGAAAAACCATAAATAAACAAATACCACATAACATTCAGTATCAAGGCACAGCCAAATCCGGAACTAGCAGTCCTAATAGCACATAGCACAAACTGCAGTGGTCCTAATAGCACACAGCACAAACCACCGGGCACAGCACACATCAAAGCCCTTAATGCACACAGCATGTTCTAGTTCCACAACGCTTAGAAATAATGATAACTAAATGTATGTAATATAACATGGTAAAACATACATATACAAGTCATACAGAATATATGAGTATTAAAGTTACTACTTGGCAGTCGACTACAGATAAAAATAACATTCACGGTGCAAAATATCACAATTATCCCTAAAATAATAAAATGTAAATATAATTAAATTCCTTTCAATAAATATTCCTTTGATAATTTAAAATAAGCCCAATTAATATGCCCATATTCACTAAATCCCTTTTCTTATTAAGGAATTTAATATGAGCTTATATTCCCTTAATTTTCATCATTTTCCAGGAATTTCCAGCAAACAGTGATTGATCTTCAAAAATTCATAATTAAATCTAGAAAACTTCTTTTGGGTTGATTCCAAAGCCCAAATGACCCTTAATATGTCTATTTTCAACCAAAAATACTCATTTAGGCCAGACAAAGTTGAAAATTCATCCATAGCCCAAGATACCCTTGTTGTCCGAAATAATTCCTAGTTTTCAAGGGCTATCTTGAAACATTTATTTATCTTTGCAGAAAATTCAGAAAACACGAATTATATACCAAATTAATGCTTGAGATACCAACTTTCTCCCTGTAAAATTTCATAATTTTTCAAGTCCATTTACTAGGTCAAAAATAATGAAGAATGAGACTGACTCCATAGAAGATTTTCAGAAACAGCACCCTAATGATTTTCAAACTTCCATTTATGCTTCCAAAATTATGATCCAAGTTCAACCCCATACAAAATCTCATTTTAAACATTTTAAAGCCATCAAACACACTAAAATTCATTCCCAAAACACTAGTATATCCAGCTGGACGAAAATCAACCCACAAAATGTCAAATTTCCATTCTAACACCGTAATCTAGTCTATAATCATTTCTCATTCATTTTTTGAACCCTTAATCATACTCTAACCCCATTTAAGAAATTGGGCAGCAACTCCCCATACATTTAGGGTTTCCAAAATTTCAAGAATTCAGGAGAATACCACCACAAATCAATTCACCAACTCAAATCCACTATAAGGAGATTCAAGGGTCACTAACCTTAGCTTGACCTTTGATGCTCTTGTAATTTCTTCTTCCTTGTTTACCAAAATTTTCAGCCCCCACTTTATGAACACCATAAGAAGACAGATTTTTGAGTCAAGAAAAGTTGCAAAGAGAAGCTTAAAGGAGATGGAAGAGATTACCTAAGATTTACCTATTGGATTCTTGAGTTTTTCCTTCCCCTTTTCTCCTAGAAATTTTCCACTCTTCCTCTTCTTTTTGTTTTTGCGTGTTGCCCGACTCCAATATGGGAAAGTGAGTTGATTTAATGTCAATTAAAGGGTCCAATTCAGTTGAATTAAGGAAGGGGAAAATTGACCTTCAACTACTTTTTTTTTTTTTTGGATACAAGGCGATAGGGGAGAGGGGGGATCGAACCCAGGACCGGGAGGGGGGAAATTAATCTCAATACCACTGCACTACAAGTAGTTCTGGTTAGGCATGTCCATGGACCAGACCAGACTAGGTTGGGGGTCAACCCGGGGTTTGGTCTAGGAGGGACCTTGGGCTGGAATATCCAGCCTAAGGTCTGGTCTAGTCCAGCTCGGGCTGGACCAGACCAGTCCAGGGGGACTGCCTGGACCAGTCCAGGACTAGTTTTTTTTAAAAAAAAAAATTTGCCACTTCCAGAACAATAATTAAATCAATGAACCACCTATGAGACAATAAATAAACATGCAAACATCTTAAATCCAATCCTAAACCTAAAATAATCTCCAACATGTCATTGAACAAAAATACAATATAAAATATAGGTAGTGGTTTTTTTAAAATATATATATATATATTTTCGGGCCAGACCGGACCAGTCCATAGGATCTGAATCCCTGGACCGAAGTCCAGTCTAGCCCGACTAGACCAGACCAGACTGGTCTGGGTGAACGGTCTTGGACCGGACCGGGTCAGACCGGGCCGAGCCACCTGGACTGCCGAGTCTTTTAGACATCCCTAGTTCTGGTGACCTTCAACTACTTTGCCATCATGTTAAGATCCAACCATTTAGTTGGAATATGTTTGGCTATTTCCTTCTTCTTTTCCCCTAGTTTGGGCCAAAATTTGAAGCCTCTCTTAGGATGATTTAGCCCAGTTTATTAACTTATAACTCATGTTCATGTGCCCATAAATTCTAAATAATTATAAGACATACGGTACAATTTCGTGGAAATTGAAATTTTAACCATGCTTTAATTTTTCTTATAATTCCTAATAATACTCATGCAACTTCTTCTCATTCCTTTGTGGTCAAATTTAATACCCATAAACAAGTAATTTCACAACCACATCTTATTCTAATTATTTCACACAATTACCTATATTGATTAACAGGTAATGTCATAAAAAATTCATATATATAAATAAATTCACATTGAGGCACATGAAAAATGAGGATGTTATACTAAATCCCTTTAAGATCTCTAATTCGAGTCTCAAAGAAGATACGTACTATATTGAGAGAAGCAGCCACGAGAACGATCATATCAAAAAGAAGGCTCTCATATATTTATCTTGTATGATATAAAAAATCGGGGATGATGGATAATTGCATGTAATCCCCACAGGCCGACAAATCATTCTTTTGGCATCACCATGAATTGGTTCTTATGGTTTTCGTTAAGGTGGGATTCCATAGGAAAATTTGTCGATTTTCATCCATCAGTTATTGATTATATATACACATTAGTTGATATTATTATTATTTATTTTATTTAATCAAATTAATAGTCTATAAATATATTTTAGTTTCTTAGTAATTTTAAATAAAAATAATTAAACGGCATAAAATCTATTCAAGTACGTCTAATATATATTTATCTGAATAAAAAATTATATATCTTGTGTATTTATTTTTATAATTGACATAAACTTCAATATCTGAATACAACTTATGATTTATGACACGAAAAATAGGCTAAAGTTAATTTTTGCTTTAGAAGTTTTCTCTGAGGATTTTTGGGTATTGGGAAGGTTTTTTAAGGACTAATTTTTTTATCCCGAAATTCTAAAAAACGTAGCAATTTTCCCTTGTCATCTTTCAATGTTAAGTTTGGCCATTAAATCGGTCAAACATCTCACATAGCACACTGCCTCATCATCCACATCACTAAACCTAATATGACACCTCATAATCTCTTTCTTTCTCTCTTCCCCATTCACTCTTTTTCAAGGCTGTGGTGCAAGCATTGTCTTATGCCCCTGCCTTATGAACTCATCCCATTTCCTTAGATGGAAGCTGTGATTAACACAATTCCAATATACGACAGCCTTATTAGCCGAGTATATTTTTGGGTAATTAATTCTAGTTTTATATTTTATCTTCCTTAAAATTTACTTCAAATAATCTCCACGATATGTGTTTCGAATTTACAGTACGTACTTTGATGCGGTGGTGGGGGATGTGACGATCATAGGGAACAGGTCCAACTATGTGGATTAATTTCACTTTGCGGTCCACTGAATCTGGTGTAACAGTGATAGTGTTGGGTTAATGTGCTTTTTGGTCACTTAAGCCCAACAAGGCTTAATTGAGACTATAGCCCAAAAACTCTATGGCCCATGTAGTTTAGGGTTAGGTCTTAGGTGTAGTAGCATATAAACCTACTTTCACCTGCTTGAGAGAACACACGCATAAGGAAGCTCTCATCAGAAACAAACCCTAGAGGCAGACGTTCGTCATCTAAACGGTTGCCCACACAACCATCCTATTCCCCTCGAGAGATAGTCATCATAGAGCGGATGAGGACTGTTCGTGGAGAGGCTTTTAGAACACTCTTCAGATATGAGAACTGTTCGTGGAGAGGCTTTCAGATCGCTGCTTCAGATCGCTGCATCTTTCCAGGTAATCAAAACGATGAAGGTTTTAACTTTTCCTATATCACGTGGTACGATACACTTCCGCGTTTCTGGTGAGATTCCTACAATTGGCATCAGAGCCAATAGCGGTGAAGAAAAGAACCGAGTTTTGATGTTAATTTATATTTCATGTGATTCTTTTCGAAAATTATTTTTCGAAAATATGGCATCTTTTTCTATATTTGTTATTTATTTCATGGTAGCTATTCGTTTATAATTCATATTTGGTATTAGTTTTAATTTCAATCGGTTAATCGCTTTAATCCATGATTAGATTTTCTCGCGTATTTCTTGATTTGTAACAAAGAGGCTAATCCCATATGATTAGGTTTCCTTCTTGCTGTTTTTAATTTTATTTTGGAATTTCTATGTATTTTTCGAATTTTTAATGGAGATCAAGAAACTGCGAAGAATATGAGATGACTTCAGCTGAAGGCATTGGCAGAAGTGACGGCTAGGGTTTCTCTTTTGTGTCCTAGGGTTTCTAGCCAAGGATTGAGTTTTTGGGCTTTTGGGCTCATAGATACCCTAAAAGAGCTTGAGACAGATACTATGGGCTGGATGAAAGAGGAATTCCAAAGTTGTATTTTTTTATTCTTATTTTTTTAGGAAAGCCATGAATTAAAGTTATTTGTTTAATTATTTAATGCCTTTGTTAAATTGTATGAATTATATTTGCGATTAAGATGATGTTGGTAAATAACATGTCATATAGAATAGGAAGGTGTCATATTGTTGCATAATCACATGTCATAATTGCATAGTAGCTATTATGCCTTGAATCGACTAGTATGATAGTTATTATGCGAGATTATTTAGATTGCCCACTACGTTAATTGTCAACTATTATGATTTTAGATTAAAATCTAGAGTAATAATTGGATCGATTGATTGTGGAATTAAAATCTACACATTAATTATCAATTATTATGATTTTAAATTAAAATCTAGAATAATAATTGGATTAATTGATTGTGGAATTAAAATCTACACATTAATTATCAATTATTATGATTTTAAGTTTTAAAGTCTAGAATAATAATTGGATTGATTGATTGTGGAATTAAAATCTACACATTAATTATCAATTATTATGATTTTAAGTTTTAAAGTCTAGAATAATAATTGGATTGATTGATTGTGGAATTAAAATCTACACATTAATTATCAATTATTATGATTTTAAATTAAAATCTAGAATAATAATTGGATTAATTGATTGTGGAATTAGAATCTAGCCATTAATTGTCAATTATTATGATTTTTAAATTAAAATCTAGAATAATAATTGGATTAATTGATTGTAGAATTAAAATCTACACATTAATTATCAATTATTATGATTTTAAATTAAAATCTAGAATAATAATTGGATTAATTAATTGTGGGATTAGAATCTAGACATTAATTATCAATTATTATGATTTTAAATTAAAATCTAGAATAATAATTGGATTAATTAATTGTGGGATTAGAATCTAGACATTAATTATCAATTATTATGATTTTAAATTAAAATCTAGAATAATAATTGTGGAATTAAAATCTAGACAAATAATCCAGGAAATTTCCTAAGAGAATTGTACCTTTTGGAGTAATTTGTGGGTTATTTAAAATGATCATGTGACGCACACTCTGCCAATCATGACTAGATTTTAGATACCTAATAATTTACTCTAATTTGAAAAAATTCTTGGAAACTGAAAATTCTAAACTTAAAATATTGAATGGGTGAAGGTTTTAAATTAAGTATTTAATTTTAAAACCTACGGGCTCCAATTGTGGATTTATTAGTGAAATGGTTATCGCTGAAGCCCCATTGGATAAGGATAATCGGATTTCGCTAGATTAAACCCTAATACTTTCAAAATTTTAGTAAAGTTTTGTACGGGCCATCGTCGGCAACACTTAGACACTAAAGATAATTTTGAAAGTAAACAATGGTTAAATACTGTTACGGACCGGCCCAACAGGCCCAGGTCCGGACCTCGGCCCAATCACGCTAGGGATAGAATCCACGCCAGGAAAGGAATATTATCGGAGATCCCACAAATATAGGATCACATTAATAGCGATTCCCCTACAATCATGGCACCAGCCAATCAGCCCTTAACGGCTCAATCTAAGATATTGCTCATTAAGGCAGAGATACGTGCACCAGACTCTTCTATAAATAGAAGGAAACCCTAAACACGTGCACAGGTTCTATCTTATGCTCTCTTTACATTCTGTTACACAGAGCACACACCCCACTCCCCTGGCTTCACGCCTTACTGTGTAACACGAACTACGTGGACTTTGATCCCTTCAAATGGTACGTAGGCTCTAGGCTTAACAACCTAGTCAAGTTCAACATCTGTGTTCTTCATACAGAACATTGGCGCTGATCGTGGGGACTGTAAACTTCAATCCCCGTGACTACTGATGGTGAGCACTAGAAGCCACAGCAGAAAGCCCCTGCCGGTGGGAGGAGACCCCCAGCCGAGCCAACCACCATCGGATCAGCCGCAGGAACAACCGCGGCGAGAACGCACCCCTGAAGGGCATGTCACCGACATGGCAACCACCCCTTCAGCAGAGGACCAGCAACTACTGGTAGTGCTCACACTGGTTCCAACACGCGACGTCCAGGCAGTCGATGCAGACGTCCGCATGATGCGAAGGACGCAGGAATCGTTCCTGCGGCGACTGGAGAACAAGGAAAGACGAGACGACCTGCAGAGACGGGCCGACTTTGAAGCTTTCGGAAAAATGATCCAAGATGCACTTGAGAAGGACCGCCGCGAGAGGGGCCGCTGCAGGAATCATAGGCGGGGAAGGAAAGCCCCAGTGGATGACAGTAGTTCCTCGAGCAACTCTGAGCCGAGGGACATGCGCCGAGACAACGGCGAGCTGGGGCGGAGGGCGAGTGCAGAACGAGGCAGACCACGGTCCCCAGAAAATAGAGAGAACCTCGGCGTTGGTCTTAACCGCACTGATCGATGTGCAAGAAAGGACCGAGACCGAGAAGAAACCCGCGTGGAGGATAGAACTCCCCGGGCCCACAGATCGCCTCGCCATGGATCTCCTCGGGAATACCGAGTGACATATCTATCGGAAACCGGAAAATCCCCGTTCTTAAGGGAGGCAGCAACAGCCCGTTACCCGAAGCACTTTGACCTGGCCGACCTGCCGAAGTACGACGGGACCCAAGATCCGCGCAACCACTTGGTCACGTTTGAAAAGCTCATGTGGGTCCGACAGATCACAGGTTCGGTCATCCAGCGTCTCTTCGCAGCCACTCTGAACGGGCCGGCACATCGATGGTTGACTTCTCTCCCGGACAACTCTATCCGGAGCTATGAAGACCTCGGACGAAAGTTCGAGCTGCACTTTGGCACCAGCAAAAAGCAACCAAAGACCACGTTCACCATGCAAAGTGCGTCAGAAGAAAAGTGAGGCCTTGCAGAAGTATCTGGATCGGTTCCACGACGTGGCCATGCAAGTACGGTCATTGCCCGAGGACGTCCACGTGCACTACCTAGTCAATGGTCTGGACCCATCATCCCGGCTGGCTCGTCACCTGTGCAAGAACCTAGCGTACACCTTGACCGAATTCTATACCGAGGTGAAGAAGTACCTGGAAATGGAGCAGATGGAGGCGGCCAATGCCGACGAGCCCGAACGGACTAGGAAGAGTCCGCCTAGTGACGAGGAACACCCAAGAAGGACGAAGACCGACCCCAGACGACGGAGCCGAGACGGCCGAGCCAAGCCTGACCGGGCCGACCAGAAGGCCAAATACGACAGCTACACCTAGTTGAATGTCCCTCGGTCCCAGGTATGGAAGGAGGTAGCCCAGACCGAGATGAAGCGGGTGGACAGGCCGAGGCCTATCCGTGGACACTCCAACACGGACCGTTCCAAATTCTGCAAGTTCCACGACTGCAACGGCCACACGACCGACGGGTGCTATGACCTCCGCGACGCTATCGAGAAGTTCGTGAGGGATGGAAAACTGCGTCAGTACGTGATCAAGACTCAGGGAAGGACGAGCGGGAAACGCAACGACCACGCCCGCTCCAGAAGTCCGCCCAAGGAAGCCCGAAATCCAGAAAAAAAAGCAGAAGGCGGCCTCGGACGACGAATTTCCCGACGTCGATTTCCAGTCAACGTCGTCAGCGGAGGATTCGGTGGAGGAGGAGACACCGTAAGCCAGCGGAAGAAATATCTCCGCGAAGTACTGACCGTCCGAGACCCCCCTAAGTTCAAGGAAGACTCAAAGAAGCCTCGGCCGCCTACCCTGACCTTCACCGATGAAGAGCTGGAAGACGTCATACCCGGACACCTGGACGGACTGGTAATTACCGGAACTCTGGTAAATTGTCGAGTTAAAAGGATTTTTATGAATCCAGGGAGTTCGGCCGACATTATAAGCTGGGACGCCTACAAGAGGATGCACCTCAACAAAGAGGACCTCAAGCCATGCAAGACCACCCTGGTCGGCTTCAATGGCGAGCAGTCTTTCCCAAAAGGCTACATCGACCTCCGGTTAACTCTGGGCACCAAAGAAGCCATCAAATCGGAACGGGTACGGTTCGTAGTCGCCGATTTCCGGTCCCCTTACAATATCATCCTGGGCAGACCAACGATCCACAACTGGGACATTCTGGTATTCACCAAACACCAAAAACTGAAGATGGTCAACAGTAAGAACCAGATAGTTGTGGTATCCGAAGACCAGAAAGAGTCGAGGCAATGCTACTTCGAAGCTCTCCGGGTCGAGGAAGGAGGACCCTCATCTCCACCTCGGCTCGGATCCAATGAGCACGTAGCCGAAGCCGGCTAGGACGAGCGCCTATGGCAGCAAGTCAACATGGTAGAGCTCGACCTCCGAGAACAGGATAATCCGAGGCCTAAGCCAGAAGGAGAGTTGGAGGAGATAGTGCTAGGCGAAGACCCGTCCAAGACCGCCAAAATTGGCCGAGACATGGAGGATGGCCTAAAGGCTCTTATGATTCGCTTCTTGAGGCAGAATCAAGACGTCTTCGCATGGACCTCGGCCGAAGTACCCGACATCTACCCCCACTTCTGCTGCCACAAGCTCGGCATATGGCCGGGATCAAGACCAGTGGCGCAGAAGAAGAGGAACATTGCGGACAACAGGCATAAGGCCTTGGAGGACCACGTAGAGGAGCTCCTAGCGGCCGGCTTCATCCGAGAGGTGCAGTACACCACCTGGCTCTCCAACGTAGAGAGTCTGTGTCTACTACACCAACCTCAACAAGGCCTGCCCAAAGGACTCCTACCCTATGCCTAACATCGATTAGATGGTGGACAACTCGGCCGGGTACCAGCTCCTCTCCTTCATGGATGCCTACTCCGGTTATAACCAGATCGCCATGCATCCAGACGACTAAGAAAAGACCGCCTTTATGACTGATAAGGCGAATTACTGCTACAACGTCATGCCTTTTGGACTGAAGAATGCCGGGGCCACCTACCAGAGGATGATGAACCGGGTTTTCGAGGATCAGATCGGGCGCAACATAGAGGTCTACATAGACGACATGATCGTCAAGTCGAAACTTCCAGAAGACCACATCCGGGACCTAGAACAGACGTTTGAAAAGTTAAGAAGACATCGAATCAGGTTGAACCCGGCCAAATGTGCCTTCGGAGTTCCGGCTGGGAAATTCCTAGGCTTCATGCTGACAAACCGAGGGATCGAAGCCAACCTGGACAAGTGTAAGGCCGTGCTCGACATGCAGTGCCCGAGAACCAAGAAAGAGGTACAGTAGCTAACAGGCCGACTAGCCGCCCTGACGCGTTTCCTACCAAAGTCGGCCGAGAAAGCCCTACCCCTCTTCAAGTTGCTGAAAAAGGAAACCCCAGGCGGCTGGAGCCCAGACTGTGACGCCGCCTTTTCAGAAATCAAGAGATGTTTGGCAACCCCGCCGGTGCTCACTAAGCCGGACGCCGGGGAGGCCTTATTCCTCTACCTCTCAATCGGCGACGAAGCCGTGAGTGCCGCTCTAGTAAAGGAATCTGAGGCAGGGCAGACGCCCATATATTTCATCAGTAAGGCCCTACAAAGCTCTGAACTCCGGTACCAGAAACTGGAGAAAGTGGCTTTTGCCTTACTCACCGCGGCGCGAAGACTCTGGCCCTACTTCCAGGGGCATCGGATAGTGGTACGAACCAGCCAGCCGATCCGACAGATCCTTCATAAGCCTGACCTGGCCGGACGATGACCAACTGGGCCATAGAACTGTCCAAGTTCGACATCACATTCGAAGCCCGGCAGGCGATTAAGTCCCAGGCACTCACGGATTTCATCAGGGAACTCACCCCGGCCACTACCAATGACGGGATTTGGAAGGTCTACATGGACGGTTCGTCTAACGCGAAGGGCAGTGGTGCAGGAGTCATCGTGGAAAGCCCGCAGGGGGTAGCCACCGAGCACTCTCTGCAATTGAAGTTCCAGACCTCCAACAACCAGGCCGAGTACGAGGCCCTTCTGGCCGGACTGCTTCAGGCCAAGGACAATGGCGCCCAGCGAGTAAGGGTTTTAACCGACTCGCAGCTCGTCGCTGCTCAGGTAGACGACACCTACCAAGCGAAAGGCCTACTAATGGCCGAGTACCTGAACAAAGCCAAAGAACTCATGGCCGAATTCGAGGAGGTGACGGTTTCCCATATACCCAGAGAAGAGAACGCTCGAGCCGACATCCTCTCTAAATTCGCCAGCACTAAGGGGCCGGATAACCACAGGACCGTGATCCAGCAAAACCTGACCGAGCCGAGTTGCATCATGGCTATCTCGGCAAGTTTCGACTGGAAGAAGCCAATAGAAGACTACCTCGAAAGAGGAATCATCCCCATTGACACCACCGAGGCCAAGAAGCTGATCAGAGAAGCCGCCCTCTATGCTATGGTTGACGACCAACTATACAGGAAAGGGCTCCACTGCCCTATGATGAGATGCCTCGGCGAATCCAAGGCGAAGTACGTGCTGGCCGAGCTACATGAAGGCGCCAACAGCCATCACATGGGGGGCAAGGCCCTCGCCAGAAAGGCACTGCGCGCCGGCTACTATTGGCCCACTATAAAGCATGACACCATGGAAAAGGCTAAGACGTGAGACAACTGCCAGAAACACGCCAGGATCATATGGCCGCCGCCCTCAGAACTGAAAGGAATGCCAGCCCCCTGGCCCTTCTACAAGTGGGGCAAGGACATCCTCGGACCCTTTAGGCCGGCGCAGGGACAATGCAGATGGCTCATAGTCGCTGTAGACTACTTCACCAAGTGGATCGAAGCAGAGCCACTCGCCACAATTACCTCGGCCAGGGTTATGAAGTTCTTCCGGCATAACATCATCTCCCGATTCGGGATACCCGCCGAAGTCATCACGGACAATGGAACCCAATTCATGGACCATAGATTCCAGGCTTTGATGTCCAACTTGGACATCAAACAGCACTTCTCCTCCGTGAAACACCCGCAGACAAATGGCCAGGCCGAAGCCGCCAATAAAGTCGTCCTGGACGGACTCAAGAGGCGAATGTTGCAAGCCGAGACCAACTGGACCGAGCAGCTCCACAGCGTCCTATGGGGATACCGCACAAGCGTACAGTCTTCCACCCAAGAAACCCCGTACAAGCTAACCTATGGATGTGAGGCAATGATCCCGGTTGAAATCGGACAGCCGTCCTGGAGAAAGGTCAGAGCCAGACAGGAGGGGCAGGAGTCAAACGACGACGCCTTAAAGACTGACTTGGACCTCATTGACAAAATCCGAGTCATGGCTCACTGCCAGGAACTAGCCGCCAAGCAGCTACTCGCGGCTAAGTACAATAGAAAGGTCCGACCCCGGTCTTTCAACCGAGGCAACCTAGTGCTCCGACGGGCCGACATAGGCAACAAGAATGCCAAGGACGGGAAGCTAGCGGCAAACTGGGAAGGGCCCTACCGGATTAAGGAAAAGCTCGACGGAGGAGCATATACCCTCGAGACTTTGGCGCGAAAGCCCATCAAAAGGACATGGAATGCCGACAAGCTGAAGATCTACTATAGCTAGACTCTTTCTCGGCAGTGTTTGTTTGCTTTTACGATTGTTCCTTTCCTCGCATTTGTTTTTCTTTCGTTTTGATTCCAAGTTATGTCATTTCTGATTATGATGCTTTGTAAAGCCCCGTAGGGCGATTTCTTTCTATCAATAAAGGATCCTGTTGAGCAAACTATGAATGTGCACAATACTCACTTAAGAGTGAAACCAAAGCCATGAAGCTTGGCCAAAAACGACAAGACCGAGGCAATGGAGCCTGGACAGGAAGCCGAAAGCCGAGGTCATAAAGCCCGGCACCGGCCATAGGCACTGCGACAACGAAGCCCGGCCAAAGAAGCCGAAAGCCGAGGCCAGTAAGCCTGGCACCGGTAAAAGGCCCCGAGGTCATTAACCCGGCCACTAACAAAAACATCTAGATGTACGAAAACTGGCCGTTGTACTCCGACAGGCATTGGTTAAAGCTCGGCGAAGGAGCCATACATGGCCTTTCGTGAAATTGACGCGTCAACGCTCGCCCGACTGAGTAAGCGGACTATCATGCCGACCCTGATCAGGTCAAAATGTCCGACTCCAGGCTAGCGAAGCCTCAGTTAGACATGTGGTAGTCTAGCCCTTACGTCGATTGAAAAGTAATCCGACTAGGTGAAAGTTGGAATCCGGCTACTTGAAAGCCGGACCGAGGCAGTACGGTTAGTTATGCCTGACGAGGCTGAAACAAGACAACCTTGCCCCGACCTCCCACACAGCAAGTGTGGTAGAGTACCTATGGTCTGCACACAAGCAGCCGATAAACACTTAGACTTAGACAAAAGAATGCAATGACCCATTGTCTAAGACGGCCCACACTCATACGGTCGACCAACACTTGAGCTTAGACAAAAGGACGACAGAGGTGTAAGTCATCCATTGTTTAAAGCATCCAAACGGTTCATATCCACGGGGCCGACACAGACACAAACCGAGGCCATAGAACGATGGCAGAAAATAAGCCACCTTCGGCCCCAGGTAGCTACACGAGCTCGGCCGTGGAGAAGAAGGATGAAACGAATTTAAATCGTTCATTGTCGGATATAGACAAAAGGGACGGTAAAAATCAAAATCATTCATCAAGTAAAGACAGAAAAAGTATTGTCGTTAATTGTCAAAGTCTGTACAAGAATGGCACCAAGGCCAGAATCATTCAAAGTTACAAGGGCACCAACGCCCCAAAACAAACAAAAAAGACAAATAAAGCTAGGAACCAGGCCCAGTATTGGCATTCTCAGCCTCCGGACCCTCGGCGGCAGCAGTGTCCTCCTCCACCTCCTCGGCAAGATCTCTGGCGGCTCGAGGCTCGTAGGGAAGGAAGGACCCGTCATCTTTGATAAAGGCACGGTAATCGTACCCCTCCACCTGAAGCTCGACCCCGGGATTGAAGTGCCGAATCTGGAGCAAGGCCTGCTTGAAACAGGCCTCGGCGGTCTGCACCAAGCCATCGGTAAGCTCCTGGGAAGTCACCTTCTCCGCAGCAAGAGCTCCCTCGACCGCCTCCTTCTCGCTGGCCAAAGTAGCCAGCCTCTCCTCCAAAACCCTGGCCGCAGTCAGGCTCTCGGACCTCTCCTTCAAAGCCCGCGCGTACTCCTCGGCCACCGAGTTGGCTTGATCCCGGGACAGCTGTAGCTCCCAGTCAGCCTTCACTGCTGCGGTCTTGGCGGCATCCCGCTCCACCCGGGCCGCGTCCCGCTCAGCCAAGACCTCCGCCAACTCAGTCTTAGCCGCCCCCAGCCCGGCCAAAGCTTCATCCCGCCCCTTCCATGCCGTGATGAGCTCATCCTCAGAGGCACTCACCCTCTCCTTAACCTCGGCCAGCTCCTTCTTCAGACCTTCCGCGGCAACAACCTGGGGCCTCAGCTCGGCCACGGCTTTCCTCAACCTCAATGTTTCAGCCTTGGACCGGGCATAATGATTCCGGACCATCTAGAACGCCTGAAGATAGCCCACCGACCGAATGAGCTCCTTCTGGGCCGCCACTAGCCGATCCTCGGCATCAAAGGACAAGAGACGGCTGCCCTCCAGGAAATGCCGCAGGGGCATGAAGGCGACATCCACCTCAAGGACCACCCCATGGTCCCATAAGAAGCTGCGGGCGAACACAGAAGAGGGGCCCATGGGCGAAGGCGAAGTAGGGTGCATCGGCACCGAGGAAGACGAGGGCGATGGCGAGCCGGGGAGGGAGAGTAACTCCAATAATTCGTCATCAAAAAGGACCAGCTCCTTTCCCTTGGAAGCTGGAGAAGCGGTCACCGCCTCGCCCCTCTCAGAAGCCTGGGGCACATGGGCCGGGGTAGGACCAGCGGCGGCAACAACCTCCGGATTCGCCGGAGCCGAGGTCTCCACAGTAATCTCCTGGCTCCCCGGGGTTGGAATATCTGCCACGGGAACAGCCTTGGGGGCCGTGGCAGAAGAAGGACCCCCGACAGCAGGACCCTTCGCCCTCTTCGCGGCCGGGGTAGTAGAGGCACCGGCATCAGCAGAAGTCGCCCGTTTCTTCTGACGGCTAGAGGGTACGGCGGCGGCACGCGACAGCCGGGTGTACAGCGGCAGATCGTCCATAGTCCTAGCTGCAATCCAGAAAAGAAAACACAAGTAAGTAAATCGGAAAGAAGAAGTCGAAAGCAAATGCACAAACACTAAGACCTACAAGTAGGAGGCAAAGGCTCAGAGGCATCCCCCGAGATAAAACTGGCCGCGCTATGGACCCCATACTTCTCTACAAAGGTGGCCAGCCTAGGGATATGGGAGACTGTCTCAGGCAGCAAATGGTCATCATCTACCAAGTAGGACGTCGGCGATTTCTTATAATGCCCCTTGTCCCAGTAAAGGGGGAACCTCTACTTCACATTCGAACCCTCAGCCCCGTCCAAGAACCGTGGCTGCTGGCCGGGTACGGCCACCACCTTGAAGAAAGCACTCTTGAACCGCTTGAAGGAGTCCGAGAAGGCCCCCATCAACTTCCTGTCCGACACGTTCCTGAGCGAGACCAGCCCTTTGAGCTTATCGCCCTCCCTGGTCAGGCCGGGGGTGAAGGGGCAGAAGTAGTAGAAGAAGAGGTTGGCGGTACAGGGGATAGGAATGGGATAGGAGCCGCATAGCTTCTCAAAGGCCACTAAGTAAGCCCATCCATTCGGGTGAAGCTGCGACGGCGCGAGGCTGAGGTAGGCCAGAGCCGACATCTGGAACTCGGTAAAAGGAAAGCAGACCTCGATCCGTGTATACACGTCCCGATAAAAGGTAAAGAAGTTCGGCCTCCCCTCCTCGCGGGCCGAGAACACCTGCTCCCCCGTCCCCATGGGAGCATGCACACAACCCTCTAACCCGGGAAGCTGGAGCCGGGTCACATCCACCTCGGACATTAAGGACAACGTCACCAGCATCTCGAAAGAAATCCAGTCGAAGCGTCGGCGGAGGGTCTCCGGAGGGCTAGAGGAGCCCGAACCCTCTGGCTCAGAGCGCGACTTAGGAGTCCGGGATTTGGGAGCCATAAATAAGCCTATACGGAAATAAACAAAGCTGGTATTAGCAGAGAAGCAGAAATACCTAGCATAGACACAGTAGCAGGCAAGAAAGGCCGCGGACTCAAATGAACGGGGGCAGGAGAAAGAGCAACTGGAGCCGACCAATGACGGCATGAGCCAAGCATGGCGGAAGCCTCAGCATCTCCACCACGGGCCATCAGCGCGGATGCCTCCGCCAGGCAGTCCCAGCAGGGACCGAGATACCCCTCCGGGACAGACACCGGGCGGACGATAGAAGGGTCCTCATAGAAGTTGAGGGGTTGGGCCATCACCACCGGGGACCTAAAGCTGGAAAAGGCGCCTACCCCGGCCCCACCGGGCGACCCGAGAGGAATGGCATGCACTAGCGGCCGGAATGGACGGCGAGGGATTGGAACCGAGACCCTGGCCGAAGATGGACGAGCCCCAGTACGCCCCGGACGAACAACGCCGCCCCGGCGCAGGGGATCCAAAACCCCCGAAGCAGGCGGTTCACCCCCAAAAATCCAGTAAGTAGCCCTGGGGAGACGGGCACGGAGGAACATTTCCTCCTCAGGCGTCAATGACGCCCTTGGCCTAGGAACACTTCCATCTCTTGCCATAACCAAATGCCTACGGTGCTAGAAACCGGTGTTCGAGGGAGTTTTGGGGTGAATTTCGGGGGTGGTGATACTAACAGAAACCCAGAAAAACCCAGAATCCTCGAAGAACATTAATACAGGCAACACTTCCAAAAATAAACGGCAAAACAATGACAAGTACCAGCCAAAGATGGTAGAAGGTAAACGGAATACCTGTGTAAAGGAAATGGAAGAGACTGGAACGCTGGAAGACGGCGAAGGTCCTAGACAAAGAAGAATCCCCTCTTAAGCTCTAGTGAAGTCAGAGAAAAATCTGGGCAAGAGAGTGAAGTAGCGGGAAAAAGTGAAAGAGAAAAGAAAGAGGGCTATTTAAAAGCCAACGCAAGGGTGCAATGGTCTATTCCCGTGCAAGACGTGAAGGGATTGGTGCAGCATGACACCAGCGTAATAAATGCGCACTAGCTTCGAAAGGCGGAAAGACGCGACGGTTGCAGACTTCCTCCACTAAGGATCTGACAGTTGTGAAACCGCAATAATGACACACGCGGGGGAGACCCAAGGCGTCCGGAGAATCCCAAAAGGCAATAGGTCAGAATGAACCCGGCGTTCTTGGCAAGACAAGAGAAGGGTAAGCCGACCAGTTCGCCGGACCGGACTGACAGCCGCGGCACCCCTAAGCCGACTCAGTCTAGGCAAATGGCCTCGGCCACTTCGAGGACTGGGGGCAATAAGCACCTCGGACGTCTAGAAGCCTGAACGACCAAGCTGGGGGGCAACTGTTACGGACCGGCCCAACAGGCCCAGGTCCGGACCTCGGCCCAATCACGCTAGGGATAGAATCCACGCCAGGAAAGGAATATTATCAGAGATCCCACAAATATAGGATCACATTAATAGCGATTCCCCTACAATCATGGCACCAGCCAATCAGCCCTTGACGGCTCAATCTAAGATATTGCTCATTAAGGCAGAGATACGCGCACCAGACTCCTCTATAAATAGAAGGAAACCCTAAACAGGTGCACAAGTTCTATCTTATGCTCTCTTTACATTCTGTTACACAGAGCACTCACCCCACTCCCCTGGCTTCACGCCTTACTGTGTAACACGAACTACGTGGACTTTGATCCCTTCAAAGGGTACGTAGGCTCTAGGCTTGACAACCTAGTCAAGTCTAACATCTGTGTTCTTCATACAGAACAAATACATTCAACTTTGGTAAAATTAGTAACCCTCCCATCGAGGTTCTGGCAATGGAACTGAAGGCCCAAATTAACAATATTAGTTTTACAAGAATCTTGCCCATCGTAAGCCTTGTAAAGATAACTAATGGATTGTTAAACAATAAACGAATAGTAGTTATTAGAATCTACTAGCACTATATCTGTTTGTTGTTAATTATAGTTTGTAATTAGTGTGCTTTTCCTTATTTTCAGAAAAAAAAAAATGTCTTCATTCAATCCTTTAGCTACAATCTTGAGCCAAAACCTATGGATGGTACAAACTACAAACAATGGAAAACTAATTTGGATATTGTTCTTCAATATGAAAAGCTCAACTTCGTTCTTACTACTCCTATGCCAGTGCAGCCTGCTGCAGATGCGTCTAATGCAATTCGGACTCGATTTCAGTAGGAGAAGGCGAATGTGTCAGTTCGCTGCTACATTTTGGCCAGTCTCGTCAATCACCTTCAGCAGCAAGTGAGCATGATTGAGAGTGGAGCAACAATGGTTCAGACTCTTGATGGCATATTTGCTACGCCTAGCATGGGTGATTTACATGTGATTAAGGCTTGTTTAGTGGAGAATCACGATGATAAATGGATTGTTGATTCAGGAGTCACTAACCATGTTTGTTACTCTTTGTAGTGGTTTAAACATAGCTTGCTTGTAAGTAAAGGACAAAGAGATTTGAAGCTTGGAACTGTGGAGCTTGTGTCTGCACTAGCAGTGGGACAAGTTATTTTATCTTTTGATAATTGCAGGACTTTGGTTTTAGAAGACTATTTATTTATTCCAGATTTTAAGAGGAATTTAATTTCTGTTAGTTGTTTGGATAAACATGGTTTGACAGTTCAGTTTAATTCCTCAGTTTCAATAAGAAGTTCATCTTCTTTTATTTGTTCTGGTCTAAAGCTTAATGGTTTTTATTTCCTTAATCCTGTTCCCATGAAGTTAATCATGTTGAATTAAAAGATGTTGAGCATATTAATTCATCAAAGAAAAGAAAAGTTTCCAATGAAACTTATCTTTGACATTTGAGATTGGGTCATATTAACTCTAACAGGATACAAGGTTTGGTCAAAAGTGGGATTTTGAAATCCTTGAACTTTGAACCGATACCAGTATGTGAATCCTGTTTAGAGAGTAAAATGACCAAGAGATCTTTCAAGGCTAAGGGAAAACGGGCCACACTTCAACTAGAATTGGTACATACTAATGTATGTGGACCGATAAATGTCCAAGCCAGAGGCGGGTATCAGTATTTCATCACATTTACTAATGATTACTCTAGATTTGGACATCTGTATCTGATGCGTCATAAGTCTAAAGCTTTTGGAAAATTCCAAGAGTTCAAGGCTGAGGCAGAAAAGCATCTAGGTGTTCAAATTAAGACTCTTCAATCTGATCGAGGGAGTGAATACTTATCTGGAGAGTTCAGGTCTTACCTGACCAAAGAGGGGATAGTTTCACAATTATCTTTTCCAAGGACACCCCAGCAGAATGGAGTTGCTGAAAGGAGAAATAGAACCCTTTTAAAAATGACAAGATCTATGCTCAGTTATTCATCTCTTTCTGATTCATTCTGGGGATATGCCTTAGAAACAGCTATGTATCTATTGAACTTAGCTCCGTCCAAGAAGACACCAATAGAATTGTGGAAAGGGTGTAAGCCCACCATGAACCATATTCGGATTTGGGGTGCTCCGACACATGTCTGGCAATAGAAACCAGATAAGATGGACTCGCATACTAAAGTATGCATATTTATAGGCTATCCTAAAGGAACCAGAGGTTGGTTGTTTTATAGTCCAAAAGAAAAGAAGGTCATAGTGAGCACTCACGCGACTTTCTTAGAGGAGGACTATATAACAAATTATAAGCCAAGGAGTAAGGTTATTCTTGATGAGCTAGTCTCAGATCAAGTTTCACCACAACCTCAAGGGGTTCCAGATTTTGTTCCTGTGGTTGTTCAAAGAGGGGAAAATGTACCTGAACATACACAGGAACTAGGAACTAGAGACAGAACCAGAAGTTCAGCATAATGATGAAGTTCAACATGATGATGAACTTAATGAAGAACAAAATCATGAATTGGTTAATCCACTTAATGAGGGTCCTCATCTAGAAACTGTTAACCCACAAAATGTGGACCCCCTTGTAGATGCACAACATCAAGTGCGACAAAGCCGTAGTGGGAGATTGATTTGTAAACCTGCAAGATATCTCTTGTTGGGTGAGTCAAATCAGGATGTCATCATTGATAAAGATGGTGATCCCATGAGTTATGACGAAGCACTAGGAGATGTTGATGCTCAGGAATGGCTTGAGGCTATGAATCGTGAAATGGATTCTATGTATTCCAACTCAGTTTGATCTCTTGTAGATGCACCTGAAGGGGTAAGACCCATTGGGTGTAAGTGGATTTACAAGAGAAAGAGAGGATCGGACAGGAAGGTTGAAACCTTCAAAGCTAGATTGGTGGCGAAAGGGTACTCCTAAAAGGAAGGTGTGGATTATGATGAAACTTTTTCACCGGTTGCCATGCTTAAGTCCATCCGGATTCTCTTAGTGGTTGCAACAAATCTTGATTATAAGATTTGGCAAATGGATGTCAAAACTGCTTTTCTAAATGGAAATTTGGAAGAGGAAATCTATATGCAGCAATCAAAAGGGTTTATAGCCAAAGGGCAAGAAGAAATGGTATGCAAGTTGCAAAGGTCCATTTATGGACTTAAGCAAGCATCCAGATCATGGAACATCAGATTTGATCAAGCCATTGAGTCTTATGGTTTTGAGAAAAGTCCTGATGAGCCGTGTGTGTATAAAAGGATCCAAGGTAATGCGGTATCTTTTCTGGTACTTTATGTGGATGATATACTCCTTATCGGAAATGATACAGAGGTATTGTTAGGCATAAAAACCTAGCTGAGCAAGCATTTTGATATGAAGGACCTGGGGGAAGCCAATTATATTCTTGGAATTAAAATCTTACGAGACCGGAAGAATAGGGTTTTGGCATTATCCCAGGCTAAGTACATTGACAAAATACTTGTCAGGTTTAGCATGGAGAATTCCAAGAGGGGAATTATACCCTTCAGGCATGGGATTCATCTCTCTAAGAAGCAATCTCCTAAAAGTCCTGAGCAGAGAGAACGTATGAGTAGGATACCTTATGCTTTAGCAGTAGGTAGTCTCATGTATGCTATGCTATGTACCAGACCAGATATCTGCTATGCAGTGGGAGTAGCAAGCCGGTACCAATCTGATCCTGGAGAGAAACACTAGGTAGTGGTTAAACATATACTCAAGTACCTACGGAGAACGAGAGATTATATGTTGGTCTACTCAAGTGGGAGTCTTGAAACCATTGGTTACACGAACTCAGATTTCAAGGGAGATATTGACTCAAGTAAGTCCACTTCGGGATATGTATACACCCTTAATGGCGGTGCCATTGGTTGGAAAAGTGTAAAGATAGCATCAGACGAGAACCTTGCTGACCCTTTTACTAAGAGTTTGCCTGAACGTGTGTTCGAGAGGCATGTTTCATCTATAGGTCTTAGGAAGATTCCAAATTTGCTATAGCTTTAGGAAGTTGTTATTTCACTTTGTTATTTTATGCTTTTTGAGCAAAACATTATGACATTGCATTTTTTTTTTCTGAAAGTTAATAAATGAGGTGTTTTTCATTTATTTCGCACACCATTTAAAAACTCTAAGGTTCAGATCAATTGTGGAGTATATGATCATATGAATACGTTCATAGAGGACATGGTCATAGGTTCTCACAATTGATGAATTGGTTCACAGCTATTAAATTAAGTTGGGCACTTTATTTAGGCTGCAATATTTTATGAAATGGTTTTGTCTGAATCATTATAAAATATTGGTGTGAGTTAATACTTACATTGAATGGATCAAGGAGAGATTTGATTAAGGTTATTCTTTTTGTCATAAGGAATCAAATCTCCAGATAACTATAGTCATGTAGTTGCTCTTAATCCTGAGTTTATTTTAAACAGGTAGTCGAATAGTTTTCATTCTTTGATTTACCAACAGGTGAGGTTTGATCAAATGACGGCCAATAACTCGGTATTTTGGGATTGAGACCATTTGGTTATCGGTGTTTATGAGATAAACAACATGGAATTTATAAGAAATGTCCCCTGATATGTTTTGGTACCTGGATATTGAAGACACTGGCCAGTGCATGTAATCTATTAGAGAAACTATTAAAGTCAAGGGAATAAATAATTGATTGGGTTACAGAAAACTAGTCAATCAAGTTATAGACATTCTATAAAGGGGTAATGCATATTCTTGTTATAAGTGTCATTATTCTTGGAGATCACGTTTGGGCTTTTAATGGAGCAGCACCGAACTAGATAATCTTCTGTAGATTATCATGAGCCTTGATGAATGACGAATGGTAGATCCCCAAGCTAGCTCGAAACAAGGGATAGGGTATATAATCAGATGATGATGGCTTATGGTCTACATGGTCTTGGGTTTATGAACTCAAGTTTGTATCTTAAAGAGCAAGTGGGAGATTGTTGGGTTAATGTGCTCTTTGGTCACTTAAGCCCAATAAGGCTTAATTGAGACTACAGCCCAAGAACTCTATGGCCCATGTGGTTTAGGGTTAGGTCTTGGGTGTAGTAGCATATAAACCTACTTTTACCTGCTTGAGAGAACACACGCATAAGGAGACTCTCATCAGAAACAAACCCTAGAGGCAGACGTTCATCATCTGAACGGTTGCCCACACAACCATCCTATTCCCCTCGAGAGATAGTCTAGAAGATCGATCATAGAGGGGACTAGGACTGTTTATGGAGAGGCTTTCAGATCGCTCTTCAGATACGGGGACTGTTCGTGGAGAGGCTTTTAGATCGCTGCTTTAGATCGCTGCATCTTTCCAGGTAATCAAAACGATGAAGGTTTTAACTTTTCCTATATCGCGTGGTATGATACGCTTCCGCGTTTCTGGTGAGATTCCTACAGATAGTTCCAGTGAAAGACAAGAGGAAGAAGAATGCGTGGGCCTTCTTAAAGCCATGGACTTGGGATCTTTGAGTGACAACTCTTGTTCCCTTGGATTTATTGGGTTCATTGTGTGGATGCTCGAACACCGAATATACATATATTTCAAAGGACCTCCCTCACATCAAACTAAAACAAACAGCTCACGGTTTTCTTTCTCAATCATGTGGGAAGGGTTTTCTTTTTCCAGAAAAAGAATGAATGGGGGAAGAGAGAAAGAAAGAGATGGTGAAGTGTCATATTAGGCTCATGGATGATGAGGCGGCTTGCCATGTGGGATTTTTGAGCTATGAACGGTTAAACTTAACATTGGTAGACGACAAGGCAAAATTGCTCATAATTTAAAAAAAAAAACACACACACACACACACACCCACCCTTCTAGATACCTATTGCTTCTCAGTAAAAACTTTTGAGACAAAAATGAACTTTAACCCCACATAAAACCGTATGCATCTACGATCTCACCCCTTCCTTTTATGTTCAACTAGCACAGGCCCCAACACGGTGCAAGTCTAGTAAAACGATAATCTATATTACTTCCTTGTATTTGCAATTGTTTTATATGATAACAAAACTAATTGTTTTTATCACCATATTATCATGTTGAAAATTTTATAACTTCTTGTAAAGACTGAAAAAATTCATTAATTTTCTAGAAAACTTCAAAATATAAAATTTTTCGATATAATGGAATATGAAAATATAAGTTAATATATAATGATTTCAGATTTCATTGCAAATACTATCGATGTCACTTCCTTAAATTTTCTAAGGATGAAACTTTACATTTCAGGCTGATTCTGAAGTTATTTTTATTTGCCAATGTTTAATTTATCTTTAATTTTAAGTCCACATCCACATGTTTCAATTATACTTTTTGAGTCTATGATACTTGTAATTTTTATTTGCCAATGTTTAACCTATTGTTAATTTTAATGAATTAGGGTGTGCGCACAACAACATAAAGAGACTAACTTCCAAATATATATATATATATATATATCCAAATTTCAATTAAGGGTAATACTATCTTTTAGTCCTTCAAAATTAAAATTTACTTATATAAGAAGACAAATAAATAAGAAATTATCTTAGTTAATTTATTTGGAATTTGAATCTCTATATTATCTCTAACTACATCTCATATATTTGTTTTAGGAAATAAATTTTGAATAAATGAATTTTGAAGATTAAAACATGAAAAAACGTGATCCCTGGCCGTGTGCCACAATGTATGCTAACATGACATAATGGGGAATTAGGGTGTGGGCACGACAACATGAAGAGGCCAACTTCCAAATATATATATATATCCAAATTTCAATTAAGGGTAATACAATCTTTTGGTCCTTCAAAATTAAAATTTACTTATATAAGAAGACAAATAAATAAGGAATTATCTTAGTTAATTTATTTGGAATTTGAATCCCTATATTATCTCTAACTACATCTCATATATTTGTTTTAGGAATTAAATTTTGACTTTATAAATTTTGAAGATTAAAATATGAAAAAAGGAGTAAATTCAAATGCGTTTTGAAGATAAAAACATTAAAAATATTTTAAAATATTAGAGTGAAAATGTGAAAAATCAAATGGAGGGAGTTACCTTTATTAGTTAATCTAAGAAGAAGGACAATTAAGGGAGTTGATAGAGTTATTTATTCCAAGAAATTGTATGCATAAATTAAAAATAATAAGTAAATAGTTTTACTTTAACAGAAAGTAAAATAAAGAGGACCAGTGTCAAGTGCAAAGAAATGATAGACATGAATTATAAATTATATATTATAAATAATAAGTAAGTAGAGTTATTTTGGCAGTTGGTAGAATAAAAAGGACAGTTGTCAAGCAAAAAGCCGCTTAGTGCTATGCTTTTATATAAGAAAGATTGATTGCAAAATCGTAAAATTAAGTGTCTATTCGGGACCACATTTCAACCATCCCAAAACATTAGATTTTTGGATGGCTGAACCCCGTCATGCCTATTTCAACGTGTTTGGGATAGCGTTTGTATACATTGACTTTTGGGCTATAAGTGCATTAACATTGAAGCAGCTTTATGTCTAAACATACCAGGCCTACACGTTTGCAAGCTAGACCTTTAAAGAAAAAGTCTGACCTGTTAAAATAGGTTTGAAGCCTGACCTCTTTATTAAATTGGCTAGGCTTTACAAGGCTTTAACTAGGACAAATTTAATAATTTTGATTGTTTTTATTGGCTTATGAAAATTAGTAGTTGATGCCTTATAATAAGTACCAGAGGTTGTACATAGGTGTATGCTAGTCCTAAATAGGTATAAAGAAAAAGTCTGGCCTATTTAAAAAGGCTTGAAGCCTAACCTCTTTATTAAAGGGAAAATTACATATAGGTCCCACGGAACAGAGTTATTTACATTTAGGTCCCTTGAAATGACAAAATTACTCAGAAGTCTCAAGGGACTTCTGAGTAATTATTTCAAAACGTAAAATTACTTTGCTGCCCATAGTGCCTATTTCTCACAGAATCGATTAACAACAGAAAATGCATGTATTAACAACAACTTTTGAAAACCATGAATTTGTCTTCTTTCACTTCCAGAACCGATTAACAATATAAAAAGCATAAATTAACAACAGAAAATGCATGTATTAACAACAACTTTTGAAAACCCTGAATTTTGTTGATTAACAACAGAAAAAGCATAAATTAACAACAGAAAATGCATGTATTAACAACAACTTTATTTATTAACAAAATTCAGGGTTTTCAAAAGTTGTTGTTAATACATGCATTTTCTGTTGTTAATTTATACATTTTCTGTTATTAATCGCTTCTGTGTGAAATATGCATTATGGGAAGGAAAATAATTTTACGTTCTGAAATAATTACTTAGAAGTCCCTTGGGACTTCTGAGTAATTTTGTCATTTCAAGGGACCTAAATATAAATATCTCTGTTCCTTGGGACCTATGTGTAATTTTCCCTTTATTAAATTGGTCAGGCTTTGCAAGGCTTAAACTAGGACAAATTTAATACTTTTGATTGTTTCCAGTGGCTTGTGAAAATTAGTAGTTGATGTTTTATACTAAGTACCAAAGGTTGTAAATAGGTGTATTCTAGTCCTAAATGGATGTAAGTCATTTTTTCATTGTATCTCTAATTTTTATCATTTTTCTTCAAACTGATTTGTATAACTTTTAAATTGATACTTATATAAGTCTTTTATTTAGTTTCCATAATCTCTCTAAATTAGATAAACAGATCTTATATTAAGACCATAGGAGTATTTATCAATTATCATAATTTGGGTTGTATTTAGAATTAACTTGCCTCTATATTTTTATTATAATAATGTATTCACACACACACATAGATAGCACTATTAATTTATTTTTAAAGTAAACTATTATAAGTATAGGATAATGATATATGATAAGTTGAGACAAGTGGTGATTATGACAATGAAGGTAAAGAATTTGAAGATGATAGATATGATGTTAATGCAAAATTTGATAATTTTTTTAATTTAAAATCATTTTTAATTTTATTATGTTTAGTAGTTTCATATATAAATTTCATAGGAGTTCATATTTTGAGCATCAAGCGTACCAGTTTGCATGCTGCCTGTCGTGGCATTGTGTGTACCCATGACGGTTCTGCCTTGGATGCAGGGACAGGCCTAGGGGGCTAGGGGTAGCCTTCACCCCCTAAAATTACAGAATCCAACCCAAAGTCTTAGAAAATTATATTTCAGCCTCATAAAGTTTCAATATTTTCACTTGAGTCCCTACTAAAAGTTTCGTGAAGGGACTAAAATAAAAATATTAAAATTTTTATGGGGCTTAAATGTACTTTTATAAAAAAATTGGGTTTTAGTCTATAAATTTCACCCCCTAATTTCACTTTTGGTTCCACCCCTACTTGGATGGTTTCATCTTTAATATCGATGATGAGTGTACTAGTTTGCATGTTGAGATTTAGGGAGCGATGTGGGTAGGGATGGGCATGGCTCGAAGAATGAACATGCAACATTTTGTAGTCCTATGCTCGGCCCTGCCCACTAAAAATTCTAACCATTTCAGACTGGACAAGGCGAGCTGGCCTGCCCAAGTGGTAACGTCGTACCCTGTCCACATGTGAAAAAATTTAATTCCATTTAAATTTCATAAACATTCATGTAGTTACCATATATCTTAATTAACTTCACTCTAAGTAAATATAAACTTCAAATGTATTCGATGATTTCACATCTTGAGATATATTAAAAGAAATCTACAATTTGTGTTATATACCTACCGGCCTCACCCTTCCAAGTAGTGGGTAGTGCGATCCGTTACTTTTATTCAATTTTAGCTTATTTTTCCTAGGTTAATTTACGTCACACATTAGAGTTTAAGCAGCAGAGTACGCATCAGTTTGGACAATAACATACTAATAAAAATACGGAAAGATAAATTTTCCCTGGAGATATCAAAATATACAGTCATTCGGATATTAATGTCTAACAGGCCAAAATAAATAATACAGTCATCTGGTAACCAAAATAAATATCCAAAAATAACAGTCACCAACGTCCACCTCCACACTACTCTAGCTCCGGAGCCTTACCTTTGTCTCCCTGCTCCGGTCTCGATGAACTGCCAGATAGCTTAAAAGGGGCTGAGATTCAAAATTAGATCCCAGAGTAACCGTTAATTTGATATAAAATGTATAATAAAGCACGTAAACAAACCACGAATAACAAATAATTCAAACCACATCTCATTCAGTATCATGCACATAGCAAGGCACACAACCAATCTAGAACTGGTAGTCCTAATAGCACATAGCACAGACTGCAACATTCCTAATAGCACACAGCACAGACTGCCCGCACGGTATATAGGAAGGCCCGTTTATGCACATAGCATGTTCCAGTTTCATAGCGCTAGGAAAATGAATGATAACCGAATGTATGCAATATACATGGAAAAACATACATACACAAGTCACATAGAGTATATGAAGATTAAGGTTACTGCCTAGCAGTCGACTACAACTAAAAATAATTTCTCGGCTGCAAAAGATTACAATTAAACCTAAAAGAATAATAAAATATAAATATAATTATATTCCTTTCAATAAATATTCCTTTGATAATTTAAAATAAACCCAATTAATGTGTCCATATGCTGAAATTTCCTGAAATATGGGCCTATATTCTCTTAATTTTCGTTCTTATGCTGAAATTTCTAGAAATAAAGGCTCAACTTCAAAAATTCATAATTAAATCTAGAAAACTCCTTTTGGATTGATTCCAAAGCCCAAATGACCCTTAATATGTCTATTTCTAACTAAAAATACTCATTTAGGCCAGACCAAGTCGAAAATTCAGCCATGGCCCAAAACATCACTTCTAGTCCATAATATCTCCAGATTTTAGGGTTAGTTTTCAAACATTTATTTCTTTTTTAATAATAAGGCGGTAAGCACTAATGGCTTGAATTACAATGAGCAGGATCGAACCCACGACCTCTCACTAGTTGGGGAGTATCAATACCACTAGGCTACAAGGCCTTTGGTCAAACATTTATTTCTCTTAACAAAAAATTCACAAAAATTTGTGTTACCTATCAAATTAATCCTTGGGATGTCTACTTGAGACAGCGGTGTATTGATGTAAAAGAACTCTGTGCTCTTGAGACAGCGGTGTCTTAGGAGCATTTGGAGGTGAATTAATGGCGGAGTGAGTGCTTCGTGTATGTACCATTCTCCCCACCAAAGGATGAAACTTACCCTAATAAGTGAATGATAAAGTAACACAACAAAAAAAACAAAATAGGGAAGGTATGGGTGAATATTATATATTGCCACTAAATGTAGTGCATGCATGACTGTTATCAGAATCATACGCTCTAATACCAAATTATAACATCCTCTATTTTATTTAGCATAATGACTAATTAAGGGTTGATCAACCACTAAGTAATACTTCATCAATTACCAAAATATACAAAATAAATCAGAGTATGCAAAATGAGCCCTAACGTGGTAATATACAATCATCCAACGTATACTAAAAGATGGAAGCACTACTGTCAGAAGAAGTAGCCTAAGCTTCCAAAGTCTTCCCTGATGGATCTGCACGGGAACTTCACCTGAAAAATGTAAGCAACCATCAATCCAACTTATTACGAATACTAATATGTGCTAGTGAGGTGCCATATGGAACAATTTATATAAATAAAGTATTAACAAAATATAATTCACCAATATCTATATCATAAAAATTTTATATCATAAATTCTGTATCAGAAATTGTGGATCACATTTTTTATTAACACAATTCTCAAGATGCCTCCCACCAATCCAACCGAATCGCCTTATTCCCTCCAACTAGACCTATGGGCAAAGTTACATCCATGTTACTGGTTACTCAAAAGCTCACTGGTCATGTGATAAGGATCGGCCAAAATCCTCAGAGCACATGTCCCAGACCATGGGTCTTTTCCCCTTATTGAACTAGCGGGGTGTCGTAAGCCCTCATTGAACTAGTGGGCAAGTCCCTCATTAAACAGGTGGGACAGTAGAAAGCCAACTATCGTGCACCAATGGAGGCCTCACAACGTGGTGGAATAACTATTCCATTTCTTCTCAATTTAATCCTTATCATAATTATCACAATAAATAGCTCAACATGAATTTTCCAAAATTTTCACATTCATATAAAAGAAATTCTCATGTACATGTCATAATAGCTAAATTCTCAATTTCTTATGAATATATCCAAATATTACGCAATTCAAGTCATAAAGTTCCACAAGACAATTTCTATTAAAATATTCATAATCATTTCCCAAAATACTCACAAACAACATACTAATACACATAACAAGTGGAAAGTGGTTACCTCTCGCCGAAGCTAATTATTATCACATTGCTCTTAATCCAAGGGCTCAAACACAAGCCAAAAATCAATCTCAACTTCACGAGTATAACTATAATCTCCGATGTTAGAAATTCAAACTTCTTCAATGTCCTAAAGTAAAATCATCGGAATTATTAACTTCCCTTCTTGATAAATAATAATATTATTTATTTATCTATTTTATTAAGTGTCACGTCCTTTAAAAATGTTAAGGGTTGTCCTTGACACTTTAAAGTCCTTATAACCCTTAATAGCCAAGTTATCCAAAACAAACATTTACTTTGAAGGTTTTTTTTTTTTTTTGCTCAAGTACTTTGAAGGTTATGCACAAGCTAACAACTTGTGTGACTATTTTAAGACTTATAAAAAAAATTCAGCCTTTAACTTTTCTAAGAATTTAGAAAATTCATAACTAGACCGCTACAATTCCAAATGGAGTGATCCCAATTTCTACTAAAATCTTGATAAGTATATTTTCATAAATTAAAGTCACCAAGTTGATTTATGACTGAGAAAATTTCCAACCTTCGAGAAATATACACAATGTCTAGAATTTCCCAGATTTCTTGTCTAATCTTTGAGGAACCATAACTCCTTCAATACTTATCGGAATTCGACAAATTACCTATCAAATTAAACCTCTATGTGTCTACTATTTATTTGGAAAATTTCATGCAAAGACTCAAAGTTTTACTTGGTCCGAAATCCAACGTCATTTTACTGTTCCAAAATCATACCAGAAATTTCTCGATTTTTAGCTCAACTTCCAAAAATCATAACTAGAGTTATAGAACTCTGTTTAAGGTATTCTTTGGCTCGTTGGAAAGGTTGAGATGTCTACTATTTACTGTAAAAATTTCAAGGAAAAACTAAAATGTTTACTAGGTACAAAATGCAACGTTATTTTCTTGCCACAGCACCATAACAAAAGTTTCAAGATTTTTAGTTCAACTTTGGAAATTCATAATTCTCATTGTACAAATTGGATTAGGGTGTTCTTTGGCTCATTTTAAAGATTATGATGTGTACTAAATCTCCCCAAAATTTCAAGGTCAAAGGAGGTCGTTTGCCCTGGTTTTACCTTGCTTAAAGATCACCGTTCCAGCACCAAGTCCAGTTCTTCAGAAACGTAACAGCAACATATTATTCACCAAACCAGCAAGTCATGGTTCAGAAGGGACCATCCAGAACTCATAGCACATGCATGTACACCATTTCAGCATCCTCTTTTATTCTTTAATGGTTTGTTAGGCTTTAAGACCCAAATCTGAAATTTCAGACGTGAGAAACATGCTGAAACTTTCTTTGTTTCAGCTCTCATAAACAGAGAATACTTGCAGAAACTTACTAGGAAGGAAGCTCAAAGAACTTACCTTAGTTTCTGAGTTTTCAGTGTTTCCTTCTTCCTCACATTCGACTCCCTCTGCTTTCATTTCGTTTCTATGCAGAATTGAACCATAGCACCGGTTTGACACTAAAGCTTGCATGCACGTTCATACAATCATACTCCTTTCCTTGCAACTAATGTGACTCTCGGTTTCAGCTCTTTTTCTTGTTATTCTGTGAATGCTGAACAGGTGGAGCTAAATGAATATGAAGGAGTATGTGAGAGGTATGACCCTCAGTTCCCTTCTCCGATGCTTCCTCCGACTCTCATTTTTGTTCAGTCTCGGTCTCCTCCACGTTCTCTGTTTCTTGCTCTCATTCTCGTTGTGCTTCCATTTTCTTTCTCTGTTCTTTGGGATTAAAACAGAGCACATAGCACCGCTCCTCTCTTTCTCTATATCTCCTTCTCTCTCTTTCTCATTCACTCTGTTTCCTTGTTCTAAAACAGGGAACACACACAGCTCCAATGCTTTCTTTCTTACTTCCGGACTCTCTTTCACTCCAACTCCATCTCGGTTAAGGCAAGGTGAATGAGGGAAAGTTTCATGACCAATGGTTATATATATATATATATATATATATGCTAAGGTCAGGTCCGAGAAGGGAGAGAAGAGTGAACCGAAGGTTAATTGACTCTGGGCTCGAGATGCATGATGAAGGGATGGCGTGCTGCTATTTTGACGTAAGAGGGAATGGTGTGTATGTTGCCTCTGACCCCTCTGCGATTTCGTAACGGTGCTTGATCTGGTTTTACAGTTTTGACTAATAAGAATGAGGGGAAAACTGAATTAATTTTTGTTATTGCACCTGATTCAGCAGAGTTTCGCCCTGCCAAGTCCGGATTAAAATTCTGTCGGACGTATATGTGAGGAATCGGTCTGAGTCCACAGGACTCGAAAACTGAATTAATTGATATTGTTAGAGTCATGGAATATTATCACGTGTTGGGCTAAACATTAGAGGTAATGAGCTGACTGGTTCAATGAGGAATGGATATTGAGGCTTTAATTGTTAAGTTATATGGCCTTGATGCTTATATGCGTTGGGTTGATGGAAAAGAATGAGGGAATGGATTAAATAAATAATAGATGAATATGGTTCTACATGATGTGCTTTGATTCCTTGAGTAACTAATACTCCCTCCGGTCTTAATTATAAAAGCTAATTGATTTTTTTGGAGAAATTAAGAAGGCTAATTAAATTACTTTTGAGTATTTTTATTTTCATTTTTTTCTTCAAACTAATTAGTTTGACTAATAAACTAATATATAATCTAAAGATACACAACATATAAAATGATTAAGTAACTTATTTAACTTCCTTAATTTCTCCAAGAAAAGTCAACTAGCTCTTATAATTAGAACCGAAGGTAGTACAATATTACATTAACGGGGTAGAAATTTCCAATGTATAATAGCACTAATATTAGCTTCTCCCTTTCTTTCCAATATTAGGCCATTAATTTCAATAATTCTTTTCTCAAAAATTCATGGACATTAGACCTTAACTTCCAATAATTATTTTAGTCCATAATTTACTCCTCCCAATTATTATTATTATTATTATTATTATTTTAACTTTATTCTTTTCTCAATTAATTTATTTTGTCCATAAAATATCATCTCCAAAATGGCAAATAATTATTCCCAACTAGATTGCCTTTAATTTATAGGAAAATATGTCTTAAATTCCAATTATTAACTTATAATAGTTGAGACCTTTTTTTTTTTTACGTAATTAATTTCATCATAACAATTCTATATCCTTGAAATATTGTTTTTTGATACATCATGGAAGCGGGGCCGGGTTCGAACCCTGGATATGGGGGAGGGAGACCAGTTAATACTGGCTCCTATACCACTGCACTACTAAGGCGCTGGCTATATCCTTGAAATATTATTTCATAATTTTTCTACTTTTTGTCCTTTGGCGGAAGATTTGTCCCTATTCGGGAATATCACACCTCCTGAACCGAACTTAGAGGTCTGCCTAATTTAGGTTTATTATCAAGTTTCAATGCCCAAAATTCAGGATGTTACAGGACTCACCGAACTTATAGGCTTTATGACCACCCCTGACTGTGGGGCGCGCCTGGGATTTGAAATTTCTTGAAGGTCATGATTCAGACCGATTGTTGGGACCTTGTAGAGCGTCTCTCGCTGTGATGGGGGATGAGCATCCCAAGACGGAGTTGTTAGAGGAGATCCGACGAAGGAAGGCCTGAATGGAGCTTATATTTTTTAGTTCCTCTCCAGCCTTTCTGCATGATATACTATTGTCTGACAGGCATATAGTTAGTGTTATTATTGTAGTCCAGAAACAATAGAGAGATTCGAAGGCAGAAAAGGGAAAAGCATTTTTTTGACAAATTCTTTTTTTTTTTTTTATACATCATGGTATGCGAGGGGCAGGGTTCAAACCCTGGACATAGGGGAGGGAAGCCAGTATTAACGGGCTCCCATGGCACTACGCTACTAAGGCGCTGGCTTTTTGACAAATTCTCTTCCTAAAGAAAGCTTTTAATGCGGCAATGAATATTCATTTCTTTATGCAACCATCCAAAATTATATACCATTTGGATTAGCCGTGGATAATTGTAATCATGATTACAAAATATCTATCATTTTGGAGCTTTATATTTTAAAGAAAATATTTGTGAAGTTAAAATCATAATAATTATTAATTATTTTGTGCTCTGTAATTGATATTTCGAAATGGATATTTGCGTCTGGAATGAAAATAAAAAAATATAGATGCAAAAGCAAAACTAATTGGGACGTTAATCTAGCCATTGGCCGGGTAGCATTTATAGTACTTTCAAATTTTGTTGATAATTTATTATGTTACCTAAATTTGAGACCAGATTTATGCAAATAGGTCTAAATTAAAAGCCTGTAAATATTATATTTATTAAAAATATTTTAATGCTTTTTAAAAAGTACTCATTCAATCCTTAATAGAAGATATATTTAGAAAATTGATCTTAGTACTAAATATAAGACATAGTTTTTATATTTGTCAATTTTTTTTTCTAATTTATTTCTATTGATGCTTCTTCAATAATAATAAAAAAGGAGAGGAAATGAGAGAATTAAGAAAGATGATAGTAGTGTTTTAAAAAATACATGTCATATTAATTAATTTAACTAACTTTCTTACTTTAATTAAATTAGGTAAATCTATCTTATAATAAGGATCAGAAGAGTATATTTGAGACATATTGTATGCGGAACTGATCTAAAATTTTACAAAAATTTACAAAAATGCCACATTACATTTTCAAACAATCTTTCTACAAAAATGGTCTAGATAAAGCGGTTTAAAAAGACTTTTTTAGTAGTGTACTCAATAATAAATAAAAGATTTAATTGTAAATTCATATGAAAATGTAATACGTAACATGACTTAAAATTAGCATTAAAAAAACCCCTCTTTCGCTTGTGAATAGGACTAGGGCAGTAATAGATATTTTGAAATGGAGATTTCATTTAAAAAAAAAAAAATAGGGATGACATATAAAATGAAGATAGAGCAAAATCACCAAGAGGGGGGTGAATTGGAGATTTTTCAAACTTTTGAAAAAATTACTCTGTTTTAGAATAACGAAAACAGAGATGAACAGAGTGAAGGAAAGGAGAGCAAGACACAATGAATTATACTGGTTCGGTTTAACCTCTTGACCTACGTCCAGTCCCCAGATTCTCTGGAATTTCCACTAACTCAATTGATTACACACTCTGCACTTAAGAGTAATTCTCTCTCTAGAACTTAGTCCTCCTTACAAGTTGTAATCAATAAACTTAATCACCAAGTCCCTTGACTTGTGATTCTTTACAAAAATGATTTACAAATAAAAACTCTTTCTAAGAGTGGATAATGATAATCATTGAAGCACAATGTATTAGAAGATACTATACAGGTGAAAACTGAAAGAAATGAATGTAGACTTGAATGCAATTCATTTTCAGCAGATGTGTTAGTTGAGAAGCCTTGAATACAGTTCTATTTATATCAAGAGATCATTAAATGATCGTTAGATTCTTCAATATAATTGTTGCCTTCATTAGACAAGGTTTTGGTTAAGCTTTAGTCTTTTTCTCTCACTAATCTTCACTTAATCCAGCTGTACAGAAGTTCAGAGTTGACTTCTGTCAAATTAATCCGTTGGAGAAACAGTTGCTGGATGTAGGAAGCAATCTTTAATTCTTTGTAGACGTGTACAGAAGGATTACCTAAAAGAATACAACTTTCTGGGTTTTGCATTTAATTTGCTGACGTCACTTTTTGCTTTTGTTTTAAACCTTCAATAAACATTCTCTAAAACATTTGAAACTCATTAACAAAGTGGTTAAACATAGCTAGGAATATTAGAGAATGATAATAGGAAGTATTAAGATCAAACAAGAAGGTTTTCCAAATTCGTCAGATTTGAATTTCAAACTCAGCGATGAAAACTCGAGTTTTGTTTCTCAAAACTCGAGTTTTGGACTTTAACATGAAATATCGATTTTAGTCCAAAACATCAAAACTGGAGGTTTTCAGAGCATTAAAAATATCAAGGCTCTCTGCTTGGTCTAAACTCAAGTTTTGAAATCAAAACTCGAGCTTTCATTTTATCATGAAAACTTAGAAAATACTGTGTGAAACCAAAACCGGAGGTTTTCTCTAAAACTGGCGGTTTTGAAAATTTGTTAAAACATGAATCCTCTCTGCCAATTTAAAACTCAAGTTTTCCCAAATCTGAGGAAAACTTAGAGAATTCACGTTAAATTGAAAACTGGCAGTTTTGAGCAAAACTGGAGGTTTTCAAATGTTCAAAACTTTAGAGGCTCTCTGTATGACTAAAACTCAAGTTTTCAATTCCAAACCTCGAGTTTTACATTTTTCAGAAAATATTGAGAAGTCTCTATTTGGTGAAAACTAGAGGTTTTACTTAGTTCAGAAAACTTAAGCTTTTCTCTGTAAGGTCAAAACTCGAGTTTTCCTTTGACAGCAAGTTTTTCAACTTATCAAAGAAAAAACTCTACACTTTGTTTACAATTGTTAGTAATCATCAAAACCCATAGAGAACTAACACAAAAAACCATTAAGCTTTTACCAAAAGTGTGTTAGGATCGTATGCTTTCTGAAAGTGAAAAAATATTTATAAATATTCAAATGGATAAGTATCATTTTTACCTTACAAATTTTGGCTCAGGAGTACTAGGCACCTGGAAGTTTTTGTTACAGCAAAATTACCCTAAAAGTTATATAAAAAAAAAGGGGGCAATTTTGCCCCAGGGGTTTTTTTAAAAAGCAATTTTGCTTCAGAAGTTTTTTCTAAACACAATTTGGTCCTTGAAAGCTTACAAATTGAAACAATAATTTAACGATTAAGATTAACGGAAGGGTAAGATTGCCACTTTTTTTAACTTCTGGATAATTTTGCTCAAAAACAAAAAAAACTTTCGGTGTCCTAAACTCAAACTTTCAGAGTAAAAATAATACTTATCTTATATTCAAAATTAGAATAAAAATGCCAAAATTAATGAGTATAACCTAACCCATTGTATATGCATATGTAAAAACAATTTAGGCCCCACCACAAGGAATAATAATGTTAGATTATGTTTAATGATCCTTTCTCATATTTTAATAGTTACAAATGAATGTTTGTTTGGCCTAACTTATTTTTAACTTATCTTCTACTTATAAGTATAAGTTAGACCAAATAGGATTTTACAAAAACTCTTGTAATTATAAGAGCTTATTTTATAATGAAGAAAAAAAAAAGCTTTAAAAAAGCTCCTTATAGGAGCTTTTTTATTAGCTCTTTTTTTATAAGATTTTTTTTTAAAAAAAAGAAAAGACAACCGGTAATCTCTCGATCGAATACTGCCGCCGCCGCCACCACCCTATTATAATATACATTTTATGATAATTTTTATTAGAAAAAGTTCTTATAATAAAAATTTTGTCAAACAGCTTATTTTTAATTTAAGTTTTTAAGTAACTTTTATGCTATGAAATTTATATAATTACTAAATAACTTTTAGGGTGTGCATGGTAACACTCCCAGAATGACTTTTTTCCTAATTTCTGTGCCCCAAAACAAAAATGGATAGGAATTGTGTTTGGTAAATCCGGTTTTTTTCTTGCTCCCGGGATGAACCGGTTTATTTTTTGTGCTGGGGAGTAAAAAAAAGAAGCTAAAAATTTTGGCTTCTCTATTCTAGGGCAAAAAATAAGAATTTATTTTTCTCTTAATCGAAGCAGAAATTTACCCTCGTTCACTACCACAACCGCTCCATTACCACCGCCGTTGCCACCCCCAACACCACCGCTGCCCCACCGCCCACCACCGTCGCTGCCGCCGCCACCACCACCACCACCGCCACCGCCATCGCCCCACCACCACCACCGTCGCCACCAATGCTACCGCCACCGCCACCGCCCAGGCACCACCCTACCACCGCCACCACCGCTACCATCACTGCCACCACACCACCACCACCACCACCGCCATCGCCCCACCACCACCGCCGCTGCCACCTCCACCGCCCCCGCCACCACCGCCGCCCTCGCCACGCCCCCCCCCTCGCCGCCACCACCACGCCCCCCACCCCCCGCCGCCGCCGCCACTGCCACCACCACCGCCCCCGCTACCACCACCACCACTGCCCCCCCCCCCCCCCGCGGCCACCGCCCCCACCGCCACCGCCCCCACCCCCGCCACTGCCACTACCGCCACTGCCACATAAATAATTTTTTGAATATAAAAATTACATAAATAATTTTTTTAAGAAATTTAAATTTAAGTTTATTTGTAAAGTATATTAATTATTAAAGAAAAGGACAAAATGGTAAAAATAACTCATTAATCCTTTATCTTCCTCCCTTACTATTTTTTTAACTCTCAAACTAAAGGAGGAAAAATGTGTTATCAAACGTAATTCTGATTCTCGGAGTAAAAATAAAATAGGTTAACAAACGTAATTCTGATTTTCAGAACTCTTCCAAAGCACAGAATCAGAAAAAACTGTTTCATCTCAGAAACAGTGCTGGACAACAGAATGGTTACCATGCACACCCTTAGCTTTTTTTCAAAAGCATTTTTTTTTTAGCTTTAACTTAAAAGTAACTTTTTACTTAAAAATAAAAGGATCCAAATGAGCTCAAAGTATATAGTGTTGGGCATTTTTTAATCGGATTAACATTTCTGCTTCAGCGGCAGAAAATTTCTCAGCAGCGGGAGTAAAACGACGCAGTTTATGACTTATTTTTTATAAAACATACACAGTAAAACTCTCCGCATATTATTCCCCGTAAACTTCACCGCCACCTAACACCGCTTCTCTCTCTTCCTGTCTCACTCTCCTCCTTCCTTCTCCTCACTCTCTCTCACCCTCCTGCAGTGAACTATATATCTATATATATAGATATATACATATTCCCCTCTTTATATCTAGTGCAACGAACTATACGTATCTATCAACAACACAGAAAAGTGGTGCCTGATAAATGTATATATTTACATAACAGCAATGCTTTGGGTTCATGTGCTGCTTCGGGAGTTTCCCAACCTAAAAAGAAAATGCAAAACTCCCTCTGTTCTAGCTCCTAAACACAGAGAACTCACATATGGAATCATAGGTAAGTTCCCAAGGCTGAAAAACTCAGAAACTTATGTTAGGAAATCACGGAAACTAGAAGGAAGAGAGACCCAATGGCCAATAACTTACCTTCAACCTCCGGCTTGCACGATGAGAATTTTCGTCGAAACCAAACACTGCTTCAGTGATGGTATCAAATCCTTTATCTGAAGCCTACTGCTTTTCTAGTCGTGAGGACCAGTTGAACCTAAAAGCTTAGGCTATTCTGAACAAAATCTCATTATGCTTGATATTTTATAAAAAATCAGCTGGACATGGAAGTTTAAGCTACAGACGATGGCTCATTAATAATTTTGTTATAATATCTTAACTTGACTAATGTAGTATTAAAAGAAACCCCCGTTAATTCATATACTTCACAATTATATTTTTGCTTGCTTTGGTGATATTTAGCTTGTGTTTTTTTCCCCTTATGAAGATATGTTGATTGGGAAGGGAGGTTATGCTAAGGTTTACAAAGGAAAAATGGAAGATGGGACATATGTTGCCATCAAAAAGCCGACAAGAGGAACCCAAGAAGAAATGACATTTGATTTCTTGTCTGAACTTGGTATTATAGTACATGTTGATCATCCCAATATTGCCGAATTGATTGGTTATGGTGTGGAAGGGGGCTGTTTCCTGTTCTTCAGTTTTTTTTTTTTTTTTGGATTGAGCAAGCGCCTCAACGCTGCCTAGCAGGGATCGATCCCTGATACAAAGCCATCAAAGGATGGCGCCTATGCCACTTGCACTACGAGGTGCTCGGCTGTTCTTCAGTTATCTCCACACGGCAACCTCGCAGGCATACTTTATGGTCTGTTATGCACCTTGAAAACTTTGAATATATATATATATATATAGAAGGAACCTAACAATTACAGGAAGACAGGCTTTGGATAGCTCTCAGAAAAGTTTGGTGATGTGGGTATGTCTCAGTCTTTCCCCACATTTTAACTGAGGGATCAGCCAATAGCCTACTATTAAAAATATCAAATTAAAACTATTTTGCAGGAAAAACCTTTGTTGTCTGTAGATTAAATCAAAGAGCTAGTAGACCCGTATCTGAGTGATGCATACGATGAAGAGCAGATGAAAATTGTTGTGATGACGGCTTCCTTCTGTATAAAGCTGTCTTCATGTGAGAGACCATATAAGAGGCAAGTTCTATAAGGTGTAAAATTATTTGGATGAAATATAAAGATTACAAAAATGGCTTTCTGATGTGAATATGCATGCGGGTTGTGAAGACTCTTAAAGGAGAAGAAGGTGGATTGGAGTTCATAATGGTGCGCCAGAAGTCAAAACTGAGAGGGACATATTCTGCTAGCTGCCAGATATATTTATTTATCAGGAACCACTTCTCTGTTTTGTTGGTAGACACATATAGTTCGCTGCACATAGATATAAAGAGGGGAATATGTATATATATGTATAGTTCGTTGCACGAGGGTGAGAGAGAGTGAGGAGAAGGAAGGAGGAGAGTGACAGAGGAAGAGAGAGAAGCGGTGTGGGGGTGGTGGTGAAGTTTACAGGGAATAATATGCGGAGAGTTTTACTATGCATGTTTTATACAAAATGAGTCATAAACTGCGTCGTTTTACTCCCGCTGCTGAGAAATTTTCTGCCGTTGAAGCAGAAATGTATAACCCTTTTTTAATAGCATATTATCTCTAAAAATAAATAAAAAGATACAGATCCTTTATTTTCTGCCTTGGTGCTGAATTTGAGTCTGTGAGTCGTCCTCCTTCTGGAGTTCTGATTCATCATCCTGGCTCCCAACTATAGCTAGGGTTTTATTTGGGAAGAAATCTGCGATCGCGCTTTTGCCCTCGTTAAGGAAGGGCGAAGGGTTTTTGTTGTTATTTATCTGCTCTACGTACATGTATGTATGCTCGTTCTTGTAGGTTTTCCATGATCTCGCTCTTCTGATGTGTTGTTATCTGCTGCTTGAATTTCCCAGTTCTGTTGTGAGTGATTGGTTCACATTACTTGTTTGTTGTTGGTTTGTATGAGAAAAAGGGGGATTGAACTGTGGTGTGTTAGGGATTGAATTTTTCGGCCTCGGTCCTTCGATGGGGGTGGGGGGTATTTGGGAATGAAATTTATCTTGTTTGCTGATTGCCATGTTTTCGTTCTTATTTACTGATTCTTTTCTAGGTGAAGTTAATGCCCCTTTTCAATTTACAAATATTTCTGGTCTGTTTGGCAGGTTCTAATTTCTGAAATTTAGCTTGCCAACATGTCGATGGGTGAACGCAAAACGATCGACCTAGAACAAGGATGGGATTTTATGCAGAAGGGCATCACAAAACTGAAGAATATTCTTGAAGGGTTTCCCGAGCCTCAGTTTAGCTCTGAGGACTATATGATGTTGTATACGTATCCGTCTCTGAGCTGTTTCATTGTTCACGTGTTTAGTCTATAAAATTTTTATTTGTTCGATTGCTTCTGCTTAGAGTTGATTGCATATTTTCGTTAGGCCCTGCATTTCCTTAAATCATGTTGCAGGACTATCTACAATATGTGCACTCAAAAGCCTCCTCATGATTATTCCCAACAACTGTATGACAAGTACAGGGAATCGTTTGAAGAATACATTCTATCAACGGTGAGTAACTCTACTCTCTGGATATCTTGTGGATAAACTTGCACGTTGTGGACTATCTGGGGTGTGTTATGTAACAGTCTTAAGCTTTGCCTCTTTCCTATGGGGTTAATATTTGCCTAACCTGGTTCTGAATGTATAACAATATGCTAATGAAACAGATAATATATGTGTGTGTGTGTGAACACCACACTCACATATCTATGTATGTTGAAGGCAGAGTAGTTAATCGCGCGCTATAGCGCCGCGATAGCCCTGGAGCGGTGCGGAACAGGCCCTTGCCGCTACAAAAGCTCCATTGCGGAGCATTTCAATGTTGCGCAGGTAGCGCCAGTAGTGGTACGCGAAATCGCGTGGTGCGTCACGCGATTTTAGGCCAGTACAGAAAAACAAAAACCAAAAAAAAAAAACCCAAAACCCAGAGTTATCACACCAGTTTATTCCTGAAAGTCCGAAACAACTAGTCACGATCGTTGCCCTCCTGCCATCGTCGGCCATCATTGTTGCCCTCCTACCAGGCCTAATTCCATTCTAAGTTCTGATTTCAAAGGGCGAGAGCGAGACTTAATCTCCTCTGTCTAATTTCTGCTTGCTACAGTTTAGATGAGAGTTCTGCTTTTTCAGTTCGACGCATCCTATCTTCTTTTTTTTTTTTGGGCTACAGTGAAAGACCTTACAGTTCAAACTTTGTCAGTTCGACACATCCTTCCTCTTTTTTTTTTTTCTTTTTTTTTTCTGCTACAGTGAAATAGAGTTTACAGTTCAAACTTCGAAGGGACTAAGGGAGACACGTGCTTTCTTTGTTTTCATTGAAGACTAAGGACAATTTCTACACAATTTTTACTTATATTTATGGCCTTTAAAGACTAATTTAAAGCTAAATGTTTTGTTTATGTCTTTTAGAGAGTTGGATAATCTATTGTTTATTGTTTGTTGAATGTACATGTATATATCTATTATCTTTGATATAGCAGTCATCCCGCTATGCGCTATACCGCTATAGCGTTTTTTGGGCCTGCCGCTCCGCGCCGCTATCCGGGATTGACTACTATGGTTGAAGGGCTAAAATCATATTCAAATCACAACTACAACTCCTAATTTGATAAGCATTTGGAGTCAAATGTTACCTAAAACACTGTGTCAAACACTTAATTTATCTTTGAACTTAAAAAAAACTGATTTTCAAAGAAAAACTTGATACAATAAGAAATTAGCCAGTAAGCTGTTGCTGGCCTTGGGTTCCACCAATGACAGTGATATAGAAAGATAATATGCATTTAGGGACCTAGTTGTAATATGATCACAGGGACCCAAGTGTAAACTAAATAAGTAGTAGAGTGATTAGTCAATAAATCATTAGTTAGGATTTGTGAGAGGCTATGGGTTTAAATAGCCTACTCCTCTATTTTGTAAGAGAGATGAGTTTTGTTATAAGTGTGAATACATTGTGAGAGAGTATATTTGGCTCTCTTCTCTTCTAATCCCTTTCTTTCTTGTGTCTTCCTATCTCTAATCTCTATTCTTGTTCAATTTCTATAACAGTGGTATCAGAGCAGTCCTTCCTTGGCTGTTTCTTTCGTTGTTTCTGTTCTTACCCCTTTCTGTTTTGGTTTTTGAGAAACAAAAGAAAAAGAATTTCGTTCTATTCTTATCACTTCTGTTTGATTCTGAAGAAAACGAAGAGGAAAAAAAAAGAGAGAGAGAAAGCTGTTCTGTCCTACTCTTTTCTGTTCTGATCTAAGAAGAAACGAAAGAAAAAGAGACTGGTACTGTTCTGTTGCTGTCTGAATTCAGGGCTGTTTGGGTGGCAAGAATCTATCAGGGGATTACAAGAAATCATCAATTCTGGAAATTCTGACTGTCCTGTTTTGTTTCTGTCTAAGGCTGAATATCTTGGGCAGCAAGGGGATTGTAAAGAATCTATCAAGAAACCATCAAGATTGGTGGTGGATGCTGGCAGTTCTGGTTCTTGTGTGCTGGTTTTTGTGATTCTGCCGCCAGTCATCTACTTCCTCTGCTGTCGGGTTCTGTCAGTTTCAATTCTGGGTTTCTGTTTTCTAGGTTCAGAAGCGTTTGGGGCACCAAGAACTCATCAAGAATTTATCAAGAAACCTTCAAGAACTTGTTCTTGAATTTCTGGTTCTCCTCCTTTTCTGTTTCTTCATTTTTGGGTTTGTTTCTTCTATTTTCTGGTTCTGTTTTCTGGGCTGGCACTGTTTTTTTATCGGTCTTGGCAACAAGGAATGGTCCAAACCCGATTGGCATTAGCAAAAACAATGGAAGCACGAGTCTCGGCCATTGAAGAGCGACTTCAGCGGCTTGACAAAATTGCTGATGTGGAAGAAAAAATGGGGAAACTTGACCATATTGAAGAAAAAATGGGGAAACTTGACCAACTTGATCAATTGTAAGAACAAATCAGAACCTTGCTTCAAACAATGTAGGGCCAGAATGATGACCAGCAGCGCCAACGACGTGGGAATAGACTGGGCAATGGTCCTAACCATGGTGAAACACATCACACAGACCTACCCATTTCACCAAAATGGAATTTCCACGCTTCCATGGCAGAGAGGTCGACAGCTGGATATCAAAATGTGAGCGTTTCTTCCATCTTGATGGTACCCCAGAAGCAGAGAAGGTGACATTGGCCTCGATGGGACTTGATAACGCTAGTTTCGCGTGGCATGTGGCTTCGAAACGTACGTGGAGATGACCAATGGGCTAGAACGAGTATGTCATCCTACTCCAAGACACCTATGGTCTACCCGTTGACAAGACAATGGGTGAGACACGTCGATTAGCTCGCCTCCAAGAAATTGCCATAAACCAAAGGGATGCAGAGGCATTGAGTGATCGTCAAGGTCGATACGTGTCGATCACTTCTACTGGGCTTGCGTTGAATGTTTCCTTAGTGTTGTCTCAAGCCATCACCATGACAGGAAATGAAGAAGCCACGGTCATCACAACGCAAGACATAGAGGAAACGACGGAAACAGAGCCGGACGTTGGTGGCTTATCGAGTTTCGAGACTCTTGAGGAATTTCTGGGTGAGTTGAAAACGATGTCTTCATGCTTGGCGTCGTCGTCACTATCTCCTCTTTCTTCTTCTCCAAAAGTGATCGTTCAGAAGACTTCATCATAGGTCGCCGCTGTTCCGTCGTCACTGTTCGTGCTAGTCGACAGCGAAAACTGTGATTCAGTGACGAAGATAAACGTAGGAGTTGAGTGGCTGGGTGATCATTGTTTGGCGCCGACTGTTTCTGCTATATCGAAGGTTGCTACTTCTGCTGGCATGGTGTTGTTGGGTACCTTTCCTTCACTATTGTCGCTGTTTCAATCGATTGGTTGGAGGACTTCGCAAAGCATCTTATTTGCCTAGTTCAACTAAGTCTGGGCTGGTTATGTGGCAGGCTGAGGAGTTCACGTCGCTGCAAAAACTTCAGTTTGAAAAGTCAAATCTTCCTTTACAGCTGGATGTCACTCTTTTTCAACAGCAACACAATTTTAATCAGACAATTTTGGGCTTGGAAGATAACAGCCCACAAAAGAGCCCAATAACTCAGCATTTGGGTTTCATTAGTCCTACAAGAATTCTGACTTTTGTTTGGTTTAAAGGAGAGTTAGTCAAGATGCTTCTTAGTGCTGGTTTTCTCTAATATACAGTGGCTCCAATTTGTTGCTGCAATTGGGTCTTACAAGTTTGAGCAAAAAATTGCGTTTAACAGGGTCTGAATATAGAAGGACAAGCTGCTAAACTGGCACTGGTTTCAAGACAGGGAACTCTACACTGTCAATAAGTTTAAAAATTTAAAGTCTCTATTTTGCTGCTTTCAATTTGTATGTTTTGTAGTCAATCATCCTTGAAGATGTTTTTGGGGAGGGGGTATTGATATAGAAAGATAATATGCATTTAGGGACCTAGTTGTAATATGATCACAGGGACCTAAGTGTAAACTAAATAAGTAGTAGAGTGATTAGTCAATAAATCATTAGTTAGGATTTGTGAGAGGCTATGGGTTATAAATAGCCTACTCCTCTATTTTGTCAGAGAGATGAGTTTTGCTATAAGTGTGAATACATTGTGAGAGAGCATATTTGGCTCTCTTCTTCTCTTCTAATCCCTTTCTTTCTTGTGTCTTCCTATCTCTAATCTCTATTCTTGTTCAATTTCTATAACAGACAGACAGGATCTATGTGGCTAACAGTAATGTCAAGCCTCCTTGAAATGTGCTTGAAAGGGGCAGGTTGTGCTGATCTTTACGGTTAGATAGGGTAGAAGGCTGTACATGTTACCTGTCATCAGATTGTGAATGCCATTCCTGTTTTGCAATTTCACACATGCTATGATAGCACATGTTGGCTGTAGCACTTGCCATAACTGTGCTAAATGAAATTCGAAGTTGCTAACCTACTGCTGTATCATAGTATGGAACCTTTTAGCAGATCTGGGCATCCTGTTGCTCGCTTAATCCAAATTCGAATTTCAAGATTAATTTTGAATATTTTAATACGGCCTATTAGGGTTTGAGAAACTCTATTAGATTAAGATCTCGTCATATTAAAATTATAAAAGCAGCGAAAAGAAAACCCTAAAAGAGAGACATGAGACGAAAAGCTTGAAGGTACTAGCACGCTGTCGTTGGTGTTGGAGTGCTATTTGGTGTGGATACTGGTAGAGGGAGTGGATTCGTAGAGTCGGCTTCTAACTAATCGAATAGACGCACACGAATATACGTAAAGTATGGTTCTTACTACCCGATTTAAACGTCATGGATAGATCCTCTTATCGAGATTCGTAAAATTATATTGGATGAAATCCTTCCGTTGCATGTACTGATCCTAACACCACTAAGCCCTGTATTCTCATTGAGATGATGCCCCTGCCCTCGATTGCATGAAGGGATATCTTAAGACATTCATCAGGTTTTGATAAAGCTTGGTTTTGGGGTGTGTTGTTGTCTTCAGGTTTAGTCACGTCGTCCCCTGTTTCATCGTTCCCTGCTCCATTAGGGTCCTATTTGATCATCTGGACTTGCATTTTTTGGCGGCGAGGACAAGAATGGCCAGGAGAAAATGGTTTATGGCAATAAAAACAGAGGTTTTGAGCATGCAGATCATCCAAATCATCTCGATTAAAAGCTGATGCCCCCTTCATGTTATTACCCCCGTTCTTGCTGTTGACAACACTAAAGAACTTGTATTGACGCTGCTTGTGGTTTTGCCCAAAGAACTATCGGTTTTGGCTGGCGTTGTCGATTTATTATCGACAGTTTGGGACCCATTCGAAAAAGACGAGTTTTTGTTAGTCTTCTACCGAAACAGAAGACTCAGAAGCTTTGTTATTTGTTCGTTGTGGGAGAGCCTTCACATTGGTCCTCGCTTCAAGGTTATACTCATATATCTTCGCAATGTTCCTCGTTTCCAATAATGAATCAGTCAGTTGGAGGTGAACCTGTCGTGCATAGTCAAGATAGAGCCCTTCAGTATATGCTTGAATAAGGTGGTCTTTATGGAGGTGAAATTTGTAGCGAAGCGTATCGAAGTCGTTACCCATGGGCAATTCAAAGGGTAAACCAAAACGAACCTAAAGAGCATGTTTATACTCCAACCAAGAAACATTGCGATCTTGTTCTTTTTCCAGGAAAGCTTGGTGCCAAATATACCCCTTCTCATCAAGGTTAACGCTTTCCATTTGAACCTTTCAGTTTTCCGGTGTGCCATCGATTTCGAAGAACCTCTCACACCGGTTGAGCCAAACCAGAATGTTGTGGCTGAAACTTGGGAAAACCTATCTTGGTCAATCGTGTTGTGGGAGTATACTCGCCATCCCCTATTCTAGGCCGATGATAGCCCCGGTGGTTGTTGGGGCGATGGTCAACGGTTTCTTGAGTACCATCTTCTCGTCGATGAGATTCTTGGTCCGCTATGAAGGTCACTAATTGGGTGGAGATGGATTGTAGAGTTTCCTCAATCGCTTTAAATCGGGCGTCAATAGCATTGGACATTGGAGTGGTTAGAGATCTCATGGTGACCATTCAAGAATGATGATGATCAGATAGAAGTGAGCTGAGGACTGAGTGGCTCTGATAACACTATCTGGTTTGTATAGAATTGGGAAAATTGAGGGAAAGAAGGGAAAGAGATGAGAGGAAGAACTGAACAGAGGAGAGAGAGGAGAAAAACAGAGACGGGAGAGAGACAGAATCACTGTATATTCTCATTTGTCATAACAATTCAACAACTACGTTAGTTTATGTACCCATATATATAGTATGAGAAACTTAGGCGATTAGGTACTTCCCCAAACGGTTTCTAACTTATTCCTAACTAACTAACTACCCTAAGTGAGGCCTCATGGAATTAATCTTGTGCCATCACTAATTTCCCCTATTATTTATTCAATTAGGTAATTACTAACCCTAATTACCTAATTAATTATTATTTACAGATTACATAACAGAAGGAAGGAGTGAGGGAAAGTATTTTTAGCTGATGACACAATGGCGTTATTGGAAACAGAGCTTTCCCATTACCATTCCCATTTCGTTCCAAAGGGGCTCCTTGTTTTAAGAATATTTGTTTAATATATTTGTTGCTTATTCTTTGTAGGCCTAGTTCATATAACAGTTTATTTCTTCAATCTTCATTTTTAACTGTTATTTTTCTTAAAAGAAATAATTTGGAACTGAATATTTCAATTGGAAGATTCAACCTTTTCCATAGTTAACAATTTTAAATGTTTTAATAAAACAACATAAAAAACTACTAGCTGAACATTTTCATGTCTCCTAAAAAGACCTTGTTCACAAAGTACTAAATGACCCTCTTTATATATAAGTAATAAAAGTACATCATTGATTTATGAAGTAATAAGTATATTTTTTATTTTTGCATGTGCTCCACATATCGAGTAAACTTTTAAGAAAGGCTGTAGTGGAAGGTATTTTACTGGAGGAAACGCAAGTGGCTGTTGATATTATATCCATGTAAGGATCAAAATAAAGAAATCTTAGAAATCCATGTGAACTTTCTGAAGCGCAGAAGTAATATGAATTTAAAATTAGAAGTCATTAGAAGTAAATTTATGTGAGAATGGGGCACAATATCTTTGACGTATTCTAAAATCATTAGATAAATCTTAAATTCTGTGATGAGTTGGCTTTTTTGGGGTCATTTCTTGATTGTTTTACACTTTAAAGTATGCCATCATCATGTTTTTTAAATTTCATTATTTCTTTTGTATTTGTTAGTTGCTACTATGTTCTTTCTAACATTTCTTCTCATGAAATACAATCTGTTTATTTCATGTAGGTATTACCTTCTTTGAGAGAGAAGCATGATGAATTTATGTTGAGAGAGCTCGTGAGAAGATGGGCTAATCATAAGATTATGGTTAGGTGGCTTTCTCGCTTCTTTCACTATTTAGATCGCTACTTTATTGCTCGGAGATCACTCCCACCTCTTAATGAAGTTGGATTGAGTTGCTTCCGTGATTTGGTAATATAACAACTGAACCTTCTGTGGGTTTATGTTATTCTCTCTGTTAGGACTAGCTTTGTATTGCTAGTACTGAAGGTAGCTTTATTGCAAATTAATTTTATGCACTTCACCTTGTACAGGTATACAAGGAAGTAAATGTTAAAGTGAGGGATGCTGTTATTTCTCTCGTAAGTTATTCTTCTTAATTTAGCGAGATTTTCAGTAATCACAAATTTATATGAATTAAACAGTTTCTTTTTTTTTTTTTTAAAAAAAAGATTGATCAAGAACGGGAGGGCGAACAAATTGATCGAGCTTTGTTGAAGAATGTGTTAGATATATTTGTTGAAATTGGAATGGGGCAAATGGATTGCTATGAGAATGATTTTGAAGCTGACATGCTCAAGGACACCTCCGCGTATTATTCTCGAAAGGCTTCCAACTGGATACTTGAAGATTCTTGTCCTGATTATATGCTCAAGGTATGTTTTCTCTGTTGTGCTGATAGCGGTCCAAATCGCTATGGTTTAGTTTATTCTAGGAAGAATAAGCGTCATAAAATAAATTAGGAATTAATTTATTTTATTTTTCAATTTATCGAGTCTGTTTTGATTATTTTATTATTATCTTTAGGAAAAAAGAGTGTCTTATTAGATAAGATTTAGCTATTAGGATTTATGATTATTAGTTATCCAAATTTTAGATTTAGATATATTTTTAGATTTCGTATTTATATTTTGGATAGAGTCTGCTCTATAAATCATTATAAATAGGCCTAGTGCCTCATCAATATATGAATATTTGAGAGAGTAATTCATTGGAATATCTTCCTGGGTTTTGGTAATTAGTTAAGTTTCAGATTCTGGCTTATCTAATTATTTAGCAAGGCTATTGCTAATTCCCTAAGATCAGAGTTGGTTGTTCTTATCAAGGTTATTGCTAATCCTCTAAGATCAGAGTTTATTCTATCAGGGTTCTCTTTAGGTTCCCATTCACATTTAACCTTCCCATCCTATAATTCTTATCCCCAAGTTCCCATTCACATTCAACCTTCCCATCGTATAATTCTTATTCCCAATTTCCCATTCACATTTAACCTTCCCGATATAATTCTTATTCCCAATTTAACTGCATAACCAGTATCTTACCATTTGAGAGAACTCAGGAAATAATAGTTCGGCAAGGAAGCTGAGGCCCTTTGGTATATTATTTCAAGAGTTCTCTCAAATGGTAAAATTGGGAATAAGAATTATAAATTGATGGGAAGGTTAAATGTGAATGGGAACCTAAAGAGAACCTTGATAGAATAAACTCTCATCTTTAGAGGATTAGCAATAACCTTGCTAATTCAATGATCTTAGGTAATTAGCAATAACCTTGCTTATTCAATAAGAATAGCCAATCTCTAATAATTAGATAAGCCAGAATCTGAAACTTAACTAATTGCCAAAGTCAAGGAGGATACTCCGATGAATTACTCTCTCAAATATTCCATACTTTATTGATGAGGCACTAAGCCTATTTATAATAATTTACAGAGAACTCTATCCAAAATATAAATACAAAATCTAAAAATATATCTAAATCTAAGATTTGGATAGCTAATAATCATAAATCCTAATGGCTAAATCATATCTAATAAGATACTCATTTCCTAAAGATAATAATGAAATAATCAAAATAGACTCAATAAATTAAATAATAAAAGATAATCAATTCCTAACCTAATTTAAAAATAAAATAAATTAATTCCTAATTTATTTTAAGACGCTTGTTCTTCCTAGAATAAACTAAACCATAGCGATTTGGATTGCTATCATGTGCTTACCGTAACTTGTTTGCTTCATCTACATTTACTTTATATTATTTGCTCTTGTGCGTACAGGCTGAGGAGTGCTTAAGGCGTGAAAAAGATAGGGTTGCTCATTACTTGCATTCTAGCAGCGAGCCAAGGTTACTTGAGGTTTGTTGTTCACTATTGAGTCTAGTACTATGCTGCATGAGCCATGTCTTGCTAGGCAACCCAAAAAGAAATTGTTACAGACTATCACTAAATTTTGTGTTTCAATTTCAAATTTTCTTCACAACTTTGATGTTTTTGTTGTTCTTGGGGAAACTTTCTTCTAGAAAGTTCAACATGAACTGTTAACTGTGTATGCAACCCAACTCCTTGAAAAAGAGCACTCTGGGTGTCACGCATTACTTAGAGACGATAAGGTATTTGGTAGACTCTTCTCACTTATGATGACTACAATTGTTTAAAGCCTGCCATGATGTAATATGTTTAACTTTTCCTTTAAATGCTTAGATTGAAGACTTATCACGGATGTTCAGGCTCTTTTCTAAAATACCTCGGGGGTTAGATCCTGTTTCTGCGATATTTAAGCAGGTTGATACTGTTGATCTTATATTTCTGCTTTTCCTCCCAGTTTTGTATGCCAATAAGAAGTGTGATCATGTTGTTTTGGTTAAATGATGTTCTCTTTCCTTCCATCTTGTAGCATGTTACTACCGAAGGAATGGCATTGGTTAAGCAGGCTGAAGATGCAGCTAGTAACAAAAAGGTCTCTTCCCAATCAGTTATCTGCTCTACTGTTTATTCATTTATAAAGTTGTGATTATTGAATCAAAACTTAGACTTGGGCAATGGGCATACATTACCTTCAATGTTCAGAAATAATTGTTGTCCAATTGTGTATGTATCATGCTCTAGAAAGCTTTTCCAAATCAAGAATTAATTCACATGGAAAGTAATTGATAAAGAGACATAATATTAAATATGCACATGCCTACAACGTGAATAGATAAATAAAATACCCAAACAGTTCATTTAAATCCCTCTGAACTCAAGTACTTATTTATAGTTATAAACCTTAGATAAATTGCAGAATAAGTACATGATTTTCTCCAGGCGCACGCGAATTACAATTTTATGAATTTGGTTGTTAATTATCAGTTATGGATGGTACTCCAAAAACTAAAATTGCCGTATTTGCTCTATGCTTATTGAGTCAGAATTATCATGCAGCGATGTACAAGTTCAGGCCAAAATAAGAACAGTAACATTTTTGTTTGCAAAATGTTTCACAATCATACTTATGATGTCAACCAAAGCTTGTAAGATACAAGTAAGAGTATTACTAATACTGAAATGCTAACTACAGTTTAAATAATTAGTTTAATTGGTTCAAGTCAAACTGCAATTCTTCAATTGCTTTTGCTTTAGATCTGTACTGTTAATTTGTTCCAGTGAATTACTTGTATCATTAAGTTCTAAAAAGGCCACAAATGGCCACCACACTCTAGGCAACAAATAGCTTTGAGCTCTGTCTTATCATTCTGAAACTGTCGTGCAAAATGGTAGCATTCTGAAGCAATTTATTTTTACAGTTAGCCTTCTTATTTTTATCTTTCTAATCAATATTCATGCAGGCAGAGAAAAGGGATGTTGTTGGTATGCAGGAACAGGTAATAGCTGAAACTATTTAGTTTCAAGACAGCAGTTTTTTTCTTGTGAGGGAACTGAAATAGGTTTGTGTCTTCAGGTTTTTGTTCGGAAGGTGATTGAGCTGCATGACAAGTACCTGGCATATGTGAATGACTGTTTTCAGAATCATACGCTTTTCCATAAGGTTTTGAACGGACAATGACTTTGACATTGTCATGTAGGATAATAATATTGTTATATAACTGGAAAGTTTTGATCTTGTAGGCGCATAAGGAGGCTTTTGAGGTCTTCTGCAACAAGGGTGTTGCTGGAAGCTCTAGTGCAGAGCTGCTTGCAACTTTTTGTGACAATATTCTTAAGAAAGGAGGAAGTGAAAAATTGAGTGATGAAGCAATCGAAGAAACTCTTGAAAAGGTCTGGATTAATGTATATGTATCATATGCTTCTTTAAGTTAGATTCTTGACTTCATTTTTTGTTGGCTCGTCTATGTGCAGGTGGTCAAGCTGCTTGCCTATATTAGTGACAAAGACATGTTTGCAGAATTCTATAGGTAAATTAAAGGGGAACGGTAAATTTTGTAGATGATTGAGTTTTATTATTGCTTTTCGGTGGCGTACAATCTTTTTTCATAACTTCATCTGTTTGCTTCTCTATTAAATGAGACAAGTTGTTCTAATAAGGTTATCAGTCATTACCAACTGTGTTGAAACGAAAAAATTGCTGCTGCTATTTTTAAATTCATTTCCAAAATTCAAATTCAGGGTTGCCACTAGAAGTTTTTTCTTTTCATTTATTTTAAATAGAACTAGAAGTCGCAAGTGTTAGCATTCCCATACACTGCTGCATAACAAGCTAGAAGTTTATTATTGAAAACGCCTGAAAGGTGAGATAGATGTAGTTAAGATATTAGGAGAAGTATAATAGAAACACTGGTAGAAAATAAAGAAAATGGATATTGTCATTATCGTTGTTATTAAACATTTCGATAAGAAAAGGGCCATGAAATTTGTGGACAAAAAAGTAGAGATGAAGGGAGAGTTTCCCTCTTGCTCTCATTAGTAATAGAGAAGAGATGAAGTAGCCCAAAACTGTACATTCCCTTCTGTCATGCCAATGCAATCGATATGGTAGAGGTGGCAACCCATCTGTGCTACTCAATCCCATGAATTGGGGCCAAGGAAATAGGAAGAATAAGAACAGAACGATGTTGAACATTAAATACCTAATAAACTGGAAAGAACATTCAACAAATAAACAGCATTTAGAGGAGAAAATAATAACAAACTAACAGGCCCTAAATGGGCTGGTCAGCAATAAGATGTATCATTGGAAAGAAACTATAATAGAGATATCAAAATGATCCTTGGAGATTAATAACTGGAGTTTAACGTTCATTATCATATTTTGAAATGTGGATTTTTAGCCAAAATCAAAATTTTAGCATTTTACCAAATGCCATTGTTGTGACTGTATGGGAAGGCTACTGAGAAACAATCTCTTGTGTAGTAGCACCCTGTTTCTATCAGATAGAATACTCATACAATGCCTTGCTTGATTGTGTGCAGGAAGAAGCTGGCTCGGAGGCTCCTGTTTGACAAGAGTGCTAATGATGAACATGAGAGAAGTATTTTGACAAAATTGAAGCAACAATGTGGGGGGCAGTTCACTTCAAAGATGGAAGGAATGGTCAGTTTCCTTAAAGTCTTAATGAATTGAATTGAAATGCGACTTTCATATACTTTGGTTGGATGTTTAAAGAGAATATGTAAATGCTTGTTGCTCCCACCAGGTCACAGATTTGACTCTGGCGAAGGAAAACCAAGCTAGTTTTGAAGAGTATCTTAATGATAATCCGAATGCAAACCCAGGACTTGACCTGACAGTCACAGTTCTGACTACTGGATTCTGGCCAAGTTACAAATCTTTTGATCTCAACCTTCCAGCAGAAATGGTATATCTTGATCCTTTTGCCGAGTGCTCAATACTAATTAACCAGCATTTTGTTGATTTTGGTTGAGAATTGATGTCTCTTCCTCTTGCTCCGTTTCTGGATAGGTCAAGTGTGTTGAAGTTTTCAAGGAGTTTTATCAAACAAAAACGAAGCACAGAAAATTGACATGGATTTACTCCTTGGGAACCTGCAACATAACTGGAAAATTTGATGCAAAACCTGTGGAGCTGGTTGTAACAACCTATCAGGTTATATTCTTGTCACATGCTTCTTTTCTATGAAAGTATGATTTGTTTCTGACCCCTTCATTTCTCATGGTTGAGTGTCCAATGGAATCTGTTTGGGTTTCCTAATGCTGATCCAGTGTTCTCTCTTATTTTTCAATAGGCTTCTGCGTTGCTTCTCTTTAATTCCTCAGATAGATTGAGTTATTCAGAGATATTGACTCAGTTGAATTTGACTGATGACGACGTTATAAGACTGCTTCACTCCTTGTCATGTGCCAAGTACAAGATTCTTAACAAGGAGCCGAGCACAAAAACAATATTGTCCACTGATGTTTTTGAATTTAATTCAAAATTCACCGACAAAATGAGGAGGATTAAGGTACTGATATTTTAGGCTATTGTGGTTAAATTTCTCTATCTAATTATATTGTACATGTCTTTATACCTCCCTCACACTCAAACGATTGCTTCCTTTGGTCATCTAAATCTCTGCTGACTACACTGAGATTGTGGCATTTTTTTCTTGCAGATTCCTCTTCCTCCCGTAGATGAGAAGAAAAAAGTAGTTGATGATGTTGACAAGGACAGAAGATATGCTATTGATGCGTCAATTGTGCGTATTATGAAGAGTCGAAAAGCTTTGAATTACCAGCAATTAGTAATGGAGTGTGTTGAGCAGTTAGGGCGCATGTTCAAGGTTTATATTGCTCCACTTGTTTTATTTCTACCTGCCTGTCTGCCTGTCTTATTCCCTGTCTAATGCTGTGTTTGGAATTACATCGTGCAGCCTGATGTCAAGGCAATCAAGAAAAGGATTGAAGACTTGATCTCTCGTGACTACTTGGAAAGAGACAAAGATAATCCCAATCTGTTCAAGTACTTGGCTTGAACCAGCCTTGATGAGTGTGCAAATGAAAGGGGTCAGGCTGCTGCGGATGGCTAAACAAGAGGATGAGGTCCAAACTTGTAAAAATTTGAGCACTTCTTAGTAATAGCCTTTGAAGAGGGAAATGCTGAGTGTTTTTGCCAGTTGCTTTTTTAATCCAGGTATGGGCTATTACTATAGATCTGTGCTCAACATTGGAGAAATTGTATTTTATTCCATAATTTGATCCAGCGCCCTGGTCTCTTCTCTTTCCCCCATTCGCCTGCATTTCCATCTTGTTCCTTGGTTAAAGTTAAAACCTATCCGTTAATCTCCCCACCCCAAAAGAAAATAGGCCTTGTGTAAAATCTTTAGTGTCAGTGAAGTTGTTTTCTGATTCTCTTCGTCGTAGCCGCCTATGGGATGAATGGTGTGCCTTTTTTTTATTCCAAATCCTGAAGCAGATACTTTTACAAAAAGTCTACAATTATCTCTGATGGTGGCATCTTTGTCTATTTTATTGGGTCACATAGCCTATAGTTAGATGAGTCTCACCAGTGCTTTAGGTTTTTCTAAAGATTGGGGCTCTCTTTTTGGACGACAAGGGAATCATTATCTTTATTCTGTGTTATTATTATAGTGGGCAGCATTATCCTAAAAGATTCTATACTCATCTGTTCTTTACTGGTAATTGCTTTCTAGAAAGGAGATGGTTTTGTGCTTAGCAATTGGCATTCCCCTACTGGATTGTATTAACCTTAGATGCTTGGTTTACAATAAAGTTGGATAAATCAAGCTAAACACAAGCTAATATGACGTTCCTTCTTGTTCATGTATGATATGATTCATGATTAGTTTTCTGACATATTGTTTTTAAAACCAAGTACTTAATAAGTTTATATTGTTTGTCTTGTACTAAAATATGCTATAAAAATGTGAAGGTGACTTGTGCATTCCAACTATTTAGGCCTCTGATTAGTGCTACTTTAAATATTTCCCTAGTTGATATTTGACTATTTGAGTTGAGCAAAGCTAGGCAAGGATTCACTCCTTTCTCCCCCCCCCCCCCCCCCCCCCCCTCCTTCATTCTTTAACACTAACCATAAATAAACATTTAAATGGTCAGATTTGATTTTATACAAAATATTTTTCTTTTTCCATAATTGTAGTAGAAACATTTATATTAACATCTAGCAATTCGGCAGTACTTAATATGCGTTCGGGTTTAATTAATTATTTTTTCTATGAGTTACCATTTTGATAATAATTTTACGTAAGAGCAAGTATAAGCCGTTGATATAATCGCAAGGGAAGAGGATGGAAAGGGATGAGAAGAGAGGACGATCCCAAGCGAGACAAGGGCCACCCATTGTAAGGCTGGTGCCAAAATGGCTTTTATTTTCTGGATTTAGATAAGGTTTTTGTTTTATCTCTTAATTTTATAAAGTATTATTTCAGTTATGTGATCGTTGTTTTATTTCTTATTTTAGTTATGTGATCATAATACTACGATTTGGGGAGATTGAAGACACAATTTTAAACTATTTAATTATACTATCATTGGCGTAAATTAATTTTGAGAAAAAGAATAAATGAAAATAATTTAAAGTAACTTATTTAATTTTGTCAAATTATCTAATTGATTCTTATATTAAAGATATAAGAGAATACCATTAGTCTCTCTTTTTTTAAAAAAAAAAATTAAAATTAAAATTAATATAGGAGTATAAGCATTTAAGAAATGTTTTGTCGGCTTTTAAAATTTCAATGCCGGCATCTTTTGTTATCAACGTTATAATTCGAGGATTGGTCCCACATTTAATACTAGACCGTGCCTCCAACACTATTGATTCTAATACGCTCTTAGTCATAAGATACAAAGGAGTGAAATAAAATTCTATGTCAAGCTAAACAAATAAAGATGCAATTAAGCTACATAGCACTGTTTAACAATATATAATAGTATTTCTGCCCTTAATATAGTACTTTTTTTGTTGTAAAAATATTAAGGAATCTAAATAAACTATTTAATTACAACATATATTATGTATCATTAAATTATATATCAATTTATAAGTTATATACATGGTTTGTGAAACTGGACCGGCCGGTTCAGACCGGAAACTGGTCCGATTTAAGGTAAAACCGGACTAACCAGGGGTAACCCGAACGGGTCACTGAGTCAGACCTTTTTTTAAAAAAAAATAAAAAATATTTCTCCCTCAATTTTTTTTTTAAAGAGTGCAATATGATTCTTATCAGATTTGAAACAACATATGTGTGATTTTCGACTCTTCTTACTGTCAAACTCAACTTCCTCAAATTTCTCGGTGCTCCGACTCTTCCCACTGTCAAACTCAACTTCCTCAAACTTCTCGATGCTCTCTGCTCCTCGACCGCATTTTGTGGTTTCTCTGTTTTCAGTTGGCTCTGTTTAGTGGATGTTAAATATAGGCTGTAAAGAAAATTGTTAAGAATATTTGAATATGTTACAAGTATTGGAGTATATGATTATTTTGTCACTGATCCAAAGTAGTGAAATGATATATAATATGTCAAATTTAGGCTGGTGTGATGAGAAATTAATTATTTTTCAATTTTTTATACCTCACTGGTCTAGGCCTGGGTTTACTCCGGGCTGACTCCGATCTGACCAATTAACCCTTAACCCAGTACCCCGACAGGTTCAGTGACCGGTCCGAGTTTCAGAACCTTGGCTATACATACTAATTTGAAGAAAAACAATAAATATAAATACTTTTTTATATTTAAAGTAATTTATTTAATCTCTTTAAAAGAGAGTCAATTTAATTTTATATTTAGGACCGGAGGTAGAATTTTTCGGTCTAAAAAACAATTTATAAGATTTATTCTTCATATTTTATACAATGCATCAAGTCAGATTAATTGATACAGAAAATCGTTTATTAACTTGATATATGACTTTGTTGCATTGAAATAGAAAATAATGTTGGGAAAATCCTGTTCAGGGCTTATATTACCAAAAAAATTCCAAAAAAGTTCCAAAATCCTTTTCCGAAATTTCAGAATCTATTTTTAACAACTAAATCAGCCCAGTTAACAACTATATCAGTACCTCGCTAATGAGTCCGCTATGTTGAATGTGCGACCGACACTACACTACGTAGGAACAACTACGTTGGGCCTTTTCCGGAATTTCAAAATCTTGAACCTTTTTTCGAATTTTCAGAATCTTTAGGTTTTTTTCGTATTTTTTTAGTAAAAAAGGCCCTAACCAGGATTTTCCCAATAAAGTTAAGATTAATAATGATTCTTCTTATGTTAAAAAGATTACAATTATAATAAAGCAGTCATCGTTTGTCCTTTTTCCATTGGTCAACCAAACTTTCTTGTCGCCCGTGAAATCACAATCATTGCCATAATTCCAACGTCATGCGTTGCTAACCTTTACTTTCACCAATAACAGTGTTGCATGAAATTAATATCTAATTGAATAGAAATATATTTTCAACAATTAGTTATGATTTTCATGGTATCAAATTTCAGAATTTTTAAGAATATAGTTAAGTTGTAAAATTATACACAAGATTTTTTAAAAAAATTACGCCTAATATCAAATATTTTTGTTTTTTTAGGAACAGGTAATTATGAACTTCCAAAATAGAAATACTCATTGACCGTCCTATTGACCGTTTCACTTTTTTTATGGGTTAAGATGTAAAAATACATATTAGATTTTCTCATAATTGCATCGGACATGAATATTTTTTTGAGTGAAAAAGGGTAACTATGAATGTTCAAAATATGTGTAAAAATACATTTTGATCTTCAGTTAACTATTGGTTTAATTTTTTTTAACTGAATATGGTGACATGGAGGATGACGTGGATGATTAAAAAACAATTTAAAAAATACAGTAATTTGCTAATAAGGCAAGGAAAATTAATTTTCATCTAACTTTTTATCTCCACATACCTTTCTCTCCTCTCCCTTTCTCTTTTAAAAGAAGTGATGAGGTGGAGATAAAGAGTTACGTGGAAATTAATTTTTTTTTCCTAGTTAGCAGATTATTATTCCAAGTTAGAGAGAAATACTTTTCAAGAGTACTAGGTCATTTGAATTTTGTCCAATGAAAACATAATAACTCATATTATTTTAATTTTAGTTGGCTGATGACTCTTTTTTTTTTAAAAAAAAAATCAAATTGTATCTTGTTTTTAAGAAAAAATTGTCTTAATTAAAAAAATAAAATAAAATGATCAACCAATATTTTTCTTAAGAACAAGACAGTTTTTTTTTTTTCCAGATGAGTCATCAGCAACTAGGATTAAAATGTTCTTAGTTTTTATGTTTTCATGGGATAGAGTTCAAATGACATGGCATTCAAAGAGTATAAAAGTATTTATCTCCAAGTTGTTTTTAATCATCCACATTACCTCTAATGTTACCATTTAATCAAAAAATTCAAACAAATAATCAACTAATGGTCAATGTGTATTTTTACACTTACTTTGGAAGTTTATAGTTACTTTTGTCCCTAAAAAAATATTTGTATTGATCGTACTTTTGAGAAAATCTCATGCATATTTTTACACATTAACCCTTAAAAAAATTCAACAAATGGTCAACTAACAATCAATGTGCATTTTTGTATTTATTTTAAAAGTTCATAGTTACTTTTATCCCTTAAAAAAATATTTGGCGTTAGCCGCACTTTTAGAAAAATCTCATATGTATTTGTTTACCTTAACCCTTAAAAATATATATTTTCTTCATTAGAGCTAGTTTTTTTTTTTAAAAAAAAAAAAAAGAAAACATGGGATAATGTTTTATTCATAATGGGATTCAAAGAAGTAATTCTTTAAATTTCAAATTTAAGGATAATGTTTAACTTTATTTAAAGACAAAGTGGATGAAAGAAATTACTAATAATGGTGAGTAAAAGAAAAGGAAGGACTACTCTTCCCTTCATCATAAAGAAAATGAGAGTTAAATAGGGCTTCTTTTAGAAACTTACTTGTAAAAGACTCAAAAGTGAATAAGAGGATTGTTCCGTTCTGAGAACAAGATTTATTGGACTTGACTAGGAGCCAAGCCTAGGGCCTACGTACCCTGTGAAAGGATCAAAGTCCACGTAGTTCGAGACACACATAGGCGTGTAGCCAAGGGGGGTGGGGGGTGTGCTTTGTGTGACTGAAAGTAAAGAGTGGAGAGTTAGAACCTGTGCACCTGGTTAGTCGACCTCTATATTTGTAGAGGTGTCTGAAGCGGATATTCTGGCCTAGCGCGATATCCGGGGCGAGCAATATCCGGGGCTAGTATCTCTGGATGCCGATATGATGAGGATAGATCACATAGATATAGTTCGGATACTCCTATGATGTCGATAGATAGGATCCGTTATAATATAGGTGGGATCCGATACGGGATACATTTCACATTGGGCCATACCTCGAATATGGGCCCTGGGCCGGTCTGTAACAGATGCCCCCTAGCCCGGTAGTTCAGGCGTCTGAGCTGTCGTGGACCTTACATTGCCTAGTTGAGCTATGTTGATCTTGGCTGTCACGGCGGCTTACTTCGAAGATCCAAGGTCTTGTCTCAAAGATCCTGAGTAGTGCCGAGATGGTTTGTCTGCAATTGAATCCAAGTGTTGATCTCGGCTATCGAAGTTGTCTACTCCACAGATTCGAGGTAATGTCTCCAGGATCTGGGATAATGCCGAGGCGGTTTGCCTGTCTTTGAGGTTAAAATCTTTCTTCAGGTTACCCGGGCTAGATTGCTGTGAATCTTACCTTCTTACCTATCCGCCGCGCAGTGCCGGGTTGTGTCATATTGACCCCGGCTACCGATGTCCTTTGCTCTAAGATCCGAGGTAATGTCTCAAGGATCCGAGGTATGCATTCGCCATTATCGTCAACTGACACCTGGCGGTTTGCGACTTCTGTGCGCATTTGATGCATCCGTCGTGTCACGTACATCAGCCCTTCCTTTTGGGCTTGGAGGTCTCTAGGCTGCCGAGGCGCCTTTATTGTTTAACCCGGATTTCGTATCCGAATTGTTCCATCTTGATATGCTTTTGTTCGAGTCTTTGACACATTCGGATTTGTATTCCGCTACTGATTTGTTTGTTCGGGCGATAGGTTTTTTTCCCGAGGCGGGATCTATTTACCTTTCCCTCGTTGTTTGTTGTCACTTGCCTCGGCCTCGGTTTGACACTTGCACTTGGAAATTCAAATAACCCTGTGAGGGTTTCCGTTAGTTCTTCTCACATTGTTGACAACTGTGTAGTAGTTGCCCCCAGCCTGGCAGTCAAGGGCTCTAGGCTGCCGGGGTGGATCTGTATGGGACCCGGACATCGTATTTGAGTTGCTGCACATGATTTTGATGAAGTTGCTACCCGAGTTTCAACGAATCCCGGATTTACTTGTATTCTGGTTGAATTGCCCCCAGACATGTAGTCCGAGTTAATTGAAGTTTAAAACTTCATCTGTTTCTTTTCCCAATTGTCGAGATCTCTTCTTCTTCAATCATCCAGGTTTCATTTGCTGCTGCATTTGCTTATGTCGCTGATAGCTTTTCAATGCCACATCTATCTTGCTGCCCCCAGCCTGGCAGTCGAGGGCTCTGGACTGCCGGGGTGCATTGACTGCTTAACCTGGATCTCATGTCCGAGGTTTAAATTTCACTCCCTCCATCGAGGTGGTTCCCTCAGATGATGTCGTTCCTCCGAGTTGGACTTGACCAAGAATGCTCTCCTGGCAGTGCAACAAGCCCATTTTGACACAACTTCCTTATCTGAAGCAGACTGCCTCAGCCCAGCCTTTGATCTAACCAAGCACTTGAATCCGGACGTATCCCTGAACCTTGTCAGGTATGCCTACCAGGCTTATGTGAAGGACGGTCTCTGGTTTCCGCTCCGTCTTGCAAGGAGGTGATGAGGCTGGGTCAGGAGCTCCTGAGGCTAGTCTGTCCAAAGAGGTGGTGCCTTCTGGTGATGCTGCTTTCACTCTTCATATTCCCGGTGTCTATGCCAGTTGTTTATAAACCTAAACTCTGTTAGAAATTTATCGACCGCATTAAGTGCGGGTCTATATACTCGACCAGCGTTTACGTCCGGGAGTTTAATTTATCGACCGCATTAAGTACAGGTCTATATACTCGACCAGCGTTTACATCTGGGAGTTTAGGGCAGGGTTGTCTTGTTTCAACCTCGTCAGGTATAACTAACCGCACTACCTCATCCAACTTTCACTAGTCGGATTCCAACTTTTCTCTTAGTCGGATTAATGGTAACCGACGTAAGGGCTAAACTACCACATGTTCAACTGAGGCTTCACCTGCCTCTAATCAAACATTTTGACCTGATCAGGGTCGGCATGATAGTCCGCTTGCTTAGTCGGGTGAGCGTTGACGCGTCAATTTCACGAAAGGCCACGTATGGCGCCTTCGCCAAGCTCTAACCAATGCCTGTCGGAGTACAACGGCCGGTTTCATACATCTAGATGTTTTTGTTAGCGGCCGGGTACACGACCTCAGAGCTGTTTTTTGGACCGGGCTTAATAGCCTCGGTTTCACGCCAGGCTTATTGACCTCGGCTTCACGCCGGGTTTGTGGACCTCGGCTTCATGCCAGGTTTAATGACCTCGGCTTCATGCCGGGTTTAGAGACCTCGGCTTCATGTTTATTACCGGGTGTAATGACCTCAGTGTAGTATCTTCGACTATCGATAGTAAAGCAGATGAGTTTCCATTGAGGAATTTGTTTATCTGAGATGGGTGTCGTAAACCCTTTTTTCAATTATGGGTGTCGTAACCCTTGAATTGACATGGAGCCTAGGTTTTAACTATATTAAGTGTAACCGGGGTCCGCCTTCGAAAATTCTCGCGGAGCTGGGATTTCAACCAGATTCGGTGTGACCAGTCCGCCTTCAAAAACTCACACGGAGCCCGGGCTTTAACCAGATTCGGCGTAGTCAGGGTCCGCCCTAAAAAATTATCGTGGAGTCAGGATTTCAACCAGATTCGGTGTGACCGGGACCGACTTCAACACTTCATACGGCGCCCAGGCTTTAACCAGATTCGGCATAGCCGGGGTCCGCCCTAAAAAATTATCGCGGAGCCGGGATTTAAACCAGATTCGGTGTTATCTAACCGGGTCCGCCCTCAAAGATTCTCGCGGAGCCGAGATTTTAACCAGATTCGGTGTAACCAGTCCGCCTTCAAGAATTATCACGGAGCCTGGGCTTCCAAATTTGGCGTAGCTGGGGTCCGTCTTAAAAAATTCCCACGGAGCCCGGGCTTTAACCAGATTCGGCGTAGCCGGGGTCCGCCTTCAAGAATTCACAGGGATCCCGGATTTTAACCATATTTGATGTAACCGAGTCCTTCTCACAAACAAGTATATAGATAATTGATAATAAGCAAAGATTGAGCATCTATGAGATAAAGAGGGTGATACTCATCTGGATGTAGCTTGATGGAGTTCTCCATTTGCTTGTTTGGCTTGCAAGGAAACAACTAGATCCAAAAAAGGGAAATACTAATCCCAGCCGAGAGTACATCGCGACATGCACCTAGAGTATATCCCGACGTGGATTTGCTCAATATTATAGCAGCCGTGGAATTTCAACTGAATGCAAGTTTGACACTCTTGATTCCATATCTGCCCATGAGGGATTGCGGCTTTTGCAACACGAACACTAAAGAACTTAATGGGGCTGTTACATCTACCATGATAAATGTAAGTGATTGTCCCTCTCTTCATATTGATGGGAAACAGTTGGTGGATAGTGTTGATGAGGACAAATTTATGCAGTTATGCATAATTGTCGAAGCTAGTGGGACTAATGGTTGACATCAGCCTGCTCGGAGCTGTCGGGGAGCACCTCCATAATCCTCCTCCAGAACGAGGACGTGACCTCGGCGTCTCGGCTCCTCCTCATCTCGGCGTATCATCAACCTCAGCTATCGCGATGGAGTTGAGATGCGTTGAATCAGCCTCGGCTTAACAACACCCTCAGCTACCACGATTTGTCTGTTTGCCCTGCCTCAAAACAATTCTCATAAACCAAATAATAGTTCAACGAGATCAAACGCTATTGCCATATGTTTAGAGGGTTTTAGTGATTCACTGACTCTTTCTCATATGAATAATATAGAAAAGACAAATAGAAAGCATGTAACACCCCCAAATTTCTAACAATTTTAATGACATAAAATTTGCTATAATTTTTATAAATAATCACTAAAATTCAAAATAACCAAATTTGGGAAGTGTTACCGCCGCACTTGTACTGGGACAAGTGCAAGGCTGTCTTATTACATTAACGTAAATCCAAACTTAAATAAAAGTATTTTATTCAAAGCATAAAAATAAAATAAAACTAGCTAGAATTGTTCATTGGTCTTCCTCACTTCTCACTGCTAGCCCCAACAGCCCCAACTTTGAAACCTGTTTCACTGAAATTCTGCTCCCCCGAAGGATCGTCGCAGCCCAGAACACAAACATCAGCAAAAGCTGGTAATCCTAATGAACAAAAATAGAATAATAATAATAAAATATTCATAGGATGAAAGAAAAATATCATATACATATATATAATCTAAAGTATCGATTTTAATACTCATCACATCTACATATTCATATCGAATCCAATATTGTTCATTATCTTTTTAAATTTATTTAGACCCGGGAGACCCTGCCAGTCTATTTAGTTTAGTGGGAAGAGAACCATGGTAGATCCGGGAGCCCCTGCCAATCTACCCTGTGACCCGGGAGCCCCTGCCAGTCACGAATCATCAAATATCAAATTGGCCAAAAAACATTCGTCCTAATGTGCACACCTCTTCCCAAAGTTGCTACTAGTGTCCCGGGAGCCCCTGCCAGACACCACTTTGGAAAGAACGGATATAATCGGTTCGCATCAAATAATATATCGAGGCATAAAGCCTAAGGGTTGTGTTCATCACTTTAGGAGGTACCATCCCAAAGCTATCCTCCCACGATTTAAAGTATTTTGAATACAGTCACATAATAAATGGATTTCTCAATAAAATATATATATATATATATATATATATATATATATATATATATGTATGTATGTATGTATGTATGTATGTATGTATGTATATATATGAAAACATTTATAAATTTCAATCACACCAAATAGATTTCTCAAATTTACGAAAACCAAACCGAGTATATAAACTGCTATTTGTTAATTATGAAAACCCAAGGTAAAATCATTTAAAAAGAGAATTGTTCTAAGGATTATGATTACATATACTATATTTTATATATAACAATTTTATCAAAATTTATATAAAAGTATAAAAATAACCTAAGATTCATGGGGATTAGGATTAGCAAAATATGATGTAGAGAAGAAGAAGAAGAAGCATAGGATATAAAATTACGCTAAGACTTATGGAATTACGATTAGTAAAATAGGATGTAGAGAAAGAGAAGAAGAAGAAGAAGAAGCACAAGATGTAAGGTTGTTCTGGGAATTAGGATTACCTATCGAAATATAAAATTACACTAAGACTCATGAGATTAGGATTACCTGGTTTCCGTTTTGCTAGCTTTTAAAAGAATAGAGAAAGAATAGAAGAATAGAGAAAGAATAGAGAAAATAGTAGAAGAGAATATGAGAAGAGAATGAGAGTATTTAGGGTTAGGTTAGACTCATATTTATAACCGAAAAATTAGGGTTTAGCTTTGGGCTCTTTTATCATTGCCAACTCATTAATAGGGTACATTAAATTAAAAAAAAAATCAATCAACAATGATATGAATTTAATATCATTAATAGAGTACATCAAATAAAAATCAATCAGCCATGATATGAATTTAATATCATTAATAGGGTATATTAAAATAGAAAAATCAACTAATCATGGTTCACATTACGTTCGGTCAATCAATCATGGTGTAAATTAATGTGACTTAGTTGACAAGTAGAGGACTTATTACCTAAAATGGTGTAAATTAATGTGACTTAGTTAACAAGTAGATGACTTATTACCTAAATCTCTTTCTTAGAGTATAAGCAGAAAATTCCTACGACAATTAAGACTAGAAATATTTGGCCCACCAAAGCTATCTAAAATAAATGGGTAATTACTAATAATAATAATATCATCAATATTAATAATAATCAGGGATATTACATTCTACCCTCCTTAAAATAAGTTTTGTTCTTGAAACTAAAACAAAATTCACATGTTAATAATAATTAATAAAAATCTGGGATATTACAAAGCAGATATAGCAAAAGCAAATATAAAGTAGTGTGATCCTACTATTGGCTTCCCTGCATCACCGAGTTGTAAAAATAATTCCTTTGGAATTGAATTAGCCTCGGCTTACCAACAACCTCGGCTACTCAATTTGCTCTTCTGAGATTCTCAAATGGGTATTGAACTTGCAATTGTATTAATTCCTAGAACTCATCCTCTGTCTCGTGGTTGTTGTTACACGGTGGGTCTCCGGAGGCTGCTGTGCCGACGGCTGTTGGCACGACGATAGGAGAATCTGAAGTTGTCAAACAAGATCCTCTAGGTCTGCTAGTTTTTTATTAAGGCCATCAAAGACTCCTCTGAGTTCTTTCTGGTGATCCTTCCAACTATCTTATGGCCATGTGGAAACTTATAATTCAAATAGAGCATCTAACTTTATGCCAGAGTTGAAAAGTCTAGGTTCCCCAGGAGAGAGGATAACGATCATGGGTTCTCGAAGAGAGATGATGATGATCTTCATGTTATTGATTATTGCGGTTCCCCACGGTCGGTGCCAATGTTCCGTTCTGAGAACAAGATTTATTGGACTTGACTAGGAGCCAAGCCTAGGGCCTACGTACCCTTTGAAGGGATCAAAGTCTACGTAGTTCGAGACACACACAGGCGTGTAGCCAAGGGGGTGGGGTGTATGCTCTGTGTGACTGAAAGTAAAGAGTGGAGAGTTAGAACCCGTGCACCTAGTTAGTCGACCTCTGTATTTATAGAGGTGTCCGAGGCGGATATCCCGGCCTAGCGCGATATCCGGGGCGAGCAATATTCGGGGGCGAGTATCTCTGGATGCCGATATGATGAGGATAGATCACGTAGATATAGTTCGGATACTCCTATGATGTCGATAGATAGGATCCGCTATAATATAAGTGGGATCCGATACGGGATACATTCCATATTGGACCATACCTCGAATATGGGCCTTGGGCCGGTCTGTAACAAGGATTATCTCATTCTGCTTTTTGGGATACATGTCCTAATTTTGTAAGGTCGATGGTCTTACAGGAGGGGTTGGGATTAAATTCCCGTGTAATTTTCGTTTATTGTTCTACTTTTAATTCATTTTCACATATTTTTTTAAAAAAAGAGAGAGAGAGAATAAGAGAGTACATTGGCACCTAATCAATACTCCTTATAGGGGCTCTTTTTCAAAGAAAATGAAAGTCACATTTTTTTTAAAAAAAAAAAGAATAAATTTGAGAAATATTTCATTTTGAAATTTCTTAGTTTTTTTTGTTGTTGTTGATGAAGTTGTTAGATGTGACCTTATCCTAAAGATAGGAGGGAGTATATGTTAAGTAAGTAATACTAGATGTGACCTCATATGAAAGACAATCATTGAGTGATTTAAGGAGCTTAAACCCTAGCCTTTCAATATAGACTCAGAAAGTAGACACAAGCTAGCTATGTAGTAAAGTGAAGTACTTAACGTGGTTCTGTTTTGTTTAATGTGAACATAAGAAAAAGAAAGAAAGAAAAAGAAAGTGGTTCAATGAATGATGGATAGACTTACTATTGCTTTTTTTGATGATGATATTAAAAAAGTTTTGGAGGGTTTGGTATCAGTCTCCTACCAAGGCCAGGGCATGGTCCCGGGCTCTATGAGCACTTACTGAGGACTTACGAGATTGCCTATCAAAGGAGTCCCAGCAACAATAGAGGGGATCGAACCCATGACCCAAGGACCTAGTCCTGGATCCCTTACCATCTATACAAACTCACATTGGCGATAGACTTACTATTGCTCAATTGCCTACCGAATTGTATTATTGAAGCAATATCTACGACCATATTCGCTTACCCAAATCTAGAATCCATTTCATATTCGCTCAAATGCAAATAATTTAATTATGTAGGACGAGTATTGTTATTTTTTTAAAAAAAAAAACTGGTATGAAAACATAAAACTTATGTTTTTATTGGAGTGATAAGTGTTAAAAGTTAAAACGTAAATAAAAACTGTCTTTAGTAAAAAAGAAGGGATAAAAACGCAAGTTTTTACCGTTTTTAATGAAGAAAATTAGGAAGATATAGACAATTTAGATGTTAATGTCCATAATGAGGAAAACTTAATTGAAGTTGAAGTGAGGGAATTTATGGATGATCATAATTTAGACATTTTAATTTTTGCAAATGAACTTATTATAAGAGCAAGATAATAGGATATTGAGGACATACAACTTATGTGAGATAAAATACGACTGTATTCGCTTACCCAAATCTAGAATCCATTTCTTTAGTCAATTACTCCCTTTAGCCCCATATATAAAATACAAATAATCGAATTATGTATGATGAGAGCATATAAGAAATTTATATCTCATATATAAAATCGGAGGAAAGGTAATAGGAAGGAAATATTATATATTTATGTATGTATTGTATAAAGAACTAAATGCAAACAATTAAAACACAATAGCCGGCTTTTCTCTTTTATATTGCACATCCACTTTCTATCTATTGCCTATTTGACTGTCTGTTTGAGTTTGAGTTGGTGGTAAAAGTTATTTTTTCAACGTGATTTACGGTATATGAGGTAAATATATGAGAAGAGTTTTTATCTCGACTTATGTGAATGTATTTCTGTAACACTGGTCCTGTTTGGATTCACGTCGAAGGCAACGTTGTAGGCGAAAATATTCAGTGGCTTAAAAGAAAACGCTGAGCCAGTCAAAAGACGCAACGGGGGCTGTTTGGGAAGGCGTTTGCTGAGATGAACTTCAACCGAAAAGCGGCGTTGGGGAAGAAGTTTTCTTCAACGGTGGGTAGGCGCGTCTCGCCTGCTATGAACAAGTGAACAGAAGACCAAAAAAAACCAGCAGAATTCAACAAACAAATTGATTTAAGATTATGAGCAAAAATTTCAACAGTCCCAAATCATCATAGAAGATCAATACTAAGATGAAATCTGATTTTTTTTTAAAAAAATATTTATAAAACAAACTAGGGGAATAAAACTTGATATTCATGGATTTAGCAAAATCATCGATTGATCAAACCGATTGCAGGCGATCGGCGGCTTTGAGCGGTAGAACGTCCGTCGCCTCCTTCCTCCATGATAATTGTTTTATGTTTATTCCTTGTTCTTCCTTTGTGTGATTCGACGGATTTTTTTGAGAAGTATGCAGAGTTCACCGACTTAGGCCACAGAAAAGGGATGGAGGAAAATTCTAGAATCCACCGCCAGGCATTAACCAGTCATCCTTTTATGAGAAGTATATACTTTTTTTTTTTTTGCATTGTGCCATAATGAAATATATACAATTAATTCATGGAAAAAATAGACTACTTTTGTTTTCACCTGAATGGAAAAAAATAGACTATAAATAAGTCAACTAATCTCAATTCCAGATAATACGAGCAACCGGAAATATATCTATATGATAAATTAATCTTTAAGTAAAATTAAAATTTTTATCTTCAATTATCTTAATATATACAACTAATATGTATATGTAGTATTCAACATGATTCATACAATTTTTAGTCATTTTCCATCTCAACTGACTTTTTAACCGCTAACCCAAACACTCATCAGTTTGGAAAAATGTTACTTCTATAAAAGCCAAATGGACAATCCAAACACAAATCACTGGCTTTTTTCCTACCGGGCTTTTAAAAAGTTAGATAGCTTTTAAGCCACCGTTTTCTACCGCCAACCCAAACAGGCCCACTAACTCAAATACTCAGTGGGAAATGTTGCCGCTCTTTATGGTCCGCGCGATTTGGACGATAAAGCTCACGACTTGTTCCATTAAAAGAGGGTGTGAGTTGCCATTGAATCAAGAGGTCATTAGCTCATCTCATAAATAAAAGTCGGTCAAATTTGATTAAGGGACCCGTGTTCCACTATATAATAATAAGAGAAAATTGCATTAGGTGATAGGCAAGAAAAAATATGATTAAATAGTCCGTTAAAATTGGAAATTACATTAAAGTCCCGAGAAACTTTTTTAAAATAAATTCTAATTCCGCCACCAACGGGGGCTGGCACAAGTGGTAAGCGGCTTGTGTCGCTTAAGCAAGGTCTCGAGTTTAAGTTCAAGCCATGTGAATTCAGAAAAGCCCCATTGGGAAACTCACCTACCAGAACCAGGTGCGCGATGTGGGTCGGATTCAGATTAGTCAGGGCAAAACTTTGGATACTGGACGGGCAACCAAAAAAGAAAAATTCCCAATTCCGTTGACAAGTTCATGAGCATCAACTGACAAGTCCATGAGTGGTATAATGATAAGTTCAGGGGCGTCAACTAACAAGTCTATGGCCGTCCTTAACTAGTTCAACAATTGGAATTTATTGCGAAAAAGTCTCACAAGATTTAAATACAATTTTAAAATTTTAAAGGATAATTTTATTGTATTTTCTCTTATTTTGACCTAAATACTTGCGTACATCATCATTTTACCTTTTTCCAGAGATTTCTAATTCCAAACCGCATTATACACAGATTCATCACATTAAGAAAAAATTATTAAAATCATTTCTTTATTACTAAAAATACCAACGTGAATAACTGTTCATACATAATGTTGAAGAAAAATGGATGTTATGTAATGTTGATAGTGATTGCCTGTAAGTGGAATCTCAAATTCAGTGCACTTTAATTTATGAATTTTTGTTTTGATTCAATTATTATATATATATATATGAAAATTTTCACCATATATTCCTATTACTCCCAAAAGAGCAAGATGCAGTAATAATTGTGATTATCATTATTTTCTGACATGATTTAAAATGTACGAGGTAAATAAGTGATAAAATTTTTGTCTCAATTTAAGTACACATGCTTTTACAATGCCAAACTCAAACATATACTATATATTACTTCTTCCAATTCTTAATATAAGGCCCAAATAACTTTTTTTCTTGAAAAAATTCAAAAAATAAAATAAATTACTTAATCATAATAATATTGTGTATCAATAAATTATATATAAGTTTATAAGTGAAATAAATTATTTTTTAAAAAAATGATAAATATATAAATATTTTAAAATAATTTATTTAACTTCAATAATATCTCTAAAAATTAATTAGATATTATATAAAGGAGGATAAACAGTTCATTTATTTGTATCAGAAAACCAATTCATTTTATATCTTACCTCTTTTCTTAGCTTCGAATTGTCGTGAACAGCAACAATAAGCTTTACCGGACCAGACAAAGCAAAGTCGGTTGTAGAAAAGAATAAATACATTTTTTTAAATGAAAGTTTAGTTTAAGGAGTATTGGTCACCTAAAAATTTCTTTTGGTCTTATTTTTACCCTGAAAGTTAATAAAATGGACCAATTTTGCCCCTTTTTTTTTGGGAGCAATTTTACTCCTAAAAGTTTACAAATTAGAGGAATAATTTAATGGTCAAGATTAATAGAAGAGCAAGATTGTTATGTTTTGAAACTTTTAGGATAACTTTGATTAAGAAAAAAACTTCAGGGTGACTATCACTCCTTAAGCTAGACTTCCATGACAAGAATGGTATTTATCGTGTTATACAAATAACATATCGAAATCTTATTGTGTTTTATCAATAATTAGCTTTTTAAACATATCATTTATCAAAAAATATCTTTGATGACTTTTTTTAAAAGTATTTTTGGGTCTTTATTTCCCTCTTTTTTTCTTTTGCATAAATTTCATAGAGCTAATTAATGATAAACAGCTTAACACCTTCCATTGCCGCCTCTAATGAAATTCTTTAGACGAGTTCAAACCATTTAAAACAATTTTTTTTTTACAATAAATGTGAACCGACTTTTATCTTTTTTACACGTCAAAACATCTACCTCGATATTTTTAGGTTAAAATATAGGTATAAAATGCTCAATTAATGAAAAATAAAACATATCAAAAAAGAAAGAAAGAAAAGTGGATGAAATTAATGTATATATTGGATCTCAATCATACACAAATTTTTACTGTGCTGTTGATTTTTTTTTGGTCAAGCTGTGCTGTTGATACTTGATATTGCATTCCACGTTTCCGAAGCTTGTCTTTTCAACTTGGTCGTATTCCACTTTTCTCGAGTTCGGATATTTTTTGTTGGCATGAGGAAGTGTATATTATCACTCAGCAAATCAAATCCTAACATGCCGTTTCAGAAAGAAAGAGGAGATTGCTGTGTATTTCACATTAAAGATCAATAACAATAGCATGTACTACTTCTCATCCGATCTTAATTATAGGAATACTTTTATAGTACAAATTGTACTATAAAAATGTTCTTGTAATTAGGATCAGAGGGAGTATATCGTATATTTGTAAACAGCAAAATCTAAAGCTTGATATATCCACGTTCAGAATTCAAGCGTATGAAGAACACGGCATCCAGAATAAAGTTACAAATCTGATGCAGATAATTTGTTCTGTATGTGGAAGAAAGAAATCAGAAGGTATGGATTAGATAAAATGAGGGCAATTCTAACCACAAAACTAGAGCTTATCACTCAATCCGTTAGAAACCTCTACATTCCAGTACGTTGCATCACATAGAGAGGTAAAAGCTCACTTTTGGCTACAATAATGTTTTTTTTAAGATAGAAAAAGGAATAGTTATGAACTCCCAGCCATCCATCTGATGCAGGTGTAATCTCAACTCTTTTCTCCAAATCACGTTCCCCTAGTTCAAGCATTTCTACCGCGGGTTCAGCTACCGTCCACTGCAGTGAACGGTCCGCTACCTAAAAATAAGGGAATTATTACTGCATGCGGTATTTGTATTGCATACGGTAAATTCCGAAAAAAATCTCAGTCATTCAAGCTTTAATTCAATGGTTGAGATCTAAGCAGAGGATGGAGGAGGATATTAAGGCAGCGGACGGTAGCTGAAACCTTCTACCGCTCGGCTAAAAACCAAAAACAACCTGTTATTTAATATATCAGCATTTCTTAACCCAGTACTAATATAAGGATTTCAAAGCATTTTTACTTACGTTGACTCCCTTCACTTGCATTGCAGCATCGGTTTTCCAAGGCACTGTGGACTGTATGTTGTTGAACCTAGAACAAGTTCATAAAAATCAATGACGCACGGAGAGGAAAACATTTTTTTGGGAGATTTTATCGATTTGATAAAATAAATGCAGTAGGATAGTAATTCACCCGAGGCTTGAGCTCTAATGCTACGAATTTTGAGCTTCGGGGCATTTGTGGTCAACCGGCACTTGGTGAAATCCGAATGTTTGAGATTTGAGAACCTTGACGAAACCAGGAGGTTTCTCGAAAACCGATCCAACGATGCCGGAAAGATTAGGCTTGGAGGTTTTTCCATCTCTGCAAAAAGAAGCCAACGAGTCACGACAACCAACGGTGGCTTTGGTTAAGCGGAGACTTAATCTACAAGTCTACAAAACGGCGTCGTGCGGAAAAGATGGCGGCGAAGGATGCAGGTAGCCGGATCACATGTATGTATGCTCGTACCTTGTTAGGTTTTCCATGATCTGAGTTGTTATCTGCTGCTTGAATTTCCCAGTTCTGTTGTGAGTGGCTGCTTGAATTTCCCAGTTCTGTTGTGAGTGATGGGTTCAAATTACTTGTTTGTTCTAGGGGGATTGAACGGTGGTGTGTTAGGGATTGAAATTTTTCGGCCTTGGTCCTCCGATTTTTTTTTTTTTTTTTTTTTTTTTGGGGGGGGGGGGGGGGGGGGGAGTATTTGGGGTTGAAATTTATCTTGTTTGCTGATTGCCATGGTTTCGTTCTTATTTACTGATTCTTTTCTAGGTGAAGTTAATGCCGCTTTTCAATTTACAAATATTTCTGGTCTGTTTGCAGGTTCTAATATCTGGAATTTAGCTTGCCAACATGTGGATGTGGGAGAGCAACAAGATGGACCCAAAACAAGAATGGGAGAGAGAGCAGGAGATTATTCTTGAAGGGTTTCCCAAGCCGGAGTTCAGTCTTGACGACAATCTTATGTTTTCTATGTATCCGTCTCTTAGCTGTTTCATTGTTCACATGTTTAGTCTATAAAATTTTCCTTTGTTCGATTACTTCTGCTTAGAGTTGACTGCATATTTTCGTTAGGCCCTGCATTTCCTTAAATCATGTTGCAGGGCGGTCTCCAATATTTGCACTAAAAAGCCTCCTCATGATTATTCCCAAAAACTGTCTGGCAGATGCAAGGAATGGTTTGGCACAAACATTCAATCAGAGGTGAGTAACTCTATTGTCTGGATATCCTGTGGATAAACTTGCACGTTGTGGACTATGTGGGGTGTGTTATGTTACAGGCGTAAGCTTTGCCTCTTTCCTACGAGGGTAATATTTGCCTAACCTCTTGACTTAATGTGATGTCGTTTATCCCATAACAATTGATTTGAAAAAGGTTGCATAATCATGAGTTAAATGGCTAATTGACATACTTTTTTCCTATTTTAGAATGCATATCTTATTGTTCTTAAGAGGAATCCCAGAATGATATCAAAGTTATTTATTGAGCTTCCCCTGCATATTGTAGTGACCACAGCCTTAACGACATTCCATGTATCACTCAATAATGTGGAGTAAGTTTGGTTAACTATTCAAATATTTTTATCTGATTCTGAATTTATAACAATATGCTAATGAACCAGATAATAAATTTGTGTATGTATGCCATCATCATGTTTTTTAAATTTCATTAAGTTTTTTTGTATTTGTCAGTTGCTACTATATTCTTTCCAACATTTCTTCTTATAAAATACAATCTGTTTGTTTCATGTAGGTATTACCTTCTTTGAGAGAGAAGCATGATGAATTTATGTTGATTGAGTTCGTGAAAAGGTGGCATCTTCATAAGATTATGCGTTGGTGGTTTTATGGCTACTTTTACTATTTTTGGAGGGAAGTATACAAGTATACTAACAGAGCTCGGAGTTCACTCCCACCTCTTGATGAAGTTGGATTGAATTGCTTCCAGGATTTGGTATTATAACACCTGAACCTTCTGTGGGTTTGTTATTCTTTCTGTTGGGACTACCTTTGTAGTGCTAGTACTGAAGGTAGCTTTATTGGATATTAATTTTATGCACTTCACCTTGTACAGGTATACAAGGAAGTACATGTTAAAGTGAGGGATGCTGTTATATCTCTCGTAAGCTAGTCTTCTTAATTTGGTGAGATTTTTAGTAATCACAAATTTATATGAATTAAACAATTTACTTTTTGTTTAAAGATTGATCAAGAACGGGATGGAGAACAAATTGATCGAGCTTTGTTGAAGAATGTGTTAGATATATTTGTTGAAATTGGAATGGGGCAAATGGATTGCTATGAGAATGATTTTGAAGCTGACATGCTCAAAGACACCGCCACGTATTATTCTCGAAAGGCTTCCAACTGGATACTTGAATATTCTTGTCCTGATTATATGCTCAAGGTATGTTTTCTCTGTTGTGCTTTCCATAACTTGTTTGCTTCATCTACATTTACTGTATATTATTTGCTCTTGTGCTTACAGGCTGAGGAGTGCTTAAGGCGTGAAAAAGATAGGGTTACTCATTACTTGCATTCTAGCAGTGAGCCAAAGTTACTTGAGGTTTGTTCTTCACTATTGAGTCTAGTACTATGATGAATGGGCCATGTCTTGCTAAGCAACCCAAGAAAAAATTGTTACAGACTATCATTAAATTTTGTGTTTCCATTTCAAAGTTTCTTAACAACTTTGATGTTTTTGTTGTCTTGGGGAAAATTTCTTGCAGAAAGTTCGACATGAACTGTTAACTGTGTATGCAACCCAACTCCTTGAAAAAGAGCACTCTGGATGTCACGCATTACTTAGAGACAATAAGGTATTTGGTAAACTCTTCTCACTTATGATGACTACAATTGTTTAAAGCCTGCCACGATGTAATATTTTAAACTTTTCCTTTAAATGCTTAGATTGAAGACTTATCACGGATGTTCAGGCTCTTTTCTAAAATACCTGAGGGGCTAGATCCTGTTTCCGCTATATTTAAGCAGGTTGATACTGTTGATCTTATCTTTCTGCTTTTCCTCCCAGTTTTGTATGCCAATAAGAAGTGTGATCATGTTGTTTTGGTTAAATGTTCTCTTTCCTTCCATCTTGTAGCATGTTACTACCGAAGGAATGGCATTGGTTAAGCAGGCTGAAGATGCAGCTAGTAACAAAAAGGTCTCTTCCCTATCAGTTATCTGCTCTACAGTTTATTCATTTATATTTTGTGATTATTAAATCAAAACTTATACTTGGGCATAAATTACCTTCCATGTTCAGAAATAATTGTTGTCCAATTGTGTTTGTATCATGCTGTAGAAAGGTTTTCCAAATGAAGAATTAATTCACATTGTGTTGTAAGATATGGAAATAAATTGATAAAGAGACATAATATTAAATATGCACGTGCCTGCAACGTGAATAGATAAATAAAATACCCAAAACGGCTCGTTTAAACCTCTCTGAACTCAAGTACTTATTTATAGTTATAAACCTTAGATAAATTGCAAAATAAGTCCATGATTTTCTCCAGGCACTCACGAATTATAATTTTATGAATTTGGTCGTTAATTATCAGTTATGGATGGTACTCCAAAAACTAAAATTGACATATTTGCTCTATGCTTATTGAGTCAGAATTATCATGCAGTGATGTACAAGTTCAGGCCAAAATAAAAACAGTAACATTTTTGTTTGCAAAATGTTTCACAATCATACTTTATGATGTCAACCAAAGGTTATAAGATACAAGTAAGAATATTACTAATACTGAAATTCTAACTAAAGTTTAAATAATTAGTTTAATTGGTTCAAGTCAAACTGCAATTGATAAATTGCAAAACAAGTCCATGATTTTCTCTAGGCACACACGAATCATAATTTTATGAATTTGGTCGTTAATTATCAGTTATGGATGGTACCCCAAAAACTAAAATTGACATATTTGCTCTATGCTTATTGAGTCAGAATTATCATGCAGTGACGTACAAGTTCAGGCCAAAATAAAAACAGTAACATTTTTGTTTGCAAAATGCTTCACAATCATACTTTATGATGTCAACCAAAGGTTATAAGATACAAGTAAGAATATTACTAATACTGAAATTCTAACTAAAGTTTAAATAATTAGTTTAATTGGTTCAAGTCAAACTGCAATTCTTCAATTGCTTTTGCTTTAGATCTGTACTGTTAATTTGTTCCAGTGAAGTACTTGTACCATTAAGTTCTAAAAAGGCCACAAATGGCCACCACACTCTAGGCAACCAATAGCTTTGAGCTCTGTCTTATCATTCTGAAACCGTCGTGCAAATTGGTAGCATTCTGAAGCAGTTTATTTTTACACTTGGCCTTCCTATTTTTATCTTTCTAATCAATATTCCTACAGGCAGAGGAAAGGGATGTTGTCGGCATGCAGGAACGGGTAATAGCTGAAAGTATTCTTGGTTCCAAGACAGCAATTTTTTTCTTGTGAGGGAACTGAAATTGGTTTCTGTCTTCAGGTTTTTGTTCGGAATGTGATTGAGCTGGATGACAAGTACCTGGCATGTGTGAATGACTGTTTTCAGAACCATACACTTTTCCTTAAGGTTTTGATCAGACGAAGACTTTGACATTGTCATGTAGGATAATAATATTGTTGTATAACTGGAAAGCTTTGATCTTGTAGGCGCATAAGGAGGCTTTTGACGTCTTCTGCAACAAGGGTGTTGCTGGAAGCTCAAGCGCAGAACTGCTTGCAACTTTTTGTGACAATATTCTTAAGAAAGGAGGAAGTGAAAAATTGAGTGATGAAGCAATGGAAGAAACTCTTGAAAAGGTCTGGATTAAAGCAAATGTATCACGTGCTTCTGTAAGCTAGATTCTTGACTTCATTTTTTGTTGGCTCGTCTATGTGCAGGTGGTCAAGCTGCTTGCCTATATTAGTGACAAAGACATGTTTGCAGAATTCTATAGGTAAATTAAAGGGGAATGGTAAATATTGTAGATGATTAGGTTTTATTATTGCTTTTCTGGGGTGTAATATCTTTTTTCATAACTTCATCTGTTCACTTCTCTATTAAATCAGACAAGTTGTTCTAATACGTTCATCAGTCATTAGCAACTGTGTTCTAAACGAAAAAATTGCTGCTGCTATTTTTAAATTCATTTCCAAAATTCAAATTCAGGGTTGCCACTAGAAGTTTTTTCGTTTCATTTATTTTAAATAGAACTAGAAGTCGCAAGTGTTAGCACTCCCATACACTGCTGCATCACAAGCTAGAAGTTTATTATTGAAAACGCCTGAAAGGTGAGATAGATGTAGTTAAGATATTAGGAGAAGTATAATAGAAACGCTGGTAGAAAATAAAGAAAATGGGTATTATCATTATCATTATCGTTGTCATTAAACATTTCGATGAGAAAAGGGCCATGAAATTTGTGGGACAAAAAATTGGAGATCAAGGGAGAGTTTCCTCTTGCTCACTTGTTAGTAATAGAGGAGAGATGAAGAAGCCCAAAACTATATATTCCCTTCTATCTTGCCGATGCAATCAATATGGTAGAGGTGGCAACTGATCTGTGCTACTCAATCCCATGAATTGGGGCCGAGGAAATAGGAGGAATAGAACAGAACAATGTCGAACATTAAATACCTAATAAACTGGAAAGAACATTCAACAAATGATCCTTTTATAATCTTGGCCAAATCATTTGTTTGATTTTGAGATTAATAACTGGAGTTTAACGTTCATTATAGTCTTCAAATTTTTAAATGTGAATTTTTAGCCAAAATCAAAATTTTAGCATTTTACCTGCCATTATTTGACTGTATGGGAAGGCTACTAAGAAACAATCTCTTGTGTAGTAGCACCCTGTTTCTGTCAGATAGAATACTCATACAATGCCTTGCTTGATTGTGTGCAGGAAGAAGCTGGCTCGGAGGCTCCTGTTTGACAAGAGTGCCAATGATGAACATGAGAGAAGTATTTTGACAAAATTGAAGCAACGATGTGGGGGACGGTTCACTTCAAAGATGGAAATAATGGTCAGTTTCCTAAAAGTCTTAATGAATTGAATTGAAATGCGACTTTGATGTACTTTAGTTGGATGTTTAAAGAGAATTTTTAAATGCTTGTTGCTCCCACCAGGTCAAAGATTTGACTCTGGCGAAGGAAAACCAAGCTAGTTTTGAAAAGTATGTCAATGATAATCCGAATGCAAACCCAGGACTTGACCTGAAAGTCACGGTTCTGACTACTGGATCCTGGCCAAGTTACAAATCTTTTGATCTCAACCTTCCAGCAGAAATGGTATATCTGGATCCTTTTGCCAAGTGCTCAATACTAATTAACCAGCATTTTGTTGATTTTGGTTGAGAATTGATGTCTCTTCCTCTTGCTCCATTTCTGGATAGGTCAAGTGTGTTGAAGTTTTCAAGGAGTTTTATCAAGAGTTGTATCAAACAAAAGAAAAGGAAAGAAAATTGACATGGATTTACTCCTTGGGAACCTGCAACATAACTGGAAATTTTGATGCAAAGCCTGTGGAGCTGGTTGTAACAACCTATCAGGTTATATTCTTAACCCATGCTTCTTTTCTAAAAAAGTATGATTTGTTTCTGACCCCTTCATTTCACATGTTTGAGTGTCCAATGATTCCTGTTTGGGTTTCCTAATGCTGATCCAGTGTTTTCTCTTATTTTTCAATAGGCTTCTGCGTTGCTTCTCTTCAATTCCTCAGATAGATTGAGTTATTCAGAGATGTTGACTCAGTTGAATTTGACCGACGACGACGTTATTAGAGTGCTTCACTCCTTGTCATGTGCCAAGTACAAGATTCTTAACAAGGAGCCGAGCACAAAAACAATATTGTCCACTGATGTTTTTGAATTTAATTCAAAATTCACCGACAAAATGAGGAGGATTAAGGTACTGATATTTTAAAGGCTATTGTGGTTAAATTTCTCTCTCTATTTATATAGTACATGTCTTTATACCTCCCTCACACTCAAACGAGTGCTTCCTTTGGTCATCTAAATCTCTATTTTGCTGACTACACTGAGATTGTGGCATTTTATCTTGCAGATTCCTCTTCCTTCTGTAGATGAGAAGAAAAAAGTAGTTGATGATGTTGACAAGGACAGAAGATATGCTATTGATGCGTCAATTGTGCGTACTATGAAGAGTCGAAAAGCTTTGAATTACCAACAATTGTCAACGGAGTGTGTTGAGCAGTTAAGGCGCATGTTCAAGGTCTATATTGCTCCCCTTGTTTTATTTTCTACCTGCCTGTCTGCCTGTCTTATTCCCTGTCTAATGCTATGTTTGGAATGAAATCGTGCAGCCTGATGTCAAGGCAATCAAGAAAAGGATTGAAGACTTGATCTCTCGTGACTTCTTGGAAAGAGACAAACATGATCCCAATCTGTTCAAGTACTTGGCTTGAACCAGCCTTGACGAGTGTGCAAATGAAAGGGTTCGGGCTGCTGAGGATGGCTAAACAAGAGGATGAGGTCCAAACTTGTATGCTGAGTGTTTTTGCATCTTGCCTTTATAATCCAGATGTGGGCTATTACTATAGATGTGTGCGATATGGGTTATTACTATAGATGTGTGCTCAACATTGGAGAAATTGTATTTACTATAGATGTGTGCGATATGGGCTATTACTATAGATGTGTGCTCAACATTGGAGAAATTGTATTTGTTATAGATGTGTGCGATACGGGCTATTACTATAGATGTGTGCTCAACATTGGAGAAATTGTTCTTATCAAAAAAAAAAAAAAAACATTGGAGAAATTGTATTTAGTCCATAATTTGATCCAGCGCCCTGGTCTCTTCTCTTTCCCCCCATTCCCCTGCATTTCCGTCTTGTTACTTGGTAAAAGTTAAAACCTATCCGTTAATCTCCCCACCCCAAAAGAAAATAGGGCTTGTGTAAAATCTTTAGTTTCTGTGAAGTTGTGTTCTGATTCTCTTCTTAGTATCCGCCTATGGGATGAATGGTATGCCTTTTTTTATTCCAAATCCTGAAGCTGATACTTTTACAAAAAGTCTACAATTATCTCTTAGAGTGGCATCTCTGTATATTTTATTTGGGTCACATAGCCTAGTTAGATGAGTCTCACCAGTACTTTAGGTTTTTCTAAAGATTGGGGCTCTCTTTTTGGATGTCCGACAAGGGAGTCATTATCTTTATTCTGTGTTATTATTATAGTGGGCAGCATTATCCTAAAAGATTCTATACTCATCTGTTCTTTACTGGTGATTGTTTCTAGAAAGGAGATAGTTTTGTGCTTAGCAATTGGCATTCCCCTACTGGATTATATTAACCTTAGATGCTTGGTTTACAATGAAGTTGGATAAATTAAGCTAAACACAAGCTAAATATGATGTTCCTTCTTGTTCATGTATGATATAATTCATGATTTGTTTAGTTTTCTTACATAATTTTTTAAAAACCACTTAGTAAGTTTATATTTTTTGTCTTGTAATAAAATATGCTGTAAAAATGTGAAGCTTTTAGCTGACTGCCGCTTCCTCCTTGTTCTGGATTCTCCTGAACACTATTATGCTTCGTTTTCCATTATTGTTTTTGGAAGATGCATCTGAATGCGCTCTCTCTCTCTGTACTGCGCCTATATACATATAAACAGAAGTATTCTGACGCTTCGATCACCCCAGCACACCCATTATTCTAGAGATCTTTTGGAGGGAACTAGATGGTGACTTGTGCATTCCATGGAGTATTGGTCCAACTATTTAGGCCTCTGATTAGTGCTACTTTTTTTTTTTTTGATATAGCCAGTGGGAGGAGGGAGAGGCAGGGCTCGAACCCTAAACAAGGGGGAAGGCTAGCTCCTAAGGCTGGTTCTAGTGCCATCGTGCTACGAGGTGCTTGGCCTGATTAGTACTACTTTAAATATTCCTTTATTGATTTTTGACTGAGTTGAGCAAGCTAGGCAAGGACTCTCTTCTTTCTCCTTTTCTCTTCCCCCCCCCCCCCCCTCCTTTTTTAACCTTAATCATAAATATGCACTTTTGCCTACTATTTATGGAGTTTAAAAAGTAATTACAAGCTACATACCACTGTACGTTTAACGATGTATAATACTCCCTCCGGTCCTAATTATAAGGCATAGTTGACTTTGTTTGGAGAGATTAAAGAAGCTAAATAAGTTACTTAATCATTTTATATATTGTATATCTTTAGATTATATATTAGTTTATTAATCAAACTAATTACTTTGTAGAAAAAAATAGAAAGAAAAATACTCTAAGGTAATTTAATTAGCTTCCTTAACTTCTCCAAAAAAGTCAACTATGTCTTATAATTAGGACCGGAAGGAGTATTACTTTGGCCCTTAATATAATACCCTTTTTTAGTAGAAATATTAAGAAATCTAAATAAACTACTTAATAACAACATATATTATGTATTATTAAATTATACATCAATTTACAAGTCATATATACTAATTTAAAGAAAAATAATAAATATAAATACATTTTTATACTTAAAGTAATTTATTTAACTTCTTTAATCTCTCTAAAAAAAGAGTCAATTTAAATTTATAGTCAGGACCGGTGGTAGTATTTTTCGGTCCAAAAAAACAGTTTATAAGATTTATTCTTCGTATTTTATACAATGCATCAAGTCAGATTAATTGATATAGAAACGCGTTTATTAACTTGATATATGACTTTGTTGCATTGAAATAGAAAATAAAGTTAAGATTAATAATGATTCTTCTTCTTCTTTATATCAAAAATAATAATAATAATAATGATTCTTGTTATGTCAAAAAGATTACAATTATAATAAAGCAGTCATCGTTTGTCCTTTTTCCATTGGTCAACCAAACTTTCTTGTCGACCGTGAAATCACAATCATTGCCATAATTCCAACGTCATGCCTTGCTAACCTTTACTTTCACCAATAACAGTGTTGCATGAAATTAATATCTAATTGAATAGAAATATATTTTCAACTATTAGTTATGATTTTCATTGTATCAAATTTCAGAATTTTTAAGAATATGGTTAAGTTGTAAAATTATACACAAGATTTTTTAAAATTACGTCTAATATCAAATATTTTTTTAGGAGTATGTAATTATGAACTTCCAAAATAGAAATGCTCATTGACTGTTCTCATTTTAAGGGTTAAGGTATAAAAATACACATTAGATTTTCTTATCATTGCGTCGGACACGAATACTTTTTTGAGTGAAAAAAGTAACCATGAATGTTTAAATATGTGTAAAAATACATATTGATATTTAGTTGACCGTTTGATTTTTTTAACTGAAGATGGTGACATGGAGGATGATGTGGATGATTAAAAAACAATTTGAATAATACAGTAATTTGCTAATAGAGCAAGGAAAATTAATTTTCATCTAATGCTTTATCTCCACATACCTTCCTCTCTACTCCCTCTATCTTCTAAAAGAAGTGATGAGATCGAGATAAAGGTTAGGTGGAAATTAATTTCATTTTCCTAGTTAGCAAATTATTATTCTAAGTTAAAGAAATACTTTTCAAGAGTACTACATCATTTGAATTTTGTCCAATAAAAACATAATAACTCATATCATTTTAATCTTAGTTGGCTGATGACTCATTAAAAAAAAATTCGAATTGTATCTTGTTTTTAAGAAAAAATTATCTTAATTAAAAAAAACTAAAACAAAATGATCAACCAATATTTTTCTTAAGAATTAGACTAAGTTAATTTTTTTTTTTAGATGAGTCATCAGCAACTAGGATTAAAATGTTCTTAGTTTTTATGTTTTCATAGGACAGAGTTCAAATGACGTGGTATTCAAAGAGTATAAAAGTAGAGGTTTAAACTTCTCATGTTGCATGAGAAGAAAATATTCCTACACACACATGAAGTAGTGGAACCTATATAATGCTAATTATATATATGTGAGTCTGACCATTTTATGTGTGTGACATGAGAAAACACTTCTCCTACAACATGAGAAATGTTTTTCCCATAAAAGTATTTCTCTCCAAGTTGTTTTTAATCATCCACATTACCCCTAATGTTACCATTTAATCAAAAAATCAAACAAATAGTCCACTAATGGTCAATGTGTATTTTTACACTTACTTTGGAAGTTCATAGTTACTTTTGTCCCCAAAAAATATTCGTATTGAGCGTACTTTTGAGAAAATCTCATTTATATTTTTACACCTTAGCCCTTAAAATAATTAAACAAATGGTCAACTAACAATCAATGTGTATTTTTGTACTTATTTTAAAAGTTCATAGTTACTTTTAGCCCTTAAAAAAATAGTTGGCGTTAGACGCACTTTTAGAAAAATCTCATGTATTTTTTCACCTTAACCCTTAAAAATATATATTTTCTTCATTAGAGCTAGGTTTTTAAAAATAAAAAAATAAAAACATTGGATGATGTTTTATTCATAATGGGATTCAAAGAAGTAATTCTTTAAATTTCAAATTTAAGAATAATGTTTAACTTTATTTAAAGACAAAGTGGATGAAAGAAATTACTAATAATAGTGAGTAAGAGAAAAGGAAGGACTACTCTTCCCTTCATCATAAAGAAAATGAGAGTTAAATAGGGCTTCTTTTAGAAAATTACTTGTAAAAGACTCAAAAGAGAATAAGAGGATTATCACATTCTGCTTTTGGGATATGTGTCCTAATTTTGTAAGGTCGATGGTCTTGCAGGAGGGGTTGGGATTAAATTCCCGTGTAATTTTCGTTTATTGTTCTACTTTTAATTCATTTTCACTTATATCAAAAAAAAAAAAAAAAGAATAAGAGAGTACATTGGCACTTAATCAATACTCCTTATAGGGGCTCTTTTTCAAAGAAAATGAAAGTCGCATTTTTTCTTAAAATAAGAATAAATTTGAGAAATATTTCATTTTGAAATTTCTTAGTTTTTTTTTTTTGATGAAGTTGTTAGATGTGACCTTGTCATAAAGATAGGAGGGACTATATGTTTAGTAAGTAATACTAGATGTGACCTCATATGAAAGACAATCATTGAGTGATTTAAGGAGCTTAAACCCTAGCCTTTCAATATAGACTCAGAAAGTAGACACAAGCTAGCTATGTAGGAAAGTGAAGTACTTAACGTGGTTCTCTTTTGTTTAATGTGAACAGAAGAAAAAGAAAGAAAGAAAAAGAAAGTGGTTCAATGAATGATGGATAGACTTACTATTGCTCAATTGCCTACCGAATTGTATTATTGAAGCAATATCTACGGCCATATTCGCTTACCCATCTCTTTACCCAAATCTAGACTCTATTTCTTTAGTCAATTACTCCCTTTAGCTATAGCTATATATATATATATATATATATAATGCAAATAATTTAATTATATAGGGCGAGTATTGTTATTTTAAAAAAAAAACTAGTATGAAAATGTAAAACTTATGTTTTTATTGGAATGATAAGTGTTAAAACATAAGTAATAATTGCCCTCAGTAAAAAAAAAAAGGGTAACAACGTAAATTTTTACTGTTTTTAATGAAAAAAATTCGGAAGATATAGACAGTTTAGATATTAATGCCCATGATGAGGAAAACTTAATTGAAGTTGAAGTGAGGGAGTTTATGAATGGTCATGATTTAAACATTCTAATTTTTACAAATGAACTTGTTATAAGAGTAAGATTATAGGATATTGAGGACATATAACTGATACGAGATAAAATACGACTATATTCGGTTACCCAAATCAAGAATCCGTTTCTTTAGTCAATTACACCCTTTCTTGAGCAAAAAAAATTACACCCTTTAGCCCCATATATAAAATACAAATAATCGAATTATGTAGGATGAGAGCATTTCAGAAATTTATATCTCATATGTAAAATTGGAGGAAGGGTAATAGGAAGGAAATATTATATATTTATGTATGTATTGTATAAAGAACTAAATGCAAACAATTAAAACACAATAACCTGCTTTTCTCTTTTGTATTGCACATCCGCTTTCTATCCATTGTCTGTCTGTTTGACTTAGTGGTAAAAGTAATTTTTTTAACATGATTTATGGTGTATGAGATAAATATATGAGAAAAATTTTTATCTCGACTTGTATGAATGTATTTTTGTAACACTAACTCAAATATGTAGTCGTCCAATCCACAATAACATTATAATACTCAGTGGGAAATGTTGCCGCTCTTTATGGTCCGCGCGATTTGGACGATAAAGCTCACGACTTGTTCCATTAAAGAGGGTGTGAGTTGCCATTGAATCAAGAGGTCATTAGCTCATCTCATAAATAAAAGTCGGTCAAATTTGATTAAAGGACCCGTGTTCCACTATATAATAATAAGAGAAAATTGCATTAGGTCATAGGCAAGAAAAAATATGATAAAATAGTCCCTTAAAATTGGAAATTACATTAAAGTCTTGAGAAACTTTTTTACAATAAATTCTAATTCCGCTACCAACGAGGGTTAGCATAAGTAGTAAGCGACTTGTGTCGCTTAAGCAATATCTCGAGTTTGAGCTCGAGCCATGTGAATTCAGAAAAGCCCCATTGGGAAACTCATCTACCAGAGCCAGATGCGCGATGTGGGTTGGATTCAGATTAGTTCGGGTAAAGCTTTGGATACCGGAGGGGCAACCAAAAAAAAGAAAAAAGAAAAATTCCCAAATCTACTGACAAGTTCATGAGCATCAACTAACAAGTCTATGAGTGGCATAATGATAAGTTCAGGGACGTCCACTGACAAGTCTATGGCCGTTCTTGACAAGTTCAACAATTGGAATTTATTGCGAAAAAGTCTCACAAGATTTAAATGCAATTTTAAAATTTTAAAGGATAATTTTATCGTATTTTCCCTTATTTTGACATAAATACAAATTTTCCTAATAATAAACTTGCGTACATCATCATTTTACCTTTTTCCAGAGATTTCTAATTCCAAGCCGCATTATAGACAGATTCATCACATTAAGAAAAAATTATTAAAATCATTTCTTTATTACTAAACATACCAACGTGAATACCTGTTCATACATAATGTTGAAGAAAAATGGATGTTATGTAATGTTGATAGTGATTGCCTGTAAGTGGAATCTCAAATTCAGTGCACTTTAATTTATGAATTTTTGTAATTTGATTCAATTATTATATATATATGTCTATAAGAAAATTTTCACCATATATTCCTATTACTTCCAAAAGAACAAGATACAATAATAATTGTGATTATCATTATTTATGATTTTTTTTATATTTATATGTTACATTCTTAATTTTAAATTTTTTCAAAAAAGTATATATTAAATAGAGATAAATTCAGAATACATAATTAAGTTGTGTACGTACGGTGCATATTTAATCGTTTATAAATATTGTCATGATACATTAATTAAAAACTTAATTGAAAGCGCATGTTTGTTTTGGGGAGTTTAATTATTCTAAGCAATCATGAATCATATAACTTTTTTCATGTTGCGTTCCACGTTTCGAATGACTGAACTATATTTGATCATTCGGACTCCACTTTTCCTACTTTCTATAACTCAAAATGTAATGATACTACCAAATAATAATAATAATAATAATAAAAATAATAATATATTATATAATTAAAATTAGTGTAATGTTAAGTGCAGCCTTGCGTCTAGCACTACAAGGTATGTGTAATCAGTAGTTTGAAGTAATTTGTGATACAATTGTATCCTTAAAAATATATTTTAGGACCGGTTTTACACTTATACTTTTGAAAATAAAGCAATTTAAATCAACCTCGTTGTTAATTCCTCATGAAATCGCCTGAAAGAGAAACAAAATTATGGGAGGAGTAGGGAAGCGTGAGTTTTTTTAAGATAACAATTTAACTTTAATATTTTTTTTTTCAAAATTTTTTTGAAAGTCATTCTAAATATTTTCTAGACTTAGGGCAAAGAAATATTGACTGCGACCCTAAAAAATACATTAAGGTGCTAGATGCAACTTATATATGTACTAAACTCAAAAAAATAACATTAGACTAATTTTAGATGATTGTTTAAATTAGTGGTAGAAGCTGTCTAACGTGATTTAAAGTGTACAAGAAAAGCATGTGAGAGAAGTTTTACCTAAATATACGTGAATGTATTTTTACAATGCATCTCAAACATACACTATATAGTTCTTAATATAAGGCCCAATTAATTCTTTTTTTAGAAAGATTAAGAAAAAAAATAAATTGTTTAATTATAATATATATTATGTATCGTTTTATTATATATAAGTTTATAAGTGAGACAAATTGATTTGAAAAAAAATGACAAATATATAAATATTTTAAAATAATTTATTTAGTTTCATTAATATCTCCAAAAAAAATTAATTGTATCTTACATTAAGGAGGGCAAACAATTCATTCATTTTCTACTCTTACCTCTTTTCGTGTGTTTGGCTTGAGGGAAAGAAAGGGGAACGAAGGAAGGTAGAGAAATTTTTTACCTTATATTGACCAAATTGCTCATGGAAAATTTTCAATATTCCAAAAATACACTCTCAATTAAAAGGAATATTCTTCTTTTTAATGGCAATTTGGTCAATATCCTTCCTCCCCTCCCCTCCCCTCGCTTCAAACCAAACATGCTGTTAGCGTTGAATTGTCTTTTTTTTTTTTATACGTAAATTTTAGGAAAGGGGTTGAGTTCACCCACAGTCCAAGGGCAGGGGGTTTGGAGCCCAGTCCACAAGGGATACTTGCCAGAGAGAACACATGCCTCCACCTCTACCAGCGTTACCACTGCTTCCTAGATCTTTAGGATGCCTCCTCCAGCGCCTTGACTAACATAGGGATCGAATCCCCTCCTTTAAGGTGAAAAAGATCGACCCCCACGCCAGTTGAACCCAAGGACGAATTGAATTGTCTTGAACAGCAACAATAAGCTTTACCTGACCGGACTAAACAGAGTCGATTGCACAAATAACATATCGAAATCTTATTGTGTTTTATCAATAATTAACTTTTTAAACATATCATTTATCAAAAAATCTCTTTTGATAACTTTTTTTCTTAAAAAAAAAAGTATTTTTGGGTCTTTATTTCTCTCCTTTTATCTTTTGGATAAATTTCATAGAGCTAATTAATGACAAACATCTTAACTTTTTTCATTGGCGCCTCTAATGTAATTCTTTAGACAAGTTCAAATCATTTAAAATAAATTTGTATCATTATTATTTTTTCAATAAATGTGACACCAACTTTTATCTTTTTCGCACTTCAACACATCTACCTCAATATTTTTAGTTTGAAATATAGGTATAAAATGCTCAATTAATGAAAAATAAAACACATCAAAAAAGAAAGAAAGAAAGTGGATGAAATTAATGTATATATTGGATCTCAATCATACACAAATTTTTGCTGTGCTGTTGATATTGCATTCCACGTTTCCGAAGTTTGTCTTTTTAACTTGGTCGTATTCCGCTTTTCTCGAGTTCGGATATTTTTTTGTTGGCATGAGGAAGTATATATTATTTTATTAATTAAAGAGATAGAAAAATGAGAGACTAAATAAATAAAAAAAGTCAGGAGATAAGATCCTCTGGCCCAGAAAAAAAGTTGAAGGGACAAATATTAATAAAGGTTTAAATTGAACAATTTTTAAATATCTTAGCTGACTTGTTAACCTTGATGCTTTTATATTCAACCAAATTTATAGTTTAAATTTGATCCAAAACACTAAGATTCAACCCCCACTTCTTTCTTTCATCATTTTATTTCTTTTTGTGCATGTTTTCCCATTTTATTTTTGTGTAATTTAAAAGTTTGTATGATTCCCTTATCATAATATCATTTTCTTAAAAAATTTTGAATATGTTATAGTATATTGTTAATTGATCATTTATTATATCGCGGGTTTCAATAGAAATTAGAAAAATCGAGTGAATAAATATAAGATTTTTTTTTTTTTTTGGGTGGGGAGTAATTAGCACAAGCTATTTTACCGCAAACTTTTGTTTGGTTTGAAGTATATTATGAAGATCAGCTCTGAAGAAAAGGGTAATTTATGAAAAAGAAAAGAGATGAAAGAAACAATTAAAGGTGGATGTAAGAAATCTATGCATAATTGATCTCACATAGATCAATGATTTGAGGGAATGTTGTTATCATGAAACGTCATTTTCTAATAAGTTGATTGCATATGTTTTGTTGCGATCTCATTGGCTTCATTGATCGTGCCTCCAACATCACTTCACTCTTGTATCTCAAACCATTTTCTCCAAAATCTTAGCCACACTTTTGATGTACTAACTCTGGTTCTAAATATACATTATCACAGTAATCACAATGCAAGATGGTTATTAATTACCATACCTTTTACGCGCGATTTGAAACTGTAATATATACGGGTACTATATTTACTCTCGTAGATAAATTATGGTTCCAAACTGTTATTTATTTTTGACATATTATAACGGTTATAAGATAATACTTGTTATGTATTGAAACTTAATGATACCATGATATGTGCATTATTGTGATAATAATTGATAGGCACACACTGTCATAATACATAATAATACTAACATGGTACATAGCGATCTCATTTTGAAAACTGTAATTTATTCAGTAACTTAAATAATTAATAGTTATTTTGTAAGAACCGTGACTTTTAACAACACTCTGTAACGGTCTATATAAACAATCATTATGTATTTAGTACATAAATAACGATTCCTAAATAAGAACCATGAACTTTTATTATATACGGCGATTGTTATATAATAACTGTGACATATGGTTGTGAAACTCTTCAATTAGAGAATTTCTGAACTAGTTGGACTAAACTATATATAATAGAATAGTACTCCCACATTGAGTTTCTATGCAATATGGGATAGATCGGGATATTCTAGGCTTTGTGGAGAGAATTAATGGTAATTGTTGACCTATATAAGTGATAATGTAATCGTTTACCTATAAATTGTGCCTCTTCACAATAATCAACCCTGGAAAGCAATAGTTTAGGGGAAAAAACGTATGAATGTCCGTATTAGAAATGCTGCACAGGGTATGCAAACCCTTAAGAAAACTGCTCAAGGGTTTTGAGCAAACTGCTTAAGGGGTTTTTTTTTTCCTTATCCCTTGTAGCCTTTCCAATACACATATTTGTGTTTTTTTTTTTCACCCATCCATTGCTTTCTAGACTTACTTGCTGATGAGACACAAGGTATATGTGATAAACACTTATATTACGAGATATATATGTCAAAAGTGTGATCAAGCTACAAAGCCTAGAAAATCTTGATTCATCTCATATTGCATGGTTACTCAATATGGAAAGTACTACTCTATTAGATAGAATCAATACCAAATAGCTCATAAACTCTCACATTGGAGAGTCTAGGATTGATCACAATGTTGAATTTAAGAGCTTTTAACTTGGTGCCACCAGCTCAATGCAAAAACATGAGAGGAACCTTTAATCAAAGCAATAATGAATTTTTCAAAAACCACATAACTACACAAAAGCAATTTAATGTCACCTTGAATGCTTTGTCACATCTTGGTATAACTGAACTAGTTTGGTCATCACATTCTTATTGATTTTTTTTTTGGAGTAACTTCCGAAGATATGGATATTTCTAAAAAATTAGATGTATTTGCTTAAGATTCATATATCTGGAAGTGACCTAAAAAAAGATCAATAGAGTAGGAACTTTTAGTCAGAGCAATAAGTTGACAACTTCTTATAACAAGAGATGAACCCTCAATCAGAGCAATAATGAGTTTTCCAAGAAAAATATAATTTTACAAAAGCAATTTAATATCACCTTGAATGCTTTATCACATCTTGATACAATTGAATTAATGTATTCATCATATGCATCCCTAGTAATCTTTTCAAAGTAACTTCTGAAACTATGCATACTTCCAAAAAATGACCAGTATTTGCTTAAGGATCTATATCTCCTGAAATCACTTCAAAAAATATCAATAGAGTGTGAACTGTGAATCAAAACAATGGGCTGATAACTTACTATAAAAGGAAAGAAACTTTCAATTAGAGCTATACTAGGGTTTTAAAAAAAAAAACATAATTTCACAAAAGCAATTTCAAGATTCATTGATCAGAGCAATACTAGGTTTTCCAAAAAAACATAATGTCACAAAAGCAATTTTATGTCACCTTAGTTGCTTTATTGTGTCATAAGTTCACAAAAGTAGCCCAATCAGCTAGGTTGAACCTTGCAAGAAACAGGAGAGGAACCATTAGAAGTGAATGCAGGAATGATAATACGAAATGGATGAGAGAAATCATAACTATACTTAGATATCTAAGGCTCATGAACGAAAACAACTCACGCGGTAGTAATTGAGATAAGGGTCAAGTGTATGCACTAATGTGACTGTCGCTGAGAAGTCAGACAAATTATTTTTTTTAGTGAGATTCAACTAAAAATGACTCCCAATGGCAAAAATAGACAATAAGAGTCAGCGTTACAATGTTGGTGGGTTTTGTTCAAATAGATTAAGTGTTACATGTATTCTATTTCAAACATTTAAAAAGAGAAGGAATGGTTGGGTTTTTTGGATTATCGTGCCTAAGAATTTACAAATTATTATATTTTATAAATGGTCACAATTGCTTTAATAGAATTGTTATTTATTTTATTTCATGGCCCTTTTTCTGAAAGACCATTAGATAGATTCTTTCTTTTCTTTTCTTTTTTTCAACAAAATACTCCTATTTAAGGAAAAAAACGATAAAACAAAAATAAAAAAAAGGAATAGTGGCAAGTAGCTTGATGAACTGACGAGATCACTAGGCTACTTGTCACTAGAGGATTGGTCAAGATCATGACTAATATCATACTCATCAAGTATGAGGAGGTGGAGGCAACGGTAGAGGAGGTAGAGGCAGAGGCAATAGTAGAGGAGGTGGAAGCGGATGTTGGGGAGGAGAAGCATGAGATAGAGGTTGAGGAGGAGGAAAGGAGGCGGATGTTAGGGAGGAGAAGCAGGAGGTTGAGGATGAGGAGGAGAAGAAGGAGGCTGTGTAGGATGACACCAAGAGTTTTCTAGCATGTCTTCCGCATGGCGTTTCATCTTAGCAATCAAAGAAGAGGACGATGAAGAAAATGTAGGAAAAACAAATAAAAATGTGAAGTTAAAATACCATAACAGGCATCTGGAAGGGATGTGAAAAAATCATCATTGAACGCATTGGAAAAGGAAAGGGTACTTGTATTCTCCTAACCATTGGATAATGAGGAGGCACTCATAATCATTATGGGGAAGAAGAAAGGTTTTGAAAGCTTTAATTAAGTTTTATTTAGTTAGAACCGTTACATATTTTTGCAAGACTACTTTAGGTTTTTAATTCATAACTGTGAATTATTAAGTTTTTGTTGTTGTTAACTTTATAATAATACTTTACAGTTCTTACTTAATAACCATGAATTATTAGTTTTTTTTTTTTGGTTAACTTCATCTCCCTCCTTTGATGATGAGGATAAGGAAGAGGATGAGGAATAGGAAGAGGAGGATGAAGAGGAAGATGAAGATGACAAGCAAGAATAATTTACAATTCTTAAATAATAATCGTGAATTATTAAGTTGTTGTTTTTTGGTTATCTTCATTTTTAATCCTTTTTTTAAAGAAATGATGATGTTCAGTCATCATTACCACTGTTGTCTTCACCTTTGTCCTCTTCCTCATCTTTATCCTCATTCTCATCATTGGAAGAGATAGGTGAAGGGTCTAACTGTAAGTCATATTCAATATCATTGTGATAAAGTATGTGGTTCAACTTCCTGTTCAGCTTGTTGGAGTATGATGCAAGACACTTTGTATGGTGGTCAAGGCCTGCCATCATCTGCATCATAGCCTCCATTTCAGGAGGAGGTGGAGGAGGAGGAGGTGATGGTAGAGGAGGGGATAGTGGTGGTGGAAGAGCTCCTTGGGAACTTAACATGATCAAGGAGAGAAGGAGATGATTGAGAAAGAGAAGTAGTAAGAATCACAGGGAATAAGTGAGTTTAAATAAATGTTTAACGACGATTATGATGGGTTATGACTTATGAAGGTCTAATAAATTATGAAGGGTTTTGGCTTATGAAGATTCGACGATGTTACAAGGGGTTATGAAAGTGTTAGATGACAGTTGGTTTTGAAAATTGTTATGTTTTTTCTTCGCTAGTATAAGAGGTTAAAAAATAAATTGTTTGTAAGTATTACGTGAGGTTTGTTTCATAAGAATCGTTATATATCTCACTAAATAAATGACTATTATTAACTAGAACTACCATTTTTGTGTTTTCGTAGGTTCCACCTCACAAATATGACTGTGTGGATATTTAACCATTAGGTTTTCGTGTTATATATCCTTACGTGACCAAACATATATAACGTTTATTCATTGTAACAATTATTTATTAAGCGTTATATATGCACAAATCTGTAGTAGTGATAAGAGCTACACCAATAAGTAATTTATAGAGATTTTTTTAAAAAATCAGTTAAGATAGTTATTGTAGAAAAAAAATGTGTTGGTTTCCTTTAAGTACCCTTTTAATCATTTGTGTTAGATCATATCACTCCTTTGATGGAAAATCTCTCTTAATATATAGTATAGTATGGAGAGTTTTGGAAACATATTATAAATTTGAAAGATAAAGTGAATTAAGGTCTTAGGTTTAGAACTAAAACAAACCATAGTAATCTTATTATTCATTTGATGAGCATATCTAGCTAACTAATCAAAACGAGAAATTATGTTTTCAATAGAGAGAGATGCCTTTTGATATTGAATGTTGAGGTCTAAATGGACAATAAGAGTATAAAGTTGGGATTAGCAGAGATGGGGATGTTGAAATGGATGTGTAGTCATACAATAAAAAAAAGGATTATTGTGTAAAAATACTTGTGCACTTTTCTTATATGTGTGTCTGGCACCATATATACATCATTTGAGTGCAAAATGCCTATGAACTTCTCTAAAGAGGGCAAAACTGCAAGCTCCGTTAACTAAGGTAGACATTTTTTAACTTTTGTTTTTGTGAACCCCACGCTAATTATTTTCAAATAAGGGTTAGAGACAAATTTACACATGAACTTTTCAAATATGTGTGTCTGGCACCATATATTCATTATTCGAGTGCAAAATGCCCATCAACTTCTCTAAATAGGGCAACAATTCAAGCTACGTTAATTAAGGCATACATTTGGTAACTTTTGTTTTTGTGATCCCCACACTAATTATTTTTTAAAAAGGATTAGGGGCAAATTTACCTAGGAACTTTTCATGAAAGTGCACCTAACATTATAAACTTTTTTTAGGAGTAAAAATACCCATAAACTTTTTAAAATTGGTGAAAATATCATCTTCACTATCTAAACTAAATGTCCATCACTTTTTATTTTTGTGGGTCCCGCGTTTGTCTAAGTTTCAGCTTTAGAAATCTGCTTAAATTTGCCCCTTAACCGATGAGGAAGATAGATTAGATAATATAATTCATCTGAAAAATGATAGGAGAAGATTAAAGAAAACGTTTGATGAAGTTATTGAATAAAACTTTTGCTAAACAATAATATATTTAAAAATTTGGTTGTTGATAGAGTGAAAGAGCGTTGCACGACTTTTATAGTAAATCATTCTTAATAGGATAAGACTTATTATTGAGAGTGTGGCCTTCCAAACAAATCCATTGGTTAATTTGCCAGATATCTATGTTTTTCATTCCAAAATTTTGGTGACAAATAAGGCTTTTTTCCCTATTTGCCACTTTTTAGATAAATAATTACCAATATGCCACTCTTTTCAAAATAATTCTCTATCTGCCACGTTTAGTCGACTAAATGACCTTTTAGTCGACTAAAAGTCGTGGTTTCAATTTTTTTTTGGTTGACCGAGAATTTAATCGACTAACCCAACTGGGTTAGTCGACTAAATATTATTTAGTCGACTAACCCGTTGGGTTAGTCGACTAAATTCTCGTCTGGATCCTATTAATATATATATATTTGTAAATAATATTATAATCAGATCCTATTATGTAGGAAAGAGTTAAATCAGATTCTATTTTTTTAAAAAAAATTATAAATGCAACACGCAGACACCTGAATGCTTAAATATTCCAACGGCAAATCAAATCACCTATTTTCCTGGGCTATATTTTTATATATGGAATAAAAAAAAGTCCACAAACCTACGTACGTATGCCTCATGTCTCGTAACTGCAACTCAATATACATATAAGAACAATAATAAGACCCTGATTCCTTTTTTTTTTTTTTCCTTTCCTCATTGCAGCAAACTCACGACTCCTATGGCTTTTTTTTTTTTTTTTTTCCTACGAGTTCATGCTCTAGCACCTACGTTGGAAATAATGGAAACAAGAGGTAAGAAAGCTTGAAGCTTACCTCTGTTTTGCGAGTTTGAAACAGAGCAGATGAATGGAAGTGATCTCTCTATCCTTCAAGGTTCTCACCCTTTCACTCACAGCTTCCTATTCTCGGAACTCAGCTCTGGTTTTCCTCCAGTTGTTGGTTGCCTTTCGGTTTGCAAGATGAGGACACCAGTGAAACTCTTTACCTCTGTTTCGTTATTTAAAAAAACAGAGAAAACCTTGACTGAGTTTCAGCCCTTCACACTCTCTCTCTCGACTCCTTGTTCATGGCTTTCCCTCTCTCTCACCTGCGTTCTGAGTTTTCTCATACTCTCTCTCGGATCTCACTCTTGGCTGGACAAAGTGGAGGAAATTTAGTCGACTAACCCGAGTGGGTTAGTCGACTAAATATCGCGGGTTTTTAAAAAAACCCATCAAACGAAATTTAGTCGACTAAACTGAGTGATTTAGTCGACTAAATTTCGTGTCAGCCAAAAAAAGGGACCCGACGACTTTTAGTCGACTAAACCGGGGTTTAGTCGACTAAAAGTGGCAGATTGGGAAAATTTTTCAAAATCATGGCAAATCGGTAAATATTTATTTAAAAGGTGGCAAATAGGGAAAAAAGCCGACAAATAAAGTGATAGATCATCTAGTGGGAGCACCAAAGAAAAGGTTTGGTATGAAAACAATGAATGAGCTCTGGGGAGTTTATAATAATATTAAAAGGAAAAAGACACAAGATTGCTTAGTCAATTGTCAATCTCAGCTTCGGAATCACTCCCTATTACATTTGCACGTTTTATCAATTCATTAAACGTGCATGATTGACCTATGGGCCCCCCCTCTCTCTAGGTTTGGAGCATTGGGACTACCAATTATTTTGTCTGCTTCCTGTTAGATTCTTTCCCAGTTCATCTTACACCTCCGGTTCTTTTTACTACAGTGAATTACACAGTTTTAAAAATACGGTTAAAATTAATTAAAAATAATATTTTTTGAAATATTTTTTTAAGTATACTTTAATTAAAAAGGGTAAGTAAGAGAGAAATATAAGTATCATCAACATTTTAATTAATACAGTATATATAATTAATGAGGGACATAAATGAAAAAAGCTCATTAAATACTGAGATTGTTTTTGTTGGGCTCTTATAAAAAGGATCAACCTAATTCAAATTTTAGGTTCTTATTATAAAAAGGAGCGGAGGGGGCATGACACCTTCAAATAATCTTTTTCCTAATTGTAAAAGCAAGTACTAACAATCTTTGTTATAAGCGAGATCGAAAGCCTCCTGGTTATAAGTTATTGGGAAGTATCTATACCGATAGGTTATAAGGTCATCAGTACTTCTAACTAGTTCGCACAAACTAAAAAATAACAGTTAATTCATTAAATCATGATTAAAAAAAATAATAACTTCCCCCTATTAGTAAGATTTCGAAGAAGAGAGAAAAGTTATATTTAAATATTAATTATATGAGCTAAATTGATAAATAAGCATGAATAACTTTCTAAATGACTTATATCATGAACTTAAAGAATCCTCGGCATTTTATATATTACCAGATGTTACCCACAGAAATTTCAGTTCCAGGTGCTAAATTCAGCCCTCAAAGTGATGCACTGAAATTAATGTTGATGAGTCTTACTACAGTGTATTATGTAAACCCCGGAATTGACACCTAATTCTGCTTCATCATTATCAGTTTTGAAACCCACAAAAAGTAGAAACCAACACACACACAAAAGAACCCACAAGTTTCCATTACAAGCCAACATGTACATAATTGACACGCTAACAGTGAGTCCATATCTGAGTATGTGACCCACACACACACAATAATTCATTTTTCCTTGTAACCAATGAGAATCAAGAAGCTTCAATTCACATTCATACTCCTATATCTTGGAACCTAATTTGGTGGGCCTTATTTGTAGTTTGGGTTTTCATCGCTTTGAATCATGGCGAAATCTAAGGTCCTTTTGCCTTGCAACTTGTTTGTTGTGTAGTGCTTACTGTACTCTCCATGATTGTACCTTCTGTATTTGCTGGGATTTTCCTCACTCACAAATTCTGGCATGGGACCAAGCTCTACTTCATAGCTTGGTGCATAGAATGTCACAATGGTCAGTCTATCTTTCTCTTCATTTGCCACAGCTCTGTGCTCCACACTCTTATATTTTCCATTTGTAAGCACCTGCATGTATATAATTTTGATTCAAATCAGAACCAGATTTTGCAGAGAAATCCGGTGATATGAACAGTAATGAGCAGTTGATTGTGTAGCAGCCTCAAACTCATGTTGTTCAAGAGGAAAAACACAAATATCTGAAAGGATCCTGTTTTGCTTAGGTAATTTAGTGCTTACCTTAGCATCCATAAACTACAGAGAAACAAGTCAATATAAAATAAACAACTTTAATGTTTTGAAGACCCCATCATCATGATGACACTCATTCATTGGTTTGCTCATTTAAGCACCGCTTATACACACACACACACACACACATATATACATAGATACACACACAGCTTTCTTTGTGAATAATGATGGTTTGAACAAGTAGAATGGGTTTAGTTATTGTTATGAGTCCCACATCGGAAACCTCACATGAGAAGTGGGGTTTATAAGTTTGAAGTGCTTTCCTACTCAACATGCCAGTCTTTTAAGTTGTACTGTTCATTTAAATGTATGCTCATAACAATTATTTGTCCATTTCGGGTCTTACGGATGGAAAAAATCATGTTACGAGAGCTATCCCTCGTTTAGGACTTAACAATACTAGAACCTCAAGCAATCAACCTATCAAATAGTTTTTAAAGGGAAAAATAAAGCTGTGTGTGTGTGTGAATCCTACTTCAATTGGCAATAACTTGTTTTTGACTAGATTAGAAACGTTGATTAGTTGTGAGGTGAGCAAGTTGGAAGGAAGAACCGTTCAAAATAATGATACCAAAGATAATTAAATAAAACTTGTATGGTCAGAAAGATAAGGGGAAAAAGTATAGTGTTGTTACTTCTATTGTATCTCCTATGTTGATGACAAAAGCATTTGGAATTGGCTGAACAGGAATCCATGTTCTGTCTCTGAAAACTTGAAGTCCCACAGGGCTTCCCTTTGCTTGCTGCAGAACAGTTATGGCACTTCCATCAGAATGAGGACTCAGACCCATCACAAGCTCTGGTCTTGAACATGGTGGGTAATAGTTCATCCTCACTGCTTGAACGGCCTCACCGAACATCTCACTAAAAGCTGCTTCTTTTAATTCAAGCCCTAAAGCTATGAATTCTAGAATCTTCTGACATAGGTTCCTCACTTCTCTTGAGTACTCGTCCAAAGTTTCACTGCATAATATAATCATTCTTTAATCGAGTTTCTTAATTTATCAAACAGTTGAACTCAGAAAGTGAGTGTAATATATGGCATCATTATGTTAAAGTTAGTTACCTGAACCTTTCTGGCCTGTTTGGCCAGAGATTTGGATTCCTCATCCAGTGAGGTTCAATTGCAAGAGCAAACATGTTGCACCAATCTAGCTTCTGATCCTCTGAGAAAACAAAAGCTTGACCATATCCTTGTACTGTCCCAGGAGCCATTGGGTATTTCTTCTTCTCTTCCAAAGGTAGCATGAAAAAGTCCTTGCTTATCTCTTCTATACTATCCAGCAGTTTCTGATCAACCATATGATTCTTAACCTAAATTAAACATCAAAGTTTCAATCTTTAAGCTCCTAAATAAGAAAGGACAAAGTGAGGTCACAGAAAAAAAAAAAAAAAAAGGAAAGAAAGCAGATTTGTTCTTGTACCTGTAAGAATCCCCATTCCCTACAAGCTGAAGCAAGCTTCAAGATTTCAACTTGGAAATCCTCCGTGTTTCCATTGAGAAACTTGGAGAAATCAATGATGGGCATGTCATTACTATGTGAAGGTGTTGTTGTTTTTGCAGCAGAAAGTTCTGGTCTTTCAGTGGCATCTCTCACAAATCTTTCAGGAATGGTTGTTGACTTTGTCTTTGTGAGTTCTTGGACATCATCAATGTGTCCAACGTTGGGAGGAGAAATGAGAACTGGAGCCATGGACAGTTGGACAGTACTAAAACAGAGAGAATATATCTGAAAGCTTCAGAGAATTTTTAAATATATATGAATTGATTGATTGTTCTATATGATCTTTCTACTCGCATACCCAATTGGTATTTATAGTGGAAATGAGGCCATCCTTGTGACGTTAAAGTTACTTTAATTAAAGCTTGAAATATGTTATTTTCACATAATTGTGGCTTCAACTAATAGGAGATCGAACCCCATGTGGCACTGTTTTTTTTTTTAAAAAAATAATATTTGAACTGGTTCTGTTTTAGATTTTGTATGCGTATAACAAACATAGGGGACTCAAGACTAACTATTTCTCAGAATGTTTAAGAAATTATAATATACTCGCTCCTCTCCTAAATATAATTTCCCCACAATATCCCTTTTGATTGCATATAGGTATAGGTTTAGGGTGCTAAAATAACATTCAACTTTTATCAAAAGTGCAATAATAATCATAAACTTTTTTTTTTAGAGCAAAAGTAACCATAATATTTTAAAATTATAGTAAAACTGTTAAATTTAACTAACTTCCATCTATTATAATATGAAAGTATTAAAATACCCCCACTTAATAAAAAATTGTGGCTGCTATGTAATCTAATGGCTTTCCATCTTCCTTCTTCTAACAATTGATTTCATCTTCTCTCTCTCTCTAAATCTCATATTCTTTACTCTTCATCTTCTTCAACAAACCACCACCATCATCTACCATTCCAAAAAAGAAAGAAGAAAAAACCATCAACAATCCATACTAGAAAAGTAAGAAAAATGGCCAAAAAAAAAAAAGTTTGTTATAATCGCTATACTTCTATCATCAACAATCCAAACTTTGCTTATAGTAACTATTACTAAGAAAAATTCAGAATACGTAGTATAAATTCCAATAAAAATGGGTGAAGGTGGAGATTTAGCAATAAATTTTGTCATGAGTACTCAACACATTTTCTTTTATTGGGTTCAAAAGTACACATAAACATTTTTTAAGGTAGCATATATAGTAACGTCATTAACCCTAGCTAACTTTTGTCACTTTTTGCATAGTGAGTTTCATCATTCTTCTCATTTTCTATAATCTAAATATATTTTTAGAAATATAATCTCTCACCCCCCCCCCCTCACAATTATCTTTTTATAATTTGGGTCCCACCTTTCCCTCTCTTCCCACCATTCTTTTTTTCCCTCTCGGTCTCTCATCCTCCACAATTATCTTGGGAAAATTTCATTCAACCACCCTGGGAGAGTCTTAATTTTTGTCAACCCCAAAAAGATTATGAAACTTCATTAACCTCTTAAGTCAAAATAAAATTTAGTTTTTTTTGTCAAAAGATAATGATACCCTTTCAAAAAATTCATTGTTAAATTTGTTTCTTCACCCTTTCTAAAAATATATTAAAATAATATAGAGTTGAAGGATAGTGAGGCCCATAGTACAAAAATGACAAAAGTTAACTAAGATTAACGACGTTACTATATATGCTACCTTAAATAAATTTTATGTCTACTTTTGAACCCAACAAAAATAATTGTGTTGGGTTTTCATAGCAAAATAGGTCATCGCTAAATTGGCATATTTTCCTGAAAAAAATTAAATCAAGTTCATAATAATAATTTAAAAAGAAAAAAAAGGGGCTCACAGCTAGAATAAGGCTTGCGTGGATTAGGGGTTTGCCTCATCATCAACACTAAGAAGCAAGGGAAGGGGGATTTATGTAGAGGACCATGTGCATAGGGTAGAAAAGTTCGTTGAATAATAGAAGGACTTAGATCTTTTTATTTTATTTTATTTTTTTTTCAGTTTTTTTACTATTCTAGTATGGATTGTTGATGATGATTTTTCTGAAATTGTCGATGGTGGTGGTGGTATGGTGATGAAGATGAAGAGTGGAGAATATGAGAATGAGAGAGGGGAGAGAGAGAGAAGGTGAAAGCAACTGTTAGGAGAAAGGAGATGAAAAATCACTAGATGGCACAATAACCACAATTTTTTTTATTAAGTGAGAGTATTTCAATACTTTCATATTATAACAAATGAAAAGCAGTTGGATTTAACGATTTTACCTAAATTTTAAAAATTTATGGTTACTTTCGCTCCAAAAAATTGTTTATAGGTACTGCTGCATTTTTTATAAAAGTTTAAGATTATTTTAGCACATTAACCCTTACATATATAATGGGAGTTTCATTAAAGGTAATTTCAATGTACATGATTAAAGATGTTATTTTAAGTAAACTAATACATATTTATTGCAAATAACTAATTTAATTATTTTATTTAATATTTATAAATTAATTATCTAGCTCTTATTACAACTTTTAACCCATGTAACTCCCTTTTCAGATTTCACTTAAAAAAAAAAAAAAAAGTTGTGTTGAGGTGAAAGCAATTATATATCAATTTTTTAGAAACAAAAATGGACGGTTCACAGGGACCCCACATCAAGCACATTGGATGACTTTTGATTCATACATACACTGAACTCTTTGCACACTTCTGATCATGCATTAGGAGCTAACTCTGCCAGCAGCAGAGACTAATTTTTGTCCGAGTACTAAAGACAAAAGAGTAGACTGATTCCAACTAGAGGCTCAGGATCTAAACCCCCGACTATTTAAGTGATGAGAGTCTGCTGTATAGCCGTGGAGCCATGAATTTTAATGACAAGAGACAAAAATAAAAAAATATTATCCTATCTGATCTTTATTATAAAGCACTAACTAACGAATGTATTTGATATTTCTTATAAAGCACTTTCTTACTTCCAAAGAACATTAAATATTTTTTTTATTTTGGTTTGAGGTTCGTGGCAGTGATATAAGTATCTTCTTTGGGCCTTGAACTGGAGTTGCAGAAAGATCTAGCGATGCCTTACTAATTTACATTATATAGTGGCATACGATAAATTAAATCAAAGCATATAATTTTCTTTTTCCATGAAAGAAAAAGTGAAAAATCATACTGGTTCCTATCCCCCTTCTCTCTGCACCATAAACACTCCATTAAACCTTGAACATTCAAGGGTATGTTTGATTTTATACTGAAAACCATCAAAACATGCAAAGTAGTTTCTGATGTCGAATCAATCATGCTTTATATAAAACAAAACAGTAATCTTGAGCAAGTGTCTCTAACAAAAACAAAATAAAATAACATGATAATTAACTTACCTGGCATCAGTTTTTCTTTCTGAATTTGAAGGGAGCTGCATATTACTCCTGTACTTTCTCCGTGAGATAATTAATTATAGATAATATTTGGGTACAAAAAGATGAAAAATTACTGCTGAGGGAAATTAAAGTGAATTAAGGCAAAAACTACAGCTAGTTTTTGCTTGCTTCTGATGTTGTGTGCTCCTAAGTGGTTTTTTTCCCCTTCTTGTTGGATCTCTCTCCATATGGTTGATGAGTGTCTTGCATCACTAAGCAAAAGCACTTAAAACAAAAAAAAGCACTTAAAACAAAGAAAGAAAAAGTAGGGGCATGTGAAAATTCAGGACCATAGATTGAAGAGGCTTAGATTAATGTAATCACTATATAAGAATAGTGGTGGCATTTAATTAGAATGATGTAATTATTAATAAATTAAAAGAAATATGAGTTATTTATAACAAGTAATATATCCGTGCAAGGTAACTATTGCCCATGGGACCAGTATCCATTCACCAAACTAAAGTATATTGATCTTTAATTTCCACACCAAATCTATCGCTAACGATTTATTTTTTTATTAAAATATTTACTGATCCTTTTTAATATAAAATTCGGTGTATAACATTGAAATCTATGAAATCATCCTTTTTAAACGTATAAATATGTAAAACAGAAAAGAGTGAAGTCTCATCAAATCATATGGTTTTTTCAAATAAAAACAACTAATAATTTCAATTATTGACAAATTCAAGAAGTCTAAATGTTATTAACCGTTTTCCTAATACATGCATGCATGAGTGAAATAATAATGATTCATATTCGATATTATTTCCATGTGATGAAAACTAAGCATAAAACACAGCTTCTGCTTCTAAGTGGTGTTATTATTTTTTTGATATCAATCTGTCTTTTTTATAACACTTGGCTACTCTGTAGTTGGCGGCACAATTTTTGGATCTTACTAACAGATTTCTGAATAAGTAAACAATTCGAATCAAGACTTTGCAACGAGGATGTCCGTACCGAGGATCATATTTCTTTTTTACTCGAACTTGGATCACCACTTTGAACTTGGATAGCCACTTTTCTATGTTTCTTCATAATATGATTAAACAAGGCTGGTGAAGCTAATTAAATACATAATATCCATATGAAATGTGTATGTACTATTAATGGATATTTTGCATTCAAGTAAGAATTTATCTTCACAAGTATAATTTGTCAACTTTTTGCAGAGGATTTTGACAGATCCAGAACGGCTTATCCCTAAAAGTGTAATTGGGAGGTAAATGAGAACAAACACACATAATTGCTTCTTGCAATGCAAGTAACCTACACAAAGCATTAATTCGTGGTGGTATGGTGTAAAGAGTGGAGAATATGAGAATGAGAGAGAGGGAGAGAAAAACAGAAGGTGAAAGCAACTGTTGGGAAAAGGGAGATGAAAAACCACTAGATGGCACAATAGCCATGATTTTTTTATTAAGTGGGAGTATTTCGATAATTTCATATTGTAATAAATGAAAGTTAGTTGGATTTAACGGTTTTATCCAAATTTTGAAAATTTATGGTTACTTTCGCTATAAAAAATTGTTTATTGTTATTGTTGCATTTTTTTTATAAAAGTTTAAGATTATTTTAGCACATTAACCCTTACATATATAATGGGAGTTTCATTAAAGATAGTTCCAATATACATGATTAATATATTATTTGAAAGAAACTAATACACATTTATTACAACAAAAAGTTGCGTTGAGGTGAATGCAATTATATATCAATTTTAAAGGAACTAAAATGGACGGTTCACATGGGACCCCACATCAAGCACATTGGATGACTTTGGATTCATATATACATTGAACTCTTTGCACACTTCTGATCATGCATAAGGAGCTAGCTCTGCTAGCAGCAGAGACTAATTTTTCTCCGACTACTAAAGGCAAAGAATAGACTCCTTCCAACTAGAGGCTCAGGATCTAAACCCCTAACCATTTAAGTGATGAGAGTCTCTGCCACTTACACTAACCTGTGTTGATTAGTTATCTAATCTTATTTTAATATGTCAGGTCCCAACTAATTTACATTATATATTTTTATTTTGATATTATCATCCAGGCTTTCGGTTTGAGGTTCGTGGCAACAATACAAGTATCTTCTTTGGGTCTTAAACTAGAGTTCCAGAGGGATATAGTGAGGCCTTACACCATTTGACTAACTTTATGTTCAGGGGCAGAATCATAAATATAATTAAGGGGGCAAAAATTATAGAAAAAAAACCCAGGTTTTCATGAAAGACATTTTAGCCCCCTAAAAATTTCAATATTTTCATTTTAATGCTTCCACGAAACTTTTAATGGGGACTAAAAGTAAAAATATTGAAATTTTTATGAGGGTTAAATGTAATTTCCTAAAAATTTGGGTTTGATTCTATAATTTTAGGGGTAGGGGCCACCCCTACCCTTAGGTCCGCCCCTACTAGGTTGGGAGCTAATTTACATTATATAATGACATGCAATAAATTAAATCAAAGCATATAATATAATTTTCTTTTTCATGAATGATTAAAAAGAAAAAGTGAAAAATCATACTGGTTCGCCTATCCACCTTCTCTCTGCACCATAAACACTCCATTAAATCTTGAACATTCAAGGGTATGTTTTGATTTTATACTGAAAACCATCAAAACATGCAAAGTAGTTTCTGATGTCAAATCAATCATGCTTTATATAAAACAAAATAGTAATTCTTGAGCAAGTCTCGCTAACAGAAACAAAAAGTAAAATAAAGTAACATGATAACTTACCTGGCATCAGTTTTTGTTTCTGAATTTGAAGGGAGCTATATATTACTCCTGTACTTTCTCCGTGAGATACTTAATTATAGATAATATTTGGGTGCAAAAAAGATGAAAAATTAGTGCTGAGGGTAATTAAAGTGAATTAAGGCAAAAACTACAGCTAGTTTTTGCTTGCTTCTGATGCTGTGTGCTCCTAAGTGGTTTTTTTTTTCCTTGTTATCTCTCTCGATGGTCCATGGTTGATGAGTGTCAAGCAAAGCACTTAAAACAAAGGAAAAAAAGTAGGGACATGTGAAAATTCAGGAGCATAGATTGAAGAGGCTTAGATTAGTATAATCACTACATAAGAATAGTGTGGCATTTAATTACATTGAGAACAAGCACATATAATTGCTTCTTGCAAGTAACCGACACAAAGCATTAATTCATGAGTGCTAGTATATCACCTTCTTTTCTTGCTTGTAGGACCATTCTCCATTCCTCCAAAGTCCAAACTCAAGTGTTTTACTTCTTTTTTCATCTCATTGTGCAATTCCCAATAATTATTGGGTTAGTTAGATTTGAGTATTATTGGGTATAGTTGAAATAAATTTTTTGAAATGATATTTTTTTTTCCTGTATTTACAAGGTTTGAAATATTGATCTTAATTAGATTTTGTTTTGCTAAACACATGACGAGAATTGAAACTATTTTAGCCAGCCCAATTATTAATTATAACATCTACAAATTTTATACTCCCTTATATTCTTAATATAAGACTTAGTTAACTATTTTAAAATATTAAAAAAGCTAAATAAATAAATTAATTTATCATAATATATGTTGTGTATCATTAGATTATATATTAGGTTACAAGTCAAGTAAATTAGTTTGAAGAAAAATGATAATATAAATATTTTAAAGTAATTTATTTAGCTTCTTTAATTTTTATAAAAAAGTCAACTGAATCTTACATTAAGAACCGGAAAAGGTTTTTATATATACATCTACACCCCTAACATAATAAAGTTTTCTTGGATACAAAAGTATATATGAATTTTTCAAAATCATGTAAAAATGTTACGACTATTAAGCCAATCAACGTTTAATTTAGCAAACATCTTAGTTAAGAAAATGATGCAAAAATACACAAAATTCTTAAAATGGTGCAAAAATGTCAGATCATTATATTAGCTAGTTTTGACCATTTAACGAACAATCCCTACACACGTTTCCTTTTATTCTCACTTCCAGTTGCTCTGCCTGCCATTGCAAGGTCTTATGCACAACATAATATAATGATTATATATACAACTCCCTTTTTCTTCAGTTTCTTTGTCGTCGATGAATATTATTAAAGGATCTGGACACATTTCTTTTCTAACACATGGCTAATTTATAACAACACTACCCTCATTTGCAGCTCGTTAGCTCAACAGAAAAACCATTGATGACAAAAGAAACCAAAGAAAAGGACGGTAGATGCGGTTGAAGAAACCAAATAAAATGATAAGGTTCTGTAGCCATTGTGTCATGTACGTAGAAAACCCCACAATGGAAAATAAGGCTAATTAGAGCAAAAATGTCGTGTAAGCGTACGTGTGTGGCGACTGTTTGTTAACCTACCGGTCGCAACATTTTTTTAACTGTTTTTTAAAAACTTCTTATATATTTTTGCAGTATTTTCTTGACTGGTATATTTAATTTGTTAAATGGTTAACATTGATTGGTTTAACGGCTGTTGTATTTTAAAACATTTTGAAAACTTTATATGTAGTTTAATTTGTATCTAAAAAACATTATAGAGTCAGGTACTTATGACAATACTTTATGAGTATATTTACACATTAACCCTTCTTTTCCCATAAAATGAGATGCATTAATATATAATTACCTAATACTTATTTAGATGATAAGAGTGAAATAATGTAAAATTAAATAGATATAAAGAGTTAAAATAATTTTAATGTAACAGGGTAAAATAATTATAATGTCTCGTCTTGTGTAGATAGTAGTGGAAGCTAACCTTGCCTCTTCCCAAAAAGGCTAAAATTTTGAGCTTTTTTGGGGTTGGGAAAAAAAACTTTAATTTGGAACACATTTTCCTAGTCATTTAAAAGATTTTAAGATTTGGTATATTAATATCAATATATAATGTTAATTTATAAGAACTAATGACAATTTATAATGCATGCGTGAACCAACATTATAATTCTAACCTATGTTTCATGTAATATATGTTCAAGTTTCTGGTAAAAATGTAATATGTTGGAAAACATACAGAGTTTTGTTAAATAAGTTTATTGTTGAAGTGATGGAAACCTAAATTATCCGAGATCAAAAGCCAATCTAATCCAATCTAAATAATATTCTCTATAACAAAAATCGATGACAATCTTTTGAAGTGTATCGTGAAAGATTGTAATTTGGAATATTAGTGTTTGTTTATAAAAGGAAAAAAGGGGGAATATTAGTGTGTGTACATTGTATCTGCTAAATCTTATGATTTTGTTTTTTTTTTTGGTCAAAAACTAAATCTTATGAATTGAGGTAACCTCTTTGTCCAATGCCTCGGATTCTCTTCTATTGATGGAGATATAGTGATGTGACATCCAGTTTAATTAGATTTTTTATTTATTTAAACATACCTTTTTATTATTGGGTAAAAGAATTGTTGATTAGATGATATTTTTATTATCTATATTAAACTATTTATGAATATGATTATGCGAAAAAAAAATTAGGTTCTTAATAAATTTCAGTTAATTAAGGAAAATTTTCAATCAATTTTTTTATCCAATAATTTCAATCAAATTAATATACCCATATTTTAAATTAAAAAATAAATTAAAAGTGGTAATAAGAAATATTAGTGGCAAATTCCGTGGTCCATTTTTCTATCCTCCCCACAAATTCCAAATCAACCTTAATTGCAATGATTCATTTCTTATTAGCTAATAAAAAAATGGGGAAATACTACTTTCGGTTCTAAATAAAAAACCTAGTTGACTTTTTTCTTGAGAAATTAAGAAAGTTCGATTAATTACTTAATCATATTATATATTGTGTATAATTAATTTATAAGACAAATGAATTCAAAGAAAAATGATAAATATAGATATTTTAAAGTAATTTAATTAACTTTATTATTTTCCCAAAAAAGTTAACTGTATCTTATATTTAGGACTAAAGATAATATGATACACCATTTCATTTTTCAATCCGGCCCCAAAAAGGGCAAAAAAAGGTAAGATAAATAATACTAACGTTTTTATTTAATCCAATTTATACAGCATACACAAATATGTCAATGCATGCTGGGCTGGAATTTAGAACCATATCTAAGCATATTACCCGTGCGTTGGAATTACTAACCTTTTCACATGTATGTATCTCCTTTATTAAAGAAGTATCATTTGACTCATCCAATCTTGACAAGCATAGCAAAATGTTGCGTTCTTTTTTTAACTTGTCCTTTATTAGCTATAATGTTTATTAAATGGATGCAACAAAAACAGCAATCTCAATGTCAGATTGGTGTGCTTGTGCAGCTTGCATGGACAAGTGCTAAGAAAACTGCCCCTTTAATTTCTCCTTTGCTTAGGATCCTGCCAGTTCTTGTTTCTAAGTTTTCTGCTTGCTTTTCGAACTAGATTGGTTTTTGATTGATTGAGTAATATATATAGAGAGAGAGAGAGAGAGGATAGTGAAATGAACCAGCCACCCTAATCTTATTTAGTATATTTGACACCCTGATGTTATTTTTCAGCTACATCTAACACCATAATCTTATTTATAGTATTCCAACACCATAAATAAGATTCAGCACCAAAAAAAATAACAGCATGGTGCTAATATATGCACTATAAATAAGATTAAAGTGCTAGATATTACTTTACCTATGCATAATCTCCCTAATCTTATTTAGTATATTTGACACCCTGATGTTATTTTTCAGCTACTAACACCATAATCTTGTTGATTATGATTAGTTTTGATGATGTCTAATATAGAAGCAAAAAATTTATATAATATATCTCATACATTGACTAACTACTATGTTTAATGTAGATTAGTTCAAGTTGAATTAGAAAGAAGAATAATCAAGAAGGAGATAAGAAATTACAAGAAGAAGAAATTGAATCAAAGAAGATGTGAGTCAAATGATATGGAATGATCAAAAGAAGAGAAGGAAGAAAGAGTAGGATTATGAAGATTAATCAAGATGGGAGATTAAAGAAGGAAGAACTTGTTGAATGGAATGAGAATATAAATATTCAAGTTCTTATATTGATGATAGAAGGCTCCAAGATCATATGCAACGTAATCAGCAACTTTGTTCTACTCTGTTCACGTTCAGCACGGGCGACGTCTGGTAATTCGATGATATCTCACAAACCAGAGATCGGATTGAGACGAAACCAAAAGCATTGGAAAATAGACATCTAACACGTATTGGTGACAAAAATTCATGCCCAAAGGAGTTTAGATGAATTATTGATGAATTTTACAAGTTGACACAAAGATCAGCGTCACAGTCAAGAACAGCCTTCGGTATTTTGAGTATATCTCACAAACGACAAATCCGATTGAGCTGAAATCAGTGGCATATGAAAGTAGACTCATAGAGCTTTCCATAAAGAGTTGAACGGACCAAAACGGAGCTCAGACCAGAGAGATATGGCCCTCAGAAGTTGATAGTCAGTTCAAGTATTGCTCAATTGCATTTTATAAGTCAATACCGCAGTATAGGGTGCTATACCGCAGTATTGGACTTCAATACCGCAGTATAGGGTGCTATACTGCAGTATTGGACTTCCAGAGAATAATCAAATTTTTTTCAGTTAAGTCAATACCGCAGTATAGGATGCTATACCGCAGTATTGGACTTCCAGAGAGCTGTCAAACTTTTTCAGTAAAGTCAATACCGCAGTATAGGGTGCTATACCGCAGTATTGGACTTCAATACCGCAGTATAGGATGCTATACCGCAGTATTGGACTTCCAGAGAGCTGTCAAACTTTTTCAGTAAAGTCAATACCGCAGTATAGGGTGCTATACCGCAGTATTGGACTTCAATACCGCAGTATAGGGTGACATACCGCAGTATTGGACTTCCAGAGAGCAACCGAGTTTTTCAAAACTTGCCAATACCGCAGTATAGCTTTGTATACTGCAGTATAGGGCCATCCAGAGAGCAACCAAGTTTTTCAAGGCAAGTCAATACCGCAGTATGGGTATGTATACTGCAGTATAGGCTTATACAGAGAGCTCCCAAATTTTATAACTATTGCATACTGCAGTATAGGTTTGCATACTGCAGTATTGAGCTCTTAAACTTGTTTTCAACTTGACAAATGTTCTTGCATACTCCAGTATGGAGTTCTATACTCCAGTATTGCATACTTCACTAACATACTCCAGTATTGACGCAAGTATTGAACGTCAAACTTGAAAATCAAATCTGACGAATTTGCAATGCCTTCTTGTTTGATCTTAATACTTCCTATGATTAATCTCTAATGTTCCTAGATATGTTTAACCACTTTATTGGTGAGTTTCAGATGATTAAAACAAAGGATATTAGATTTGTATACTGCAGTATAGGGCCAACCCGAGAGCAATCAAATTTTCTCACCCAAGTCAATACCGCAGTATGTATTTGGATACTGCAGTATAGGCTCATACAGAAAGCTCTCAAATTTTATAACTATTGCATACTGCAGTATAGGTTTTCATACTACAGTATTGGGCAATCACGGGGACTCTCAACTTTGACAAAAACTCGCATACCACAGTATGTTAGTTGCTTACCGCAGTATAGGTCATGACTTTCGAACACAAGTCACGATGATTTGCCTCTGGAAGCTGCATACCGCAGTATGACTTTGGATACCGCAGTATGGGCACTTATGCACAGTGCCATACTGCAGTATGGATGAACTTACCGCGGTATACAACGGTCAAAATTGATTTTTGAATTACACGAATTTGCAAATCACTGTTGTTTGATCTTATTGCTTCCATAATTCATTCAATCATATTCCTAGCTATGTTTAACAAGTTTGTTGAGTGAATTTCAGTAAGGTCAGATGAAGATTATTGGAGGTCAAAGCCAAAAAGCAAAAAGTGAATAGTGCATTTAATGCACTTCTGCAAATCAACCTACTTTCAGCTAATCCATCTGAGCACGCCTTCTAAACGTTAAAGAATGCTTACTACAACAAGTAAAGTCATCTCCAACGGGCAAATTCTCAGAGAGCCACCTCAGATCAAATTACCACATAGATTAGTTGGAGTTTAGAGAGAGAAGCAGACCACACTTAATGACAATCAACTATAACGGTCTGATTCATCCTACAACGGTAAAAAACGGTCACACATCATTCTCTACCTATAAAAGACATGGATTCAAGCAGAAAAAAGAAGAGATACAAGTTTACAATGCCAAAATGCTGATACTCTGCTTCTACATCATTCTCACTCTGTTTTTCATATCTAAATAGCTTAGAGAGTGAAATGAATTGTATCTGAACTTCAGTGATCATTTATTCATTCCTTTGAGAGGAAAATTATTGTAAACACATTATCTTTCTGAGAGTTACTCAAGATTGGGTAATCTTGAGTGGGTTATACATTGTGTTGATTACAACTTGTAAGGGGGAGTGTATCCTAGTGAGAGGATAATCTCTAGTACAGAGTGTGTAATCAAGCAGTGTATTGATTACAGATTGTAAGGGAGAGTGAATCCTAGAGGGAGGATTGCTTCAGTTACAGATCGTGTAATCAAGCTTATTGAAGATAGTGGATTGAAAATCCCAAGTGAGGCTTGGGGACTGGACGTAGGTCAAGGAGGGCCGAACCAGTATAAGTCTGTTTGCAAGCTCTTCTCCCTTATCTCTTACATTTCCAGCATTTACATTTGAGTGTTAACCAATTGCTTGCAAACTTATCATTGTTGAACAAAGACGAATTTCCTTAATTGCGAAAGTAGTTTAAAGAAAGAAAATTTTTATACTTCACCCAATTCACCCCCCCTCTTGGGTTCAGCCGTAACTTACAAATCTTATTTATAGTATTCCAACACCATAAATAAGATTCGGCACCAAAAAAAAATAACAGCATGGTGCTAATATATGCACTTTAAATAAGATTAAAGTGCTAGATATTACTTTACCTATGCATAATCTCCCTTCAAATTTGCTAAAATTACACAAACCTCCCCTCATTTTTCAAAACCTATATACTATAGTCCAATTCTTAACACCATAATGAAATATTTTGTTAACTGCAATAAAAGAATTAAGTTTACTAGTTTTCAACATGTTAAAATATTTAAACTTACTAATATGCCCCTTATAATCTAATTATATATATACCCCTCTCTCCAACATAAAACATTTTAAGAAAATTGTTAACATTTTAACACATGATTCAAACGATAATATATATATTAAAACTTAAAAATTTAAGGAAAAATATACATGAAATATAATTAATAATTTTTTGTTATTATATTAAATATTATTCCATTGAGTTTTAAAATTTTTTATAGATCTATTTTTTAAATATTATTTCAGCCAACTTATATATTTAAATTATTAAAAATTACCAAGGTAAATTTACTTAAGTAAAAATATTATGATGTAATAAAAAATTTTAACATATGTGCAGTAAAATAATAAAAAAAATTAAAATATATTTATTGTAATTATATTTGGATTGTATAAAAAGGTACTTTTTTGGTAAATATAAATGGTTGAACAACTTTTGTGTTAAATATCGATCGGTATTTTAGTCAAAATAAATGTTTGAGAGTCAAATTTAACAGTAAGCTAACATGTGGTTGGATGGAAAAATACTTTAAAATAGGATCATACTTATATCAAGTTTCTTAAATCTATTACATCAAGTTCATCAATTACATAAGATCATATGTCCTATTTTTTCATGTGGATTTATAGTTAAATAATAACAATTCAAAATAGGACACATGATTACATGTGATTACAAAACTTGATAAAATAAATATAAGAAACTTGATCTGATTTGAGTATTTTTTTAAAAATATATATATATATATATAGGGGAGGTTCATGTAACACATATTTAATTTAAGGGATGTTTATATACATTTTCATAATAAAGGGGAGATTTATGTAATTTGGGTAAAATAGAAGAGTAGTTGGAGTATTTTACTTACAAACATATATATCCCTTTATTTCCAAAAAAGGAAAGAAAAAAGACATAAGTTCCTATTGATTCTTGGTCAATTAACATAAGTTGTTACGGATTAATAGGGTTTGAGGCTTATTTGAAATCTATAAACCACTCTTGATGCACAAGCATATTAGATAGATTAAAGTTCATACAAATAATTTATATTATTCATAAAACCACACACACACATATATATACTCCTCTAAGAACTACAAAGTAAGTCTTATATTTAGGACAGAATATATAATTGAAACACCAACAATGATACGGTACGGACCCACAATTTGAGACATGGATCAATATGGACTCGCTACTTTGAGTTTTGACTTTGGATTTTGGCAAAATCCAAATTCTTTATTTAAACAACAAAGTGGGTCTTAAATTTAGCACCATAGGAGTATATAATTGAAACACCAATAGTGATACGGACTGACAATTTAAGACAAGGATGGATATGGAGTTTCTAGTTTGAGTTTTGAGTTTGGATTCTGCCAAAATCCAGACTCTTTTTGCCTCGCAACTTGTTTGTCAAGTAATCCACAGCATACTCTCCATGATTGTATCTTTTAAACTTAATTGGGTTGTTTTCATCCACGAATTCTGGCATTGGACCGATCTCTACTTCATAGCTTGGCGCATAGAATGTCACAATAGACATTCTATCTTTCTCTTCATTAGCTACAGCTCTATGTTCTACACTCTTGTATTTCCCATTTGTAACCACCTGCATAATTTCACATCACATTCATATCTAACACAAAACACTGCTAATATGAACAGAAAAGAGAACCTTTCAATGTTTGGGTCAATAGTCAATACAATGTTTGGTCCATATAATTTACCCTTATTTTATTTTTGATCTATAGTTTCAAATAATAGGTCTTGGTCAATAAAAAAGAAAAAATTAAACAAATGTACTCCCACTGATCCTTCATATATATACGTATTTATTTAATTTGATTAGATTGAAGAAATTAGTTGAATTAATTAATATGATATATATTTTTCAAAACACATTAGCTATCTTTTTTAATTTACTCATTCCTCTTTCTTTCTGATTATTGTTGAGGGGGAATTAATAGGGATAAATTAAGAAAAGATGGACAAATGCGAAAACTAAGTCTTATATTTAGGACCAAAATTAACTCCTCAAATATGTCTTATATTAAAGACTAGAGGAGTATGTATTAATATTTTATTCGGAAAGAAATTTGAGGGACCAAACCTTAACACCTAAACTGAAATACTATAATTGTGTGTATCTTACTTCGAGGGTGTCTCCTAGGTTGATGAAAAGAGCATTTGGATCAGGCTGAACAGGAAACCATGTGGAGTTCTTAAGAATCTCAAGTCCCACAGGGCTTCCCTTTGCTTCCTGCAGAACAGTGATGGCACTTCCATCAGAATGAGGACTCAGTCCCATCACAAGGTCTGGTCTTGAACATGGTGGGTAATAGTTCATCCTCACACCTTGAACTGCCTCACCAAACATCTCACTAAAAGTTTCTTCTTTCAATCCAAGCCCTAAAGCGATGAATTCTAGAAGCTTCTGACATAGCTTCCTCACTTCTATTGTGTGCTCTTCCAAAGTTTCACTGCATAATATAATAATTCATTAATCAGTCTTTTTTTCCCAAAACAATTAGGGTTAGGTTGCTTCCGGCACCCTAAACTATTTTACAAATAGCACTCATTATGCAAAAGTAATTCTCGGTGTATCCATCGCCTCAAAGAATTTCTCCAATATTAACACCTGGATGGTACCCACAAGATTAAGGTGTTTATTGCTACGAAGAAAACACTTAAAGAATAAAATTGCACCAAAAAATTATTTTAGGATGTTTACTGAATGCTATTTAAAAATATTGGCTAAAGTATATTTTTAGTTCTCTAAGTTTTACATAAAGCACACTTTTAGTCCTTTAACTTTATAAAGTATATTTTTAGTCCTAAAATTCTAACACCGTTAAGTTGTTAACGGAAAATGCTGACACAACGAACTCAAGTGATGACTAATAACATTTAATTACATAAATTTTATATATTCTTCAATTTACCTATTATTTAAATTTAAAGTTAATAGCATTTAATTACACATTCATCACTTAAATTTACATCATTATCACTTGAGTTTACATTTTTCGTTAGCAAAATTAACGGTGTTAGAATTTTAGGACTAAAAGTATACTTTATAAAGTTAAGGGACCAAAAGTATACCTCATGTAAACTTAAAGGACTAAAAGTATATTTTAGCCAAAAATATTTTAAGTATCAGGAATGCCTAAAAATTACTTTACTAGAAAAATACCCCAGGATACTGGTTGCAATATATTTAATATAACCCTTTATTTTATCAAATTGTTGAACTCTACAAAATATATGGCATCATTATGTTGAGGTCACCTGAACCCTTCCGGCCTGTTTGGCCATAGATGTGGAAGCCTCTCACTGGGAGGTACAGTTACAAGAGCAAACATGTTGCACCAATCTAGCTTCTGATTCTCTGAGAAAACAAAAGCTTGACCATATCCTTGTACTATCCCAGGAATCATTGGGTATTTCTTCTTCTCTTCCGAAGGTAGCATGAAAAAGTCCTTGCTTAGCTCTTCTATACTATCCAGAAGTTTCTGAGAAATCCCATGATTTTTGACCTAACAATACCATCAAAGTTCCAACCTTTCAGCTTCAGAAATAAGAATAATATAAAAAACAGTACCAATGATTCTTGTATTTCAGCTAATATGAGATTTTACTATCTTAATCAGTAGTCCTATATATTCAAGTCATGAATATAAGCATTTTAGGAAAATGAAACCTTTGGGAAATGTATTTTTCCCAAACATGTGTGTTATATGAAAACAAGGCCAAAGGGAGGGATTCATCACTAAAGAATATATATATATATATATATATATATATATATAATGAGGGAGAGCCCCTTAAACTTATAAACCACACTTTATGTGTGAAGATTTCCGATGTAAGACTCAGTGACAATATGCAACGAAGTTGGGTTAAAAACTTGTTGTGAGTTTTGTTGTTCTTGGGATTCTAATCCAACTCAAACTAAACTAATTGGATAAAGATCATTGAAGGTAGTATATAATGTTGAGGGAAGTTCTATAAAATTGGTTTAAGCTATTTTGAGATAATCCCAATATATAATACCTATATATCTTTAAAATAATCTAATAATAAATGTTCATGGAAAAAATAAAACTATCATGTACCTGAAAGAATCCCCATTCTTCACAAGCAGCAGAAAGCTTCAGAATTTCTTGGTGGCGTTCTTGTGTGATTCCTTTGAGAAGCTTTGAGAAATCAACGGTGGGGATGTCAAGTAGTGTTGTAGCAGAAGTAATAGGTTGTGATTTTTCAGTGTCGTCTCTCACAAATCTTTGAGGAATATTTTTGGGATTAGTTTTTCTGAGTTCTTGGACATCATCAATGTGTCCAACTTTGATGTTAGAAACAAGCACTTTAGCCATGGACACAAACACACAGAAAATATATGTATATCTGAAGCTACTAAAATTTGTATATCTCAGACTCTGAAACCAAGCTTGTATTTATAGTGGAAATGAGTGCATCCTTGTCAAGCCATAGTTACCTACTTCAATATTGAAACCCCATGAATTATTTCCTTAAATTTGGATGGGTTTTTTTTTTTTTTTTTGGCTCGAAAAATTTGGATGGGGTTCAATCTCCAAGAAGTTCATTTATTTATTTATATATTTTTTTGGCAGGAAAAGTTCATTTATTTATTTTTTTTGTTTGTTGTGAGATGCGATGTATAAACAATACTAAACAAGTATAATATTTTGGGGAAAAACTGTCAATTCCTTTTCTTTCTGTTTTTCAACAAAAACAAGGGGGGGGGGGGGGGGGGGGGTTTCAATTCCTGCTGGTATATAACACAATTTTCACCTCTAACTATATCTCTTAGGACATTAACAATTAAGATTCCTTTGGATATGATTCCTATTCCTAAGGAATATTCTGAAGATAAGACAAGAGTAGGTTTGCAATAGTCTCTTATCAATCAATAAGTTGGGACCAAGCCCTCGTAGCGCAGATGGTATGGACACCAGTCTTTGAGCTGGCTTTTAGAGCTTCAATTCTTGCCTAGACCACTAGGTCCCATTTTAAATAAAAAAATAAAAAAAAATAAAAATCAATGAGTTGGGAATATGCTCATCCCCCAAACCTAGCATTTAGGGATGACGCATGGACTCTTTTTTTTTTTTTTTCAATTACTATTTTTTCTTATTTATTTGTGTTAAGTTGTACTTTTATCCAACACACCCAATATCCTAAATTAGTTATTTTTTGTGTACATATAGCACATAAGGTATTTTTCCATAAGCACTTGGTATCCTAATCCAATTTCTTATGCTTTCAACACCCTACAGTGTTTTCCCCCAATAACACTCAAGATTCTAAACTAATTTTCAGTGTATCCTATTAAGTAGCAATGAGCTAGCACCCTTAATTCACTACTCTTCACTATTACCATAATAGTATCGCAAATGACAACAAACTATTTGAGATGTGGTTGTTGGTTGCATTATTGTTATGGCAAATAATTAGTGAAATGCAGTAAATTACAATGTAAATGTAGTAAATCACTGAGAGGATTATTTTATTTTTAATGAGTTTGAAATTTGAAAAAATGGTTATCAATTATATTACTACTGTTGTGGTAATTACATCGCTAAGGAAGTATAGCAAACTGTGACATAAAAGTAGTAAATCACCACAAGGTTTCATTTAGTTTAACAAGTTTAAGATTTAACAAAAGTGGTTTCGATCATGTCAGTTGCATAACTGTTATACTTCATCCGGTCCTTAATATAAGATATATTTATATTTAGATTGAAGAAGTTAATTGAATTAATAAATATAAAATGTATTTTCTAAAACACTCCGGTTATTTTCCTCAATTCTCTCATTCTATCTCTTTCTTGACTATTATTGAGATTTAAGAGAACATCAATAGAAGTAAATTAGAAAAATGTTGACAAATATGAAAACAAAATCAATTCCCCAAATATTTTTTATTTTTGGAACCGGAGAGACTAGTAAATATCTAATAAATTGAAGCAAATTTCTTTGTAATCACCCCACACCAAAAAAAAAAAAAAAAGAGGGAGAGAGAGAGGTGGTTTTATTAATAAAAAAAATTGTTGAAAGAACATATTCAAAAACTAGTAGTTCGAGCTATAAGAGATAGAAATAGTTTTAAAAGATTTTACGTCAGCTGAATCAAAACAAAAAGATTTATATCAGAATCACAAACTCTCGATGTAAAGTTAAAATCTTATAAATCATATAATGAAACATAATGCCGGTATAATGCATATTAATAATATGGATCACAGGATCAGCATTTTCCCCTTAAGAATAGACGATTGATGAGCATATATTCAAAAATTAAATCTAAAAAAATATCTTCCTTAGGTGGTATCCTGTTAAGTACTTATCTAACCAAACATAGAATGTCATTAAATTATTCACAGCATATGCTTCCACGTTCTGCCTTCAGTGGGTTTTTTTGTTTGACCTCAAGCCTTTAGAGGTTGAAGAACACAACAAAATAATAATAATGAGGATATTATAATAAATAAACGTCCTGATGATGGTGTATTAATTATTGAGAAAAATCCAGAAAAATACAGTTAAAAATGGGGGAAAAAAAACAAATTGGAGCTGCGAATTTATCATATCCCATGTTAGAAATGAAGTAGGAATCTGGGATTTCTAATTCTGACCAAATTGCCCAAGTTAAGTTATGAAACATGAAAGTAAAGTCGTTAATGTAAAATTTTATGTTGTTAATATAGATACAGATGTTGTTATTGATCTCTGAAACTTGTGCTCTCAAAATTTTATCTTGTTTTAGGATATAAAGTTGTGAAATATGAAAGTCGTCAATGTAAAATTTAATGTTGTTATAATATATATATATATATATATATATATATATATATATATATATATATATATAGTTATTGACCCCTAAAACTTGTGCTCTTAAAATTATCCCTAATTTTTAGAATATGAAGTTGTTAAACATGAAAGTAAAGTCGTTAATGTAAAATATGATGTTGTCAATATATAGATACAGATGTTATTATTGAACCTTGAAAATTATGCCCTCAAAATTATCCCTACTTTTTGGGACATGAAGTTGTAAAACATGAAAGTGAAGTTGTTAATGTAAAATTTAATATTGTTAATATGTATACAGATATTGTTATTGACCCCTGAAACTTGTGCTCTTAAAATTATCCTTGATTTTTTGGGATATGAAGGTGTGAAACACAAAAGTAAAGTGTTAATGTAAAATATAGTGTTGTAAATATAAATACAAATATTATTATTGACCCCTGAAACTTATGCCCTCAAAATTATCCCTATTTTTTAATATGAAGTTATGAAATATGAAAGTAAAGTCGTTAATGTAAAATATGATATTAATATTGTTCTGCCCTAAGAACACAGAGAGATTGGACTTGACTAAGTTGTCAAGCCTAGAGCCTATGTACCCTGTAAAGGGATCAAAGTCCACGTAATTCGAGACACACACAGGCGTGTAGCCAAGGGGGTGGGGTGTGTGCTCTGTGTGGCAGAGAGTCAAGGAGTTTAGAGTTAGAACCCGTGCACCTGGTTAGGGTTTCCTTGTATTTATAGAGGAGTCTGGTGTGAGTATCCCCGGGTTGATGAGCGATATCCGGGGCCGAGATATCAGGGGCTGATATCTCGGGATCACGATTGGGGGAGATCCTCGATTAATGAGACCCTAGATCAGTGGGATCCCATATCTTTTGCCCATTATTGGGCTGATTCTGCCTTAGGCATGGTTGGGCCGTGGTCTGGATATGGGCCTTTTGGGCCGATCCGTAACAGTTGCCCCCCCAGCTTGGTCGTTCAGGCCTCTGGACGGCCGAGATGTACATTGCCTCTAGCCCTTGCTAAGGCCGGGGCATTCTTCTTTAGCTGGACCGGCTTATTACTGCCGAGGCCCATAGGGTGGCTTTGAGTCCGGGGCCTGGCTTCTCATGACTTTGAAAGGTTCAACTCTCGTTATCGTGCCAAGAATGCCCTGCTTTAAGTAGCCGGGGTGGTTACCCAACCCGGATCGATCCGGGATGCGTTGCGTTTGAATCCAGGTGTCGATCTCGGTTGTTGAAGTCGTCTACTCCTCAGTTCCGAGGTAATGTCTCCAGGATCTGGGATAATGCTGAGGCGGTTCGCCTATCTCTGAGTTTGGAGTCTTTCTTCAGATTAGCTCGGGCTAGATTGTTTGTGAATCTATACCCTCTTGGCTATCTACCGCACAGTGCTGGGTTGTGTCATGTTGACCCTGGTTACTGATGTCCTTTTGCTCAAAGATCCGAGGTATGCCTCAAGGATCCGAGGTAATATCAAGGAGTTCGCTCGACTTTGGGGTCGGGATCCTTATGCATTCGCCATTACCGTCAAATGACATCTGGCGGCTTGTGCTTTCTGCGCGGACTTGATGTGTCCATCGTGTCACGTACTTCAGCCCTTCCTTCCGGGCTTAGAGGTCTCTAGGCTGCCAAGGCACCTTTACTGTTTTATTCCGGATTTCGTATCCGAATTGCTCCATATTCCGGATTTCTTATCCGAATTGTTCCATCTTTGATACGCTTTTGTCCGAGTCTTTGACGAATTTGGATTCGTGACCTTCTACTCATTTGTTAGCTCGGATTTGTAGTGCTGGGTTTTTCTCCCGAGGCCCGGTCTTTTTGCCTTCCCCTTGCTCTTTACTTTTCGCTTACCTCAGCCAAGGTTCTTTGTCTTAGCTGTCCTCGGCCTCGGTTGATGCTTTTCAAAGTTGCTCTGTGTTGCTGACAGCCTAACAGTGTCACTCTTGTCTTGTTGCCCCCCAGCCTGGCAGTCGAGGGCTCTGGGCTGCCGGGGTGCGTTGACCGCTTAACCCGGATCTCATGTCTGAGGTTAAAGTTTTGTTTCATCCATCAAGGTGGTTCCCTCAGATGATGTCGTTCCTCCGAGTTGGTCTTGACCAAAGATGCGCTCCTGTCAAGGCATCAAGCCCATTCTGACACAACTTCCTCATTTGAAGCAGATTGCCTCGGACTGCCTCAGTCCGGCCGTTGATCTAACCAAGCACTTGAATTCGGTCACATTTCTGAACTTTGCCGGGCATGCCTACCGGGCTTATGTGAAGGACGATGTCTGAGTTCTGCTCCGTCTTGCAAGGAGGTGATGAGGCCGGGTCAGGAGCTCCTGAGGCTAGTCTGTGAAAAGAGGTGGTGCTTTCTGGTGATGCTGCTTTCCCGAGCTAGGGCGCCTATGCCCAGTCACTCTTCTATATACTCGACCAGCGTTTACGTCCGGGAGTTTAATTTACTGACCGCATTAAGTACAGGTCTATATGCTCGACCAGCGCTTACGTTCGGGAGTTTAGTTTACCGACCGCATTAAGTATAGGTCTATATACTCGACCATCGTTTACGTCTGGGAGTTTAGATATTTGTCGGCTGTAATGGATACGAGCCGTTTTCACTCTACCACACTTTCGCGTGGGAGGTTGGGGCAGGGTTGTCTTGTTTCAACCTCGTCAGGTCTAACTAACCGCACTACCCTATTCCAACTTTCATTAGTCGGAATTCCAACTTTCACTAGTCGGATTATTTTTAACCGACGTAAGGGCTAAACTACCACATGTTCAACCGAGGCTTCGTCTGCCTCTAATCAAACATTTTGACCTGATCAGGGTCGACATGGTAGTCCGCTTCCTTAGTTGGGCGAGCGTTGACGCGTCAATTTCACGAAAGGCCACGTATGGCGCCTTCGCTGAGTTCTAACCAATGCCTGTAGGAGTACAACGGCCGGTTTTCGTACATCTAGATGTTTTTAGTTTTCGGCCGGGTACATGACCTCGGAGCCGTTTGTTGGACCGGGTTTATTAGCCTCGGGTTCATGCCGGGTTTCAGGACCTCAGCTTCACGCCGGGTTTATGGACCTCGGCTTCATGCCGGGTTTATTGACCTCGGCTTCACACCGGGCTTTCTTGACCTTGGCTTCATGCCCGGTTTAGGGACCTCAGCTTTATGCCGGGTTTATGGACCTCAGCTTCATGCCGGGTTTAGGGACTCGGTGTATTTCTTTGACGGATTAACTTCCATTGAGGAATTCGTTTGTCCGAGATGGGTGTCGTAACCCTTTTTTCCATTATGGGTGTCGTAACCCTTGATTCCACTATGGGTGTCATAACCCTTGATTTGCTTTTACGCGGAGCCCGGACTTTAACCAGATTCGGTGTAGCCGGGGTCCATTAAAGGACTTATGCAGATCCCGAACGTTGATTAGATTCAGTTAACCGGGTCCGACTTTAAACTTCACATGGAGCCCGGGCTTTAACCAGCTTTGGTGTAGCCGAGGTCTGCCTTCTTTCCTTAACATGAATTTAAGATAGACTTGGCGGCCATAGCCGTTGCAAGTAAATCCGATAAAGAACTTTAAAATGGACTTAGCGGCCGTAGCCGTCGCAACCTGATTTAGGAAAATAGGTTTGCGTACCTCAGATTCATGCATGTATTTCTTGGACATGATTTTCGGAAACAGGTTTATATACCTCGGATTCCTTCATGTTTTCCTTCGACATGATTTTTGGAAACGAGTTTATGTACCTCGAATTTCTACGTGTTTAACTTTGGCAGTATTGCCGCCTTCAAAGCTGTACACGGACTCTGGATTTTAACGAGATTCGATTTAAATCGGATTCGCTTAGGGAAATCCTCATTAGCAATTGCATAGGATAATACTCTGTGGCTTTCACAAGAGGTCTCCTTCATTAGAATCTCTCTTTCCTTTAGAAGTCTTTCACTTGAATGCCATGCGCAAAAATCTAGGAGCAAACTTTTCAGGGCCTGATTTGCAATATCCATTCATCATTGCAGTGTATGTCACACTATTTGGAACTAAACCAGATTCCATTAGCTGTTATGAGCCAGGGCGGCATCTAGCTATAATAGATCTTTAGCTTGTCAGTGTTCCAGGTTCTTTTGACCGGCTTCCGGGCCAGGGTTTCGAGGATGTATGCCCCTCCGTCGAGCTTCTCCTTGATCCGGTGGGGACCTTCCTAGCTTGCCGCCAGCTTCCCGTCTTTGGCATTCTTGTTGGCTATGTCGGCCCGTCAGAGTACGAGGTTCCTGCGATTGAATGACCGGGGTCTGACCTTTCTGTTGTACTTAACCGCGAGTAGATGCTTGGCGGGTACTTCCCGGCAGTGTGCCATGACTCGGATTTCGTCAATGAGGTCCAAGCCAGTCTTCCAGGTGTCGTTGTTCGACTCCTGCCCTTCTTGTCTGGCTCTAACCTTTCTCTATGATGGCTGCCCGATTCCGACCGGGATCATTGCCTCCCATCCATAGGTTAGCCTGTAGGGGGTTTCCTGGGTCGAAGACTGCACGCTTGTCCGGTATCCCCAAAAAACGTTGTGGAGCTGCTCGGTCTAGTTGGTGTCAGCTTGCAACATCCGCCTCTTGAGCCCGTCCAGGATGACTTTATTGGCAGCTTCGGCCTGGCCGTTCGACTGCGGGTGTTCCACAGACGAGAAGTGCTGTTTAATGTCCAGGTTGGACATAAACGCTTGGAATCGGTGGTCCATGAACTGGGTCCCATTGTCCGTGACGACCTCGGCTGGTATGCCGAAGCGGGAGACGATGTTGTGCCGGAAAAACTTCATTATTCTGGCCGAGGTTATTGTGGCCAGTGGCTCTGCCTCGATCCACTTGGTAAAGTAGTCTATTGCGACAATGAGCCATCTGCATTGATCCTGCGCTGGTCGGAATGGTCCGAGGATGTCCATGCCCCATTTGTAGACGGGCCAGGGGGCTGGCATTCCTTTCAATTCTGTGGGCGGCGGCCATATGATCCTAGCGTGTATCTGGCAACTATCTCATGTCTTGGTTTAGTTCCATGGCACCATGCTTCATGGTAGACCAATAGTAGCTGGTGCGTAGTGCCTTTCTAGCGAGGGCCTTGCCCCCCATGTGGTGGTCGTTGCTGCCCTCGTGTAGTTCGGCTAGCACATACTTTGCCTCGGTTTCGCCGAGACATCGCATCATCGGGCAGTGCAGTCCCTTTCTATAGGGTTGATCGTCTACCATTGCGTAGAGGGAGGCTTTTTGGATCGGCTTCTTGGCCTCGGCCGAGTTGGTGGGGATAATTCCCCTTTTTAGGTAGTCTTCTATCAGCTTCCTCCAGTCAAGCCCTGCCGAGATGGTCATGACACAGCTCGGCTCGGTCAGGTTCTGCTAGATCACCGTCCTGTGATTGTCTGGTCCCTTAGTGCTTGCCATCTTGGGGAGGATGTCGGCTCTGGCGTTCTCCTCTCTGGGGATATGGGAGACGGTCACTTCCTCGAACTCGGCCATGAGCTCTTTGGCGTGGTTTAGATAGTTCGCCATAAGAGGGCCTTTTGCTTGGTGGCTGCCGTCAATCTGTGCGGCGACGAGCTGCGAGTCGGTTAAAACCTTTACTCGGTGTGCGCCGTTGTCTTTTGCCTGTAGTAATCTGGCCAGCAGAGCCTCGTACTCGGCTTGGTTATTGGAGGTCGGGGACTTCAATTGGAGAGAGTGCTCGGTAGCGACCCCCTGGGGGCTTTCCACGATGACTCCTGCGCCGCTGCCCTTAGCGTTAGACGATCCATCTACATAGACCTTCTAAGTCCCGTCGTTTGTTACTTTCGGGGTGAGTTCCCTGATGAAGTCCGCTAATGCCTATGGCTTGATCGCCTGCCAGGCCTCGAAGGTTATGTGGAACTCTGACAGCTTAATGGCCCAGTTGGTCATTCTTCCAGCTAAGTCCGACTTATGGAGGACCTGCCGGATCTGTTGGCTGGTGCATACCACTATTTGATGTCCTTGAAAGTAAGGCCGGAGCCTTCTTGCCGCGGTAAGTAGGGCGAAGGCCACTTTCTCAAGTTTTTGGTACCGGAGTTCAGAGCTCTGTAAAGCCTTGCTGATGAAGTATATCGGCACCTGTCCGGCCTCGGCTTCTCTTACCAAGGCAGCGCTGACGGCTTCATTACCGATCGAGAGGTACAAGAACAAGGTCTCCCTCGGGTCCGGTTTAGTGAGTACCGGCGGGTGGCCAGACCCCGCTTGATTTCTGCGAAGGCGACGTCGCAGTCCGGATTCCAACCGCCTTGGGTTTCTTTCTTTAGTAACTTGAAGAGAGGTAGGGCTTTCTCGACCGACTTCGGTAAAAACCTTGTCAGGGCAGCGAGCCGGCCTGTCAGCTGCTGTACCTCCTTCTTGGTTCTCGGGGGCTGCATTTCTAGGACGGCCTTGCATTTGTTCGGGTTGGCTTTGATTCCTCGGTTGGTTACCATGAAGCCTAAGAACTTTCCAGCCGGAACTCCAAAGGCACGTTTGGCCGGGTTCAACCTGATTCGATGTCTTCTTAGTTTTTCAAACGTCTGTTCTAGGTCCCGGATGTGGTCTTCTGGAAGCTTCGACTTGACGATCATGTCGTTGATGTAGACTTCTATGTTGCGGCCGATCTGGTCTTTGAAAACTCGGTTCATCATCCTTTGATAGGTGGCTCCGGCGTTTTTTAAACTGAAGGGCATGACGTTGTAGCAGTAGTTTGCCTTGTCCGTCATGAAGGCGGTTTTTTCCTAGTCGTCCGGATGCATGGCGATCTGATTGTACCCGGAGTAGGCGTCCATGAAGGAGAGGAGCTGGTTCCCGGCCGAGTTGTCTACGAGCTGGTCGACATTGGGCATCGGGTAAGAGTCCTTTAGACATGCCTTGTTAAGGTTGGTGTAGTCGACGCATACTCTCCATTTGCCGCTAGGTTTGAGTACCATGACTACGTTGGAGAGCTAGGTGGTATATTGCACCTCTCGAATGAAACCGACCGCTGGAGCTCTTCAACATGGCTCTCGAGGGCCTTCTGTCGGTTGTCGGCAATGTTCCTCTTCTTTTGTGCCACTAGTCTCGATCCCGGCCATATGCCGAGTTTGTGGCAGCAAAAGAGGGGGTCGATGCTGGGTATCTCGGCCGAGGTCCAGGCGAAGACGTCTTGGTTCTACCTGAGGAAACGAATCATACGCGTTTTTAGGTCGTCCCTCATGTCTCGGCCAATTTTGGCGGTCTTGGACGGGTCCGCCCCTAGCATTATCTCCTCCAGTTCTCCTTCCGGCTCGGGCCTCGGGTTTTCCTGCTCTCGGAGGTCGAGTTCCACCATGTTGACCGGGTGCCGAGGGTGCTTGTCGCTGTCGGCCTCGGCTACTGGCTCGTTGGATCGGAGCCGAGGTGGAGATGAGGGTCCTCCTTCCTCGACTCGGAGAGCTTTGAAGTAGCATTGCCTTGACTCTTTTTGGTCTCCGGATACCACAACTATCTGGTTCTTGTCATTAACCATCTTCAGTTTCTGGTGCTTGGTGGGCACCTAGTATGTCCCAGTTGTGGATCGTTGGTCGACCTAAGATGACGTTGTACGGGGACCAGAAGTCGGCTACTATGAACCTGACGCGTTCAGACTTGAAGGCTTCCTTTGTCCCGAGGGTAAGTTTGAGGTCGGTCTAACCTTTCGGGAAGGATTGCTCGCCGTTGAATCCAATCGGGGTGGTCTTGCACGGCTTGAGATCTTCTTTGTCGAGGTGCATCCTTTTGTAGGTGTCCCAGCTTATGATGTCGGCCGAACTTCCTGCATCCACGAAGATTCTCTTGACTCGGCAATTCACCATGGTGCCGGTGATCACCAATCCGTCTAGGTTACCGGGAATGACGTATCTTAGCTCGTCGTTGGTTAAGGTCAAGGTGGGCGGCTTTGGCCTTTTGGGATCGTCCTTGAACTTGGGGAGGTCTCTAACGGTTAGGACCTTGCGGAGGTATTTCTCCCGCTGGCTTACGGTATCTCCTCCCCCTCCGAATCCTCCGCTGACGACGTTGCATTGGAAATCCACGTCGGGAAACTCGTCGTCAGAGGCAGTCTTCTGCTTTTTTTCCCGGCTTTTGGGTCTCCTTGGTCGGACTTCTAGTACGGCCGCGGTCGTTGCGCTTGCCGCTCGTCCTTCCGTGGGTCTTGATGACATATTGACGTAGCTTTCCTTCTCTCATAAACTTTTCAATGGCATCATTGAGGTCATAGCATTCGTCGGTGGTATGTCCATGGAAATCGTGGAACGTACAGAACTTGGTACGGTCCGTGTTGGAGCGGCCTCTACTCGGCCTCGGCTTGCCAACCCGCCTCATCTCGGCCTGGGCTACTTCTTTCCATACCTGTGACCGAGCGGCATTCAACGGAGTGTAGCTGTCGTACTTTGCCTTGTGGTCGGCTCGGTCGGGTCTTGTGCGGCTCTCCCGGTTCCGCCTTCATCAGGGGCAGCATTTCTTACCCGTTTGTCGGCGTTGGCTGCTTCCATTTGCTCCACTTCCAGGTACTTTTTCGCCTGGGTGTAGAACTCGGTCAAGGTGTAAACCGGGTTTTTACATAAGTTCCGGGCCAGTCGTGATGACAGATCTAGCCCGTTGACCAGGCGTGGACGTTCTCTGGCAGGGAGTGAACTTGCATTGCCACGTCGTGGAATCGGTCCAGATATTTCTGTAGCGCCTCACCTTTCTTCTGTCGCACTTTACTCAGTGTGAATTCGGATTTTGGCTGCTTTTTACTTATGGCGACATGCAAATCGAACTTTCATCCGAGGTCTTCAAAGCTCCAGATAGAGTTGTCCGGGAGTGAACTCAGGCGCTTGTGCGCCGGCCCGGTCAGAGTGGCCGCAAAGAGTCGCTGGATGACTGGGCCATCAATTGACTAGACCCACATAAGTTTTTCAAATATCTCCAGATGGTTGCGTGGAGCCTGAGTTCCGTTGTACATCGGGAGGTCGGCCAGGTCAAAGTGTCTCGGGTAACGGGCCGTTGCCGCAGCCTTGGAGAATGGGGGTCTTCTGGACTCCGTCAGGCATTTCATTCGATATTCCCAGGGAGAACCACGGCGGGGTGATCTGCGGGCCCGGGGACCTCCGTCTTCTACGCGGCGCTCTTCTCGGTCTCGGCCCTCCCTGGCGATCCGGGTGGCACGGTTAATACCGTCATCCTGGTTTCTCGTGTCGTTGATGTTCTCTGGAGATGGTAGGCGGCCTCGTCCTGCACCCGTCCTACCGTCAGGTTCACCGCTGTCTGTGCGCGTGGTTTTGGGTTCTGGGCTACTCGATGAGCTACTATTGTTTACGGGAGCCCTTTTCCCTCTTTTATGATTCCTCCTGTGATTTTCGTGTCGGCGATTGATTTCGAGCTCGTCCCTGATCATGCGGCCGAGGACTTCAAAATCTGCCTCTCGCTGGAGGTGGTCTCGTTTCTCCTTGTTTTCAAACCTTTGGAGTAACGACTCTTGTATCCTCCGTAAGGTGCGGACGTCGGCTTCGACTGCCAGTACGTCTTGGGTTGGAGCCTCCGTGTGCGCTTCTGGCAACGGGTGATCATTTGTGTGCGGGGAGGTTGCCGTTGCGGCTGCTCCTGCGGCTGGTTGAGTCCAGCCGGCGGTTGGCTTGCTTGGGGGTCTCCGCCAACCGGTTGCGGTGGGTTTCTGCTGTGGCTTCTGATGCTTGACATCAGTGGTGTTAAACCAGATTTGGTGTGACCGGGTCCACCTTCGAAAATTCACACGGAGCCGGGGCTTTAACCGGATTCGGCATGGCCGAAGTCCGCCTTCAAAAATTATCACGGAGCCGGGATTTTGACCAGATCCTATGTAACTGGGGTCCGTCTTCAATAATTCACACGGAGCCCGGGCTTTAACCAGATCGGCGTAGCCGTGGTCCGCCTTCAAGAATTCTGTGGGATCCCAGTTTGTAACCATATTTGGTGTAACCGAGTCCTTCTCACAAACAATTATAGCCGGCGTGGATTTGCTCAATATTATAGCAAGCGTGGAATTTCAACTGAATGCAAGGTTGACACCCTTGCTTCCGTATCTGCCCATGAGGGATTGCGGCTTTTGCAGCATGAACACTAAAGAACTTAATGGGGCTGTTACATTTACCGTGATAAATGCAAGTGATTGTCCCTCTCTTCATATTGATGGGAACAGTTGGTGGATAGTGTTGATGAGGGCAAATGTATGCAGTTATGCAGAATTATCAGAGCTAGTGGGACTAATGGTTGATATTAGCCCGCTCGGAGCTGTCGGGGAGCACCTTCATAAGCCTCCTTGAGAACGAGGATGTGACCTCGGTATCTCAGCTCCTCCTCATCTCGGCGTATCATCAACCTCGGCTATCGCGATGGAGTCGAGATGCGTTGAATTAGCCTCAGCTTAACAACACCCTCAGCTACCACGATTTGTCTGTTTGCCCTGTCTCCAAACAATTCTCATAGAAGAAAGAATAGGTCAATGAGATCAGACGCTATTACTATATGTTTGGAGGGTTTTAGTGATCCGTTAACTCTTTCTAATGTGAATAACGCAAAGCAGATATAGCAAAGGCAAACATAAAGAAAACTTCCCTGCATCACTGAGTCGTAAAAATAACTCCTTTGGGATTGAATGGCATGGAGAGTTCAAATGTTGTGGTTGCTTATGATCCAAATAGAGCATGCCAGAATTAAAAAGTCTAGGTTCCCAAGGAGAGAGGATAATGATCCTTCTTCTTAAAAGCATTCCCAAAGAGAAAATCTGACGATCCTTCCAACTATCTTCTCATCCCCTGGTCGCATGGAGAGTTAAAGAAAACCCATGAGAAGTAGTTCAAAACCAAAGCTATTGCTCAAATCCGAGTTCCCAAGGAAGGAGACCTGGGTTCCCAGGTGTCAGGATGGTCGAGTGGTCTAAGGCGCCAGACTCAAGTTTTGGTCCTCTAACGAGGGCATGAGTTTCCAAGGAGAGAGGAAGAGGATCCTGAAGATCCGGGAGATAGGGGATGTCGATCCTTCCCCCACTATCTTCTGGTCAAACAATGCTTTCTATTGCCAGTTGATTAAACAGGAAATTCCTTCGACTTCTTCATTGCGACTATCCTAGGTCGCGGGAATCAAATAAAAATTTATCGATTCCCCACGGACGGCGCCAACGTTCTGTCCTAAGAACACAAAGAGATTGGACTTGACTAGGTTGTCAAGCCTAGAGCCTACGTACCCTGTAAAGGGATCAAAGTCCACGTAGTTCGAGACACACACAGGCGTGTAGCCAAGGGGGTGGGGTGTGTGCTCTGTGTGGCAAAAAGTAAAGGAGTTTAGAGTTAGAACCCGTGCACCTGGTTAGGGTTTCCTTGTATTTATAGAGGAGTCTGGTGCGAGTATCCCCGGGTTGATGAGCGATATCCGGGGCCAAGATATCAGGGGCTGATATCTCGGGATCATGATCGGGGGAGATCCTCGATTAATGAGATCCTAGATCAGTGGGATCCCATATCTTTGCCCATTATTGCGCTGATTCTGCCTCAGGCATGGTTGGGCCGTGATCTGGATATGGGCCTTTTGGGCCGGTCCGTAACAAATATAAATACAAATGTTGTTATTGACCCATGAAATTTGTGCCCTTAATTAAAAACATTTTGGTCATTTAGTTAAAATTGGAAACCCCAGATTCCTACTTCAGTTCTAACTTGAGATTTGATAAATTTATAGGATCAATTTGTCTTTCCTCATTTTTAATTGTATTTTTCTGAAACTTTCCCCTTAATTATTTATATTTTTTCCGGTGAAGGCATTTAGCAGTGGATGCATGGACAGGGAGTGATGTAAGTAAATTTTGACAGCACAATATTAATTTTTCTTTTCACTACGTGATCCTGACAATGGTGTTCTTGGTTTTAATTTTGACAGGACGTGATCCTGACAATGGTGTTCTTGGTTTTAATTTTGTGTTTGATGGGGAGCCGGCCATTAATGTTTATGATTCCTTTTATGATTATTCCTAAGGAGCATTTTGAAGGTAAGACAAGGCTGGTTCATTATCAAAAAACAAAGTCTGGGTCCGCATTCCCTAATCAATGACTAGCTAGCCAATGCTATCCCAAAGCCTTGGTAGATGACGCATGAACTCTTGTTTTTTCATGTATTGTGTGTTTTTATTAATTTTTTTTCTTACTTATTTGTGTATAGTTATACCCAACAACTTAAATTATTTCTTATAGAACCCAATATCCTAAATTAATTATTTTTTTTTGTGCATATAGCATCTTAAAATATTTTTCATTGCACTGCACATACTAAATTAATTTTTGGTGCATTCTAATCAGTGGCAATGGGCGCTTTTAATTCACTACATTTCATTAGCTATTCATCATAATAGTATCACAAATAGCAACAATTTTCTGAGACTAGGTATTATAAATAACTAATGAAGGGTTCATTTATGAGAAAACCATCCTTGAGATACCTGTAGTTTTCTTAAATTTTTAGTTTGGTACCAATGTATTTTTTTTCTTCTTACTAAATATTTTAATTTTACTCTTTTAGCACCGTTAGCCCATGTAACTTTGCTCTATTAGTATTGCTAGCTCCTATGCAGAAATTAATTGTTTTGACAGTAAAATTTTTAACAAGAAGTGGAAAACACACTTGCATCAAATTAAAAATTGTAGGAAAACATAGGAAAATTTCAGAAAAATACAATTAAAAATGGAAAAAGACAAATTGATGCTACGAATTTATCAAATCTCAGGTTAAAACCGAAATAGGAATCTGGAATTTCTAATTCTAACCAAATTACCCTAAGTTAAGTTGAAAAACATGAAAGTAAAGTCGTTAATGTAAACTATTATGTTGTTAATATAGATACATATGTTATTATTCATCCATGAAACTTGTACTCTCAAAATTTTCTCTTGTTTTGGGATATGAAGTTATAAAACGTGAAGTGAAGTCGTTAATGTAAAATTTAATGTTGCTGATATATATACATATGCTATTATTGATCCATAAAACTTGTGCGCTTAAAATTATCCCTAATTCTTGGGATATGAAGTTATAAAATATGAAAGGAAAGCCATTAATGTAAAATATGATATTGTTAATATAGATACAGATGTTATTATTGACCCCTGAAACTTATCCCCTCAAAATTATCCCTTTTGTTTTGGGATATGAAGTTGTGACACATGAAAGTGAAGTCGTTAATGTAAAATTTAATGTTGTTAATATTTATACAGATATTGTTATTGACCCCTGAAACTTGTGCCCTTAAAATTATCCATGATTTTTGGGATATGAAGTTATGAAACATGAAAGTAAAGCCGTTAATGTAAAATATGATGTTGTCAATATAAATACAGATGTTGTTATTGAAAATCCTAAAACTTATGCATGCCCTCAAAATTATCCCTGTTTTTTTGGGATATGAAGTTATGAAACATAAAAGTAAAGTCGTTAATATAAAATATGATGTTAATATAAATATAGATGTTGTCATTGATCTCTAAAACTTGTTCTTTAAATTCAGAGCATTTTGGTTATTTTATTAGAATTAGAAATCTCAGATTTCTACTTTAGTTCTGACTTGGAATTTGATAAATTCATAGCACCAATTTGTCTTTTCTTATTTTTAATTATATTTTTCTGAAAGTTTTCCCTTCATTATTTATAATTTTTTCAGTGGAGGGACTTAGCAGTGGAGGCATGGAAAGGGAATGATGTAAGTAAATTTTGACAGCACAATATTTTTTTCTCTTCATCACATGATCCTAACAATGACGTTCTTGGTTTTAATTTTGATGGGTGTGTACTGTGTTTTGTGGGGAGCCGGCCATTTATGTTTAAGATTCCTTTGATGATTCCTAAGGAGCATTTTGACGGTAAGACAAGGCTGGTCAATGGTCATTATCAAAAACAAAGTCTGGGTTCGCATTCCCTAATCAATGATTAGGTAATATATGCGATCCCAAAGCCTTGGTAGATGAGGCACGAAGTCTTGTTTTTTAAAGTATTGTGTGTTTTTATTAGTTTTTTTTTTCCCCTTACTTATTTGTGTAAAGTTATACCCAACAGCCTAAATTATTTTTTATGGAACCCAATATCCTAAATTATTATTATTAATTTTTTTTTTTTTTTTGGGGTGTGCATATAGCATCTTAAAGTATCTTTCATTGCATTGCACTGAGCATACTAAATTAATTTTTGGTGCATCCTATTCAGTGGCAATGGGCACTTTTAATTCACTACACTTCATTAGCTATTCACCATAATAGTATCACAAATAGCAACAATTTTTTGAGACTAGGTATGATAAATAACTAATGAAGGGTTCATTTATGAGAAAACCATCCTTAATAAGATACTTGTAGTTTTCTTAAATTTTTAGTTTGGTACCAATGTATTTTTTCTTCTTATTAAATATTTTAATTTTACTCTTTTAGCACTGTTAGCCCATGTAACTTTGCTCTGTTAGTATTGCTAGCTCCTATGCAGAAATTAATTGTGTTAACAGAGTAAATTTATAGAGTTTAACAAGAAATGGAAAACACACATGCGTCAAATTAAAAATTGTAGGAAAATATAGGTACCTCAAAAATAGTTTTCCCTCATTTATTATAACAAGCTAAGTTTGAGATTTGAAAAAACGTAAATCCAATTAAAAAAAACAATTAAATTACCCCAATTCTCAGAACCTTGAGAAGATATATAGTTTAAGGGCAAAAGTGTCCCTCATAAGAGATAAAAATAGTTTAAAAACATTTTACGTCAGCTGAATCAAAACAAAAAGATTTATATCAAAATCACAGACTGTCAATGTAAAGTTAAAATCTTATAAATCATATAATGAAACATAATGCCGGTATAATGCATATAATAATCATGGATCACAGGATCAGCATTTTCCTCTCAATATAGACGATTGATAAACATATATTTAAAAATTAAATCTAAACAAAAATACCTGCCTTAGGTGGTATCCTGTTAAGTACTTGTTTAACCAAATATAGAATGTTATTAAATTAATCACAGCATATGCTTCCGCGTTCTGCCTTCAGAGGGTTTTTTTTGTTTGACCAGAAGCCTTCAGAGGTTGAAGAACCCAACAAAAATAATAATAATGAGGATATTATAATAAATAAATTAAACGTCCTTGTATAAACAATTAAATAAATAAACGTCCTGATGATGGTGCATTAATTATTGAGAAAAATCTAGAAAATACAATTAAAAATGGGAAAAGATAAATTGGCGCTGTGAATTTATCAAATCCAAAATCAAAATTGAAGTTGGAATATGTGATTTCTAATTCTAACCAAATCACCTCCAACTAAAACATAAAAGTGAAGTCGTTAATGTAAAATCTTATGTTGTTAATATTTATATAGATGTTGTTATTGCTCTTAAAATTATCCCTAATTTTTGAGATATGAAGTTTTGAAACATGAAAGTAAAGTCGTTAATGTAAAATATAATGTTGTTAATATAGATATAGATGTTGTTGTTGACCTCTAAATTTTGTGCTCTCAATTCAAGGCATTTTGGTCATATGGTAAGAATTAAAAATTTCATATTCCTACTTTAGTTTTGAGTTCGGATTTAATAAATTCGTAGCACTAATTTATCTTTTCTCATTTTTAATTGCATTTTTCTAAGACTTTTCCTTAATTATTTATATTTTCTCGGCAAACATTTGCTAATTATATCTATGCGATAGCATTTTTGTCGTCAACGGCAGGGTTCAAACAAATTTGAGCATCGCATCACCACTGAACAGACATATTTAAGTAGACATATTAATTAATTAATTATATATTTATATATAGAGACACACATACATATACATACATTAATGAAATCTAAAGGTAGACATTGTTTATGATTTATACCTAAATTTGTAATCATAATAAATAATGGGGAGAATGACGAATAAATACCAAATAACATTTTAAAATCCTTAAAAGTCTGTTAAGATTTGTAAAGGACATAAAGGTGACATGGATCAAATTAGGATTTTGAAATCTTGATGAATTTACCATTATGTCCTCTCTTCTTCTTTCTCTCTTCTCTCCTTCTCTCCTCTCACTCTCTCCCTCCTCCTCTACCCACCACACCACCGCCTACAAAAACCACGACCTCTTCTTCTCTTCCCACCCTAGTGATCACAAGACGTCTATCTTCAAACTCAATCATCGTCTCATCGTCTTCAACCTCCCTCTTCAAAGAACTAGATCAAAAACCTAGATTTGTAAATCTGATTTTCAATCTAGTTCTTTGAAGAGGGAGGTTGAAAATGATAGGACAATGATTGAGGTTGAAGACGGAGTTCTCACGATCACTGTGGTGGGAAGAGAAGAAGAGGTCGTGGTCTCTATAAGCAATGGTGCGGCAGGAGGAGGAGGAGGAAGAGAGGGAGAGCATAGAGAAAGAAAAAAAGAGGGCATAATGATAAGTTCATCAATATTTTAAAATCTTAATTTGATCTTGTCACATTTTGTCCTTTACAAATTTTAATAGACTTTTGTGGGTTTTAAAATTATATTTGGTATTTATTCGTGATTCTTCCTAAATAATATACTTTTTTATTAATTTTCCTTTCCCCACTCCCTTCTTTAAGTTTTACTAGGATTTGATTTTAATAAACAAAAATTTAAGATTTGATTTATTGAATCTAAGAAGAAACAAGGTAATTTTTAAGGTAAAATCCCACAAAAAGACCATTACAAGTGCTAAATGATAGAGAGGTAATTTCAATATCTATACTGCTAAAAAGGTGTGAATACCACAGCTGTATTTTTTCAAATTATAAGAAAATTACGGAAATGGCCATCTACAAAATAAAATAAAAGACTGAATTAGAGAGATAGAAAGTGGCGAGGGTTAAGAAGCAAGAAAAAGAAGGGACTTAGCGGTGGGGGCATGGAAAGGGAGTGGTGTAAGTAAATATTGACAGCACAATATTTTTCTCTTCATCATACGATCGTGACAATGGCTTTCTTGGTTTTAAATTATGGGGTGTGTTTGGTGGGGAGGGAGCTGGCCACTTATGTTTAAGATTCCTTTGATGATTCCTAAGGAGCAATACAAGGTTGGGTCATTATTAAAAAATCAATGACTAGGGAATGCCCTCCCAAACCCCAGTATTTGGGAGATTGAGGCACGAAGTCTTGTTTTTTAAAGTATTGTGTGTTTTTATTAATATTTTTTCTTACTCATTTGTGTAAAGTTATACCCAACCGTCTAAATTTTTTTTTATAGAACCCAATATCCTAAATGAATTATCTTTGTGTGCATATAGCATCTTAAAGTATTTTTTATAGCTAGCACTCAATATACTCCCTTCGGTCCTAATTATAAGAGCTAGTTGACTTTTTTGGAGAGATTAAGAAAGCTCATTAAATTACTTTAGAGTGTTTTTATTTTTATTTTTTTTCTTCAAACTAATTAATTTAACTAATAAACTAATATATAATCTAAAGATACACAACATATGAAATGATTAAATAACTTATTTAGCTTTCTTAATCTCTTAAAAGAAAGTCAACTAGCTCTTATAATTAGGACCAGAGGTAGTACTAAACTAATTTTTGGTGCATCCTACTCAGTAGCAGTGGACACTTTTAATTCACTACACTTCATTAGCTATTTATCATAATAGCATCACAAATAGCAACAATTTTTTGAGACGTGGTGTGATAAATAGCTAATGATGGGTTCATTTATGAGAAAAAAACCATCCTTATCAATATACTTGTAGTTTTCTTAAATTTTTAGTGTGGCCCCTATGCATTTTTTTTTCCCTCTTACTAAGTATTTTAGTTTTTCTCTTTCAATAATGTTAGCCCGTGTAACTTTGTTCTGTTAGTATTGTTAGTTCCTATACAGAAATTAATTTTGTTAACATAATAAAATTAAAAGATTTAACAAGAAGCGGAAAAAAACACATGCATCAAATTAAAAATTGTAGGAAAATGTAGGTACCTCAAAAATAGTTTTCCTTCATTTATTATAACAAGTGTGAGATTTGAACAAACGTAAATCCAATTAAAAAATAATTAAATTACCTAAATTTTAAATTGAATCATTAAACTCAACAAATTTTAAATCAAGTCAGATATCATAGAATAATGATATTTCAGAATTTGATAATTTCACTTTACTACCCTCATTTGAGATACCTTTCTTGTTCCAAATTTTTCTTCTCTTTTCTCTTCCTTTCGGTTGCTTTCCAGTAGTGGTAGATACTTTTTTTTTTTGGTACAAGGCGAGGGGAGGGGGATTCAAACACGGGACCTGAGGGGAGATATAAGGCATCTCAATACCACCAGCTGTGCCACTACACTGCTGTCCTCGGTGGTAGTGGTAGATACATTATATGTTAAGAATTCTCGTAAAGTGGGGAAGAAAGAAAGAAGGATCCACATAGTGTTCTGTGAAGTGATTAGGAAGAAGCTCACTCTTTATTAGAGCTTAAAATCAGGGTCAGCCCAGTCCTACAAAACCGGTCCTTAAAAGACTAAGGCCTAAAAGGATTGACATTTTTAAGCCTGAAATTAAAAAAAAAATTATTTTTCAAAGCTCGGTCAAAAAACATGTGACCCAAGGTTGGCCTGTAAGGCCAAAAGCCATTTTCTAAATTTGAACTATTTTTTCTGCATTTTTTCAAAAAAAAAATATAAATAGTAAATTACAACAATTAAAATTCTAATTTATTAAATAAATGTTATCAACATTAAATAAATTAGAGTCATGTGAAATAAATTAATTGAAACATTTTTATTTTTATTGTTGGGCTATTAACCATCCAAAACGTATTAACTACTCCTTCCGGCCCTAAATATAAGATAAAATTGACTTTTTGAAAAGATTAAAAAAACTAATTAAATTATTTTAAGATATTTATATTTATATTTTTTCCTCCAACCTAATTAGTTTGACTAATAAACTTATATATAATCTAAAGATGGATAATATATAATATGATTAAGTAACTCATTTAGCTTCTTTAAACTTTTTAAAACAAGTCATCTTTGTCTTATATGTAGGACCAGAGAGAGTATTAACTAGTAATAATAAACACAAATCATACTAAAAATGACAACATATATACAATAGTTTAGTCTTCAATATGTTCCCATGGGAGGTTGCCTTAAGCACTAAACCCTTCCATGACATAAATACATGAAAACAAATTATGCAGCAATAACTTTTAAAAATAAAAATTTAGCAATAAAAAATATATATAAACAAGCCTAACGAACCGGGCCTTTTAAACCCTCGTCCTTACAAGGCTAGTCATTTTAGGTTCAACTTAATTTGGAGACAACATTTTATAAGTCCGACACTAGAAAAGACATTGTAAATGGGCTGGCTCAACGGTTCAACCTAATTTCCTGGCGGAAAAATCCTTTTCATCCCTTTTTACAACAACCAAAAAAAAAATCTAAAAAAGGCTCCAAGATTATGAAAATTCTAGAAAATGCCCAAAGATTATGAAAATTCCAAAAAAAAAAACCCTTCAGAATTTACGGAGTTGTTAACCAATCCAGTTAACAACTATATCAGTACCCCGCTAACAACTATATCAGCCCCGTTAATAACTCACGTTGGGTCTTTTGTAAGATTTTTAGAATCTTGGAGCCTTTTCTGGAATTTTCAGAATCTTGAGGCCTTTTTTGGGATTTTTTTGGGTAATATGGGCCTTGAAAAGGGTTTTCTATTTCCTAGCTCTACTCCCCACTATTTAATTATGGAGATAGGATATTCTTACTACCTCTTTATCTTACTACCATTTCACTACCATTTTGTTACCGTCAGATCTATTATCTGATCCAACGGTCCAGATTTACCCTACTTAAAACCCTCTTCCTTCCTCACCTTTCTCTCTCTTTCCCTTCCGTCCTCTCTTGATCCAGCGCATCGCCGCAAATTGTAGCAAATTGGATATGATCTGTTATTGCGAACGTGCTACTTTTTCTTAATTAGGTATACGATTTGCTTTTTCTGCGTTCGTGCTACTTTGGGGGTATCACAATTCATGCTTTTGCTTAATTTTGTTTCTTATTGTGTTTCTCTACTGTCTGCAATATATAGTACTGGTATTTTGTTCGGATGATATGAACTTATGGCTTGTCCTGCTGTTTGCTGTTTTCTGTAGGGAGGAGCATAGGATATTATTGCTAAAATACAAAGCCAAAATAGTCTGACTTCCTCATCACAGACGGGAGGTACTTAAATGATTTGTAACTTGCATTCCTTGTTGGTGAATTCGGATATCATTGTTGAAGGGAAGGGAATAAGAAAAATCAAGTTCTTTTGGATTTTACTTCACAAGTGTCCAAAGTTGAATCAAAATATACCAAAACCTTGTCCATTATCGTCTTTGAACTGTTCTATCCTATGAGAGTTAATAGTCAAATGATTCTAAGATAGTAAAGGAAAGGCAAGATTTGGTGTGTTATTTGTGGGAGAGTGAGAAGCTATTATAGTAATGTAGGAAAAATGCTTAAGAAGAAGGTTAAAAGATCAGAAACAGAGAAAGAAATAACAATGAATGGCATGACATAAAAACCCCAAAACCTGGGTGCTAATTCATTTGGGCAATTAAATTTCAAAATATATCATTTCTCTCGATATTTCAAGGTATGATTATACCAAATGAAAATGCATGAAAGAACAAAAGTTGGTTCTTTAGTTAATGATTTACCTCAACTTTTATCACACTGCTATAAATTTTGGCTATGATTAAGAGTATTTGAATGTTATTTATATGTTTATTGATTTTAAATTTTTAGGTATATTATGGATGAGTATCCAGACTACATTGACTTAAATGATGAAAATAGGAATGATGACATACCTGGTGAATTGGGAGATGACTTATTGAATATGGATGATGATCCAATAGATTACATCAACTTCAGTGATGATGAAATTATAGAAGAGATGCCTCTTAATTTAGGAGATGACATATCGAATGATTTAATTGATAACATTCCAAATGTCATTCCCTTGACACCGACAAAGAATTCTAATCTTCTGATTGAGGCTGGAATGGAATTTTCCGAACAAACGGATGTAGTGGACTTGTATACAGCATATGGCAAGGTAAAAGGTTTCGGCGTCAGAACACGAACAAGGAGGGATGACTACTTCAAGCTAGTTTGTGCTAGAGAAGGTTATCCACAACCAAAAACAGATAAAGATATTGCTCAAGTTTGTCAGACCAAATCAAAGAAGACATCATCATTTCGCATTGGGTGTGAAGCTTGTGTAAAGGCTTCTAAAAGTAGAAAAACAAAACTGTGGAGAATTACACATTTTGACGACAACCATAATCATGTTCTTGTGACTCCAAAGAGTGTTCATTATCTCAAATCACACAGAAAAATGCCTAATTCTGCAAGATCATTGGTTGAAAAATTTAATCAGTCAGGCTTGCCCACAGGAAAAGTGGCTACCATCTTCAGAGGTGATGAGTTATTATTTGACAGTCGAGATTGTTATAATCATCTAAAAAGTGTGCGGAGAAGAATGTATAACACAGGAGATGCACAAGCCGTGTTACACTATTGTGTTAAACAACAATCATTGAATCCAAATTTCTTTTATTCCATTAAATATGATAATGAGGTTCGCATGGAAAGCTTTTTTTGGATTGATGCGAGGTCCAAGCAAGCTTATGAGCTTTTTGGTGATGTCATCACATTTGACACGACATATAGAACTAATAAGTATTCAATGCCATTTGGACCTTTTGTTGGTGTAAATAATCATTTATAGTCAATCTTGTTCAGATGTGCTTTATTGAAAGACGAAACAGAAGATACTTTTGTATGGCTATTTAGGGAATGGCTCCAAGGAGTGAATGGGAAACATCCGGGTGCCATAATTAATGATCAAGTATAATCATTTTAAGTACATCTTTTCAATTCTTTCATCTATTAATGATTGTATTCTTGCATATGTCATTGAATTTATAGGACATGTCAATTACCAAAGCAGTGTCCAAAGTTTTCCCAAATAGCAAGCATCGATTTTGTATGAACACCACTCAGCGTAGTGAAAGCATCAATTCATTCTTTGATGGTTTTGTTACATCTGGCATAACCTTAAAGGAGTTTGTAGAAAAATACAATTAAGCAGTAGATGCTCGTTATGAGTCATTCAAAAAACAAGACTTTGAATCTAGGCACAAAGAAAGGCGTTTAACAGTGAATATGCCATTGGAAGAGCATGCAGCTAAGGTCTATACACGTGCACTTTTTACAAAGTTTAGTGATGCATTTTCTCATAGTTTTCCTCTATCTAAGGAGAAACTTGGAAATGATGGTGAGTGGGTTACCTATTGAGTTTTTAATAGGAAAGAGACGGATGATTCTGCAACTGTGAAGATGAAGTTGGAAAACAAAGAAGCTAGATGTTCTTGTCAATATTTTGAGTTCATGGGAATCCCATGTGAGCATATTCTTGCTATTTTTTTGGTTGAAAATGTGGAGCAGATCCTTGAACATATGATTTTGAAAAGATGGAGGAAGGAAGGAAATGATATAATTTGTACAAATAAGGACATTTGTCATTTTGATGGAGAAGGCCTCCTTCGCAGCTTTGATATACGCTCTAGATTTTCCAAACTTATTGAACTTGCAGATAGGTCCAATGAAGCAGCAAAATTCACTTGTGATGGTCTTGATTCTCTCACTGAATCTTTAGAAAAATTTCCAAGACCTTATGATAGTATTGGTCTTGAGGATTTTGATTTATAGTACTTGAGTTCTCAAACTAAAGAGTCATCTATGATGAGATTGAAGGATCCCAACATTTCACATACGAAAGGTCGAAAAAAGGAATCGCACAATATGTCACAGGGACGTAGAATTCATAGTGGGATTGAAGAAGCATCAAAGAATACTAATATTTGTGGAAATTGCAAGAAACGAGGACATAATAAACGTACATGTACAGAGAAAACCTTACATTGACTCAAATTATGTTTTACAATTTTGGGGGGGGGGGGGGGAGACAAAAATAATTGTACCATGTGTTTGAAATTAAAGCAACAAGGCCTATGTTTCTAATTCGTCTTCTTCTCAATTATGATTTCTACATCTTTTCTTGACTTGAATATTTAGACAATCTATCCTTGATCCTTTGAAGATTAATATAACTACGATCATGTTATAATACCAAATTAGAAGAGCTCCATCAATCGCTGGGTAACATCTACATCACATTGAGAATCATAACAAATGGTTAAAACAACAAGAGCGAGTGAAGCATTACAAGCCAATATAACCTGATTCTAAAATTACTCTATCAATCGCTTAGTTTTATGCACATTTTTCTATTTGAATGAGTGGAAGTCCAACTCTATTACCACGGTTCTCTTGAACTATGAAGCTATCTCAAACACTAAAACTAGGGATGTTTAAGGAACTAAAATCAAGTCAATTGAACTGATAAATTAACTAAAACAATGGTGTTTTGTTTTTGTGTGGCTAATTCCTTTTTACTGAAAAAAGTGAATTACCATATAGCAGTTTAGTTGGGTGAATGGGATGCAATTGGATTAAATTAGAAGATTGGGATAGTTTAAAATAAGATTGAACTATGGGTTGAAAAATAAATCAAGATGGAACCAGTAGTTTGGTTTTACAACTTCAAGTAAGATGTTTTTCAAGTACGAAATAGCTAAAATATCAGTGTGGACATTCAAGATCCAACTAGATATTCACTTGTGTCAAATAATTAATCATATCCCCACTAAAAATTCCAAGACTTGAGCAGACAGAGAAGGAGAGATGTGAATCATAAAAGAGCTGCTAATGACTTGCACTTTTAGACAGTTACTTACAAAAGCTTTAAAAGCAGGCTTGTGGGCAGACATTTCATATACACAGCAGCTTGGCATAAGTTATAAATTACATCCAAAATCAAGCACGCTCAGAGTAGGGTAAGAGAACAAAAATGTAGTTAGAACTTGGATAAGTTTGAGAATACAGTAAAAATCTATCCTACCCAAATACCAGATATCTGACTTTGAACCATAGGGTATATCAGCAAGAAGCTCAGGACACATGTAACTCGGAGTCCCAACAACCTTAATTTGAGCAAGAGCATAGAATTATTAATCAGTTTAAAAACAAAAAGAAGTAAATGAAATCAAGATCCAGAACATATCAACATGATTAGCTTAATGTCTATACACTACATAATAAGACTTAAGGATGTCTTTTCCCATTAATGAAGTATAAGAGAAATATGGGGAAGGATTAAGGCAAGCATTACCTAGTTGTATGTCTTGATTTTTTGTCAAGAATATATTAGAACACTGAAAAAGTGGGAAAACATGAAAATGTGTTGGTCCTCTAAGTTCTCATAAGTCCTAACTGCATAACATCCATAATTATTAAAGTGCAGATGAAAATGAAATTGAATGTCGCCTGGGAGACACAGGTTGAGATGTTCTTGTTGGTGATACTGATGCAGATAGACTTGGGGGAGAACCAGGAGGAGTAATCCGAGGGGTGCTAGTTTGGGATGCCAAGAGGAGACCGTGTGATACTCGAGGTCTAGTGGCTGCAACCACATGGAACACAGGCAAAACTATAAATGTTCAATCTTCAGGAATCCACGTAGAAGTTGTTCTAGAAGGTTGGTAACAATTACATACCATCAGCCTCACGATTATCAACCAATGAATATCCTGTATCAGTTCTCATTGAAGAAGTTCTAGAAGGTGGTAACGAGGCATCATCATCTGCAATGAAATGAGAACTCTAGCAAAAAACTAAAATGAAAAAAAAAAAAAAATAGGGCCCATGCAATACAACTTGGTGTCCAACTGTCCATGATTACATGAATATCTCAGCTTCAAATTTTTGTTTCTTGTATTGACTTCTCCATTCAAACTCAAATTAAGGCCTCGAATTTTGAAATTGGTTCACTCGAATTTTGGCTTTGTATTTTAGCAACAATATCCGATGCTCCTCCCTACGGCAAATAGCAAACAGCAGGACAAGCCATAAGTTCATATCGTCCAAACAAAATGCTAGTACTATATATTGCAGACAGTAGAGAAACACAATAAGAAACAAAATTCAGCAAAAGCATGAACTGTGATACCCCCAAAGTAGCACGAACGTAGAAAAAGCAAATCATATACCTAATTAAGAAAAAATAGCACGAACGCAAGAAACAGCAAAAGCAGATCGTTTCCAATTTGCTACCATATTCAAGCGGAACGCAGAAAAAGGAAATCGCAGAAATTGAAAAATGACGAAAAGAGAAGTTGGAGGAAAGAAAAGATACCCAAAGTAGCACAAACTGTGATGCGACGAAATTAGTGAGGAAGAGGGGCGCGGAGGTGGGGAGGGACGGTGGATCTTCCCGACAGCGATGCGCTGGATCAAGAGAGGACGGAAGGGAAAGAGAGAGAAAGGTGAGGAAGGAAGAGGGTTTTAAGTAGGGTAAATCTGAACCGTTGGATCAGATAATAAATCTGACAATAACAAAATGGTAATGAAATGGTAGTAAGATAAAGAGGTAGTAAGAATATCCTATCTCTCTTTTAATTATGATAGGGAAATTAATTAGGAACTTTTGGCTTATTTTTCCTTAATTAATTTATTTTAAGGAAAAGAATAAATTCAAGTAAGGAACAATTTAGGCCTAAAAATTATGGAATTGATATTTTATGCCCAAAAGATAATTAATCGATAAAGAAAAAAATCCTTATTTGAATTAAGGGTGAATTATTAACATTCATTTCCTTATTTTCCTATGTGCAAGTCATGTGCTCTTATATATAATCTATGTAGAACCCATTTCTCCATCTCCTTATTCATCATCACATTTGGCCCAATACGTGACTAAACAACAAGGCATATGAATACCCATCTATTCATTTTTCATTTCCATTTCCCCACAGCCCAACTACAACAAAACACTAAACAACCCATTATCTCCACTCATTTAATTCATCAAACTATTCAGCTGAAACACATCTCAATCACGTTGAGAAGAGGGGGAAAAAATGACAGTAAATTTGTAATCATGTGTTTAATTCATCTTTGGCCCATTTATTCATTTTTTCCCCAATCCAATTAACTCCTTTTGGCCCAACAAGTGAGAAACAGGAAGACAATTTCAACCTAAAAACACAAAAGCCCAATCATTTAATCTCCAGCCCATATATACACTAAACCATTCCAGCCATTGTTGTCAAACTCGCGAGTTGACTCTCCGAGTTTATCGTTTTTACGCTTCTAGCTTACAAAAACGAGTCGAGTAAGTAGTAAACTCGTGCTAGTTATAAACTCGGTTAAACTCACGAGTTTATGCACCGAGTTTACCGTTTTTACGTTTTTAGCTTACAAAATCGTGTTAACTTACTCTTAAACTCGTGTTAATTTTTGTGATTTGATCATGTTCAATAGTTTTATATGAAAATTTTCTAGAAATTTTTATATTAAATATGATAAATAATAAATGTTGATGGATTTAATTTAAATTATTTGGATTTAAAATATATCTAAATGAAATTATTGCCATTTTTATATTTTAATTATTTAATTATACACTAATAATACCTATTTGATAATAAAAGTAAACTCTTACGAGTTTACGATTCAAATTCACAATACGTCACTGTCACGAGTTTATTTAAACTCGTGAATTTGACAACCTTAATTCCAACATCATGCCTTCTTTGCTTGATGCCACATGATAAAATTCATAACCAACAATGTATACCTTTTTTTTATTATTCATAAAACTTTTGTCTTATCCCAGCCACCAAAAGCGCAGAAGGAGATCACGCAATCAAATGACAACTTCCCATCATACCCCCCTCGATCTCAACGCCTTCAACCATTGGCTCCTTCTCGGCTGGACCCATAGGTCCTTATATATACATATCTCTGCTCATCTTAATTCAGTAAGACAGAAACACAGAGAGAGGGAGAGACGAGAACGACAAAGAGAGAAAAGAGGAGAGAGGGGGAGAGAGAGAGAGCTTTAGCTGTGATCATCCTTCTCTGCCCAACGTTCTGAGAACAGAGTGTGAGCATCAGTAAGAGACAGAGAGAATCATAGTGTACGAGCCTGAAAACTAGCAAGGTAAGGGAGTTATATAAAAGTTGCTGTTATATAGGTGATATTGTGCATTAGGAAAAACGAAAGAGAAAGGAAACATGTGCTACATATATGAATAAAAGCTGATATGTATAGTTTATTGCATATATATATATATATATATAGTTAATAAACTAATGGGACTCTAATAGTATTTATATATGCACTGTTCGCGGGGTTATATATATAAACTCAACGTGAAAGGGGAAGTAATAGGGAAAGTAAAAGTGGATATATATATATATATACACACACAGTGGGGGGAATTTGGAGAAAAAGTTTCCCGGGGGAATAATAGTGGGAGGATTCAGGGATTATGGGGCAGCGCCTCGAAAAATTTTTTTAAGGAAAGTTTTAAATGCATTAACAATAAAAAGAAAAAAAATATTCATAAAATTAAGTCATTTAACTTCATGTAATATAGAATGGGTAAAAGCATAATAAGGGATACACCACAAAAGTAAATTTCATTGATAAACTAAAAATTTCAGGTAAATAGAATGAAATATAGAAAAGAATGACAAAATTAACATAAATCATACAAGACCCCACAGAACAAAGATTGAATTATAAGCCCAAAGATATAAAAAGAGGGGAAAATGTAGAAGAAAAGAAGAAGAAGAAGAAGAAGAAGTTGGGAGCCAAAATTTAATTTTACTACTTTGAGGGGTTAAAGTTGTATTATTACACTAAAAAAGAAAAAAGAAAGAAAGAAAAAGATCCATTAAAAAAATTTAAAAAAAAAATTTAGGGGGGGCCACCTAACTAAGTTCCGTCAGTGATCCTAGGTTCACTTGACAGCAACGTTAATATATCATTTATGTGTACACCATTTCTTTTTCTTCATCGTTACCATTCCCACATGAGATATGCTACCAGCTAATATATATATATATATATATATATATATATATATATATATATATACTTACTGTTTGGTGAATGCTTTCTTTAAATCTGTACTTTATGAAATATCTATCATGTATGATTTACACTTTGAATGTAAGATTAACCATTACCCTGGGATTCATTTGACCAATGATCTCAGTCACACCTAAAGATCTAGGAAGATGCTCTAGATGAGGAAGTAAGACTGTGTAACTGGAGTAGCTGAGGGCGACCCCGAAGGAGGGGATTTAATTAAGTTGAATTTCATACTTTAATAGATTATATTTGCTAACTATGCGACTGACAATTGGGATGACTGTATAACTAATATCCTCAAACGGGATTAACCCTGACTATTATCGAATTTTAAGTTGTATCACGCTTATCTTCCTCCGGGAATTTAAATTAACCAGTATATGTTTGGGCATATGTTATCAATCACTCATTCATCCAAGCGTTAAGCATGCTCTCTATTGTGACTCACTTTGATCTGTGAATGCCTTCACTACGATAAATACATACAAATTAATTTAATAAGAGATTAAGGATATAAATGGACATTATAATAAACATAAGAATTAGGGGCATTACAAATGCAATTGATAAGTAGTTTTAATGGAAATCACTTCTTTAGGATTTGATTTTAAAGTTCAAGTGATATTTTTAAAAAAAATTTTCCTAAATTTAACGTTTACAGAATTTTATTTTTGTGGCTAGAGGGGCTTTGGGCCATACATAAAGCTGTTAAGCTTGAACGTTTTAAAAACAAAAACAAAAACAAAACAAAAGAATGACAGCATTTGAATCTTATTTGGCACTGGTAAGTAATTAACCATCATTTTCTTGTTTTATCCACGTCCCCGGTTCGATTATACTGGAAATGTGAACTTCGATTATTCTGGAAATGCGAACGAACGTGCTGGTTCACATTTCCAGCATAATCGAACTGGTTATTTATTTGCATCGGATAATATTTCTTTTCGGCCGATATGATGGAGTCACGAATCACAAGCCCAAACAGGTTTTCTTGCTCTCCTCCTTATCCTCTTTCTAACTTTCTTGCCTTTTGTGTGTTAGATTTTGCCTTCCTTTTCTCTCTTCTTTCGCATTTTAGGTGTTTTGACCGAGGAATTTGATTGTGTTTTCTCTTATAGCTTGCATGCCTGGGACAGTTCCATATTTCTTTCGCATTCTTTTTCTTTCTTGGAGAAATTGTGATAGAACATTCTTGGTCGATCTTTTTTTAATATGGAACGCGAGGCATATCTATAATCAAACATGTTTTTTATACGTGTTTTTGGCCTTATGTATCTGACAACTTTATAGGTTAGTTTAATTAAGGTTTCTATCTTCTCAAAGGGTTGCAAGGAACAGTGTTGTTAAAACATAGAATTTACGTAAAAACGGTAAGGATGAGGAAAAATGTAAAATCGTAAAACGAAAACCAAACGTAAGAGTTTACTACTTACTACTAAAAAAAAAAATCCAACATATATATTATATCAAAACACACCAATACATTAAAGTCATCACAAATTTAAGTCCAAACACTAAAGAAAATAATTAAGTTTAAACTCGGTCATCATAATATATATTAAAATCAAAACACCAAGCAATAAAATTATAAAAGAGATCAATATCTTTAATTTAAGTTATTGGAGTCAAAGTCAATATTTCTAATTTCTGAGAATATTTAATGTTAGATTAATTCTTTTGGATTGTAGATGCCTAAAAAGATTAGATCAAATATGAAAATAAAAGTTTGAACTCAAGTTGCAAAAATTTAAATTTAGTCTCTCTATAAAAAGAGGTTTAAACTTTGCAAATCGGTCCCTGGTCAAAACTCAGTGTTTTGACCTGGAACCGATTAATTAATTAGGTTCAGCTGGCTGATATACACAGGACGAGGAGATATATATGAGAACGCAAACAGAGATTGAAAAGAGAGAGCACCGTGAACATAGCCTTCGACCTTCGACCCAGCATCCTTATTTTCCATCTTCTTCTTCCACTCTTGCCGGCGGCGTCATTCACCATCACTAGCTGCCGACAAGCATCATTCCAGCTGCCACGTCTCCTTCATCTTCGACGGACTGAACCCAAAAGACAAAAAAAGAGTGCCGTGAGACCTAGGAGCATCCCGACGGCCACGTCTCCTTCATTTCTTTTTTTTTTTTCAGTGACTTGGTAAACTCGGCCAGTTTACCAAGTTGACACGGCGTTTCAGCCGTTTCTACTCCAATCTCATTCCTGCATCCGTTTAGACTCGATTTCTGGCCAAAAAATGTAGAAATGGATGTTTCTACGTTTCTATATGACGTTTTTACAACACTGGTCAAGAGTTTGATTTATCTTCTCCATCCAAACAAAACAAAGAGCTTTGCTGCTGTGTTTTTTTTCTTTTTTTTTACATGACTACCTAATTGTTTAGGCACCTATTTCCTTATTTATGCACTTATTTCTTTATTAAAAAATCTTTTGTAGATAGCCCTCCTTCGTCTCACCCGTTCTGGTCAAGTCTCAATGGAATACTCTTAGTCAAAAGTCAAAATCATCTGTAATAGGATTGTTAAGTATCGTGTTGTATTGTATCTATGATTGCGAGTGTATTTGATGTAACCAAGGTTTTCCTCCGCCATTTTAAAGTGAGGGCAATTAATAAAATTCAGTGGCATCGTCCTCTTCTCAACATCTTATATTTTGTATATCATATTGTCTTGTCTTAATCTAGCAAATAACTTGTGTATGGAATATCAGGTTTTTGTAATCATATTTTGAGTCTCTAATACATCCGGATTTGAGAGAGTTGTAGATCAGATTCAGCCTAGTGTCAACCACAAAGTTGTAGGAGACTGGTGGACCTGTGTTTAATCTAGGTTAAAGAAAATGATATGCGCCCTGCTACCGGTTAAACTTTTGGCAAGATGCTTAGCACATCGTCCATAAGATTTTGTATCAGGGCCTGCACGGTTCGATACGCTCAACCTAGTGGACCATGAAGCAATAGATTACTTGTAGACCCATGTCTGATATGCGATAGAAATTGGGATATGCCTCTACTACTAGCTTAAACTTTTAACATGATGGTTAGCACTTTATTATAAAAGGTGTAATGTAACTCTTTATAATTGGAAGAGCATTACCAAGACTGAGTCACTGAGTTATTAAATGTGTTCAAAACTGACTAGTTTGAATCAACATATTTGATTTTAAGAATACTAGCAAGAGAGCCAGCCTTCTTGATATAGTTTAGAATCCTTCAAACATGCTTAACTAAACTACATAGCCTTGTCAGTGAAATGTACTGCCCAAGCTCCATCTTTAATTGGTTGAATTAGGAGGAATTTAATTAATTTGCATTGGTTGCAACATATTAAATATTTACATCTGAATTTGAAATTGATATATGTGAATATTGATGGAAATTGTTGGGAGGAAATAGGCATTATTATTACAAGTGTATGGGGCTAAATTGATAAGTATAAGGTTTTTGGTTTTTGTTGATGGAAATTGTTGTATATATAACTCTCTTTATATTGTATTGTCTTGAGCTAACAAATAACTTGTGTGTTGCATACCCTGTTACGTTCTTATAATTGTATTTAGAGATTTCCCAAAAATAGGTCCCTCCCAAAAAAAAAAAAAGATCTACGTTTTAGAGTTTTCCGTCATAATTATACAATTCAAACCTGGGATCTGCAAAAACTTTATTTTATTTTCTCACTTTTGTTAACCCTCACAGATAGAGGATAGAGGTAAGGTTTCAATGAAAAGCAGAGAAGTGCGTAGAAGAACTTTTCTTGGAACTGAATTTATGTATTGTCTTCAACAGAAGTTATATTATCTCCTGTCTTAATTATAGGAACACTTTTATAGTACAATTTACACTATAAAAGTGTTCATATAATTAGAACCGAAGGGAGTATTACTCACTATTTAAGAATAGTGTGGCATTATATATATATATATATATAAACAATGGCGTCTGTTAAATCATATTAAACATATCATATGGAAAACAGAAAAGAATGAAGATGGATTGATCTTAATAAACTCATCAGCCATATGGTTGTGTCAAATAAAAGCAGCTTAAAAACCTCTAAAGAAATTGGGGCATTTTTGAAAAATAATTTCAATTTGTGTGAAACTTGAGAAGTCTTAATATTTGTAACCGTTCCCTTAATACATGCGAGGTAAATAATAATGACTTCTGATTATAGCACTTTTAATTCTTGCTATTGGATCAACTGGCGAAATTAGTAAGCTGGTTCACAGAACAAATCATAAAGTGTCAATATCAGACTTGGTTCTAATAGTTTTCCTTCATTTTAGTTCTTATAATTTTAAACCAGAGATTTTGGTCCCTCAATTTCCATTACTTTCAAACCGGTAGCCCCTATAATTTAGGAAGGACTTGATTAAGATTTAACAGTGTTAAATATGATTATGTGTCATCAACAGTCAATTATGCAGAATGGCTTGGTCAGTGGCCTGCTGACTTGACAAAATGAAGTACAAACTAATAATTTAAAAAACTGTTAAATAATAAAACGAAAACAACTAATAATATAATGGCACTTTCGAAAATTTAATAATGGGTCAAAGTCAACCATAATAGTTGAACTTTTTTTTTTTTTATATAAGGCAATAGGAGAGGAGGGATCAAACCCAGGACCGGGAGGGGGGAATTAATCCCAATACCACTGTATTACTAGTAGTGCTGGTCATAATACTTGAACTGATTATATATGATTAACTAGAAAGATGCAATAAAGATTCGGGCCTATTTGACACCGGAAAGTAATTAAGGATCATTTTCTTGTTTTATTCACATAATTAATGCTCATTTTCAGTTTTTTTTTAACTCAATAAATTTTCAAACATATTTTTCAATAAGAATAAAAGTAGAAACAATTTTCTATTGATGACATATTTGATGAGTTAGTTAATTGTCACGCATTTGTTTCTCGTGTCGTGTGTTAGTTAAAATGTCCTATATTATATATGGACTAGGGAGTGAAATACATAACTTATGCATTATATTTATGGATACAACTTTTTAATATACAGTTGATGTGATTCCATAATCATAGAAAACTTGAGTTAAGTAGAAAATCCGCCCCGAAAGTATACGCCAGGGAGCAATGTTGCCCCGGAAGTTTTTTTTTTCAATGTTGCTCTAAAATTCTAAAAACATAGCAATATTACCCTTTTTCGTTAAAAAGTTAACGGTCAACGTCAAATTTTTAACGATCAACGTTAGTTTGTTAACGAAAAAGGGTAGTTTGTTAACAGAAAAGGGTAACAATACTACATTTTTAAACTTCCAAGGAAATATTGAACTTGAAAAAATTTTCAAAGCAACATTACTCCTAAGTATATACTTCAAGGACGGATTTGCTACTTAACCCTAGAAAATAATGGAGAAGTAAAATAGGAAATAATTGGGGATATGAAAATCAACGAAATAATTAGTTTATGTTTGGATTAGAGGTAAAAGATGCTTTTCCAACATAATTTACAATATACCAATCTGGTCCTATTTATAAATCCATTTGATCAAAAAACTTAGTCCTATTTATAAGTCCTTTTTGACAAATAAATGAGATTATTGTTGGAAATTATGCCCTAGGGGCAAGTCATTGTTCTCTATAAGTTATCATTTCATACGCATGTTTATGGTGATAACTATATCTCTGGATATATCTTATAGATTATCCTAAATGTCCCTGGTCGGTCATCTACGCGGGAGCGAAGATGAAACAAGAACAGTATAACTTTGATGTTGTATGGAGATACGAATCAAAGTCATGGGCACTTGTAGGAGTACAAGGTGCTGGACCGACCCACTATGAGAAAGCTGCATGGATTAAGTCATAAGCTTATCTCATGTATCACCGCGTCACAACGCCCTATGACCTGAGATCATCATGGATTCCTACATGATGAGTCACTGACCTTTGACCTAGTCAAAAGCCACCTTTGACCGGGTGATGATAAAGGCTGGGATCGGGATCAGTGATTTTCATGCGGAGGAACGTGAATGGTCAAGATGGAATTTGTCCCTCACATTTGTAGAGAGATAATACTGCGCCCCTCGATGAGTGAGTCTAAGAAATGTATGGACATACTGTGATGGAAAAGAGTTTCCATTTCACCTTTTAGACTACTCGATAATCGAGAAAGTAGTGGTCAAGAACAGGAAGTTAACATTATCCATGCCTCATCTTTGACCAAATTATCGCGTGACAAAAGGGACGTGATATGGTTGTAAGATAGGTAGTATCGTGTTATCAATCCACATGTGAATTGGGTAGTCGCAATGTCTTGCTAGAGGCCGCTTGCGACTTGTGGGCTGGTACAGTATTGGCCCACTGCCAATCTCATATGGGCCTGCAGGGTCGCACAGAAGAATAACCAAACACAAGCAAAAGTGTCCAAGTAATTCATTGAATCTCAGATTAATCTGAGATTTAATGAATATTGAATTTAATCTGGGGTGAATATATATATATAGATATATATATATATATATATATATATATATATATATATATATATATATATAAATTCAAAAATAATATAATAATATTATTTAATGGAGATTATAATATTATTATAATATTTGTTTATATTTAATTTGTTTGATAAATTAAATATCTAAAACAAATAGAGATATTGTATCTCATTTAATTTTCGGATAAAGATATCATTATCTATTTTATTTAAATTGAGATATTGTATCTCAGATTTAATTAAATAAATAGATATCATTTCTCGGATTTAATTTATAGAGATAAATTAAATCAGAAGGCTTTTAATTTAGATTTAATCTAAATTCAAGATTCGAATTTCAGATCTGGTTTTAATTCGGATTAAATAAATATATTAGATTAGATCTATTACATAGATTTAATTAATATATTATCCAAATTCAAAATTAATAAGGATTAATTTTGATTATATAATACGCCTATTGAGTTTAGAAAAACCTCGAGCCTATTATTGAAAGCCGCGAGAAACCCTAGACTGGAAAAATTGAGAGAGACGCACAAGAGGCGCTAGCACGCTGCCATAGCCGTGTTCGGGGATTGTTCGTGTGGATACCAGTAGAAGAAGCCGATTCTAAGAGTCGTCTTCTGCTGATTGAGAAGGTAGCCCGCCAGTTCAAAGAGAACGAGACGCGGATGAATTCACTACTATTTGGGTTTTCTTGATCACCATGAGAAAATGTGCGCAAAGGTTTGTGTAGATTCTTGAGCTACTAGTTCGCTAAAATCAAAGGAAAACCTCCTGCTCCAGATGATTCCGAATTCTATAAGGTACGATTTGGGTTCCTTAACCCTGATTTAAACGCACCTGAGTGATCCTCCGGATGAGATTCGTAAAATATTTTAATCCGCTGAATGTACGGATCCTAACAGTGGTATCAGAGCCAACTAACTCGCGTTTAAATTGGGTTTTTCTACATGCTATTATATGTGATATATATGCAAGAAACTGAATCTTTGTATGCAAGAAACCGAATCTTTGTATCAAGAAATTGAATCTTGTATGCTTTATAATAAAATAGCTTGCGTTAGGGTTTGAATCGTTCAAATTCGCAGCCACATCTGAATTGTTCAGAGCGCACGATATTCGGAATCGTCCGTCACGTTCGTGCGCATCGAAGACCTTCTGAATCGTTCAGAATTTTCGATCATGCTCGGACAACGCCCTTGGGGGTTTGAAATTAAGTTTTATAAAACTCTCTCTCTAAAGGAATTTGATGTTTTCAAAAGCTCTGGGGGCGCTCCTGCTAACCGACTAGTGAGAAATGAAATTATTTGTAGTGTGAGAATTTAAATCATGATATAAAGTAGTATAGATTAGAGAATTTTAATCATGAATTTTACATGTTATGATTTACACCGCACCGGCTGATTGCTTGATAAGTACATATTTTATAATTAAATAAGTAGGGATTCTATGCGATATTGATTGATTTTATTAATATCTTATGCTTATTTAATTATATTTTAAATACTTATCTATCTTTTAATTAAATATAAGATAACATAATTGTATAACAGAAAATCTATTGATATCCTATTTATTTATGCAGGAAATATTATGTGATCTAAAAAAAGTAACAAATTAAATTGAAAAAGGATTTAATATAATATATTATTATATTAAATAATATATTATTAAATTGATGACCCTGTGCAAAGAAAGGAAGCAAATCACGGAATATATATAGCAATTGAAATGAGATGTGGACCCCACACGAAAGCAATTGCCACGGAATTTCAATTGTGAAAGGATATATGATATATATGATATAAAGATCACAGACGCATGCGTAGGACCCACTAGAATATCTATTAAAAAGAAACCATCACGAAGACACACAAAAAGAAAGAATTGAGACGCAGAGAAAGCCACGCACACGAAGAAGAGAACGGAAAAAAGAAAGGAAGAAGCACGCACGCACGCACAGGAGAGAAGGGTCATCGCAATTCAGAGCATGAGTTTGATTTATCTCTTTTCTTTTGTTAACCTAGCCATGCTTGGCTAGTTTTCTTTTGTAGTTAGGGCGGGGATGAACCCTATGTGAATCTAAAATATTTGTTTGGATTCTTTATTGATTCTTTATTTTCTTGCTTGAATGAATTATCTTTGCTTAAAGCCTTCTTAAAGATTGATCACATTTTAGATTGTTCATAGGTTGGTGTATGACAATAGAGATTTTGGTACATTTAACTGGAACCGTTAATTCACCATAGAGTTGTATGACCTAGACATAGGCTTACGAGTTTATGCGATCTCAGAATTCTGGTAAAAGTATGATCTTTCCAAACAATACTAAGATATTAGGTTGTTTTCAAAGATAACGGACTAAGGTAGCATCAAGACATTGGGACTTAGTCTAATTTCAGAGAATTGATCGTCAATCATGAGAATGATAATCAATTAGGGATTCAATTTAAATATTTGGAGGAACATAGGGGGATTCTCATCCCTAACTGCGTTTTTCTTGATTTTGGAATACTCTTTTTTTTTACTCTCTCAACTGTTCTTGAATTCTTGATTTTAGATTCTTTTTTTTTTCTTTATTTAATTCTTTAAATTCTGTTAACCTCATATTACTTGATTCATCCAACTAAAGCAAAAATAGCAAAATTAGTGATTGGAGTACTATTCCTCGTGGGACGATCTTTTTCTCACTAATTTATTACTTATAACGACCGGTGCACTTGCTGAAGTCGCTATCATTGCTCATAGCACGAGAATTTAAATCATGATAATATATTATATAATTATATAATATAATATAAATTATAGAATTTAAATCATGATACTATATTATATAACTATATAATATAATATAAATTGGAGAATTTATTATATTATATGTATTATATAATATAATATAAAATTAGAAAATTTTATCATGAGTAATATTTTATTTCATAAATGTATGAATTAAAATATGTTTATAATTTACCTTTCAAAGTGTTGTTTGGGTATGTTAAACAAGATAGCTCTAGGGTTGTAAATTTTAAATATGGCCTGCGAGTCATGCCTCTCTCTAAATAAAACTTTTATTATTTAGAGAAGTCCCCTCATTGGCTTGAGGGAACTACAGGTTAGATGAGCCATGTTGTTCACGAGTTTTAATTATATTTTGATATGATCACTGCATGATTAATTTAGACCCTATATGATATACAATAAATGATTGCATTTATATAGATAGAAATAATATGAGATTTAGTTCATAAATCCAATAATACCCTCTAAATAAAATCTTAAGTCACAATGTCGTCAATTAATAAATACTTGTCAAAACCTCGATCACTCATTTGTATGTTCCACCAAAGTGGATGCATCTGAGTAATCTTGGTGAGGCAAGAGAGAATAATGGTGATACTCTATATTCATTATTGTCTTGACTTAATTGAGATCATCAAAACGGTTTTGGATCTCAAGGCATTTTGGATGAGATTAAACATGCCAGGTCATATGATGATCGAATCCCATAAAGATCTAAGAGTTACATGTGATGTAATTGGTAAAGAGGTTGCCTACCTAAATAACTTGATTTTAAGCGTCTTGCCAAAGTGGACTTAAATTTAAGCCAAATATGGATCTTAACCCACTAATTATAATGAGGGTTGTTAATTCAGTGGGAGATTATTAACTAACTTTGCATATCTTTTAAATTGTAGAATCATGTCGAATAGTAACACTGCAACACCATCAATGCGATCGGTCCTTGAGAAGGACGAACTCAATGAGACAAACTTTCTTGACATGTTTGGGAACTTAAGCGTTGATCCTAAACACGAAAGAAAGGAGTATCTTATTGATCAACCCATCTTTGACGAGCCTACAGCTGATGATCCAAGAGATCAGACTGATGCTTATATGAAGCATCAAGATGACTCTATGGATACAGGATGCCTAAAGCCTGCCACTGTGGTTCCAGACCTCGATGGAGATCTAGAACACATGGAGGTGTCTGAGATGATTTATCATCCTATGAAAATGTTCCAGCAACAAGCAAGTCAAGAGAGGTATAAGACCACAAAGGCCTTATTCTCTTGTAAGATGGCTGAAAGTGAATCAGTTAGTCTTCATTTTGTTGAAAATGAAAGGCTACATTGATCACCTTGAAAGGCTTGGATTCCCCATATCCCAGGAGTTAGCTACAGATGTGATCTTGATCTCACTCCCAGAAAGTTATGATGACTTTGTCATGGACTATAACATGAACAACATGGAGGAATCAATTTCTGAACTGTAGGGATGCTCAAAATTGCTGAGCAGAGCCTTGAGAGGAGGCCCAGTACTGTTTTTCTATTCAGAGAGGAAGGGGTATGAAACGGAAAGCCAAGAAGGCAAAACCTCCGAAGGAAGGGGTCTGCTTCTTTTGCAATGAAATTGGTCATTGGAAGAAGAATTGCACACTCTACCTCGAAGATCTGAAAAGAACAAGAAGGATAGCGAGCTATCACTTCAAGTATCTATGTCATAGACATTCGCTTTTCTACTTCCTCAAACATGGGTATTAGATACTACATGTAGTTCACGCATTTGTATAAATGTATAGGATCTCGAGGACAGTAGAAAATTGAATGGACATCTGTGACATAAAGGATCAAGTCAAAAGATTTGAGTCCTACCTTCCTATGGCATTGTCTTCTAGGCCATATAAATGAGAAACGTATTTCGAAACTCCATTACAGATGGATTTCTGAAGTCATTTGATTTTGAATGATTTGATAAATGTGATTCTTGTTTATTAGGAAAGATGACAGAGGCACCTTTTACTGGACACAGTGAGAGAGCCATCGATTTATTGGGCCTCATACATATTGATGTGTGTGGACCAATGAATACATCTGCCAGAGGAGGTTGTTTGCACTTCATTACATTTATAGACAATTTCAGGAGATATGTGTATATCTGTCTGATGAAACATAAAGTCTAAAACTTTTGAAATGTTCAAAATGTTTCAAAATGAAGCGCAAAACCAACTTGGTAAAACAATCAAGGCACTTCGATCTGATCGAGGTGGTGAGTATTTGAGCCAAGTGTTTGTTAATCATCTTAGAAGTTGTAGGATCATCTCACAGCTTACTCCTCCAAGAATACCTCAAGGAATGGTGTTTCTAAACGGAGGAATCGAACTCTATTAGATATAGTTCGATCTATGCTGAGTCAAACAGATCTTCAATCTTTCTTTTGGGGCCATGCCCTAGAAACAGCTACGTTCACACTAAATCGTGTTCCGTCAAAGGCGGTTGAAAAGACACCATATGAGATATGGACTGGGAAGAAACCCAGCTTGTCATTTCTTAAGATTTGGGGATTGAGGTTTATGTTAAACATCAAGCCTCTGATAAATTATCATCTAGATCCTCAAAATGCCTTTTGTGGGGTATCCTAAGGAAACTAAAGGATACTATGTCTACAATCCCACCAATCACAAAGTGTTTGTTATTCGGAATGGTGCTTTATAGAAAAAGAGTTTATCTCTAAAAGAACCAGTGGGAATAAAGTGAACCTCGAAGAAGTTCGAGAGTCATAGGACAATGTGGAACCACGATGGAAACCAGAGAAGACTCACAACAAGTTGGTGAGCCTACTCAAGCAACACAAGGCACAAGAAGGTCCGGTAGATCACAGCTACAGCCTCAGAGATATGAATTTCTGACAACTTGAAGTCGTGATGTTTTGCTCATTGAGCAGAATGAGCCAACAACCTATCGAGACACCATAGTGGGACCAAACTCCAAAAAATGGCCTTATGCCATGAAGTCTGAAATGTAATCTATGTATGACAATAAGGTATGGACCTTAGTTGATCCACCTGAGGGTGTAAAAACCGTTGGGTGCAAGTGGGTTTTCAAAGAGAAAACTAACATAGATGGCAAAGTAAATGTCTTCAAGGAACGGCTGGTTGCAAAAGGATTTACTCAAACTCATGGTGTGGACTATGATGAAACCTTTTCCCCAGTTGCAATCGCCAAATCAATCAGATTCCTTCTTGCCATTGGATCATATTATGACTATGAGATATGGCAGATGGACATCAAAACGGCCTTCCTTAACGGAAAGCTGCTTGAGGGTGTGTAAATTACACAACCTGAGGGTTTTGTGCGTCCAGAGGACACTGGTAAAGTATGTAAGCTTCAAAGATCCATTTATGGATTGAAGCAGGCATCTCAGAGCTTAGTCAAAGAGTTTGGCTTCATTCAAAACATGGATGAACCTTGTGTTTACAAGAAGGTTAGTAGGAGCACAGTTGTATTTCTAGTGCTTTATGTTGATGACATCCTACTCATTGGGAATGACATTCCTACCTAGCAGAGTGTCAAGTCTTGGTTAGGAAAGTCTTTCTCAATGAAAGATTTTGGCGAAGCCACTTATATCCTTGGGATAAGGATCTATAGAGATAGATCCAAGAGGCTGATAGGCCTAAGTCAGAGCACATACATAGACAAGATACTACATAGGTTCAGTATGCAGGATTCTATGGGATAACATGCCCATGTCTCATGGCATCCATCTCAGTAAGGATCTGTGTCCTAGTACACAAGATCAAAGAGACCGCATGAGTAAGATTCCATATGCCTTAGCCATTGGATCTATCATGTATGCCATGTTATGTACTCGACCGAATGTGTCATTTGCCTTGAGTATGACCAGTAGATATCAACAAGATCCCGGTGAGGGTCACTGGACCGCTGTCAAGAATATCCTTAAGTACTTAAGAAGGACTAAGGACTTATTCTTGGTATATGGTGGCTTGGAGGATGAGCTCTGTGTAACTGGTTACACAGATGCGAGTTTCCAAACTAACCAAAATGATTCAAGATCGCAATCAGGATATGTATTCCTGTTGAATGGTGGTGTGGTGAGTTGGAAGAGCTCTAAGCAGAGCACTATATCTGATTCTACAATATTGATGCTGAGTATATAGCAGCATCAGATGCAGCTAAGGAAGTCGTTTGGATCAGAAAGTTCATCGCTGAACTGGGGGTGGTTCCTACCATCTCAGATCCAATAGTCTTGTTCTGTGACAATAACGACGTTATTGCGCAGACCAAGGAGCCTAGGTCACATCAAAGGACTAGGCATATACTCAGGCGATTTCATCTTATCAGAGAAATCAATGAAAAGGTGATACAAACAAATGCAAAGTACCAAGAGAATACAATGAAGCTGATCCTCTTACTAAACCGCTTGCACAAGCAAAACATGAGCGTCATGTTAGGGCAATGGGAATTAGAGTAATTAATGATTGCGCCTAGTACAAGTGGGAGTCTGTTGGAAATTATGCCCTAGGGGCAAGTCATTGTTCTCCATAAGTTATCATTTCATACGCATGTTTATGGTGATAACTATATCTCTGGATATATCTTATAGATTATCCTAAATGTCCCTGGTCGGTCATCTACGCGGGAACGAAGATGAAACAAGACCAGTATAACTTTGATGCTGTATGGAGATACGAATCAAAGTCATGGGCACTTGTAGGAGTACAAGGTGCTGGACTGACCCACTATGAGAAAGCTGTATGGATTAAGTCATAAGCTTATCTCATGTATAACCGAGTCACAACGCCCTATGACCTAAGATCATCATGGATTCCTACATGATGAGTCACTGACCTTTGACCTAGTCAAAAGCCACCTTTGACCGGGTGATGATAAAGGCTGGGATCGGGATCAGTGATTTTCATACGGAGGAACGTGAATGGTCAAGATGGAATTTGTCCCTCACATTTGTAGAGAGATAATACTACGCCCCTCGATGAGTGAGTCTAAGAAATGTATGGCCATACTATGATGAAAAAGAGTTTCCATTTCACCTTTTAGACTACTCGAGAATCGAGAAAGTAGTAGTCAAGAACAGGAAGTTGACATTATCCATGCCTCATCTTTGACCAAATTATCGCGTGACAAAAGGGACGTGACATGGTTGTACGATAGGTAGTATCGTGTTATCAATCCACATGTGAATTGGGTAGTCGCAATGTCTTGCTAGAAGCCACTTGCGACTTGTGGGCTGATATAGTATTGGCCCACTGCCAATCTCATATGGGCCTGCAGGGTCGCACACAAGAATAACCCAACACGAGCAAAAGTGTCCAGGTTTATTGAATCTCAGATTAATCTGAGATTTAATGAATATTGAATTTAATCTGGGGTGAATATATATATATATATATATATATATATATATAAATTCGAAAATAATATAATAATATTATTTAATGGAGATTATAATATTATTATAATATTTGTTTATATTTAATTTGTTTGATAAATTAAATATCTAAAATAAATAGAGATATTGTATCTCATTTAATTTTCGGATAAAGATATCATTATCTATTTTATTTAAATTGAGATATTGTATCTCAGATTTAATTAAATAAATAGATATCATTTCTCGGATTTAATTTACAGAGATAAATTAAATCAGAAGGCTTTTAATTTAGATTTAATCTAAATTCAAGATTCGAATTTCAGATCTAGTTTTAATTCGGATTAAATAAATATATTAGATTAGATTTATTAGATAGATTTAATTAATATATTATCCAGATTCAAAATTCAAAATTAATAATGATTAATTTTGATTATATAATACGCCTATTGAGTTTAGAAAAATCTCAATCGTATTATTGAAAGCCGCGAGAAACCCTAGACTAGAAAAATTGAGAGAGACACACAAGAGGCGCTAGCACGCTGCCGTAGTCGTGTTCGGGGATTGTTCGTGTAGATACCAATAAAGGAAGTCGATTCTAAGAGTCGTCTTCTGCTGATCGAGAAAGTAGCCCACCAGTTCAAAGAGAACGAGACGCGGATGAATTCACTATAGTTTGGGGTTTCTTGATCACCATGAGAAAATGTGTGCAAAGGTTTGTGTAGATTCTTGAGCTACTAGTTCGCTAAAATCAAAGGAAAACCTCTTACTCCAGATGATTCCGAATTCTATAAGGTACGATTTGGGTTCCTTAACCTTAATTTAAACGCACCTGAGTGATCCTCTAGATGGGATTCGTAAAATATTTTAATCCGCTGCGTGTACGAATCCCAACAATTATGACAATTTTACCAATATTATTGTACCAATGAAAATAGAGAAAGAATAAAGAGTTAAATGATACACATTTATATATAAGGGTAAAGTTGAAAATGTACCCTATAATCATTGAGCTACCTACCTCTCCTTGGTATGTGTGATCTAGTCAAAAGAAACTTATAAATAAGACCAAAGTAGTAAAATCATATGTTAAATTCTCGGAGTATTTTATGTAATAGGATTGTTAAGCCTCATGTGGCATTTTATCCACAAGTGTGAGTGTGTTTGATGTAACTACGGTATTCCTCCGCCATTTTAAAGTGAGGGCAATTAATAAAATATTCAGATTTACATCTTATATTTTATATATCATATATTCTTGTCATTGTATTTTGAGCTTCCCAGTACTTTTTTTTTTTTTTTGAAAGTTTTCTGTCTAAGCATTCTTTGCCCCCAAACATTCTTCCCATCCAAAACAAGCAAATGACAAACCGAACTGAACATCATTCATTAATATAAAAAATTGCATCACCATGACCATTTCAACAAGTCAAGCAGCAATTCAAACCTTTGGTCTTCAGACACACAATCACACATAATTTGCACCAAAAATTCCAATTGTCTGCCACTTTAACAACTGACAATAGCATTGTCTGCACAACAATTCAACCTACACTGCACGAAATGGTCCCACTTGTACAATCAAGCAAGTCAATTGGCATTCCAATCAACTAACAATACAACCCACTCTATCCAAACTTCATAATTCCCATCAATATTGTCAACGCAGCCATTCTTGCACAATGTCAATTCTATCTCCAGTCATTATTGGGTCAATCACTTGCTTTGAAGTCAATCCATCTAAGCACTAAAAATAAACCTGCAGCACCAACCATCCTGCCAACACACAACTATAACTACAAAAGCCAAATGAAATCAAAGGGCGCCTTAACTTGCTGGCAGTTCTTCCTGATAAGAACTTGCATAATACATGAAAATCAAAGGACCAGAAACACAAGGCTAGTAAAGCAGACATAAAAAGGTAGAAAGACACTACGTACCTTTAATATCCAATCGCGTTTTTTCCACAAGAATCGGCATGACCCACATAAGTTGAGACCAATAACACACACACAGAGCTAAGGTTTCAATGAAAAGCAGAGAAATGCCCAGAAGCTCAGCATCCTAATTTCAGTGGTGAGTCCATAGAACTAAATATAATTATATACAATAGTTGATCAGTTCAACGTGGCGAGTGTGTGACACAGAAAAGAAGGATAGTGTTGTTCTGATCTATATAAACAAATACAACAAATGCTAAAATGCAATAAATGCCACAACTAATATTGTCTAACACACTCACACAAAAGAAAGAGAAAATTTTCTGCAAGAACTTCTCTTAGTTCAAAAGTATAATGTGATGCCAGAAAAAATAAGTTTCATAAACAATGGACTAGTTAAGACTTAAGACAATATCATTATTCTCAACAATGTTTGCTCGTTTCATGATTCTGTATTTTTTTTTTCCTGGGGCTCCAAATCAATGGAGCAAAAAATATAGCACTGAACCACTCCAAAATTTCCATCCCTTGTCACTCAACAAAAAAGGAATCCCATCCCTCTTTCTCATCGATAGCATTTAAGACTCAAACTATTGTGCGCTTATCCACATTAAGAAGAACCTGAGCAAGACACAAAACAAAATTTGCCACGCAATCTCAACTTTGTACACATGTACAGAAAGGTAACAGTAGCGGATGTCCATGCCTCTTTGCAGGTTTCCAAGTACCAGCCCGGTAGCTATTCTTTTCCTCCTTCCATTCTGGAACCAACTTTGGTAGAGAAGTCAAAAAATTTCATTATTTACAGCAACACATCGATCTCTAACACCATCAAGACCAACACGAGTAAAGCCTTTTTTTGCAGCACTAACCAGGCGTACAAGCTCATCTACATCCTGGAAGCTGAAGTCAATAACCCTCCTGATAGAGGCTGTATATTCCTTACTCCATGCCTCTTCCATGAATGTACTAGCAGCCGCAAAAGTGCTTTGGCATTTTCTACAAGCCTCCATTGCCAAATTTACATACCGAGTCTGCGAAATCACATTGACGTGCTAATTTGTATCAGTAGTTATTTTATATAATATGATTATCATACTAACATAAACTCTTGAGAGTTCGTATGTTGTTCTATATGTGAAATTGGCTTACTATAAAAGCCAGTTGCTTATTATTAAGAAGTAACAGTTACGAACAGTTTAAAAGGAAAACAAAAGCTTGACTGCTTGACATTTAACAACTGCTTGACTATTGTACTTGTGTTCTGTTATTGTCTGCTATAGTTAGCTAGACTACGAAGTCATACACTGTTCCCATGTACTTCATCATTTATAGATAAGGTGAATTCCTCTGCCTCTCTCCAACTCTATCTATCTCTCTGCGCTTCTTTAGGTCATGGTAGGTCTAGCATCCCAATGACAACTGCTAGAACATTAAATTGAAGCAACTTTATGAGAGTAAGACTTTTTCCATTTAAATTCATGATTTCAATCGAATTAACCTATATCCCCACGTCACTGCATGACATAGAAGATTGTCTCTAAGTAACAAAGTTCACACTTCGTATCTTGGATAGCAAGGCACCAATAAAACTACAGCCATCCATGAGATTTTCAACATTCGATCCAACAATAAACATTGCCCATATACAATATCTCCATGGTAGTTCAGATTCAAATAACCCCAACAAACCCTCCAAACAAAACATGTAAAACTTAAAAATAAAACTTACAAAGTCAAGAAACTGGAAGAAAGTTGAGTTATTTTGCACAGATATGACTTGGTTAGCAGCAAAATGAGTACCAGTACCCCTGGACAAGGTAGTCTTATTTACTGCTGCCTGATTGATTAAGTTATCAACATCTGATACAGAAGACGAAGGAGATTCACCTGAAGAATAGAATAAAAAATCAGTAATATGTCACTACTTGCAATCCTCAACAATATATATGAGACAACTAACGATGATGGTGATCAGAAAAATGTCAAAACTAAGCCCTACTGGCTCCATAATATTTCAATGCATTGAAACCCCAAAAAATGAAACAGATGGCATCATGCACACACTTTATCCAAAGAAGGAAGCAACAGGAAAAACAGTTTTAGAATACAAGATAACAATTTTACTCTTATATTTCTTCCCCTTTTTGTCTGCGTAGCAGCAGCAATGGAAGTATGCAAGCATAAAGGAGATTGCAAAATCACCATACACCAAAGCCCAACCAGCCTGGAAAAACAAAGTTATATCAGAACTATATTCAGTTACCTTGAGGAACTGAGTTTAAAGTTGATTGCAACTCATGCAACATCCTGTCTGCACTAGAATGTTTACAGTAAACCAATCTCATGCACGCCACCTCCATGCATTTATACGCCAAAGCAGCTGCAGCCATTTCTTGATGTCTTTGATATTCATGTGCACAGGATCTGATAGACATTTTTGAATAACTTGTTATTAAATCCAGCTAAAGAAAAATGCTCACAACAGCCAATAGGAGTGTACATTGTACTGCCATTTAGTGGCACAATTGAAAGTTTAAACCCAAATGTCAACATATGAACTGGAAGATAGTAACAGCACTATCAAGTTATCAGATATAATTGAGCCAGGCATACAATGTTTCGACTGAATCTAGTGGTGTGCCTTTGCATCCCATAAATCACATAGAAGGACCCACTTGATCCCAAATACAATCTCATGTATTAAGGTGAAGAAAAGAATATATACCCCAATAATTGAATAGCAATATATTTAGTAGACTATAGCCCAACAATGACTCATCATGTAAACAGTGTAAAAGAAATAAGCGTGTATGATAAATTTACTTATAGCTTTGGCATTTTACTCACTTAAAAAGTTTAACTGTAGTAGCATAGAGTTGCATTTGACTCATCTCCCCATGCTTGCTACCCTCATTATGGCCATATTCTAAAAGTGATGCACCATGAAGAAACTTCAAGGCAGCTTCAAAGTAAGTCTCATTACTTTCAAACTCAAATCCAGAGTTCTACAATATACACAGGATTTAAACCATTGGTAAGAGAGTAAACAAGTAAAGATCCAACAAAAAGAAATCAACAAAATTTCTAAGTTGATCAAGTAACCTTAAAATTATCTGCCATATCTTTTAGTTTTGTGGCTTCATCCAGGGTCATAGAGGCAATTAGGCTAGAATTAGCCCTCACAGGGTTTGACATATGTAGTCGATCAGGTGCAAAATTTCCTGAATTGCAATTAACTCCGACCTTGCTTCTAGAATCAGCAGAACTTTTTATTAACTTGGTGAGATCACCATTACCAGAGGCATGGAATGAATGCCCATCAAACATAACACCCTTTTGAGCCTTAGAGCCAGTTCCGGAACTAACAGATACTGTCTCGCTTTTAACCTCACCATCTGAAGAGGAGAGAGTTTTAAATTTCCCATCTTTTAACCCAGCTTTGTTTTCTTTCTCAGAGTCATGATTCAGATTTTGCTGGGAGACAATACTGCTTTTAGTTGTGCATGAAATGTCAACTTTCAGAACTGAATTCTCAAAGTCTTTTCGCTCCAGCTTAATTTTCTTTCCATGTTTAAACTCAGGAAATTTGTATTTAACATCGTTTCTTGCCTCAGGACCAGAACTAAGATCATTGTTCTGGCTCACTCCATCTTCATGCAGTGAACAATTAACACAATTGCCATGTTCTGTAGCATGATCACCACCACTAAGCAAATGGCCACACCTAACTTCAGTAGTTTTAGCTCGAACTTTAGCTTTACCATCCTCAGCCAAGAATTCACTAGAATAAATTTTGTTCTGTTCAGGGAGCAAGCCATCTAAATCTTTCTTCTTTCTTTTCATTAACTTCTTTTCCGCCTTGTTATCCCTAGAACTCATAGAAGAGAGACCACCTTTTTCAGCAGCATCCTTCCCAGCAGCGTCCCTTTCTGCAAATATTAGCTGGTCTAAGTTGGAGGTCCTTATAGGTGATGAGGTAATAGATTCTACTGATGAAACCTTAACATCTTTAAAGTTAGTACTCACTCCATGAAACCCTGAAATCATAGAGGAGATTGAAGTTGCTACCAATGAAAGCTGTTCAGATCCTAAATCCCTCCCCAATGAATCATTACAATCCAATGCATGCAGAGGTGCCACCATAATTTTATGCTTTCTTTGCTGCTGGGCCTTATCAATATTTCCAATTTCTTCTGAATCAACAGCCATGTCATCCCTACTGCCTGACAAGCAAACTCGGTTCCTCCCACCTTTATGGTCAAATTCAATGTCTCCTTCAGTATCTGAATTTGTCTGAGTCTTGAGAACCCTACGCTTCTTTTCCTTACTAAATCCACTTACACTGCCTTCTTCACCATACTCCTGCATGGACAACACATTGTTCTGTTTCGTATCAACCATCCAGTTCTTCAATTTCCTTTTCTTTATTGATTCATCTTTTTTACTAACGTTGACTGCACCAAGGGGCACATCATTTGACAAGACCTGAGCTTGATCACCTAGTTTCTTGGCAGGAACTATAGATTTGTCCTTTTTATCCTCAGATAAACAATAGTCATCATATTTCCAAATACCCTTCAAGCTAACCTTCATTGATGAACATTTTCTTGAAATTGGTTCCACCATATCTTGACCTGTGCCAAGATTCAGATGACTATCAGAGTAGTGAACATCTTCAGCTTTAGACTTCTTTAATGTTGCAGATATATTGTGATAAGCCTTTATTCCACGTCTCAATTGTATATTCTTTCTATCACCTGCACATGCACGTTAATAACAATGAAATGTTAAAAATATAAAAAACGAGTCACTCCATAGAAAATCTAAAGCAACAACGTATTAACTCTGAAATAGATGAGGCACCTCTGTTCACTTTTACTTTATCTTTAGGCATGTGTTTCTCCTCATTCAAGTGGTTCAACCTGATCAAACATAGATCACTAGATTTCCTCATTGAGCTTGAGTTACCAGGACACTGATTCATGTTAGCTAACAATCTAGTTTGTCCAGATTCTTGAACATCAGTTTCTAAGGATTTTGAAAACATAGACGCATCACTATTGATTCCTGCTTTAGGCTTATCCCTAAAATACTGTTTCTTCTTTCCTCGACCAGACATTACATCTGAACTGGATTTCTGGCGATTCATGCCAGAGTGCAGGGGACCAGAAGAACTCACTCCACTTGCAGTTCCAGAAACATGGTTTTGCAGATTATCTTGAATCCCAGAGTTTGGCATTTGATTTAATGCATAAACTGCTTCTGTTGTCTCCTCCTCACTGATAGAACACCTATTCATTCCATGCCTAAAGAAAATTTCCAAAGAAAAATGAGGCAATAATACATGCAATACAAACATAGTATGCAACATGGGAAGAAAAAGTTTTAAAAAATTGGAACATCATTCAACATGGCGCTTGTTTAACATACAGAAGAAATGAAAATTATTGTATATCACGCATAACAGGCTCATGCATATCCTAGAAGTGAGAAAGCAACTTACAGCCAATTTAGCATGCTACATAGCCATTTCTCGGGTAGCTGCTCAGGCTTAACACACAAAGGTAGAAGCCGCCATTTCTGACAGCTGTCACAACATACCCAATCTTCTGCAATAACTTGAGGTACTGCTGCTGGTAACATCACAGGAGCAAGTTTCTTCTCTGCAATAGGGCGTGAGCGCAGCCCAGATATCAACTGATCACCCACTTTATTGCCACTTGGTTTTTCCTTTATTTTAATCCTATAAGCACTACATTCCTCAGCATTATCACGGTTAACACTTTTCTCTCTCAGTGACTCTCTGTTTCTATCTCTGACCTTACAATCCTCTAAGGACTTTGTCATATGAATTTGACTTTTACAAGAATAAACACCAAACGAAGTCCTATTTTCATCAGTTGTCCATGCATTATTACCTGCGCCTAAACTGTCTTTTCCTCTAAAAGCCACAGCTTCACTCATACTATGATCCCCAATTGAATTGTCCTTGCCCTCAAATACTGGTTTCCCCTTTTGATTATTATGGTGATTGTGAGAATCTTCATGTGCCTTAAATTGCATTGCATCACACTCAATTTTCTTGGAAAGCATGTTAGCTTTACACTTGCCATCATCCTTAGTTTCAGTACATTTATCCTTGAGGGAATTAACTTCATGCTCTGAAACATTTTCCATAAAACCATTTCCTGCATGTTGCTTTCCACTCCTGTCAAAATCCTGACCAGATATTGACTCCAATGTCTCCCCCTTAACTGCTTCACTGAAAACTGTTATGGCTTTCACTGCATCCCCATTGACTTCCATTGAAATTTCAGAAGCCTTACCCGTGACTTCAGTAACTTCACCAGCATCACAAAAACTTGATAGAGGTGTGCATTTCGAGACATTGGAGAGAAGGTCCTTATGGTCTGAAGTTTTATTTCCAAATCTTTTTGTTGCATGAAATGTAATTTTCTTCTCAAAACCATTGCCATTTTTACGCTCCAATTCCAACTGCTTTTTACTTTGACCCACAATTCTCACCTTTCGTTTATTCAACAATTGTTCATCCCGCATACAAGAATCTAACTCAGCAAAACGAGAACTATGTTCTTGAGAAACATCATGTGAAGACATTGATCTTCTATCTCCAAGAACATTTTCCTTTCTCATCAAGCATAGTAGAGTCTCATGTAAAGGTGATAATAGCACGCCTCCAGCAATAGGGAAAGAACTCATGGCCTGAACATTGGGGGCAGGGGAAATTATATTTTCAGTCCTTCTCTGGACAAGCAAACAAACATAAAAATGGAAAAGGACCATCCATTACCTGAATAATGGCAGTTGGAGATTCTTCAGCAATCTCTTGAGATGGAGTAGGCATGCCTTCCCTTTCATCAGGACTATTCCCCATAGATGAAGATGGAGTGTTATCAAGCCCAAGACCACTATAAATAGCAGCATTGTTTTGTGCTGGCATATTAGACTTCATTTTAATTCGAAACTTCAGTGTTCTCTGGTCAGTTGAATTTCCTGACTTATTTGTACTAGCATCTTTGTAAGGGAACCTGTCAACTACTACATTGGAAGAAATTCCTACATCTTTCTTCATTGAATAATCAACTTTAGGTGCTTTCAAAGTATGGCATGACTGAATGCTACCAGAAGCAGTTCTAACATACACGGGTGAGGTGACGTTCAAACATGATATTGAGTTATCAGGTACAGCCTGTATTATGAAATCAACCATAGTGCTCAAGTATGTCAGATTTAAGACACTTAGCAACATAATGACATATACTATCTTCTTATGATGTGGTTATCAAAAAAATTATTTAAAGAAACTATTCAGTAATGAAAATTTTCATATACCTCTATGTGAGGATATTTTGGAGATATCTCTGGGTTATAGTTTCTTCTCAGAGTTTCTAAACGGAATGGAAGAGAACGACATTCATATGTAGGTAAAAAGGAGCCATAACCACCATACATGGCACCTGGAAAAAAAAAAAAGGTTGATATGAACCAGCATCACTTTCTTGCGTGTAAAGACAACTTTTTCATTTCTCACAGAGCTACGACTTCCATTTTCTACTTACCCAAATTCTCAGCAGAAACACCACCTTCAAAGTCCTTTTGAAAGTGGCCCAGGACATGCTGAATTCTCTCATCCTTCAGGAAACAGAAAGCAAAATATTAAATTAAAATGCACTGTTTCCAAAGAAAACAAACAAGAAAAAATATAAAGTATGCCATGAATCAACAATAGCCATTGATAATGAAATATAATCATAGCAAGCATCAACAAGATCAATAAAAAAAATTTGAGGTATTGACTTCATCCTTTTTTTAAAGGTCAGCATAGGGGCTAGTATTCTTTGGAGACAGAATTATATATGCACGTTAACATGTCAACAGTCTGAGAAGCAACTAACAATGTTCTCACATCAAGGCTCTTATGCAAAAGTGCGAATGGTGCTGCAGTATAATTCTATTTCTTGACTACTGACATTTGTAGTCTATAGGCCATATAGTTGCTGAAAAACCAGTAAACTATCCTTTTCTTATGGAATGCAACAAGACAAGACATCTACAGTATCACTTGGTCAGAAGAATCAATTCACAATTATTTTAAGCACTTGTTAAAGTATAGATTCTCTGTGCTCTCAGGTCAAAACCAACACATAGTATTTTTCTGAATATCTTCACTAGTACCAATTAACTTCCCGTTTATGAACAAAAGCATAGAAAGTCAATGGTTATTTGGAACTAGCAATAGTTTGATTAAGTAACCGCAGACAGAAGATCAATAGTCAAAAAATTGCATATTTATTTCATTATTCACATTTCCTAACGAAGCAGACAAATTCATCCAGTGAATGTGCTGTTTAATGACAGCATACCAATCCATGTTTTCCTGGTCAACCAAATAGGAAGAAAACTTACCCCGTATAGCCAGAAGACAACAGAGAAATTTTAGGCTACTAGCAAACCAAACCAACTTAATAATGCAACGTTCGAACTTGGTTAGAGGTATTTCAAGTTTGGACTTGGTTAGAAGTATTTTCAAGTAAGCCCTTACAATGTAAGAGAGAGAATCAATGTCAATGTCGTTGTCATCTTCTTTATTATAGGGAGCCTCTCCTTCCTCGAGTGTATCTTCTTCCATCTGAACCACCTGACCAAAATCTAGTCCAAAGTTTAACCCCAGAACATTAACCGTACCCCTTCACACTAGAACCTTCCCTGAAGTCCAACATTACTCTTTAATCAACACAAAAAGAGGGGAAAAAAGAATGACACGATTAAAAAAAAAAACCCACCGACCCTCAAAAACAATCACAGTTCTTCTCAATCCCAGAAGGGGAATCCGCTTAAACCGACTGTGATCAAGCCATGTTACAAGCCTGTACAAGGATATGAACCGCAATGCAAATTGCTGGTTGCATCAAATATTTACTTTGGCTTCAGTAACACAACCGGTGAAAAAGATACCACGGCAGAGATCGGCAGACCAATCAGTAACCCCTCGAATAAGGTTTGACGGCGACTTCAAACGGATTCTTAAGATTCTGCGTCCTGGTATATTTTTATTTTGATTTCGATTTGCACAACAACGAAATAGCCGGATATTTTTGGGCCTTAGTTTTTATCAAAGAAACAGAAAGAACTTAATCATTATCCATATTAATTAGAAAAATCCTAAAAAATTATCACTTACTACCTCCGGTCCTAATTATAAGAGCTAGTTGACTTTCTTTGGAAAGATTAAGGAAGCTAAATAAGTTACTTAATCATTTCATATGTTAAATATTTTGGGATTATATATTAGTTGATTAGTCAAACTAATAAGTTTAAAGAAAAAAATAAAAATAAAAATATTTTAAAGTAATTTAATTAGCTTCCTTAACCTCTCCAAAAAAGTCAACTAGCTCTTATAATTAGGACCGGAGGGAGTATTTTATAATTTTAAATAAGTGATTACGTAAAGGATTTCTCTAGTTACAGTCACGGGACTACGTCGTTTTGTATTAATGAAGAGTGTTTCCGTAATTTTGTTTATTTTTTGAGAAAATTAAAATCAAGGACCTATAGTAGATAATATTTATTGAGAATGACCGTAAAAGTTGTAATTATTTAGAACGACCAGTTAACAAAATAAAAATTTAAAAATACTAAATTGTCCCTAATCAAACCTCTTACATTTTCTCTCACATTTAATGTTTGAAACAAATATGAATTTCTAAATTTAATTCAATTAAACACAATTTCTTTTTGGTACAGCCAGTAGAGGGAGGTAAGGCTCGAATCCTGGACAAGGAGAAGGCCAACTCCTAAGGCTGACCCTAGTACCATCGCGCTACGAGGCGCTTGGCAATTAAACACAATTTCTCATCTTAGATATTTATAGAAAAATAACACAAACATCTTTTAATTTTGTCAAAGTGATAATTTTATTTTTAAAAGTGACCCAAACTTTAAGTGAAAAAATATATAATTTTAAGAAAAACTCAAATTTCTTTATAATTAATTATAAACATTAAATAAATGTGTGTGTATATATATATATATAATATTAATAGGTCATGTTTGGCACGAGTGTGCCTTTTTGTATCAACAGACATTAACACAATAAATATTACTCTCTATAGTCCTTCTATCTAATTCTCCCTTATTTTTTTTATCATATGAATTTACCGAAACACCCTTCATTAATTCACCTAAAATTACAAACATACCCTTCATTAATCTAAAACGACGTAGTTTTAGGGTCACTGGAGATAACTTTATCGTCAGTAACTGGAGAAATACTTTTCCCTAAAACTAATTATCAATTGCTTTTTATTTTTGTTAATCTTATTATTGTTGTTGTCAATAAGATTGTGAAGTTTAAGTAGTATTTTTCTTATTAAAATTAAGAGTTTAATGTTTATGTTTTTGGTGCAGGAAATTTTTTTCTTTCATAAAAAGTGAATGGGTCCATGATAAAGAAAAAAAAAGGAAAAAAAGTTAATGTGACCCACTCACTCTTTATGAGTATAACAAAAAAAAAAATCTACAACAAAAGCAAAAAAATATTAATCGCTAAAATTAATTGTTGCCCAAGTAAATGTATTTTCTGTCACTTTTTTATTAAAATTATTCATTCAATATTAATTCATTATTAATAATTTAAAATTGAAAAATAGTGTGATCACGTGCTTTAAAAAACTTTAAAATTTTTCATGAAAATAAAATAATATAATTTTATGGCCACGTGATCCTCACCTGTAATATTCCAAACGTTGCAATGTTCCCTACTATTGAGACCCAAATGGCTGTTAATTTGGGGCCCACGATTACCTGCGTGTACATGGCAACAACTCAAACATCGACCACGTGTACCCCCAATGCCCTTTTCAAAGTTTTCTTTTTTTTTTTTTGGTAAAAGCCCTTTTCTTTTTTTTTGGTCAAAAAGGTAAAAGCCCCCCCCCCCCTTTTTTTTTGGTAAAAGCTGGGATTTAATTCCCCAAGTTTAATTCCTGTGATGTAGGTATTTTTTTTGATACATAAGAAACGAAACCTACATCACAGAGATTTTTTTTTCTTTTTATACATAAGAAACGAAACCTACATCACAGGAATTGGAATTAAACTTGGCGAATTAAATCCCAGCTTTTCTTTCAAGACCAAAGATCTTAAGAACTCTGAACAAACATCCAAAAACATGGTGGAGGAAATTCCTCTTTTCGCAAGGAAATCAGCCACCTGGTTTGCTTCTCTGTGGATATACTCAATTCTGATAACCCATTCCTTCTATCTGAGATTCTGAATCTGCCAGCAAACAGAATTCCCACTATTCCTAGATCTGTCGTTGTTAAGCCTATCCACCAACTCCTTCGCGTCCGATTCTATAACAATTGCCCAAAGCTAAATTAAGAGCCTTTAGAATTGCCCATTCCTCAGCCTCCAAGCGCTGCAGATTCCCAGAACATGCGCAAAACCAGCTATCCAATCTCCTTTATAATCTCTAATGATTCCACCGCAACCAGCTTTCCCGGTCGTTCGAACTACAGCGCCTTCCACATTGATTTTAACCCACTCGGCATTTGGTGGCTGCCAGAAAATAGGATCGGTCCGATGGTTGTCCTGCGTGATAGGATCCCTCTTGAAACTGACAATGAAAAAGAGACTTAAAGAAACAAAAGAAGACTCATGGTTGAAGCCCTCATTCTGGCCTGCTTTGTTTGGAATCACATTTCATCCTTTTTTTTTCCTCAAACATTTCATCCCTTTTGAAGTGACTTTTGAAATAAAAAGGTAATTTAAGCTAAAATGTATACTTATATAATATAGAGTTTATGCGGTAAAAGTCAAGTTAAAATTAGAACAAGTTTTTTTTTACTTTAATTTTTTCTTTAAATTAGGGTTGTACATGAACCAAATTGAATTGGGCAGGTCATTAGTCCAAGGTCTAGTTCAACATGTTGTTCAGACTGGACTTGCCAACTTAGTCCTATCTGGACAAAAAGTGGATGGTTCCTGAGGTTGGTCAAACTGGACCGACTTAATGGTCTAACTAAGCCCAATCCATGTTGCCTTTTTTTATGAAAAAACTAAATTTTGTTTTCCAAAACCAAAATATTCATATCATCAATATTCATCATTCAATATATCAAATATATATATATGTATATATATATTCATCATTCATCAATAAGGAAGATAACCTGCACATCATTTTTCATTCATCAATGTTCATCAATATTGAGCAATGTTTTAATATGCCTCATTCATCAATGAGGAAGATAAATAATCCCCATATCATAAATAATATCTTAAATCATGATTTTGAATCCTTTCATTAAACCATTCATTCACATCAATGAGCAATAACCTGCACATCAATCAGCACTCTAAATATAAAAAAGATTCATGCATTAAATATCAAATCCATCAATAACCTACTTTTCAACCTTTGGATAACAAGCATCATCAAAATAATCAAAAGGCATGACTCTAAATATTAAATAGAGATTGAATACTCATATTACAACCAAAGTTCAATCCAAAATATCAACTAAATCCAAAACCATAAGGCAAAAGTTGAGGTTCATATAATCTAAGGTCCACAATTGCTCATGGCAGCAAAGGTAATACCAACTTACCAAGTCCATGATTCAAAAAAATATCAAAAGATAATCAAACGTCAAGGTTATATAATTTAAGGTCCATAATTGCTCATGGCAGCAAAATATGAGTCCATTTGTGCTTTTAATCAACTTCCTCCATGGACATAATAGCAGCTCCAACATCAATCACACATGAAGCATCTGAAAAAATTGAAAAAAAATACATAAATATTATATTAAAAATAGTTTTGTCATATTCAAAGTTGTATTAAAAACATTACTAGATTCTTCAAAATTGTCAAATTCATGAAGTTGTTCAATCAGTTCTGCCAATGATTGCCTAGGAATAAGCCAATTTTGAGAACAAATAAGAGCCTCAATCATTTTAGGTGACAATAAGCTTCGATATTGATCAACCGCACGACCTCCTTTTCTAAAAGCATATTTAGAGGCAACTGTAGAAACTAGGACGGCCAAAACATCAAGTGCCATGCAAGAAAGGACTCTGTATTCCATAGAATTTGCTTTCCATCAAGTCAATATATTGAAATCAGTAGAAACAGGGACATCATCAGTTGCAGCAAGATACTTTTCCAACTCAGTTTGACAATCATTTAAGCTTCTTTTTTTAACTACTGCCAACCATTGAACAGTTGGATCACGATCCTCCACATTTCCTACACACTTTGTGAATATAAAGGTGCAATAGAAGAGGAGGCAATATTTGATTTAGAAGATATAGAGTATTCATCAAAGAAACGATATAAACAGTCATTGACCTTGTCCTTCATAGCCAAGCAAACTTTCATGTCATGAAACAGATTCTCAAATATGTGATTAACATATGCCAACTTATAATGAGAATCCAATATGGTTGCAACTATCAATAAAGGGTTCATAATTTTTGCCTTACCCCAATGTTTTTCATACTTTACATTCATGTTGAGAGACATATCAGCAAGGAGAGAATATGAATTTAAAGCATTTCTTTCCAACAGTTGCTAAACACGTGCAATTTGATAGAAGCAAGAGTTTGAAGTCACATTAATGGAAGATAAGAACATTAATATGATATCATAAAAGACTTTCAAGAACCTCAAGAAGGCACACGCGCGATTCCAATCTTCAGCTTTTAGGGGGCCATAATGCTTTTTCTGTTTCCCTCATGTGAATCACACTCCCGCTTGAAGAAATCACATGATTCATGCTTATTATTGGAGACCTCACTTGCATCAATCATGTAGACATCATGTGCTTCAAATTCATGCTTAGAGGGGGCAAAGTGTGCACAATAGTCATCTTCCTTATCACTCATTCTGTCAAAGACGTGTTGGACTTTCAATGCTACCTCCAACATTAAGAATGTCAAATTCCAGCGGGTTGTCATATCTAAAGACACAAGGCTTTTTGTATCAATCCTTTCAACCTCAGCAAAGGCTTTAAATTTTACAAAATGTGCCGAGGATGAGGAACATATTTGACAGCCTTTCTAATTCTTTCAAAGTTGTCTTTCAAATCTTTCAACCCTTCACAAACTATTAAGTTGAGGATATGTGCATAGCACCTAAGGTGGAGATAATCTCCATTACATATAAACCCCCTCCAACTCTTCAAATGCTTCTTCAAATAGGATAATGTTGTGACATTAGATGAGGCATTAGCCATTGTAATAGTAAAAACATTTTCAATTCCCCAATCCAATAAACACCTCTTTATGGTCTTCCCTATTGTGTCCCCTTTGTGATCCTTAATCATAGAAAAATTGATAATCTTCTTATGTAGATTCTATTCAGGATCAATCAAGTGGGCAATCAAGAATAGGTACTTAAAATTCTGATTGGAAGTTCAGCAGTCTGTAGTAAGACAAACCCAAGTTGCACATGTCCTCATAGGTTAGTTTAAATTTAAATTTTCTGAAATTAAATTTTTGATATATCATTCAAATAAAATTTCATATTAATCTTTTTCTTAAGATTTTCAACCCAATTAAAGGATCAGAAGATAATATTGAGCCCGTTTAGGATAGCAATCGCATAAATGACTTATTTCCAATCTAAATTTTGCATAATAAATATAATTTGTATTTGATATAGCAGTGGTAGAAGTGACTTTTTTTTTCTAAATGAGCTCTTATTTAAAATAGCATTTAAAAAGTGAGTTGAGATAAAAAATAATAATAATAATAACTTAAAAGAACATAAATATTATTGAATAATACATATACATATATTAGTTATATATATTGTGATAATTGAAGATAAAAACTTATATTTATATTTGATATGAAAAAAAAAGTAACATCATTTTAGTTATATAATTCATTTGATTACAATTTTCTCATTAATTTTAATATAACAATAGCCACCCATATGGAAAATCAATATTAATGATGCTAAAACCCAATGTTAAATATAGGGTAACGGAAAATCAGAAGCCACCGTCAGAAGCTAGAAGCCAAAAACCAAGTTGAGAAGACACTTTTGAAAGAAAAACTTAATTGACTAAATGAGATCCCAAACACCTCAAAATTTGCTTTTTCCTCATTGGGCGTTTGGGACCCCTCCACTAGGCTTTTTTGGCTTGCAATGCAATGCCATGCCAAATAGGTTTTATTAAAAGTGGGTAAAAACACCAATGAATAATTTAAAATTGATGAAAATAGCACAATCTCCGTTTTAGTCTATTCACTAAAGTTTTAAATTATTCATTGGTATTTTTACTCTCTTTCAGTTATTCATTGGTATTTTTAATACCTTTAAAGTATTGTTGTGTCTGGTGCTCCTAACGTAACACTTAGTTGGCTAATCTGCACCTTAACCCAACTTATAAACAATACTTCACATATTAATGTTTTTTTTATGTGGAAACACATGATAGAGTTGTATACTTCTATTATTTGTTCCATGTACTTCCAACATAATCTTCACCATTGCACGCTTTTTCATTCAAGATCCAGACTCCTAGCTTGTCCGCTAATGGTTCCTCTCCCTTCTCCCCTTTCATCATCTTCACTTGAGATTCAATCTTTGTTGAAAACTTGTTTTTTTTTTTTTTATATATATGTTATTGATGTGTTATAGTTTAAAAAAGAAAATGCCACATAGATGACCAACTAAGCATTATTCAGTTAAACCATTTGTCACTGTTTGGAGTCCCTTAAAATAAAGGCATATTGCACTTTTCATGACTTGAGGACATGAATTGCCCATCGTGATATTAACTCAAACTTTATTTATAAAAAATTCTATTCATGCTTGCTATATTTTTTCTTTTTCAAAAGTCATAGTTTAGTAAAATTTAGAAATTGTTTGGATGATATATAAGGAAAAGTAATTTTGAATTAATAAAAAAATTTGTAATGATTGTAAGGTAAAAATAATAAGAAAATTGGGTTAATACAACCTTTCGTCCGTGAAGCTTACCTCATTTTATTTTTTTCCCTCTAAAATTTCATTTCATTTGAAATATTGGTCTCTACAATTTAACAAAAATTTGGACAATTTTGTTTCTTGAAAAATCAAAACCTATGATTTAAAACTTGAGGGTCTAAAACTTGAGTAATACAAATAAAGAAATATAAACATGTAACGTTTGGCATTTCGGGGAAAAAATTATATAAACACTTCTAGTTCCATATGCATTCAAAATGGAAATTTCTCATTGGTGATCTAATATTTTGTTTCCAAAGAGGATTGAAGATGGACTACTATCAAGAATCCCACATATATTTTCCATGAAGGATTTGAAGGTAGATAGTCAAATTGCTTCTTAAGAGTCATTCTTTTTCATTTGGAAACTCTTCAAAATAAATTATTGTTTTAAGAGTTAATCTTTAAAACAAATCATTGCTCCAATTTATTTTAGAATTTATTATTCATAGGACGGGACAAGACGATCTTTTTCCAAAGAAGTCTCGATCATAAAATGGGATACAGACATCCTTTCTGGGATACAGACATCCTTTCATTTTAAACGTTAGACTTCCTTTTTTGGCTCGAACTTACTAGTCAAGATAGAATAATCTAGATCACAGACACAACCTAGATGACTAAATGGATCCTATAATTAATGAGATGAATCTTATTTGACTATCTACTAATTAGTGCCATACAAAATTGGCAAGTCTTTAGCTTCAAGAAGCAGTCAATACAAAACAAGAAACTAATAAAACCAAGTGGAATGCTTTTTTTTTTTTTAATAAGAAAGTGGAATGCTAATTAATGCCACATAAGACCATTTTTTATGCTTCTTAAATATACTTTTTTTGGGTAAAATTCTTAAATATACTTGGACCTTCTAAATGGATCTTCATCTCACTATTCACATTATTGACTATGAATGGGCCTTTTACATGTCCATTTGGGCTTAAATATAGTTGAATCGCGCTTTTGAATTCTCATAGTCCATTACACAATGCATTTGGGCCCCAACTTAAAAAATCATAGCCCCATTGGACTCTTCCATGCAAATATGATTGTATTGGGCCTTTAGAAAACATAGGAATGGTGTTAAAATGCTCTTTTGCTGGAGGTTGGCAACAAGAGAATTTTCACTGCTACCCCTCGTCTTTGGGTTCAACTGGTATGGGGGTCAGTCTTTTTCACCTTTAGGGAGGGGGTTCGATCCCTGCGTTGGTCAAGGCGCTGAAAAAGGCATCCTAAAGGTCTAGGAAGTAGTGGTAACGCTGGTAAAAGTGGAGGCATGTGTACTCTCTGGTCAGTATCCTGTGTGGATTGGGCTCCAAGCGCCCTGCCCTTGGACTGTGGGTGAGCCCAACTCCTTTCCTAAAATTTTTATGTTTAAAAAAAAAAAGAGAATCTTCACTGCTGATATTTTTACCATTGATGGAATTTTGGCTGGGATTAGATCTATTGTAGTTCATACCCAACTTAGCTTTTCTAGATTCAAGCTGCTCATGTAATTTATGTTTTCATTTGTACTCTTCCTTTTACCATTCATTAAGGCTCTGTTTGGTTTGGCGAGGAGAGGGAAAATGGAGAGAAATGGGGAGAAAAGTTATTTGTGGTGGGACCCACAAGAGTTTTCCTCTCCTTTAAATATTTATTAAAATGTACTGTGACATTGGCTTGCGAATTTATTAGAATTATTTTTTTAATACTCCCTCCTCCAAAAGCGTATGTAGCAAGACATGTCCAACTACAAAGTTGAACAATTTGGCTAATTCTACAACAGTTCACTTATTAATGATGGCTAAACAATATACTACTACCTTTGCACTACGAACGGATCTTCTGTTAAGAACTTAAGGCAGTTGTAAAATTAAAAGACAATAATGTACTAATATCGGCAAACAATATAATGATTTTTTTTATTTTTTATTTTTAAAAACGTACCTGTAATGGGTTTTGTCTCGTCTCATACTACAATATCTTCATATTTCCTCTCGTATTGTCCTAAACTTCTTTGGACCAAGCCTATCTCGAAATAACCTATTGAGTATGACACAAATGAATATGCTTAACTTTTTCATTTGTTTTAGTTTAGGATTTTTTTTAATCCATGTGCATAATAAAAATATAAATAGTACTCGTATCTTATTTTGTTCCCACACATTTAACCCTGTGCAAATTAGAAAAAATGACAATACATTCTAATACATACACATATACTCCCTCCGCTCCTAATTATAAGACCTAGTTGATTTTCTTTAGAAAGATTAAGGAAGCTATAATGGATCACGGTAAGATGGGCTTGGGACATAGGGATAACAGCCCGATTCAGCTACCAGCCCAAGTCAGACGCAGCACTCAGATGCGAAGGAGGCCCTGGAGACTAAGAGAATTAGAGGATGAGTGAGAATAAAAGGAGAGCACTAAGACGCTAGTGGGTGTGGAATGAATTGGATCTTCTCTCTCTCATCTCTGACAGATTCTCCCTTTTTGTTATTGCTTCGTTCTTCTGCATCATTTCTGTTTTTTCCTTATGCTCTGCTTTGCTGCTATTACAAACTTACGATTGTAAGCTGTTATTTTCATTCAATCATAAATATACACGTTATATTCCCGAATCTGCTATTTGATCATTACAATTGGTGCTTTCATTGAGTTACCTTCAGTATGGCGGATAATACCAGACTGAAAGAACTCCAGGCGAAACAAAAGAAAACCCATGAGTTTCTCGAGGAGGCCCGCACTCGTTTACTCAGCCACGATAAACAATTTGATGAGCTGGGTCATGCACTCCACTCTTTGACTCGTTCTGTCGATGCCATTCATCTTCGCCTCGAACAATTCCAACATCAGCCTCTCACCAGGTCTACTTCTGGCAGTCCGGCGACCCCACCACCCTTACCAACCCCTCCGTTCTTGAAATCTGTTAAGCTTGATTTTCCCCGTTTCAATGGGTCTGATGCCCTCAACTGGCTCTTTCGCACAGAGCAATATTTTAAGTATTATGATATTGTTGACCCTCAACGATTACTCATTGCTTCCGTCCATTTGGAGGGTGATGTATTGCCCTGGTTTCAGATGTTAGAGAAGGCAGGCCGTATTCCTAATTGGCTTGCATTATCTACGGCTGTCGAGACCCAATACGGTCCCTCCCCATTTGAGTGTGCCCGTTCACAGCTCTTTAAACTCACACAACAGAGTGTCAATGGTACTCTTGAAGATTTTAATGCCAAGTTTCTTGCACTTGCCAACCGTACCACGGATGTTTCTGAGCAGGCCTTGGTTGATTGCTACTTAGGAGGCCTCTTCCCCACCTTACACCGTGACGTCCTCATTCAACGGCCGACAACAGTACTTAGTGCTATGACCTATGCCCGTTTATGTGTTGACCCTTTGTCGTCTAGCACCACTGCTCCAAAACCGGATTCCTCTACTTTCCTTCGACCCAAACCTCCGTCTATCCCACACACTAAAGCCATTACTCCTTACTCCTTACCTTCCAAAAATGCATCCCCCCAAACCAATGCCGGTGGTAAATCCAACCTTCCCCCACTTTTACCCACCCCATCTTCAAGCCCCATTAAACGGATGACTTCCGCTGAGATGTAATTACGTCATGATAAAGGCCTTTGCTATACTTGCGATGCCAAGTTCTCCCCTGCACACCGCTGTCCAAACCGCCAACTGATGATGTTACTTGGTGACGAGGAGGATTCCCTGACCCTAAAACCTATTACCACTCCCGTGGACCCTGATTCCACGAGCGAGGCTACACTCCATCATTTATCACTTCATGCTCTCCGTGGTACTACTGGCGCAGCCACAATTCGATTTGCAGGCACGGTGCTAGGCACTACTGTTCAGATCTTGCTTGATGGTGGGAGTTCCGATAACTTCATCCATCCACGTGTGGTCGACCATTTGAATTTATCGAGAGAACGTGCTTTAGCCGTCCGAGTGCTAGGCGGCATTGGCCCTACTTTGACCACCAATGAGCTAATACGTGATGTACCAGTGCACATCTGTGGCCACACCCTGTCACTAACGTTTCTGGTACTTCCTATTGCAGGTGTTGATATTATCCTTGGTGCTGCTTGGCTAGAAACTTTAGGGTCTCATGTGGCTAATTATAGTACTTCAACTGTCCGCTTTCTCGAAAATGGCAAGTTCATTACTCTTACGGGTTATCACGGCTCTACAGTCTCGCAGGCCAACTGTCATCATCTTGTCCGTCTTCATCACACCGACTCTGTGTTGCAAATTTTTATGCTCGAATCAGTCCCACAGTCGGCCTCTACATCCCCTGTGTGGCCAGATGTTCCTGACGATCTCGCACGTGTTCTTCAACGTTACGCTCACGTATTTGACCTTCCACATGGTTTACCTCCTGCTAGGGGTCATGAACACCCCATTGAACTCAAGCCCGATATACAGTCTGTGAAGGTGCGTCCCTATCGGTATCCTGTGAGTCAAAAAGCTGAGATAGAACGCATGGTTTCCAAGCTGCTCGCTGATCATCTCATCCAACCCAGTTGTAGTCCATTCTCGGCCCCTGTTTTACTAGTTAAAAAAAAAGATGGCACCTGGCGCTTTTGTGTAGACTATCGAGCCCTCAACGCGGTCACTATTAAAGACGCTTTCCCTATGCCCACGGTGGATGAACTCATTGATGAGCTCCATGGCTCTGTTTTCTATACCAAATTGGACCTTCAATCAGGATATCACCAAATTCTCATGCAAGAATCTGACCGAGCCAAGACAGCTTTCCGCACACATCTGGGTCTCTATGAATGGTTGGTGATGCCATTCGGTCTCACGAATGCGCCTGCGACGTTTCAAGCAACCATGAACACCATTTTTCAGCCCTTTTTACGTAAGTTCGTCCTCATTTTTTTTGATGACATTCTTATTTATAGCACTAATTGGGACTTACATGTGGAGCATGTATCACAAGTTCTGGATTATTTATCTCAGCATAAATTATTTGCCAAACTCTCCAAGTGTTCCTTTGGTCAAAGACGTGTTGAATATTTAGGCCACATAGTATCTTTTCTTGGAATTGAGATGGATCCCTCTAAGGTTCAATCCATTCAGCAATGGCCTCCTCCCACGACAGTAAAACAGCTGAAAGGCTTCTTGGGACTTAGTGGCTATTATCGGCGTTTTATTCAACGCTATGCTCAAATTGCTGGACCATTAACTGATTTACTTAAAAAGGATGCGTTCAAGTGGAGCTCAGTCTCACAGTCGGCTTTTGAGACATTAAAACACGCGTTGACGACAGCCCCTGTTCTCACGTTACCAGACTTTACCAAGTCGTTCATCCTTGAAACAGATGCTTCAGGAATCGGCATTGGTGCCGTTTTAAGCCAGGATCATCACCCCATTGCTTTCTTTTCGAAGAAATTATCCCCTCGTTTGCAAGCTCAATCGGTTTATAATCGGGAATTATATGCTATTACAGAGGCTGTGTCTAAGTTTCGCCATTATCTGTTTGGCAATCACTTTATCATCCGCACGGACCACGCTAGTCTTAAGCATCTCAATGAACAAACGATTCACACTCCTGAGCAGGAAGCTTGCCTCCCCAAACTCATGGGTTACCGATTCACTATAGAGTACAAACCGAGTAAATCTAACCAGGCTGCTGATGCGTTATCGTGCGCTGAGTGCATGTCTCTGTCACAGCTCACTTCCTCTTTTATGGATTACATATATACTCAGGTCCGTGCATCCGCTTATGTTCAAGACCTCAAAGCCAAAGTTACAGCTAATCCTCTATCCTTTCCTCAATACAAGGTTCATCAACATGACCTATATTGGCATCAGAGGCTGGTCATTCCCCCTGACCATCCCGAACTCATTCAACACATTTTATATGAGTTTCATTCATCTGTTCTAGGTGGTCATGCAGGGTTCCTCCGTACTTTTCAACGTGTTGCACATCTCTTCTTTTGGCCTAAAATGCGGCAGAGCATCCGTTTGTATGTGCGTAATTGATCCATTTGCCAGCAGGCCAAGCTTTCTCATCTACACCCTTCCGGATTACTCAATCCTTTACCCATACCAGTTCGCATATGGGAAGACAATGCTATGGATTTTATCACTGGCCTCCCCGTCGTCAAAGGCTATTCAGTCATCATGGTCGTCATCGATCGCCTGTCTAAGTATGCCCATTTCACTTCCCTGCCAGCTATGTATTCCAGTCGAACCATGGCCGAGGCTTTCCTTCAAAATGTTGTTCGTCTCCATGGTCTTCCTAAGACAATTATATCTGACCAAGATAAAGCTTTCACCAGCTCATTCTGGTGACATTTAATGAAATTACAGGGTACACAAGTTTGTTTTAGCTCGGCGTATCATCCACAAACTGACCGTCAGTCAGAGGCTTTGAATAAATGCCTTGAACTTTATCTTCGTTGCTATGTTTCTGAATACCCTCGACGTTGGATTTCTTATTTGGCTTGGGCGGAGTTTTGGTACAATTCGTCCTTTCACTCTTCCATCGGAATGGTTCCTTTTAAGGTCGTCTACGATCGCGATCCACCCCTTGTTTTACGCCACACCACTCAGGACGATGCTCCTGCAGATATTTCTGCTCAATTATGTCAGAGGGATGAGGTCCTTGATGTTCTGAAATGAAACTTACATCAGGCTCAACAACGCCAGAAGTTTTATGCTGACAAACACCGGGTGGATACCGTGTTTCAGCTTCACGACTGGGTTCTGGTCAAACTACAGCCGTACCGGCAACACTCAGTCCATCTTCGTAAGTATCACAAGCTTTCAATGCAATATTTTGGCCCATTTCAGACCACCGAACGCATCGGCCAGGTTGCCTATCGCCTTGCTCTGCCAGCACATTGTCGCATTCACCCAGTTTTTCACGTCTCTGTTTTAAAGAAGTTTTATGGTGATCGGCATACTTGCTCTGCTCCATATTTTCCTTTACCGTTACTGACGCTCCCTGAGGGACCACTTTGTACACCTGTTGAAGTTCTTCAAAGACCTACCATTTTGTCTAACGATCACCCTCTGCCTCAATATTTGATCCATTGGGAAGGTTGCCCTGTTCCTACTTGGGAGTCGTACGATGAGTTTACCACTTTATATCTTGAATGGAACCTTGAGGACAAGGTTCCTTCTCAGCCGGTGGGTATTGTAATGGATCACAGTAAGATGGGCTTGGGACATAGGGATAACAGCCCGATTCAGCTACCAGCCCAAGTCAGACGCAGCACTCGGATGCGAAGGAGGCCCTAGAGACTAAGAGAATTAGAGGATGAGTGAGAATAAAAGGAGAGCACTGAGACGCTAGTGGGTGTGGAATGAATTGGATCTTCTCTCTCTCATCTCTGACAGATTCTCCCTTTTTGTTATTGCTTCGTTCTTCTGCATCATTTCTGTTTTTTCCTTATGCTCTGCTTTGCTGCTATTACAAACTTACGATTGTAAGCTGTTATTTTCATTCAATCATAAATATACACGTTATATTCCCGAATTTGCTATTTGATCATTACAGAAGCTAAATAAGTTACTTAATCATTTCATATGTTGTGTATCTTAAATTATATATTAGTTTATTAGTTAAATTAATTAGTTTGAATAAAAATAAAAACACTATAAAGTAATTTAATTAGTTTCCTTAATCTCTTCAAAAAAATCAACTATGTCTTATAATTAAGACCGGAGGGAGTATATATTACAGATTTATATGTTGCTCCAATTCATCAAAGGATAAGTGTCTTAGGGTAAGTTTAGTTTGAGGGAAGGAGAGGGCAGAGAAAAAAATGAAGTGAGGAGAAAATTATACTAAAATTTAGTCTAGTGGGACCCATAAAATTTTTCTCCCCCTCCCTTCCCCTCCCTCCCCTCAAACGGGAAGCACATAAGGTGCTTGTCCCTTATATGCTTCTTAAATGTTTGTCCCTCTAATTAGAGGGACAAGCACATTTTATTTTATTTTTTAAATTTTTTTACAAATTTTATTTATTGAGATTAAATTATATGTTAGTTTTTGGAATTTTTTTTTGCACTCGGTATCTCAAATTAATTAGGTTCTAATTCTACATACAGAAATATCTGTCCGATAACACCAGTATCTAGAAAATTAATTAATTTTGAGATGATGGGTGAAAAAAATTTAAAAACTAACATATAATTTAATCTAAATAAATAAAATTTATAAAAAAAATTAAAAAGAAAGTAAAATAAAATGTGATTGTCCCTTTAATTAGAGGAACAAGCACATAAGAAGCACATTAGAACAAGCACATAATGTGAACCCCCTCAAATCAAACTTACCCTTATTAGGATGGGAGGGTAGCCAATAAAGAAATGACAAAAACATCTATTATCACGTGTCAGTTTAATTGGTAAGGAGTTAACCCATTACCAATAAAGTTGTGAGTTCAACTCTTATTAACAATGTGACGACTTTATCAATTGGCAGTCTATGAATATATTTATAACAGCTCTCTAAAACTAGAGGCATGCATACCTTAACCTCGGTGAGCTTTGATGATACGGAATTCACCCAAACTTTCAATAATACGAGTTTCAATCTTCTCCGAAATGGTATTGGACAAATTGAGTAGACGTGTGTGGGAACTTTTTTGTGTGTGCCAAGTTCTGATTAATTGTGGAACTACACTTGGCTCCTTCTCATCTTCAGAAAGGGAGTTTTGGTTAAACTATTTTCATTTTAGGCTTGTCAGCCGGCAATGTAATTTGACTAATGCTTTTTTTTTTTTTTTGGGGTGATGAGCTATTTATATTATTACTATAATTCGATATAATGTATAAAAACAAATTGAAGATGAAATACAAATAAAGTCAAATCAAATACAATAAAATAAAACATATATAAGAACAACCAATCATCGTACATCAAATTTACAAATAAAGTCAAATCAAATACAACAAAATAAGCCACATATAAGAACAACCAATCACCATACATTAAATATTTAAGAGTAGAAATAGAAGCATGGACAAAATCAGCTTCCTCATGTTCAATGTTAGAAGTGATGTGAAAGAAAGTGTTGGGTGTAAAACCACCCTAACAGGCACACTTCTTTATAAGCATTAACTGCAATTAGAGCAGTTGCACAAATACCCCGACTTGGGGTTAAAGATCAAAGAAAACTCAACTTCAGAAGGAATAAAACTCATAATATCCTGAAGAACACTTCTGCTCCTCTATTCAAGCAAATATGGTGATCTCGACCGCACACTGAACAACACCTTTTGAAACTTGAAAACTCCCCCTGAGAACGCAAATCCGAGCCACCAGGTGATAATCAAATCTAATAACGTTCAAACAATCATCCAACTAAGAGGATTTATACTTAGATCTCACAAATTTGTTTATTTCCTGAGAAAACAAGAACACCACCACAAAATCCAACACCACAAAAAAAAACAAAAAACAAAAAACAAAACAAAGACAGATAACTCCCACCGCCGCATAATAGATCTAAAGACAGAGAGGAAAAAACTTACCATGGACAAGAGAAGTCCACAACCACAAGAAATCAGAGGGAGAAGGTCAAAGGTCAAAGACTATGTTGCACCGACACTGACACGCGACACGTGACACGACACGACACGACACTCCGACACGTTAATCCTAAAAAAATCTAAATTTCGACACGTTAGGACACGTTTTGATATTAAATATATATTTTTTAAAATAATTCACATTTAATACAAAACATCCATAAAGTGTAGAATTAGGTAGTCACACTCTCAAAGACACAACAGCCAAGCAGCACTAAAAAAAAAAAAGCAACAATAAAAGTTAAAAAAAAAATAAAAAAGCCATGTTCAGATGCACAGGTTTCAAGACGCAAAAAAGAAAAAAGCAACAGAGTCAGATTGAAGCAAAAAGTACAAAACAAAGCAAAGCATTAAAGCAACACGCAATATATGATATAAGACAACACATATATATTATAATATTAAGACACAATAAACACTAAAAAAAAAAAGCAACTGGGAAGGAAGCTCAGTTTCAAATTTTTTTTCAAACTGACACTTCAGCACGCAAGTCAGACTGGTTCGTAACTGTGCACAGTCACAGTCCCAGCCCAGTCCTAGTCCCAAAACGTGAAATTCACACTCACAGTCTCAAAACTCAAAGACGCGCTTCAGCACGCACTGATGCAAGTCACAAGACGCAAGGTTTGTTACCTGTCCCAGCGTGGATCGAAGGACGAAGGGTCGAAGGCTATCTAAGGCAAAGAAAGCTCAGGCCTCAGGTTCTGATCTGAGGAGAGAACAGCGGCGATTAGGCGAAGGGAACGACGGCGATTCGATGAAGGACGGAGCTGAGGTTCAGATGAGACAACGGCGGTGAAGGTCGAAACTCGAAACTCAGATCAGGTTTGTCTTAGATTAGAATCTTGGGCAAATAACCTAACCTCCTAGGTGATTCGATCTTTATATCTTTTTCCCAACAAATCTGAAATCTCGATCAGAATCTCAATATTTCCTCTTCTGCGTTTCTTTCGACCTGTTTTTTTTTTTCTTTTTCATGATCCAGTATTGCCCTTGACCGTGTCCGACACGGTCAAAGACGAGTGTCGGACCGGTCAACGCGTCGGACAACGTTGACTACGTCCGGAACGCGTGTCGGAGCGTGTCGGACGAGTGTCGGTGTCCGACACCGTCCGACGCGCAAATTTCCCCAGATTAGGCGTGTCGGTGCTTCAGAGGTCAAAGATAAAGATCTAGGAACCGATGTACCACACACAATTTTCCCACCGACAAGAAAGAGATGAAAGAGGATCGTGAGGTAAAGAAGAGAGAGTTCAAATTTTACGGTCACTAGATATTGCCCCAGTAAGTGAACTTCTGACTAATGCTCCTGATTTTAAGTAAAATTCTCCTATTTTCTTACCCAACAGTCTCAAAATCACAAACTAAAATAAAACAGTTCGGCTTTGTTGATTTATTACCGGATATCTTTCTATTTTCTGCTTCGGTAGATATCAAGATTCAGTTTTTAGCAGCGGAAGTTCGTTGGGAGTCCCGATTTCCCCGATATTTTATTTTATATCGACCGTATTATTTTATTCTCTCCCTCAAATTCACAGTATCATTGCTCATATCCATTTTTGAATTGTTCCATAGGGTTTCGATCACGTCTATCTAAGTGTCTCTGCTTGATTTTGCCAGATATTATGTGGATTTGGTAGGTTTTAAATTCAGGTTTAGGGTTTTGTATAGTACTTGACATGTGCGTTGCATGCGAAATGACCGTTATCTGGTTGATATGTTTGATTTGCAGAGAGTAAAAGACACAATTTGTTTTGGAAAATAAAGCTTAAATTTTTGGGCTTTTTTTTTTTTAAAAAAATATATGTCGATTATTTTTTTTTTTTGGCTTCATAGCACCTTCAGATAGGGTGGCATTCACAATACATGAATTGAAGAAGCTAACACGCTAAGATGGAGTCTGGTTCTTGGGGTTGATAGTCAGAGCAACGTTAATTGAAGGACGCCCATAGAAATCGATTATGGATCCTTCGAGGAACGCAGGCTGTGCTCCGGAGACGTTGCCAATTCCCATGCGGTTCGTGTGGCCATATGGGGGAAGAGAAGTGTATCTATGTGGTTCATTCACACGGTGCGTCTAAATTTAATTACTATTGATTATTTTCTCCCCTTCTTCTTCTTCTTCCAGTTGGTCAAAATGCTGTACTCTAGTCTAATTTAAGGGTTTTCGTGGGATAATGTTAGTTTGCTTATTTTGTTTTCTGTTATTCAATTTTCGTTTCAAAGGTGGTCTGAATTTCTACGTATGTCACCAGTTGAGGGTTGCCCGACTGTGTTTCAAGTCATTCACAGCTTGCCCCCTGGTTATCATCAGGTCAGTCATCGCACTGGAAGTAAAATATTCATCAGTGTAAGGTTCCTTATGAAGTTGGGGAGAAGTGTATTTGTGAAATAAGTGGTTTTATTTTTGGATTTAAGAATTTTAACCGCAAGTCATTAAAAAAGGATGTTGTGGTGTCATTTCATTGGTTCATCCCCTTTTTTTCTTTTCATCTGTCGTTGTTGAAAAGGCGAGCTGGTTCCCTGCTTAGCATGCCTCTATGGCACCTCTACTGTGAGTCTGAATTTTTTCTTCTCCAGACTCTGTAACAGGCTGGTTTGCTTGGGAAAGATCTATTCTTGTTAGTTGAAGATGGGAAAGGCCACAAGCACCTTTTCTTTTAAATTGCCCCTTTAATCGCTTACAAATGGAGCACATCTTCAAATGCAATTCACTTAACACCAATTGCTCTATTAACATAAAAACATAGCAATACCGAACAAAACTAGAGTACTCAATCTAATATAGTTTTGAGGGTGAGATATTACTTGAATAAGGAGTGAAGATTTATTTGAAATTGATATGTGTGTGTGTGTGTTTGGCATGTTGTTTGAGAGAAGAATGTGTGCATATGAATAGAAGCATGCCTAATGCAACACTTCCAAGCCAAGCAATCCAAAATTTTCCCCATCTATTTAAGCTTATCACAGCCCCCATCTGTTAAAACTAACAGTTGGGATTTGGAATATGAAATTCAGGTGAGTTGATAATTTGAGATGAAAAAATAATTGCAACTATTAGATGTTTGTTTAGATTGGGTTTGGTATATTTGATGCTGTCAGAAACATGCCTGAGGAGTCGCACCTAACCTGACAGATTTTTCCTGTGTGAAACTGTTGAAGAAGCAGAGTCTGGACTCTGGAGGAGGAGGAAGAAAGTTTAAAAAGAAATGGACATTCAGGATGAAGTCTGTGGTTGAATGGCCAGGTTGCATCAACTCTTAATTGAATGGTGCCGTTTGGATGTGTGGTCATACAACTTGAGTTTGAGTTAAATTAGTTGTTGACATGCAGACTGACAAATTGTTCAAGAGTTGATCCTTGCCAGTTCATTTATTTGTTACTTTAAAACTAAGTTTCAGCACAAGGTGTAACGAGTTTGTGAGTTGTCCACTCTTCAAGCTCTAATGGGCATTTATTTGAAAGGGTATGGTAGAGTTTATAAGAAGAATAGAACTATTTATGGTTCACACAACAGCTTAAGCTTCTGAGTTGAATCAGTTCTTGACATCTCACTCTAGAGTCAATATTTTAAAAATTACTTTGAAATATTGATTGATGTTATTTTTTGAGGTTTATGATACAAGATCAGTTTCTTAATCTCAATCTTAATAAACAATTTTTTTTGAAACTTTTCAGTGATTTTTGTCTAAGCAATATTCTGCTACACGATGTTTGAGTTTGGAAGCATCTGAATATAAACATTCACTAGTTAAACTAAAAAACATGCTATTATTAGAATATGTGACTCTTTATTTTTGGTGGTTAATAATTTAATTATTTGAATGCAGTACAAGTTTTTTGTTGATAGAGAATGGCGACATGATGAGCATCAACCATATGTGTCTGGAGAGGACGGGGTGGTTAATACTGTATTTTTGGCTACTAATCCTAATGAACTGCCCATTTCAACTCCACAAGTAGCTTCTGGTTCTAGCATGGATGTGGATAATGAGGCTATTCGGCGCATGGTAAGAGTTGGTCATACCTATAGAGTCCTTATTTTTGTAATTAAGAAGACTGCTGAGTGAAGTGTGTGACTGTATTCTGGTTTTGCTTATACTGTAATTTTCACCAAATTGAGACACAAAAAATTTAATGCTATGATATATCTGGATTCTGGAGTTTTTTTTTATACCCCATTTAGAGCTGATGAAGTTGGGAAATTAGATTTCCATAGGTCTATTAAGTTTTTCATTTAGATTTGCATTTAAACTTGCAGTCTTTCTGGATTGTCTTATTGTCTTAACTTATGAAGCACCAACACTCCGACACCGTTCGACACTCCGATACCATCCGACACTCCTCGACACTCCTATTTTTTAAACATATGCATGGTTTTGAATATTACTAAATTGATGATGAATTTTTCTTTTATATTTTTTTAAAAAAAGGAAATACAGGTTTTATGATGAGGCCAAATCTACGATGAGTCAAATTTAGAGGTCAGAATTTTACGGAATATTGAACTTGAATGTAAATTATAATATATATATATATATTTATATATTTAATATCAAAACGTGTCCTAACGTGTCGAAATTTAGATTTTTTTTAGGATTTACGTGTCGGAGTGTCGAGTCGTATCGTATTTCATGCCTCGTGTCGGTGTCGGTGCAACATAGTCTCTTAACCCTTGCAACATGTGTATGCTATAGAATTTGTGCAATGCTTTTGCTATAGAATTTATGCTATTGAGTGAGACCTGTTGGTTAATAATATAACCAAATATTTGGTTGCTGAATGAATACATTGGCATCATGCAATCCTTGTAGCCGATCTCATCTAGTGGGATACAGCTTGTTGTCATTGCTGTCGTTCTGTTGCATATTAGAACTCCATTTTCTACCCATGATTTATGTCTATACCTGTTGATTAATAATATATACAAAGATTTGGTTGTTGAAAGAACACATTGGCATTGCACTATCTATGTAGCCAATCCCATCTATTGGGATAAAGCTTGTTGTCATTGTTGTCATTATGTTCCATGTTAGAATTCCATTTTCTGCTCACAACTTATGTCTATACCTGTTCATTTATATCTGAATATCATTTTTCAGTTATTAGATAGGATTTATTGCTGACCTATAAAGCAGGTTCAGACAACAGATGGTACATTGACTGGGATATTGCCTAGAATCTCAGACGCTTATGTGCAGACCTCCCGCCAACATATTTCTGCTTTCTTGTCGATGCACACAGCTTATGAATTACTTCCTGAGTCAGGCAAGGTTTGGATGTTTAAATATGTTGAGCTTTGAATTTTCGTTATTGTCAAACGACATGCCACAAATTAGTTAATGACTATTTTAATGACATCTGGTCACAGGTTATTGCAGTGGATGTTGATCTGCCAGTGAAACAAGCATTTCATAAATTGCATGAGCAGGTATTTCTATGTTTCCTGTGACTGGAATTTACTTGGAGGGATTTCATATTTGGGTAACTTTTGCTAAAACATTGGTAGATTATTCCCATGCCAAGTACCATGTCTTTATTATTGTAAAAGAATTGAGGAAAAAAAATGTAATTTTAAATCTTCTGGAAGTAAACTCCTCTTTCTTGAAGGGCTGTGGTAATGATGAAGTCTCTACTTATTGCTCCATGGGCGTCGTGTTGTGATATCCCTGTGTATTTTTCTGTTTCTGATTAGAAACTTATTCATGTGCCTGTTTTGAATCGGGCCATTTGCAGGGAATACCTATTGCTCCTCTTTGGGACTTCTGCAAGGGGCACTTTGTTGGCGTTCTTAGTCCTTTGGATTTTATTTTAATTTTAAGGGAGGTTTGTGAGTTTTATGACCATTGACTCTTTATGGACAAATTTTCTGAAATTTTAATGCATTTCATTTCTATTGGAAGGAAGAATGTTATTATTCCCATTCCTGTGTTCTGGAAGCTGGAAGCTGAAACAAGGATGTGATAACTATATAAGTGGATAATCCTGAAGGCATGGCTAAATATGTCAGATGAAGAGAGGATAGGATCATTTAGTTTATTTATTTATATATTTCTTTATATCAAGAGGAATGAAAGTGTGTTGGCTAGTCTTGAGGTGTTGATGTTCGGAATGAGTGTAAGCCATATATTTGGTTGCTTTAGTCTTTAGATGGTGCCTGCAATAGTCTCGTTGCAAGGTTGCTTGTAAAATTGAGTCAATTGACTCCCCAACTGCATGCATGATAATGCCTTTTGTTTTGAAACCATGCTTTTGGCCTATTCACAGCTTAAGAATCATGGATCCAATTTAACAGAAGAAGAGCTTGAAACACATACGATATCTTCTTGGAAAGAAGGAAAATTATGTCTAAACAGGCAACGCAATGGACCAGGAACAACATTTTCAAGACGTTTTATCCATGTAAGTGTTATAGGTGGCTTTGTAAAGCAATTAAATTTGTACCGATTGTATCCAATACACCGAGCTCTAAGAATCCTCAATTTTATTTTTGTATTGACTATTGTATTTGTTTTTGCAGGCAGGGCCACTTGATAATTTGAAAGAAATTGCCACCAAGATTCTGCAAAATGAGATTTCAACAGTTCCTATCATCCATTCGAAGTCTGAAGATGGTTCATTTCCGCAGCTTTTATATATGGCTTCACTTTCTGGAATACTTAATTGTAAGCTTTTGAAGACAGGTTTCTTTGCTGTTCCTAAGTTTGCTTGAATCTTACCAAATTAATTTTCAGGCATTTGCAGGTATTTTAGGCATTGCTCTAGCTCATTGCCTATACTCCAATTACCGATTAGTGCACTTCCTGTGGGAACATGGGTGCCCAAAATTGGGGAATCAAACAGGCGACCTTTAGCTATGTTGAAACCTAGTGCTTCTCTTACGTCTGCCCTAAATTTATTAGTTCAAGGTTTGGTTGCATCTTCTGACCTTGAAAATAATATATAAAGAAGAAAGTCTATTGACTGACACAATAATGAAATCAGTACCATATCAACCTTCTGTGGTATTAGGGTAATGACAGAGTACACTCTGTTCTATTTTGAGAAGGATGATTTCTGTGTGATTAATTATCAAGAAGAGAAGATGAGTGGTTGGGTAATCGGGAATAAGGATAATTCCTTATTCTGATCATAAAAAAGGATTAGAAGCATTTACTTTTATTATGAAATTGCTATTCTTACATCCACATCTTTTCTTTTACTTTTTCAGCCCAAATAAGTTCTATACCAATCGTGGATGATAATGATTCATTACTAGATGTATATTGTCGAAGGTTAGTTGTACTTTATATCAATATTATCATTCTTCTTGATGCAATGGTTGAACCTTCAGATTGGTTTAGAATCAATCTATAGTTTGAGCATGAATTGTCCCGTCGATTAATTCTTTTCCACAGATTGTAGTGTTTCTAATTCTCACAGTTTCCCTCCCCTTATATTGATAGTGATATAACAGCTTTGGCAAAGGACAGAGCTTATACACACATCAATTTTGATGAAATGACTATCCAACAGGTATGTTTTGTTTTTATATTTTCCCTGAACATCTTTTCCATACTTTTAACTTGTATCAACAATAAAGTTATGAACTAAATAAAAAAAAAGATATTACTATTGTGAATCTAGTTAACATAAAAAGGGGCCTCGTATAGATCCATTCTGAGAATTTGAGGTTAATCCTATTGATGGTCTCATATGTTGTCACATTCTGAGAATGCTGGGGGAAGTTTTCTGGTTGATAGATTTTTCAGTAGTTTTCCTTTGTGTTTGTTTCTAAAATATACTCCCTTCAGTCCTTTTTATAAGATGGAATTCTTGAGTTTGCTGTGTTTCTTTTTATAATATATATTTATCCCTATATCTCTTTTAAAAAAAAAATGTTAAAGTATGAGGACCGAGTTACAAACTTGGTGAAACTATAAGGATCAAATAATTAATTTTCCCTTACAAAAATTACTCATTCCACTATTGTATTTAATTCGTTTGACTAAAGCACTTAATATAATGTTGCGAGCCATGTCAATTTCATTCTGAAGTGTATTGTCCCTTTTTCCCCCTGAAATTTAATTGACATGTATCTGGTGATTTTCTTCTTGGTTCTTATTTTCTCTTGTATCTTTCTCTAGGCTTTGCAGTTGGGCCAGGATTCGTATCATTCATATGATCTTAGAAGCCAGCGATGCCAGATGTGTCTGAGATCTGATTCTCTGCATAAAGTGATGGAACGGCTGGCAAATCCAGGTAGGTTTATTTCCCTGCTCTTTAATGAAATGGATGGGATGCATTGGATAGTCTATCTCGTAACTTTTTTCAAAAAACTGAGTTAACAAGTTTACTATGGTATGTAAAAAATAAATTTCAAGTTGTTTGAAAGATGGAAGTAGGTGTAAGAAGTGGCCCACTACATTAAGTTGGAATGATAGTTTGAATCTGTTCATTTCTAGTAAAAATGGGACATTCCATATCCGAGAAAGAAAATCTTGAAACCAATTGTGTGGAATCTATCTTTAGTGAGTATGCAATGATTCTGAAGAAAGAAGCTTTATTGATGATGATAATTTCTCCATATATCAAAGTTACTCACTTTTAGGATTACTTAGCTGAGAAATATCTACTATGTTAACTCTGGAATTCAGGCGTTAGGCGCTTAGTTGTTGTGGAAGCCGGGAGCAAGCGTGTGGAAGGCATTGTTTCACTGAGTGACATATTCAAGTTCTTCCTTGGTTAGCTTAAACTGGGAAATGAAGAATTTCAATGGATTGTGCAGTGATTATGACATCTGTGCATATATCCAATGGCCCCCTTTTATTTATTGGTAATTTGATCACTTCCATTGGAATATTATTTGGATTGGCCTCTTGCTTCGTTGCCTTGTTTTAATGATTTTAGGCTTGAAAAAGAGGTCTGTAAATTGAGACTTTGAGGGCATTTTTATTTATCTGCCGCGTCCCTTGTTTTCTTCATTGTGCTCCCACTACAACAACATACAAGAAAAGTGGGAGCTTAAGATCTGTAGCCATACTGTACTATGAGATATTTATGAAGATTGGGGGAGATAATTTATGGGAGGAACGATATTGAAATTCTTGTGTTTTGTATAGTTTCTTTTTAGCTTTTGGGTTTTTGAAGATAACTCATTAGCTGGTACAATGTGGTGTAATTTTGTTCTTGTCATTTTCCTCATTTCAATGGACAATGGTATTTTCCTGGGCAAATGTAAGCTAAATACAGAAATTTTTATGTTGTTCTCATTTTCCTCATTTCAATGGACAATGGTATTTTCCTGGGCAAATGTAAGCTAAATACAGAAATTTTTATTTATTTCTAATATGGAACTTGAACAGAGGATTTTAAACTTGATGATAGGATTTGGCTTTGTTGTCCTGCGAAAAATAGGAGACCCATGTTGTGGCATTTTCGTCCCTTCAATTGTTGTTAACTATTTGAGAGGGCCGAATGAGAATGATTACATTTGGCAGTCCCTACCAAGTCATGCCATGCTGAGAGTTGACTCGTTGAGATTCTACAACCATATTAACTGTCATTTTTCTTGAAAGTATTTGCAAGATTTTCCATAAATAAGGAGTTCTTTTGTTGGCGGTGGTGGTTTTTTCAAGAATTATTACGAGGTCTCAAAAAAAAAAAAAGATAATAGAATAATTTGTTATCATTTTCTTATTGGAATTTGTAGTTGCAGGTTTCTCAATTATTATTAAACTTTTGGATAATTAAATTCACTTATTGGGATATTATAGTAATTCCCCCGTTTTTTAGGGTCCAGTACAATTGAAAGATCAGTCTTGTATTTAGTTTTTTTTCGGGCGTTTCGTCTCAAATTGATGGATTCTCGTGCCGTCGTGCCCTTGCTGATTCTTGTACTACATTCACGGACTATTTTATTACTAAAAGCACTAAAAAAGATATTAATTATCCTTTCACTACATCCCATCAATTATTTTTTACTCACTTGCCAAATAACCACATTGCGTCAATCAATACATCTTATGAAATATATTTTCATAACAAGTCTTACTATTTAGTAGTATATGTTACGAAGAATGAGCAATTGATAAATGTTTTCAACTTTCGGATCTAAGATAACATTTCTGCTCGGGCTATTTTTGATAAATTAATAAGGGTATTTTTGCCACGGAAGTACTTGTTAGGGGGTATGCAGCACCAAGAAGTTTTTTTAGTATCATTTTTGGCCCAGAAGTGTACAAAAAGAAGTAAATATGCCTCAGAACTTTTTTTTAGGAGCAAATTTGCCCCAGAAGTTTTTGTTAGGAGCAAATTTTTGTAAACTTCTGGGGTAAAAATAATACAAAAAATTTTCAATCCAACGGTCAAGATCTGGGCAAGATTGCTACGTTTATAAACTTCTAGAGCAAAAATGATACCAAAAAAACTTCCGGGTGTTAGGTACTCCAAAAGCAAAACTTCCATGACAAAATTGGTATTTATCTCAATTAATAACATAACTAATTTTAATCAATTTTCTAAATCTTTATGATTTAATTAAACAGACCTAATAGATATGCAACCATTTGGTAAATCATTTTTCTATGAATGTCTTTCCATTGTTCAATACCAGATTCAATTCAATGGTAAATTGACAGAGGTAATTTTGCCAGATAGACCCTCTATCTCCATATCTTTATATCCTGACTGCCAACACTCTTTCTTGTATGATTAGTAAATTAGAAACCTCAAATATTTGAAAAGGAATCAAATTATGGCAAAATGCTACCTATTGTATGCGGATGATTCTTTATTCTTCTTTGAATGCAACCAGTCAAACTTTGTGCTATTAAGCTTGATCTAGACATGGATGCCTATTGGTCTGGTGAATGCTGTAACAAGTCCAAATCCTTCTTGGTCTTTAGTCCAAACATTTCATTCTCACATAAGTTTTCGTTCTCTAAGTTCATTGGTTGTCATTTTGAAGATGAATTAGGAAAGTATTTGGGAACATGGGTTGACCTAGGAAGGAACAAATCTGTAATTTATTAGCAACTTCTTAGTAGTGCATGGTGGGCTAATATCCTTTCTCAAGCCTCACGTCTTACTTTAATTAAATTCATTCTAGCTGCTATTAATATTCATGTCTTATCATGTGTTTGCCTGCCAAATATGCATGTGACAAGATTGATGCCAATTGCACTCACTTCTTCTGGGGATCAAGTAGTGTAAAAAAAAGATCCACCTTCAAAAGAAAGGATGTTCTCTTTGCTCCAATTGAACAAGGCGATTTGGGCTTCAGACCAATTCAAAAGGTGAATCGGGCATTATTGGCTAAACAAGTCTACATATTCAAGTTCTCTTCTTGGGAGCACTTTGAAAGCTAAATACATTTATCTAAATTCAAACTCTAGCATTAAGCTTCCTTATAATTCATCATGGATTTGGAAAGGCATCTTTGAGAATGCTAATTTGATCTTGGAAAACTTGAAATGGAAAGTTGGCTCTGGTTCATCTATTCCTTTCAACCACTGCTATTGGTGGTCCATGCGGTCAGATTCAACCTCGGCTGGCCTAGTTCACCAAGTAACTGATCTATTAATGCATGACCCCTCTTCTTAGAAGCTAGTGAAATGGAATGTTTTATTGCTTCATGATCTTTACTCCCCCGAAGACATCCTTGGCCATATCAAAACTTCCAAGTCATTGATGAATTTTTGAGATGAACTAATCTGGATAGGTAACCATAAAGGATTTTATACTCTAAAAGATGGTTTTAGCCTCCTTTCTTAGATGGATCATTCACAAAGCTCTCTAGACAGCTCCTTCTATAAAATTATATGGCAGACATCCTTACCACCAAACTTTTTATTGCATTTATGGAAGTTGATGAATAGTGTCTTACCCTCTGTGGACATTCTCAACAAACATCATTTGCAAGTGCATGGAACATGTCAGTTTGGTTGTGATCATGGACAATCTTTAGATCTTATCTTCTTCTCTTGTCCTTTTACAAGAGCAGTCTGGTTTGACCTACGAAATATACAAATCCCAAATTATGCTCTAAGAAACTTAAAGGGTTAAGTATCAATTTTGCTCTTGAAGTACGCATCTTAGAACAATTTTACCCCTGAAGTTTTCGGCATAGTAATATTGCCCCTGAAGTTTAAAAAAGTAGCAATGTTACCCTTTCGTTAAAAACCCTAACGTTGACCATTAAGACACTTTAGGGCAACTTTGCTACGCCGAAAACTTCAAGGGCAAAATTGCTCCTGGGCACATACTTTAAGGGCAAAATTGATACTTAACCGAAATTTAAATAAGTCGCTTTGGGAACTTCTATTAAGTCTTTATAGATGAAAAGATCATCAACCATTCTATTATGAAAAATTTGTTTACTCCATGCCATATGGAAAAAACGCAACTTGGCAATATGTCATGGAAAGGTAGAGCAACCTCAAAAGGTCGTTCAAGATATCTGTGGTTTTGTCTCCTTCATAGAGCTTATAAATGCCAAGACTGAATCTTCTTATTCACAAATAGGTGATCTTCCAAAAATTGATAAAATAGAGGCTGATCAATGGATCTTGTGCTTTCAAAAGCTCAAGAGGGACATATGCTGGTTTTGCATTTGTTTCTGATGTCAAATGAGCACCCGTTTGATTCAATTTATTTGAAAAACCACTGGTGAAGCTGGTTTACCATTCTATGCAAGATGTTTGAGATCCGCTTTACGGTGGGCAATTAATTCTGGAATCATTTTAGGACGGCCATCTCAAAAAGCAGCCATTACTTGTGCTGATACATGTTTCATAATGATCCCCTCAGAGACTGAAGCCACAAGTGACATCATCTTGCAAAAAATTTATGCTCTTATAGGCAAGTTTGGAATTCACCATGTCCACATCGTTCCTTCTGCTACATTTCATCAGTTTATTTGTTCTGTTACATTTGCCTCTCTGTAAAACTGCTTTAAATTCTTAATATATCATTGGAAGAATGACATTTAAATATCATATGAACTTCCAAAACCTAGAAAAATCTATTGAAAAATGAAAAGGGCAGAGAGGTAAGTAGCTAGGAATCTGGGTTTTGAATATTTGGGCAAAAGACAAAATTACCCTTTCCTTCATTTCTTTTTATCTTTCATCCCTTCACCTCTTCTGTCTCCACTCCATTCCCTAATAGAATGCTTCGGCGTCTTCATACAAGCCACCTACAATACCTTCAACGACAAATCAAATCTCCAAGTATTGTGGTTCAAGCCGCTACTGGAAATCCTTTTTCTTCCAAAAGGTCATGGTCGAGAATGCTTCTGATTAAAAGTTCACTTCTTTCTCTATGGCAACGCAGGTGTCAGCGTCCTAGAGGCCACCACTACCATTTTCTTCTTCTTCTCCATTCAACTTCATTTTTTCTCTTCATTTTCAACATCACAACATCGAGAAAACCAGTTTCCGGCAAAATTCTGCAGTTTCCAGTGAGTTCATCAGTTTTCCGGCAAGTTTATGAATTGTCCAGCAAGCTTTTCCAGTTTCAAGCGAAAAGTAATGAGATTGACAAAATCTGTAAGTACTGACAATATTTGTAAAAAAATTGACAAAGAGTTTTGAATTATGACCAACTGAATAATGAGATTAATTAAAATAGTAATGGTTTTGATAAAATCAATAATGGTTTTGACAAAATCGATAAGAATTGACAATTTGTGAGGATTGACAAAGAGTGTTGTGTTGTGACCAATTGAGTAATGAGATTGATTAAAACGGCAATGATATTGACAAAATTGTTATGTACTGAAAAAATGGCTATAGAGGTTGATAAGTTTAATAAAGATAATGATAACTTGAGTATAGTAGTTAACAACTTACCTTTATTGAACTTGTCAACTTGGTTTTGTCAATCTCATTACTCTTCACAGTAAACTAGAATAGCTTGCTGGAAAATTCATATACTTGCCGGAAAACTCATGAACTTGCCAGAAACTAGTTTCTCGACGTCGTGATGGTGAAAGTGAAGAGAAAGAACAAAGTTAAATGGAGAAGAAGAAGATAACGGTGTTGGTAGATGGTTGTGGTTTAGACTCCGGTGAAATAAAGAACGGTGAAGGCAGTGAAGATAATGGCGGTGGTGAGTGAAATTGGCCGTTGGGTGGTTTTTGGAGTCTTTTTCTTCAACTTTCGATGGCAACCAGAGTGAGGACGAAAGAAACTACCCGATGAAGTGGTCCGTGAGATGGCGAAGAAGAGAAAATGGAGTGGAGAGAGAAAAGGTCAAAGAAAAGAAATTTTGTCTTTTGCCTAAATATTCAAAACTCATATTCCTATGTGTGTACTTCTTTGTTCTTTTTCGTTTTTAGTAGACCTTTCTAGGTTTTGGAAGTTCACGTGGTATTTAAATGTCATTCTCCTTCTGTCATTTTTTTTTGGTCAAATGAAACTTGTATTAAAAATACTACCACGATTACAAAGCAACAGCAACATAGACAAGAAATAACAATGAAGAAAAACTAGAACCTAGGATAAAGACAGCCTAAACACAGTACAAACAAAAACGAAAACATACAAATAAACAGACAACAAAAAAACACCAATCAAAGATTAATTGGGAAAGGAGACATCATGAGGAACAACATTTGCCTTTTGGGAGTCCGAGGCTAGAAGTGACAGCAAAGAAGGTGTTGGTTGTAAGACCCACCCGATCGGGCACACCCCTTTATAAGCATCTGCTGCAATTAAGTCAGCGGCACGATTACCCCCCCTAGGGGTAAAGAACAGAGAAAACCCAACCTTGGTTCCCAAAAGACAAATAATATTGAAAATAATGCTCCTACCCCTTCAATCAATCTGTCTGGGGATTTAGCATCAACACATTCACAAAGAGAAAGACAGTCCGTTTCAAAAACAACATTGTCATGTCCGAGATCCACAGCGAGCATCAATGCCCTCTTCAAAGCAAAGGCTTCAGTCATAAAAGCAGAGATGGATTTCACCTTATCCACAAAACCCCATTTGAAATCACAAAATTGGTCCCTACAGATAATTCCAATAACAGCGCCGGGCTTATTAACAGTAAAAGCTCCATCACAGTTGAATTTAAGTTTGCCAGCCGGTGGAGGAGACCAGAAGACTAGCTGATTAGGAACAACCCCGTGATCCTCCAGATCTCTTTGCTTTTTATCACAATTCACCCAGAAATCAAAATTGTTTTTCCTCACATATTCAATGACAAAAACAGGATTATGATCTTTATGATTAAAAACCAAATTATTCCTTTACTTCCAGATAAACCATAAGATCCAACAAACTAATGAAAGATTTTGCTTACTCAAACAAGACATACCTGTCAGGTGAATCCACGAAGCATTAAAATTCGAAATACGAGCGACATCCAACTTTGCACCGAGAGAACATCCAAACCATACACACCTAGTCCAAGGACATTGGAAAAACAGGTGCTCCACCGTCTCTACCGCATCAAAACAAACAGGGAAAATGTTACTCTGAGCTCGCTTTCTTCTAAATAGGGCATCATTGGTAGCGACAACATTATTTAAAATCCGCCAGACGAAATGCTGTACTCTCGGAATAACCTGAATCTTCCAAATCGACTTCCAGCAGGATGAAGAGAGGACAATCGAGGAACCAGCCTTGTTACCCTCAGAGGACCTTTCCCCTTTACGGCTATGATACCCTCCCTTCACAGAATACACCTCGTTCTTGGCATTAATCCACACTAGTTTATCAGGCAGCCCATTAGATGGAATAACAATCTCATATATAGCGCTCTTGACTTCCATCGGAATATACTGGTCAATGGGAGTAAGATCCCACTGTCCATTAACAATAAGATCACACACCCTACCCTCTTCAATAATCGGATCGTTGGTATTTTCCGGTTCCTCTGGGAAGTTGACATGTGGAACCCATTTATCATCCCAGATTCTAATATCAGCTCCATCTCCAACGTCCCATCGCAAATCTTGTACAAGGAAGTCCCTACCATCCAAAATACTAGACCAACACCATGATGCTTTATTTCCTTTCTCTGCCTTCAAGAAATCACTTTTGGGAAAATATACACTCTTCAAAACCCTAGCCCATAGATCATTCGGGCACATCAACAGTCTCCATGCAGTTTTAGCCAGAAGAGCATCATTCATGACGAGTAGATCTCGAAAACCCATCCCACCAGAGCACTTGGTATTAGTTAGAGACCCCCAAGCTTTCCAATGCGTAGCTCCACCAGAGACAGTACCACTCCACCAGAAATTAGCAATAAGGCTACTAATCTCTCTATAGGTCTTAACTGTAAACTTGAACACATTCATAGGATAGATAGGGATTGCCTGAAGAACAGCTTTAATCATAACATCACGCCCAGCAAAGGAAAGAAGAGAATGACCCCAACCTTGGATTTTATTAGCAATACGCTCTCTCACATAAGCCATCGCCTGATGCTGTCTTTCCCCAAATACTCGGAATACCAAGATACCTACCTGGATCCTCTGTCACTGGAATACCCAAAATTCTTCCAACCATATTTTTGATATTGTCAGGGGTATTAGAAGAGAAAAAGATACTTGACTTATCAAGATTAATGACCTGACCAGAGGCAGTGCAATTCATCTTAAGAATGTCAGCCAGATGATTGCAATTTCTTTGAGTTGCACGCATGTACAGAAGGGCGTCATCAGTAAAGAAACTATGAGTTAATTCAAGACAACTGTTACTCAACTTCACACCCTTAATAAAAAAGTCTGCCTGGCTCCTTCTAATCATACTGGAGAGAACTTCAGCAATAATAATAAAAAGATATGGCGAGAGGGGGTCTCCCTGCCGAATGCCCCTACTTGGAGTAAATGAACTCACCTTTTCACCTAATAAGCAAATATTCAAACTCACAGAGCAAACACACTTCATTAGTAGAGACACCCACTCAAAACAGAAACCAAATCTTAACAAAACAGATTCCAGAAAATTCCACTCCACTCTATCATATGCTTTACTCATATCCATTTTAAGAGCAAATTCATACTTACCCCCAGTTTTCTTTCGACGTAGATAATGATATACCTCATTAGCAATAATAATATTATCATGGATACACCTACCTGGAACAAAGGCACTCTGATTCTGCGATATAAAAGTATCAAGAAAGGGCCGCATTCTATTGGCCAAAATTTTTGAAATGATCTTGTAAGAGAAATTACACAAACCTATGGGGCGAAAATGAGAAACATGCTCAGGCTTTTGAAGTTTAGGAATAAGAGTAATGTTAGTTGAGTTTATATCATTAAGCTCAAGGTGACCTGCAAAAAACTCTTTAACCAAACTACAAACAGATTTACCAATTTCAGACCATGAAGAATGATAAAATTTACCCGAAAAACCATCAGGACCAGGTGCTTTCATACTCCCAAGACTAAAGGCTGCCTCTTTGATCTCCTCCTTAGAAATAGGTAAACAGAGACTCCGATTCGTATCAGATGAGATAGATGGCTCAATAAAGCCCAAGACTGTATCCATAGGTCGATCACCAGACGTGGTAAACAACTCCCGAAAAAAGCTAGCAATATTATTTGAGATAGCTTCCTTCTCATACAACCAGAGGCCCTCATCATTCCTGATACACGCGATTCTGTTCTGGTGCCTCCTCTATTCTCCTTCTGTCATTTTGACTTCATATATATATATAAAGTGCTAATTAAAGGAAAGTTTTAATCCTACTTAATCCTAGCAAACATGTGGTAGTTAAACCTTTTTTTTTCCCCCAATCTTGCCTCTCCTTATTTGTAACAAGTTGTTGGCATGCTTCTAAGTTTTGGACAACACTTTATTGTCATTATTCAAGTCACTGGAAGGCACAGTTGAAGTCACATATTTTTTCCAAGTTTATGGATATCATTTTAATATCTCACCTTAAGTAAGGAATGAGTGGTTTACTCATTTAAATTTGTCTAAACTGGTTTTTTTTTTTCAGTTGCACTTTAAATTAGAGAAAATACGTGAAGTGACGTTTAAACATTAAGTAAAATTGTCAAATAAACATTAATTATCACCGAGTGATTTATATAATAGCCAAAATAATTCTTTAAAAAATGAATTATATATTGAACTGGAGGGAGTATTACTTTTTTAAGAATAGTAAAATTAATTAACTTTACCCAATAATTAAAATCGAGTATTTATTAGACGTTTAGTGAATTATTATAGATTTATAGATTAGACCTGGGCATTCCTTTGCACTCTCTAGATGATAAAATGGAAATATTGGTATTTTTTAATAAGGTAAAGGATTTCTCCCGTCACTGGAGATAGAATTATTTCCAGTGACTCCAAAACTACGTCATTTTGGATTAATGGAAGGTGTTTCTATAATTTTGTTTGTGTTTCTATAAAGGAGAATCCTATAGAAAGACGGTTAAAATAGGAAAATTATGATTTGGGTTGGTAAAATCAACAAATTATTAATTAGGTTATGTGACACAATTAGGGATTTAGAATTTGGACCAAATTACCTCTATATCTCTTAGTTATTAAAAAAAATGAAGACAAAATAATATCGTTTACGCGCTATGTAAAAACCCTAACAACAGGAAATTTATTGGAGGCTCAAATTTAATCTTCATTCCTTAATCAATTTGAGTAATTCTATCCAAATAGATTGTTCAAGGATGGAGGCATAAAGATGTGCAACTCTTCTGAAGGATGTCGCAAGGTAATGGTTGAATCTGACGCAAAAGATCTCATAGACCTGCTGAATGACGGGAATTCTGAATCCTATGGTGATCTTATCCTCTGGAAAATCCGTGAACTGATGAGGAAAGACCGGATGATTAAGCTCTGTTTTATCCCAAGAGATGGAAATAGAGTCGCTGACTCATTGGCAAAAGGGGGCAACTCCTCCTCTGCTTTTCTGGACATTTGCCCTCTGCCTTTACGTACCTTAGTGCTGCAAGAGAAGTTGGGAATCCTTTCCCGTGTAATACTCTATTTTAAATTTTAGTTTATGTATTCTCATTAAAAAAAAAAATAGAGAAATTACTCAAATCAATTAAGGAATGAAGATTAAATTTGAGCCTCCAATGAATTTTCTATCGTTAAGGTTTTTATATAGCATGTAAATAATATTATTTTGTCTTCAATTTTGCTTTTTTTAATAACTAAAGGATATAGAAGTAATTTGGTCCAAATTCTAAATCCCTAATTGTGTCACATAACTTAATTAATAATTTATTAAATTTACCAACCCAAATCAGAATTTTCCTATTTCAACCGTCTTTATATGAGATTCTCCCTTTCTGTAATTTTGTTTATTTTTTAATCATATATATTTTACCAAAACACCCTTCATTAATTCATCTAAAATTACTAACAAACCCTCCATTAATTCAATACGACGTAGTTTTGAGGTTACTGGAGATAACTCTATCTTCAGTAACTGGAGAAAAACTTTTCCCTTTTTAATAATAAGATCAATTATATTAAATTCAAGAGTAAATACTTTTTTTGGTCTCTGAAAAAAACACGGACCCTATTTTCGTCTCTCACGTAAAGAAAACCTTTTTTAGTCCCTAAAAAGGACAAATAAGAATTGATTGGTGAACATTTTGATCTCTCAAAAATTTCTAAAAACCTCTTTTTAGTTCATAAAATATCATATTTTAGTCCCTAAAGATAAAAATGGGGTCGTGTTTTTTTTTGTGAGAGACATATTTATTCTAAATTCAATGTTGGATAATTGGATTACTTCAATGGCGGAGCCGCGGAGATATGAGCAAATGAGACTATGTTCCAAAACGACGCCGTTGAGGCCTTGCTCGATTTAAATTTACTCATTTACCCAAAACGGCCGGCGCAGATCTGATCGGATTGTTGTGGGCGGCCGACCGATCGAGAGAGAGAGAGAGAGGAAGGGAGGGGGAGAATGGTGAAAGAGATCGAAACTCTAAGCGAAGACGAAAGACGCGCACTTCGAGGCAGTAAATTCGCGCCTCTTTCTTCTCTACCTCGCACTTCCAAATCTCAGCCCAGGTTTTTTCATCTTCCCCTTCTATCCTCTCGTTTTTCTCCTTCTGAAACACGCTTACAAATTTGCTAACATAAGCTGTTGATCGAATTCTGTTGTACAAAAGGAAAACATAATATGTTGATTGGATTCTTCGTTTGTTAATTTTCTTTTCTCCGGCCTCTTTAGATTTGTTGTTCTGGTATTAATTTTTTGTTGCCGAATGCTAATGCCCATAAAGATTGGCTCATCCTGGTGGACCGGTGACCACGAACAAAGCGGTGGCATTAGCAAAGTTTCTTGAGAGAAAACTGAAGGAGCCTGATGGTCTGGCGTCTATTAACCCTGATATTCTTGAACTTGCTGTCAATAATGCCAAACAGACTGTTCTTGGTAGTAAGCCTTCAACTTTAGTTTTCTTTTCCCGTTTGCTTAAGTCTGGTTGTGTGTGTGTTTTCTTTGTTCTTTGTGCTATTAGTACTATTTATCCAACATAAGAGCAGAAGTTGGGAATATGAAAATATTTAATGATGTAGAATTTGCTTGTCTCCCATATACTGATGGGAACATAGATTACTATCAAAAAGTACTCCCTCCGGTCCTTGTTACATTTTCAACCTCGCTGGAGCAAAGAAACGTGGTTAAGTTATTAAATATGTTTGAAAACGATTTTTTTCCCAAATTTATCAATACTTAAAATTGTGAATTATACTAGTGTTCAAGAAGTTATAAAAGGTGAAATTAATGAGTTTTTTAATGTTAGCAATCTTGTGAACAAATGTGATTAATACCCTACTTGGTGGGTTATACTTATAACAAATACCATCTGTTCCTTTTAGAATGTGCCTTTTAATAAAGGCTGGAGAGGGTATATAAAGGTTGGCTACTGTGATTGCAGATATTATATGAATGATAAATGAGAAACAAACGTACATTGTCTGATTATCATAGCTCTTGTTTAGGTTGCCGTGGACTGTTTTACTTTTCTGTATCCATTTTCTATTTTTAGAAATTCATTCACTTCGATGGTTGTTAAGTGGTACTTATGATTTCCGTTGATCTTGGCGGCGGATAAATTGACCTCAATTTCTGAATCTTCTTGAAAATTGGAGGACGATTAGGTATAATATCTGAGGTAAACGAAAAATTTTCATGTTGGACATGTCATAACCAACTTTGATATCAATGAATATTAGATATGCCTCATATCAAATGATCATAAATGAATTTTAAGATACATGAGAAGTTAGATTGTCCACTTGCAAAACATGACTTTTGGGTCTCTCGATTGATTTTTTGCAAAATATTTATCGGCAGTAGTTTTTTCTGGTTTTTAACGGCAGGCAGTACTTCAAATCCAGAAGGAGGTGTCCGGCATGTAGACTCCTTTGGAGACACTGACGCTGAGGTGGGATGCCTGATTACACATTACTTCTGATAATGGTGTACCTGAATATTTGTTCTGGCATCTGTTCTTATCACTTTCTCTTATTTGTTGCTGATCTTGGCAGGCTTCTGAAGATGAGAAGAATGAACTTTCTCAAGTGAAAGAATGTAAGAAGAAGAACAAGAACAAGAAGAAAAAAGACAAAAAGAAAAACAAAAAGCGGAAGGTCATTACTTGATGATAATTTTTTGTTATTTCACTTATTTGCTGGTCACTCCTGACATAGTAAGTAACTAGATTTGTTTTGCTGCAGAAAGTCAAGGATTGTGAACTCGTTGTCGTCAAAAAGCATAAAAAGAAGTAAAAGTTTTGATTTATTCTGGTTGATGGCCTCTGATGTTGAATCTGCATTCTCTTACCAGCCCCCATAGTTTAGACACCTGACATGGTTGCCATGTAATTTGAGGTCATACCAAGTTTCTTGTGAATTCTCAAATGGAGGATTTGAGGTCAGTGGACTTTTTGCCACGAGTTCTTTCCTTGTTCAAATGTGTTACAAGCAATGCATATCCGAGATACAGCTTTGGCATATTGATGACCTCCCAGATGATTTACAAGATCGGATTATGAACTGTTTATTAGTTTGATTCTTTCCGGGGTTGGTGGTGTTGGCAATGTTATTGTAACTGCACAGAAAATTAACTCAGGGTGATCCAAAATGATGGGTAGGATGTCATGTTACGGAAACGATGTTTTCAATTTGTCACAATTGAAAGAAATGTGAATGTGATTTTGGTTTCAGTCTGTAGACACTCGACATTAGACACCAATTGCCACATGAAATATACTTGCTTCAAAATCCATGAATTCTATTTCACATATGTTGGCCTCAACTATTCCCCTCTTATTTTTTGTAAGATACTACAAATAACTGAATCAAGTAGGTCGAAAATGTGGTTAAAATTGGTTAATGCAATAAATATGATAAAGATACAAATTTTTTCCCAAAAAAAAAAAAAAACTGAGGGTTTTGGCTCACATGGATAATTAACGGAATTTGACTAAGGAAAATCTCATATAAAGATGGTTAAAATAGAAAAATCTTATATTAGGCTGATAAACTTAACAAATCTTAAATTAGGTCAATGACCCAATTTAAAATATTTAAATGTTGATTATTTTCTAATAATACACCTACGGCCATCGTCCCTAACCCATCGTCCAGAGGAAAGGGAAAGCCAGAAGTTGATGTTGTAGCCATCTAGATCCCCTGCTCCAGTGTCTTTCAACTTCCCTTGAAGGATCTTGTTGGAGCTTTCACGCAACCCTCGACCTCAAAATCACAAGAACAAGTGTTTCGTTGTTTTCGAATCATGATAATCAAATCCCAATCAAACAGTTTTGTCGTTTATTTCATGGTTATAACTATTTGTTATGTGCTTTTGGATTGGTGATGTTTCTGAATTTTGGTTTCTTGGTGTTCTGCTTGTTTTCCATTAGATCTCTGGAAATAATCCGCAATTTCTTGTTTAAAAGCTTTGATCTTTGCATAAGTTCAAAACTGAATAAAGAAGAAAATAATAGTATAATCATGAGCTACGATCAGACGGTTTTGTTGTCTACTTATGTTTTTATTGGAGCGATGCGTGTTAAGATGCAAGCAAAAATTGTCTTTAGTAAATCTGGTGAAAACTATGCTTAAAAACGGTAAAAACTTACGTTTTTACTATTTTTTTTTTTAAAAAAAAACCCTATTTTCATTTCCCCTAAATCAAAAGATTATGAATGATGTTATTTTTGTGACGACTAATTTAAGATTGGGCAAGGGGAAAAAAAAAATTCTCAAAACTCTTATGTATATAATTTTGATGATCTTTCATCCAATGAAACTTAGATAGTGGAAAATGAAGAAAATTGGGAAGATGAAAACAACTTAAATATTGATGCCTATAATGAGAAAAATTTTATTGAAGTGAAGTAACCTATGGATGGTCATGATTTGGACATTCTAAGTTTTATAAATGAACTTATTATAAAAGAAAGAGAAGAGGACATTGAGGACATACAAGTTAATGTATGTTTGATTTGAATCAATTGATATAATTTAGGAATTGTTAAATTTTATTCTTTTAATGTTTTAGAACTTGGTTGTAGGAGTTGTTAAACTCTGTGTTTTTGGACTTTTTCATGTAGTTATGTGACTTATATCTTTTAAATATGAAGTTGTTCATTAAATTTTGAATAGTGATTTATGTTTTTACACACACACATATAATTTTGTATATTGACATTAAGTAGTAGAAACTTTACGTTTCATGTCATTTCTACGATTTACGTCTTTACCACCCATTTTCGTTTCTACGTAGAAACTGGATTTTGACTCATCATGATAACACATCATGAGGAAGGAAAAAGGGTAATTGTTTGCAATAAAACCTATTATCAAATTAATTTTGCTGAGACTCATGATTTTCCATGACTAAAATGATTTTATGCAGAACACACAACTGAAAGTTCAAACATGCATTCCCTTATTCAAACAGGTTCAAAGGAAAAAGTACTGGAATGTCTTGTTTTTTAAACTAAGAAAGGGGGGAAAAAAATCTCCGAGACTAACAAATTTAACTAAAACGATTCAAAAAATGAAGATTTAACATTAGAACCAATTCACCGTAACTTTCTTTGTCGATTTTTTTATGGTGTTGAGGCCTCCATAAATTTTTTGTCATTATGGTTCTTACGTAGCACGTAAAGAATCTATCTCCAATTTTGCTCCTTTTTTTTTTTCAGTAACTAAGAGATATAAAGGTAATTTATTCTAAATTCTAAATCCCTAATTATGTCACATAACCTAGTTAATAATTTATTAAGTTTAGTAATTCAAATTAGAATTTAGATATTTCAACTGTCTTTATATAAGATTCTCTCATTTGACTAACTAATATTGATATAGTAATTAATGGGCTAAAACTAAAAAGGGATAATTAATTTGTAAGTCCTTATAATTTCAAAACAAAAACAAAAAAAGTTAATTGGGTCCTTATAGTTTTATTTTCCTTATTATTATGTCCTTCTACTTTTACTTGTTTTTAATCAAGTCCTTGTTTATTTTTTCTTCTTCTTTTTATCAGGTCCTTATAATTTCATATTATTTTTGATTGGGTCCCGGTAATTTTTTTATTTATCAATTTAATTTAATTTAGATAAACAAATAAGATTAAAATATAAATATTAATAATAAATTTAATTTAATAATTACTTTATTAGAAAAAATATTTATAAAATAAATTCGTATATATAAAATTAATATAGTTAGAATAATTAATTATAATTAATTTGCAGGTCCTTATTGTTTCAACTATTTTTTTTTAATTAAATCCTTATAGTTTGCTTTTCTATTAGGTCCTTGTACTTTTACTTATTTTTAACCAAGTCCCTATATAAGGACTTGGTAAAAAGAAAAAATTATAAGGATCTAACTAAAAATTATTGAAACTATAAGAATTTGCAGATTAACTATCCCTATATTTCTTTAAAATTATATTATTATGATTATAACTTTATAATTATAAAAATAATAACTATAAAATAAATAATACAAATATATGTTTAGTTACAAATTTTAAAGATTATTAAGAAAACTATTATAGTAACTTACTATTTATAGTGTATTATTATTTATAAAGTAATCTTAAAAATATTATAATTAATAATATTATATTTTACGTTTATAGAATAATATTATTAGGGTTTATGGTTTAAAGAAGAAAATGTTATAGGGACCCAACTAAAGAATAAATGAACCTATAAGGACCTGATAAAAATAATTAAAAAAAACTATAAGGACTTGATTAAAAATAAATAAAAGTATAAGGATCTGATAAAAAGAAAACAATTATAAGGACCTAATTAACAATTGGTTGAAACTACAAAAACTTGCAGATTAATTATCATAAAATAATTTTAAAAAAAATGATATACTCTTAAAAATAGGAGCAAGTGATATCTCCCAAATTCTCTCTCTTGTAAAAAAGATTGAAAGTAGTTATAGCTTTTCTTGCCAATCATATGTAAATCCCCACTTGTTAATATGCGCACATCGCTCGCGAAGTTGAATATCATTTGTTAGCCAAAATTGTTATTCCAGAGATTTCATATATGATAAAGCTCACTGGTTATCTTTTTCTTTCCCAATAAAACTTAATACTTATCTAATTATTTTACATGTGCACCATTTTCACATGTGTATCCGGCACCATATACAATACTTGGATGCACAAATGTGCATAAACATTTTTAAATGGGACAAAAATGTTGGCTCTGTTAATCGAGTCATGTTAATCGAGTCAAATGTCCGTTAACTTTTGATTTTGTGGGATCCACATTAATTATTTTTAGGAGTTAAGATGTAAAAATGCCTTTCAAATGCGCATATGGCACCATATATATTTATTGTATAATTAAGAATACTCTATAAATGTGCATCAACTTCTTCAAAGAAAGCTAAAATGGTATATCAAAGGTGCCACCGTACATGCCTGTTAATTGAGGTCAAAAATAAGGAAGATATTATTAGCATATTAACACTGTAAGAAACCCAAATAATGTCTCTTCCAATTGACTTTTTTTTTTAAAAAAAAAAATCATTTGAAGATAACAAGCTATAACCACCATACATACCTAGATCATTACAATCAGTTTGCATTAAAGCTTGTAAATCCTCACCATGAGTCGATATCACCTTCAAACTATGATGGTCCGCTACAATATTGGCTTAAATAAAGGAAATCTTATTCAACAATAATCATGCAACAACCAAAGCAAGAACCAAAACAATAATATGGTGGTGTCAGATGAGAGAGAGAGACGGGGGGGGGGGGGGGAGAGAGAGAGGTTGAGTAAGAAAAGAGAGAACATGAAAGGAGGGGTTGACACGTGGATAATGTTGGTGTCTATTTTTCCACCAAAGAAATGTATATGATGCAATATGTATATTTGGTAAAACTACATGTACATATTTATACCTTACTGAAGTGACATTTGTAAAACAATGTTGGATCTACCACTAAAAAGTAATGAACGTAAACTCAAATAAACAAAGCTACCGACATTTTTGCAACTTTTAATAAATTTCATAAGCATTTTTGCATCTAAAAAATGTATATGGTGCCAAGTGCATTTCTGAAAAAAATGTATGGGCATTTTTCCCCCATAACCCTAACGATATTAGAAAATTTAGGGGCTTAATAGTTGTATATTTTTGAAGGAACTAAAAGGTGGTGAATGGTGATGCGATCAAATCTCACCTTGACCAACTTTTGCCAAAAGTTCTCTGGGCACTTGAGCTCCATCAACTAGCAACCGTCACCGAAGATCTGTTGGCCGGTACCTGAGCTCTTGTCACCGACTGTGGTGGCTAACGGCAACTGGTGGAGGTGAGGGATTTTATGTATGTGAACACACACACACACACAAAATCAGAATGGGTTTAAGGGTTTAATGTCATTTTGAACTCAGTTGTTGTTATAGAGATTTATCTCTTTTTCCCTTTTTATTATTAGTCACTTTAATTCCTTTTTTTCCCGAAGTAAGGAATGAAAAAAAAAAATGGGGAAAATATTTCCACCTTATTCACTTAATTTCACCTTATTTGTGATCACTTAAATGGTCACAAAAGTGTTTATTCACGTAAATCAAGACAAAACTTCTCTCACATACTTACCTCGTATACTGTAAATCACGATTGAAAAGCTGTTTTTGAAGGTTCTAATTGTTATTCCAAACAAACAAAGGTCAAACCGATCCAATTTCTAATGCCTTGAATAAAACATGCATAGTAAGAGAAGAGACCAAGGTGTATTTCTTTCCCCTAGAGAGAGAACAAGCTGTTATCTACATATAGTAAAAACTTTGTGTAGCCATCTCTTTTTCTTGGCTAGCACCAACACTGATATTTAAGCGTTCAATCAAATACATAGATATACCCCATGGGTGGTTAAACAAGTGAGTTGTAGTTAGAGTATGGATATCTACCAAATAACAAAAAGAAAATGAAGAAGCTAGGTAGTTTGGGTAGGTATGAGCGCCAATATCTGATTCCTGATGATACCCATGCATTTCTGTATCTCCCCAAATATTGGAAGATTCTTTGAACAAAATGGCTGCAAACTTGTGACTGCAGAATCTAGCACGTGTACAACGTCGGCAGGTGGGAAATGTCGTTCTGTGCACTTCTGCAATTTGTTTTACAGACAAGTCACTGTCAGCATGCAGGTTAAGAATTTGCAACAAAATAATCAATAGTACTACTTCCAGTTCCAAATATGAGAGCTAGTTAAGGTTTGGTGTTAAATATAAAACTTTAATCTAATTTGTCTCCCATATTCATCTTTTTACGCCCTAAATTACACCTATTGATTCCACATGTTTAGAGAGATAACATCAAGCGGTAATTTCAATGCAAATGATTTAAGAGGAAACCAACACACATTTTTAACAAGCAGCTACTTTAACTAATTTTTTTAATCTACTCAAATTAGCTAAATAGATTTTATATTAAGGAACAAGGGTACCGTGTATTCCTCAACAAAGTAACAATCACTTTCCCAATAAGTCAACATTTAAGTAATGACTCTCGAATCAAATAAAATCAAAATTAACTGGAAAAACAATGGACGTGTCATAGTTAGCAGTAAACGCAAACCAGAAAGTTTGGTGTTCTGAAACCATCAAATGAAAAAAACTAAACATCCACAACAATGGAGGGGAGATTGACCATATACAATGTTTATAGTAATAGCAAATTGAAGAGCCTCTACCTGGATCATAAATAATGTAGCTAGGCATTGAGAAATAAGTTCTGAGGGAATTTTCGCTTCATTTTGATCAGATGAGCTGTTTAGTTCAGGATCTTGTGAATGATTATTTGGCAAAGGATTCGATTTATTTGCAGTCATCATCTGATCCTGAGAAACTAGAGTGACATGAACAGAGTCTGTAGGCATGAATTGCGAGGATGGAGCGGCATGGTCATCCACTGAAAGCCGATTATTTATATAATTAATTGCCTCCTCAATTCCTTCAATCTTATCTTCTGTCTTAGTAAAAGACGACATCGCCTGCAATAATTGTTATGACAAACTGTAGTCAAAGCCGGAAAAATCTTAGTGATATGGCTCCTCAAAGATTAAAAGAAAATTGAAAGGAAATCATTTGGCAGCTGGTCATGAGTAATTCAGTATAATCTAGTGTAGAAATGTCCAACATGAAATTGGCCTGTGTGCTACCAAACATATCAGGCTGTTAAGGGATGAATGAAGTTTAGCGTGGAGTTCACTTTAAATATGCAGTACAGAGATGCCATAACCGTTCACAAACTAAGCAACCTAGAAATACCTGCATAGCTGCACCAACCATTGTGCAGGCTCTTCTTTTAGAACTTTCAATAATTTCAGCTATATGAGATTGACAATTTTGGTTGTGAGAAGCTGAACAATACGAAGAGCTAGCATGACCACCAAGATCATCTGAATTAGCTGCGGGCCTTGGGGATAAATTAGAGGAGTTCCCCTGATATGCGTTATGCTGTCTCATGCAAAACAAGGCAGAAGAGACCTGCACAAAAAGAATCCATTCATGAAGTTGCAAATAGTTGAAAGTGGAAGGAAAGAAAGATGATATGAAATTAATTGTGCAATCATGTGTTAATTGTCCCATGAATTTCATGCCTGCTCGTTCCCTTCATTTAACTGCAACAATACTGCAGCATAATGCCTCTTAAATGACTCTGAATCGTTTAAAGAGTGGTCCCCATATTTCCGTCTTTCAGATGCCTCATCATTCATTTGCTTCAGTTCAGACAGCACAATTTCCTAAGAGTTTAAGGCCATAAGCTTATTACTTCGCTATTATAATACAAATATTTGAGAGGCAGATATTTTTCCTTGTTCACAATAAGGAGAAATTTACGGATGACGACTAATTATTCATTAGGTAGTACCTTTTTGTCAAGAGCACGAGTCAGCTCAAAAACAGCATTTATGCCAGCTTCTTTGGATGGGACACTTTCATGAAAAACTGCTTTAGAATTTGCTGACAGCATAGTGTTACCAATCTCATTGCAAGCAACATTTGTTTGCAATTTGGAACTTGTCAAATTGCCCTGGAGAAAAATAGAAAAGAAAAGAACAAATTAAACTACTCAGGAAACTTTGACAGCTCATCATAATAAAAATGAGATTGTTTATAATGCGAGATTGATTTTATATGTTCGTTCTCTAAGAAACAAATGTTGGCTCGGGCAAGTTATGATTTGTCCAAGAGAACCCCATTTTCCAAATCTGCTTAATCACTATGGAGCATTTGAGGGAAGGGTTAAATGGTTAGGGCTCCTTTGATATATAAAATGGAATGGAAAACAGAATGAAGTGATTTTAATAATGAAAAAATAACACACGTCCCTACTTTAAAAGTAAGAAAAAAGAAAAGAATATTGAATAATGACTACAAAGATATAATAAACAATACCCAAAAAAATGAAAATAAAGGAATGGGAATTTATTCCCTAACAAACCAAAAGGAGCATTAGTTTCCTCAAAAAATAGACTTACAAATCTTTACAGCTTTGACTTTTATGGCATGAGTCTACCTGAAATCACTATGACGTTTATAAATTATAAATTTATGCATTACTATACTATATTATAATGAAAATAACAATCACGGAAAAGTAACATGCACGCTTATATATATGATACTCCCTCCGATCCTAATTATAGGACATATTTAACCAACTTTGGGAAGATTAAGGAGAGAAGTTAAATTAATTAATTTTACTCATTTTCCTAAAATGCCCTTATATAAATTTAAAATGACAAAAGTAAAAGTAAATAACAACTCATGTCACATACCTCTTCGATCTAAAATTTTCTTTTATACACGCTTTCTAATTGAAATAATGGTCTTGTTATATACACACATATGTATGTATATATGTATAGGTACACACATACACACACATATCTACACATATATATATGAATACACACACACACACACATATATATATATGTATATATATGTGTCTGTGTGTTTATATATGTACACATACACATATATATTGACAACACACACACACTCATAGATATATATAAATGTGTGTGTGTGTTTATATATGTGTTTGTGTATATATGTATGTATATTTGTGTGCAACACGCATATAAAAACACAAACACACAGACACCCACAATATCTACACACACACACATATATTTATGTATATATATGTATGTGTGTTTATATATGTACACATACACATATATATTGACAACACACACACTCACAGATACATATGTGTGTGTGTGTGTGTGTTTTCATATATGTGTCTATGTATATATGTATGTATATTTGTGTGTAGACACACATATATATCTCTATGTGTATGATTATGTATGTATATATGTGTGTGCGTCTATATATATATATATATATATATTGGCAAATTAATGACAATTGATCGATAAACAGATTAAAATTTAAAATTTGAAAGTTTCAACGATTGGAAGAGTCTACACATCCACATACATATAATCACATTCACCAAAAACCAAACACACTTGAGAGAATAAAATAGGGGTATTTTAGAAAGAAATTGACAAAAATTAGAATGTTGTTCTATAATTAGGACCAAAACCAACTCCCAAATGTTGTCTTATAATTAGAACCAGAGGGAGTACTAATTAATGTTGTAAAAAAGGGAGAAATAAAGGCAAAATAGGTCAGGACAATAAAAGGGCAAGAGGTGAGAGTTGATAAAAAATAATAATAGGACAAAGGACAGGTAGGTGTGCTGAGCTCTTGCTGAATAGCCACCTAGACTGACCACACAGCATTGGAGTATAAAAACAATTGCACCAAATGCCATGTGACATCTAATATCCTATATGGGGAATCTGTTTCTCGCGTAGTCAGTTCTGAGACATGATTTAGCCATAAAGAATCGAATCAAAAACTGGGATATACTAATCCTTATTTCAGCTCTAAGCATGCGTAAGGTCGTCATAACTGTATGAGCAGATCTCTACACTTTGAACGCAGTTAACCACTCTCATTTGAAAATTCCCAATGGAAAATATCCTTACAGGGAGTTCACCAAATTTCCCTTAAAAATAAATTATATATCGGTCTGAAAAACTAGTTTGTTTTAAGGAGTCATTTGGATAGAAAATATAAAGAGCTTTCTGATAAGAGATTTTTAGCAATAATTAAAGAAACGCCCATGCTTCATATTAGTAAAGAGTAAAATATAATGACCAGAATACAGACCGCTTCACACTTCAAAGTATTTAAAACCATAAAAATAAAACCGACAGAAACTACATTCCATTTGAATATAAATTTGTACCTGTTTCAATAAATTGTTGATGCCATGAGCTGAGGGGGATATATAAAGAGCATCAACATGATCTAAGTTCCTGCTAGGGGACAATATTCCGTTCTCCTCCATCTTTCCTTCTTTCAGTTTCCCGTTAAGCTTGAACTCAATAAGGTCTCCATTTAGTTTAGCAGGAATCATATTGCGCCTTATCAGAGAAGCTGGCATATTTTCATATGGATTCTGAGGCATGCAGTCAATATCCTGCCATATGAAAATGCTTACGTGACTATAAATAAAAATTCAGGGGCATGCAGTCAATATCAAAGATGCTGGCATATTTTGTATAGTTTTTCGCCACTAAGGTTGCAGCTTTTCTCAAAGTTGGCATTGACAATTAAAAAATGTCAAAGTGGGGGGAGATTCAGAAAAGGACTAATTTACTCCAATTGAGAAAAATCCTCACTGAATTAAACTTAACAGTAGAAAAGTGAAGAAACATCCTCATTTTTAATTGATAGAATTGTGATATTGAATAAATAAAGCAGTGTAAGCAAGGAATACCATGACTAATTCAACCCCCAGTTCAGGCTGGTCAAACTGAACCCGACACCTACAGTTGTCAACAGTTAGTATACTCCCATCATGAATCTCCCTCGTCTTTGGGTGAATAGCAATGACACGCTGTCCCACAATTAAAGGCCTGGCCAAATCAGTTGGAAGGCCATCCCTGGTACCAGCAAGAAGTTCTGCATAATGTGCTCTAACCGAGTCCCGGTATTGATTTAACTTTGTTTTTTCTTCTATCAAAAATTTCTCAGAAAATCTCCGGGGTCTGCCAAGAGAACTGCACAAGAATAACAAACACATGAAATACTTTGAGACTTAACAAGAATGAGATGATAATATAGCAACAAATACCAATAGAATCATTTTGGATAAAATACCTTCTAATGACTCCCCACTCAATACGAGTCAGTCTAGGAACATGCCCCAATCCAACATGTTCCAAGTACTCCGTGAACTCCCTTTTTGCAAACCATGGGTAATCTATAGCACTGTAAAACCACTCAAAAGTGGACCATAGCCGTATTTTATGTGAAGACAGGCAATGAATAAGCTTCTCCTGCGATAATGAAAAAACACATCTTTGAAATCAGATTGAAAAATTCAGTCAACATCTGTTTACATAAATGAGGGATAATCAACCTTGTGGCATGATACACTGTTCTGGAGAATAGATTTTCTATGTTGACCACTAGAAAATTTTTCTGACACCTTTATATCTTGTTGTACCATTGGCTTTGGTTTTTCCATCTTTCGTCCTCGCCTTCCTTTGTCTGCTAGACCGACTTCATCTGTAGATGAAACTTTTAGGGGTAATAGCAGTGAATCCTCCCCTCCTCCTTTGTCATCATTACTTGAAGACGTCATTCCTGGGGGTTGTACCACCTTCAGTTGTCTTGACTGTTGTGTGGAAACAGAAGGGTGCTTGCCTTTAACAACAGACTTTGCCATGTCATCAGTACCCTGCAATGATGTTAGCACTCTGATGCTATAAGTGGCTATGTGGAAATAAAGAAAAGGTTGTCAAGTCCAATTAGTGAGGAAGAATAACTTGTCACGTAAACAAAGGATTGATATTACAAATGTAATTCATAATAGAGAATGTGAGGGATGAATGGCAAAAAGTTGTATTGTCTGCTCATGACAAAATCAGGAAGGAGAATACCCAAAAAATGAACCTTAGCCCATACCATATCATAATACGCGTTACAACATTGTGTCAAAAAAAAAAATCCCTGTTACAACAATGAATCATAAATATCTTTTGTGAGAAAAATAAATAAATACCATCTAAAGAAAATATTTCCCTTATTATTATCATGATGGGAAAAAAGTATCATATCAAACTGGAATATCCAGTAAACAAGTTGGGTACTGAGACTTGTAGCACGACAGTGCAAAAAGTTAAAAATGTGTGCAAATAAGTGTGTGCATGTGTGATTGTGTGCTTGTGCATGCATGGGCAAACTATAAATATTTGGTAGGATTCTTGCCTAGAGCAAGAGGAATGAAATGTATCCCTAGGAAGAAACGCCATCAAAACTCAAAAGTACTCAATTTAATGAAAACTACTTTGGAAAAAAAGACTGAAATTTCTGAACACGAGAAAAAAATCAAAGGATCAAACTTCCAACAATTAGGAACAATGAGAAAAAGTATCGATCAAACAAAAAATTATATACAGAGAAAAGATATTGATTTGTGATATTACACATCAAACAAGAAATATAGGGGAATAGTAGCAATTAAAAAAAAAAAAAAAGTCTTTATAGCACTTTGGTGTTTCCAACTTTGAAAAAGTTGCATTTTGGTCCCTCTAGATTTATTGTGTTTGATGATTTGAAAATTTTTTGCTGACATGTTGATATCTTTGTTGAAGTAAAGATGATCAAGCATGCATCCGGTCAGCAGAAAGGTGCTACACCAGCAGCATACAGATATAGTGACTTAATTGCACCAATTTGCCAATCCAAAGGGATGCCTTGTTCAAATTTATACTGGGGGTACCAAATTGCAGCTTCTTAAATGCAAGGGCTACAAAAACTTTAATTAACACTCAAGAGTAAAAAAATTAAAAATGAAAATAAAGGCTAGAATTTTATTGACTCTTACTTTCAATATTGAAGATGTTTGTCTTCTTTTCTTCTTTCTAGCATCATGGTGGAAGGTACCCTCTTCTTGAGGAGCAAGAAGTCCATTATCAGGAGAAACCAAACCCAATTTAGTTAAAGCAGTGCTTTCATCACTCAGAATTGCATGATCGGTTTCCACTTTAGACTCATCAACAACTCCTTGGTTTTCTTCCATCACTCGAACAGGTGAGTCTAAACACAAAGGCAACATATTAAAGGATCCAAACTCTCAAAATATGATGAAAGCAAATAGGTAAATGTAAACAATCCCAAATTATATATTGAAAATAGGAATTGTATGAGTATCCAAAAGTATACTGCATGAAAATACTGATAGAGGGCACAAAAAGACATAATAGAGAGGAGCCAAATGATAAAGAAAAAAAATGACTGAGAAAAGCATGAAAATCATGAGACCATGACCTTCCCATTCCTTCCTTGGCTTCCAATCTGTGGGCTTTCCATATATCTTTCAGCATGCTTCCTTAATGGACCTATTTTATGACAATGGTCATACCATAGCTTACCATATCTTCAGGGACTTCCATCAAACCCAGAGGTGACATAAGCAGCTCACTTGAACGCAAAGCATGAGCTGCCTCCTGCCTCCATCATATCTAACTTTGGTAAACACTTAAGGACTGGTGGGGCTCGTGTGGTCATAATTCTTCCCCTCACCTCATTAAACTGCATTTAATCCAAGTAAAAAAAATTCCTCCAACAAGTTACCCATCATTGGAGTTGGTCCAGTCATAGACCTCACAAAGTTGAAGTCATTGCCAATACTTCATCAAGGCATTGTAATATCGGTTGCCAGAAGTATCACCTTGTTTCAGATTCTTAAGAAGCCTTTAATCTGAAACAGTGAAGCAAAACTTTCCTCCTTCAAATAAGTATCTCACATGGCATACAGATTTCCTTGTCTGACTTGGCTAGACAAATGATTCTCCAAGGAAGTTATCATAGAGTTGACCATCCATGACATCATATTATTATTTTCAACAAAAAGCCATGTCTTTTAGGTCAGAAATGGCAGGGGAAGAATCTTCTCCAGCGAGATATTCTTGTTTTCCAAGGCCCCAACGACCTTCATGGCACTCTGGGACCAAACAAGACAATTGTTGCCATTGAACTTATGGCCCATGATCATGAGGGAGAGGTTCACATGATGGAGGAAGAGTATCTGTTTGGTGACATGTTGGGATCAGTTTGCCTCTCTACAGATTAAATTAGAAGGCACCATTTTTAGATTTAAATTCAAAATCAAAATATTAGTCTCTCTTGCTTGGGCAAAGAGATATACAAATACACAGATCTATAGGTGATTTGTTCTGTAGAGAAAACTGCCTCTGTCGGGATTGGGCGGCTGTGAAACACAACTCCTCTTGAGAGCAGGAGTGATAAGTTCTCATGGTACTAAACCAGATCACTGGATTTTTTTAGGACCCCCAGGCTATAATAGCATTAAATAAGCCAGAAATACAGTGCTGGTTTTTTATAGATGTATTTTTTAGGAGAATTGAATTAGTTAGTCAATAAGAGTTAGTAACAGAAAGAAGGCGGCTAGTTAGTTCTAAAAAAAAGAATCACTACATAGCCCCATCATAGAAACTGAAGACAGCCTTGACAGTTAATGAATTCTGAGTTCATTCTTCTATCCCTCTACTCTCTTCTACTACTTTCTCACCTATCATTATTCTCATTTTCATCCAGAGGAATTAGTCCAGATAAAAGCTGAATATAACGTTTGACTTCTTGAACAAGAAGACAAATAATATAAAGGAAACAACATTCTAAAAAAAAGGTAAAAAGGGAGAATTGTGAGACAACACTCAGAATGCACAGCAGTAAACAACATAGTCCAGACAACAATCTAATTTATTTTGAAATCACCCTTGTGCAGAAGGAAGCAAAGAATAGTTAAATGAAACAGCATAAAATTATTGGACAAGACTTAAATTTCATACCGGTGTCAGGGTTGGTGTCTGGCATCATCAAAGATAGATCAGCCAAGGCATTCAGAGCATCAAAAGAAGGAACTTCATCTACAGAACCAGGAAAAATAATAATTAAATGCGTGGCAACAACCATACTTCACAGTGGGACCAAAGAGCACATTAAGACAAACCAATATTGAGAAAATGATGGAAATGTAAACAAAACGTAAAAACATTCTCATCCAAATAACTTTTATCGATTACTATCAAGTAATTAGACAAAATTTATTGTCCACTTTATAGGAAGGATTTGGAGGGGAAAGGAGGCATTTTACTCCCATCCCCTCCAAAACAGGGGGAATTTGGAGGGGAGGGGCCCAGCCCCATATTATTAAGACTAAGTTAACCTCATTATTTAATGATATTATTGAATTGACCTTATGTGTAACCTAATAAACTCACCTTCACAGGTGATTGATTACAAATACAAAAAATTGCTTTATCTTTCTTCTGAATTCTCTGGTCACAGATAACAATGCCAATTTTATATTCTTTCAGTGTCCACAGCACAAATTCTTTAATTTCCCTCTCATCTCATTAGGGAACAGATTAAGGCGAAGAAGAAGAAGAAGAAACTATACATCTTTTCCCAGCACCTGAGATGGACAATCCACCTTCACTAATGATGAGAAACAAGAGGGAAAAAAAAGGGTGTATATTGTGAATACTCCTTTTCCTTGAAAATACAAAAAAGCTCTATCCAAATATTCAGCAAACTAAGTCATATACATTAGTATTTCTTTAGTAAACTTCAAATACAAAGAAAGCACCATGTTTTCAATACATTAAAGAATCATTAATTACACATCAACAATAATACACCTTTTGCTTTATTAATGTATTTATCAAAAGAGGGTGAGCCTTGGCGCAATGATAAGATTGCTGCCATGTGACCTGGAGATCACGGGTTCAAATCCAAGAAACAGTCTCTCCACTTGCAGGGGTAAGGCTGCGTACATCTATCCCTCCCCAGACCCCACTTGGTGAGAGCCTTGTGTACTAGGCTGCCCTTTTAAAAGAATCATGTTAAAGAGAGTAATATTCTAGAGGCTACTTCAGGAAAACATTTAATCCACTTCGACATCACCTTTCGTTATCAAAGTGCAAAGGGAGATAGAAAAAAGAAGACCCTTCTCCAACTTACTTCCCCATGCCACTCAAAATCAACAAGTACAAAAGCTGAGACTGCTAGTATTTCTCATTCACTTTAGTCTGAACTCATGCATGACAAGATATAGCTATCCAGTTTGACACAGAAACTGCGCTGAGGTATCAAAAAGCGCACGAGCAAGGCCCAATGCACTAACATCACATATACAGAGACACGCTAAAAGTATCAATACATAACACAACAACCAAAAAAGGTGGAAGTAAGCAGATTCAGACCTTGCTGTCTTAAATGCTTGTTCTGAATTCTTGCCTCGCAGATGAAGTAACTACTAAGCCAATAAAAGGTTAGTAATGCTTGTCTTATTTCAGGCAAAAGACCAAACTTAGCTCTCATTCTAAACAATCATATGGGGAAGACAATAGAAATTTTATAAAACAAAACACAATATGGAGATAACTTTTGACAGAACAAAGTGTAAGCGAATATGACAAATCATTGATCTCTAATTATTGTCTTATTTTTTAATTAGATAAATAAACATTCATTCATAAGATGAAAGAAATACTTCTATATTAATCCCACGATTAAGAAGTTAGGCAACATATTCTAGAGCGTGAGATCCTTTGTTCAACAAATATACAACATGATCTGAGCATAATTTAACAGAATTTAAGTTAGAAATAACAAGCCTACTCAACAGCTACAAAGGGGAACAACTTAATGAAGGAAAACATTGGAACCACAAAAGTACCTCTTATATTTCAAAAAAAAAAAAAAAAAAAAAGCCTACCCTTTTTTTCAAGCAGTGCTTTTTTGCGTTTCTTCCTGAGACTCTTGAAAGAGGACCTGGCACCTTTTGTTCCTTCAAAATTAGTGTCAATTTTATACTTGATTAAATCCAGTCCATCAGCCTCGTCTGTCCCACTAGAAGCTTCCTTTACGCCATCCAAACGTTTATTCACATTTTCTTTTAGTTCTAACTTTTTTCGGCAGTGTTTTGTTCCCTTTTCTTCATTTTTTCCTCTTCTAGCACTTTCTCTGCTGCTCCATTGACCTAGCTTTTGAGAATAATCTCCACTGACGCACCCATTGCTTCCTAAACTCATTTCAGAGCTACCCTCATTCAAGTCAGAATGGGAAAATTTGGATCCTGCTGCTGCTGATTTAGTGTTCTGAAAAAACATAATGCCCAGAGTTATTAGTTCATCTTAAATAATATCAGACAATAAAGCTAAACAAACTGCATACCTTCCTCCCATTATTCTGACCAGGTGATGACATAATGCCCTTAGATTTATTGTTTGGTGAGCCTGAAACCTGGGAAGAGCCACCTATTTGTGAAGCCTCTGTCAGTGCTAATGCAATCTTATGAGCAACATCATTACTGCCAACCGTTGGCCTGTAACCTGGCCTAGCAGGTGAAAAATGCTTCTCACCAACATCCTTACGAATGGAATGTGAAACAGGGACACGGGGAGTTCTTTTCCGAACAGCATGAGAACTTATTCCTTAAAACAAAATCCCAAATAACAACATAATAAAGAACATTGATAGAATTCCCTTTCAAATATAAACGTAGACATCAGACACACCTCGCAATTAGGAGAGAGGTAGTCTTTCCAGAAATCAAGGGGATAACCAAATAATGAGAACAGAAGAAAATTTGTGGCCAGTGTATGTGCACCCAACATGTTTCCAACAGGAGGAAATATTACTCAAAGTTCTCAATCTTAATGTAAGAATTGATGTTTTAGAAACAAACACAAGCTGAAGTGAGAGGGGAGAACGGAATCAAAGTAATCTTCATATGCATTTAGAAATATTACTCAAAGTTCTCAATCTTAATGTAAGATTGATGTTTTAGAAACAAACACAAGCTGAAGTGAGAGGGGAGAACGGAATCAAAGTAATCTTCATATGCATTTAGAATATCAACCCACCAGAATGACTCTTCTTCAACAATGACAGACAACCATCACCAGATATAACTGAATGTGACTGAGAATGATCTGAAAAATGTCCGTCTAATGCTTTATAGTTCCCATCTGAACGTTTCTGCCGCAAAAATTTTGGAGGCTTTCGAAATGTTTCTGTATCTTCATTGGCTTCTTGTCCACTATCACTTCCTCCCTGACAATTAAAACATTTATATTATATTTGCATTTGAACCAGTCCAAAATTTGGCCATTGCCCATGGCAAATCACAAGTCTTTTATAAAGTACACAATTTCTTTTCTAGAAGTAACAGCACTGGCAATACAATTTATGATCTCATGAGTGATTTGTTTATTGTGGTATGGGAGGGCTTGCGGATCAGCAAGCTGATTGGGTAATAGCCCTATACAGTTTTCCTTAGGTAAAAGGCAATCCTTGTATATTAAAATTACTGGAGGAAAACAAAGAACTTGTGAAAAGGACTGAAATACAGGGTGAGAGAATCATCTATATCATAGCTGGAGGCAAGAATAATTAGGAAACATAACCCCTCAAACCAGCTAAAGGAATGTTACAGAAAAAGTAATGCCCAAGTAAATACTCAATGTAGCTTCAAATTGAAATTCAAGCTTACCAGTACACTATAGTGATCAGTCATCATTGCTATGAGTCCAACCACAGAAGCAGTGCCCTCTGGAAGAGACAAGTATGCCTGAAAATAAATCCAAAACAATCTTGGTTTAAAAACAATATACCACATTAAGCAACATCATGTCTAGTGACATTATGCATGACCAAATAACCCAAACCAGTGAAACTTAATTGAAAAATGAAACAATTTTTGCCTACAAAAAGCACCACTGGGAGGATTCCTTTAAAATGATTAAGGTTCACTTAAAGCGATATCTCCTTGCGCATCATTAACTACTTCGTTTGCTTTAATCTTGGCATCTATAAGCTTCTTGCTAGCAATTAGGTCTAGTTTTTTTTTTTTCATATTTTGAGTCAAACCCTGACCCCACCTGATAGAAGCCTTGTGCACTGAACTGCTCTTTTTATTTGAGTCAACCCATAAACTTTAAGATAAGAGAAGAAAATAAAAAAAATAAAAACCAGAGGCATAATATGTGAGATAAAATGTCACTATTAATTAGTAACAAAACCATTAAAATGAAAAAAGTCTTACTTTTTTTATTTTAATAAACAAAGAAGATGAATATTCAATTTCATCTGCTAATTTATGGTTCATATAATTATTTGGATCTATAAATTTAAACAATACAAGTCCAAGACACCTTAATCAACTTCTATATGTGAATATGTGCTATATTTTAGAATCTGTGTCTGGGGGACATGCATTTAGCAATGTGTACAAGTTAATCAGCATGTCTAGGCTATTGTGGCACCTACTCGATTCATAGAGTACAGAGCTTCTACCATTTGCAAAGATCTATTATGCACTGCAGCAGCCACCTGAAAGCAAAGGACACAATTTCAGTACCCAAAAAATGCTCAACATAACGATGGTGAGCTGAGAAAAGGTGCATTCAAATAACTAGATACAAGCTTGACGCAGCAACTTTACATGCCATTTTAGGCAATGGTAAGTACAGGCCTACCCCTTTTACAGCAAACAAGAATTTCAACTTTCATTCCAAATAAGGAGCACATCATCACAGAAAAACTAAACTAACCTTCTTCCAGTCTTTCCCATATTTACGGTAAGCTTCATAGAAACGCTCTAGCTCCTCCTTTCTCCATTGTGGTCCTAACATGTCAGCCAATTTTCTCTTCTGTATATCATTGAAAAGTAATTATCAAATTTGCGAGAAAGCAAATAATGCTGGATCCACGCATCAAAATTCAACCAAGTAATCAGTCTCAAAATCCAACCAGCTAGACGAATAATTTTCAGAGCATTATAATTTTGAATTCAACTCAATGTCTAATCTAGCATCAATTAAAAGTTAGGATCACCAGAATGGCATCAAAAGTCAAGTTATTTGTTAGCTGAAAAATATTAATGTAGAAATTGTATAAGAATCCAACTCTGGTGTCTATATATAAGTGAGATTCCTCCTTGCTAACCTACTTTGGTGTGTGTGTGCATGTAACCAAAACATGATAAAATATATATAAATACGAGCACCAATATACAAGTTAGACATCCAACACTGGGGTCTATATATGTGTGAGACTCTTCCTTACTAAACTACTATAGATAGAAAGCTCAACAATAAGAGCACCAATATGCGAGTTAGACATCAAACTTTAACATATATTATATTCTTATTGTAAGTAAAGTTATGGATAAAAAAATAAATTATTTGTAAAGCATTTTAACAACAATCATACCTTCTGAATTCCAGGACTACCCTGTGACCTAGTCTTGCCAACATTCTCTGTATTTTTATCTTCATTAGATACAGCTTCATGAATATTTGAATACCTCTTCGTGAAAATTTTGGATTTTCTAGATGAAGCCATGAGTAGTCCCTTTGTTTTCTGAAATTACCAGATGACAAAATTAGGACAATCACAACTTTTAAAAGAAATCAGATATAATGAAGAAAATATAGACTTCGAAAATAATTAGTTAAAAAGGGGGAATCAGCTGCACGCTGCCACAGTAAACGCACACAAAGAATTCAATGTAAAGAAGATTTTTTACTTGAGAATCCAATGTTTGTTGCAGATGAACAACAAATGAAAACGTATCTCCAGCCCCTCTAAAGACGATTGATGAGAAATTACAAGTTCAAAACTAGAAGTTGCTTCCCACGACTCATGGAAAGACAACAAGAGTACCAGATAATGACGAATATAGAATGTTTAATAGGCAGGCAGTTGCCTTCACACGACCCAAACAACATAGTTTGAAATATTGAACATATAATCAGGAATTTGCGGCTACATTAAAGAATTTATGATATATAAAAGTTGGATGCAACAAGTTGAAACACCCTTTTCCAAGTTACGCAACCAGTTTATGTGTCACTTATGTAGAAAATATTTGCCTCTCTAATGAAAGATCAAATGACAGCAGAGGAAGAATGTATTGAAGTTTCAATGCCAAGTCCGAAATGAGAACCGAGATAGAAAAATTACGACTCATCGAGTTAAAAAAAGAGAAGCAATGATTGCCGCTACACTAAATTTGGCAGCAGAGAAACATGTAGAGGGAGAAAAGTTGCGGCATGTCGGAGAAAGAAATTCATAAACACAATTCAATTGCATACAACTTTCGGCAAAAATCATCTCTGTGGTCGAAACGCTGCTTTTTACTTCAGTTTTACGAACATTCAGAAACTGAAAACAGCGCGAAATTCGAAATTTAGAAATTTTTCCTTTTATCCGTCTTGATCTAAGTTTCCACTGCAAGCATATCAGACTAGAAAAACCCAGAAAATCTTCAAGAATTGAAGTTTTCAACTCTGACAAACACAAAAAGTCCAGCTTCCGGAATCACTGAAACGAATTGCACAAAGAAGAAAATTGAGCATAAACAAAATGCGAGCTCACCTATTCGGCGATCCTTTCCATGATGAATCCAAGATTCGAAGCAGGGCTTTTAGATTAGAACGCGATCAAGTGGCGGGAGAAACCAGTGACATTGGCAGTAGTGATGATGGTTTGATACATGGAAAAACCGCGATGCAGGTGTCGGAGTCTGGAGTGTCATTTTAAATCATTAATTTAAATAATTAATAATCAATTAACAGTTATAAATTCGACGTCAAATATATTTATATATATATATATATATATATATATATATATATATATATATATATATATATCAATATCAATAATAATAATAATAATACTATATTAGTAGTATTATTATTATTTAAAATATTGATATTAGTAAAGTATTTTTTTTAAATAAAAATAATTATACTCAATGGTAACCAACTTACCATGCTATCATGCATCTTGGATGGAGCAGTTGACCAAAAAAAAAAATCTTGGATGGAGTCCACACGAATACATTAAACACTCTTAGAGGGGTTACTTATGATCCAACTTAACAATGGTCGAATATAACCTAATTAGATAGACTATAAAAAAAACTTAGCACGAAATAATGTTAGAATTTAGTGTACTTAGTGCCGAAAAATGAAAATCACTTGAATTTGTTTCCTCTCAAGACCTATAAAGGGATCAGTAGTCTTATTTCCAACTTTTGGTGGAGCGGTGATGTCGTTGGTGGAACTACACATTGGAAAACTTAAAAGTCTCTAACTGCAGCTAAGAGTAATAGAGGGATGGGATTTCATGATTTATCTGTTATGAATGATGCCCTACTGGCTAAGATGACTTGGAGATTGCTTATGTAACACCCCCGAATTTCTAACAAATATAATGACATAAAATTTGCTATAATTCTTATGAATAAATACTGGAATTCAAAATAACTAAATCTGAGAAGTGTTACCGCCGCACTTATACTGGGACAAGTGCAAGGCTACTTTATTACAATAACAAAAATCAAAACTCGAGCAAAAATGTTTTTTTTTTCAAAGCATAAATTAAAAAATTAAATAGCTAGAAAATCGAATGCTCCTCCTCCCTTCTCACTGTTAGTCCCAACAGCCCCAACTTTGAAACCTGTTTCACTAAAATTCTGCTCCCCCGAAGGATCGTCGCAGCCCAGAACACAAACATCAGCAAAAGCTGGTAATCCTAATAAACAAAGATAATATAAAATAATAATAATAATAATAGTAGTAATAACAATAATAATAGTAATAATAATAATAGTATTCATCAACATAATAAATATAAATATCCATATCAATATTCACAGGATGAAAGAAAACATCATATATATAATTCAAGGCATCAATTTTAATACTATCATATCTATATGTTCTCATCGAAAGATATTCATCATTATTTTAATTTCATTTCATTTGGACTCGGAAACCTGCTAGTCCAATTAGTTTAGTGGGAAGAGAACCATGGTAAACCCGAAAACCTGCCAGTTTACCCTGTGACACGGAAACCTGCCAATCACAAATAATCAGTTTGGCCATATCACAATAAATCAATTCGTCCTAATGTGCACACCTCTCCCCAAAGTTGCTACTAATGTCCCGGAAACCTGCTAGACACCACTTTGGGAAGAACGGATATAATCAAGTTCACATCAAATAACATATCGAGGCATAAAGCCTAAGAGTTGTGTTCTTCACTTTGGGGGTACCATCCCAAAGCTATCTTCCCACTGTTCAATTATTTATATATATATTTTATTAAGTGGCACATATATTTCAATCACACAAAAACACAAGGAAAAAAAACGTACAGGGAACAAAGTTTTCAATAATAAAAAAAACTTATATTTTAATCATTTACCGAAACGTACAGGGAACATATGTTTTAATCATTTACCAAAACTTTCACAAAGTGGGTCACGCCATTCGAGACGAAGGAAAAATGTACAGGGACATAGTTTTTGATAATAAAAAAGAACGTACAGGGAATAGGATTTTCAAACACAAAAAGTCAAACACACAGGAAGAATTACCAAAATAGGATATAGAGAAGAGGAAGAAGAAGAAGAACAAGGTTGTTCTGGGAATCAGAATTACCTATCAAAATATAAAATTACACTAAGACTTATGAGATTAGGATTACCTGGTCTCCGTTTTGCTAGCTTTTAGAAGAATAGAGAAAGAATAGAGGAATTAGAAGAATAGAGAAAGAATAGAGAAAATAGTAGAAGAGAATATGAGAAGAGAAGGAGAGTATTTAGGGTTAAGCTAGGCTCATATTTATAACAAAAATTTAGGGTTTAGCTTCGGCTCTTTTACTATTCCCAACTCATTAATGGGGTACATAAAATTAAAAAAAAAAAATCAATCAACAATGATACAAATTTAATATCATTAATAAGGTATATTAAATTAAAAACCAATCAGCCATGATGTGAATTTAATATCATCAATAGGGCATATTAAAATAGAAAAAAATCAACCAATCATGGTTCACATTACGTTCGGTCAATCAATCATGGTGTAAATTAATGTGACTTAGTTGACAAGTAGAGGACTTATTACCTAAAATGGTGTAAATTAATGTGACTTAGTTAACAAGTAGAGGACTTATTACCTAAATCTCTTTCTTAGAGTATAAGCAGAAAATTCCTACAGCAATTAAGACTAGGAATATTTGGCCCACCAAGGCTATCTAAAATAAATGGGTAATTACTACTAATAATAATATCATCAATATTAATAATAATCAGGGACACATTCTACCCTCCTTAAAACAAATTTCGTCCTCGAAACTTAATCGCGTACCTTCTCCGAATAACAACGGATATTTATTGCGCATATCGTCTTCTGCCTCCCATGTTGCTTCTTCCACCTTTTGACTCCTCCACAAGACTTTAACTAGTTTGATTGACTTGTTTCTCAACATTCTTTCACTTCTATCAAGGATCTTTACAGGACGTTCTTCGTAGGTGAGGTTCTGATCTATCTTGATAGATTCGGGCTGGAGCTTGTGTAAAGGGTCTGGTATATATTTTCGGAGCTGAGATACATGAAAAACGTCATGCACATTCTCCAATTCCATTGGAAGGGCTAGTCTGTATGACACTTCACCGATTCGTTCCACAATTTCATACGGGCCAATATACTTTGAACTCAGTTTGCCTTTCCTACCAAATCTCATTACCCCTTTCATTGGCGATACTCTCAAAAATACTCTTTCTCCGGTCTCAAATTCTGCTGGCCGTTATCGTTGATCTGCATAAGACTTTTGCCGATCTTGAGCTGTTTTCATCTTTTCCTGAATTACCTTAACTTGTTCCATTGATTCTTGAATCATATCTGGACCCACAATGCCAGCTTCTCGAAAGTCATTCCAACATAATGGGCTTCTGCACTTCCTACCGTACAATGCCTCATAGGGTGCCATATCAATACTCGCATGGTAGCTGTTGTTGTAAGAGAACTCGACCAAAGGTAAACACGTATCCCAAGAGTGATTGAATTCCAACGCACAGGCTCTTAACATGTCCTCAAGAGTTTGAATCGTCCTCTCTGTCTGTCCATCCGTAGCAGGATGAAAGGCTGTACTATATTTGAGTTGGGTTCCAAAAGCTTGCTGAACCTTGATCCAAAAGTTTGATAAAAATCTCGTATCTCTGTCAGAGACTATGTCCTTTGGGACTCCGTGCAACCTTACTATTTCTCGAACATAGGCATCGGCCAACTGGTTCAAACCCCATGTGTTTTTCATCGCAATAAATCTTGCAGTCTTAGTCAACCTGTCAACTATGACCCAGATCGCATTCTTATCCCCTCTAGTCAGAGGTAAACCCGTGACGAAATCCATAGAAATTGTGTAACACCCCCAAATTTCTGACAATTATAATAACATAAAATTTGCTATAACTTGTGAATAAATTCTAGAATTCAAAATAATCAAATCTGAGAAGTGTTACTGCCGCACTTGTAACACCACATTTTTATCACCCAAAAACTCGGTCAAAATATTGAAAATACCTTCAAAAGAGTTCAACAATATCCAAATCCTTTTACAATGTTACCATTTCGAATAAAACCCGTAATACATAATCAGAATAAATTCCAGAAAATATTTCAGAGTTTAATACAAAACGGAAGTCTTAGGTTCATGGCAAATATAATAACATAACATAATCTATTGGAGATCAAAAGAGCTTCCAGAGCTCACTCCATAGGTGCCTTCCCTTGCTCTCTACTAGAATAATCACCTGAAAAATGTTAATATGGGATGAGATTCCACGTCTCAGTAACTACTGAATATTTCTACCTTACACGAGCAAATTACATATGACAAAAATAAAAGGTAATATAATGTGAATTTAATATACTCAGATATTTTTAGATATACCGTTGTTCACATCAAATGCCTTTACAAAATACTCATCATTCCTTATTGAATAATTCAGAAATGCACTATGCAGTATGCAGCCTCCCTTATATCCCCTTCCAACCGTATACCGCTGACTGGAACCATAGGCTAACATATAGTCCAATAGAAACTCATTCATTTGACTGGATGGTTTCAAGCTCACCAAAACTTAAGATACACCCGGCCAAAGGTATAGAGCTTAAATCTGGACTATGGCTCCCCTCCTCTAAAATAACAACTAAGGAGGTGTCACATGTCCCACATCTCCAATGAAATCCCGGCCAGAGGAAAACATGGAAGATGGGGCCCTGAAAAGTACCATCCACTGTGCACCGAGTGGTGGCATAAACAATTCTTATCATTCAATTCCCTCCTTACTCCACCCATCACAATACAACCGCCATGATGAATGTATTTACTCAAAAATAATGCATTATTATACCATTATATACATTGATATGCGTATTTATGAATAGTAAAATACTATGCGTATCTGTGAATAGTAAAATACTATGCGTATCTGTGAATAGTAAAAATACGGTATATACATGAATAGTAAAATGAGTAGTAAATACGGTATACATGAATAGTAACATGAATAGTAAATACGGTATACGTGAATAGTAACATGAATAGTAAATACGGTATACGTGAATAGTAACATGAATAGTAAATACGGTATACGTGAATAGTAACATGAATAGTAAATACGGTATACGTGAATAGTAAATACGGTATATGTGAATAGTAAAATGAATAGTAAATACGGTATATGTGAATAGTAACGTACGTATAAAAAGTACCTCTACAGATTTGCAAGTCAAAGTTCCCACACCAGATCTTAAAACCATAAATATTTTCTAAATATTCTTGCCAAAATAGTAAACAAACAAATTTATAATCATACATAATTCACAAGTATAAGGAAGAATATTCAGAGTTACCTGTTACTTGCTAATACCCGAATCACCAACCAGCTATTATAACTCTCAAGCAAATATCTCTCTACTCTCTCTCTCTCTCTCTCTACCTCTCTCTATGGCTCTTAGAAGTTGTGAAGAATGAAATGAAATGGAAGGTCTATTTATAGTTGGAAAATGGGTCTTTAAGTGTAATTTTCGTCTCTGGGTCATTTTACGTAATTTTTCCAAAAATTAAAAAGAAACCCTCCCGTGACTACTCTCAGCCGCCCTCGTGAAAGTTTTAAAAATTTTTAATAATATTTTAATAATATAATATAATATTATTTAAATAATAAATTATTATTGAGTGGGTCCCGCGGCCATTTTTTTCAAAGTCACAAGAAAGTTTGTCACTCACGGGAAAGTTTGCAGAGAATTATTTTGGCCGTGGGTCCCGCATGAATAGTGAATACGTATTTAGGAATAGTAAATACCGTATTTTTAAATAGTAAATACGTATTTGTGAATAGTGAACACTATTCATATTTCACAAATTTCAAGTATTAAATACGTATTTGCGAATAACATATATATATATTTTTTTTTTTTTTAAATACGTATTTGTAAATAGTAAAAACGTATACGTGAATAGTAAATACTATTCACGGGGCCCACAAAATACTGATTTCAAATTTATCACTTTCCAAAAATAGAGCCTACTAGTCTTCCCAAAATAGGTTTATGTTCAAGATATTAGATTCAAAATTCAGGATGTTACATTTCTCCCCTCCTAAAAGAAAATTTTGTCCTCAAAATTTCGCTATAATAAGAATTCTAACCTATTTAAATAAATGAGGATAGGTTTGTCGCATGCTCTCCTCCGTTTCCCAAGTAGCATCTCCGGGAACCATTCCTTTCCACTCGACCTTTACAAGTCTAATGGTCTTGTTTCTTAATTTCTTGTCCCTTGCATCAACAATCCGCTCCGGCTCGGCTTTATACGTCATGTTATCCTTGAGTTCTACCTCTTCTACTTCTATAATGTGGGAAGGATCCGGTTGGTATTTCTTCAGTTGCGATACATGAAAGACATCATGAAGGTTCGCAAGCTGTGGAGGTAAAGCAATTCTGTAAGCTACCGGTCCAACTTTCTCCAAAATCTCATAAGGACCCATAAAACGAGGTGAAAGCTTCTTTGCTCGTATTGCTCTACCAATGCCAGTCATTGGTGTGACTCTTAAGAACACATGTTCGCCCACCATGAACTCCAACGGTCGTCTTCTCTTGTCAGCATAACTCTTCTGTCGACTCTGAGCAGTGAGAAGTTTCTGTTGAATCACCTTAATCTTTTGAGTCGTCTCGTCCACAAGTTCTGGACCTATTAAAATTCGCTCATTCAATTCCGTCCAGCAAATAGGAGATCTACATTTTCTTCCATACAAAGCCTCATAAGGTGCCATCTCAATGCTGGAGTGATAACTATTGTTATATGCAAACTCCGCAAGATGAAGATGATCGTCCCAACTTCCTTTTAGTTCGATTGCACAAGCCCGCAACATGTCTTCCAGAGTTTGAATAGTCCTCTCAGTCTGCCCGTCAGTTTGAGGATGATAAGCGGTACTATAACTCATCCGAGTTCCCATAGCATTCTGCAATGCTTTCCAAAATCGTGAAGTGAATCGTGGATCACGATCAGATACGATGCTATTCGGTATCCCATGCAATCTGACAATCTCCTTCATGTAGATCTTTGCTAGTCTCTCCAATGAGTATTCTGCTGCAATTGCTAGAAAATGAGCTGACTTAGTTAACCTATCGACAATTACCCAAATGGCATTATGTCCGGATGTCGTTAGAGGAAGCCCCATGATGAAATCCATAGAGATGCTGTCCCATTTCCACTCTGGGATATCCAAATTCTTTAATAATCCAGGAGGTTTCCGATGTTCGATCTTGACTTTCTGACAAGTCAAACAACAAGTGACAAAGCCAGTCACATCTTTCTTCATGCCTCGCCACCACCAACTCCGCTTGAGATCATGATACATCTTGGTTGCTCCGGGATGGATAGTGTATTTACTCCGATGTGCCTCCTCTAGTATGAGCTTTTTTATTTCTCCATCATTAGGTATGCACACTTTTCCTTTATACCTTAATATCCCATCTCTATCGATCCCAAATTTCGATTCTTTTCCTTCTTCAATATCTTCCCTCACGTTTAATAGATACTCATCTTCGAGCTGAGCGAATTTAATCTCTTTCCAAATTGTGCTTTCAATAGTTAATGCTTCCATGGTAGCGACTAAACCTGACATTACATCAATAGATGTACTTGGTATCTCCTCGAGCAATTTATGTTCTCTGATCATCATCTGGGCTACATGGATTGTCTTTCTACTTAAGGCATCTGCTACAACGTTCGCCTTTCCTGGATGATACTTCAATTCGAAGTCGTAGTCCTTGATAAACTCTATCCATCTCCTCTGTCGCATGTTGAGCTCCTTTTGGTCGAACAGGTACTTCAGACTTTTGTGGTCACTATAAACCTCGAACTTTGAACCGTAGAGGTGGTGCCTCCAAATTTTTAGAGCAAACACTACTGCTGCCAGTTCTAAGTCGTGAGTAGGATAATTCCCTTCATGTGGCCTTAACTGTCGAGAAGCATAAGCTACTACCCTACCATTTTGCATTAATACACACCCAAGACCTTTCTTGGAAGCATCTGTGTACAAAGTAAAGGTCTGAGCAGGATCTGGAATTATAAGTACTGGTGCCGTAGTCAACTTAGTCTTCAAATTTTGGAAAGCTGCTTCACACTTTTCGTCCCATACAAATGGTTGACCCTTCCTTGTTAACTTAGTCAAAGGCATAGCTATCTGCGAAAAGCCCTTGATAAATCTCCTATAATAGCCAGCTAGACCTAGAAAACTCCTGATCTCAGTCACGGACTTTGGTCGTTCCCATTGGAGAACTGCTTCAACTTTAGTATGGTCCACTGCAACACCTTCAGCCGATACGACATGGCCTAGGAATTTTACTTCCTTCAACCAAAATTCGCACTTAGACAGTTTCGCATAGAGCTTGTGCTCCTTCAACACTTGTAGCACGATTCTAAGGTGCTCTTTATGCTCTTCTTCATCCTTAGAGTAGATAAGGATGTCGTCAATGAAAACCACTACAAATTTATCTAGATATGGTCGGAAAATTCTATTCATGTAATCCATGAATACTGCTGGAGCATTTGTTAGCCCAAATGGCATAACAAGAAATTCATAATGGCCATATCTAGTTCTGAATGCAGTTTTTGAGACATCTTCAGCTTTGACTCTCAGTTGGTGATAACCTGATCTGAGGTCGATCTTGGAGAATATGGATGCTCCCTTCAACTGATCAAGTAGATCGTCGATCCTGGGTAAAGGATATTTATTCTTTATAGTCACTTTATTCAGCTGGCGATAGTCAATGCATAGTCTCAGGCTCCCATCTTTCTTCTTCACAAAGAGTACGGGCGATCCCCAAGGAGATACACTGGGTCTGATAAAACCCTTTTCTAACAATTCTTCGATCTGCTTCTTCAATTCTGCTAGTTCCGATGGAGACATTCGGTAAGGAGCTTTAGATATAGGTTCTGTTCCAGGTACGAGATCAATAGAAAATTCTACTTCTCTCTCTGGAGGTAAACCTGTCATTTCTTTCGGAAATACTTCCGGAAATTCTTTCACCACTTCAATGTTCTCTATCCCTTCCTCCACTTCTGTTTGAATGGAGAAAAACACCATGTACGCAAGACAACCATGATGAACAGGCTTTTCATCTTGTACTATAGACAACAATTGTGGTCTACTATGACTCATAGAGTCATCCGCAAGAGAGATAGTCTTCCTCTTGCAGTCAAGGATGATGTCATTAGCTGACAACCAATCCATTCCTATTATTACATCGATACCCTTCGTGGGTAAACAAACGAGGTCTATATTTGAGATCCTATTATCAATCTCAATCGTACAATTTAAGCAAGCCCTAGAAGTTTTTACTGAAGCTCCCGCCGGTGTAGAAATAATCATATAATAAGGCAATTCACTCACTTTTAAATTCAATCGAGGCACACAGTCGTATGATATAAAAGAGTGTGTGGCACCAGAATCAAATAAGGCTTCTACTTCAAGACCTTGGAGTTTGAGGATACCTTTAATCAGATTTGGTGAAGCACTTGCCTCCTGATGTGATAGTGCAAACACTTTCCCTGGCACTGCAGTTCTAGCATCCTTGGCTCCTCGAGGCTCCTCCTCACAAAATCTGGAAATGTGTCCTGGCTTTCCACAGTTGAAACACGTCACACATGGTCCTTGGTGTATTCTTCCACACTTGGCACACATCTGATTGTTAGCGGTGCTTGCAACAGGAGCTGTGGATCCCCTATATGAACTCTGACCTCCACTGAAGTGACTCCTTTGAGGTCCTTTGAATTGACTCCTCGGTGGTCTGCTGAAATGACTTCTTTGGGGTCCAGTAAAATAACTCCTCGATGGTCCACCAAAGTGATTTCTGGATGGTTGGCTAAACCGCGTATTCACATTACTGAAGTTGTGACTCTGCTTCTTAGTAACTCCTCCCGTTGGTCTCATGAGGTGTGTAGATCTGGCCTGAAAACCCTTCATCTTCTCAGCTTCCTCTTCTCGTTTGTTCCTTGCTATCGTGCGCAGTTTGTCGCATATTTCTTCAAAATCCCTTGTTTCATCAAGGAAGGGTGATAGAGCTGTTTTTAGGTCTGGTCTAGCTTTTTCAACCAATCGAGCACTCAACCATTTAGAGTTGTTCTGTGAATATCCGCAGAATTTAGACAACTCTAAAAAGCGAGTAATAAATTCGTCTTCATGTAATTCCCCTTGCCTGAATGTGAGGAATTCAGTTTCTTTCTCTATTCTGATTGAAGTGGAAAAGTAATAATTTTCGAACTTTTCCTTAAACTCTTCCCACGTCATCTCAGCTTTTCCTTTTGTTTTGGTGCTTTCCCACCATTCTTCAGCTGCTTTCTGCAACAATTGTTCAGCAACCATCACCTTTTGTTGTGAGCTAATCTCGATAACTCTGAAAATCTTTTCTACACGCTTCAGCCACTCCAGTGCTGCAATCGGATCTAGCTTCCCCTCGAACATCGGTGGAGTAAACTTCCGAAATTTTTCCCAAACCTCAGTAATAGGTAAGGGATGGTATTGAGAATGAGAACCGCTACTACCTCCATCTTCAGTGCGAGAACGACTTCCTCCCCTAGATTGATGGTCAGAAGGTGTGACTTCCAGAGCCTTCTCCTTTCCTTCCTTACCACCTTGGCCTCTTCCTTTTGCTAGTTCATCCTCGTGTCTATTCACTTTCTCTCTCATCTCCAAGATGACGTCTCGTAATTCTGCCAAAAGGGCATTGTTATCCTGAGGATGGGAACCATCTTGATGCGGAGGGAGATCTCTTTGGGATGAGGCAGAGGTTGAATTAGTTCTTCGGGTTCTTGCCATTATCTCCTCCTATGATTAATACTATAAGGACACTAAACAAAATAAAAATAGCTAAATAAATTCTAAAGCTAACAAAGGGAAGTGCTCATGTTATGATATTTAATTTGCCACGAACTTTTAAAAAATTTTTTTTTAAGAAATCACTTTAGAAAATAAACAAAATTGCCATGGAACCTTTGGCTCTGATACCAAAAATGTAACACCACATTTTTATCACCCAAAAACTCGGTCAAAATATTGAAAATACCTTCAAAAGAGTTCAACAATATCCAAATCCTTTTACAATGTTACCATTTCGAATAAAACCCGTAATACATAATCAGAATAAATTCCAGAAAATATTTCAGAGTTTAATACAAAACGGAAGTCTTAGGTTCATGGCAAATATAATAACATAACATAATCTATTGGAGATCAAAAGAGCTTCCAGAGCTCACTCCATAGGTGCCTTCCCTTGCTCTCTACTAGAATAATCACCTGAAAAATGTTAATATGGGATGAGATTCCACGTCTCAGTAACTACTGAATATTTCTACCTTACACGAGCAAATTACATATGACAAAAATAAAAGGTAATATAATGTGAATTTAATATACTCAGATATTTTTAGATATACCGTTGTTCACATCAAATGCCTTTACAAAATACTCATCATTCCTTATTGAATAATTCAGAAATGCACTATGCAGTATGCAGCCTCCCTTATATCCCCTTCCAACCGTATACCGCTGACTGGAACCATAGGCTAACATATAGTCCAATAGAAACTCATTCATTTGACTGGATGGTTTCAAGCTCACCAAAACTTAAGATACACCCGGCCAAAGGTATAGAGCTTAAATCTGGACTATGGCTCCCCTCCTCTAAAATAACAACTAAGGAGGTGTCACATGTCCCACATCTCCAATGAAATCCCGGCCAGAGGAAAACATGGAAGATGGGGCCCTGAAAAGTACCATCCACTGTGCACCGAGTGGTGGCATAAACAATTCTTATCATTCAATTCCCTCCTTACTCCACCCATCACAATACAACCGCCATGATGAATGTATTTACTCAAAAATAATGCATTATTATACCATTATATACATTGATATGCGTATTTATGAATAGTAAAATACTATGCGTATCTGTGAATAGTAAAATACTATGTGTATCTGTGAATAGTAAAAATACGGTATATACATGAATAGTAAAATGAGTAGTAAATACGGTATACATGAATAGTAACATGAATAGTAAATACGGTATACGTGAATAGTAACATGAATAGTAAATACGGTATACGTGAATAGTAACATGAATAGTAAATACGGTATACGTGAATAGTAACATGAATAGTAAATACGGTATACGTGAATAGTAAATACGGTATATGTGAATAGTAAAATGAATAGTAAATACGGTATATGTGAATAGTAACGTACGTATAAAAAGTACCTCTACAGATTTGCAAGTCAAAGTTCCCACACCAGATCTTAAAACCATAAATATTTTCTAAATATTCTTGCCAAAATAGTAAACAAACAAATTTATAATCATACATAATTCACAAGTATAAGGAAGAATATTCAGAGTTACCTGTTACTTGCTAATACCCGAATCACCAACCAGCTATTATAACTCTCAAGCAAATATCTCTCTACTCTCTCTCTCTCTCTCTCTCTACCTCTCTCTATGGCTCTTAGAAGTTGTGAAGAATGAAATGAAATGGAAGGTCTATTTATAGTTGGAAAATGGGTCTTTAAGTGTAATTTTCGTCTCTGGGTCATTTTACGTAATTTTTCCAAAAATTAAAAAGAAACCCTCCCGTGACTACTCTCAGCCGCCCTCGTGAAAGTTTTAAAAATTTTTAATAATATTTTAATAATATAATATAATATTATTTAAATAATAAATTATTATTGAGTGGGTCCCGCGGCCATTTTTTTCAAAGTCACAAGAAAGTTTGTCACTCACGGGAAAGTTTGCAGAGAATTATTTTGGCCGTGGGTCCCGCATGAATAGTAAATACGTATTTAGGAATAGTAAATACCGTATTTTTAAATAGTAAATACGTATTTGTGAATAGTGAACACTATTCATATTTCACAAATTTCAAGTATTAAATACGTATTTGCGAATAACATATATATATATATATATTTTTTTTTAAATACGTATTTGTAAATAGTAAAAACGTATACGTGAATAGTAAATACTATTCACGGGGCCCACAAAATACTGATTTCAAATTTATCACTTTCCAAAAATAGAGCCTACTAGTCTTCCCAAAATAGGTTTATGTTCAAGATATTAGATTCAAAATTCAGGATGTTACAGCACTTATACTGGTACAAGTGCAAGGCTACTTTATTAACGAAAATCAAAACTTAAACAAAAATGTTTTTTTTCAAAGCATAAATTAAAATAAAACTAGCTAGAAATCTAAATGTTCCTTCTCACTTCTCACTGCTAGTCCCAACAGCCCCAACTTTGAAACCTGTTTCACTGAAATTCTGCTCCCCTGAAGAATCGTCGCAGCCCAAAACACAAACATCAGCAAAAGCTGGTAATCCTAATAAATAAGGATAATATAAAAAATTATAATAATAATAATAATCATCATCATCATCATCGTAATAAATATAAATATAAATATTCATAGGATGAAAGAAAAACATCATATATATACATATAATCCGAGGCATCAATTTTAATACTATCATATCTACATATTCTCATCGAAAGATATCCGTCATTATTTTAATTAATTCCATTTGGACCCAGAAACCTGCCAATTTACCCTATGACCCGAAAACCTGCCAGTCACAAATAATCAATTTGGCCATATCACAATAAATCAATTTGTCCTAATGTACACACCTCTTCCCAAAGTTGCTACTAGTGTCCCGGAAACCTGCCAGACACCACTTTGGGAAGAACGGATATAATCAAGTTCACATCAAATAATATATCGAGGCATAAAGCCTAAGAGTTGTGTTCATCACTTTAGGAGGTACCATCCCAAAGCTATCCTCCCACTGTTAAATTATTTTAATTACACTCATATAATAAATGGATTTCTCAATAAATAAATAAATATATATATATATACACACACAGTTCCATGATATTCAAAAAGAAGAATCTTAATTTATATTTATCTAAGTTAATAACTTGGGTTTGTGATAATTTCAAAAAAATACATATGCTTGTGACAAAGAGAATTCGTCATAAAAATTCTGTGAATATATATGTATATATATATGATAAGTTTCAATCACAAAAGCCAAAGCAACCAAAGCAACCTCGTGAGGTATGTATATTCAATGGTAATTCATCAATCTATATATATGTTTCAATTTCAAAAACCAAAACCTTCAAAGCTATCACGTATAGGCAGGTATATGCAATCATAAATGGATTTTGCAAAAAGCTTCTTCACACAATTCGAGATTAAAAGAGTGTATACATATAATTCAATCACTCATGCATTTATGTACAAAATAATATTCAAAGGTTGAATGATTTTATAAAAAGTTGATTAGAATTATATAAAATATATTTTACATATAACAATAACATATGATATATTTAAGATATCAAGATTCATATGAAATTAACCTAAGACTCATGGGATTAGGATTAGCAAAATAGGATGTAGAGAAAAAGAATAAGTTTAGGATTAGAAAAATAAGATGTAGAGAAAAAGAATAAGTTTAGGATTAGCAAAATAGGATATAGAGAAGAAGAATAAGTTTAGGATTAGAAAAATGAGATGTAGAGAAAAAGAATAAGTTTAGGATTAGCAAAATAGGATGTAGAGAAGAAGAAGAAGCACGAGATGCAATGTTGTTCTGGGGATTAGGATTACATATAATATATTTTATATCTAACAATTCTCTCAAAATTTATATAAAAGTATAAAAATAACCTAAGATTCATGGGGATTGGGATTAGCAAAATAGGATGTAGAGAAGGAGAAGGAGAAGAAGCATAGGATATAAAATTACACTAAGACTTATTGAATTACGATTAGTAAAATAGGGTACAGAAGAAGAAGAAGAAGAAGCACGACATGCAAGGTTGTCCTGGGAATTAGGATTACATATAATATATTTCATATATAACAACCTTATCAAAATTTATATAAAACAAACTAAGACTCATGGGAATTAGGATTACCAAAATAGGATGTAGAGAAAAAGAATAAGTTTAGGATTAGAAAAATAAGATGTAGAGAAAAAGAATAAGTTTAGGATTAGCAAAATAGGATGTAGAGAAGAAGAATAAGTTTAGAATTAGAAAAATAAGATGTAGAGAAAAAGAATAAGTTTAGGATTAGCAAAATAGGATGTAGAGAAGAAGAAGAAGCACGAGATGCAAGGTTGTTCTGGGGATTAGGATTACCTGGTCTCCGTTTTTGCTAGCCCCTTAGAAAAATAATTGACTCAGAGTAAGAATAGAAGAAGTAGTAAAAGAGAGAAGATGAATATTCAGGGTTAGGCTGGACCTCTACTTATAACTTAAAATTAGGGTTTAACTTTGGGCTCTTTTACTCTTGTCAACTCATTAATAGGGTGTATTAAATTTAAAAAAAAAAACAATCAACCATGATGTGAATTTAATATCATTAATAGGGTATATTAAATTAAAAATCAATCAAGCCATGATGTGAATTTAATATCATTAATAGGGTATATTAAAATTAAAAATCAATCAATCATGGTGTGAATTCAATGTGATAGGGTATATCACATTAATTCAATCAATCATGATATGAATTAATGTGACTTGTTGGCGGTAGTGGACTTATTACCTAAAAACAATCATGGTCATCAATCAATCATAGCGCGAATTTAATGTGATAGGATATATCACATTAATTCAATCAATCATGATTTGAATTAATGTGACTTGGTTTTTCTTAGTGTATAAGCAGAAAATTCCTACAGCAATTAAGACTATGAATATTTGGATCACCAAGACTATATAAAATAAATGTGTTATTACTATTAACAATAACTATTAGGTTATTACTATTAATAAAAAATATGGGATATTACATTAAAAACCAAAACCCTCCTTAAAATAAGTTTCGTCCTCGAAACTTAATTGCATACCTTCTTCGAATAAATATGGATATTTACTAAAATGAAATTTACAAGTCAATAATAATTACATAACAAGTCACAAAAATAATTTTAAATATACAATTATAAAAATTTCAAAGAAATAAATCATTTAATAATAATCTGGGGTATTACAAATTGACTCCCATTTCTCTCTCGGAACTTCCAATGGTTGTAACACTCCTGTAGGTCGTTTGTGTTCGATCTTCACCTTTTGACAAGTCAGACACCTTGCCACAAATTCAGCTATTTCTCTCTTCATCCTAGGCCACCAAAATCTCTTCTTCAGATCCTTGTACATTTTTACTCCTCCCGGATGAATTGAGTAGGGCGTATTGTGCACTTCTTCGAAGATTTTCCTCTTTATACTTTCATTGTCAGGTACACATATCCTACCCTTGAACTTCATCGTGCCATCTTCATCAAATTCAAATTCTATAGCTTCTCCTTGGCCATTCTTCTCCTTAATTCCTTAATTCCTTATGAGTCCTAACAATCTGTAGGCTAGGGTCTGTGGCCTTTCCCCAAGGATGAATTCATGCAAGCAGAAAAAAGGTTATAAAGCATCGTGGTGCTGGTCTAGTATTCTGGATGGCCGAAATTTTCTCAAGCAAGACCTTCAATGGGACATATGATATGGCACCAAAATCAGAATCTGGGAGGATAAATGGGTCCCAAGTGTTACTTTCCCAAAAAAGCCAAGCAACCTAGATGATCCTTCTATCTCAAATGGTAGAGGATGCGACTTTATTGTCAACGGTAAGTGGGATCTTTCTCTTATTGATCGATATCTATCAGTGGAAGTCAAGAGTGCAATATATCATATCATCATCCCTTCTAATGGGCTAGCTGATAAATTAGTGTGGACCAGTACCAAGAACGGAGTGTATTCAGTGAAAGGGAGATATCATAGAGGTAAAGGAGAAAATCTCATGAATGATAACAAAGCTGGGTCCTCAATTGTGGTTCCCTCAACGTGCTAGAACTCGATTTGGAAGATTAAGACTATCCCAAGGGTGCAACAAATTATTTGGTGGATCTTGAATAAAGCTATTGCTACCAATGAGGCCTTTTTCGAAGGAAGAGATCCTAAGATAACACTTGTCTGTCTGCCATGGAGATGTGGAGTCGATTGAGCTCTTGTTTTTTCACTGCCTGTAGACTAGATGTATCTGGTTCGATTGCACTCTTAGTGCAAGAATCGACGTTGCTAGCATGTCAAATTTCAATGCCTGGTGGATTAATATTACAGGTATGCATTCCTTGAGTAAGAAGACCTATCATTAATTTGTTGGATTTTATGGTTTATTTGGAAGAAAAGAAATGATATGGTTTTTAATCATAAAATTCCTAATCCTGTTGATGTCATTGAATATGCAAGGAAAAACAATTTTGACTTCTAGGTGAGTTGCGATAAAAGGCATAGAAGCCCAAAGGGACAAATGGCCGTTCCTACTCATCTAACTCATTGGTTCCCTCCATCTATTGGCAAGCTTAAATATAACTGTGATGGGGCTTTCTCGGCTAATAAGACTGGTGCTATTATCGTTGTTATTTGTAGGGATCATTTTGGTGATTTCAAATGAGGTTTTTTTTTTGGGGGGGGGGGCTCAAAAATGAGGTTTTGTGGATAAAGTGAAATCGATCTCTGTATTTATGACTGAAGCTTTAACCCTAAAGATGGCATTGATGCTCGCGGTAGATCTCGATCATGATAGTTGGTCTTTGAAACCGATTGCCTCTCCCTTCTTGAATGTGTTGATGTCAAATCTTCGGATATGATTGATTGAAGGAGTAGAAGCATTGTATTTGACATTATTCGTCTTTTGTCGTCCAAGGTTAGGTTCTCTCTATCTTTTATCCCTAGAGGGTAACCGTGCCGCTGACTTAATTGTAGTTGTTGCTTATAAAGGGGTGTGCCCAATAGGGTGGTTTTACAACCAACACTATCTTTGATGTCTCTTATAGCCTTGAATGCTCAAAAAATGGATGTAGTTCCTCATAACGCTCCCCCCTCCCCCAACCCAAAAAAAAAACATTCTTTAGATGGTGATTGTTTGTAATTTGCTTTGTTTTTGTGTATTATGTTTGTTGTACTTTTAGGCTTACCTTTCCCTATGTTGTTGTTTATCTTATTGTTATACCGCTCTGTTTTAGGTTTGTAATCTTTTGAAGTTTTGATATAAGTATCCTTTGACCCAAAAAAAATCACTTGAATTTTATTAACAAATGTATTAGTTTTATTAGTATCTGTGAATTAGTTAGAAGCTTTTTTTTCTTTTTATAAAAGGACAAAATGATATTATTTAAATGAAAAAGTTTACAAAATACCAAAGCAAATGCTATAAAGTATCAACAAATTGATGAAAATAAGTAAAATAAACAAACTATGGAAAAAGATATGATTAGGCTGTATATCAAAATTCCTTAATTAGTTAGAAGTTAATACTTATCATTTTTTACCAAAAAAGAAGTAATATATCGTCAATGGCATATATCAAGAAAATTAGTCAAAATAAGTTATTTGTAAAAAAGAATATTTGTTACTTTTTTAAAAATACTCCTTTTAATTGTGTAATTAACACGTGGGCTAGGATAAAATTATTCATCTGAGGGACAATGGATAAAATTATTTAAAAGAATTATAACCAATAAAGCACTTATCATAGTAGTAGAAAATTATTATTAATGGAATCATCTATCAATAACTAATAATTTGGGCCACATAAGAAGAAGTGAAAATATACTATCTTGAATAATTAATATAAGGGCTAGTTAAATACTGAATTTTACCCTAAATATAATACCTCGATCCGTGGTCCCCAAATTTATACTTTTTTTTATATATATAAAATATCCCTATTGATCGCACTTATTAAGGAGTTTATATCTAAAAATTGTCATGACAAAATATAAAGTTAACATATGCTCCTATTTGTTATAAATAACCAATATAACTAACTTTCTTAATCTATCTAAATTAATCAAATAGCTTTTATATTGAGAACAATAAGTATTACTCCCTCTAGTCCTTAATATAGGATATGTTTGGAAAATTGATCTTAATCCTATAAAATCTAATTTTTATATTTATCAATATTTACTAATGTACTTATATTGATGATGCTCTCTCTAAATAATCAAAGAAGTGAGAGAATAAGTAGATCAAGGAAGATGACTATTATGTTTTAGAAAATATATATCTTATTAATTAATTTAACTGATTTTTTTTTAAATTTAATCAAATTAGATAAATTTGTTTTATATTAAGGATGAGAGGAATTAATAAATTTTGAAGTGGAAAATTTTTTCTATTATTGTATCGCATGGGCTTGGCTAGGGCTGGGCATGGGCAAGGCAAGACCTTTGCCCGATGCCCAACCTGAAAAATGAACAAGTTGCATTTTGCAACCCGATGCCCAGCCTTACCCAATAAAAGCCCTAACCATTTTCGGGCTTGGGCAGGGCGGGTTTCTCTTGCCCAAGTAGTGACGCCTTACCCTACTCCTTAAAGATTTTACTTGATTTTAGTTTATAGTTCATAGAATTTCAAAGTTTTGAAGATAACTGAAATATAATATAATATATTTAGACATAATAATATAATATATTTTAAATAAAATAATATATTTAATTTTCTGGGCAAGGCGGGCTTCCCTTGCCCAAGTAGTGACGCCTTACCCTGCTCCTTGAAGATTTTACTTGATTTTAGTTTATAGTTCATAGAATTTCAAAGTTTTGAAGATAACTGAAATATAATATAATATATTTAGACATAATAATATAATATATTTTAAATAAAATAATATATGTAGAACAATATTTATTTAAATATATTTAATTTTCTGGGCAGGGCCAAATGGGCAGGGTAGGATCCCCTGCCCAATGCTCGGCCCTGCCCAGTTACTGGCCTAGCCCAAAACTGCCCAAATTTTTTTCGGGCCACTTTTTTAGGGCTGAGCAATTTTTTGCTGGGCTTGGGCAGGCTTACTGGGCACCATGCTCACCCCTAGGCTTGGCAATGCACATGGCACTTTGTTAAATATCTGGTGTAATTAAACAAAAGCATGCATGTTTCAATTGTCAATTTGTATGATATTAACCATCATCTAACGTAATATGTCAACACATATGTTGTTTTTATTTGGGTTAAGTAGTAAATCCGTTCTAGAAATATAAGTCCAGAAGCAATATTGTCCTGAAAGTTTTTTTTAAAAAAAATCTCAATGTTGCCTCAAAAGATTCAAAACATAGCAAAATTGCCTTATTTCGTTAAAAAACTAACGTTGACTATCAAAAAATTGACGTTAACCGTTAACTTTTCAACCGAAATGGGCAACATTGCTACATTTTGAAATTTCTAGGGCAAAAAAAAGAAAAAGAAAAACTTTTCAGGCAACATTGCTCTTCAACGAAAACTTCAAGGACAAATTTGTTATTCAACCCAAAAGCTATTGGGTACATACTGTTATTTGTATCTAAGCCCACCGCAGTCAACAAAATCCCTCTAGCTTTCCCCTTCAAGAAAGTGTCATCCAGCCCAATAAATGGCCTACAACCCACTTTCCACCCGACGTAACACAAATCACATCTAAAGGTAAATTTCCATCAGTTGTGCATTAGTTACACACTGAATATAACAACAAAAAATAACTCCTATTAGTTACACAAAGAAGACTTTAACATATTGTCAATAAGACTAAGTCACAAGAATGTCATACCTTAGAAGAATTAAAACACACGTACATTCTTCTAAACACCCTGCTGCCTTGATCTAAAGCTTCGAGACTTAACTCAACACTTACATCGTATTCTGGATTAGACACTTTGAACTCATTGCAATAAGCTTCTAACTTGTTAAATTTTTCTACAAAGCCCCCTTCCATGTCCTGCATTATTGTCCTTTTGGCCCTCTTGCACTTATATCTGCTCACAAAGAGTTTGAACTCGCACTCAACGTCCTTCTTCATCTCAGTTATACTATATTGAGGGTTCTCTTGGACTTTCTCCTTAAAGTGTTCAGCTAGTCACCTCACACTTGCTCTTGCATTCTTATAAACCCTTGCACACATATGTTCATGAACCAGTGTTTTCAAAATATACCCAATCCAACTTTGTCTCTAGATGCATACAACCTAAATGGGCAGCCCTCTTCGCAAGTTGCAATTACCATCTTCTTCTCACTTTCAACTATTTTCACATTAACCCCATTCTTAATAGCATACTGATCAACGGCCCTCCTCAACTCACCTTTATCCAAGAATATCATACCCAACGTGAAGTAGGGCCTTCTTTCAGACCCATCCAACTCCCTTAGACTAGGCCTCTCTTGTAGAGACCCACGATCACCTAAATTTTCCTCTTCCTCATCACCCCCACTATCCTCAGGGTCTTCACTATCAAAAGATTCTGACTCTGACCGTGTCATATAGCTATCCTCGTCACTGTCAGAGTCATGGCAATCACCTTCCCCTAAATGTCTTCTAACTTTCTCATTGAACTGAATGTCTTCATCTGTCTCTTCAACATTCTTGTTCAATGGAATGTCATCTAACCCACATATAGCCTCTAACAAACCTATGTCATCTAACTCACCTAATTCTTCTATGTAATCATCGTCAAGCACAGAAACAACTTCATTTAACGACAAGCTCTTCACCGATTCTTTGGCACTTACCTTCTTCAGCTGATCCAACAAGTTATATTCCACTACATCGTCATTCTCTCTCACCACATATTTCGTCGCCTCTTCTACACAAGCTACGCCTTTCCCTTTTTCCGTCATTACCGCTGCATCAAGTTAAAGAGACAATAAATTATCACGCTTCAACGAGAACACTTACATAAACCACAAAGAAGCCCAATTTTGGAGAAAATCGACTATTACCTTTGAAACCCATGTAGGAGAATCGGTCACAATTTCTGCTTCCGTTACTTTGATCTGGCCTTCTCCGTTGGGTTTGGCTGGGTTTATCTAGTTCTTCTCTTTCGCTCGCTCTCGGGTGTTGAAAGAGTCGAAAGATGGCTTTGGTTTTCTGGGTCAAAGTGGAAAGCTTTGGGTTATTTAGGTTATGTCGTTTTGTTCGTTTGAAGCCAACTGGAAATTCTTGACCAAAAACACACCAAAAAAAAAAACCACCTAGGATTGAGCTAGACTTCATAATGCCACGTGGCGTTCATTCCAAACAGAGGTTAGGAGGATCTGACAGTGTTGTGCTTTTTTAAAAATTCAATTGTTTGTTAGTCTTTTTGGTCCCATTAAAAGTTATTTGTGCCCAACACTCCTGACTTAATAATTAGTTGGTAAATTTGTTCCTTCACCCTAACTAAAACCATCAAGCACTGTGATGCATTTAGCCTAGATGATTTTTTATTTTTATTTTTTTGTCCATCCAGAAGCCATCTATTGGCATCTCTCACGATTGGGAAAATGCAAAATCATTATTAATTTTGAGAATTACCTTCAAGTGGACTTCATTTGTCATTTCAGCTATAACAATTGTGAGACTCATCCTCTGTTTGAAACCATCCATACAACTCCCATAATTCTTGGAGCAAGCATCTTTCATGGATAAAATTAAAATAGGATTAGGCATGACATTCTGATAGATGAAAGAACAACTTCCTCTCCCAATCAACAATCATGTCAATTGTCTTTTTTTTTTGGTCAACATGTCAATTGTCAGTTTTTTTTGGTCAAACATACTTATATTAATACTCAAATCAAAAGATACATCAAAACATAACAATTACAACTGAAATAAAATGAACTAAAACAATTACAACTAAAATAAATAAACCAGAACAAGAACAATAATAGGAACACAAACACATAAAACAGTACAAACCAAATGAAAGAAAAACTAAAAACCAAAATCACTGAAGATGTAGGAGAAAAAGCCTCAGAGACTACACCGGCTTCCTGGACATCCAAGGTTAGAAGTGACAAGAAAAAAGGTGTTAGTTGCAAAACCCACCCAATAGGACACACCTTCTTATAAGGATAATCTGCAAATAAATCAGCTACACAAATACCCCGATATTGGGCAAGAATAAGAGAAAACCCAACCTCAGAAAGAAAACAAATGAAGTTCATATGAATACTTCTTCTCCTCCAATCAAGTAAATCTGGCAAACACCTACCAAACAAACTAAGGCTAATACTAGTGATTTGAATTCGCCACCAACGAACAATCCTAACAATGGTCCTCTCATAAGTAAAGCCCATAGCACAATCAACCATCCATAAAACCCTTTCCCCAAAATCGCAAATCCAAAACCACATCAACAGAGGAGCATAGCTCCAGAAAATAGAAAACACCATCATAATGTCCCCATCGCCGAAGACCCCATCAACAAAAGCACCACACGGACATAAAACGATAATAATAAAAAGAAAAGAAAAGGAACATAGCTTCCATCACCACCAACGTCCCCTTCGCCGAAGACCACCTGGTGGGGAGACATTGTGACAATAGCTCCCACTGCCAGAGGTGAGAGAGGGCCACAACCGAACTCAGAAATCAGAGGGACACCACAGCTGGAGAGCCGATGAGGACGGAGACCAGAGAAGAGCCGACGCCGGAGAAGAAGAGCCGACGCCGGAGAAGAAGGACCGCCTCCGCTGTATGTCTCTGTTCTGACTGAAAACTCATCTTCTCTTGGCTCGAGGTCCGATTTGCACTTCTACTGCGTTTGTAGCTCGAGAGGCCGCCAACGAGACAGAGACCCAAATGAAGGTGAAGCCGAGAGAGAGCGTTTTCAATTTAGGGTTTTAAGCAAGAGAATACGGCTTTACTTTGGGGGGGGGGGTACGTCAATTGTCAATTTCAAAACTTACAAAATAGATATGAAATAGAATTAGAGTTAATATTATTATAGAATTTTACGGAATTTTGTTTTAGATAGTGTAGTTTTAAATCATTGGTTTTTGTTCTTGTAGTTTTATAAAGAACTAGTATGAGTATAGGGACCAAAACTAAAACTCATTAAAATTCTACGGATCAATTGTTAAACTGAAATAAGTTGAAACTATATGGACAAAAACTAACGATTTAAAATTACATGATTAAAACCAAAATTTGATCAAATTATAAGAACCAACAATGATATAAGTATACCCATAGAAGTATCAAATACTATATAAAATGTACATTTTGTTTTTATATATAGTATATTTTTCATATTTGGCCCTTATTGTAGGATCTAACTTTAGAGTTGGCCTTAATTCTAAATGCAAGACATATTTTATATATATATATATATATATATATATATATATATATATATATATATATATATATGATTTTTTTTTTATTAACTTGTTTGCATTGATACTCCATCCGCAATAATTAAATACAACACCTTTAATAATGCACCCAGGGATCTAAAAAGTAAGTAATGATAGCTACTGAAGAGAAATTCATTAATGATTAATGTCACACAAAAGTTCTACCATTTTTTAATGAATAACTTTAGGCATTTTTTAAAAAATATTTTCATGTAGATGCTCATTCAAATTGATTGGATTTTTTCCTCTTAAAAAAATAGTCCAGTATATTACTTAATTTTAGATCTATGAATAGGGGGAAAAACATTTTGAATCCATAAAAAAATCTTTTTAATGAAAATAAATAAATTATTTTAGAGTATTTTTATTTTATTTTTTCCTAAACTATTAGTTTGACTAATAAACTAATATACAATCTAAGGATACACAACATATGAAATGATTAAGTAACTTATGTAGTTTCCTTAGTGCCTGTTTGACCTAACTTATTTTTAGCTTACTTATAAGTATAAGTTAGGCCAGACAAGATTTTACAAAAGCTCTTATAATTATAAGAGCTTATTTTATAATGGGGTGGGAAAAAAAAGAGCTTAAATTAAGCTCCTATGAGGAGCTTATTTTTAAGCGCTTTTTTTATAAGCTCTTTGAGAGAGAGAGAGAGAGAGAGGAGAGAGAGAGAGAGAGAGAGAGAGAGAGAGAGAGAGAGAGAGAGAGAGAGAGAGATGAGAGAGAGAGAGAGAGAGAGAGAGAGAAGAGAGAGAGAGAGAGAGAGAGAGAGAGAGAGAGAGAGAGAGAGAGAGAGAGAGAGAGAGAGAGAGAGAGAGAGAGAGAAGAGAGAGGAGAGAGAGAGAGAGAGAGAGCGAGGAGAGAGAGAGCCCGAATCTCTGGATCGCACCACCACACCGTCGCCCGCTTGCTTGCGCACCTTGCATAATTTCCCTTTTCATATAAACCTTTTATGATAATTTATAAAATAAGTGCTTATAACAAAATTTTTGTCAAACAACTTATTTCTAATTTTAGCTTTTAAGTAGCTTTTAAACTTAAAAAATTATAAAATTACTAAACAGCTTTTAGTTTTTAAAAAAAAGCTCTTTTTTTTTAAACTTTAACTTAAAAGTAACTTTTAAGATAAAAATAAGAAGATTCGAAACGGGTTATCTCTCTGAAAAAAGTTAACTATGTCTTATATTAGGATCAGAGGGAGTATATAATATGATTTTTATATTTTTTATTGATAAATAAGACACATCCAGATTGGAAAATTGTAACCAAAAGGATAATTGGGCCAGGGCAGATAAATGGGCCGAACTTGTCAGAGAACCTAATGTCCAAACACACGTGATTATTTCTTCCGGCCTGTTGCCATTTAACAGCAAAATCAATCGTATGTAGAAGTAGCACAGCTTAACTAAAGACCAAAAGCTCCAACGTCTTCAAGTTAATGGTCTCCTTCTCCAGGTTGCTGATGTGGACTGTAGTATCTGTGTTTGTTTTTGTCTTTGTCTTTTTATATTTTCAAGTGATGCCCATTATGGTGTTGGCAACACTTGTAAAGATCAATAAACATATGCTTTTCTCGTGCCTCAGGACACTGGGGGACACAACAGTTGTAACGAACCGTTCATGCCAGAATAATACGAGAGGTGACAAAACGGTTGAAACAAAAATAAATAAACTCAGCAAGAGGCCCAATATTTCATAGGAGGAACAAGTGAGTGGCGCTCCTTCTTGTTCTTTGTCCAACACTTTCTTTTATACTCCCTCCGATCCTAATTATAGGAACACTTTTGTAGTACAATTTACATTATAAATGTGTTCCTATAATTAGAACCAGAGATAGTAGGTCATTTGGGCATGAGACACGGTCGCTCAATGGAAGCAGATATGCTCAGTATCCCTCTCTTCAATATCCCTCAGTATCCGTGAATCTGACCGTCTAAAAATTGATCCAAGCATCCAGAAAGTGACACCTCAAATTTTGATATTTACCGTATAGTGGCGTAGGTTTTACCGCATGTGGTAATCCGAAATATATGAGGTGTCATTTTCTAAAACGCTTGGATCAATCGGTCAAAATTCACGAATACTGAGGGATACTGAGGAGAGAGATACTGAGCAAATCCGGACTCATCGCTCCATAAGAATAAATGGACACTTTTTTTTGGGTCACACCCACCACATGCGATATTTATAACATTTGAGTCCACTATGGCCAGATTGGTTTGCTATACTATAGAGGCTTGAATTTTGATATTGAATAGCATAATAATATACAAAAATATAATCCACCCTTTGGACTCATCTTATAGACCTTTGTCCGACAAATTTCACATTCTTTCACTGCATTATATTTTGAATTTGATTTTTTTGTTTTTTTTTTTTCGATGCTCCATGGAGTTGCAAGTTCTTGTCAAGGTCATCGACCCAATTAAAAATTTTATTGGTGAGAATGTTTTAATAAATTTTTATATATAAAAGGTACTTGCATATTAGGTAAATTTCTATACACACAGCACTCTGATTTAGATCATTTCCATCAATAAAATTTGTAATGGGAGACTTTTTCCCAATTTTTCCTAATAAACGCACGCAATAGTGTATTGTTTCCTGTTTTTAGTGTTTGGATTGGAATTTGTGTAATACTAAGTAATACTAAGTAAATATATGAAAGGGATTTTATCTCGAAATACAAGGAAAAACATTTTAAGAGAATTACCATCCATATAGGAAGCGAGCAAAATAGGAATTTTTAACTTGTAAATCTTGGTTTTGGCAAAAAAAACAAAACAAAACAAAAAGTTATCCGAAAAACAACCAATCAACTAAAGCCATAATTTAGGATAAGCCGTTGAAATCAAATTATAATTCAGACAAATGGAGCAATTATGGGAGAAATGCGTAAAGGGCCAAAATACCCTATTTGTTTGTATCTTATGTAAATATTTCATTCACTTATGCCTTCTTTTTTAGTAATTGACGTACCATTCTGGTTTTATTTACAAGTCTAGTTTGATCAAAAAATTTAGTTTTTTTTATTAGTCTATTTTGACCAAATAAATGAAATTGTGACAATTTTGTTTATAGTAATGATGATGAGAAAGATTGGCTAGCCATGTTGGAAAGAGAAAAAAATGAGAGAGATTTAAAATTTTAAAAAGTAGTCATTCATAAATGAGGGTAAAGTTGGAAATTTGTTCTATAATCATTGAAATACTTACCTTTTCTTGGTATGTGAGATTTGGTCAAACTGGACTTATAAATAGGACCAGAGTGATATGAATAATGATTTTAATTAAAATTATCCATACATTTCCAATTTTATCACTACCAATTTTTAGATTTTTTTTTTTTTTTGGGGTCATAATGAACGCAACTAGTTTACTCTCTCTAGAGGCTAGATTCTAAAGGGTCTAAACTCACTACATCAAGCTTAAGAAATCCTTAATAGAATTATTTGGTATAATTTGAGTTATAAGGCTAGACTCTAGGGGTCTAAACTCATTCACCACTAATTATCTTTCATTTAATCGTTTATTATACGTTATGCCTCATATTTTTTACTCATTCTCTCCTACAGTCCCATATACTCTTTTCATAAGTAAGGCATATTTTGAATAAACATGACATTTTTGACAAATTTATTATTTTTAACTAATCTTAACTGCTAGATCATTATGCACAATAAAAAAAAATAAGGTGTTTATTATCCTCAAAAGCTTTTCTTTTTAATCAATCTTATCCAAGTTGGTGAACAGGCTAACTTATAATCATAATGATGTAGATTCAAATCTCATTGATGTAAGAGCCTTTTTAGTGGGCAATTTATAAGTAACTCTTTAAATTCTCATTGAACTTAAAGGCATACCTTACCTTATCCTTGACGAGCCATCAAGATCTCTCAATTCACCTAAACTTTTGTTTATAGAAATTAGAAAGAAAACTTTATTCTTTAAAATATAATCCAAACACAAGATAAGTGCTTCAAAACCATATATATAAGATAATATTGACTTTTTGTGAAGAGATTAAGGAATCAAATCAAATTACTTTAGGGTATTTTTATTTTTTTCGTAAACTAATTAGTTTGACTAATAAACTGATATATAATTTAATAATACACAATATATGATACCATTAAATAAGTTATTTAACTTTCTTAAGCTTTTTAAAAAAAGTTAACTCTGTCTTATATTTAGGACTGAAGGGAGTACTGTTTTGGAAACCTTGCAAGAATGGTTTCCAAAGTTCTTTTTTATAAACTAAGGTAAAATTCTTCTTATATATTTATCTTATAAATAGTAAAAACTTTTTTAAAAAAAACAAAGAGCGAACTAAAAGAAGTGAAAAATGAAAATAAAAAGGGTTAAGTATCAAGTACACGTTCAGGAGCAATTTTGCATTTTAAGTTTTTGAATGAGTAATGTTGTTCCTGAAGTATCAAAATAAAGCAATGTTATCCCTCTATTAAAAATCCTAACAGTTAACGTTAAAACTGCTCTTGGTCCATACTTCAGGAGCAAAAACTGATAGTTTTTTTTTTTTTTTGGCTCGAACAAAAATTGATAGTTAACCCAAATAAAAAAGTGATGATAGGAATTGTATAAAAAGAGGAAAGGGGGCGGGGCGGGGGGAGTGGGAGGAGAGAGAAAATGGAAAAGTCGCCGACATTTGGAATGGGAGAAGCGTCCAAAAGACACAGTAATTGCAGCAAATCTTCAAAAGTCGAACTTGTGGTCTAAGCTTGTCCACGTCACCCCTCCATTCCCTCCAACCACTTTCCACTCCTTTTACCCTCTCCCCCTCCCTCCCTCACATTCTCTCATTCCCCTCCCATTTTTCTTTATTAATAAATAAATATTCCTTTCAATGTTCTTCTTTTTATTCATTTTAATATTATTATTTTACCCAGCCAAAGTGTGGGAGAGTTGACCCTTTTTAAGGGGCATGTCTTTGATTTTCTTTTCTTTTTTCTTTTTTTTTAAAAAAACTCTTTTATGGAGAGAAAGACAGTGTTCCTAACAAAAGAGGAGTGTGACTTTCGTTAATTAATACGTACGAGTACATCGATATAACATGTAATCATTATTATGATGAAATGTTTCTAATTCATTAACACTTATTAAATTTCTCATACTCCCTCCTCCGGTTCTAATTATAAGACATAGTTAACTTTTTTAGAGAAATTAAGGAAGTTAATTAAATTAACATAGTGTATTTTTCTTTTTCTTTTTTTCTTCAAAATAATTAGTTTGACTCATATACTAATATATAATCTAAAGATATACAACATATAAAATGATTAAGTAACTTATTTAGCTTCCTTAATCTTTCCAAACAAAGTCAACTATGCCTTATAATTAGGACCAGAGGTAGTAAAATTTAAGTAACTTTAAAAATTACTCTTATTAACTACTTCAAATTTCAATATCATGATAATTTTTTTAATTTCCTTTACTATTTTTATTATATATATATATATATATATATATATATATATATTATGCCTTATAAAAATGACTAAAAGTATCTTTTAGAAGTTGTCTTATAAGAGTGACAAGATAGAGCAATTTTTAAATAGGACGATACTTACCTAAAAAATATATATATAAAAATCAGCATTTGTTTATTTTTAATTACTCATCTAGTCCCAATTATGAAGTGTTTTTTAGAAGTATTGTTTGTCAAATAATATGGTAAATCACTTGAAGAGTCATTAATACTATTTATGTATTTATTTTGTCTTTATAACTAATACTAAAATTAATGTGACTCTTTTTATTTCTCTCTCTCTTTTAAAACCTTATTAATAGGAATAGATTTGAAAAATTTTATCAAATTAAGAAATATTAAATAATTCTACTTTTATTTATTAATTCATATAAATTAGTTAAAAATAAATAAGCATTAACTGCTTTCTTTCATAGTTTTCCTATTACTGGGTGATCAAATGATATTTCTAAGATTAATATTAAAAAAATTTAAATTACTGGTATTTTTTTAGCTACTACATAAAATTCCTTATATCAACGTTGTATAAATTAATTTTTTTTAATTTCATATTCTGTTGATCTGTTCAAATTAAATAATAATAATAATAATAAAAGATGAAATGAAATTGGAAGTTGTATTTGAATTAGGCGGTCATGGCTGGCCAACCCCGACACAAGCAATAATGATGTGTGGACTTGCGACACCTACTCCTAGTCGCCAAGTCACACCTCGTCCCGTGTTCCGTACGGACGACGACATCATGACCGTCGGTTTCCAAATCACGTCGTGGCCGTTGGTTTCCTCCAATATGGAACCAAAAGTGGATCCGCGAGCAATTCGCGTCGTTCCAAAAAAAAAAAGCCTAAGCCTAACCCACTAAAATGAGGTCAAAGGTAAAATTTGATTATGCCCTTGGTCAAAATAGAATATTTACTCAGTCCAAAGTCTTCCCTTGTGGACATGATTTTTTCCACCCAAATATACCATGCATTGATAAAAATATACCCCTACCTTATAATCCTCTTTTTGATCCTATTTATAAACAATATTTTCTCTTATGGGATTAGTGTTATATATATATATATATATATATATAATAATTTTACTTTGTCTAAAAATTTAATCTACCTTATCCATTTTTACTCTCAAATAATATTTAGTCTCTCTCATATCTTTTTCTCAAGGTTATTAAACCAACACTGTGATTGAGCTTGTTCAGATACTAGGTCAAATATCAATGAGTTAGATTGAAGTCAAAGAGCTACTAAACTAGTAAATAAGTGAAGATTTTAGCATTATTTATATGAAATTATAAATAAATTTTTTAAAAAAGGGATTTTTTTTGAAATCTTAAAATGGTTGATCGGTCCAACCTATCAAACCGGGCCAGTTAACCATCAGTTGGTCGATTTCCGTCCCAAACCGGTGAATCCAATTAACGATGCTTTTTCTCCATCATTCTCCCTCTCTCTTCTTTTTTTTTCCCACTCATTTTCTCTCTATATATCTATACAGAATATGTAAAACTCAAAACAATATAAGGTTAACTATATAAATTTTACAGAAACATTGTGCTTTATTAATAATTAAATATTTGAATAAAATATTCACCAGGAGGTTTCGTTTTTAAAATGTAAAGTAATGTAGAAAATTAAGTAAATTATAATGTGATGAGGAAATTTATTATAATAATATTTTTATTGAATTTGAATTATAGTAGTGATTTTGGTTGTTTTCCTCTTTAGTGATTTTTCATTTTTATTAGAGTAGTGATTTTAGCTCTTTTTTTCGGTTAAAAAACTTTAGTTTTTAATAGGGTTAAGGTGCAAAAATATACATGTGCTTTTCTCCAAGGAGCGCCCAGTAGCAAATGCTTTTTTTGGGTGCAAAAGTGCACACGTGGTTACAAATTAGGTGCAAAAATACCGTTTGACCGTTAAGTTTGACTTTGACCGTTAAATTTGACTTTGACCGATGACGTGGCATTTCAAATGTGCAAAAATACACATGTGATTTGTCAAGAAGAGCGCCCAATAACAAATTTTTTTAATTTAATAATTTTATTTTAATTACTACCGGGTGCTGAAAAGATATTTAGAATACTGACTTGTACTAAAAAAATACTTCATAATCTTGAAACATTATTTTTAGATCTGAAAAAAATATTTCAGGGTACTAACTGGTACTAAAAAGATACTTTGAAGTATTTTTTTTGTACCAGTCAGTATCCTGAAAGTACTTTTTAGTACCAGTCAGTACCCTGAAATATTTTTTTCAGTATCCTTTTAGTACCAGTAAACACTTGAACTATTTTTTCAAGATCCTAAAATAATTTTTCAAGATTATGAAGTATTTTTTTCAGTATCAGTCAGTATCCTTTTAGTACCGTTCAATACTTGAAATATTTTTTCAAGATCCTAAAATAATTTTTCAAGATTATGAAGTATTTTTTCTATACTAGTTAGTATCCAAAAAAAATTATTTCAGAGTACTGACTAGTACTAAAAAGTACTTTCAGGATATTGACTGGTACAGAAAAAATACTTCATAATCATGAAAAATTATTTTAGGATCTTGAAAAAATATTTCAAGTATTGACCGGTACTAAAAGGATACTGACTAATACTAAAAAAAAATATTTCAGGGTATTGACTGGTACTAAAAAGTACTTTCAGGATACTGACTGGTACAAAAAAAAATACTTCATAACCTTAAAAAATTATTTTAGGATCTTGAAAAAATATTTCAAGTATTGACCGGTACTAAAAGGATACTGACTGATACTGAAAAAATACTTCATAATTTTGAAAAATTATTTTAGGATCTTGAAATAAAATTATTAAATTAAAAAAAAATTTGTTGTTGGGCGCTCTTCTTAACAATTCACATGTGTATTTTTGCACCTTTGAAATGCCACGTCATCGACCAAAGTCAAACTTAACGGTCAAGCGATATTTTTGTACCTAATTTGTAACCACGTGTACACTTTTGCACCCAAAAAAAGCATTTACTACTGGGGGCTCCTCGGAGAAAAACACATGTGTATTTTTACACCTTAACCCGTTTTTAATATGTGTATCTTTTCATTTTTTTTAAAAAATGATTTATTGATTTCCAAGAGCTTTTTTTTTTTTTAATACAAGGAAAGGTAATCAACTGAAGAACAAAACAAAGGAAATAAACTAAGGAGTTAATATCTCAGACGTCTCCTATCATGTTGTACTCCTACCAGATCAGCAACTAGGAAACCATAGAGACCAGCAGGGGGGTCAGAGAAATGGGTTCCATCGGGAGACGCCACATTCTTCAAAGCAAAATTGGGCAACCAATCTGCACATTGATTGCCCTCCCTTAGAACATGGCTGTAATGTATAACCCATTGTCTACGAGTGACTGCTCGTATCCGAGACACCAAATGGGACTCACGAGCTGCATTACCTTGTTTGGTAAGTAATGCAATGACTGATTGACAGTCACTTTCAACGACTACATGCCTCCAACCTGCCTCCCAAGCCATCTCTAATCCTTTCAAAACTCCCCATAACTCAGCTAGCATCGCTGAGCACCTTCCAAGACAAACTGCAAAACCTCCAAGCCACTTACCAGAAAAGTCCTGCAGCAAACCCCCACAAGTCGCCGACTATTCAACTCCCTTTGATGCCCTGTCTGAGTTAAGTTTCACAAAAGGATCCTTTGGAAAGGACCAGCACACATTAACATGATACTGTACCATGCGTTGAAACCCTCCTCTGTCACTTCTAGATTTTAATCCTCCCAGTAGGTCAAGAATGGGCCTCATGCAATATTTGCTACTTGCATCTTGCGTGTTGTGAATAAATTCATTTCGCCATTTCTAGATAAACCAGCAAGAGACAATAAAGACCTCATGCCAAAGAGATCCTCCTAGAGTACTTCCATCACTCTTCCAATTCTCTGTTACCTACTCACTCCAACCATAGCTAAAGAAAGAGTGTACCTGCTCACCATATACCAACTCATACCAGAAAGTACGAACCACATGGCAGTCTCAAAATGCATGAAGACTGGTCTCTACTTCTTGATGGCAAAGTGGGCAAAGACCATCGTTGTCAGACCAAGCACGGATCCATGACCTCAAAGGGAGGGGTTGATGAAATAATTTCCATCCAAATACTTGTATTCTAGGTGGTCCCATCCATTTCCATAACTTTATCCACATGTCACAATTAATAACAGATTGCTGAAATCCAGACTCAGCTAAGTACAAATAGCAACTTTTGACACTAACACCAGATAAGTTACCAGACAACCAAAAGGAACGATCTGGCCCATCATCATAAGAAGGCGGAAGCATACCTCTAATTAGACCAACCACGTTCTGGGGAAGTAGGCTACTTAACAAAGGCAGATCCCACCGGCCATTTTGATCGACAAACCTATTAACCACAGAATCTCGCATCTCAGCAGGAATGGGGCTTACTACGTAGTCCTGAAGACAAATGGAAGAGGACATCCACTTATCTTTCCAAAAAGAAATAGTAGACCCATCTCCAATTTCCCATACCACCTCATCCTTCATATTAATAAAAATGTTACAAAGAGAAGCCCAGAACGGCGAACACCCAGTTTTAAGAATTGGCAAGTTTCCAATCTGTACCTTGTACTTACCCCGTAAAAAACGAACCCATAAGGCATCTTGGTCGTTATGGAACCTCCAACCACACTTCATAAGGATAGCATCATTCATAATTGCAGTCAATTTTAAACCAAGTCCTCCCATGGTCTTAGGACTAGTCAACACATTCCAACTTATAGGATGGTGAGCTTTTATGGAGGTGAGAATCACCCCAAATGAAATTTCTTTGAATTCTATCAATCTCATTGCAAATATTTAAGGGGAGCCTAGCATATTGCATATGAAATAAAGGAATAGTAGAAAGTACTGACTTGACAAGCGTTATTCTACCAGCCTGAGACAGACACTGCTGCTGCCACCCACCCAACTTCCTCCGTAACTTCTCCACAATATGTTGATAACATTGAGCTTATTAAGTTAGTATAAGATTCATGATTCAAATATTATTTATAAAGATACTGCCTTAGTTGAATTGCAGGTTTGTAAAAAACAGTTAAAATTAGTTAAAAGTAATAATGAGAAAATAATAAAACACAATGTATTGGTAAAGATGATGTGAAGGAATAAAGGGAAGGAGAAATAAATAAAATGAATCAACATTTTAATTAATGCAATGAATGAAATAAACTGAGGGTAAAATAGATAAAAATATATTTATTATTCAGACCAATGAAACCTTATAAATAAGGACAAACTCATTTGAAAAATAAAACCTTATATATAGAGATGAAAGAAGTATTTATAAATTATTTATTAATGAGTTCCTCACATTAATGATTGAACTTAGATTTATTCTTTTGCTGGTAATTGAACATGGATATAGTTTTATCTACTCCCTCTCTTCTTTATTACTCTTTTAATTTTATTTATAAGGCATTTTTCATGCCGATAAAAAAAAAATTAATCTTCTTTAACTCTGCATAAAAATTCAACGAATTTCCAACTTTGCCCCTATTTAACTACACATTCTTTGAGAAAATAATTATCAACTCCTCTAATCTTTTTTATAAGCAACTTTTTTTTTCCGATTGCGCAAAACGAATTGATGATTAAAATTAATTAAAAACAGTAAATGTGTCAAAAATGTCATGTTTCTTCCAAATATACCCTTATTTGTGACAAGAGCATATGGGAGAGAATGAGTAAAAACTTTGACACAAAGGTTAATTTCCGGTAGGCATAACTCTTTATTCCAAATTTGGAAAATGACATATTCTCATAATTCTCTTTAAGTCTTCATTCCAATGCAACAAGAACTAGTACCAAAATCGTTATCTCCTAAACTTTATGATCAAATCAGTAGCTATTGGTCTAGAACATAGCGTTAATTTCATGCACCAACTTTCAAAGTTCATATCTCTTTCATATGAAACTCTTTGAGCACGGAATATATGTTCATAAATCTCATTTAGAGTCTAGTTATGTATAAAACAAGTTTCATCTTAATCGAGTATGTGGTTTGATAAATATGACCAAATTTCTGAACTTTTATTATGCTAAACAAAAACAAAGTTGAATAAAGTATGCTAAAAATATGATCATCACTCGAATGGAACTTCCTCAACTCGAGTAAAACATGTTGAAATCACTTTTGGAAGTGCAACTCGAGTGATAAAGAAGTATAACTCGACTGAAGTTGATATAGTTTCCATCTAAGACATTATAACTTTGAATTGAGTCATTCCAACTTCTAATTTAGCATAACAACTTCTAAGACCAAATCTAAGAACTTGAAACTTAATATTCTCATTGTATTTTGAAATTTCTTCTTTCTTTAACCTTTTATCTTCTTTTTATTGATTATTCTCTACATTAACTCCTTGCTTTTTTAAATAATGTCTTCAATCTCTTTCTTCTTCTCCCTCTTGATCATTCTCATCAATCAAACTCAAGAACTTATTTCTTTTCTTGACTTCTTCTCCCCATATTTGATAACTTCTTTGTTCAATAACTTCTTAATCTTCTTCTTGATCATTCACCATAATCCAACTTGATTTTTTCTTTATTTTCTTGACTAATATATAATATATTTCACATTAAATATAGTAGTTAGTCAAAGTATAAAATAAATACATGATGCAAACTTTTTGCTCTCAATATTTATCATCTATATTTGACATCATCAAAATTAATCTACCTAACATTCTCCCCATTTTTTATACTCGTAAATCTTTTATGAAAAATACATATGAGTGTGAAAACATTAAATATAGTAGTTAGTCAAAGTATAAGATAAATATATGATGCAAACTTTTTGCTCTTAATATTTAGTATTTATATTTGATATCATCAAAACTGATCACATCTAACATAAACTAGTTTAGTTGTACAAAGATCCAATAAAACATTCAAGGTGACATTAAATTATTTTTGTGAAGTTATGGTTTTTTTTTTTTTTGAAACCATAGTATTGTTTTGATTAAAGGTTCATTTCTTGTCACAAGAAGTTGAAAACCCATTGCTTTAACTGAAGTTCCTACTCTATCAATCTTTTTTGAGGTCATTTCTAAAGATACGGATTCCTAAGCAAATACCTCCTTCTTTAAAAGTATTCATATCTCCCGAAGTTACTTTAAAAAGATCAATAGGAATGTGATAAATAGACTAGTTTAAGTGTATCAAGACATAATAAAGCATTCAAGGTGACATTAAATTTCTTTTGTGAATTTATGTTTATTTTTTAAACTCATTAATGCTCTGATGGAAGGTTTCTCTATTGTTTTTGTAGTGGCACCAAATTTAAAACTTTAAAATTCAACATTGTGATCAATTCTATATTCTTCAATGTGAGAGTTTCTACGCGACTTGGTTTTGACTCTATCTAATAAAGTAGTACTTCTCATATTGAGTAGTTATGTAATATGGGATGGATAAAGATTTTATAGGATTTGTGACTTGAATCAATCACACTCTTGACCTGTATATCTCAAAATGTAAATGTCCATCGCCTATATCTTGTGTCTCATCAACAATTAAGCCAGGAAAGAAACGGATTGGCGAAAAAAACATGAATATCATCCGTATGTAGAAAAAAAACACAAATAGCATAAGCAATTAACACAAATATTCGTAGAATTTTTCCTCTATCCATTGCTTTTATAGGGTTAATTCCTACGAAAAGACGCGATTTATAAGTAAATAGTTACATTATCACTTAGATAGGTCAATAGTTGTCATTAGTTCTCCCGAATAATAAAAGTTATGGTTCTTACAATAAATAAAGTTCACCAATATATTATGACTTTCCTTTCCTAAGTAAATAATAAAAGTTATGGTTCTTACAAAAGAATCGTTATTTATGTTACTGAATATATTATGATTGTCAAAATGAGACTGTTATGTATTATGTAATATTACCATATATTATGATTGTTTTTCACTTATGCCGGTCAATTATTATCATAACAATGCATATATTATGGCTTCACTAAGCTTCAATACATAATGGATTGTTATGTTATTATCGTTATGATAGGTCAATAATAAATAACAGTTGAGAAGCGTAATTTCTTTGCGAGGAGCAAATATAGCGCTTGCGTATATGACGGTTCGAAATCATAATATATGACAGTTAATAACCATTATGTATTGCAATTTCTATAATAGCGTTTGGTCCCATATATAAGTAATCAACCACCTCATTAATTATTTTTCCCTCATCTTATAGTTATTAATTGATGTTTAAAGTTGTAAAAATTAAATCATGTCATTTAAAGAGGGAAAAGGACGGACAAAAAAGCTATCAATTTAGAATAAATTTAATGACTTAATTGTCACTTTTAGTTTGTGAGAATTACTTAGAAGTTCCTAATCTAAGGGATTATGAGTGCTAACTTGATTAACATGCATTAACATAACTTGCCTGTAACAAGGATAAGAGGGAGTATGAGTGTATGACAATGAGTTGTATGGTGTATGAATGTTGACTTGATTAACATTCATTAACATCTAACTTAAATTTTATAAATAGTTTATTGATTAAATTTCATCTCCATTTTGCTGGTCACATTTGTTTTCAGACCCTATATCTTCTTTTTAATTGCCCACTTATTTGAGTTTCAAAAGCTTTCTTTAATAAAAATGGGATAAACACATATTTACCATCACATGACCATCTTGAAAAATCAAACACAGTGTGTTTTATGATAATCCTTAAATTTAAATTTAAATAAAAAAAGTTTGATCATGGCAAAATTAAATAATTAAACAGCGAATAAACATCACATTAATCTTGACTGTTTGCATACATATTTAAATATGTATTCTCTCCTCTCCCTAATATAAGATATATTTGGGAAATGTAAGACATATTTAGGGCGTTAATCTTTATATATGAGACATGATTTTTATATTTGACATTTTTTCCCCTAATTTGCTCTTTCTAATGTCTTCTCAATGATAATCAAGAAGGAGAGGGAATTAAAAAGATGAACAGAGTATTTTAGAAAATATATATCATATTAATTAATTTAATTAAATTATTTTAATCTAAAATTTAAGTAAATATATTTTACTGGACTGGATGAGTGATAACTTAGCCATCAAGTATTGCTCAACTGCCAGGAGTTTGTTGCAGACTTAGGGTAAGTTTGGATTGAAGGAAGAGGAGGGGAGGGGGAAGGGAGGGGAGAGAAAAAAGGGGAGGGAGAGAAAAATTTGTGGACCCACTACACACAATTTTGATCCCAATTTCTTCTCCCTCTATTTTTTTCCCCTCCCCTCCCCTACCCTACCCTCAAACCAACCTTACCCTTACAGTCCCACTTGACTAAATTCAAGTTAGTCTGGTTGCATCCTGAAAATCCTCCAATCAAATTAGTCTGGTCGTAACGAGGTATCGCCCTGCTCCTTTTTATACACGTTTTTTGATCAAAAAATTTGGTTCACCTTATAGGTTTTTATTAGATAGTAACTAAGATTGTCATAATTTTTTTTCATATTAATTATATAAATAAAAATAAAGAGAGAAAAAAGTAATGAAAAATATAAATTTATAAACGAACTCCATAACCATTAAATTAATTACTTCTCCTTAATAAAATACGATTTAGTATATAAAAAATCTAGGGTCAAAGTCTAAATACACATAAGATAAATTTTATTGAAAGTGAATCCAACACCCAAATATTTTTGGGAGAGTAAAAGATATCAATGAATTTTTTTTTGTCATATTTACATAAAAGTGAGTGAGTCTCATTATAAAAAAAAGAGAGAAAAAATATTATAGAGACCCACTCATTTTTATCTTTTATATACGTATAAAAATGTTTTTGTAGTAAAAACAGAAAAATTCAACCTTTTTTTCAAATAAGCGCAAAAGTCACAAAAGCATTTATAGTGTTAGATTCTGGAGTGGGCCCACACTAATTGTTCTAAAAATACTAAAACGCCCCTAACTCAAAAAAAAAAAAAAAAAAAAATCCCCGTCAACCTTTCATTCTTCATCGGAAAAGCATCAGATCAGAGAGCAGCGTCAGCGTCATCTTCTTGCTTCTCGAACTGACCCAAGTCGTGCCTTCCTCCTCATGGCGTTCATTCTCTCTCATCCCAACGGCACTCATCGAAAAGGAAGATTTCGTCAACAAACTTTTTCCGTTGCCATGTGATTTTCTCCAAGTCTCTCAAATTTTCTCGACCAACAGAAAACAACGCTAATTTAAATCCTCTTTGCTTCAAATTTGATAATTAGGGTCACCTTCTTCAACGCCTTTTCTTCCCAAACAAAACACAACAAAAGGCCAGCTCATATATGATTTTACCTTTTTCCCCGCATATAATCTTGCCCAGTTTTTGACTCTTACCCAATTGATTCTGCTGTTAACCTTGCTTCAATCTTTCGCTTATGCTTGATTTTTTCCTTTTCCGCATATAATCTCGCCCAGCTCGTGCCTTTCTTTGCCATGGCGTTGCAGTTGTTGGCTCCATCACCATTCTTTTCGACGCTAACCTGTCTCGCGTGATCTCTGTCTCAAGGAACAAATGTTTAGCTGTTTTGTTTTAAGTTCTTGACGAGTCTGAGTTTGATTGAGATGAAGTAAGATTAATTTTATAATGAATGAGCCTTATTGTTAAACTTTGATGATGGTTTGAGTATGATTTTTCCGGCAACGAAGTATTTTCCGATGTTGTGGACTTTTAGCTTCTTACGAGGTGGGATTTTTTTTTTGTCCCTCTTCCCGAGGGTAATTTAATAATTTCACAGGTGTGGGGAAGGGCCCAAGGGGAGGTTCCTTTTTTTTTTTGAGTTTGGGGCCTTATGGTATTTTCAGAACAACAGTGTGGGCCCCACCCCCCAAAAAAAAAGCACCGTACGGCATAATTGAAAAGATAAATATGTAATTTTCTTAAAAGTGTACTTAACACCAAATGTTTTTTTTTTTTTTAACGATAAAAGTAACTAAGTGGTTTAAAAAGTAGAGTAAAAATATTTATTTGATCGACAGTTTGACTTTTTTGTATTTTAAGGCTGATATTGATGGTGACTCAACTAAATTTCATTCTAAGTAGAAATAAAAAACTGGAGAAAATTACAAAAAATGATATAAATATTTTAGAAATTACAGTTCAGCCATTTTCTCTCAAATTCCCTTTATCTCTCTCAATCTCAATGTTACCCATAGGGATGCCCATTTTCGTCTTTACTGCCGTTGCCGCCTTTCTATAATTTTCAAAACCATCTGTGCTCTTTTTTGTAATTTTCTCCAGTTATCCACTGATAGCTTGAATGAAATTTAGCAGGATTATCGTTCATGTCAACCTTAAAAATACAAAAAAGTCAAACTAACACTTAATGTGATTTTTTGCTCCACTTTTTATAACCATATAATTACTTTTGCACACACATAGAAACACTTAGTGTTAGGTATACTTTTTTAAAAAACCACATACATATTTTTACACCTTAATCCTAAAAAAGTTTCATGTTAGACGCAATTTTAGGAAACCTCTTTTTTTTTTTTTTTTGGTCAACGAAAACCTCATATGCATGTTTACACTTTTACCCATTAAAAAATTGCAATGAATTGCTTTCATTTATTAAGGTGGGAGATAAAGTTCAAAAGAACTATAAAGATGAGTTTCTTATCCCAAATTATTTTATTTATTCATAACTTCTAAATAATACAACTTGGAAGCAAAAGGAATATTCTTGTAATGCTTAATAAAATACTTCTATATCTTAAAATAATACACACACTGATACACACATGAAAAATGCATGTGCCCAGAAATGCAATAATTTATTAAGCTTTGTGCAATACAAGAGCCTACCTAATTACAAATGATAACCAAACTCCAATAAAACAGTGGCTAATCCATTAAGTGCTAAATCATGTATGAATTAATGAATCCATGTATATTTATAGAGTGTTAGGTAGCATGGTTTTAATTCAATTTTGTTTCTATCTAACATTTAAATCCATCCTTTTTTGTTTCCATGAACTGCCAAAAAATGCGACTCATTTATGAATAATTTATTACAATAAATTATATAGGGAAAATTCCTTATAGATAATTTTAAAAATATTAAAAGACAAAGAGATGTTCTCAATATTTATAATACTAAAGAAGTATTAGAACTTAGAACCTGATTTGTTCTTTTTGAAATCAAAAGGAAATGATACAAATGTCTTTGACAAAAATCTTCTCCATCCTCTTCTCCAATGACATGGCTAAGACAACCCCCCGAAACAATGGTGGCGAAGGCCAGTGGCGGAGCCACATATGTTTTTTTTTTTTTAAAAACATAAAATAAAAATAATACATATTTGAATGATTGTTCACCTTTAATACATCAATACTGCATTTGATAATCAGATTGGGATGAATGGTTGAATAATTATTTAGTGCCTTATATTGAAAAGGATGTATTTGATAGTATTGATAATATAATAATTATGATAAAATTACAAAAAATAAGGCATAGAAGGATGACCTTGTAATTATTTTTATTGTAATATATTTTTATTATTAAAATATATATACTTGAACTTATTAAATGTCCATCCTTCATTATAATTTATGTAGCTGTATTTATAACAACATTTAGCATTTCTTTTCTAAATGACAAATTTGTAAAATAATTGTCTCTCTTATTACATTATTAATATTCACTTGATGTCATGATTTTTTTTTATTATTCTTTTTATGTTCTTGTTTATATTTTGTTGTTTTTTAATGCATTTAAAATTTTCTTTTGGGTTAAGATGGCATGGAGTTCACGATTTCTTTTCTTCTCGTTCCGCATATCTGGATTGGACGGCCAGAAACTTGTCCGATCCGGCCGTCTTCTCTCACCATGAACCTCTGAAAGTTGAAGGCATTGATGATGGCCTCCTTGATTTCTTTTTCCTTTTGCTTCATGATTTGTTGGTTTTGTGGTACGTTGGATGTACCATCACCAAAAAAATCTTCGATTTCTTCTACAAGCATGGATCGATATTTCTGGCGATTTCTTCTATATACTCGTAGGAATTGTTATTTTTAAACCCGAACTTGATAAAATAAAATCTGAAGTTGGTAATCTCATATCAAGCATAGGAATTAATACATGCTTGTTTTCATATTTTCACAATCTGAAATGTAGTGTTGTGAATTTCATATCCGAATTTGGTAAAATCAAATCAACAATTAGTAAAATCATATCAAACCTATGATTTAATATGTACATATTTTCTCATTTTTCACAAGTGTTCGATTTTAAATAGAGAGTTGTGAAATTCATTTATGAACTTGGCAAAATCAAATATGAAGTTGGTAATATTATATTAAGCCGATGAATTAATTCATGTTTGTTTTATTATTTTCACAAATGTTCAATTTTGAACAGAGTGTTGTGAAATTCATATCCGAACTTGGCAAAGTCAAATATGAAATTGGTAATATCATCAAGTTTAGGAATTAATTCATGTCTATTTTCTCATATTCATAAATGTTCAATTTTAAATGGAGATCGAGTTGTGAAATTCATATATGAAATTGGCAAAATCAATTTTGTGGCTTTTTGCATGAATTTTGAATATCACATTTTGTGACTCAAATCGTTTAGGAATATTGAAATTGGAAACGTCTCCCTGATATTTATTATTTTTAAAGTTCTTTATCTAGAATTTTCCCTAAACTTCTATGTACAGTTATAGCCAAAGTTGTCAAACTCACGAATTTAAGTAAACTCGTGAATCGTGATAGTGACGTAAACTCGTATCGTGAACTCGAATTGTAAACTCGTAAGAGTTTACTTTTATTATTAAATATGTATTACTAGTGTATAATTTAATAATTAAAATATAAAAATAACAACAATTTGATTTAAATATTTTTAAATCTAAATAATTGAAATTAAATCCATCAACATTAATCATTTATTATATTTAATAAAGAAATTTTAATCTTTATAAAGCCGCCGAGCATGATCAAATAAAAAAAGTTAACATGGGTTTAAGAGTAAGTTAACACGGTTTTGTAAGCTACAAATGTAAAAACGGTAAACTCGGTGCATAAACTCGTGAGTTTAACCGAGTTTACAACTAGCATAAGTTTACCATTAACTCGACTCGTTTTTATAGGTTAAAAACGTAAAAACGGTAAACTCGAAGAATCAACTTGTGAGTTTGACAACAATGGTTATAGCCATTCAAGGCTTAAATAAATAATGTTCAAATTGTGTTGGCAAAAAAAAAAAAAAAGGTTTAAATTGCATTCATGTCAATACTCGATACTTTAATACGCATAAGGTCCATGACCCCAAAAGCTCTTTGTTTTAATTATATTACTTCCCTTTTTTAATGTTACTTAAAAAATTAATTATTTTAAAACATAATAGATTCGTTACTTAATTGTAAAGGAAATCATACATTTTTTAATTAGAAAAATCCCTATTTTTTGAAAATTACGTATACTTTCTACTTAAAATCTGGAATTTTTTTTATGTGTTTATGATTTTTTTTGTCTAAATTTATTTATTATAGTATTGAAGAGCTGTGATTCTTTGAACATTTGACCAATCAAAATTCAAAGTCTAACCTTCTATATTCTTTCAACTTTTCATTTCACCTATTAACTTTAAGCCACAAAGTGAAAGCATTAACTGAAATTCCCATAATTTTCTCTCAAATTAATTTATTTTAAAAAAATGAGTATACCATGCACTTAGAAAAAGGGAAATTAAAGTGGTAAAAAGAAACCCACAATCTCCACTTATTTAAATCATTGGGGGCATAAAGAAAAGAAGGGCGTCACATCTTATTTAAGTCAAAAGGGCCAAATAAAAAAAAACAATAAAACTAAAAAATATCTTTTTTCTTTACATCTATACTACAAAGAGTATTCACAAAAAGAGAGAGAATACCCAAAAAAAAATGAAAAATCAATATATTTTTTATATTGATATATAAAACTAATGTTATACAATATCAGGCCAGCATCACAAAGATAATAAAAGTGTTAAATATCTAATTTGCTACGGAAGTTTTGCTAAGGAAGTGTCTAGCACCTGGAAGTATTTTGGGTATCATTTTTGTCCCAGAAGTTTACAAAATAGAGCAAATATGCCCCAGAAGTTTTTTTTAGGAGCAAACTTGACTCGAAAGTTTTGTTTAGGAGCAAATTTTTGTAAACTTCCAAAGCAAAAATGATACTAATCCAACGGTTAAGATCAACTGATGGGCAAAATTGCTATTTTTGTAAACTTTTGGGCAAAAAATGATACCCGAAATACTTCCGGGTGCTGGGCGTTCCCTTATCAAAACTTCTATAGCAAATTAGGTCTTTAACCCATAATAAAATATTACATTTCTTAAATTTTTGTTGAGAATTTCAAATATTATGATAATTACTTATTTTAACTATCTCAGACAAAGAATGCACTCAGACAATTATGCATGTCTCCACCTAGAATCTAGTCAGCTAGCTAATTAATTAATTACACATCATTAAGCCCCAATATTATGGTAAAATTTTAATACGCCAACTTGTTGAACACAATCATGAGATTGCTGTACCCATAGAAATTACTATATATATATATATATATATGCACATACTATAAATAATTACTTTATTATATATACTCACACAAATATTTATGTGCACATACAAAATTAAAAATCACTTTTGCAAAAACTAGAAACATTACAGGATTCAATTTATTGAATTATACAACTCATAAGTGTATATTATACATTTTTTTAAAAAAATAAAGAGGACTCATGAATAATAAAAAATAATAATAGATAATATTAATATTGGCTGAGTCTAGTGGACGATATTTGATTTTCTTTATAATATTTGTGTGTGTGTGTGTGTTTTTTTTTGTTTGGTTTGGAGCTTTTTAGTGGTATATGTAAGATGAAGCTTTTGGGGTGGAAAATATTCTTCCATCCAAAATTATTAAAGCATAACACAAATTGCAAAAAAGGACTATTTGGTCGCACCTTTAACAAAAATGTTGCATTCTCACAATCCAAAATCAAACTGAATTTATATGTTTGTTTGAAATAGTGATATAAATCTTAAAAATATTATTTAAATTGTGATTTAAAATATACGGAATAAATATGTAAGATGAATTTTATCTTAAATTAAGTAAATAAACATTTTTAGAAGTCACAATCATAATCCCAATATTTATACACACAAAAGTTCACATATCTTTTTTTCTTAAAAAGATAAGAAAGGGCTCATCTTCTTTTTGTTTTTTTAATTTGCAAACGCTGATATATATCAATCACCAGCTTTTTATGTGTTACATTTGTACCTTAATAACTCTCAATGATTTTAAATATAAATTTTATACATTTTTTTATTAAATATAATAAATTATGAATGTTGATAGATTTAATTTCAACTATTTAAATTTAAAAATAATTTAAATCAAATTATTATATTTTTATATTTTAATTATACATCATTAGCATTTATTTGATAATAAAAATAAACCCTTACTGTTTGACAAGTCTACACAAACATATCAATTACTACACATCAATCTAGGATATTTAGCATTAATCAAGTGAACTTTTTTGTCTTAATCAAATGACCTGATTTGTCTGAATTGTACTATTAATTATTGATTCTAAACAATGGTGCAATGATTATTTTACAATATTTAAAAAAGAAAAATCACTAAGGCATTTTTGCATAAGGTTTTGTTGAACAATTTTAAATAATAATTGTTGTCTAAAATTAAAATCACTATACACGTAGGATTGTACGATACTTTAGAAAAATTAATACCATAGTGTAAAACTATATATAACTTTAATAATTTTATATTAGCATTCATAAAGTTCACCAATAATATTTTATTTTCATTTTTTATAATTAAAAATAATTATGTTTATAAAATTAAAAATTTTTTAACATAAGAATTTGAAGATAGAGAATCATACTACCTACTACTCCTTTCCTCTTATTTATAAAGTAGAGAGAGAATATTTTTTTTGGTTTTATCTACAAGTCACATCATTAAATTTTTTTAGGGAAAATTCCACTAAAATAACAAATGAATTTGTAAAACCCCCAGAAGTCCTTCAAATTTGTAAAAAGATTGGGAAGTGATAAGGACCTTTGGGGGATATGTAAATTCGAGCTAAATAACCATTTTGCCCTTAGTTGTAAATAATTTAAAAAAAAAATTAAATACCCCCGTGGTGGGCTCCACCGCCGGCGGCCACCACCCTCGCCGACCGGCGCTGGTGGAGGTGGTGGCTGTCCGCTGGCTACTGGCGGCCGGTGGCAGGGGTGATGGCCGGCCGCTGGTGGCCACTGGCGGGGGTGGTGGCCGCCGGCTGTGGGGTCTACCGCAAGGGGGTTTTTAATTATTTATAACTAAGGGTAAAATGGTCATTTCGCTCGAATTTACATATCCCCCAAAGGTTTTTATCACCTCTCAGTCTTTTTGCAAATTCGACGGACTTTTGGGGGTTTTGTAAATTCATTTGATATTTTAGTGGAATTTTTCTTTGTTTTTTTAAAAAATAATTTCACCCTTAATTTATGATTATATTGATTTTATTATCAAGAGGTATTATAATGTATTAGTATATTAAATAGGGATGGATAGTTGTTGAATTATATTTTAAAACATGGTTAATAAGGTTTAATGTTTTTTATAGTGTGTAAAATAAGTTTAAAATGACTTATAAATAAAACTAAATAATCAATATGTTTATTTGACTTCAGATTTGAGACATGTAACTGAAATGAAAGTTAATGTAAGATAAAGTATCCCAAAATTTTAGTAACATAGTAAATTCCTGGGACCTTTTTACCGCTTTTAAGGAAGATCCTCGTTTTTCTGCCACGTGGAAGCAAGAGCATCTATCTCATGCTGTCCCTTTTCTAATATATATTTTTTTCAGTTACCCTCAGCCGCACAGCACTCAAAAGCTTAATTAAATAATTTAATTAAATTAATCGCATCATCACTAGCTTAACTGTATTTAATTAATGTAATTCCCTGATAATACAAAACGAGAACTCTGTCTTGTCCCACTATCTACAGATTCTCCTGGTCACATGCCTAATTTCAAGGGCATTATAGTCTTTTCAAAGCCTTTCTTTTTTGGCAAAATCTCACTAGCCTCTTGGTCACCCCACCATATTTCTTTTTTGCAGTTATTCGATATTTGTCGATTTCATTATTATTGATCAAGTCTTTTATTTATTTATTTATTTTTGGCCTGTATTGATTAAATTTAGTTTCGGTTTAAATATTACAGTGACCTCAAAAATGAAAATACACTTTCCACACGTTTTTCTTAAGAGAAAACACTATAATGTCTGCGTGAATAATAAAAAAACCCGGTAACAAGGAAACAACATTGACCTTTGACATTTTCTATACCTTGATCCACAATAGAACGTTTCTAGAAGAATAGTTTGGTTCAAAATGAAACTCATTTATAAGATAATTAACGTTAATATTTAGTTTTGTCTTTATAATTAATGTTTATTTTTAATTTTGCCCACTTATTAAATTTTCAGACACATTTTTTAAGAAGGATAAAAGTGATTTTTTTAAAAAAAAAAATTATGACACATTAAATAAGTTAACTATCATTTATTGTTTCCATGAATTAATTAAAGTACCCTATATATTTTTTTTATGAGAAGGAGTGTTAGAGTTTGTCATTAAATGCTACTCACTTTTTGTTCGTTTGTTTAGTTATTATATTTCTTTGTTAGGACTTAAAGTGATTTTTCCTAAAATTTAGGCTTTAATATAAAAATGATCAATTTCAGGAATTTTATTAAAATTTGTTTCTTTATTTAAGATTTAAAGAGGAATTAAGAAAAATAATTATAAATAAACAAAATTTCAGGAGTCTTGTTTTTTTTTTTCCTGGGAATTTCTGCAGTGTTTGGCGCGTTTATAAATAAACCAACAAACTCTAGGACCAATAAAAGAGGCTTCTCACCTTACACCCAAAAGAGGCTTCGCTCATCGAAGTAAATCTTAGGAGGAAGAAAGATCAAAATCTAAAACAAATAAAAGGCTTCGAAACTGAAAGAGAGTGAGTGAGAGAAACTAGAGGGGGAGAGAGAAAGAGAAGTGACCAAACTTGAAACAGAGACGCAGTTTCTGTGTGTGTATCTGTGTGTGAAAGGGTGTGTGTGTGTGGGTGCGTGTGGGAGAGAGGGGAGAGAGATAGAGAGTGTCGAAACCCCCATAAGCTCAAACCCATTTTTCTCTCTCTACTTTCTCGTTCTTAAACACGGCAATCTATCTGATCGGAGCCTCTCATTCTCAGTTCAACCTTCCGAAACTCTTTTGTTCCTGTGCAATTAGCTCCCTTTCCAGTTGGTCTTGTCCGTTTGTTCCGTACAATGGAGCGGTTCGGCCGGACTAGTGAAGGGTCGCAGTCTGATCCGTCACAGGAATGGACCGGAACAGGAGGCGAAACAGGGCTCGAAGGTGAGTTTATCTGTTCTTGCATTCTAAATTTCGTCCTCTTTTTGGCGAAATTTTGGGTATTGCTTTTGCGATTTGTGGTTTTTTGCAGAATGTGGAGTGTCATTAACTGGGTTTGATCTCGATTTTGCAAATGCAGAGCCAGTGTGGCAATTGGAATTGGGTGGCGGTGAATCGTACCCGCAACGGCCCGATGAAGCTGATTGTATGTACTATTTGAGGACTGGTTATTGTGGGTACGGCTCGCGATGTCGGTTCAATCATCCCCGAGACCGTGGCGCGGTAAATTTGTTGTAGTTCAATTGTTTGCGGGCTTTATTGAAGGGCTTGGTTTGCTTCCTGATGGCTGATATGACCATTCACTTCTTTGAGTTCAATTTGGTTTGATCTTGTCTTTGGGCCCGGGGCTATATGTTAGGTTTGAGCTTGCATTTGAGGGGTTGCCATCAAGTATTGTCAGGATATTGATTCTTAATTCAATTAGCTTATATGAGTTAAATATGTTTGCATTTGATATTCAGATCGAGTGCTTCTTAATTTGGAAACATATATATGAGTTGATTAGGTTATTGGAGCTGCGAGGACTGGAGCGGAGTACCCAGAACGAGCGGGCCAGCCTGTATGCCAGGTGCTTTATCTAATTCTGCTAACAACTTTGGGAGCATACTTTCACATTCTAATTCCTTGTTGGTAGTTAGTTGAACAGTCATGCATATCTATGTCAAGGATGGAAAGAATTTTACGCAAAATTTTGTTTTCATTGTAGAGTTGATGACTTTCCTTTCCTATTGATTATGTGCTATGATATAAACTGCAGTATTATATGAGGACAGGATCTTGCAAATTTGGTCCGTCCTGTAAGTATCACCATCCTAGGCAGGGAGGAGGCACTGTTAGCTCTGTGTCACTGAATTATTATGGATTTCCATTGCGACCGGTCTGTATTGCTTTACATTTACTGCATAAGCTTATGTCTTTTCTTGAATGTTGGGATCACATTTTCTAATAATGGAGAGAGTTTGTTCCAAACTTGAATTTTTATAAATAACAGGGTGAGAAAGAGTGTTCCTATTATGTGAAAACGGGACAATGCAAATTTGGCGCAACTTGTAAATTCCACCATCCGCAGCCTGATGGCATGCCAATTCCAGCACAAACACCAGTTCCCCCGGTTTCACCTCTGCATGTACCAATGCCTTCACCATTATATTCAACTGTACAGCCTCCATCTGGCCCTTCATCATCACAATATGGTGTAATGGTTGCAACTCCAAGGCCACAACTGCTACCTGGCTCATTAGTCCATAGCCCCTATGGGCATGTGGTTTTGTCCCCGGCTGTAGTCCCTTTTCCAGGTTGGAGTCCTTATCAGGTAGGTCAAACTTATTACTTGATCATTTATTGTATTTATTCATGCATTTGTTGAAGCCGTTGATCACTTGGTGCAGCCTCCTGCAAGCCCCTTAGTTCCCTCTAGTACTCCATCTAACGTTGGCTCAGCACAGCTTTATGGGATAGGGCAGCTAACGTCACCAGCATCAACTTATTATGGACAGTATCAACCTTCAGGCTCCTCAGTTGGTCCTTCGGGCAGTAGTCAGAAGGAACACTCATTTCCAGAAAGACCTGGTCAGCCAGAATGTCAGTATTATATGAAAACGGGGGAGTGTAAATTTGGTCCATCATGTAGATATCATCATCCACCTGAATTAGTTGCTCCAAAAACAAATGTGGTCCTTAGTCCTGCGGGCCTTCCTTTGCGCCCGGTAATCATCATTCTCAACCCTTCTGTACAATCCTTCCTTGTAATGGATTATGAATGTTCCATTTGTTCGGCTAAAACTTTAGTACTAGCTAGTCATTGGGGTTTGATCCTAACTGTGAGGTATTGAAAATTGCTTTATTCAGAATTTGAAGCTTTCTTGGCTGGAGTTCCATTTTATTTTTTATAGCATCAATTGAAACCAACTTTATCAGAGGGAAATTTCCATTTCCTGTCTTTTTTCGACTCAATATACATATAATTGTGGTCTTTTGGTCTCAATTTCTTCAAGTGTGTTCACTGTAGACTATAAGTAAACACTTTCCCCTAATCTTCCTATGTGGATTTGTACTCTGCTTGGACATTGATTGTTATGAAGTATGAAATGTTGGAACTCTTGCAATGCTGCTCTGACTAGTTTCTTGGGAATATTGGAGAGGACATCCTTTCCATTCTTCCCTCAATTTCCTGTAAATATGAGTAGAAATATAAAGGATTGTGATGCCCCAAATTTCCTTTTGAAAATTTCTGTACAATTCCCCCATGCGACAAAAAAGAAAGGGGGGAGGGGGTTTAGTGAGCCCCACCTGCTCTTCTTTTCTCTTTATCTTTCTCTAGCTCTAAAGGAAATGTACAAGAAAAATAGAGGCTAGCTGGACTTGCCCCTGCTGATGAATGTTCTTGTTCCATGTTCTATGTTTTATTCTGACATGCTTAGTATATGCACCTTTCCCATATTTATGGAGATATTATTTAAAAACATTGAAGATATTTTCATTCTCTCCTTATTCTTTATATGAAATATATTTCCTCATTCAGTAGCTTGCCAGTATCTTGGGATTTGTTAATCCTTCTAAAGTTTGCTTGAGAACATTAGCTGGTCGGTATTGTGTCTATGCGATTGTATAGTTGTTGCCTATTATGCAGAAACAAACTTCAGCTTATGACTGATTTCACATATGCTTGATATGGTATTGTGTTGTGAACTTTATCTGTCCTCACAACATTTGCATCTATTTGATGAATGTCATCTTAACCATTGCTTCTGCATAAATCAATATGGCTTTTGTACAGTGCCAATGTTTTAATCTATGTGCTATGTTTCTTCCTAACATGTTGAAAATTGTTCCTGGTTTCATTTAAATGGGTTATTGTTTCAAGAAAAACAAGCTTTTGCATGACTTATAACATGCTATGATAGTTTTGGGTGTCGTTTTATGTAATTGCTTAATTATGGTAATTTTCTCTTTGATCTTGATTGGACTTGCTATACTAGAATATAACTTTTGGACGATTGGTCTGATGAACAAGTGATCCCTTGTTATGGAAATGATCCTAGTATTCTTTTGCACTGAAACAGCTATAAGGCCCAGTAAAATGTCTTATGCCCAGAAGTTGTTTTGAAAACTTTACAATCTTTGTGGATGTTTGGAGTATCTAGTGATTTGGCATTGTTACAAAATTGATATAATCTTATCATTGTTTGTGGTCCTCAAAGATCATAATAAGGAGAATTACTTAATTTTTGTATCTCTTTTTAAGATAAGATACCCATATTAACGTCACTGTGAGTCTTAAGAGTGGCCATGAGAGGTCTTCTGTAATAGTAGGGATAACCAGTGAGTTTTTTTGGGGGGAAAAAAAATCAGTGATAATTCTACCGTTGTTTCATTACATTTTTCCAGAGTATTCAATGACGTATAGTCAAGAATTATATAAAGAATTATCTGTTGATAAACAGATATGCGGGTCAAACTATTTTGTTTGGTAACTGTTACGTTATCGAAGCCTGAGTCTATAGTGTGGGGAGATTAAGCTCATGGATCTCGGGATGTGAAATTTAATTATTGACGAGTATAATCATATTAAGATATACTAGTGTGAGGTAAGCTCTTGGATTTTTTTCTTTGGAGATTCATTTGGGTTAGTAATGGAGGATGAAGATGGGTTTGAGAACTATCTCAATCTATCTGGGAAAAATGATAAATTAGTAATTATCTGAAGCAGAAAAAATCTTTAGCCTGATGAAATGATGGCAAAGTTTATTGGTTAAAAGATTACCTTTTTGTTGTGGAAGCTAAGATGCAAAAGGTTTTATGGATAAGGTCACAAAAGCAGTGTAATTTGTGACATTTCTTTTCTTTTTTCCTTCCAGACTGTACAAGTCTAAGCTGATTTTATGTAAGGTTGTGTCAGTGATGTACTTTTTAATCTGTTGCATAGTGTTATGGAGTTGACTTACATATAGTATACTTGAAAGCCTAGTTGAATTAAATTCTGATAATTTAGGTGAGCTGGAGGAGAGAGTTGTTGGCATGAGATGGGTGCATATATTAACAACTGATTGTTATAGGTCCATAGGAAGGAAAGTAACAGTGGAATTTAGGAGAGAAACTATGCCTCTTGAAAATATCAGTGAAACTTCATGTGTGCATTTCATTTCCTTTTCCTTGTTTTATTCCTGGCAGCTGGCAGCTGGCAGCTCTTTATTATTTCTTTTTTGGAAACTTCTTTATCACTTGATACTTATATAGTTTAAGGCGTTAATAGTGATTAGTGATGAAAGCAATAGATGTGAATTATTTGGGCTTAATTATCTTGTGAATATGGAATGCTTTGCAAGATTAGTTTGTTTGTCTGCCTTTGTGTTTGTTAAGAATCTGATTTTGGTCTTTAATCATCCAGGGTGCACCTCCTTGCACTCATTATGCACAGCGTGGGGTGTGTAAATTTGGCCCGGCATGCAAATTTGATCATCCTATTGGAGCACTGAGCTATAGTCCGTCTGCTTCCTCCCTAGCTGATATGCCAGTTGCACCCTATCCTGTGGGCTCATCAATTGGCACTCTTGCTCCGTCGTCTTCATCGTCAGAATTGCGACCTGAACTTGCCTCAGGATCTGGCAAGGAGTCTTCATCATCCAGAATATCTTCATCAATGAGCACATCAACGGCATCAGTTGGTTTAACCTTGTCATCTGGGGGATCCATTTCTCAATCAACTGCTCAACAATCTGCTCAGAGTTCCAGTCCTTCAGCAATCACCAATAATACCACAAGCAGCTCCATCTCTCACACCTCTAGTTAAGCAATGTGAATGCATACCTCATTATAACTCCTTTTTATCTCAATTCTTCAACTGGACATCATTATTTAAAGAGGTCCTGAAATAGGTTTTCTTTTTCAGTTATTCCAGTTCCTCATTCAGTTCTAGGCACACGGCAGCATCAATTATCTTTGTGTCATATAATCTTTTCATGGCCATCTCTTTGATCTTTTGAATAAAACCATGGCCAACCTGGAGATTTTAGCAACCCCATACAGCCACCTTTCTTCTGAATAACTTTTAAAAGAATCTGCAAAGCCCATTATGCATGTCCATCCAAATCTCCAATTTTTTTGGAGTGTGTTGTACTTATTTATGCTGTGGTATTTTTTAATATTAAGAAGATTCTCTGGTCCACAGTTTCATTGACCATGTGTTTATGGCTCTTCACCTAAACCCTTCTCTCCTCAAAATACCAATCCTTTTTTATTCTGGGAACAATTTTCCAACTGTATTTGGGAGCTCCTATTCACTGCTGTTCCCAACCTTTTGACTTGGGTTTACTGTGAAGAGAAGTAATCAGGAGACTACAATGAGGCTTCACATTGCTTATCTCATATGGTTTTTTTAGATACACAAAAATGTTGTGACAAGTGAAATGCTTGACTTGGTACTTAAATTTATTACAAAAATACATATATGAAGCAACATTTGAATCAAAACCTTTGAATGTGTAATAATTTTTTGCCTTCCCTTTCTCAGTTTACTTGATCAATCTTTAATGTGAGATCACGTAATTTTCTGGTGGGAAATTTCTTTCTTATCTGTCCATTATGGCTGAAATATTTGGATATGTTTATTGTAAGATTATCTCATTTTGAATTAGACACCACACTATGCTTCAGTCAAAAAAGGTACAGCACAATGCAGGAAATTCCTTCCGAGGAAAAGGAGCCTATCTGAGCGTTCCTCACAATTGGGAATATAGAGTTTGGATTTTGATCCTAAGTCTGGTAGCTACGGTGAATATTTGAGGAGTGTTTTAGTAGTGGTTATAAAATTGGCTAGTTCTTATAGTAGTGTTGGTGACTCCCAAAAAAAATGTCAAACTTTAGTGTGTGAATGTGATGTGTGGCTGCATATGTTGTCTTTGGCTAGGTACAAGAGATGACTCTGAGTATAAAGAACTTGATTTGCTTTTCTTAATCTGCAATTTCTTCAATCTTTAAACTTGGGATGTGCTCTTATTGATATGCCAAATAAGGACTGATCCAGGAAGACAAGATTGAGGAATGGCTAAACAAAGACACTGATATTTGAAGGGCCTGCTGATCTCGCTTACAATTGGTACATTATATTATGTATGATGAAGAATGTTTACTACTCTTCCGGTCCTAAATACAAAACCTCTATTAACTTTTTTTGGAGAGGTTAAGAAATCTGAATAAGTTATTTAATCATATCATATTTTGTGTATCATTATATTATATATCAGTTTATAAGTGAAATAAATTAGTTTGGATAAAAATAATGAGGATAAATATTTTAAAGGAATTTATTTAGCTTCTTAAATCTTTCCTAAAAAGTCAGGGGGATCTTATATTTAGAATTGAGGGTAGTAGTTTTCTAATCTCCTTGACACTTCCAACCTTCCAGTTTTGATGGCCAAGAAAGGGTAACGAGGATTAGAAGCATGCTAATCTAGTAATCTCCATTGGTCTCCCAGAACTACAGAGCTAGGAATGCATCTTAACAATAAAATAATTTTTAAAATTTATTTTCTCTCACTCTTGAATTTACTCTTTTGTAAATCAGTTTGTCTGTTTCTCTTATTGATTTCATTTTAGCCCTCTTAGTTGTCTTTTATCAATTTGTGTGCTTATTTTTGTCCTAAACTTGTTCTAAATCTATGGAGTTAAGGTACAAGAAAGATATAAAATAATTGCCATGTATTTAATCAAAAGATGAAACGAGTCATAGATTTATAATGCTCATCAAATAGTAAAAAAGTTTGGCTTCATTCTCTTCATCACCATTATAGATGTAAAAAAGTTGATAAAAGAAAAACCCAACTTCTATGATACTTGGTTGAAATTTCTTAAGATGTATGAGTGCTCATAAAAAGTTAAACTATGGCCTTTAATTCAACTGTTCATAGAAAAATCTTGTTACTAGATAATTGAATAATATCTAAGTAAATGTTCTTTCAGGTATAAATTTAAAACCTAGTTTGACTCTGAATCACTTTCTAAGTTCTTGTCACTCAAACATCTTTTTAATAAAAAAACGTTTTTCATCATGAATCATGAATTCAGATATTCATTCAATTCTATGTTCATAACTCATGAACATTCCAAACTCAGCCAAAATTGGGTCCCACAATCTAGGGTTCTTGTGAAAAGAAAAAGGGAGGAAAAGACAATGAACCAATGAATGAAGAGAGAAATAGTGGTCAATAAGACATGGAAAGTACAGATAGCACAAGCAATCAATTACAAATTTTTCTGCGAAGCTTTGCTTCTTGTTCCCAAAAAGTTGAGGCAAATACCCCTAAAACAAGGATTAGATGCAACCATTCCACATCAATCTGTTTCCTATTTTATATTAATATTACAAATCACTTTCCCTCTATCACATTTGATCATTTGAAAGTGAAATAATCCCCCCCCCCCCCCCCCAAAAAAAAAAAAAAAACACTTCTTTTGCTTTCACACATATTTTGGTAGCTATATTCTTTGATTTGTTTATGATTTTTCTGTAGCAGAAATTCTCCTTTAAATCTGCATATAAAGTAATTGGGGTCAAATTTTTTTTTTTTGGGGTGAGAAAATCATTATGAGGTCTAAAAAAATGTAATTACTAAAAAGTCCCGGAACAAGCAAGTAGTAAAACTTTTTGGTGATTATCTTTTTTTTTGTTAGAACATTACAATGATTCTCCCTATTTTTGCCATAAAACCTCCTCTTCTCCACTCTCTCATACAAGAGAGAAAGGTCGATGGAGACACCCCTCTCCCTTCTCATACAGACACACACACACTTTTCCAAAAGGACAATATAGACCCAATCAAACTAAAAGGAATAGGAAGGAAAAAGGGTATGATTTTCTTGGGAGCAGCTTCTCTCCGTTGCTAGAAAATGATGACGTTTAATCAATTTAGGACCCATTGACATGATAGTGAAGTAGGGAGATATATATATAGATATATATATATATATATATATATATATATATATATATAAAATTATGCCAACATAAGTAGGGTGATTGTGCAAGCCATGAAATGAATCTAATAACTCAATAAATTTATTTTGGTTCTTTGATGTAATTGTTTTTATTTTTTTAAAAAATTGAATCTTGGGGAGCTTTCATAAATTATAAACAATGTTATTAAATCTAGACCAGACCATTCGGTTCGACTCAAAAACTGGTCAACCAACCAGCAAAACAATCTGGATGAACAACTAAACCAATTCGCTATTTTTTTAAAAAAATTTTAGATTTAATTCGATTTTTTTTATTTTTTTTCAGAATTTCATAGTAATAACCTTAGAATTTTTATTTCTTTACTAGTTTGGTATGGTTAGCTTCAATTTAGCTCTAATTTGATCTATTGACCCTTGAGCTAATACCTCGATCAATTCCAGGTCTGATCTAGGTTTGATAACCTTGATTATAACTATTATAAACAGTTGTTCCTATATCTATACGAGTAACGTACAATAAGCCTTCACAAAATACAAAATTAAATTTATGAGTATAATAATATGAGTTCATGCTCATCCAACACTTTGAAATATTTTTCTAGGTCCATTCCATACACTAAATTATTTTGTGGTTCATTAAATGCCATGAAGTATTTTTCTAAGTGTTTGTTTTAGGGTGTTCGATAAATAAAAAATACTTTAATACACTGAATACACTTAGAAAAAATTTCAGGGTGTTAATTGAATATTATCTATATTATTATATCATAACCTTTATTTAATCAATTTATTGTTAAAAAATATCTATTTTTTTTATTTTGTGTTTTGTGAAAATTAGATAGATTAACAATTTATTTTGTACCAACATAGAGTTTGTCTAGTGTGTTAGAAGTCTCGTTAGATCCCTTTAGGTTTCGAACTTAAGTCTCAAAAGAAATACTTGTATAGTTGTATTAGGAGTGCAGTCAATGAATCTTGAACTAGAAATGGGGGAAAAGTTTCTGTTGGAAAAAGAAGATTAACAATTTATTTTTAGAAATAAAAACAATTATTTTAAAGAATCGAAATAAATTTATTGAGTTATTAGATTTATGTGTTGTGCCTTCAACATTCACCCTACTTAGCAAATGTGTTAGTTTGTGTTGTTTGGATTAATAGTAGAAATTACTTTTTCAACGTAATTTACGATGAAGTAAGTTTTGAGATAAATTTTATTTTACATGCGTTTTCCCCTGTCAATACAAACCGGCCCTAAAACGCATCATTTTTTTTTTTTTTTTTGGTAGTGGACGGCAGCGAATATAAAAAAACAGAGGAGAGAAGCTGCTCCCGATCTTCCACCCTAAAATTCTGAGTAAGAGCAAAAGAACTCCCCCCAAAAGCGCAATAAAGTGATTATATAATTATATAATTAGAAGAAGAAAAGGCTCGCAGATAGACTCAAGTTACAAGAAAAAAAAAAAAAAAAAAAAACGTACGAGTGCATGCAAAGTAATGCTAGAGCGCAAAGAAGCATGATGACAAAAGGCACACACTAACACTATCAGCTATCAAACTAATCTAAACTCAGAACATTGAATATCCCATATCAACATCTCCAAAGGTATATGAAGAAGAAGAAGCTGAAGCTGAAGCAGAAGCATATTGTTCAGTCATTAGTCCATAGCTTGAACTAATCCCAGTACTCCCAAAGAAGCACCCATCTTCTTCTTCAACCCTCATTTTTTCGTTGCTCTTGAAAATAGCAGAAAGCTCACTGAAATCAGAATCCCATGGCAGTCCCTGAGAAATTTCATCTGGGTATGAAGAAAAATCTGAACTTTCACAGCCCACAGTTGGTACTTTGACGCTGCGTTCTTGTTGATGATGAGATTGCCCCTTCTGGTTATTTGAAAGGTTCTCATTGTTCCTTCTGAGACAGTTATCGGGAACCACCGATTCCAAGTATCCTGAGTTAGAATCACTGGGAAACAAGAAAAAGTTCTCAGTTTCAGGCATATCATTGTTCATCTGGGTAGGAGCAAGACTTGGTTCAATTTGATGATGAAGGTGGGTGGAAATGGAATTAGAAGTATTAAGATGAGACGTATCAGATACTACTACACTAGCACTACTCTGATAGGTTGTTGGTAAAAGAGCTTGAACATCTAAAGGAGAAAGAAGAGTGTGAAAAGAATCACTGTTGTTAGTGTCAGAGTATATGAAATTTGTTCTTGCTTGGCTTCCTTTCATGGACAGAGCAGCTCTGTCATAAGCCAGAGCAGCTTCTTGCGCAGTGTCAAAAGTTCCAAGCCAATGCCTTTCTTTTGTTGTGGGGTCCCTTATTTCTGCAGCATATCTTCCCCAAGGTCTTCTTCTGACACCAAGAAATCTTCCTGGTTCTGATTGCTTTCTTCTTCCTCTTTTCTCACCTCCACAAGGAGATGTGTTTCTCTGAAGAAGAGACAGAACCATCTGGGTCTGGTTTGCTTCATAGCCTTTGAAGGATGGTGATGGTGATGAAGAAGAATCTAGGGTTCTAGAGGTGGACATGGCTTCAAAAATGGGCAAGCAAAAGTGACAGGAGTGAGAGAGAAAGTATAGAACACAAAAAGAGGATTGAAGAAGGTTCAGTGAAGTGAAGATGGTTCCGGAATGTGAGAGCTTGTGGAGTCTTTTAAAGACCCAGACTTTGAAGAGCCTTGACCAAAAGTAACTTGGTTCTTAAGGAGATATAACTCAATCATTAAATTTTAATTTGGTGTAACTCAATTTTTATAGTCTAATATGTCAAATGATTAAATTATAAGGAATGAGTTGCATTGTGTCAAAATTAATAAACTAAGTTATAATTAAGTTAAAATATATGACTGATAAAGTTGCACTGAGTTAAAACTGAGTTGAAACTATAAGGGTAAAAAGATTCATTTTGCTTTATATACATATTTTTTAAATAAATTTGTAAGTGTTCGAGTAAAGTTTTTAACTTGATAATAAAACTCAAGTCATATTTTAGCTAAAGCGTGAAAAGATTGGATTTTTTTTGAGTCAAGCTTCAGAGATCTTTCTCTTTCTTATTTCTATTAAATCCCTAGTTCTTCATCCTAGTTACTTGAGGAGTTACAACCAAACAGTGAAAATAAAGATGCCTTTCACTTGTCAAGTACTTTAAATAGGGCTTTCTAACTGCACTTTTGCGTTTTTATTTCTTTGCTGCAGTCACTTTCTTCCTAGTTCCAATGACAATAGTCAAATGCATTTTCTACATCCAAATAACTAAAAATGTAAATACTATTCAATTTTCTTAGTACTCACAAGAAAAAAAGTGTTCGGACAAGAATAGAAAGAAACATTCTTTCATTTCCCCTCATACAAATGAAACTTGTATGATATGTAAGATCCTTTTGTGAGAATTAATATCCAATATTACTGAATAATTTAAATTCAAGTTGAATTTTTATCTCAATAGAATAAATGCGGGTTTGGATTATTTTATTTTAAATGATTTTATGCTGTATGAGATTAATATATGAGAAAAGTTTTGTTTAGTAGAGCATACAAATAGTTATGTGCTTTCTTCAGTCCATAATGTAATACAAGGTACCTCAAAGCATACAAGTAGTTATGTGCTTTCTTCGGTTCATAATATAATATAAGGCACTTTAACTAATTTATTAAAACCAAGAAAGAAATGATAGTTAGCTTATTAAATGTCCAATACTTTTTTTTTTCAAACTTTACCTGTATTAAATTAGGTTTCAAATGATATACTAGAACATACAAAAAGTCATATTTAAATATTAACTACATGGGTAAAATTGACAAATAAGCATTAATTTGCTCTTAAAATGATTTGTATTATGAACCAATACATTCTTCTAGAAGTGACTTATATTGTGTACCAGATGGAGTATACTGAAACTAAACGGGCAGGAACTAGGAGTCCATCTTTTTCCACTCATACACAATGCTTATTGGTATACATGTGATTCATAGATTTTAGATTTAGTATATATTTAATATAGTCGTATCCATGTTTTTTTTTTTTTGATACAGTCAATGGGAGGCGGGGAATGCAGGGCTCGAACCCTGGACAAGGGGGAAGACCAGCTCCTAAAGCTGGCGCTAGTGCCATCGCATTACGAAGCGCTTGGCAGTCGTATCCATGTATTTTAATTTGATGACTTTTTATCAAACTGACTAATTCAAAGTGCTAAGTGAAATAATACCATTTCAAAATTGAAAGGAATGTCAATAGTCCAGTGATCTAATGACACTAAGTTTTTTCTTACTTGTTATAAGTCTGTGAGTTTAAATGCTTTTGAACTGTTTTAATTATTGTTTTGAAATTCAGACTGGATCGACCGAACCAGTTAGTAAACTGTTTGATCTAAGTATCAACCCGGTGTGTTTTTTAATTGAAAAAGACGATTTTTTTTATAAAAATATTTAGAATTTCATATTAATGATCTTGAAATCTTCAATTTTTAATCGATTTGGCCTCGAGTTAACTGAACTTTGACCAATTGACCCAGTACCCCAGCCGCTTTAGTGGCCGGTTTGGGCTTAGAACCTTAGTTTTAATCTATTCATTTATAATTTTCTTAAAAAAATTTTGTAAGGAATGGTGTGATTTCACGAATATGTATTCTCGGACAACTCATCATGGGATGGATTTATGGTTAAAAACAAAATAATGTGAGTTCCCAAAACATTGTCAATAATATGAAACCTAGGTGAGGTAATTATTACATCATGTGCATGCAAGAAATTGAGATTTGTTAAGAGAAAGAGAGAATTAATTGAATATTCATATGCATGAGTTCACGTGTGAAGAGGAAAGGCTAATAATAAGCAATAAACTACACGGAAATGTTGACCTGGTAAACTTTATTGGACTACACTTAGCAATAGCAAAACCATGAAAAAGACTGACACTCTCTTAAAAAACTTCACACCTATTTACTATCAATATTCAAAGTTACCTTTGTAAAATTTGTACATGTTCATTTCTTACTTCTTTTTGTTTTGTTTTTCACGTTTTTTAAAGTTGTTCAAAAGCAGGTCATTAAACTTGAATTAGTACTCCATTCTAAATATAGAAGTCAATAGAAGAATAGAAGAATTTGTTTTCATCTTAAATATAAGGCTTAATTTAATTTTATCCACTAAATTTGTAATTTTTCTTTAAAATCTCCCTATTAAATTGCGCATATTATGAGATTCTTTTTTTTAGTAAAGAGTAGTTTTCAATGTAAACGATTACGTGCAAGAGTTAGGAACAGTAAAAAGTCAGTTGGGATGGGAAAATTGAATGCCAAAATGTACATTTAAGATGACTTTTGAAAGTAATTTTCTTTATTTTTTTTTTCATATTTGAACATATTGTTATATCATCTATACAAGTTTATGGCAAACTAACTTTTTTAATAAAAGCCTATTTAAATATAAATTTGATTACATGACTTTTACTCTAACTTCAATTTGTAAAAGTCAGTTGGGATAAAAGTCACTTTTACAAGTGTTATTAATCCAAACAAGCCATAAAACCGATGGTTTAAGGAAACCAACACAATTATTATTTTTAACAAACTTTATCTCAATAAATTAGCTGTATCTAACTCTTGCATTAAGATTAGAGCGTAAACAATTAGTTGTATCTAACTCTTGCATTAAGATTAGAGCGTAAACGATTGTAATTGTTATAATCTGCTTTCTTTTTCTAAAGAGTATCGATCATGATATATATAACTCAACTATCCCTTGTATATATGCTTCTGAAATACTACTTTCGGTCCTAAAAATAGGACAAAGTTTTATAGTACAATTGTATTATAAACTTTGTTCTATATTTATAATTGGAGGTAATAACTTTCTAGATGAAAAAGAAGCATATGATTGAATGATTGGCTCAAAGGAAACCAGAAATGGAAAACAACTGCAAGGTTTTGTCAGCATATATATTGTTAGAGAGAAGTCAGAAACATTTGAATTTGAAGGTTTTAATGAATTGAATGTGATGAGAATGCTGTCATTCTGTGGCCGTTTTATTTTGTAATATGCAACATGTGAATCTGTCTTTTCTGCAAAATGAAATCAATCCATAAGATCTCAAGCTCTTGTTTGCTTTGTGAATTTCAAAGGGAGCAGTTAAAATTAAATGTAAATTAATAACAAGAAAATAATAATTGATGGTACTAGAATTTTAAGACATATATGGTGTGAGAATCCACTTGTCTTATGTCATATAAGAAACAACCCCACAAACAATAAAATAGTTCATATTGGAAACAACCTTTTGGTCAAATTCTCTATTATCTAATTGTCTGTCCCATTTTGTGCTTTTCAGATCAATTTTAGCAATTTTTAATCAATTTTTGTTCACAATTAATTATGGCGGGTTGACCATGATATCAACTCTTTTCTTCTCTCTCTCTCTCTCTTTCTTTTTTTTTTTTTTAAAAAAATTATTTCACCTATGCTAAAAGAAGAAAAGAAGAGATTTATGTACTTGACCTTATATACTTAACATACTTTTGTCCAATTAAACATACCGATTTTAAAGTGTTGATACTACTAAGAAAAAGAATTTAGGGTTAATGTACAATTTTACTTGAAAGTTTCATTTAGGAATAGTCGGCATTCGATTTTTTTTATTATTTAATTTTGTTCCAGAAATATAAAAAATATACTCATGTTGTTCCGTCTATTAATGAAGTTAATTTTGACTGTTAATTGATTCTATTATGCTAAAATGACTTTATCATATATTACTCCACCTATTATGTCATGTTATCTTACCCAGAAAAAGTAGTCGGAGATGTGACTATCGAATTAGTTCAATTATTTAAATAATATTATGACAACATAAATATAAAATATTTTGAATTATATAAACCTTCCTAACTTTGGGTCAGGTACACATAATCTTCTCAATATTTAAAACTTAATAATAAACTCTCTTAAACTTTCACGTCCATACGGATAATTTCCAACTATCATATGTATTCCCCTTTAAACTTTTTTTTTTTAAATTTTTATTTTATGCATATAATAATCCCTTCGAACTTTGATAATCGTTTGAGAATTATTTATATAAATATAAGAGTTTAGAGAGTTATTCATATTAAAGTATTAAAAGTTAAAAAGATCGTATGTATGTACAAGGTTTAAATTTTAGGAAGATTATATATAATTAGTTCACAATTTTGATTTTTCGATGCTTTTACTTTCATTCTTTCTTCTTTTTTATGTCATTGGTATTATTTGAATGATCCAAAAGTTTGATATAATGAAAACTGAAATCACTTCACTTAAAATATTTCATTTATTCTTTTTTTGGTTGGGGACCTAATGGTCCCGCGTAGGGTCAAACCCTGATATAAAGACTGGATAGACCAGCGTCATACCACTGCGCTACCTGAGCGGTGGTAACATTTCATTTACTCTACACATGTTTCTAATAACTTAGTCAGATAATTAGTATTTTTATATTTTTAACTATATCAACATCACCATATTGGCATAAAACACAATTTCTAACAAGTGGCACAATTTGCATAATACAAACAATTCGACTTATTCAATTTGGAAACAAACTGCTTGCAAATTGCCAATTTTAGGTATGGTGATTTGCACAAATTGCCTTTCATTAATTATGTGATATAACTTTTGGCAAATTTCAGAAACTTGGGGCCACCAGCTCTTTTCTCTATCTCTCTCTTTGATACATATAGTAAGGGAAGGGGCAGGGTTTGAACCTGGACATGGGGGAGAGGAGCCAAGTTCTTATACCACTGCGCTACTAAGGCGTTGGTAGCTCTTTTCTCTAATATTAGGGAAAATTGTAAGGAACCTACCTCCCTAAATTTTATAGAGATAAGTAGCATTAAACACTCTAAAATATTTTTAAGTAGTATTCAGTATTTTAAACTAATTTTTGATACATTTCTTATAAGTCACCTTGAAAAAAGTCAATAACATTAAATTATTCTTTTCCACGAATGCTATTATTAATCATATTGTCAAAATAGATTATGTAAGAAAGAAATTAGAAATAATTATTGGAGGTTAACAATTTTACCATTTTAACAATACGAATATTTTTAACTCCTTGTTTTGATCCTTGTGGTGGAGTAGTTAGATGTGTATTATAGGGACCAAACTGGTATGAAAAATATGACTTATGGTAACAAAATGGGTCAAAACAATGTGGGCATATTTCTCTTTAGCAAAATAAGTTTTGTCATTACTTATTAAAAACATTCATTTCAGGTCCAAAGAACTAAGAAAATGTTAAATTTAGATGTCAGAAAATTCCTAAAGAGTTGTTAATAATACTTTTCTGACATTTGAATTTCTCTTAAGATTTTTTTGACATTTTCTTGATTCTTTAGACAGAAAGAAATTTTCCCATATTTATTTGCATTTTGTCCATGTAAATTCATATAAAGTGGGCCCCGCTTAGCTTCACAAACAAACGAAACTCAAAATTAGACGCAGATGTCACATTATTTTGTTAGGATTAGTTAATTAATAATCATATTTGTCTTTGGAATTGATGGGATTTTGATTTTAAGACTGAAGAAGACCCTTGACTGTTCCACTGAAGTTTTCCAAGAGGCAGAAAGAGAGAGAGAGAGAGAAAGAGATATATATATATATATATATATATATATATATAGATGTGATTCACTTTTCTGTATTTGGGCCCTATTCTCAACTAAAAGGTCAAAATATATAGAGGAGAGCCTGGATCCATGAATCATCATGATTTCACGTGGGCACCAACCCACCGACTAAAATGAAAAAATTATAAATATTTTAGATATTTAATTAAGCATAAACTAGATTGTCACTTTCTTAATTACATTCCTATAGTTCTTTAAAAAGAAAAAAAAGAATTGAAGAAAAGTCTTCTATTAAAAATTTTACTGGCGAGAATGATCTGATAAATTTTTATACATACATAATACTGATACTCTACAAATTTTGTATTACAAAGTATCAATACTTCATTTAAGTCCTTGCGACCAATAAAATTTTTAATATAAGATTTTTTTCTCAATTTTTCTTAGTATTTTCTTTCTATTGTATCTTTATAGTTTTCTCAATCATAGATATTAGTCCTTACACTCATAATATATTAATCAGGATTGATGTAAATGTTGACTAAGTGCGTTTAAGTTGCCACAAAATATAAAATATAGAGTTCTTTTAAAAATAAAATGATGGAATAAAAGTAATTTCTTGTTTTCATTAAAAAACAAAAAAATTAGTATGCTCCTAAACATTGCCTTACATGTATAAAATATAACCTCCGGTTCTTAATATAAGAATTATTTGATTAATTTAAATAAATTAAAAAAATTAGTTATTTATAACAAATATATGTTAGTTTTTCTAAAATATAATTTTTCATCATGACTACCTTAGATAAAAACCTTATAGGCCTTGGGGGTTTTTTTGGTACGAGAGATTTAGAGGGAGGAGAATTGAGGAAAATTTTTGTGATGGGTTAGATTTAAAGAAGAAGAAGAAGTGGTGTTATAAAATCTTAACAAAGATAAGAAGAAAGATTTAAAAAAAAAATTAATGAAAAATTTTTAACCCTACTTCTTTAATTTTTTAAAACTTAATGTAAAAAATTTTTGCCCTCCCCTCCCTTCGTACCAAAATGTCTTTAATGTGTATAATTAATAGAGATACTTTTAGGAAAAAAATTTAGGAGACAAAATAAATTAAGGTCATATATTTATATTTAGTACTCAGTCCAATTCGAGCTTTTATATTAAAGACAATAAGGTAGTATGCAATTGATATGCATGCTGGGTGAGACTTGAGAGCCATGTTAGGAAATTAAACATCACTTTTCTAACAAATTGACAAATTATATGAGTACAAGAACTGATAATTGAGGAACCTATAAGAACATAATAAAAAGGCACATAACACAAAGACTTGCTTGAAAATGAGATAAAATGATATGGAGTTGTATATTAATTTCTTCAGTACTAAATTGTGAACATTATCATAATTAATTGTTTTCAGCATTTAATTTAAATAATATTTATAAGAACACCATGCATACAGTTTACTTTTTTCTCTCAAAAAAATCCCCTTAATTTTCTTTATTTTACGATTGATAAAATCAAAGTGGTGGGAGTAGAATTTGTGAAGGTAAGAGTTAAGACTGCGTCCATATATATATATATATCCAGACTCTATTTGGTGGGAGCTTTATACAATGTTGAGTTATACTTTGTACAAAATCTAAAAGGGGAAAAAAAAATAATTTTGTAGGTACCTCCAAATAGTTAATCATCAAATGTATTCATCCCCTTTTATCAGAATCCATTTCTAAGCAAAATCATCAAATGAGATGAGTGGTTTTTGTGTTACATTCACTCCAAACTCCAAAGTATAGTCAAGTGAGTTAGTGGGTATCAATTCAATTGGTAAACACTTCTATTAGAGCATTATGATTGTGCTGGAAAAAAGTACTAACTACTTGACATACTTCTACCAAAACCTGCCTAAGGTACTTTTATTAAAATTATAATTTTGGTGATTTTTATTCTAAAAATAAAATCAAACATACACAAAATTATAAGATTAAGCCTTATTGTTAATTTGATAATATTTTAAATGAGTAAGTCAGATAACTAGTTTGTAGAGAATAACAAAACAATTTATTTTTTTAAAAAAATGTGTGTTGATTTCCTACAATAATATTTTAATTATTTTCATTGAAGTTATCCTGTTGATGTGGATTTTCTTTAACATGTGCAACTAATAAGGATATTTTGAAAAAAAAAATTTATAACTTTGGAACATAAAGTAAAGGGAAAAAGACCAAAAAATACCATCAAAATTAGTAAAAGACAAATAAGTACGTTGAATTTCAATAATTTTAAAGGACCTAATTTGAAATTTTGAAATGCTGCAATATCTGAGAAATTACCTAACTACCCCTAGGTTTTTTAATAAAAAACCTTCAACCGACTTGTAGGCTGCTAGGTGCCAGAGCTCTAACTCTAGTTTATAACTTTAGTATCGTTATTAACAACTCAGATATCCATATTAACAACTTTTGTTTGAGAAATTAAAAAGAAATATATTAGGCTGTTGTTTACAATTTTAGTGTTGTCATTAACAACTTAAGTATGTATATTAACAATTTTTGCTTGAAAAATTTTAAAAAAAAATTGTTAGTCTGCTAGCAATGTCATCGGAGCTCCGGTGACGGCCACCGTCGCCGGTCACTGGGTGTTGGAGCTCCAATGGCTGGCAAGGGGATTGAAGATTTTTTTTTAATTTTTTAAAAATAAGGATACTTAGGTAATTTCTCAAATTTTGTAATATTTCAAATTACTTTCTTTGGCATTATTAAAATTCAAGATATTTATTTATCTTTTACCAATTTTAATGATATTTTTCTGTAAATTGAGGCTTTTTGAGTTGTTAAACTTGTTATGACCTTGATTATTAGCCCTCATAATCTAACTTATCTATTTTTCTCTTCTTTTTTTAAAAAATTGAAGATAGATAGTCAAGGTCATATGTCTCAAAAGAAGAGTTTGTTACTGGGATGGTCAAGTAGTCCCTTTGACAAGCCACTTTAGATTTCCATAAATATTCTCTTCCATATCGACCAGACACTAAAACATAAGCTTCTCTCTCTCACACACACACTCTCTCTCTATATGTGTGTGCGTGTGCGCCTATATATATAATTATTGTTTATTACAAATGCATATAATAAATAAGTAGGTTATTGCTGGGTCTGTCTGTGTATGGAAGTGAGTTTGAACTTTCAAGGCTAAGAAGATAATGGTAGACATTCTTCAAAAGTGGCACACACTTTCTTGTTGTGTTAAAGATCGTCCGGGATCTAGGGAAAACATGATCACACTATATATAATTTATTTTATATTAAAGAATTAGGCTATACTTTACACTCTTGCTCGGGTGCTTAACACAAAAGTTTCTTTTATTTTAGGGTTAAGGTGCAAAAATACCTATAAGCTTTTACCCAAAGTACGTCCAGTAGCAAATGCTTTTCGAATGTGCAAAAATATTCATAAACTTTCAAAATTGAAGCAAAAATACACATATCGTTAAGTCTTCAAACGTTGACTGTTAAAAGAGACTAAATTTGACCAGAAAAGATGACGTGGATGGAGACTGGGCTTGCAAATATCCTAGTTGGCAGATTTCATTGCTGAACAAGGAAAGGGGAAAAAGAAGAAAACCAACAAAATCTCGAAGCTGCTTCTCCGATGAACATTGACAATTGCCGATCGCCGCTTTCAACTCCTGCAGTCACACATCGCATGCTCTTAGCTCTCTCAGAAATCACATCTCTCTTCGGACTTGTAACGTCCACAATCTCTGGCCGTCGCTATCAACTCTCATAGTCACAAATCGTAACCTCTCAACTCTCTCGAAAATCGCATTTCACTTCTCAATCTTCCTTTATTGAAGGGGTGAGTATGTGGATAACAATACCATTGGTGGCAGCTACAATTTCAAATATAATAAATCACCAAAATCCAAATCAAAAATCAATTCAACAATATCATCCCCTCAACAAACCCAGATCAAGTCTTAATCAAATCAAAATAGGGAAAAAAATAAAAATAAAGAATAAACCAGCAATCAAACTAGATCCACAATGAGGAAAAGGAAAAAGAGAAATGGAGAGGCTTGGTGTTGAAAACGAAAGCAGGCTGTCGAATCGAAATCTTCAAAGGCTCATTGCGAGGCCCTCAATCCCATCAGCTCTAACAAAGAAGAGTCCTTCTCTTCCCCGATTTGAAATCCTTCGAAAATAGATTTCAAGTTATCCTTTGAAAACGCAAAACGTTGTAGAAGAGAGGAAAGGGACGAGGTGCGGTGGGATGTTAAAATCCTGAAACGTGAGCTTTGCCGAAGAGATGACGGAGACGATTGGAATCCTTTAAAAATGCAAGCTTTGTGGAAGAGAGGGAAGAGACAAGAGGCGGCGGTGGATACGACGGCGAGACAGTCGGAGAGGAGGAGGGAGGGTTGCCGACAGGAGGAGGGAGGGTTGCCGACAGGAGGAGGGAGGGTAGCCGACAGGTGAATGGCATTTACAGATGGTGCGATGGGTCACGTGAGATGGGTAGGTTTTTTTAATAATAAATTAATAATATTTGTAAGGCCAGTCAGCATCCACGTCACTTTTTCTGGTCAAATTAAGTCTCCTTTAACAGTCAACGTTTAAGAGTTAACAGTATGTGTATTTTTGCTCCCATTTTGAAAGTTTATAAGTACTTTTGCACCTCCGAAAAGCATTTACTACTGGACGCACTTTGGGTAAAAGCTCATGGGTATTTTTGCACCTTAACCCTTTATTTTAATACAAAATTCTTTTCATTCAACCTTGACCCTTAAGGCTCGTTTGGATAAAAAAAAAATGTAGGAATGAAATGGAATGGAAAGAAAAAGAGTGGAAGTGAATGGAAACATGCTGATTCCTTTGCTTCTATCTTCGCATGATGTGCTTCTCAAGACAGATAGGCTTCAAGATTGTCAAAAACTTCAACAATTTTGCGATCAAGAGACGAAACAGTTTCCCTTAGTACCTCTGCCAACATGTCAAAGTTTCATGTTTTCCTGCGCTTTCTAGCACTGCAAGAGGCCTTAACACGACCTCCATAGGGATTGTTAGAAGAATGTGTGACATCAACCTCAGCAGCTGTTGGGGGGAGGGCATCGTTGAGATTTATTGGGGACTCAAGGATGTTTTATTGTTCTTCATGTATCTCTTCTTCCCATACCAAGTAGTGATTTACACCAACCAGAGTGGTTGCCCTATCTTTTGACCACACGTAATAGAGATCTTGGAAGTGAGGCGGACACTTGTTTTTGTACGATAGGGCCTTCTTGTGCACTTGCCAAACAACCCACCTATGAACAAATACCAAAAACAAATTTCAAAGCCAATTTACAAGGTACAACATCACTAACCTTGACATAATCATCCAACACTACCTTTTCTACAACAACGCACTGTCTGTCTGGATCCCATCCAAATCCAGAGGTGTTTGTCTCGTAGACCATATCATACATGACTTGCCACGACTGTTTCATTGTCTTTATGCGGCGTCGTCTTTGGCACAAAAAGATGACTTGGGCCCTTTTTTTTTTTTAAAAAAATTTCAAGGCACTGCTGGGTAGTAAAAAGATAATTCATAATACTGAATGGTACAGAAAATTTTTTTCATGATCTTGAAAAATTATTTTAGGATCTTGAAAAAATAGGGTTAAGGAGCAAATTCGCCAACCAATTATTAGGCTAGGAGCGTTGGGCACAAAAAACTTTTAAGGGTACCAAATATGCCAACAAACAATTGAATTTATTAAAAAAACACAGCACCGTCAGATTGCTTATAACTTCCGTCTATTAAGATTGCCACGTAGGATCTTTCGTCCAGCTGGTCCTTTTTTTGGGGGGGGGGTGAAGAATCCAATTGACCCGATTCAGCTACCCAGATCGAAGAAGAAGAAGTCACAAAGGAGTAAAATCCCAACGAAGAAAAGGAGAACATCTTGAATCTAACTGAAAACACAAACCAGCATCCACCATCCAAGAAATCATGATTTGGGTCAAAAACTCGTCGTTTGCTTCAAGAACCATAGAAAAATGCAGATATCCTCGGCGAGAAAAATGAGGGATTCTGGTGACAGCTTCAATCGCGACTTGAAACCAAGATAAACACAGATTGGAGGTCTCTTCTTGGTCGCGATTTCCTTCCCTACCGCGAGATCGAGCAAATAAGCGATGCAATTACTTGGGTGGCGAAGATCGCTCTGATGAGCCTTACCGGTTGGAAGCATGGCGGTTCAGACGGTTACGACGTTAGCAGGGGTGGAGAAAGGAGGTTGGTCGGAGGGCTGAGAAAGGAGGAGTATGTATGAAGACGAAGAGAGTGGAGGGATTACGGAGAAGGATCGGTTTAAGGAAAACAGAGAAGGGTTTGTGGTGATAAGAGACACAGCCACAGACATGGTGTGCATAAGGTTGGTGAGCTTGAATGATGTGCTGCATCTTCGCCCCTTCTTGAAGATCAACTCCACTTCCTTCTCCTCTGCTTTCACCAATCTGTCCATTGTGATTGCTGCTCTCTGCTGCAAAACCAGGGTTCAAAATTGAAGACGACTTAATGTATTGCTATTCCCAAATTTGTATTTTATTTGGTTGACTGGTCTGGGTATATTTTATTTTTTACCCTTGAATTTCATCTTCTTCCAGCCATGGATGAATTTCAACTTCGAACCTAGTACCCATCTTCTTTTTTGCTCAAAACCTAGTACCCGTCTCAATCTCTCGTTTTATCGTGTGTTTAAAAATTAAAAAAAAAACCCCAAAGAAAAGGGCCACCTGGACAAACCAAAAAAAGGCCACCTGGACGAAAAATCCTACGTGGCAACCTTCACAAACAGAAGTTATAAGGTATCTGACGGTGCTGTGTTTTTTTAACAAATTCAATTGTTTGTTGGCATATTTGGTACCTTTAAAAGTTTTTTGTGCCCAACGCTCCTGGCCTAATAGTTGATTGGCGAATTTGCTCCTTAACCCGAAAAAATATTTCATACTGCTGGCTGGTACTAAAAGGATACTAATTGGTACTGAAAAAATAATTCATAATCTTAAAAAAATTATTTTAGGATCTTAAAAAAATCTTAAAGTATATTTTTAATAGCAGTAAATAACTGAAATATTTTTTTCAAGATTATGAAGAATATTTTTTGTGTCATTCAGTATCCTGAATTATCTTTTTGCTACCTGGTAGTGCCTTGAGTTCTTTTTAAAAGGGACCAGGTCATCTTTTTGCTCCAAAAACGACGCCTCATAAAGTAGCGGATGGCAGCAGACCAACTGTGAAAGGATGTAAGCCAATTCCTAATATAATATAAGAGCTGGAATATGGGTGTTTGATTCGATTTAAATATAATACGTCAATTCATTTTGTCTCCCAAATTTATAATTTTATCTCCAAAGTATCTCTATTAATCTCGCACATTAAGAGATTCTCATTCAAGGGTAATCATGATAAAAGATGTTATTTTAATTAAATCAACATATATTTGTTACAACTAACATAAATAATTTCTTTAATTTACTTGAATTAGTTATGTAACTGGTATATAGTAATAACTAAAAGTGGTATTATATTTATGCCTATCAAATGGGCAATGCTTCGGTCAAAGTGGCATTTTGAATTAGAAAAGATCATGTGATTAGGGACAACAAAAGCTCATTTTATTTATAAAAAGCACATATTCATAAACTAATAGCAACATTAAATTATTAATTGGATTCCTGTTTCCCACAGTATATTAACATAAGTTCTTTTTAATCACCAAGACACAACTTTTTTCTTATCAAATTAGAATAAACTTGAATCTTTCAATCTCTTGATCCTACATTCTCATTATTACTTGGTCAAATGCAATTTATATTCATTCTAGACTTGCGAGATTCATTATACATATGCGATAAGGTGCAAATCCACCTCAAAAGTATTTTAAAAAAAATATTAATGTTGCCTTAAAAGTTTTTTTTTAAAAAAATCTTAATATTATTCCAGAAGTTTGAAGACGTAGCAATATTGCCCAACCATTAACAAAGTTAATTTTGATTGTTAACTCTTTAATTTGACTGAAATAACGTATATGACACTCTTACTTGGCACTTAGTTAGAACAAAAGATGATGAGGTGGTATAATGACTAATAAGTGTTAGGTAAGAGTGTTATATGTATTATTTCGGTCAAACTAAAGAATTAACGATCAAAATTAACTTTGTTAATGGCTAGGGGCAACGTTACTACGTTTTTAAACTTTCAGAGTGATATTAAGACATACAAAAGTTTTAGCACTACATTGAAATTTTTTGAATATTTTTGAAGCAGATTTGTATCTTAATCCTATATGTGGAGACTTTTATATTAGTAGTTTTCTTAATTCATGTTGACCAAATGTTATGTTTAAATTTTGAAAGGGGTTGGCCAATTATTATTATTATTTTTTTGGAAGGGGAACCAAATATGTGTGTGTGAAATGGAACAAAGATACGCTAAACACATGCGCACACATTAAGATTTAAGAAATATAATGGTAACCAATAATTAAGGAGATAGATGTAGTGCTGGCCATGTTATTACTTGTAATCAAAGCATTGAATAGGGCTATAGGGTTGACTGTGCCTAACATTTAGGGCATAATCTTTGCACTACATAGCCTAATAATTAATTTTAGCCATTTTGCTTTTAATAAAAAACCTCTCTCACATATGCATGCACCTTGTTAATTATATAGGCGTGTGCATGTGTGTGTGAATTTTTAGATTTTCGAGTGAGTGTTTTGAGAATTACAAGGTTTAACTAATCCATTATGATTATCTTATTTGCTTGTGCCCACATTAACATGTGACTTGCTAGGGATTAATTAATCATTGAATGATATGGGTAGTCCAAAACTTAATTAGGATCCGGATTTTGTATTTGTTTACATGTATAATTAATTAAGCTAAATTATTGAGGATTGTAGAGCTTAATTGGAGGTGCGTAGTTCTCCTAAAGGCATTATAAGATTCGTATGAATTTAAAATCAAGATCTCATACTTAAACATCCAGAACCCTTTTCACTAAAGCTGATATTGACTTTTGTATTTTACATGAGTACGAATACGTCACATTATTGGACTTTTTTTTTTCCCTATTTGCCACTTTTTAAATAAATAATGACTATTTTGCCACTCTTTTCAAAATATTTCCCAATCTGCCACATTTAGTCGACTAAACTATGGTTTAATCGACTAAAAATCGAGGCTCCTTTTTTTTTGGATGCCCCAGTCATTTAGTCGACTAACCCAAGTGGGTTAGTCGACTAACCCAAGTGGGTTAGTCGACTAAATGTTGCCCAGGTTTATTTATAAAAAACCCGCGATGGGTTAGTCGACTAAATTTCGGTAGTAGGGTTTTAAAAAACCCCCAATCGCGGCTGAAAAACCCTAATAGTCTAAAAATCTCCTAAAACCTCTCCCCTCTTTGTTTTTCTAATGAAATCGTTGCTGAATCCGTTAGTGGGTTGCCGAGGAAACTTCAATCTAGTGACATTTGCATCATATCGATATGTTTTCATCTACATTTTGTGATTTCCACATTAGTTTTTGCATTAATGCCAAATCATTTGCTTGTTCTCGTTTTGTGCTTGCTTTGGCTGGTTTATTGGCTGGTTTGTTGGGTTTTTGTGATTGATTTGGTGTTTCTATATGATAAGAGACAGAGTATGATGCAAATGTGGGTTTAAAAGACTCCACTATCACCATTTAGTCGACTAAACCACCTGGTTTAGTCGACTAAATCAATGAGTCAGTCAAAAGAAGCAACTCCCCCTGATTTAGTCGACTAAACCAGGTGGTTTAGTCGACTAAACAGGGCACAGTGGGATTAAATTGTCACTTTTTGTGGTTTTTTGTTAAGATTTGTTCTTTAAACTGTCTTAGACCCATTGTCTTCTAAAGATTATGTTGTGTTTTACTTGTAAGTCTTTATTGTCATCATGCGTCGTAGAGAAGGTCCTTCAAACACCGGCGATGAGAGTGGGAGACGGATTAAGCACCGAGCGACCCGCGGGGCATCACCCTCTAGGACACAACAGGCACGGGAGGCTGAGCCTGTTGTTGACCTCCAGTTTAGTTATCTGTTTGACAATAATGTAGCAGAGCATACATGAGTCCTGGAAAATTTTGCTAACAGACCAATTATCAAGCTGAAGTCATTAGACATGGCATTCTTTGCCGAGGAAGGATTTGATATAGTGCCCATTTTGGGGAATTCCCACTTGACAGTGCTGGCGGAGATGAGTTGTGCCTATTCAGAGGTTATGGTGAGAGCTTTCTATCATAACCTGAGCTACATAAATGGCAATTTGATGTCTCGCGTCTGTGGGATTGACATAGTGATGACGGCTCCCATCTGGACGACTATACTGGGATTTGATTTTGATGAAGACGATAGATACCTGTATGATGGGGAAACCAATGTAGCCATTGAGGGATTTAACCGAGATGCGGCTTTGCAGGAGGCAAGGAGGCCAGGAGTTCATAGAGCTATAGTTAGTGTGGGCCAGCTGACTGTTAGTTCATGTATCCTCTTCTACGTGATGACGCACATATTGTTCCCTCGTCAATACAATCATTCGAGGATGGCAGAGGGTGACATCCCTATTATGTGGGCTGTTTGTCATGCCATTCCGGTGAATTGGAGGCACTACCTTTGCTGCCAGATGTATAAGGCCAAACAAAAGAGTAGAGCTCCACTCCCATATGCGTACTTGGTTCAGAAGATATTGGAGCATTTTCGTGTTCCTATGCAGATTGAGTAGATGGTGAGCTAGAAGACGTGGAATTCGAGGTTTGGACAGCGGCTATTGGAGCAGTGCAAGATTGTCAATATGGCCGATGGTGTGTGGCAATACACTGGTGTTGATGAGGATGCACTTGATACTGATGTTGGCCCGAATCCACCCATTGTTCCTCCTGAGGTCCATGAGGATGTACCTGAGGTTCATATAAAGGACTTTGTTGAGCCGGACGGTGGATTCTCCCTTCGTGATCTCATGCAAGCCATCAATGCTAGCAGGGAACAGATGTCCCGGATAGAAGCCAATCAGAAGAAGAGGTGGCAGACAGAGGATGCAAGGTGGAAGACAGAGGATGAAAGGTGGGCGTGGACGCAGGGTCGATTAAGGGGATAGAGGATACGATTGCTAAGTTTCGGATTGGAAGCCCAGTGTCGGAAGATGAGGAAGATGAGGAAGACGAGGATTCCGAGACACATGAAGATGCAGATTAGATGTAGGGATTTTATGTTTGATGTTTGCGCTCTGAATTTAGTTGTTTTATTGTTTGTCCGCTGAAACTTAGTGAATTTGATTTGGAACTGGTACTTTTTTTTGTAATGAATGTTGATGCTTTCAATTTAGGCGCGTTGAGTTTATTGTTTTATGTACGGTGGATTCACTTGCAGGGTACACAACATTTGATTTATTGGGTGATCTGGACTTGTGCCACTGGAATTGGTTTAGTCGACTAAATCAAATGATTTAGTCGACTAAATGAGTTCCAGAGGCACTTGTGTGTGCCTCTGGACCTCATTTAGTCGACTAAATCATTTGATTTAGTCGACTAAACCAGTTCCAGAAGCAAGGGATTGTGCCTTTGGAACTGGTTTAGTCGACTAAATCAGTTGATTTAGTCGACTAAATGAGTTCTAAAGCCACAATCCCCTGCTGATTTAGGTTGGTTGGTTGCACTAAATCATTACCAACTCATTTTCACCTGTCAATGTGACTTGGGAAAGGTGTTTTTGGCAACAATTAAGGGTGATACATAGGTTTGGTTTGCTAAAAAGTAATGACAAAAAAAAAGTCATCATACACTCAATACAAAACACGTGACATGGAATTCAAGTTGGTCTATTCCTCGTTGGACATGTGCGGCTGTTATAACCGGATTGGTGGCAAGTCCGACAAATGTAATGACTGCTTGAGGGTTGAGACTCCACCCAATCCATCTCATTCTGTATCCTTGTAGACTTTGGTCTTCCCTGTGTGCGTGACAAAGTTGCATTTGGGATAATGGTGGGTCCCTCTTCTTGTTGAATCAACAACTCATTGTCTATCGGGTACCAGTGTGCTGCATATACCTGACTAATGTAGGGGATAGTGAATACCAGGTCAACATAATCGTAATGGTTCAAATTTTCCATCTTGCATACTGCTAATACGTGACTGCAGGGAAACCTTCTTGATGAGAACCTCCCACATTGACATTTGCGATTGATCAAGTCAACCCTCATTATGTCACCGGCGACGTGCGTCGATTGATTGTAAGCGTCCTCAACCTCATATAACTGTAAATCTCTATCATAAAGTCGCATAAGATATGTGACTGTCAACTGGTCCATCCTTTGTAACTCTTCTTCAACCTTTTTTGAGACTATCCTACCTGCAGAGATATGTTTGTCAATCTCAACACGTCTGGTGACAAAATATTCGACAAGTCTACTACAAGTCATCTTCACCAACACCGTTATCGGCAAATTACGTGCACCCCTTAGGACTTTGTTGACACACTCGGCTAGGTTAGTGGTCATGTGACCAAACCTCCGTCCGTCTTGATCGTAGGACCTGCACCATTTCTCCTTGGGAAGCCGCTCAAACCAGCTGACACATTGTGGGTTTGCGTCAATAAACTCTTGAAACCTCAAGTCAAACTGGATCTTTGAACTCATGTACTCTGCGTAACAGTAAACGTAAACTCATAACAATGGGAACAAATATATGTCCAAGAAGTAATTAAAATGTGAACATTTTTACCTAGTTTCATAACTATTTTCTTCAAAGCTATATCCCTAAATCTAGTATTGAAATTGCTCCCGACATGACGTAGGCAATACATATGATAGGCATATGGAGGCTACTAATTCCGGTGATCTTTAACCGCCCTTATGATACTGGAATGACGGTCAGATATCAAAAAATGTCTGGCCTTTGCGTCACATGATCACGTAGGAGACACAAAAACCACCACCAATCATCATACTTCTCACCGGGAGGAACAACAGCAAAGGCAATGGGCAGGATCTTCCCATCCCCATCCTGTGAAGTCGCAATCAACAGAGTACCTTTGTATTTTCCGTACAGGTGGGTGCCATCAATTTGAAGTATGGGCTTACAGTATTTGAAGGCTTCTATGATTTGGTGAAATGTCCAAAAAAACCCTGCGAAAGACGCATTTGTCGCTATAAAAACGACGTTCGTCGAAACATTCATCAGTATCAAGCCTGAAAATAGAGCCCACATTACACTGCGTAATGTATGTCAGCCAATTGGGCAAGAATGCATATGATTCCTCCCAATCACCAAATAACTTCACAATCGCCTTCATTTTTGCCTTCCAAGCCTTCTTGTATGTTATATTATATCCATACAGACGCTTTATCATCTCTTGTATCAGCACTGGTTTTAAAGCTGGATCTTCTCTTAACATACCTGGTGAAAACAAAGCAAGTTCTAAATGATCTTCTCTTAATGGCTGAAAAAAAATTAAGATAACCTACTGATAATGGCTGCACATATAACATCTGAATCAAGTTGCCTATGATCTCGGGTAAGACTCTAGTTCAGGCAGGTGTGATCGTTACCCCACTTACGGACCACCCAACTATTTCCATTATGTTGGACCATTGCCCTCATATTCCAGGGACAACCGTTAGCATGATTTTGACACCTCATCAACAACCTACGCTCATCGCTTTTATAAACTTTGGCTGTACGATGAGACTTCATGCAATGCAATTTCACGGCATGATGTAATTCAGACTTAGAAGGAAACTGTTGATCCAAATATAATGGATCACCTAACCACCAACCATCTTGCTTGTCATCATCACCATACAATGTGTCTATGTCATCGTCACAGAGCGACCAATTAATTGAGGAATAGTGCAGGCTTTCGTTCCAAAATGGGTCACTCTCAGGCCTTGCATCAGCAAATATGATTTTTATCTCAAAACCACCGAATGCATATTACAAATACAACTACAAATACAAGTTTACTAACTTACCACTACTAACTAGGTCAACACGAAGCGGTGGCATTGTTGCGGTCCTCGAGTTCACTGGGTCCGTGTGAGCATCAAAATCACCCTCTACATCAGTATCTGAGGTGTCACCTAGTGGAATAAACCTCTCAAAATCGTCCTCGTCATCGCTGTGCATATTCTCATCTTCCTCTTCATCTGTCAATGTTACCTGACTTAAGACTTGTGAAGGTGCAGATACACCGACAGGTCTATCTTCTTGACCATAATACTGTGCAGGTCTTGTATGCAGGGGTATAGACGATGATTCACCAGATTCAAGCTCAACATATATCTCAATAAAATTTTGTGCTCTCCGATTATCAAATGCATCTATGACACACTCTATGTCTTCATCATCACATATATTGTTACTAAGGTAGTATACACTATCCTTATCCACTATAGTCTCCACTTTGACAATTACCCGATGAATACATTAGCTGCCATGTAGCCCCAATTTTTGGTGAATTCTTTCTTTGAGCTCGTTTTACGTAGTTCCCCGTTTGATTTTCATCATTTTCGTTTTTTCCTTCAAATTGAACACCATTGGGACCTTCAAAATGCCTCCCACTATGGTAGATTACAGTAACGTGCGTGTTTGAACTTGAACTCATCCTTCAAACAACAATTTGTGAGCTGCAAAAGGGAGGGTTTCAGCTTACAAACAAAAAAGAAAAGCCGAACAAAATGAAACTACAACGATTACACAACAATAATACCTTGAACAAGGTGGAATGGGATTAAACTTTGATGGGACGCATTAAAACTGAGAAAATACAGAGCATTAGGGGTGGGGAAGGGTTGCTATAGGATAAGAGCTCCATTATGACGCAAATGGGGTTTAAAAGAAACCCTCCAGCCGACATTTAGTTGACTAACCCACTTGGGTTAGTCGACTAAATGTCTGGGGCATCCAAAAAAAAATAAAACCGCGATTTTTAGTCGACTAAACCACAGTTTAATCGACTAAATGTGGCAGATTGGGAAATATTTTGAAAAGAGTGGTAAAATGGTAATTATTTATTTAAAAAGTGGCAAATAGGGAAAAAAGCCCACATTATTGATAATTTACAAATAGTGGGCTAAAATCTTGGATAAAAAAAATACTAAAATGAATTTTTATTAAAAAATAAAAAAAATATTTATACATTTCCATTTTTTTGAAATTCAATGAGATGTTTTTCATAAAAATATTAAAAATTAAATCTGTTTGTGTGTGTGCGCACACGCGTGTGAGGGAGAAGGGAGGGGGGAATTTGAGTTTAATTCCAACATTAAGACATTGCATTATTGACGGAGTTGGCTTCTCTCCTATGCTAATTTCTTTTTGCTGCCATCTTTTTCTATTTAACGAGGTCATTTTTGTCTCAAATAGCCTCATAAGAATGGTGTCAGCATTTCAGAAAATTTTATTTGATGGCCCAACTTTATAATTTTTTTTTCAGATACTTTATAAAATTTATAAACAATTTAAATTCAACAATAATTTAATTTTCTTGGCTAGATTTAAGAAGTTTAAATTATAAATTTTTAATGTTATAATAATTAGAGTAAAAAAAAAATCTTTTGATCCTTATAATTTTGACACAATTATAATTAAGTTTCTACATTTTGACTCAATCCAATTCATTTTCTATAGTTGTGACTCAGTTGTAGCGCAACCCCTAGAATTTGATTCATTACAATTTAATTTCTATAGTCTTAATTTAGTCCCTATAATATTTGATTTTATTTTCTAAAATATAGGAACTAAATTATAAAATGATTTTAATTATAGGAACTAAATTACAATGAGTCAAAGTCTTCGGGCTAAGTTACAATTGAGTCAAAACTATAAGAATTCAATCAAAGTGTAAAAATTGAGTTACAATTGTGTTAAAAGTATAAAAATTAAAAGATTAATTGTTCCTTTGCTTAAATTATTATAAAATTAAAAATTAAAAATTTATAATTCTTAAATTTAATCCAGAACATTAAATTATTATTGAATTTTAATTTTATAAAGTTTCAGGTAAAAAAAAAAAAAAGAAATCTTGCAAAGTTGGACCATCAATTGAAATTTGCCCTTTCTATTAATGAATGAAAGAAACACTAACACAATTCTTGTGAGGCCTATTTGAGACAAAAACGACCGTGTTTAATGGAAAAGAATGGCAGTAGAGAGAGATAGCATATGAGAGAAGCCAACTCCATTATTGACCCTTTCTCCATTATTGATTTAGTGTAAAATTTCACAATTTGGCAAAGAAATGTGAGAGTTTGTAACTCATATTTCTAATTTTAGCACATAAGGTGTTAAAAAATTATTTAGCCAATATAGTTTGGTGTAGTTATAAGTGATTTTGTATTAAAATGAATTGTTAATTGCTATATTCTTATAGTTAATTTCTAAACAAAACTAATTTAAGATTTTGAAGTTTAAGTGATTTTTTTTTGTGTGTCTTTTTTCCTTCAAATTTCAACATTATTTTTTTCTTTTTTTTAGAAAAAATATATTTAGCCAATGAGTTTAGGTGTAGATATTTGACAATTGCATTGCTAAATTTGAGAGTGAGTCGTTTCAACATGAAAAATAAAAGGTCGTAAATTACAATATCACAATGTGTTGATCACAAAATGAAATGAAATTCATTTATTGGTTTTGATTCCATAATATTTTTATGGATGTATGAGCATGGCAAACGTGGGCTTATAAACAGCCCAATCTATTTATTTAGCCCATAGACTCAGCCTATTTTTGTAAATAGCCCATTTCATTACATTTTTCGCTTCGAAAACATCTCCATCCTTTATGTAACTGATTCATTGATAGGGAGGGTTTCGATCTCGGAGTTGATCAAGGCGCTAGGGGATGTATTCTAGGAGTGTAGGAAGCAGTGCAAACGCTGGCAAGAGGTGGATACATGTATACTCTCTATCCCAATATACCCTACGAACTGGGCTCCAAGCGCCTTGCCCTTAGACTGTACGTGAGCCCAACCCTTTTATATCAAAAAAGAAAGAAAGAAAAAGAAAATCATTCATTGATTAATATATATGTTTATTGTGTGTGTGTCACTTAACTAATTTGAAATATATATAAAAAATCTGAAAAATCACCCATTAAAAATTTTATTGAAGAAAAACAATCTGGTAAATTTTTTCACCTAAAAATTACGACTATCGATACTTTGATGTTAGAGGATTAAACCTACAACTTCCTAATCATACCAAAGCATTTATATCATTAGATTACAAGGTTATTGGTGATAATTTCAAATATATAACTTATAAGGAAGGTTCGTGTAACTCATATTTTTAATTTAAGGGGATTTATATACGTATTTAAAATAAAGGAGAAATTTATATAATTTAGGTAAAATAGAAAGGTAATTAGAATATTTTGCTCTAAAGTTTTTTTTTTTTTTTTACAGTGAGTATTTTACTCTTAGGTTAATTACTCATTTTCCCCACGTTTTAATAAAATTTTTAACCATACCTTAAAGAAGTATCTCAACCTTTTCAATAATTAATTGATCTAAAACTAGGGCTAAAAACTTAAAATAACAATAATTGATGAAAAAGAGTCATTTAAAACTAAAGTTACTATGATTAAAAATAACAGAGAAAATATTTTATAAAATTAATTGATCGAAATAAAATTTAGGAATAAAAATGACACCTAATTAACGGAGTAAAAATACGTTTTGGTTAATATGAAATATTTTTAAATCTTAGTTTAACGGACACAAATATTTTTATTTTTAAAAATTATTAAAATAAAATAAAATAAAAAATATTTTATTGGAGATGATCTTAAAAATTAGGGAAAACCCTTAAAACAAAAAATTTACTAGTGGGAGCTAATAGCTATGCTTGCAAAATTTGCTCATCGTTACCAAGATAAGGCATTTGCCCTAATTTTTCCCTGCTCTAAAAAAAAGAGAAAATCACACTCAAGTATAAAAGAGGGGGAAAAAATCATAAGAAATTCCCAAAGCATACTTCCTTATCAAAAAAACTTCCTAGGCACTTCGTTGAAATTACCTTCTTACTTTCATTGATTAAGTTATATGATTAGATATAGGTACTTGTCAGTCAATCGTTATTCTATATATTGTTAAAACAAGACTTTTTCCCCGTGCGTTGCACGGATAAGTTTATTTGTAGATTGTTGAAATTAACCAAAATATGCTACTATGTGTTTATGTAACAAATTCAAAACAACATCATAATATATCTAATGAAGGTTTTGAAAAACCTCTCTGTAAACAACATTTATTGTAGGACAACTGGATTTGTTGGATTCATCCAAAATAAGTAATCCAATCCGTTAAAAGACTTAACCCTAGATAAAGTAACATATAGTTGCCCATGTGAAAAAACTGGACTGAGAAAGTAAACACCTACCTTAGACATTGATTGACCTTGGCTTTTGTTTATCATCATTGCAAATGATATTATAATGGGAAATTGCCTCCTTGTTATATTAAAAGGCAATTTAGATTCAAATGGATACATATCTATTCTATATATCAAAATCTCTTCCCCAACACTTATGCCATTCAAAGCCGTAACCCTTATGACATTTTTTCCAAGTTTTGTCACTTGTAGCCTTGACCATTGCACGAGCTTGGTAATTAAAGACTTCATGATTTGACCAGTGCAATACACGAATATATGGGATAATTAAATTGGGTAATTAAAGACTTTTGACCAGTACAATGCACGAATATGTTAAAACAATATATGGGATAAAATGAATAACAAATGCTACAATGTTATTATTTCACCATTTCGTTACATCATTTACATGATCCATGTTACATAATCTTATGGTGATAAGCAAGACTAGCTTACATAGAGGAAGGAATTTCAAAATTTCAAATTTAAATACTAACCAATCAAATAGATATATGTATAGTCTCTATATTGTCGTGTTATATTTTCCTCACAGAGAATATTTGATTTGATTGATAATTTTAAATAGTGTATCTTCATAAGAACTTGAGATATTTTCTTAAATTTTTAATTGAAAATTCAAAGTGTATTCTAAAAGAATATTTACCAATTATCACTCATCCCTTCTCTCATTTTGATTAGTTGATTATTGATTTCAAATTTTCAATTTGCAAAAATTAATGAAATAAAAAAAAAATCTGATTGGAAGCAAATATTGAAATAAGAGGTATTTTTAATTTTTACTGAAAAAGGAATTTTTAATTTATTCATTAATAATTACTTTATTTAATTTTGCAAATCACAACTTCTAATATACACCCCTTTGCTTCCCAAGAATCTTTCACTTCCCATACCTTTCCTCTACCTATTATTTATCTTAACATTATGTAAATATTGATGACATATTGGACATTGTTATTATATAATGGCGATTATGATTTAGAATAGTATATAAAGGATAATTAAGAAACATTCAAATACAAAATATAACTTAATATTAGCAAGTCATTGAATAAATAATAAAATTTTCAAAAAAAAAAAAACTTGAAATTACCTCGTCATTGAATAAATAATAAAAATTTTCAAAAAAAAAAAATGATATTACCAATCTTTGAAGATCAATTAAAATCAGTATGCTTTTATTGCAACAGACTTATTGTTAAATTTGTGGACGGTGGGAGGTTAGCACTTAATAGGGTAGTATACGCACCAAATCCAAAATATGGTCATATTAATTACTAGTTTATTTAATTTTTCATATTACAACTTCCCATATACATTATAATGAGTTTTTCCTTCTCAAGATTCCTTTCGTTTACTTGTCCTTCATATTTTGATATCAAATTCAAATTTCATATTAATCTCACTTTCCATGTCTTTTATTTGGATCATTATTTCAATTCCTTTTGTTTTTTGATTCATTTATTATTTGTCGCCAAAATAAATCAAATACATGTTTTTTCATCTCAGTGACCAATCCATGAGTCGTATCTTTTTTTCTCATTTATAATATATCATGCATGCTCACATTTTCCAACCCCCTATGTTTCTTCCCATGTTATTTCACTTCTCCATGACCAATTAGCAATTTGAAATTTTCTTTCCCCTTTGGTTAATGTGCACATCTTAATTTGGCTTTAATTTTCTTTTTCCCTTTGGTTAATGTGCACATCTTGAATTAGTTTTCCTTTGTGTGTAGCTTCTAACGTGTTAATGCCCTATTAATTTGAGAGGTATAGACAACCACATTATTGAGTCTTCCCTTTATAAGGTATTCTCTATTTCTATTTTTTATTGATCCTTCATATTTATTTTTCAAATTTTAAATAGAGTATCTTCATAATCACTCGTGATGTTTTCTTGAAATTTTAATTTTAATTTAAATATGGGTTTAATGTTTCTGCAGTTGCTGCAGAAACTTTTCTTCTGCAGCACTCACATAAAAGTGAGTAGGTCCCACTAATATTTTCTCTCTCATCTTTCTACAATGAGACCCACTCACTTTTATGTGAGTGCTGCAGAATGAAAGTTTCTGCAGCAACTGTAGAAACATTAAACCCTTTAAATATACAATTTAGATGGATATTTATAAGTTATAACTTGATCGTCCTCTCTCTCTCTCTCTGTCATTTTATTTGATTGGTGATTTATTTCAAATTTCCAAATTAAAAAAAAAAAGCTGACTACAAGCAAATATTTTTAAATGAAAGGTATTTTTAATTTATTAATTACTCTATTAAATTTTCATATCACAACTTCCAATATACACCTTCATGAATTTTTGTTTCTCAAGAATTTCTCACTTTCTATACTTTTCCATATTTCATATTAGTTTCACTTTCCATATTTTGTATTCTGATTATTATTTCAAATCCTTCCATTCTTGTGGTCCTACCAGTATTCTAAGGATCACATATATGTAGGATACAAACTAACAATATGGAATAGAAATAGTTTAATTAAATTTTATTATTTCAATCTGTGGTAATATCAAAACTCTTCGATAATATCAACCCAAAAAAAAAAAAAGATGTAGAACCTAAGAGATAATTTCCTGAATTACTATCACCATTCAAATTTTTTCATCCACCGATATAAAAAAAAGAAACCTCCATTCAAAATAGACTTTTTTGTAATTTATTATTAAAATTTTCTTTACAACTTAAAAATATTTGGTTAAGCATGCCCTTTAAAATATGGATCAAATTTTCCATCCCCAGTTAAAATTAGTTGTCATAAAGATTAGGATGCATTCACTTTTAATTTTAAAAAAGTAAATGATTCTTAAAACTTTATCTTAAAAACATGTCAAAAGCAAATAGATATTGACTTTTATAAGTTTTATTATTTCAATTCTAACATTGTCATTAGAGCCTAAGATATTCTTTCTTATAAATATTAATAAAATTGTCTCAACTATTTAAATATATTTAGTTAAACACGCCCATTAAAATAGGGATCCAATTTTCCATCCCCTCCTATTAAAATTATTTGTCATAAATATTGCTAAAATTATTTCAAATTATTTGCTTTTAATATGACAAGGAGGCAATTTTCCATCATAATATTGTTTGCAATGACGATAAACAAAAGCCAAAGTCAATCAATGTCTAAGGTATGTGTTTACCTTCCCAGTCCAGTTTTTTCATATGAGCAACTATATGTTACTTTATCTAGGGTTAAGTCTTTTAACGATTGAGATTACTTATTTTGGATAAATCCAACAAATCCAGTTGTACTACAATAAATGTTGTTTACAGAGAGGTTTTTCAAAACCTTCATTAGATATATTATGATGTTGTTTTGAATTTGTTAAAAAAACACATAGTAACATATTTTGGTTAATTTCAACAATGTACAAATAAACTTATCCGTAAAAACGCACGAGGAGAAAGTCCTGTTAAAATTATTTGTCATGAATATTGCTAAAATTATTTCAAATTATTTGTCTTACTTGTACATTCCTCATGTTCACCTAACACTAATGATTAATTTGGGTATTAATAATTAATTTATTTAAGTTTTCAAATTAAAACCTCCCGTATATAAATTGGTCTTTACTTCTTAAGAATTTGTCACTTCCCATTCCTTTCTTCCACCTATCATTCTCCATATTTCATTTGAAATTCAAATTTTATATTAATCTCACTTCCCATATTTTGTATTTATCATTATTTTAAAATCCTTCAAATTTTGTAGTTCTACCAATATCCTAAGAATCACAAATATACGATACAAAGTAATAAATATGGAATAGAAAAATTTTAGGTTAACCTAATATTAAAAATATTTAATTTATAATATAATTCATAAATAGGGTAGCTAAGAAGGTATATTATTTTTAGGCTTCATTGTCTTTTATTTCAAACTCTTTATTTTTAGCGTTGACTTACTGCATGATTAATGGAATTAGTGCCATTGGCTGATAAAAAAAAAGGGGGAAATTTCTTATTAATTTTTTCAAACCTAAAAATAGAGGGTAAGTTTTTTCTAAAATTTATTCTAAACAAATCATAGTAAACATTAAAGATAAATCTTATTGCCTTTTAATGGTCATGATTTATAAATATTGTTGGGATGCGTTCAATTGTTTGAATGCATCCCAACAACTAATTTAATTCATTTAACGATGACAACTAAGCATCGGGAATACTATTAGTACCAATAAATGAACATGACCATTATTATACTAGGCAGATGAAAAAAGTGATTTAATATATTGGTCACAGTGGGAACAAAAGGAAAAAAGAATATAGATACTTCACGAAGTTGCAGTTTGTACAGCAAGACCATACATGTACAAACAGGCTAAACAACTTGCCTTCTTCAAAACATTGTATTGTAACACAATTCTATAATATCCATAAAAAACATAGGAAAAGTACTTGTTACTAAAATTCAAAAACTGTTATGAATATTCCAATATTGGTGTGAATGTCCACAACCTTTTCAAGAAGAGTCTTTTGGAGTTTTCAAAGCCATGTAACCTATGACATGAATGGCATGGGAGTTTTATATGATTAACGTAAATAACTTACAAAACTCCATAATATACCATTATGTAGATTTAATCTCTTGTATGTAACTCTTGTAATGGAGTTAAGGATTCATTGCCTATATATAGTAGGCATGTATCAAAGGTTGGAAGAGTACAATAGAAAAGAAGAATCAATCTCTCCTTGCTCTCCATTTCTCCCTTGCATTTCTTCATCTCCTTCATCTTAATCTCTATTGTGTTTTACTTAGTTTCATAACACGTTATCAGCACGATTGCTATAACGAAGGTATAATTTCTTTAACGATTTCATCTACTTTCTCTAATGATTTTATTATATGTTTATTTATATATCTAGGATAATCTAAACCACTATATGGAATTTAAAAATACTCTTTAACCGATTGTTTTTATACATCGGGTTCTATGGTTAAGATTGGAGATTATTTACTATTTTATATAGTACTTTTACTATTTATCATTATTCATCCATCAATTTTATTCATGCACAGTAATTGTATAGTAATTTACTATTGTTTTACTATTTACATTATTGCATAGTGCTTTACTTTTGCACAATATATGTTACTAACTTTAACATAACATAACATTTATATTATTGTTATTAACATAACATTTAAATTAAGCATTTATTTTTATATTACTAACATAACATTTTACCTTTCTGTTACTAACATAACATTTTACTTTTATTGTTGCTAACATAACATTTTACTTTTATTGTTATGTTATTGTTGCTAACTTTTAATGTTATGTTATTTTATATTTAATGCAATCTCTTTTATGTTATTAATATTATTATAGCCAGAAGCCATACACCTCTATTTTCCTATTCTAAAATTATATGACCAGAAGTCCTATCATTTTAGTTTCTTAATTTTATGGCCAGAAGCCATATAAATTTAATTTCTCGTTATGAGAACTACATGGCTCGAAGCCATAAAGTTTTAATGCTTATTATTATACTTTACTTATTGTGTTTCTAAATTTCATCTTATTATCATTAGTATTTCTATGTTAATAATTCTTGTTTATTATTATTTTTATTAGTCTGAGCCATGACAAACACAACAAACCTTGTAAAACTTGAATTTGTGGCTCTTGATATTACCGGAAAGAATTATTTATCTTGGATGGTGGATGCGGAAATCCATCTGAATGCCCATGGTCTGGAAGACACAATTAAAGAAGGAAATAAAGCATCTAATCAAGATAAAGCCAAAACCATGATTTTCCTTCGCCACCATTTATATGAAAGTTTAAAAATTGAATATTTGACAGTGAAAGACCCACTGGTTCTTTGGAAGAATATAAAAGAAAGGTATGATCACCAGAAGATGGTCATCCTCCCAAAAGCTCGTTATTGCTGGATGCATCTGCCTTTACAAGATTTTAAAACTGTGAGCGAGTATAACTCGGCCATGTTCAGAATTACTTCTCAATTAAAATTATGTGGAGAAAAGATTACTGATGAAGATATGTTAGAGAGAACATTCTCCACATTTCATGCATCCAATTTGCTCCTGCAGCAGCAATATCGTGAAAAAGGTTTCAAAAAATACGTTGAATTAATTTCTTGTCTCCTTGTAGCTGAGTAAAACAATGAGCTTTTATTGAAAAATCATGAATCCCGTCCAACAGGTGCAACTCCATTCCCAGAAGTGAATGTAGTAAGTAATGAATATTTTAGTGGCCAAGGACGTGGACGTAAAGGTGGCTACAACCGTGGTCGTAGCCGTGGCCGTGGTTGTGGACCCAATCGTGGTGGATCAAATTCTCACCCTAAAGGGAGGAAGATTGAAAAGAACCCCAGGAGGGAAACTAGTGGGAATAAGAAGCATTCTGAAAATGTATGTTATCGTTGTGGTGGTAAAGGTCATTGGCCTCGTACCTGTCGTACACCAAGACACTTGGTTGAACTTTATCAAGAATCACTTAAAAGTAATGGTAAAGGGTCAAAGATTGAAGTAAATCATGTTGAGAACTCCAAGTTTGAGGATGTTGATTTTACTCATTTGAATATTGATAAGGATGAGAATTCTGAGTTTGAAAATGTTGATTCTACCCATTTGGATGTTGCCAATTTCTTAGTATAAATTATCTTTTCCTATTTGGAACTGTTTGGTTTTAGTATGTTTAAACTTTCTTCTATCATATGTATTTCTTTTAATTATGTTTTTATTTATTTTCATGTATCCTTTAATGAAGAATGAATCTTGTTAGCATCAATTCTGAAGATCTGTGTCTCGTTGATAGCGCAACAACCCACACTATACTAAAAAATGATAAATATTTTTCTTCCTTGGTAATGCGAGAAGCCAATGTTCAGACTATATCTTGTAATATAAATTTGATTGAAGGCTCCGGAAGAGCTAATATTTTGTTACCTGAAGGAACAAAATTATGTATTGATAATGCATTTTATTCTACCAAATTTAAGAGAAACTTATTGAGTTTTAAAGATATCCGCAGAAATGGATATCATATAGAAACAACTAAAAATGATCAGGAATGTCTTGCTATCATAAATATTGTTTCTAGTAGAAAATGCATGTTAGAAAGTTTTCCTGCTTTCTCTTCTGGTTTGTATTATACATTTATAAGCACAATTGAAACATATGCTATTGTAAACAAGAAGTTTACTAATATAAATCAGAAGTTTACCAATACAAACCAGCAGTTTGCCAATGTAAACTAGAAGTTTACTAATGAATTTAATGTTTGGCATGACCGGTTAGGCCATCCCAGGTCAATCATGATGTGACAAATAATTGAGAATTCATGTGGACATACCCTGAAGTGTAAACAAATACCACAATCTCATGATTTCTCATGTGATGCATGTTCCAAGGGAAAGTTAATAATTCGGCCCTCACCAAGCAAAGTAGAAAGTGAATCTCTCACATTTCTAGAACGGATACAGGGAGATATTTGTGGGCCAATACATCCACCATGCGGACCATTTAGGTACTATATGGTTTTAATTGATGCATCAACCAAATGGTCGCATGTTTGCTTATTTTCTTCCCGCAACCTGGCGTTTGCGAGATTACTTACTCAATTGATTAGATTAAGAGCACATTACCCTGATTATCCTATCAAGAAAATACGTCTTGATAATGCTGGTGAATTTACTTCACAAGCTTTTAATGAATATTGTATGTCCCTTGGAATAGATGTTGAACATCCTGTAGCTCATGTTCATACGCAAAATGAACTCGCAGAATCATTGATTAAACGATTGCAACTTATTACAAGACCTTTACTTATGAGATCTAATCTCCTGATTTCTACTTGGGGCCATGCCATTTTGCATGCAGCAATGTTAATTCGCATCAGGCCAACTAGTTACCTAAAAGTTTCCCCCATACAAATGGTTTTTGGTCAAGAAGCTAATATTTCCCATATACAAATTTTTGGATGTGCAATATATGTGCCAGTAGCACCACCACAACGCACAAAAATGGGTCCTCAAAGAAGGATGGGAATATATGTTGGCTATGAATCTCCTTCAATCATTAAATATTTAGAACCATCTACAGGAGATTTATTTACTGCAAGATTTGCAGATTGTCATTTTGATGAATCAGTTTTCCTAACATAAGGGGGAGAAAATAAGCATTGGGTAAAGAGATTAGCTGAAATGAATTATCATTGGCTCATTTTGATCCTCGTACAAAACAATGTGAACTAGAAGTTCAAAAGATAATTCATTTGCAAAATTTAGCTAATCGAATGCCAGAAGCATTTACTGACCCAAAGAAAGTGACAAAGTCACATGTTCCAGCTGCTAATGCTCCTATTCGAATTGATGTCCCTGAAGGACAACCTATTATAAATGAATCTAAAGCACACATGAAGCGTGGTAGGCCTATCGATTCCAAAGATAAAAATCCTCGAATGAGAAAAGGAGCTAAGAATATAGATGGCCAAGTTGAGGATAATCAAGAAAAGTTGGTATCTCCTGAAGAGTCATTATCTCCAATAGAGATATCTCCAGAAGAGAATGTTATAGTCCCAGAAGAGACCCAGGTACCTGAAATATGTGAAAATAATGAAATCTCAATAAATTATTTTATGAATGGTATCCGATGGGACTGAAATGAAGTCAACATTGACGACATCTTTGCTTATCATATAGCATATGATATAATGAATGATAATGAAGATCATGAGCCAAAATCCATTAGCGAGTGCTAACAACGAAAGGATTGGCCCTTATGGAAAGATGCTATTAATGCAGAGTTAAATTCATTGGCAAAATGAAAAGTATTTAAACCTGTAGTTCACACACCTGAAGATGTAAAGCCAGTTGGGTACAAATGGGTTTTTGTACAAAAGAGAAATGAAAAGGGTGAAATCACAAGATATAAGACACGTCTTGTAGCCCAAGGCTTTACACAAAGACCTGGCATTGATTTTGAAGAAACGTACTCACTAGTAGTGGATGCAACTACTTTTCGTTATTTGATTAGCTTAGCAGTAAATGAAGGACTTGATTTGCGTTTAATGGATGTCGTGACTGCCTATTTGTATGGTTCACTTGACAATGATATTTATATGAAAGTCCCTGAAGGACTCAAGGTGCCAGAAGCATCTAATTCGAATTCTCAAGAACAATACTCGATTAAGTTGAATAAGTCTTTGTTTGGCTTGAAGCAATCAGGGTGCATGTGGTATAATTGTCTCAAGGAATATTTGTTGAAAGAAGGGTACAAAAATGACCCAATATGCCCATGCATTTTTATGAAAAGATCTAGAAACGAATTCACTATAATTGCTGTTTATGTTGATGATATCAACATCATTGGAACTCCTGAAGAGCTTCAAAAAGCAATTAATTGTTTGAAAAAAGAATTTGAAATGAAAGACTTGGGCAGAACAAAATTCTGTCTTGGACTATAGATCGAGCACCTAAAGAATGGGATCTTTGTCTATCAAGAAGCTTATACAAAGAAGATCTTAGAGTGATTTTATATGGATAAGTCGCATCTATTATGTACCCCAATGATTGTAAGATCTTTGCAGGTTGATAAAGATCCATTCCAACCTCAAATAATTACTGAAGAAGGTGAGGAAGAACTACTTGGTCCAGAAGTACCATATCTTAGTGCTATTGGAGCACTAATGTATCTTGCTCAACACACACGTCCTGATATATCATTTGCTGTTAATTTATTAGCAAGATATAGTTCTGCACCAACACGGAGGCATTGGAATGGAGTAAAACACATTTTTCGTTACCTTAGAGGCACCATGGATATGGGGTTATACTACTCAAATGTATCCAAGCATGAACTGATTGGCTATGCAGACGCTGTATTTTTGTCTGACCCACACGATGGTAAATCACAAACAGGCTATCTGTTTACATGTGGAGGTGCAGCTATTTCATGGCGATCTATGAAATAGACTATATCAGCCACTTCATCTAACCATGCAGAAATTCTAGCAATGCATGAAGCAAGTCGAGAATGTGTATGGTTAAGGGCAGTATTACATCATATACGAACAAGTTGTCATTTATCTTCAGAAAAAAATGGTTCCAACGGTTCTATATGAGGATAATGCTGCATGTATTGCCCAACTTAAAGAAGGATATATCAAGGGCGACAGAACAAAGCATATTTCGCCAAAATTCTTCTTCACTCGTGATCTTCAAAAGGATGGTGAAATAGATATCCAGCAAATCAGTTCAAGTAAAAATCTAGCAGATTTATTCACCAAGTCACTTCCAGGAGCAATCTTTGAAAGACTCGTCCATGGTATTGATCTTCGGAGACTCAAAGATCTCAACTGATGTTGTTAAGAGGGGGAGTCGATACACGCTGTACTCTTTTTTCCTTATCTAGGTTTTATCCCATTGGGTTTTCCTAGAAAGGTTTTTAATGAGGCAGCATTGGACAGTGTATCAATGGATGTTGTACTCTTTTCTTTGGCTAGGTTTTTATCCCACTGGGTTTTTCCTAGTTAAAGTTTTTAATGAGGCACATTCATAATGGACATTCAAGGGGAGTGTTATGAATATTCCAATATTGGTGTAAATGTCCACAACCTTTTCAAGAAGAGTCTTTTGGAGTTTCTAAAGCCATGTAACCTATGACATGAATGGCATGAGAGTTTTATATGATTAATGTAAATAACTTACAAAACTCCATAATATACCATTATGTATATTTAATCTCTTGTATGTAACTCTTGTAATGGTGTTAAGGATTCATTGCCTATATATAGTAAGCATGTATCAAAGGTTGGAAGAGTACAATAGAAAATAAGAATCAATCTCTCCTTGCTCTCCATTTCTCCCTTGCATTTCGTCATCTCCTTCATCTTAATCTCTATTATGTTTTACTTAGTTTCATAACAAAAACAATATATGATAGTTAAAATGCAGAAGACATAAACAAAGAGATACATAAGTTCAGCCTCCAAGTACATGTCTCTTGGCCAAAGCCACTTCAAGGAAATCTGGATCAATGAAAACACGTGCTTCATCGAGGACCGATGAAATCCCAACACCTACGTTAATTTTTTTAAAAAAATGACCGACCAAATATGGAAATAATGCCTTTACAAGCTTCTTTGATGTAGATATGCCAGTTCCAGCTTTGTTCAGGTTGTTCTTAACTCTACTATGCCCTTACCATAAGCACTATTTCTTGGCTGATTTCCCACCTAAATTTCAACACAAATGATTAGGTGCAATTTAATTTTCAATTTTCTTTAAATTATTAATCATATCTACATATTAGTATATAGAGTAGTACTTTCTTTAAAAGGAACAAATTAGTGTCATTAGCCTATCTTCTTTTAGTGCTAAAGGATGAAAAAATTGAAATAAGAATCATGACTCATTTGATTGGAAAATTATCTCAGCCAATTGAAGTTTATGAGATGCCACCGATGCTCTTCTTCTGCAGCCTTCACCTTCTAACCCTTTCATTCTCTTCAAAGTTAATTTCAAAGCACGTTAAATATCAATATTAAGACACTCCTCAGATAAAACAAAGGTTTTTTTTTTGAAAAATAAAAAAAGAGTGATATAAACTGACCTCAGACTCAGAGACAGGACTATACGATGAATCTGACAAATATAGCTTCAACGAATTCGCAGCTTTCTGCTTCCTTGTCTCCTTGTTCTCGCCTCTCACTTTTTCTGCATTGAAATTTTTGTTCACTCTGGATGCAGGCAAATCATTGACTTCCCACAAGCAAATCATTATTTCTTTGAATAGTTGGAACAAAGGATCAGAGATAAAACAACAACAAAATGAGTTGAAAACAGCTAACATAATCCGAAAGGTACTATCGTGGTGTCGAGTTAACCTTAGCATCAGTATATTATTAATCTTAGCATCAGTGAGGACGAAGATCACCTCATCAGTAAAAATTGATAACGAACCTTAAAGTTGGAGGAAGGAAATAACTTCCAACGACGACATTTCTAGGCTAAACACAACGTCGAGCAGAGTAGGTTTACGTTGATATAATTTAGAGTTTTTCATCTGGATCTTCAAAACTTGATAAATAGGGTATAAATAGTAACATCTTGGTTGCATTGATTGACGGGAAACTGCAAAAGTCCCTGATGCTCCATTAATGATGATTACGGCTTAGTTCTTATTTTGACGTTAATACTGCATGGGAATACGAGCAACCTTGGAAATAGCATATCAACAGGTTAATTCAAATAGGTTGTAAGCGTTGCATTTAGAAAAAGTTTTACTATTGAATACTGATATCCACAATCACACATGGGAAATATATAAGACTCCTTGGAACTCGACCTGAAATAAATAGTTATTCATCGGAAGTCGTACTGAATTAAATGGATATAAAACTGTTTTGAAAACTTGGCCCAATAGGATAAGCATCATATTTGAATTTTCCTTCACTGTAAGTAACACATATTACAGGGAATTAATAGACATGGGGAAAGTGGTTGAGAGCATGGGTGGCCCAATAAGCACATCAGTTTTATCCAATTGGGATGACATTGTGGACCAATTAGCTTTGAGACACAAGGTTTAGTAGTATATATATTTGATTGATAAGCACATGTACTTGTCAACGAAAGCTGTTTTGCTTAAAATAAATTGGCACATACACTAATCAAAATAACTTGTATACTTGTCAAAATAAACAAATAAACTTGTCATTTTATAAGTTTTTTTTTTTTGCTCAGAAAAAAAAACTTATAAAATGACAAGTTTATAAGTTATCAAAGTAGGTAAATATACTTGTCGATGTAGTCACATAAACTTATCAAATTACGCACGTTAACTTGTCACGATAAGCAAATAAACTTGTCACTTTATAAGTTCTCAAAGTAAGTACTTAAGCTTGTCAAATTAGTTACATAAACTTGTCAAGGTAAACATATACTTGTCAATATAGAAGCATAAACTCGTGAAATTAAACACATTAACTTATTACAATAAACATTAAACTTCTCATTTTATAAATTTTTAAAAGTGTTAAAGTAGGGATATAAACTTGTCAGCACATACATATATATATGGGGAAATCATTTCTGCTTCAACTGTAGAAAAACTTTTCTGCAGCAAACCATAAACGACGCCATTTCGCTATTTTTTTTCGTCTTCTCTCTTCCTTTCATTCACCTTGCTCCAGATATATACTAATAGAGCAACACCGCACCAAGGAGCTCACACCTTCGACCTAGGATCTTCGACCGAGCTTCATCGTTCATCATTATCCTCACCCTCCTTAAAGTCGTCGTCGGCGGTCTACTCCTTCACCACCATCATCGTCGGCGACCTACTTCCTCCACCATCCAGAAACGCAGACCAGGTAGAGAAGTGATGAGCGCTGCGACTCCACGATCTTGGACCTTCATGCTTCAGGGAGATCCGATAGACGACCTCCAGGCCTTAGTCTATATAAACTATGAACAAATATTCAGAATCCAGACAAGGTGGAATACTTGTTAATATGCTGCGGTAATCATCTGTCTCTACGTCTGTGTCTTTGACTTATATAGTCCGTCCATACATATAAGATCCCCTTGTCTCTCTCTCTCTGATTTTATATGCTTTCTTGTTGCTTCTCTTACACTCTCTGCTTTGTCTTTGTGTCTCATGGTCGAACCGCATCACTTCACCAATCCGACACTCTTCTACAACTACCCTATTTTCTTCCTCCTCCTCCTCCCTCTCTCTCTCTCTCTCTCTGTCTCTCTCTGGTTTCGTCATCTCCTTCCTCTTTGTCTTCTTCTGTCTCTTAGAATCTGCTCTTGCTTGTATTGTATTAAGTCCTCTCTTCCCTCCCCATATTTTTGGCTTCTTTTGGCTTTCTCTATTTATTACGCAACTCCCAAAAAAAGTTCAGGAGAATCAGTACTCTTTGATTTGAGGTGGGTTCATTTGGGTTTTCGTTTTTGCTTAAATCGTGGAAGATTGCTGTGATCTTGAAGTGGATATAAATGGACAATAGACCTTACTGGTGAAACGACACCGTTTCTGCCTTGTTGCAGAAAAGTTTTTCTGCAGCAACTGCAGAAATGTTAATCCCTATATATATATTAGTGCCAACGTTTCACCATGGGTAAATTGAATTGAGTGATATTTAAAAATCTAAAGTGACAACAAAAAGAGAAGAGTTAATAGCTTGTTTGGAGAGTTTCAAAACCTAGGTTTTGTCTCTAGAAGTTATTCTGCATTAAAACCTAGGTTTTGACAAAAGTTTACCAAATACTCTAAAAATTGTCCAAAAGCTATTCTGCATCAAAATTTAGGTTTTGTAAAAAGCTATTTTTTCAGCTTTTTCTCTCTCCTTTGCCATCATCAGTATTTTTTCAGTACGAGTCAGTATCCTTAAGTATTTTTTAGTACCCTGAAATATTTCTTAAGATTAGTTATTACTCTAAAATATTTTCAAGATCATGAAGTATTCTTTCAATATCCTTAATTATATTTTTAGTACATGTTAGTATGTGAATTTTTTTTAAAGATCAATTAGTATCCTGAAATATTTTTTTTAAATATCCTAAAATAAATTTTTAAGATCATGAAGTATTTTTTTTGGTAGCTGAAATATTTCATGGTCTTAAAAATTTATTTTAAGATATCAAAAAGAATTTTAGGATACTAACTGATCTTAAAAACATATTTCAGATATGTACTAAAAAGACACTTAATACTAACTGATAATGGAAAAATACTTCTCATGGCCTCAAAAATTTATTGTGATCTTGAAAAAAATATTTCATGGTACTGACTAATCTTGGAAAAAAAATTTCAAGTACTAACGGGTATTAAAAAGATACGTACGGAAATTGAAAAATATTTCATGATCTTGAAAATTTTTTTTAGGATATTGAAAAAATATTTTAGGGTAACGACTAATCTTGGAAAAATATTTCAAAATACTCAATAAATACTTAAGGATACTAATTAACTAATACTGAAAAAATACCGAGATGGCAAATGAGAAAGAAAAAGCTAAAAAAATAGTTTTTTTTTTAAACAAAAGTTTTAATGCAAAATAGTTTCTGGACAATTTTTGGAGTGTTTGGTAAACTTTTGTCAAAACTTAGATTTTGATGCAGAATAATTTTTGGAAAAAAGATGGATGTTTGGCAAACTTTAGTCAAAACCTAAGTTTTAATTTAGAATAGCTTTTGGACAATTTTGGAGTGTTTGACAAACTTTTGTCAAAACTTTGGTTTTGAAGTTATCCAAATACTATCATTTTTATCAGAAAGCTATTATCTAAAAGCCATTTTTACCTCGAAAATCCCAAAAACTATTCTTCAAAAGCTACATCCAAACAGATAAATACTCTTGCGCAGATGTATCCTTGCCCCATGTTTGGTCGCCGGCGTCTTTGGACTTTGGGGTCCGTCTTTATACAAAGGGAAAATGAAAGTCAAGTCCCATACAAAACATCCAAAAAGTCCAACCCAAAATCACATATAAAAAAAGTATGGATTTTTTTTGTTTATATTATTTGTATTAACAACATGAAGTGCTATATTCATAACGAAATTTAAAAATCTGGCCATTTACAATAGAAAAAGCTTTATTCACAACAGGAAGTGTTATATTCATAACAAAATTTAAACACCTGAATTTTGTTTCAAACTCAGGTCTCTAAGTGTATAAAGGTCATTTACAATAGAAAAAGTTAGACTTATAACAAGAAGTATTATATTCACAGCAAAATTTAAAACCTAGTCATTCACAACAGAAAAAGTTATATTTACAATAAGAAGAAGTGCTATATTCATAACAAAATTTAAACACATGGATTTTGTTTCAATACAAATAATATTAAAAAAATCTCTAATTTTTTTTTATTTGTAATTTTAAATTGGGACTTTTTTAATATTTTGTATCACGTTTATTTTCCCTAATAAAAAAGAACAGAGGGTTTTTCTGTTTTCAATTGCGAGCAAACGAAGATCGGATTACTTTCTGAAGCTGATAGCTGACCGATTTCCAGCTTCTTGTGAATTCCACTGCAAATCTATGTTCTTCGTGAAGGGTTTTACATCAGTTCGGTCACTCTATAATCTTTTTCAACATGTTTCATCGTCAACCTTCGCTCCCATGTACAGCACTGCCGCATCTTCTACACCCACTTCAGAGAAAATGTCTTTCACCGTGAATTACCTCACTAGCAAATTTGGATTTTCCCGAGGAACCGCATCGACGATTTCCCAGCGCGTTTCTCTCAAGTCATCGGAAAAACCAGACTTCGTTCTCACCCTTTTCAGAAGCTGTGGTTTTACGAACTCGCAGATTGGCAATGTCATCAAGAAAGCACCGAGATTGCTTCTGTGTGATGCTGGGAAGAGTATTTGGCCTAAGCTTGATTTCTTACTATCCAAAGGTGCGTCTAGCTCTCAACTTGTCGACATTGTGACCAGATGCCCTCGTTTCTTATTCAGAAGCTTAGAAAATCATTTAATACCTAGTTATAATTTTGTTAAAGACTTTGTTGGATCTGATCAAAGGACTATCACCTCAATCACGCGTAGTCATAGAATAATTTGTTGTGATTTCCTAGAAACTAACATCAAACTCTTGCTTGACATTGGAGTGCCCAAATCTGGCATTGCTGCTTTGCTTCATTCCTGGCCTAGCTTGTTTACTATGAATTTAGATAAATTTAGAGTGGCAGTTGAGGGATTAAAGGATAGAGGTTTTGACCCTTCAACATCTAAATTCATTCCTGCATTGTATGCCACAAATAAGTTAAGCAAATCGGTTTGGAATAGTAAGGTTGAATTCTTTAAGAAGTGGGGCTGGTCTGAGGAGGATATTGATAAAGCATTTGTACTGCATCCTTATTGTATGCTAAAATCTTTATCTAAGATTAAGGCAGTGATGGAGTTTTTTGTGAATGACATGGGTTGGGAATCCATTTTACTTGCGAGTAATCCCATATTTTTTTCAATGAGTTTGGAGAGAAGACTCATTCCAAGGGCTTATGTCTTGCAATATATTCATTCAAGAGGTTTAATTAAGAATGCCTGTATCATTTACCCTTATTATATTACCGAAAAGATATTCCTTGAGAAATATGTCATTCGTTTTGAGGATGAAGCTCCTGGATTATTGAAGTTGTATCAAGAGACAATGAATCGTTCAAGAAAAACTTGAATCTAATTTCCTTTATTCTCTGTGTTGATTTTTTGTGACTTCTACTTCGAGATTTGGATCCTCTATTACTGTGTTTTCTTCACTTGGGACTTGAGAGTATAACCATTAGCTTTATGCCACTTACCCTTGAAAGGGAACCAAAAAAACTGAACCAAAACAAAATTAGTCATCAGGTTTACCGGCTTCCCACATTTACTTGATAATTGTCAATCACCCTCTTCTGTGAACAAAGATCCAGTTCTGCCTACAATGGTTTGGCAAAAACATGTATTAAAGCCGGGTATGCTGTAGTGCCATTTTTTTAAATATATATATTACTTTGGTATGTTTTGAAGCATTCAATTCTTGTAAGGCTTGAGGGTAGTAAGCAATCCTTTGAAACCTAAGCTGCCATGGTTAGTAGGCATTCTTCATTTGCTGCACATTTTCAGGGAGTTTATGTTCAATAAAGATTTTTTTTTAAAAAAAAAAAAAATTAATAATTACAGTTCCATAGAGAACTTTCTAAATTGGTTTTGTCATTTTCCCCTGTTTTTGGGGTGAGGGACGTAAGTTGATGAAGGAGTTTGGATTTTTAAAGTTTTAGGGACAGAGTGAAATGTCTATTCTGTTTTTGATTTGCTTACTTTTCTTTTACACCTCTTCCTGTAAAATTGCTTCACATTGTGTTAGTGATGTTTGCTCGAGTTTCTTTGTGAGTAGAGAGATACTACATCCAATCCTTAATATAAAATATCGCAATTATCCTTCTAAACAACTTAGAGCATTCAAATTCTTGTTTATCAAACTCTAGTTTTGCTCGAGTTTCTTTGTGAGAAGTTGCAGATTGTTTTCTTTCTTCTTCTTCTTCTTTTTTTTTTTTGTTAAAAAAATTTTAAGAAAAAGGTTGGGTTCACTCACGATATAAGGGCAGGGCGAAATCTCCATTTCTCCTAGGTGATACCAATGTTGGGCAGGGCGAGCCGTCTATCACTTTTAGTTGTTAAGCTAGGCACCTACGAGTTACGATGCCTCCCCCAGCGCCTTTGACCAACTTTAGGATTGCATATTGTTTTTTTGAATGTACATAGTTAGGATGACAAGATTATGTAATTTGAAACAATTAGGTTATAACAGAGTACTTAATTACAACAATTGCTTGATTACTTTGTGGGCGGCCTAAGAATGAGGTTATGCTAAACTTAAATTATGAATTGTAAATGATAGTTGAAGAATTATGGGTATATGATCCCTTGTATTTCATATTCAATACTTGTGACACTCCGACAATATGCATTTGTCCATGTGTCATTCTTATTAGTCATTACAACAAATAAGTTTGTTCACTTTGGAAGAAATAAGTACAGCGCAGGCTTCTTTTTTTTTTTTTTTTTTTTTGGGGCCCCCGGGGGGGGGGGGGGATCTTAGAAGGAGACTTTCAAAATTTCAAATCAATGATAAGTTGTAAATTTCTCATCAAGTGTAATCAATTCCTTGTCAATTGTAGAAAACAAACCTCATTTGAGATTTTAATATTTTAGAGATCTTATTCAGGGGTTTTTCCGCTTTTTTTTGGCTTTTGAATTTAATGCGTCCGATAGAAATGGTATTAAATTTCATATCTCACTTTGAAATACCAATAAAACTATAAAAATAAAATAAAAAATAAGTTGATTTAATTAAATTAATATAATCTAAGAATAGACATCTCTATAAACAGGCGAAAGATTCAAGTTTTTGATCCTAGCCATTGCATTTTTTTTAAAAAAATATATATATAACAAGGAAGAAGCATCAGTCCAAGTCAAACCTATTCGTTGGTTTTTGGTCTACTTAAATTTGTGATACCAACTTTTTCCTCTCTATCTCAAGTTTACTGAAGTAATGTAAATGACAGAATTCCAAAATATAGTCTTTCACAAAAAAAAAAAAAAAGAACAACTACAGTATTGTCTTTATAAGTAATTACAATTACAATTACAAATTACTACATAAAAGGAGCCAATGGATGTGAATTATCTAATTCATGTATGTACTTTTGACTACACATGGAAGGGTGGTTTCCTGGGAGTTGGCGTTCGATTCTCTATGGATTGCAATCTCTGCTTTAGATGAAATACTTCAACCTGACCACCTCACAGGACAATAAGTCTCAGATTTTCTAACATGCAACACATTTGGGAATATATACGAGGCCACTGAAATATGTTGTCATAAATATCTGTAATCTAAATTTTATAAATCTACAGATCGCACCGTTTATAAGTGGTCAATAATGTGGATGAAGCTCCATACAATGCATAGACCATACCATTTACTTGAACTAAATGACGGGAAGCATTTTAGGAATTGAATTGAATGGCACTGAAGCATTTCAGATAGACAAGATTCTCATGTCCTTATAGACCAAATAATCATCAGGAGATATTGTAAGCATGCAAGTGCATTTTTCTGGTAAAAATTCAATTTTCAAAAATTAATTTAAGCCATGGGACAAGAAGAGTACATTAGGGAGAGAAGTCAGGTACGAAAGAGAGAGAATCCAACGAAATGCAAAAGGGCAAAGACGGAGGGGAATTGATGGTTAAGTGATTACTTTCACTTCTTTGTAATTTTTTTGGGCCAAAACTTCACTTCTTTGTTTGGTAACACTTCTAAAAAAAATCTTTTAAAATGAGAGAACTTGCGAACCACGATTTTCGAAGGCCAATCGAAAAGCCTTCCTTACACTGAGTTTCATTGAAATGCTTTTCTTCCCTTCTCTTCCCCTCTATTGTCCCCCATCCAAACTTGTCCTAAAGCAAACATTACTATAGTAATGAATCCAAAAATGTACCTGTAATTGGAATGCCCTGGCTCTCTCTCCAGCAAGAACACCTCTTGTTGAGTGCAACTCCTGCAAAGAATTTCCAGTCAGCCAATAAAGACCAAGTATGCAATTGATTTCGCTAAATGTCGTGGTTTATACCTTCTGTGTGTCATCTAAAACAGCCTTGAGAAAAGCAACATCATGCTCCAGTCTAACATTGTCCGAGTGGACAATGTTTGATAGACTGTTAGCCTCTTCTTGGGCTAATTCTACACCAGCCAGCTTCTCTCTATGCATATCCATCTCCTTCATCGTGTCAACCAGTTTCTTCTCCATCTCCTGCCTGCTTTTGAGAGCTGATGCTAAGCTTTTCTCAGCAGTTTCTTTGCTTGCAATTGCAGCCGCCAATTGTCCCTCCAGAATCCCATTTTTCCTCATTAGGGCAGCCACCTTTGTTTCATAGTATTGAAAAATACTTGATGGATTGGACATCGATCCTGGTTTATTGCTTTCTGAGAATGGCACATCATCACTTTCCAGCGTGAGATCTCCAAATGCCTGGTTTAATTGATCTGAATTTCCAGGTACTGACACTCGTGCTTCCTCCATGCTGCTCTTGGCTCTATTTGTGTTGATGTGATATCCAGGATCATTTTGATCAACTCTATGGTCTGTTGCCTGAAACACATGTATATATTTAGCAATAGGATCAGAAATCAGAATAGCAAAAACAATTTGATTAAAGTTGAAGTATTCTAACTTCACAATGTATGGGTCAAATACTTTTGATTCACATGTAACGAAGTGAAAGGTGGGGAAACCCATAGTAAAATATAGCATGTTTCAAACCTTTCTTAGGAAACATTGGAAACTTATTAAGAACAAACACAAAAGGGATAATGACCTCTGATGATTATTGGACGCTGAAATATTCTAAAATTTTTCAATATAAGATTTAACTTCTGGCTGTTGAAAATTACATATAAGTTTGTATTTCAACTTAAATTTACAAAGTGGTAGAAGAGGTCTTAAAATTAATTAAACATTCATTAGCTCACTCCTTCAATTAAACCAAGGGTCAAGAGGTTTCATCTCCAAGGAACTAGCAATGAGATCCAGGAAGAAAAATAGAAACCAAATACTTGTGAAGCTCATCGGATGGCACATAAGACAAACAAGACAAAAGGTTACATAAGAACTAAATCACATTGTGCGTGCAAGTAGATGTATATTAGCCTAAGATGTGTCCATCATGTGTTTAAAGTACAGAAAAATAGTAGTATTCAAGGAGCACAAGAAGTGTTGTGTATAAAATATGATTTCAAGAAGCTTTTGATTTTAACCTGAGGGAAAGAACTGTCATATTCTGAATTCTTGTCTACCCTTACATCTGTGCTGTATTCTTCATTGTAATCAAATTGCTTCCGAAGGGAGGCATCACTAGGTAGAGAATTGTTATCAACAAGTAGGGACTGAGACACAGATTTTCTTCCAGAACCATGTTCAATTGCAGATCCCAGATTTTGCCTAGCAGCAGATTCAATTAAACGCTGCTGGGAAGAATCATTATTAAATTGAGATGCCAATCCAGCAGATGATGAATGTTTTTCAAATAGTGATGATCCTGGAGCTTTAGCAAGAGTCGATCGTCTTCCAACTGCTGATTCGTTTTTCTCAATTATCAGAACTTCCACCTGTTACATTGAAGAGGAAAGAGGTCAAGTTCAAAGAAGCAAGACAAACCCATAAACTAACTCTTGATTCTGTTGCCAAACCTGATTTGATGCTTCTTTTTTGGATCCCCCAAATGCAACAAGAAAGTCCTTTTCCTTGTGCTGCACAAGCACTAGACTGAAACCCTGGCAATACAACAAATCATATAAATTATTCATCTAGATAATCTCAGAAGAAAGTATAGTTATGCGTACCCACAAAAATCTAGAAGGGAAGGAAATTAAGAACAAAGTGACGGGACAAATAACCTGGACACCTATAGCCAAAAATAAGGCACCTAGAATAAATCATGTTATCAGTTATGAGCTTCATACTCATAGTATATGCATTGATACAATTTACAGCTCATAAGTTGATATAATCATTTAAAATTTTCCATTCAGACAAAAATGGGAAAAATCTATTTATCAGTATGAATGAATACATCAACTCAGTCCCAGATTAACCACTGGAACAATGTTTGAATTGCAAAGTGTTGTACTTATTTACACATACTTGGAACTAAAAATTCTGGGTTCAAGAGGCTAATATAAATGCAAAAAGGAATTGCTTACACTTGATTACAGATAATGAAGAAACGGGAAAATATGCATGCTAAAAGTTATGTTTGAAAACCTGAGGAACTTTTGCTGATAAAATTGAATAATTGTATGATTATAATTATAAATAGATATCAAAGTCCTATAATTTGAAATTACAGAAGGTTATAATATAAAGCATGAAGCCAGAAGTAGAGGAACCATGGTAGTCAAAAACACGATTTAAAACGTAAAATCACTGTTTTCACGTTTAATTTTTAGCAAAACGCTTTTCGTTTGAGCAAAAAACGTAAATCTTGGTAAAAAACACTGCTATTAAACGTAAAAACATAAAAATGGTGCGTATTTTCAGAAAGCGTAAACCGAAGGATTATACTATTATTTTATTAAAATTTATATTTTAAATTGAAATCCCCCAAATAATGCATCCAAATTGATATCTTTTAAAATCTCAATAAAATCTCTTTAATTTAGCATCAATGACTTCCAAAATATCTCAAAATATATCTCAAATCTATTAAAAGTGAGAAGTTATCAATATTGCATTGATCAGTATATATATGGATGATGGTAGGTGCCTTACTTTTCTTAAATTTTTTTATATATATATGCAGGTAAAATCTACGTTTTGTATTATAATTTTACGATTTTACGTTTTCCTTCCGTTTTCAGGTAAAATCTACGTTTTCACTACCATGAGAGGAACAATGCCTAAACAGATAGGGGGTAAGCATAGCTCACCTTATTGGTAGTGATGGAACATGGAGGTGATGCAGCTGCTACAGACCATTCACTTTTTAAAATATCAAATATTAAAGTCTCTGCACACCCTGAAAAATAAACATGGCTCATAAAGTACGTACAATCAAAAGGATGGTAGTAGCAATCTTATTTAACAATGAATGAAACAATAATGTAGAAATGACGGCTAAATCTGATACACGTCAGATCATGTATGTGCAATTTAAAATGAACATCCTACAAACATTACTGCTCCAGAGTTGAAGCATATGATCTTAGGTTCAAGAAATAAAAAATAGTGATCTTATGCTATAGACAAATACTTCTTGATTTATGAAACATACGTTTTTTCCTAGTTCCACCCCCTGCAATGTACCATTTAGTTCCATATAGAACACCACAGCAACCAGCTCTAGGTGATGGATGGAAGCCTTTTATCTTTATCCTTGACCATGCCATCTGAGAGAACAGATATTTTTGTCAGATTATATGGGGATTAAGAATTATCTGAGCAGTGTCAATGATTGATATTTCACTATTTCAGTACAGATACTTGAAAAAAAAAAAAAAAAATCAAGTGAGCTCACACACAGTTTCAAAGTCAAGTGAGTATAAATCATTCAAGGTCCTGGACTTTGATGCTCCCCCAAATATAAAAAGAATTTTGTCATCATAAAGAGCCGCCACATGGTTGGATCTTGAAGAAGGTGCTGTTCCCCTGCAATTTTATAATTGTATTTACAAAAAAAACAAATGAATAAGGATCTTGACTTTGAAAAGCAATGCAACAGTTGTAACAGGGAATTCTAAATAATCATTGATATAAAATCCTTTATTCTTCAGTTTCTTATTAAAATTTGTGACATGCTTACGTGCAGTGAAGAGGAAGCCAAGTGAAGGACTTGAGATCAAACATATGTAGGTCATTCAATTTCCTCTTTTTTGCATCCTCACCCCCAAACAATATTAAAACAGAGTTTGCCCTAACAACAGTGTGACCAGACCGAGCAGCCTGTGAAGAACAAAATATTTCATCATTACTACTTAGTTCTATGATACAGAGTTCTCAGTAAATCAAGAATGATATATTGAATTTCAGTAATGTATCGTTGCAGATTTAATTACTAACAGTATTTTCGAGCTATATTTTATGCTCATGAATTGTTAATAATGTAACATGCCACATGTGAATTATCACCCTTGTCATGAGTCAAAATCAAGGTTATTAAACCTGAATTAGCCTCTGAACCGGTCAAGGTAATAGGTTAAACTAGAGTTAACCTGGGGCCAGACCGGCGAGGAAATGAAGATTTCAGGGTTATTAATATGAAATTCTGAATAAAATTTTAAAAAAAGAAATTAAATTTTATTTAAAAAATTACTGACCCGGGCTATGGCCAGACCTTTTAGGTGGCCAGTTCACCGGTTTCCGGCTCAAACTAGCTGGTCCGGTCTGAGTTTAACAACCCTGGTCAAAATACCAATATGACAAAGATATAAAGCAGCTATTTCCACTGGACAGCTCATTCACAGTCCAAACACAACTTTCAACTTTATATGTTAAATGCAAATGATCCTAGATTACTATCTCGATAGAAAAACATATTCATATCATATTTGAAATTATGGAATCTAATAGCAACCTCCCAAACATGAGGATATTCTAGGGATTAAAAACAATTCCCTATGCAACATCTATCACAAGGGCATGCGCACATTTATAATTTATCTACCAAAAATTCCTACCGGTATGTCTCCCTTTGATTCCATGAGTGACCAGCATTCTGTCTCTGTATCAAATGCCCAAACTACAAACACCGAAAATATAATCAGAACAATATCACACTTGAACACAAATTCATTACATGTGTGCAAACAGTTTGGTACCCAATCTTCGACTCAACCTGAAATTCTGTCGCTTCCAGGGTCTGTCTTTCCCCCAACAAGGAGCACCCTTTTCCCCCAGGAAACCTGATTAAATTATCAGGAAACCATATGCACTAATTATCAAGAATAATTTTGTAAAAAGATAAAGGGAAATACATTTACAACACCATTGGAAGACAATCTTGTTCTAAATTACCATTTCTTAGAAAATCTCAAGTTTCTATACATAACATATATAGGATAAATAATGGTACCAAACAATGATTCTTGCATGCTGGAATCTTTAACGGAAAACTGCTTGGTGACAAGTAAAGCTTTGAGGAAGCTGTGGACCAGGAAAACCTGTCAAAGTTTAGCTCCTGAAAAGTAAAAGAGGAGTAACCAGATCATATTTTGTTAGAGAAACCAGGCAGGCGAGGGCCACAGAATTAGTCTATATTAATGGCGCTTCTGATCTTCAAAGCAACAATATCCCACTCATAAAACAAAAAATGTTCTAACCTGCACGTCATCTAACAGCCCATTCCCGGATTCACCGCCAACCATTATCATTTTATTCCCAACAACAGTTGCTGCATGCTGTTCACAACGAAAAGAATTTCAGACTTTTGCCAGTACAGATGTGCTAGCACAACAACTTCAGGAACAGACATAAAATGAAAGAAACGATGAACTTTTATACATTGGATCTAGGGGTGGGCTTGTCTCCTGTGATTGACAACATCATCCAGTTCTCTGAGCTTCCTAATGTAGAAGTACTTATCTCAGGCGCAGAAGATGAAGAATACTGACAATCATGTTCTTGAGAATGATCATTTGCGCTTGACACAACTCCTTCACCCTAAATGGAAACTCAAAAATTCAGCAGACAGCTAACTGTGTAATTGGCTGAGGTAAATGTAAGAAATGGGAAGGAAAGAAAGTTTAACATCTAAACACTCTATATGGGTATGATTGGTTTGTAGAGAACGAATATAAATAACACGCTCATCCAAATTTAAAAAAAGAAAATGTCAACGACAAAATTTGTCTACCCTTTCATTCAACTTCATTCATAACCCAAGCATGCCCTCAGAGTAAAAGCCACAAGGAATGGAGCTGAGGAGGCTTACATTAGAACTGGATTTGCCATTTTTCCTGGGTTGCCTTTTGGGACTACTAGTTCCCTGTGAGTTGTCCAAAAGTTGGGCCTTCAACCTAAGGCAGAACAATAGTGACGTTCAAATTTTCAATTTTTGCAATTAAAATAAACTAATCACTAAAGCTACTCTTAACACGAAAAAACTTCACCTTGCATGTTTAACACGACGGCGAGAGAATCCAAACATTTTCCTCAAGGTTCAAACTCCAAGCCAGAACTCCTGAAGCAGAAATCACATAAAAACTAAAAAAACAAAAAAAATTAAAAAATTAAAAAAAGGAACCCTAACGCTAACAGAGAAGCCACATTGCACAGAAAGCCTTCTTCTAGGGAAGTGCTACCAAGACTCTTTCCAATTCGCCGGAAAAAAGGTACAATGATTAGCAATCTGAAAGTCAAAAAAAGCAGGAAAAGATTAAAAAGAATAGCCAAAGTAACTGCTAAAAAGCTCACCTCGCTGTTTGGGAAAAAGGGGCAAAAGAACATCAAACGGCACCGAATCGATATCATCGAGAAGAGACAGAGCAGAGCATGATGCTTTGGGTTGGTGAGTAGTGTGGTGCGGTTGATTCTAGATTGCGCCGTGGGGTGAAAATGTGAATGCGTAGTACCGGAAATAGATGAAGGCCAAGAACAAGAAAACGACCGTTTAGGCTGTAGCGTACTGCGCAGAGCCAGAGGAGGGAGGGGTATGACTTCGCTGAACAGTGACCGTGAGCTTTCAAGTTGCAGAAAGTGGTAATGTTCAGGGGGCCTGGGGCCCACTTACAATTTATTGGGGGCGCTTTGTGGGCCCACTCCTCTCGGGACTTGGGTGATAACCCCGAAAGCTTGATCGGATCTTGCCCCACGTGCTTTCCGATTCTTTGTCTTTTTTATAAGAAGAATCTCTAGTCTCGACTCAAATTATTTACCTAATAATTAGTTGTTTTTTATGTGCCCATATGAAATATAAATATTTTTTTATTTTTTATTTTTTATATATTTTATTTATTTATATTTAAATTATATACCATTTTTCAAAATATTTTTTACATTCAATATCTCAAATTAATTAGTTTCTAGTTTACTAGTGTTACAGACAAATATTTCTGAATACAATATTGGGAACTAATTAATTTAATATATTGGGTACAAAAAATATTTCATAAACTACCATATAAATTAAATCTAAATAAATACAATATAAAAAAAAATATGCACATAAGAGACATCTAATTATTGAATACTTAATGTGGAGTCACTTAAAACAACGCTTATAAAGGTCACAACAAAGTTCTCTGTAACAACAATAATAGTAATGCATTGTCTTGTTTACTTGAACTCAAGAAAAAAACATAAAGGGAAAAAAAATAAAATCTATAATATATTTAATAAGTATTATCTCTTTAACAAAATAACTAATAGTTATATATTAAAATTTATAATATAATTTATATTTAGGAAAAATAAAAATTATCATAAATGATAAATAAAAGTAGAAATAAAAATCACCTTTCAATTTGCAATGAATCCTATTATCCATTTGGATTAGTTGTGAAACATTAATTTTACAGCATACAAAGTAACTATATATGAAGAATTTTGTATCATAAAAATATAAAATCAATCATTTTTTTCAAGTAATCCAAATGCCGGGAAATTCACCAAAATAAGAATTTAAAAAAAATTGTACTAGATTAGAGCAGTTGAGGAAATATTTACTAGAGTAATGCAGTTAAATATGACGTTTGACTGACACCACTAAGCGTATGATCGGGTGTAGTGGGACTTCCTTGAGGCAGTCATGCTTAAAATAGGTTTTTGTAGAAAATGGGTCGCTTGGATTATGGGGTGTATTTCGTCTTCTGCATTTAATCTCTAAATTGATGGCCGAAGTGTGGATGAGTTTATGCCAGGAAGGGGTATGAGGCAAGGTGACCCCTTAGCTCCATATATGTTTATCTATGCAATGAAGATGCTATCACTTATGCTGAAAAAACATATTGACCATAAAGAACTGAAGGGCGTGAAGCTTGCTCGGAAAGCACCATCCTTGTCTCATTGTTTCTTCGGCGATGGTGCGATTCTATTGGGTGAAGGAGCATTTTTGCCAACATACTATTAGGAAAGGAGCACTCAGTACAAATATTAATTGTATGCAAAAAAACAATTAGAAAGGGCTAAACTACACAATTCTGTTAGGCATGTTAAGTGACGGATTATCAGATGCTGATGTGGTGAAAGGAACACATGGCAATTTGTGTCAGAAAACTCTGACTGTGCGTTTTTTTTTTTTGGTTTAGGGTTCCTGGAGAAAACCCATGGAGGCCAGAGAACGAAGATAATTGAGCTGACTGCACAATCTTCTCACTCTGGTTCAGATCGCCGATGAAGATGAAGGAACAGGAGAAGTTGGCGGCTCCTCTCTCCAATTCTCAACAAAGAAGAAGATCAACGAAGAAAAAAAATACACAGATCGAAGAAGAAATGTAATTGCTCAAAATTGAAGAGCATAGATCAACGATTAAACTTGAAGAAAATACACAGATCGCCGGAACTCAGGTCGAAGAGCACAGATCAACGATCACAGAGCTAAAAGAAGGTGCTCGAAGGACTCAGAACTCAGGTCAAAGAGCACAGATCAACGATCATAGAGCAAAAAATACACAGATCGAAGAACATCGATCGCCCAAAATCGAAGAAAAATCGAAGAACTTAGACCAACGCTCAAAGAAACTGTAATACCCCAGATTTTTATTAATAATAATAATAATAGAAATAGTAAAGATAATGATAGAGTAAAATAATACTAATAAAATAATAATGATTAATAATAGAAATAGTAGTAGTAATAATAATAATAATAATATAGTAAAAATTAATAAAATTGTATTGTTTGTGTGGTAATCATATTATTTTTTAAATAGTATTATTAGATTATTTAAGATTAGATCCAAGAATCTAGGAGTTAGTTAGATCAAATTATATTTTTAATTTTTTTAATTCATCATCGGACTTAAAATATATTTAATAATAAAACTCTACCATTTGTTTTAATTGATTTATCGGGAATAAGTAAAAAGCCCAACCCATAGCTAAAAACCTAGATTTTAATTATAAATTTAGGTTTGACCACTTAAACCTAGAAAAACACCCGATACTTTTTTTTTTGCCGCTATACTCTCGTTCTTCTAGGAGGTTAGCAAAAGCGGAGACCAGGTAATTCTAATCCCCATGAGGTTTAGGTTAGATTTATGTAAATTTTGATAGGAAATTCTAATCCCTATAATAATAGGAATCCGTTGCTACAGAGCATGATTCTTTTAAATCCACAAAATTGTCGTCTCATTCTTTCTCGTGATTTTCATTCAGTACATAAATCTTGTGTTTGTCTTCCTCTATGAGAAAGATGTTTTCATCTTAGGATATAATTCTGGTTGATCTTCACTAGCCATAAGTATTGATCATGTGCGTTTTGGCCTTGAGTGTTTTAGGCTTTGGCAATTAAATATACATATATTGTTTTTTCTCGCTTTGCGTGATAACTTGTTTTTTGCAAAAGTCATATTGTAACGCCTCATTTTCAATACCAAAATCTTGGCCAAAATATTAGTAACACTTCCAAATATAGGATATTCAACACTCAAACACATATTTACAATATGGCCAAAGGTAGAAATCCATTTATACAGGACCAAAATAAATCCAATAAATAAGAGTTATTTTAAAATGCGGAAGTCTTTTAGGTTCATGGCAAATAAAATAACACAACATAAACTAAAGGAGTACAGAAGAGCCTACAAAGCTCACTCCATGGGTGCATTCCCTTGATCTCTACTAAGTTATTCACCTGAAAAATGATAATATGGGGTGAGATTACACATCTCAGTAACTACTAAATATTTCCACCGCATACAAGTAAATAATGTATGATAAAAAGGCATAAACTTATTTCATAAATATAAATATATATACCATACTTTCTCTTACAAAGATTATTTGTAAAAGTAGTTATCAATATAAAATATGACTTTATATATATAAATATATTATTTCAGAAGTTCTCATCATATGTCTTTACAAATCATTCATCAGTCTATCAAATCCTTGATCTGTTCAGAAATGCATTATGCAGTATGCAGCCTCCCTTATACCACCTCCATCCGTATACCGCTGACTGGAGCCATAGGCTAACACATAGTCCAATAGAAACTTATTCATTTGACTGAATTGTTCCAAGCTCACCAAATCTTAAGATACACCCGGCCAAAGGTATAGAGCTTAAATCTGGACTATGGCTCCCCTCCTTTAAGATAACAACTAAGGAGGTGTCACATGTCCCACAACTCCAATGAAATCCCGGCCAGAGGAAAACATGGAAGATGGGGCCCTGAAACAAGTACCATCCACTGTGCACCGAGTGGTGGCATAAATCATTCTTATCATTCAAATCCCTCCTTACTCCACCCATCACATTACAACCGCCATGATGAATGTATTTACTCAAAAATAATGCATTATTATACCATTATATACATTGATATGCGTATTTATGAATAGTGAAATACTATGCGTATATGTGAATAATAAAATACGGTATATATACATGAATAGTAAAAATGAAGAGTACATACGGTATGTATACGTGAATAGTAAATACGGTATGTATACGTGAATAGTATTATGAATAGTAAATATGGTATACGTGAATAGTAAATGTGAATAGTAAAAATGAATAGTAAATACGGTATAAGTGAATAGTAAGATGAATAGTAAATACGGTATAAGTGAATAGTAAGATGAATAGTAAATACGGTATACGTGAATAGTAACGTACGTATAAATAGTACCTCTGCAGATTTGCAAATCAAAGTTCCCACACCAGATCTTAAAACCATAAATATTTTCTAAATATTCTTGCCAAAATAGTAAACAAACAAATTTATAATCATACATAATTCACAAGTATAAGGAAGAATATTCAGAGTTACCTGTTACTTGCTAATACCCGAATCACCAACCAGCTATTATAACTCTCAAGCAAATATCTCTCTACTCTCTCTCTCTCTCTCTACCTCTCTCTATGGCTCTTAGAAGTTGTGAAGAATGAAATGAAATGGAAGGTCTATTTATAGTTGGAAAATGGGTCTTTAAGTGTAATTTTCGTTTCTGGGTCGTTTTACGTAATTTTAACAAAAATATAAAAAGAAGAACCCGTGAACCTCTCAGCCGCCTCGTGAAAAATTTTGAAAATTTTTAATAATATTTTAATATTTTAATAATATAATATATATTATTATTTAAATAATAAATTATTATTGAGTGGGTCCCGCGGCCAAAATTTTCAAAACTCACGAGAGTTTCTGTCGGCAGAGGAGAAATAATTTGACGTGGGTCCCACATGAATAGTAAATACGTATTTTGGAATAGTAAATACCGTATTTTTAAATAGTAAATACGTATTTGTGAATAGTGAACACTATTCATATTTCACAAATTTCAAGTATTAAATACGTATTTGCGAATAACATATATATATATATATATATATTTTTTTTTTTAAATACGTATTTGTAAATAGTAAAAACGTATACGTGAATAGTAAATACTATTCACGGGGCCCACAAAATACTGATTTCAAATTTATTACTTTCCAAAAATAGAGCCTACTAGTCTTCCCAAAATAGGTTTATGTTCAAGATATTAGATTCAAAATTCAGGATGTTACATTTCTCCCCTCCTAAAAGAAAATTTTGTCCTCAAAATTTCGCTATAATAAGAATTCTAACCTATTTAAATAAATGAGGATAGGTTTGTCGCATGCTCTCCTCCGTTTCCCAAGTAGCATCTCCGGGAGCCATTCCTTTACACACAACCTTTACAAGCTAATAGCCTTGTTCCTCAATTACTTATCCCCCGCATCAACAATCCGCTCCGACTCAGCTTTATATATCATATTATCCCTAAGTCCTATCTCTTTCCCAAACATGCTTACCAAGCACACAACACAATTTTCGTTCATCCTGTACCCAAAGTAATATTCAGACACAGGATCCACTAGTTCCTTATTTGAGCGCTTGGTTACACTGGCCTCACAGGCCAGTTCATTCTTCCTTTCTGCTTATTTCATTGTATTACCACGACACTGGATATTCAGATCTTACAGCTTAAGAAGTTACCCTCAGGCCATAATAACCACAATATGATATAATCTGATTATTTTGCCAACCTTAAGATAAACTTTAGACATACAGGTCTAATGTTACCATGATAGGCAACAAACACAATACTAGGCACATAAGTCTTATAGCCTAGAGATACCACCATATGCAAACTAGCTCAACGGGTCTTACCGCTTCAAGCCTCTGCTCGTCTATCCTATACCCGTGCTTCCTCAATTCAAGTTTAAGAAAACACTTACTTACTAAATCTAGCTTTCACCAATGGCAAGTAATTCAAAAACAAGTACATTTGGCAAGATTCCGCAAACTAAGTATATCCACAACAGTTTCCAACCTCTTCTAGCTTGTACACCTTCCACCACAATCATAATTTAAAAGTCAATTCTTGTTCTAATTTCGCAAGGATTCATTCCATGAGACATCATAGTTTATAAATGTCGATTACAAACTGGTCTTAAATCCTGTTGTAAATATTGCGTAAAAATTTCCAAACACAGCAAGTGCATTGGTAAGTTCAAAATTCAAATACTCAGGGACCTAGCAACTATTTTAAATAGTCACCAACTCCGAATACATTCCAGGTTCCAACTTATTCTACTCAACTCATCCATGAAACACTCAATTCATTATTTCTAAAGAAAGATTCTATTATCAAGATCATTTTCTATGCTAGATAAACAGTTGGCAATTCTCTGAACACCTTACACATGTTGGTATCACATTTTGTTCCCTATTTCTCTCAAATCAATTAATACCATATTCTAATATCTCAATTTATTCAATCAATTCAGTCTCCTAAAGAATCAATACAACTGTTAAGTTAAACTGTTATATTACATTTCTTCTAGTAGCAACCCTCTAGATCCCCTACCAACTTTCAGATTCATCATCCTATTTCTAAAACCCCGATTATTCATACTAGATTCATCATACTCCATAGCTTATATCATTTAAGAACTATCCTCAAACTTTCCCCAAAAATGATAATTGTCAAATTACAAATCAACTCTTAGAACTTCAATATCAGCAAAACAGAGATATCATGTGTCCTCAATAATATCCATAGAACATTCATGTTTCACAATTCCTAGACTAAGATCTAAAACATTCAAATATTATTCTCACAATCTCAGCATTGTTCACATGATTCGAATTCAATCCTTAGTATCTCAAAGACATATACTAAATATCATCTGTTCCTCTCATAGTTATCTATTAATCACACCCAAATAACATACTAATATTGTAACATAAATCACCGGATTTCATACTTTCATAATTAGACATACTATCTTAACTCAGATTGAATTCAAGTCTATTCTCAAATATTCCCAGACATTAATAGTCAAGTTTACAATTTGATTCTTATAACCTCAACATCAACTGATAATTCGTGTTTCCCCAAAAATACCCATTATACATACTAAGATCATGATTCACAATTCCTAATCTAATTCTTGGATTATACGAAGACTATCTACAACCTCAGCAGTATTCACAAGGTTCTAATTCTACCTCAACCTGCAATATCACAAAGGCTCATTTCGTTCTTGAGTTCTATTCAGCTTAGATTAAATTAAAGCCTATCCTCAATATTTACTATATTCATTCTAACATCTTACTGGCATTCCTAAGGATCACCATTTCATACCTTTCCATCGATCTTCCAACATGTTTATCCAAAAACCTTAGTCTTTGAATTATCTGTGACAAATTCATAGAGTTCTTCGGATACTCAGAGAGTGAAGAATGCTCTCGGGTTAATTGGCACAACTCATCATCATTTCAAATCTTCGGATTCTCTCCGGTTCATCTAATATTATTAGGAAGTCACCCTTCCCAAGATTACTATCACCTTAGCACGCTTACGCTTAAAATCCTATTTTCAAATGTCAATTCCGACATCTTGAGTCAGCTGCACATCCAAGACAGATTTCTTAGATAAATGCGCGTATAAACGTCCAAACTTAATTTCTTGAAAACACAGCTAGCAATAAATGCCATAGCGATTTCTGTCTGCAAAGGTCTAGGAAACTGCGACCCCTAACGGTGGCTAGGGTGCACTAGGGTGCGGTGCCATAAAATTTTCCGCATAACAACAAAATCTACATGATTCTGAGCTAACGACAGATGAGAATCCGATGCTGCTTAACAAAATATAGACGTTGCTAGCCCAGCTATAAATCGAGTAAAGAAAGAGTAAATGTTTCACGTTTTCTCAAACTTCACAAAACCTCCACATATTCATTTCCTCTCCGATCGTAACCTTCACTATAACCTTCCACATTATCCTTAAACATGGCCGGTTCAAGTAACTCTATTCCAGTCTCCGATTCATTCAACCCTTTCTTTCTTGAAGCCTTACTTCATGACTATCAGACTAACATGTTGTCTGATTTGTCAAACAATGCATCATACCCTTATTCTTCTTTACTTCCCCAAAATCCCGTAAGTATGAACGTTCATTCATCTGCCTCAACGATTAACATTCCTACTCCTCCTCCAAGGATACAAGATTCTATTTTTACAACTACTAACAGAAAGGAATCTGAAGCAGGTCCATCAAGGCGACCTGTCCAAAGATGTCGTAATATGGCAGATCTTATGGAGTCCACGGTACCTTCTCAACCAAGGAATCCTGGTTCTAGCTTGACGGAGACTACTAATCCATTCTCATGTAGTTGCTGCCATGTTCTACGAGAGATCATTCATACCAATGGACTTCAATACCATAAACTTGAAGTTCATGGGAGGATTGGTATGATATGCCACGCTGTCTTTCACCAGGACGTACAAGGAGGTTCTTCCAGTCCTCAGGTATTTGACTTTGGTAAGAAAAATTTAGAAGATGTCAAACATTTTCTAGAAAATTATTGTTTGAATCAAAATTCTTTAGGGTATGTCCTGGTGTCAGATCCCCTATCAGCCTACTATGAGGCCCTTTGTGTTGGTTTGGAATGGACTAAAAATCAAAATGAACTCCCTAATAGTTCATTTCCAACCAATACAGAAAATATATCCAATAAAGGAAAAGAGCTCATGGTTGTAAATAATAATCCTTCAGTCCCCATACCTAGTAATCCATACCGATCAAGAGCTGAACAAAATATTAGAGCTGCATCAATGTCAATAAATGATCTTAGAGACTTATTCCATTTACCTCAACAAGAAGCGGCTCAACAAGTTCGTCTATGCAAAAATGTTCTAATGAAAATATGCCATAGGGGAGGAATAAAGCATTGGCCTTATGTAAAAATTCGAAGCACTATGAAGCAAATAGCTAGATTGAGAAGAACAATGTCTCCTGATGGTCCTCTCTCAAGAGCAGCCGCTCAGGAAGAAATTAATAGACTTAAACTTGAGATAGTCGAAGCTTGCGGTGGGATTGTACCAACTGTTGTTCTTGATGCTTGAATTAATATAGTCTACTCTTCTTAGCCTTCTTGCTAATGTTTGTAATCTCTATTCTAGGATTCATAAGGATTTTCGAGTTTTCCTGCCAAACTCAACTTTATCTTATTAAATTCAAACTTAAGCCAGTTATTCTGTATAATCAAGACTATGCCCGTATTCTGTTATGGTATTGTCATATGTTACTCATATAAATTAGCTAGGTAAGTGAAAATCTAGCGAAAATCTCTTCATACTTTTCACAACGGCAACTAATTGAATAAACATCAAATAGGGGCTTAGTCTTTCAATCACTTTCTTAGACACCAATAAAAATATTCATCCTAGAAAAGTAATTTTGGGCCTACAGAATCCAATATTCAATAAATTTTCTACTTACCAACTTCCGCTACGCAGCTCTGAAATTTAATCTCAATCACATCCTCAAATCATAAATCCTCATTATCAATCACTTGAATATTTTGATTAACCCATTCTTCTCCTATCATGAATGTCACAAGAAAATTGGTAAAAAGAATCCAAAGCTATAAAGGAAAATGCACATGTTATGATATTTAATTTGCCATGACCTCAAAATTTTTATTTAGAAAACTGATAGGAAATTTACAGATTGACCAGAACCTTTGCTCTGATACCAAAATTGTAACGCCTCATTTTCAATACCAAAATCTTGGCCAAAATATTAGTAACACTTCCAAATATAGGATATTCAACACTCAAACACATATTTACAATATGGCCAAAGGTAGAAATCCATTTATACAGGACCAAAATAAATCCAATAAATAAGAGTTATTTTAAAATGCGGAAGTCTTTTAGGTTCATGGCAAATAAAATAACACAACATAAACTAAAGGAGTACAGAAGAGCCTACAAAGCTCACTCCATGGGTGCATTCCCTTGATCTCTACTAAGTTATTCACCTGAAAAATGATAATATGGGGTGAGATTACACATCTCAGTAACTACTAAATATTTCCACCGCATACAAGTAAATAATGTATGATAAAAAGGCATAAACTTATTTCATAAATATAAATATATATACCATACTTTCTCTTACAAAGATTATTTGTAAAAGTAGTTATCAATATAAAATATGACTTTATATATATAAATATATTATTTCAGAAGTTCTCATCATATGTCTTTACAAATCATTCATCAGTCTATCAAATCCTTGATCTGTTCAGAAATGCATTATGCAGTATGCAGCCTCCCTTATACCACCTCCATCCGTATACCGCTGACTGGAGCCATAGGCTAACACATAGTCCAATAGAAACTTATTCATTTGACTGAATTGTTCCAAGCTCACCAAATCTTAAGATACACCCGGCCAAAGGTATAGAGCTTAAATCTGGACTATGGCTCCCCTCCTTTAAGATAACAACTAAGGAGGTGTCACATGTCCCACAACTCCAATGAAATCCCGGCCAGAGGAAAACATGGAAGATGGGGCCCTGAAACAAGTACCATCCACTGTGCACCGAGTGGTGGCATAAATCATTCTTATCATTCAAATCCCTCCTTACTCCACCCATCACATTACAACCGCCATGATGAATGTATTTACTCAAAAATAATGCATTATTATACCATTATATACATTGATATGCGTATTTATGAATAGTGAAATACTATGCGTATATGTGAATAGTAAAATACGGTATATATACATGAATAGTAAAAATGAAGAGTACATACGGTATGTATACGTGAATAGTAAATACGGTATGTATACGTGAATAGTATTATGAATAGTAAATATGGTATACGTGAATAGTAAATGTGAATAGTAAAAATGAATAGTAAATACGGTATAAGTGAATAGTAAGATGAATAGTAAATACGGTATAAGTGAATAGTAAGATGAATAGTAAATACGGTATACGTGAATAGTAACGTACGTATAAATAGTACCTCTGCAGATTTGCAAATCAAAGTTCCCACACCAAATCTTAAAACCATAAATATTTTCTAAATATTCTTGCCAAAATAGTAAACAAACAAATTTATAATCATACATAATTCACAAGTATAAGGAAGAATATTCAGAGTTACCTGTTACTTGCTAATACCCGAATCACCAACCAGCTATTATAACTCTCAAGCAAATATCTCTCTACTCTCTCTCTCTCTCTCTACCTCTCTCTATGGCTCTTAGAAGTTGTGAAGAATGAAATGAAATGGAAGGTCTATTTATAGTTGGAAAATGGGTCTTTAAGTGTAATTTTCGTTTCTGGGTCGTTTTACGTAATTTTAACAAAAATATAAAAAGAAGAACCCGTGAACCTCTCAGCCGCCTCGTGAAAAATTTTGAAAATTTTTAATAATATTTTAATATTTTAATAATATAATATATATTATTATTTAAATAATAAATTATTATTGAGTGGGTCCCGCGGCCAAAATTTTCAAAACTCACGAGAGTTTCTGTCGGCAGAGGAGAAATAATTTGACGTGGGTCCCACATGAATAGTAAATACGTATTTTGGAATAGTAAATACCGTATTTTTAAATAGTAAATACGTATTTGTGAATAGTGAACACTATTCATATTTCACAAATTTCAAGTATTAAATACGTATTTGCGAATAACATATATATATATATATATTTTTTTTTTTTTAAATACGTATTTGTAAATAGTAAAAACGTATACGTGAATAGTAAATACTATTCACGGGGCCCACAAAATACTGATTTCAAATTTATTACTTTCCAAAAATAGAGCCTACTAGTCTTCCCAAAATAGGTTTATGTTCAAGATATTAGATTCAAAATTCAGGATGTTACACATATACCTTTTAACATAAGATCCCCATACGTTTTAGATTTTGGTATTTGAGACTTTGGTAATCGAATGATATATATTTCTTTTGGAGTAGCTTTTTGCAAAGTCACTTTGTGCGTCTAACTACATCTTTCAATTGTGCGTGTAGCTTGCGGCACCAATTCCTCTTTTATTATTATTTTTTTAAAAAAAATGTTTATTGTGTGCTGATTTTTTTTATATTATTAAAAGCATATGGTTAGCTATTTTTGGGAGTAGTGGAGTCATTTCAATTTACCTTATCGAGTCTGTTGGATAGTGATATTAGTAATTCTAGATATTAGCTATGATCCTAGATTTTAGCTAGAATAAATAGAAATATAAAATGTAATTAAAATGTTAAATATATTGTACCGTAATAAACTATAATAGGAATATATTGATTTTATTATTATTAATTAGATTATATAATATAATCGATTTCTATTAATATCTCATATCATATATCTTTTTTTATTATATTATTTATATTAGAAAATCTTATTATATATTATATTTATTATATAGAATATATATATCGAATATATTGATTTTATTATTATTAATTATATTATATAATATAATTGATTTCTATTTATAGTAATTATATTAATATTTCATATTATATATCTTTTTTTATTATATTATTTATATTAGAAAATCTTATTATATATTCTATTTATTATATAGAATATATATCTATTTATTTTATATTTTACATATTTTGATCACATACCATGTGAAGCGATTTATTATTTATCAATAAAGGAAGCACAATAATTTTAATGTTTATGCTAGTTGTGTCTGATGCTATATTAATTAATATTCTTTCATTCTTTAGATAATATCCGCTGCATAATGAAATAGGACATGCTTAGATTTGATATCAAGATATCCTCGTATCCTACATTTAATTAAATGATAGAAAAGTATATAAAAGATAATTAAGTAATAGAAATAATTTAGGAATTGTTTTATGTGTGTGTTTTAAATAATTAGACTTTACTCAGATAGGTATTTGAGTTATAATATGTGTTGGCTCTTGTATCGAATACTTAAATTATTATACTCTTGAATAATTTAAAAAGTCATGATGCCCTTGAGTAATTGATATATTCAATGAAGAAATTGATAACTGTGACAAGATTGAATTTCCTGATTGTGTGTGATTGTAATGAATTAATAGTGGGAGGATAGCTTGGGACGGTACCTCCTAAGTGATGAACACAACTTTTGGGCTTTATGCCACTGATGTGAAAATGATAGTATCCGTTCTTCCCAAAGTGGTGTCTGGCAGGGTTTCCCGGGACACTAGTAGCAACTTTGGGAAGAGGTGTGCACACTAGGAAGAGATGTTTTGATGATGGCCAATTTGATGATTTGTGACTGGCAGGGTTTCCCGGGTCACAGGGTAAACTGGCAGGGTTTCCCGGGTTTACCATGGTTCTCTTCCCACTAATTAGACTGGTAGGGTTTACCTGGTCTATCATGAATTTAATAAAGATAATGAATAATATTTGATTTGATGTGTATGTATATTATGAATATAGAAATTGATATTTGATTCAATTACTACGTATATTGGATTTGATTATATTTGATTGTGATTTATTAGAATTACCAGCAATTGCTGATGTTTGTGTTCATGGGCTGCGATGATCATTCGGGGGAGCAGAATTTCAATGAAGCAGGTGCCGAGGGTTGGGGCTAGCAGTGAGAAGTGAGGAGCATAGTCAGCTGTTTATTTTACTTTATTTTGTTCTAATTAAAAACACATATATTTTGTTTAAGTTTGAATTTACTTTATTTGTAATAAGTAGCCTTGCACTTGTCCCAGTACAAGTGCGGCAGTAACACTCCCAAGGTTGTTTATTTCGAATTTTATTAATTTATTTATGAAAATCATTTAAATTTTTGTTATTATAATGGTTAGAAATTGGGGGTGTTACAAAAACACAGGGCAAATATCGCCGGAAATCACAAACAGCACAAGAAGAACGAACAGAGAGCAACGCTCGAAGGAGCCAAAATCAGAGGAAAAAAACAGACGAATTGAGCACAAAGAAGGTGCTCGTAGGACTCAAACGTGGAAGAAAAAAAAGTCGATCTACCTTGAGTGGCGAGGCGGCGCTTGATGGACTCAGCGATTGAGGCTGCGCCGGGATCAACGGAGGGGATCAATCTGCTGGAGAGGATGCGAAATGCACAGCGAAGAGTTTGAAACTCTTGAGAATTAGGGATTGCGGTTCTTGAACCTGGACATTCTTGACCCAAAAAAAAAAAAAAGAAAGAAAAGGAGCCACCTGGGCATTAACCAAAAGAAAAAAGGGACCAACTGTAATTCAAATTCCACATGGCAATCAGTTCAAACAGACGTTACTAAGCAACTAACCGTGTTGTGAGTTTTTAACAAATTTAATTGTTCTTTGGCATTTAAGGTACCATTAATAAATATTTGTGCTGGATGCTCTTTCAGTAATTGTTTGTTAGTGAAAATGCACCTTAACCCCGATTCTATTTGCAAAAGTTGAAGAGAATAATTGTAAAATTCTCAAATGGATACTTGAGGTGTACTGTGAAGCCTTGGGTCAGGCAGTGAGCTTTGAGAAATCGAGCATCTTCTTCTCCTCAAACACACCACGAGTGTTAAGGAGGCAGTATCAACATGCCTGGGGATATCTTATTTGGACCTTGCTGGAAAGTATCTTGGGTTGCTGATGGTTTAGGGCCAATCTAAATCCGCAGCCTTGGCCTTTGAGAGGGACCGATTGGCTTGAAACTGCAACGTTGGAAATAGAAGCTTCTCAATTTTGCTACAGAGAAACATTAATCAAAGCAATGGCGAACGCTATTTCCTACATACCCCATGTCGTGCTTCCTTTTCCCCAAGAAATCACGTATGGAGATTGATAGCTTAGTCTCCAATTTTTGGTGGGGTCAGAACAGTCATTCGAGAACACTACATTAGAAGAACTGGAAGTACCTATTTAGAAGAAAATGGGATGGAGGTATGGGTTTCCGCCATCTTCTTTGTTTTAATCAAGCCCTTTTAGCCAAAACAGCATGGAGACTGCTCCAACAACCAAATGATTTGTGATGCCAAATATTGAAAGGGATTTACTTTCCTCAAGAGAGCTTTGCTGAGGCAAAAAAGGGGAGGCATGCCTCATGGGGCTAGACGAGCCTTTTGGTGGGACGGGACCTTTTACTCAAGGAGGTTTGCTGGAAATTGGGCAACGGGAAGTTTGTTGGTGTATGGATTGATCCCTGGATTCCAGGGTTAAAAAACTTTATATTACAATGTACCAATAAGACTGAGGGAGACAACAAACTAAGAGTAGCTGATCTCATAAGTAATGGCGGCTGGAATCTGGGTGCCATTGAATCAATGATTAGCAGAGAGGCAAGGATGCTAATTTCGCAAATTCCAATTGCTACTATGAATCGTGCTGATTTTGCAGTGTGGCTACATAATAAGGATGAATGTAGCCCCAAAGACCCAGGTATGTCCTACTCTACTCCTAATTTGCTGTGGAAAAACATACGGAAAGTATAGGTGCCCCCAAAAGTTCAACACTTCCAGCGGCGTGATTATAGGGGCTATAGCAACTAAAGAGGCTCTCTTTAGGAGAAAGTGTGCTGTGAACCCATTATGTCCTATTTGTCTGATTGAATGTGAGACCATTGAACATCTTCTATTTTTATGTCCATGGACCAAATTATGCTGGTTTGGTAGCCCGTTGGGCATTAGATTTGATAAATGGACTGTGAAACGCTGTGAGGATTGTTTGCATGACATGCTGTGTGGAGAGAATATATTAGGGAGGCATGGGAAATTGTTGTTTGCCATGACATGCTGGTGGATTTGAAGGAAGAGATGTAATTGGGTGTTCAATGAGGAGCGGCCTGATGCCAGTTGGGTGGTGAGGATGGTTAACATGCAGATGGAGGAATTTTGGAAGGCAAAGGATAGGAGGGTGAATGAGTCTAAAAGGCTCTATGCCAAAGGGATAGTTAGGAATAAGGAGTGGAACGCAGCAGGTTCTGATTCGATTAAGATCAATGCTGATGGGGCTTACCAGCCAGCTAATGGAAGGGTGGGAATCAGTGTTGTATGCAGGAACAATGACAGTGAATTCGTTGGGGGTTTGGGGAGGAAAGTGTCTGCATCATCTCCGTTAATGGCCGAGTGTTTAGCCATAAGAGAAGCATTAAAGCTCAAAAATAAGTTCCCTGAATTCCAAGTAATTATAGAAATTGATAATGAAATGTTGTATAGACTGCTGATACAATATAGCCCTAAAGGTTGTGATTGGCGTTGTAGGGAGCTGATATAGGAAATTCTTGATTTGTGTGATTCTTTGGACGAGGTCTCTTTTTCCCTGGTGTTGAGGGTAGGAAATAAAGTTGTGGATAGGCTAGTAGTTGATGCAGCAAAGGAGATGCACCAGCATGATTGGCTGGACTTTCCAACATCTCCTTGAAGCAACATTATTCTGTGTGATGCTAAGGTTTCTAGAAGTAACTGTAATATTGATTCAGGTGTACGAAATAGAGAAGGAATAGGTTAATTGATATAGCTGTGTATCTAAGTTAGTGATATAGGATTGATGTTTTCTGGTAAGATGTGTGGTAGGTTGTATTCTAGGATTTTTTTTTTAAATTGGTTTTAGCTATTGGTGGTTGTAGTTCTTGTTTCTTTGGTAATAAAATTTGATTTTTCTAGGCAAAAAAAAAAAAAAAAAAACAGAAAGATATGATTAAGAACGTAAATTTAAGGGAAAATACAATAAAAGGAACTTTAAAGATGTCAAAAGACAAAAATGTGTTTTGAATATTCATAATGTCAGACAGTTTGATTCGTGCTTTTCAAAATTAAAAGAAAATGACAGAATCCTCCTTCAGAGTTTAATTTTCACTTTGACAGAATTAATTGTAAAAAACTTATCCGAAATTGTAAAATCTTTTATCAAAACTTATGAAACTCTTATCAGATCTTGTGAATTTTGATTTGCAACTTATGAAATCCTTTAAGGAAATTATGAAATTCATTTGAGAAGTTGTCAAAACCTTATCCAAATTTATGAAACTCTTATTAGATCTTGTGATTTGATTTGCAACTTGTGAAATTCTTATGATAACTTGTGGAAAACTTTATTTAAACTTGTGAAAACTTTTATCGGAACTTGTAAAATCGTGTTTTCCTTTTTGTTCTTAATTTTCAACTTTGAGAGATAAAGTTGTCATTTCCTTTTAATTTTGAAAAGGATGAATCATGTCATAACACTTTTTTAGCGTTATGAATTTTCTGGACACTTCTTTATCTTTTGACATTTTTAAAATTCTTTTTAAGGGATTTGCCTTAAATTATAAGGAAAGGTGAATTAATTTTATGTTGGATCAGCTTTCCCTACTATTAATGCTTTTTAATTTTTGGGTGGAGGTTAACATTAATAGGTTATGATTCGAAGGTAGAGCCCACAAGTATTTTCTCATGTACACATAGCATTTTAAAGTATTTTATGATGTATCTAGAATCTTAAAGTATTTTTTTAGGTACGTCGAGAAGCTTAACGTATTACCTTCGGTCCTAATTATAAGAGCTAGTTGACTTTCTTTAGAGAGATTAAGAAAGCTAAATAAGTTACTTAATCATTTCATCTATTAAATATTCTTAAATTATATATTAGTTTATTAGTTAAACTAATAAGTTTGAAGAAAAAAATAAAAATAAAAATACTTTAAAGTAATTTAATTAGCTTCCTTAATCTCTTCAAAAAAGTCAACTAGCTCTTATAATTAGGATCGGAGGGAGTATTTTGTAGTGCATTCAATATTGAAAATATTTTTTTAGGTGCGTTTTCAACACCTTAAATTATTTTTTGGGCAGCGAACACCAAGGCACAAGTAATATTTTAGGCTGTCTAAACAAATACTTCAGGATACTGGATTTAAAAAAAAAAAACTTCTAGTGATGGACGTAACTTAAATCTAATTTTAAAAATGAGGCAAGTGAATATTGATGCATGGCCAGCCTTGAAAATATCGGTTTTATTCAGTGACACTCATAATTGGTGGAGATTGTTGCTGTTTTTATTAAAGTGATTCCTGCAAGTTTGGTAGTATATAATTTGGAGCTTTCTTGGAATTTTCATATGAAAAATGGAACAATTATTGAAGGGGAACGATGATTTGTTGAATTGTGTCTAGAACCAGCAATATATAATAGTACTATAGAAATGTTAATATAATGTGACAAAACCAAAATAATTAACAAGGCCCACCATATTATAACCTCGTTTAAAGCTCATAATTTTATCACATTTCGTGAGTCCAAGATCATTAACTTTATCAAATCAACCCTTAATCTATCTAAAAGTGTAAACAATTAAAGGGGAAATTTATTGGAACTAAGAAAATGTCAAAAAAGTTTAAAAGAAAATTTAGATGTCAGAAAAGTCTCTTTAACATCTCTTTTTGTGGGATTAACAACTTTCATATATGGGATTAACAATTCTTTAGGATTTTTCTAATATCTGAATTTCCCTTACAATATTTTTTTGACTTTTTTTTTTGTGCCTTAGAACCTGAAATGAATTTCCCCAAAATTAAATGACATGTAGTGGTAAAAGGGAAAACTAGTGGTAAACATCTACAATATATTTTTTTGGAAAATTTTAACAAAATACCACTTGAACTTAAAAATTATAAAGGGGTGATTTCTCAATAAAACAAATTTTCAATTGCTTCACTATTTTTGTTAATTTCATTATTGTTGTTGTCAATAAGATTTTCAAATTCAAATGGTATTTTTCTATCTTTTTTCCTTTTTTTTTTACTTGGACGTCAAAATTTTTAAAATAAAAAGTAACTCTTCTATCTTTAAGCAAAAATATTCCAAAACTAATTGTTCTTTTTTTTTTTAAGAAAAAAAATCTAAATATGAATTTTAATAAAATCTAGGACTGTCATAAATCCAACAAAATTTTAGATTAAATTTATCCTCTCCAATATCCTACTCCTTCGGGTCCTTCTTATAAGACACAAATTAACAATTCTCACAAAATCAAGAAAAACAGTTAAAGTCAATAAAATTCTCCTAGAATTATGTAATTTCCAATATTACCCCTACTAATTGTATTAAACTCTAACATCATATTAATTATTACTCTCACCCACTACCCTGTTGGATATGATTAGTTTTGATGGTGTCTTATATAGATGCCATTAGTAAGAGTAAAAAGCTTGTATAATATATTTATCTCCTACAGTGACTAACTACTATGCTTAATGTAGATTAGTCTAAGTTGAATCATGCAGAATAATCAAGAAGGAGATAAGGGATTAATGGAAAGAAGAAATTGCAGAGAATGTCAAGGAAGCAAGAAGCTATCAAAGTATTTTGGGAATAATCAAGAAGAAGAGGAAATATTGAAGAAGATATAGAACTTGTAGAGAATGATAAGTCTAAGTTTAATAAGAGAGAATGATCAAGAGAAGAGAAGAAAGAAAGATTTGAATTGTGGAAAATGATCAAGAGAAGAAGAAAGAAAGGAAGAACTTGTTGAATGGAATGAAGATATCATTATTCAAGCTCTAGAAGTTTCCACGATCAAATAGAAGTTGGAATGACTCAATTCGGAGTTAAAACAAGCAAAAACGAGGTTCTGGATGAGAAAACTCGAGTTAAGGACTCAAAACTCGAGTTTTAAGTGTCTTCAGCATCTCTGGCGTCTCTGGACTAGGAAAACTCGAGTTTACAAGTGAAAACTTGAGTTTGCAAGTGAAACCTAGAGGTTACAAGCAAAACCTCGAGTTTTCAGCACTGATCAGCAACTCTGGTCTACTCTGTTTCACGTTCAGCTCGAGCGAGGTCTGGTAATTCGACGATATCTCCCAAACTAGAGATCAGATTGAGACAAAACCAAAATCATATGAAACTAGACTCCCAATGTGTCATTTTGGTATAAAATTCAAGTCCAAAGGAGTTCAAATAAAGTAGCTATGATTTTTTTTGAAGTTGCAACAAGAATCAACATCACAATCCAGAACGAGCTTCAGTATTTTGAGTGTAACTCACAAATTAAAAATCGGATTGAGTTAAAATCAGTGGCATATAAAAGTAGACTCATAGAGCTTTCCATCAAGACTTGAACAGACCAAAACGGAGTTGAGACCAGGGAGATATGGCCTTTGAAAGTTTGATAGTCAGTTCTGGACGTTGCAAAAACGCTGGTCAAGAACAGCCTTCATTCATCGGATCATCACGGACATAATACAATGAATTTGGAGCTGATTCTTCTTGCATTGGATTCTTACCTCGATCCTGGACATGTAAACTTGAGTCTGAGATTGACAAAGAATTTTCAAGTTTTCCATATTTTGGAAAAACTCGAGGTTTCAGTTGAAACCTCGAGGTTTGGTTTTACAGAGATAATCTCAAGTTTTCTGAACAAAGTCAAAACTCGAGGTTTGTAGAGAAAACTCGAGGTTTACATACACAGAGACCTCTCAACTTTTTCTAAGAAATTGCAAAACTCGAGGTTTTTGGGAAAACTTCGAGGTTTTGTCATACAAAAAGTCTCTTAGTTTTTGAACATCTGAAAACCTCCAATTTCCATCTCAAACCTCAAGGTTTCGCTTGATTTGAAAAATTTAGTTTTCACAAATTTTGAGAAAACTCGAGATTTAGTAAAAATCCTCGAGGTTTTGACTGGCAGAGAAAACTTAGATTTTAACCAAGTTTCAAAACCTCCAGTTTTGTTGAAAACCTCAAGTTTTGAACTTGACAAGATTTTCTCAAAGTTTTCACATTGAGTGAAAACTCGAGGTTTTGGGAAAAACCTTGAGTTTTGTGGAGGCAGAGAACATTTAAAACTTTCTCATGTTTCAAAACCTCCAGTTTTGTAAAAAACCTCTAGTTTTGAGTTTGACAGAATTTTCTCAAAGTTTTCACAGCAAGTGAAAACTCGAGGTTTGAGGACAAACCTCGAGTTTTGTCCAGACAGAGAGCATCTATGTTTTCTCACTTTTCAAAACCTCCAGTTTTACTTCAAAACCTCAAGGTTTCTGCATTGGCGCAAAACTTCAAAGTTTTCACATTTGCACAAAACTCGAGTTTTGGTGAGAAAACTCGAGGTTTTGTCAAACAGAGAGCAAACAACTTTTCTCAGTTTTGAAAACCTCCTGGTTTCAAGAAAACCTCAAGGTTTTCCTTTTAACGTGATTTTTCAAAACTTTCATATTTGAATGAAAACATGAGGTTTGGTGAGAAACCTCGAGGTTTTTGTTGGGATTCGTACACGCAGCGGATTAAAATTTCTTACGAATCCTTCCAAAGGATCACTCAACGACGTTTAAATCAGAGTTAAGAAAACCGAATCATACCTTGTGTTGAACTAGTCCGCGTTCCGTTCCTTTGATCAGGTGGGCTACCTTCTCGAACAACACGTCCGCGTCTTGTTCCTTTGATCAGGTGGGCGATCAACACGTCCGCGTCTCGTTCTTTCGATCAGCAGAAGTCGACTCTTGGATCGGCTTCCTCTACTGGTATCCACACGAACAATCCCCAAACACGGTTGCAGCAGCGTGCTAGCGCTTCTTGTGCGTCTCTCTCTCTCAAGTTGCTCCAGGGTTTCTCGCAGCTTTTCTAAATACGCTTAACTGAAAATCCCGTAGGTTTTTCTAAACCCGATAGACGTATTATATAACCAAAATTAATCCTTTATTAATTTTGGAAATTCGGATTTTTGAATCTGGTCAACATATCAATCACATCTATCTCATAAATGAAATTGAATATATTAAAAGCCAGATTTGGAAATTCGAATTTTGAATTTAAATCAAATCTAAATTTAAAGCCTTTTGATTTAATTTATCATCATAAATTAAATCCGAGATATGATATCTATCTATTTAATTAAATCTGAGATACCATATCTCAATTTAATATTAAACAGATATACGATATCTTTATTCGAAATTAAATGAGATACAATATCTCTATTTGTTTCAGATATTTAATTTATCAAATAAATTAAATACTAAACAAATATCATATATAATATTATAATCTCAATTTATTATTATTATTATTATATATATATATATATATATATATATATATATATATATATAAATTCTAGATCAAATTTAGTATTCATTTAATCTCAGATTAATCTGAGATTCAATGAACCTGGACACTTTCACCCGTGTTGGATTATTCTTGTGTGCGACCCTGCAGGCCCATATGAGATTGGCAGTGGGCCAACACTGTATCAGCCCACAAGTCGCAAGCGGCCTCTAGCAAGACATTGCAACTACCCGATTCACATGGGGATCGATGACACGATACTACCTATCGTACAACCATGTCACGTCCCTTTTGTCACGCGATAATTTGGTCAAGGATGAGGCATGGATAATGTCAACTTCCTTTTCTTGACCATTGCTTTCTCGATTCTCGAGTAGTCTAATAAGTGAAATGGAAACTCCTTTCCATCACAGTATGGCCATACATTTCTTAGACTCACTCATCGAGGGGCCCAGCATTATCTCTCTACATATGTGAGGGACAAATCCCATCTTGACCACTCACATTCCTCCGCATGAAAACCACTGATCCTGATCCTAGCCTTTATCATCACCCGGTCAAAGGTGACTTTTGACCAGGTCAAAGATCAGTGACTCATCATGTAGGAATCCATAATGATCTCAGGTCATAGAGCGTCGTGACGCGGTTATACATGAGATAAGCTTATAACTTAATCCATGCAGCTTTCTCATAGTGGGTAGGTCGAGCACCTTGTACTCTTACAAGTGCCCATGACTTTGACTCGTATCTCCATACCTCATCAAAGTCATACTGGTCTTATTTCATCTTCACTCCCGTGTAGATGACCGACCAGGGACATTTAGGATAATCTATAAGATTACCCAGGGATGCAGTTATCAATACGAACATGCAAACGAAAATGATAACAAAAGAGAATACTTTAAATAACTTAAATATCCAAAGTACAATGAATTGCCCCTAGGGCATAATTTCCAACAGTTTTGCCAACCCGAGAGCATTGAACTTTTTTAATATTTTGGATGAAAACCTCCAGTTTTGATGTTTTGGACTTAAATCAATTTTACATGCTACAGTCCAAACCTCAAGGTTTGAGAACAAACCTCAAGGTTTCATCGCTGATCCAGAAATTCAAAACTGACGAATTTGTAAATCCTTCTTGTTTGGTCTCAATACTTTCCAGTATTATTCTCTAATGTTCCTAGCTATGTTTAATCAATTTGTAGTGAGTTTCAGGTGATTAAACGAAGGATTAGATGCAAATCTTCAAAATATTATATTTGTGTTAGAACATCAAAAGCTGTGCAAAAGTTTTAACGGCTAGTTTCTAACGGCTATATTTCTTTATCCAACAGTCATTGAATTTTCTCAACGGTCATATATTGATCTCTACCTATAAAAGAGGACAGATTCAAGCAGAAAAACGCAGAGACACAAGCTTACATCTTCAATATGCTGATACTTTGATTTTCACATCATTCACATTCTGTTTTTCATGTCTGGACGGCTTAGAGAGTGAGATGATTTGTATTATTCTTCAGTGTTCATTTATTTATTTCTGAGAGAGAAGATTTATTGTAATCATTCTATCTATCTGAGAGTTACTCAAGATTGGGTGATCTTGAGTGAGAAACACATTGTGTTGATTACAACTTTTAAGGGGGAGTGAATCCTAGTGAGAGGATTACTTCGAGTATAGAATGTGTAATCAAGCGGTGTGTTGATTACAGTTTATAAAGGGGAGTGAATTCTAATGATAGGATTACCTCTTGTACAAAACGTGTAATCGAGTTGAAAGAAAATAGTGGATTAAAACTCCCAAGTGAAGCTTAGGAACTGGATGTAGGTCAAGGATTGGACCGAACCAGTATAAATCAGTTTGCACATTCTCTTCCCTTATCTCTTACATTTCCAGCATATATGTTTGAATGTGCATATATATTTGAATGACTGATTATTGCTTTATAAACTGATTTCAGTAAGTTACGAAAAGATTTTCAAAGTTCCTAAATTTTTATACTTCACCCAATTCATCCCCCTCTTTGGTTCAGCCGGTTCTTACATATCCTTATTAATTATGGGCATACATGGAAAAAAAATAATTAATGCTCATTGGAAACAAGCAATAGTTTGATAAAAATGACCAAATGCACTTAATAGTTACAACTCTGGTCCTATTTATAAGTCTCATTTTGACCAAATCACACATACCAAGGAGAGGTAGTTAGCTCAATGATTATGAGGTAAATTTTCAACTTTACCCTTATTTATGATTGGGTGCTTTCAACTTTTTCTTCTCTCTCTATTTTCATTAATATAATTAATATAGGCAAAATTGTCACAATCTTATTTATTTGGTCAAAGGGGACTTATAAATAGGACCAAATTTTTTTGATCAAAAGGGACTTATAAATAGGACCAGAGTAGTAGTGCCTTATAATAAAGACCAAAGAGAATATGAATAACGTTTTTTTCCCACTAAATAAAATCTAACTTCCCTACAGCTAAAAGGAGGGTTATACTTATGGACGCAACAAGATGAGTGTTAATATTAATATACTTTAGAATAAAACAAAATTTTAAAAAAGAATATTATAAAAAAAATTATAAGAAAATACCATTTAAACTTCAAAATCTCAAATTAGTAATTTCCTGGTAATACAAGTTGTCAATTGCTTTACTGTCTTATTATTTCTATTATTGTTGTTATCAACAAGATTTTAAAAATCAAGTGGTATTTTTCTATCATTTTTCTAATTTTTTCAATATTATAGGATACTATTAGATATACTATATTGGGGGGAAAAAAAACAAGATAGAACATTGTTACTATAAATTTTGGTCACTACCTCTTTTATTGAGAACTGTAAGAAAATGGTAATAGCATTGATAGTTACTACAACTGGTATAGTCAATATTCTATGGAAAAAAAAAATTGTATATTAGTTCAATGATCGGACAAAATAGTACTAGTAACTGACAACGCTACAAAGCCATTCCAAAACAAAAGGTATGAACTTTAACTAACTCCATATAACTGCCGCTCCAAAATGGTTCAAGTCCGTTAAAAGTGCTCTATGCTAGCTCCTAAATTGATAGCGTTGCTCAAGAGTTGTTCAACTCTGAAGCAGGCTAAACAAATCCATGCCCATATTCTTCTTAATGGTCTATATCATCTCGAACCAGTTTTAGTCCATCACATTCTTCTCTGGGATGTCAAGAACTATAAAAGTATAGCTACGTATGTGCAGCCAATTCTTCTACATTTACGCAATCCAGATTCCTTTTCCTGGGGCTGCACAATTCGGTTCTTCTCTCAGAAAGGTCAGTTCACTGAAGCAATTTCTCTGTACGTTCAAATGCACAGAATTGGACTGTGTCCAAATTCATATGCGATATCCTCTGCTTTGAAGTCATGTGCCAGGCTTGAGTATAAACTTGGCTGTGTATCGATTCATGGGCAAGTTCAGGTATATGGATTCTCTAGTTGTGTTTATGTTCAAACGGCCCTTCTTGATTTGTACTCGAAAGTCGGTGATATAGAGACTGCACGTAAGGTGTTTGATGAAATGTCTCAGAGAAATGTGTTTTCTTGGAATTCTATGTTATCTGGGTATCTGAAAGACAGTAACTTGGCTGTGGCTCGCTTGTTTTTTGATAAGATTCCTAGCAAAGATGTCGTATCTTGGAACTCTATGATCTCAGGGTATGCGAAATCCGGATATATGGACCAGGCCTGTTCCTTATTTCAACAAATGCCTGAGAGAAACTTGGCTTCTTGGAATACAATGATTAGTGGTTACATCGATTTCAGGAGCATACTATATGCAAGAGAATTTTTTGATACAATGCCAGTTAGAAACAGTGTTTCTTGGATGACAATGATTTCCGGGTACTCACGGACTGGGGATACTGAGTCTGCTCGAAAGCTTTTTGACCAGATGGATGACAAAGACTTGCTTTCATTTAATGCTATGATAGCTTGCTATGCTCAGAATAGCGAGCCAAAGGAGGCCCTTGCTCTACTAAACGACATGCTTAAACCAGACATCAATATACACCCTGATAAGATGACTTTGGCTAGTATTATATCAGCTTGTTCGCAATTAGGAGATATAAGATATTGGCATTGGATCGAGTCACGCATGAACGACTTTGGAATTGTTCTGGATGATCATTTAGCGACTGCTTTAATTGATATGTATGCCAAGTTTGGAAGTATTGATAATGCATATGAGCTATTTAATGGTCTGAGAAAGAGGGATTTGGTCGCGTATTCTGCTATGATACATGGGTGTGGAATAAATGGTAGGCCATTTGATGCAATAAGGTTATATGAACAGATGCTTGCAGAGTTTATTTGGCCTAATTTAGTTACCTACACTGGGCTCTTAACCGCATACAATCATGCCAGGTTGGTCGAACAAGGATACCACTGCTTCAAATCCATGAAAGATTATGGACTTGTGCCTTCAGTTGATCACTATGGAATCATGGTTGATCTTTTAGGGAGGGCGGGTTGGTTGGATGAAGCATATAGGCTCATAATCAATATGCCAATGCAACCGAATTCGGGACTTTGGGGAGCTCTACTTCTTGCTTGCAGGTTACACAACAATGTGGAATTGGGGGAAATTGCTGTTCAGCACTGCCTTAAGTTGGAGAGTGATACAAGTGGTTATTGCTCTCTTCTTTCTTGTATATATGCTTCTGTTGGTAAATGGGATGATGCCGAGAGGTTGAGAATGGGTTTGAGTGGAAAGAAACTCGTCAAAATACCTGGATGTAGTTGGATTTAATTTGGTTCCTCCATGACCGGAAGAGAAAAAATGTAGACTTGTATTCATGATAATAACTTGATGGTCCAGTGGCTTCTACCATTTTCTATCGCGAAATGTTGATATCTTAAATCAACTTAATTGAGACTGAAGATGAAAAAATGACATAGGCTTTGTGTCTGAGGAAGCTTTGTGAAGCATTCAAAGTTCTTTTTTTCCCAGCGTGGCCCAAACTTGTAGCACCTAGATGTATCATGTATAAGCTGTAGGGATGAAGTGGTCACAGATGAAATGCTTCAGCAATAGAAACTGAACAAGGTAAACGATTTTGGTAGTGATGGATGAAAATTGATCTATGACTATCAGTCGCATAAAAATAGAAGAATGAGTAGTCTTCTGATTAAAGTCTTTCAGAGATGAACTGTTGGTGTATAACTTGATTAGTATTGATACTTATGAATAAGGTTAGACGTTCTGTTTTCACCAACAACATTTTTAAAAAAATGACGAAACTTGAGAGTTGAGACTCTGTAGCTTCGTTGTACATATGATGGAGGAAATTAGAAAAGATTATCATTTAGGCTGGGAAGATCAGTTTTTTATTATTTGAAGCAGGCTTCACCTTATATATCTTTTTATATAGCTATATGACTGGGTTAGATTCAAACATTGTCACTTGGCATCGCCTTATATTTACTTCTTTACCAATTTGATGGACTTTCTGCAATCTGAGTATTTAAACTGATGGTAGCCATGCAGTGTATTATACAATGAAATCCATGGCTTAGATATTTAGACTATTTCAGATTAATTTAATATTACAAGGCCAACTAGTTTGTGAATTTTGCAATTTTTATTTGACATCCAGCTTTTTCCCGTAAATTTTTATTTCTTTAATGAAAAAGCACTCAGTTGCACGACATTTTTAACATAAAAGTCTATATTTACAACATGAAGAAAATGTAGACTTAGCTGTTATCATTGATTCAATTCACAGGTAATGAAAGCAGTGTCATTATATTTTGGAAAGTGCAAAGACTTCAAAAAGCAGCAGTTGATATATATATGCAAGAAGTCATGGTGGTCAGGTCATGGTAAAATTTATTAACCTATCATTTCATTTGTATTTTGATGAACCACTTCGGTTTAAATTCTGGCTCCGCTATTCTTGGTGAAGGCTTTCAAATGATCTGTCTGCTTCCAGTTAATAACCATTGTCCTGAACTGTTCTCTGTATGTAAAATTTGTTACTGTACCTTTTTTCCCCTTTGACTGAAGATATATGATGCGCGTATAACAGGGGAAGTAGAGAGAGAATGTATATTTGATATCACTCGACAAGTCAATACATTTGCTAATCCCTATTTATACTTTTTTTTTTTTGGTCAAACAATCCCTATTTATACTAATACTTTCTCTAACCGACTAATAACACCTTGAACGTCAACCATGTAAAAATATTATGTGGGTAATACTTTGGAAATTGAATTCATTGGAGGAACAAGGACAATTCAGGAAAAACACAGTGTTTTAGAACACTTTCGAGTGAATATATATATATATATATATGGGGTTGTTGTCTCATCATGCTTATTCGTACACGACACTTCCTCTATGCACCACTCAACTTTCATCTATTTTTGAGCTCTTGTTTAATTTTTCCTCTTTCATTTCTGTCTATTTGTTGATGTGACAGGAATTAAAATGGTTTCATGTGTCACTTGCACGCCTACCTGCATGCTTATTTCATTTGATGCCTTTGTCCTGCGTAAAACCAAGTGGAAGAACAAGATATGCTTTATGTCCTGTAGTGACATTTGTTGCCATTTCTAAATTATAATAATAAGCCACTTTGTTCAGATAATTTTTAGATTACAAACGACAAACTCCTAGCTAAATGAGTTTGAAAGACAGTATTAAAACCAATTATTTTATCTCATCTTGGGTAGTGGGTATAATCTTACGTGGCTAGTGGTAGCTTCACTTTTCCTGTTGGAGAGAATTTTAAGTAAATTCAATATATTAATAAATAATTCAAATAAATCATAAACAAATAGAAAAGTCTGCTTGAGATACTTATCACGTTATGTATTGTCGGTTTGATATTGTTTTTTAATAGACTGAATTTACTAAAGAATTTTCCTTTACCCAGTTCCCTGTCTATTTAATTTCTTTTGTCATTTAACTAGTTAATGTACAGAAGAATCATTTTTTCTTTTCCCAGCCTCCTGCATATTTAGTTTCTTTTGTTAGTTAAATAGTTAATGTAAAATACTCGACTTCTTTTTATCTATGATGCCAAAAGTACACAATTAAAAACTCCATAAGGCCGCAAAGTTCCATTAAAATACCCCAAAAAAGGCTAAATAACACCTCATCAGTTGATAGAGTTAGCCTTCAGTTTATTAAAGAACTTTAGCAACATAGGCTTTACGCTAACATGGATACATATATATATATATATATACCACTCTATATCCGACACTACTATGGATATATATCACACTCTATATCCGATGCTTACTGCATTATAGTTATTATAACCAAAACAGCATATTTATTGCCTGATATGATAAAAGGTCGGTACTGAGTAGCAGCAGCAGTACTGTTTTATACCCAAAGAGCTCCTGCTCTTTTGAGCATTGGGATCAAGGAGCGGTTAAGGTGAAGGCTCATGACTTCATTGGCTCCACCCACGAGCTCCCCACTGATGAACACGGCTGGCACTGAGGGGCTGCAGCCGAGGCTCATGAGGGCTTGCTCGATCTCCTTCCCTCGAGCCATCTCATCGAGTTCGTGAACCATCGGGTTCACCCCGAAGTCACTGAAGAGGGTCTTGATGGTGTGGCACATGCAGCAGGAGCTCTTGCTGAAGATCACCACAGGCCTCTCTGATGCCAACTTTGTCACCCTGTCCATTATTGCTGATGCAAATTACAGTACTAAAACACAAGAATCTCTAAAAGAAATTTTCAAATGTAGGCTAAGTAGTGGTTAAGAACAGAGAAGTATATATATTGCCAAAAGGGTTCAATGCAGAGATTTTGAAGTAGGGAACTGGTTATGGGATGAGATGAGGAGGACGGAGGGCTCTTGAGGTATATATAGTGGTTGTTTGGTTAGAGGATAGGCATGGCTATGAGCAAACCCTAATTGGCAAAGAAAATTATATGGCGGTGTGTGGTGGGGTAAAGAAGGAATGTTCGATTAGATAATTTTATATTTGTCTTTTTCTAAATTTCTCTCTTTTGATCATTTATTTGAAAGTGATTGATCAATAAGTTCCTTCACAACATCGAATCTGAGTTATGTGCATGCGGAAACACTAGTGTGTCCTTGGTACGGCTGATGAGTTAGTTTTGTTATATGCATATCCCCTTCTTAGTGGTTACTTTTTTGTTTGAAGAGTGGGAAAATAAAAATCATAGAAACACGGAAGCTTCAAGACAAAATTCTAGTTAGAGGTGGCTTAAATCATGAACAAAAGTAAAACTTTTTTTTTTACCCCATTGGATCAAGGATATAATCCCTTTAGAGGCTTAGAGCACAAACGATTTTTGCTTCTCCCAGCAAGTGCGCTCCTTGGGATTCGAAGTTGTATTATCCTCCTTACGGAAATGAGGCCTCTTTCCCACCTCAACCAACAACTTGTTAGTTCCAAACTTTTTACTTTGTTAACCGAGCCAACTCTCTTATTAGCAATTACTTCTGTTAACTGCAAGTGATTCTTCATTTTCTGCTTTAGCCAAGTTCATGACCTTTAGATCATATAAAAACACTTTATCAGATAAATGATGAGACTTACTTAAACGTGTCATATTTCTCCTCTGTTTACAGTGTTAACTTTTTTCCAAGCTTGAGGATGTGATTGAAATCCATGTTTGATGATAAAAATTTGGATAGGAATGAATTGATGAATAATTATTTAACTTAACTTATTTGATCATGGTAAAAAAATTTTAAGAGGGTGTATATGAATTTGTGGTGATTGAGTATATATGTGTCCCATTTTTTTTGTAAGAGAAGAAAGAAAAAATAGAAAAGAAATTCTGTGTTGGTAGTTTCTGGCTTTTCTACCTTTAACAGAAGAAGCATCTGCTACGGTGGAAGAAAAAGTTGAATTTTATCCAATTGGGACCTCTATCAAAGATTCGCATCCAATTCCAGAAAGGGAAGTGTGATTAAAAAGGTTTTGGTACGTATGGCAAATGAACATTACATTTATTATCTGCTTAAATACGCTTTTTTATTTATCAAGCTTTATTTATTTGACATCATGTTAGCATATATTATTTTTTTATTTGATATTACCAAACTACTCATATAACCCCATTTAGTTAGATAAAACTTTTCGTTGACATATTGGAAAAATACGATTGGACAGAATGGCAGTGACGTGTACTGTTGAGCATAGTATCATTGACATGTTGGTTTTATACGAAATCTTATAGTAGTTATTTTTCTTTCTAGGCCAATGGAATTTTAAAGCTATTTTGCACACAAGATCAGATCACCTCAAAAAGAAGCGATCTTGTTGATCAAGTTGATAAGACAGATTCATTTAATGGGATATAGGTAATAGTAAAAGAACCAAATAAAGATTTGATTTTTGAACATAATATTATATCATCATGAACAGTCTAGAAAAATACAGTGAACAACAAATCAAAAAGCTAGTTGCCTTTAGTTTCTTTCCGACCCGTGTGTTGTTGTGTGGCTGTCATTAGGGAATCTTAATTGGTTTTGCAATGCGAAGAGAACTTTATATTCGATCTCTCTTTCTGTGTGTGTCAGAGTCTGTGGTGAAGGGTAAGGTTGATAACTTTTACATGGCGCCACGTTTGATGATAGCAACTTGAGAAGAAGAAGAAGTTGCAAAGAAAAATAAGTAAAGATAATATATACCATAATTCCTCTATTGTTGTAGGGTTCCTTCTCACATTACATTTAAGGTATTAGTGTCCTATAATCAAACGGCTCCGTGCTGAAGCTAAGGGCCACTTATGTTGCATCCTCACGTATGATTCCACCAAACCATATATATCCATTAAAGTGTTTATATATATCATCAGCATCTAACACTTTCATGCAAGTGCATGCATCATCACCAACTCTTTTATGATAAGTATGCACGCATGCATGCATGCCATGCACATGCATGGCACATATCAAGTTCATTAAGTGGGTCGATTTGAATCATAAGTTAAATGAGCAAATTGACTTGTTCGTATATGGTCTTTATTGGCTTGGAAAAAAAGCATACGATCGTGTATCAAGAGAATTACTATGGAAAGTTTCGGAGAAAAAAGGTGCGTGTGTGTTGCATATTTAAAGTCATACAAGATATGTTTGAGGGGGAAACAATTAGGGTAAAAGCATCTTGAGGTAAGATAAAGGACTTTCCTGTTAGGACTGACCTATATCTGGGATCATCTTTGATCCCTTACTTATTTTACTTGGTTTCGACGTTCTACCTGAGCTTATACAAGAAGAAATCCTTAAGTTCATTGTTTTCGTTGATAATATAGTTCTTATAGGTGAGTCTAAGAGAAGATACTAACGCTAGACTTGAGTTATGGACTGAGAAGAGCCTTGGACTCGAAAGGTTTCGATTGAGTAGCAGTAAGACAGAATATATGCACTACAATTTTGATAATAGGCAAGTTAGTTGTGTTTTGGCAATTAAAATGAGATCAAATAATTACACAAGTGATGGTTCAAATATTTGGGATCAATTATGTAACATTCTATAAAATTTGATCTCAAAGTTTAGATTGATTAGGTAATGATTAGGATGAGAAAAAGGATTATTTAAGTTGTTTAATTGGGTTATTTGAGGATTAAAACAATAAAATGATGATTGGAAGTCATATTTTACACTGTTTAAACAGTTTTAGAACATGAGATTTTTTGAAGAACAAATGATCATATTTTTTAGTAATTTTTTTTGCATTAGAAAGTAGACATACAAAGCTTTCCATAGCGTTACAGTTTATAATTTTTGGAGATTTGTGGAACTAGTTGTACATTTTTGAAATCGGGTCTTGCTCTCTGTGTCGTTGGCCTCAACTAGCATGTTACTCGCTAGAGCAAAGTGACATAGAAACTCATAGGTGCTCTCTGTGTAACTCGCTAGGGCAAGTGAATCGCTCGCTTTGATTTATATGAATATTGTTGTTGTGGACATCGTTCAAAAAATTTGGGTTTTGAGGTTGGGGTCCGTTTCGCTGCTAAGGTTTCTCCGTTTTTGAGTTGGAGAAGCATTTCTAAGCTAAGTTTTGAAATGTTCAAGTTGAGATTTTTGAGGATTTCAAAATGGGTGAGGTTATTTTGTTGAGATTTGATATTGTGGTGATTGAAAATGGGTTTTAATGGATGGGTTATGTTAATATGAGTTAGATTTGAAGTTTAATTAGTTTAGATTGTCGATTTAGCTTGATTTATGAAAATGAGTACCTTGAGATTGGAACCCTAAGTGTGAAATTGAGAATTTGAGTTGATTGGAGTAACTTAGAGTTGGTAATTGGTTTAAATGAGTGAGTTGAGCTATTTGACATGGAAGTCTAATGTTGGGATGTTGTTGAGAGTTGGGATGTTTAAAAGGACTTCGAGCCTCTAATTGCTTTGCTTAACCACACAATTAGTTTGAATACTAAATTTTGGTTATAACTAATTTTTATAGATTGATTCATGACTTGTGGAACTAAGATTCTTGTAGCAAACTTAGCTTTGTCGAAATCCACTTTCCATTTAGTATGTTTATTATATGTTCTTGCTATTAATTGTGGAATATATTTTGAGAATGACTAAGGTATATTGATATTGATGGATTGTTTTGATAAAATTCGCCTTGTGAAACTTTATAATTTGAATAGTGGGAAAATGTAGTATGAGTTGAAATTTGAGATGCTATGTATGTAGTATGAGTTGAAATTTGAGATGCTATGACTTACATATAGAAATGATTTGAATAGCTTGATACGAATATAAAATCCTCGAGTAATTCCCATTGGTAATTATATTGATAGTTCAAATTGATAACTCTCTCATTGGTTCAACGAGGGACTACCCCACTCTTCAGGGGGTTGTAACACCTCACTAGTTTCTTTAAGGGGAATATACCATGGTCTAAGCATGCATGTGCTCTGATGGTTTTGACCGACTCTTATCACATGACTGGTGGTGAACTTATTGAGCGGTCAGTAATATAGAATATAACTTAGCCTATAGGTCTTGTTAATGAAAATAAGGCAGTTCAGGAGGATTGATGGGAGGGAAAACTTGGGAATTACGATACTATAAACCGCTAATTCATATATGTATACTGCTACTACTTAATTTGTTAACTATTTCGCTTGGTTCCTCCTAAGCTCAAGTTAGTAGATATAAAGAATGGAATAGTGGGTTACTGAAGCTTTTGTCTCACCTCATTGCTCTTAACATTTTCAGGTGGCAACCCGAGGGTTGGTACCCAGGGAAGGCGCCAGAGGCTTAGCTTGTTTGGTTATCTTGTATATAGCCTCATATTATTTATGTGTAGACTTTTTGTATATTATTGACACATTAGGCACATAGCTGCATGCTCTAACTATTGTTAATGCTTGAGCTATTTCGATACTAGATTATGTTTTGTAAATTGTGCTTGACTTGGTAGTTGATCCACTCCTGAAAACTTGGAATATTTATGATTTGTTTTGTAACCGAGTATTATGTAGAAAAGTTTGAATTTTAAGGAAATGATTTTAATGAGTTTTAAGGAAATGATTTTATAAGTTATATAAACAAATGGTGAAAATGATGGAGATATCTCACACAGAATACAAGTTGGGGTTCAAGTAAAGAAAGATGACTTTGAGAAAGTACTAGATAAGTTTAGAGAAAAGTTTTATCGAACTGATATAAGACCAATAATATCATATAATAGTAACGGTTGAGCTCTAAAAGGACAACAAGAGCATACAGTTGTGTAGCGATGATGAAAATATGTGGTCATACAAAAAAAGATAATATTCAAAATGATTATATTGAATAAAAAATAGTAAAAAATCATTTGAGGTAAAGTTGTTAGAGGCACTTGTGAGAAAAGTCAATTAAACAATATAAAGTTCTGAAAAAATATAATGAAAGTCATTGAATAAGTTATTTGATTAACAATAATCTATCTAAAAATTTGGATATTGACAAAGTAAAATAAACAATTCATATAGCTGACTTTATCTAGTGTGATAAAGCTTGATGTTGTTGAGCAAATTGACCTATTTAACTCAGTAAAATTAAGAAAAAAAAAAAAGGGTAAAAGTATGCATTGCCCTGGTTATTTATATGTTTGTATAAAAAAAATTCACAAAATTTAAACACTGATGCAAAGAAAATTATAAAAAATTCTGAAGTTATTAAGGGCATGCTTATTATTATTTTTTTTTCTAAAATAGTTTTTAAAACATTGTTGAAAAGAACAAAAAGAAATTCTGTTTGGATAATTGTTGTAAAAAAAAATTTGTTTTCGAAGTGACGTGGTAGCGGCTGTTGCTAGCGGTAATGTGGCAGCAGCCGTCGTCAACAGAGATGTGGCAGTGGCCGGCGCCAGTGTTATGGTGTTGATAGTGGATAAATGACAGCCTCAAAAATAATAAAGAGAAAAACAGAAAAAGAAAATACTTCAAAACTGTTTTGATTTTTTAGTTTTAAAAACAACTTTCTGTTTCTTATTTTATTGAAAACAGTTTTTCAAACAAGTTTCATTTTAAAAAAAAAATAGAAACAAAGAAGCCCTAAATATCATGAAATCATCACATATCTTAGATACGTGAGAAATTCTCTCAGTATATAAGTCAGGTCAAATCACCATGAGAAATCTCACAATATCATATAATATAATCCGAGAGAGTTTCTCCGTAAGAAACTTTCTTTTGAGATTAATAAATATGTGAGAAATTCTATTAGAAGCTTTATACCAAATTAAAAAATATATACTTTACTGCATTTCTCATAGATTTCTTGCAAATTCTACGTTTTACAGATTTCTAGGGAAAAATGGATTCTCAGTTTGTTTTCTTACAATAATCCCCTTTCATATATATAAACAAGTTTGATTTGTTCATAATTTCTTATTATCAATATTTATAACAAATTAAGGTTATAATACTACATAATAAAAAACACAAAATTTCATAAAGTCATGTAACACAAAATCATCAGCATATCTATTGAATCACATTAAATTTAATCGTGTCATTACCCAATTTTTGCTTGTCATTCACAGAATATATATATATATATATATATATGGAAAATGACAGTCAGGTCCCAAGAAACATAAAAAATATCAAAAAAGTTTCAACCCAAAATCACAAATGAAAAAAGTCCTTAGGGACTTTTTTGATATTATTTATATTGACAACAGGAAGTGCTATATTCACAACAAAATTTAAAAACCTGGTCATTCACAACAGAAAAAGCTATATTCACAATCGGAAGTGCTATATTCACAACAAAATTTAAACACCTAGATTTTGTTTCAAACTTAGGTTCTTAAGTGTATAGAGGCCATTTACAACAAGAAAAGCTAAATTCACAATAGGAAATACTGTATTCACAACAAAATTTAAAACCAGATCATTCATAACAAAAAAAACTATATTCACAACAAGAAGTGTTATTCACAACAAAATTTAAACACTTGGATTTTATTTCAATACAAATAATATATATGTGATTTTGGGTTGAGACTTTTTTGATATTTTATATGTTCTTTGGAACCTGACTATCATTTTCCCATATATATATACACACTCCTCCACTTCTCCTTCATTTAAAAGAAATCTTATAAATGATTGATAAACTCAATCTATTAAATTAATTATGGAAAAACAATCTTTTTATCTTTCTAGTTTTAAAGTGTGACTCAAGTCTTATAATTTTGACTTAATTGTAACTCAGTTCCTAAATTTTGACTCCATGCCACTCAACATGTCCTTATAGGTTGACCATTAAAAACATTACTCTCTACATTTTAGAAATTAAAATTATACTCATATATTTCATGAAGTTTATGAACTAATTAAGTTTTTTTCCCCCAATGTTCGAGTGTTATATCGTTTGGTTAAGAGGAATGGTTGATGTTAAAACTCTCCACATAGTCACAGGTTCTAAAGATATTGAAAGGACAAAGAAACTAAAGTTTTAAAGTGTTAAAATTATTGAGATTGAGTTGCGACAAGTTAAAATTTAATTGAGTCAAAATTATAGAAATTAAATTGTATTGAGTCGTTTTTATTGAATGACAATTGAGTCAAAACTATAATTACCCCTAAATGATAAATTTTTCCATTAAGCTACTATGACAGTTTCTAATGTATTTGTGGTGTATTCATGCAGTTGAGTGGTATATATTTATATATTTATGCCTACATGTATAATGGGGAATAAGTACCATTTTTGTTATTGAAGTTTAGCTTAATTAAGAAGCATTAGTCACCGAAAAGTTTTTTTTGTGATCAATTTTGCCCTAGAAATATGTAAAACGTAGCATATTCACCCAATTGTCACGTAGCACAGATAGAAGTTTGCCACGTAGAGAAAAATCATTGGTCTGCAGTGAGGGTAAGACATATATTTTATGTTTTACAAACTTCTAGAACAAATTTTTTTTAAAAAAAACTAACGGGTGACCAGTACTTCATATACTAAACTTCTATGACAAAAATGGTACTTATCCCTACATAATGGTGTGTGTGGAAAACATCCATCCATATATGCACACACATACACATATACATATAAATATACATATACATATGTGTGTGTGTATATATATATATATAAAGAAAGATGGTGGGGCGAAGGAATGTCAACTTTATAAGCTGGAAAATACGAAGAGAATTGAATGCGGTGACGGTTCCTGGCATCGCACACGCAGAGATTAGGGTTTCAGTGGTTGCCGAAGTACAATCAACTGTACAATTTATTTAGTTATTTATTTATTTATTTTAAAGCACAGAAAAGGGCAAAAGGCCAAATTAAAAGAACCCTCAAATTGGATTTATGATATATACACGATAATAATATTATATGCAGCGTCATGAAGTTTTGCCTGTTGCTTTTTTTAAGATACGAGAGACAGGTAGAATATATGTAGCTTAGCCACTCATTCAATATCCAGAGAGAACCCCAAAAGAAAGTGCCATCACCTGTAAAGAAAAATTCTCCGAAAGTTTTTGCCCTCAACAGAATATTGAACTTGTACATTTTTATATTTTGATATTCAAATCACATCATTTTTAAAAGTATGATTTTTTAATTTGATCAAGTTATTAAAAGCTTTATTCACTAATTTTCTTATTGAAAACAAAAATTAATGTGCAATTCCCTATAATTTCTCATAATTTTAAGGGTTAAAGAGCAATTTTGTCTTAGAATTAGTTGTCACCACAATTTTGCCCTACAAGTGTAAAAAGATGAGCACTTTTGCTTTGACAGTTATCCCAAAAATTGACGATTAGTTGACTAAATATGTTGAGCTGATAGTCCTACGTTATATTTGTTAAAATGTAAATTTACTTTAGAAGTCCATGTGTCATCTCCTTCATTCTTTTCAAAGTTGGATTTAAAACTTTCAGAGCAAATTTGTATCTTAACAAAAATGACATGCGGACTGCTAGCTTAGCATATTACTTCAACTAATAGTCAAAATTAATTGAGATAATGACTAGAATAAAATTACCCCCGAACAACTTCCAGGGTAAAATTTCCCATTTATCCAAATTTTTAATTAAAATCTTCTATTTTTTTTCCTTTTTATTGGGTTTCCTCAATTATAGGTATTAGTGCATATATTCATAATTTGTTAATTTGTAAGAAAAATGTCATTGATGATGACATGACTCTCACTCATGTCCAGATACAAATTGTGATTATTATAATTTTTAGAGAAAAAAAATACCACTTAAATTTTAAAATCACAAATAAATCTTATTGTCTACAAGACTATAAATATTAATTATATTTTGAGAACTCATTTTAGTAGGAAATTAATCACAAATCATTTGTGATTTTGAAGTTTAAATGTTATTTTCTTATTTTTTTTCCTTTATTTTTATTTTCGCATTGATAATAAATAAATTTTATGCCATCATTTTATTTTTTAAAAATATCTTTTTACTTTGTATTTTGTGACAACTTAGTATCCACATGCATGAGTCCAAAGCTTCTAATAACACTGAGAGAAAATTGTAAGAGAGGGGGAAAAAAACCTACAAGAAATTAATTAGAAATCGGATGAAACGATAAGGATTAAAGTTCAATTCTTTATTAAATGCTATATGAATGAATAAATATATTCCTCACTAGATTGTGTTATGGATCGATCGAGATTGGTTAGGTGATTCCCAGACGCATTATTTATATTTATTGTTATCCTCGTTTTGGGGCATATGGCATCTTGTCTTATTGTGAAACAACGTAACATAATCATACACTTATATCCATCCACACGCATTTAACACATGCACTTAACAAATCATCACTCTTTTAAGTTTGTGTGTTGTGCTCCGAATCTTAATTACTACCTCCAGTTCTAATTATAAGATTAGATTGACTTTATTTGGAGAGATTAAGAAAGATAAATAAGTTACCTAATCATATCATATGTTGTGTATCATTGAATTATATATTGATTTATTATTCAAACTAATTAGTTTGGAGAAAAAATAAAAACACACTAAAGTAATTTAATTAGCTTTTTCTTAATCTTTTCTAAAAAAAAAGTCAACTTGGTCTTATAATTAGGATGGTAGGAAGTATCTCATTTTCCATGGACATCTTTGGATCCGTCAAAGAAATCTCAAACTGCTCATAATTGTTAAACAAAAAATATCTTTTATTTTTACTAGATTACATTTGACTCTATTTTTATTTTGAATGGTTAACTTGCAAACTTTAGTATTTGTTTTGTGAAAAGTATAATTTTAAATTAGTTGGGTTCAGCTGGAGGACTTAACAATGAGATTTGAATCCATGGCCTTGTATATGAAGCTTTTTATAAGTTGCCTCTTATATTGATTAAATTAATTTTTATAGGTGCAATTTTAGTATTCTACATATTAATATTATGATAGAAGCTTTTCACCAAAAAAATATATTTCGACTTTCTTTTGCAAAACAAATTAAAAGGGATCCAAAAGAATAAGCCAAAAAGAATTATGCATGAAGAAATAATATATATGTGGGATGATAAATTAGTATTATCCCTAGAAGCTGTTTAAATCCCTCACATATTTATTTCTTACAATGCAAAATCAATTATTTTACAACTAATCTAAATGGGCACTTAAAATTTTCGGGTAAGAGACATGCTGTTATCTTTTTGAGTGTTCTTGAGAGATTGAATTTGAATAATTTATCTATGCAAGGCCCAAGAGCTGGGTTATCCCTTTTTTTTAAAAAAATAAAAATAAATTGTAAATAAATTATTCCAAACAAAATTTATGGTCTGTTCCACAACAAAGTTTATGAGCTCTTAAGAACAAAAAAAGAAGGAGATACTTTATGGATTAAATAGTTGGACAATGTATATTAAAAAGGAAAACACATTGGTTAATTAAGTTGGTATTGGAGAAAACTAATGAATTACTCCCTCCAGCTCTAATTATAAGATCTAATTAACTTTTTTAGAGAAATTAAGAAAGTTAATTAAATTGCTTTATAATATCTATATTTTTATTTTTTTTATTCAAACTAATTAGTTTGATTAATAAACTAATATATAATCTAAAGATATATAACATATGAAATGATTAAGTAACTTATTTAGCTTCCTTAATCTCTCTAAAAAAAGTCAACTAAGTCTTATAATTAGGAACAGAGGTAGTACAATTTAATGTTATTTGGTTTGCAAACCCAAAAACTAGCTTATATGCTTATAAACATGTGTTTGGATTCATAGTGCTGGAAGTGATTTTTTTAAATATGACTTTTGCAAACTTAAGATAGAGTATAAATCATGTTGTCTAATGTGATTTGTGTTTGTTTGACTTTTGTTAAAAAGTTAGTTTGATAAACTAAAATTTGCTTGGATAATTAATGAAAAAGTAAGTTTATATGCAAAATAACTAAAATTTGACATAAATCTTATTAAATAATATACATTTACATGATATTTGTATAATGTGATGAATTTAAGAAAATATTATAATTATAGTTATAAAAATACGTTGGGAAAATTTGAAAAATACTAAAGTACTTAGATTTTAGGGAAAATTGGGAAAAAGTTCCCTATTGAAAATTAATTAATTGATGAGAATGACGTAACTCACATATTCTTTCAAGGATAAAAATTTATCAAATTGTTCTCACCAATTAAATTTCTGATGGTGGATTTTTTCCTAATTTTTCTTAAATTTTATTATTTGATTTTTTTTTCTTTGAATATTTTCATTAACATGAAATTATTATATTGTTTGGAGTATTTTTAACTTTTATTTCGATAAAAGTTGGAACCTAGCCTCACATACCTCCATGAGGTATTCATTTCATCCACATAAAGTGAAATAATCACACAATCACTGTTTATAAGTTTTGTATAAACACTTTTTTTCTACTTCAATAGAAAAACCTCTACTTGTCAAAACTTGATCTAATTTTTCATGCCACTTTTTAGGTGCTTGTTTCAAATCATATAAAGATTTAACAAGTTTGCTAACTTTATTTTCTTGCCCAAGAACAATACACCTTTCAAATTGTACCATATAAATTTCTTCCTCTAATTCACCGTTAAAAAGAAAGAAGAAGAAGAAGAAGTTATTTTTAACATCCATTTGGTGAATAAAAATCTTATAAATTGAGGCTAAAGCAACAAGAATTCTTTTTTTTTTTTTTGATACAGCCAGTGGGGGAGGGAGAGGTAGGGTTCGAACCCTGGACAAGGGGGAATGTCAACTCCTAAGGCTGGTCCTAGTGCTATCGCGCTACGAGACGTTTGGCCAAACAACAAGAATTCTAATAGAAGAAATTTTTGTCACTGGAGAAAAAGTATTAAAATAGTCAACATTTTCTTTTTAGGGTTAAATATTAAATTTGCCACGGAAGTTTCCCAAATGGAGCGCCCAGCACCAGGAAGTTTTTTTGGTACCAAATTTGCCCCGGAAGTATGAAAAAGGTAGCAAATTTGCCCCGAAAGTATGAAAAAGGTAACAAATTTGCCCATCCGTTAATTTTGACCGTTAAGTTTGACTAACTGTCGACGTGGCATGCCACCTCATTACACGTGGCATGCCACCTCATCACACGTGGAATTTAAAAGAAGGGCAAAATTGCTACTTTTGTAAACTTCCGGGGCAAAATTGCTCCTCAATGAAAACTTCCGAGGCAAAATTGCTCCTTAATGAAAGCTTCCAGGGCAAAAATGATACTTTTGATTGATGAGGTGGCATGCCACGTGTGATGACGTGGCATCTACGTGGACTTCCGTCACTTTTGGGTTGATTTGATACCTTTTCAATACTTCCAGGGCAAATTTGGTACCCAAAAAACTTCCGGGTGCTGGACGCTCCATTTGGGAAACTTCTATGGCAAATTTGATATTTAACCCTTCTTTTTAAGTAAAACCTTTGGTGGCTACTAGTCTTACTTTATATTTGTCAATAGACCCCTCAAGAAAATATATATTTTTCCCCTAAAAAGCCTTTTCCAACCAATAGGCTTTGCTCCTAGAGGCAAGTTGACCAAAACCCATGCTTTATTTTGCTTCAAAGAATCAATTTCAACTTTAATGGCTTCTTTCCAAAATATTGCATCCAGAGAAGTAACAGCTCCATAAAAATTATTTGGTTCATTTTGTATCAAATAAGTATAAAAATCATTTCCAAAAAAGTTCCTTTTCTTTGCCTCTTACTTCTTTATAAGTTTTCAACCAAACCTTCATTTGGGTTTTTTTCAAAAGAAGAAGAAACATTTTTAATTCTTTTAGGAGTATGCTAAACTTTCAAAGGAAAAATATGTTCAAAAATTGTGCATCTTTTGTTCCAACAATGGTGTGCGTTTGGATCCAAAACATCACTTTTTAAAATCAGAAGACGATAAGCTGCACTTTGTTAAGCATATCCAATGAACAAATGACCAACAATTTTAGAACGATTTTTCCTCTTTCTAGGATCAGGTAGTAAAAACTTTGCAAGACACCCTTTCAAATATTTAAGATTTATGAGGTGCCTTGTTAGTTTTCTTATGGTGTATTATTCTTTTTTAAAGAAACAAGCACACAATAAAGCTTCATCTTACAAGTTATTTAGTGCAGTAGAACTCATAAGTAAAATATTCATCATTTCTTTCAAAGTTCTATTTTTACTTTCTGCAACACCATCATTGGACTCAGGTGAATATGGAGGGGTCACCTCATGAATAGTTCCTTTTTTTTCACAAAAATCATTCAATAGAAAAATTCCCCTCCTTTATCTGACTTAATTAGTTTAATCTTTTTGCCTAACTGATTTTCTATGTCTTCTTTATATGAAAGAAATTTTTCGAAAGCCTCATCCTTATTTCTCAGTAAATAAACTTTAATATATCTTGAAAAATTATCAATAAAAGTAACATAATATCTTTTACATCTTCTAGTCTCAATTTATTTCATATCTCCCAAATCAATATGTATTAAAGATAAAGGATCGATCATATTCTCTTTGGGTAGAAAAATGTGGTTTTTTTAATTTCCTTAGTTTCTACACAAATTTCACTTTTGCTAAAATTATCACTTTTGATTCCAGAAATCAACCCAAGGTATTGTAGTCTTTTTATATAGGATTTACTAGTATGTCCTTTGTAACGCCCCTACAGTTGTAATCCTCGTACTTATAAATATTGTTGGACTAATGAGAAGCTTTATTTTCAATTATTGTCATTACTAGTATTATTTTATTTTATTTTGAACAATTAATTTGTGTAATAACAAACGGAGTAAAAGCAAGGGTGACATGGACAATCCTTTAACTTAATAATTTTCAATTTTGATTACCATGAGAAGGAAGAGAAAATCAAGTAATTTAGGTCATGCTCCGGCCAAAACGTGTCATACGGGTTCTACAGGCGAGTAACTGACAAAAGGGGATCGATAGGGATCGATTAGGGGTTCCTTTAGATTGAGTAGGTCAGGTGTGGGGCCACTCCATGAAGTTTGGAAAGTGTCACGTAGGAATGTCTATTCATGAGGGAAAAGTTTGGCAAAGATAAAGAAAAGTGCAAAGAGAACCATCCTGATGGCCGGCGGGACCCACACGGACCGATAGGTCGGGAACTGGATCGAAAAGTGAGGAAAAAGAGAATTAAATATCAGAGACCTGATGTGTAGAGCCCCTTAGGCGTCACACACTCCCTTTAATCAAAGAAAATATTTACTTGGAGAAAAAGAAAGAAAAGTCACTGTAAAAGTTAAACCGCGGGACCCACATTTGGAGAATAAGGGCAAAATGGGAATAAATAGGTAAAAATTGATTTGGACAGGTATGTGGGCCCAAAATGGTGCCACATGTGTCCAAAAAGGGAAGACAAAAAGTTGGGAAAAATTTGGTAATTATCCAAAAGTTCTGGGCCAAAATCACAATTTTCGAAAGTTTCGGGCCAAAACGCATAATTTACACCAAAAGCATAGAAAAATCTAGATATTTTTGAGCATGGTGCGCCACATGGCAGAACCCCATGACCCTCTGGACTTTTCTGGATTTTCTTGGAGGATAAGTAAAAAATTATAGATTCAAATTATTTCCTACCAGTCAGAAATTACACCGGTTAATTCCAGAATCAACTGGATCAATTCACCTTTATTAAAAAGGTGTTTTAACTTCATCTTTTCACCTTGGAGGGGCGAAATTTCTAGAGAACTCCAGGAGAACAGCCAGCTATCATAGCTAGGGTTTCCAAGCTCAAGATTCCCAGCTTCTCTTCAATTCTCCGATTCCATATAACACCGACAACTCCTTTTCTTGAGTTCTTGTGGAAGTGATTTCATGCAAATGGAGGGAGCTTGATTTTGGGGCTTGGTTTTTGCATTTTTAAGGTCATCAAAGGCTCTGGAATGAAGTTTTGTATAGGGTATGGTTATGGTTAAAGTTTCCGAAGTCAAAAACACCGAAAACACAAAGTTTAGGTTGCTGCCAGTCTCAGGGGAACCTGAGCAGTGAAGCTTCCAACGTGTTTTTAAGGGGGTAAACGAACTTTTTTTAAGCTGTAATTTTTTATGGAGAAACTAGACATCTGAGACATGAATTTACATATATAATATGATAGATTTGGATAAGATTTACTAGGTGAAATAAATAGTTGAAGAAGGAGTTAGGAACAGTGACGTGAATCTGGACCAGAGGAGAGAAAAAGAGATACAAGCCAAAATATTTGTACTTCATGGTCAAAGTATATTTTTCCTACAAAATAGACATCTTAATGGTTCGAATGGCACTGGTTTCATCCAAAAATGATTTTTTTGGAATTTATGAAAAATCCCCAAAGTTGGGACAGAAAATTTCTAGAAATCCCTTGTTAGCTCGGTTTTAACAAGAAAAGAATGTAGGGGCATTTCTGTAAATATTAAAAATAGTGTATTTTAATGATTTTAGGTCAAGGGTACTTTTAGAAAGGCCACAGAGCATAAAGGTAGAAAAAGCAGTATTCACCACACCAGGTAGTAACCTCTTTACTCCGTCATTTTTATGTGTTTGTTGTATGTACTTGTTTGCCATATGTGTATTTTTGTATTGTTTAGCCAAATATTTATACAGAACATGTTTGTGATTATGTTCCTAGCGCTGAGGGTATCTGCCAGGGCTTGCCTACGTGGCGACTCTGTGGAGACAGGCTTGTGATTCCGGTAATTCCGGGGCTTGCCTTGGTAAGACGGCCCGACGGTGCGAAGACGTGTTGTATTATTTTGTGTGTGTTTGTTTGCATATTGTGGCCTACTTGTTATACTATTTGCTATTACACACACTCCCATGGTTTCATGCATACACATTTCACATTTAGTGCATGAGTATTGATGGTTACTTTAAGGGCCATTATTGGACCTCAGAAGCTTGTGGTGACGCAGGGAACTGAGCCTGATTTATAAAGACTTTTTTGGAGAGGTATGGAGAACTGGGCTGTGAAGGATAGGAGATGCCCTATCGTATTTTGTACTTTATATTTTGGGATGACTGTACTTAATATTTAGATACTTACTGTTGGATGACTGTAACCTAACCATTCGGGGACTTTACTTTTTGTTGACTTTTACCTTTTACCAGTACATCGTTTGTCCAAACCGATCCTGTGCTCTGCTACGCGTACTCTGAATTATCATTAAATGGATTAATAACAAAGGAAAGGTAATATTTTAAAAAGAATCCCTCTAACCCACCACCCGAAAGGGTGAGGCTGGTGGAGGTGTAACATCCTTATCTAACATGCCACATATCAAAAGAATCAATCATATAAACAAGCAAATAAGCAGACGTATCACTCATTTTAGCAATGCTTAATACAAACAATCCTTGATTACAATAATGATAGTAAGTAGGTGTCCTAGAGATAATTTTTTTTGACAGATGAATACCTTTTTCTATTTAGTATTTCATGATTAATATAAATGAGGACCTTTATCTTTATCATATTTGTGTTTCAACTTTATTTTAAGGTCAATATGCGTTTAAAGATAAAAGCCCTAAGAATAGAACAGGTGTTCGCTCAAGGATCTGTGATAGGGATCATGATCATAAGGACTCAAGGACGCTACTTGTCTATTGCCTGAAACTTGTTCCTAGTCTTAAATCACCAAAACATGGCATTATTAATCTCAATAAGACTAGTACAACATCATCTATTTGTATAAAGATACAAGATAGGGACCTCATGGAATATAGGCATGGTGATACCTTAGCTAATGTTGTGGATAGATCTGTTAGAGAATAGATAGCACCGAATTGACTCACCGAGAGACTCCACAAAAATTCATTGTAGAGAGTATCATTGGATATGTAAAGTCTCTCATTGTTTGATAGTGCAGATCGTCCTAGACTTAAAGATATCATCAAGCATTATGTCCTAAGGTGATACTTTGATTGTACAACTCTATTCGCTTGAGAATAGGGAAAACAATGTACTCTTAGGTATAACTTGAATATATAAGTGTAGATGGACATGCTGGAAAGACTCACAGTATCCTACAAGGAATTAGTCGTTTACATAATTGGTAAGACTTAGATGACTTCTAATTGACTCAGAAATCTATGCACAGTAAGTGATCATGAAGAGTCATGATCCATCTTGAAGTCAATAGAAGAAAATTTCTAGTTCCGTGAAAAGCTATATTTAGCCAACCAAGAGAGATGATATTCTATCTTTACTCTCAACTAAATATAAATGACGATGTGAGGGATGATGCTGGCACGGTATTCAAATTGGAGAGGTAGATCACTTGATCAACTCAGTTAGTTCTGGGATTGCAAAGCATTATTAGTATCTTATATGGTCATTAGATAAATTGGGCCCATTAGAGGAGTTTAATTGATATAAGTTTATTTATGTCAGTGACTAATTGGACCTAATGGGTCAAACACAAAGGTTATCCTGATTGCTTAAAATTAGCAAGCTTGAGCCAATAATTTCTATTAGGCTTTGCCAAGACTAAAAGTGTAATTGGGTTGGAGTCCCACTCCAAGCCCAAAAGCAAAATTTCGCCTTATTTGATCCTCTGGTGGGAAATCAGTTTCTCCACTAAAAGGTCCAAATATGTTAGAATGCCCAATAGGGTCTTGGGCCAATTTGAATTTGGAATTTAAAATAGTAATTTTTATTCAAATTTTAAATTCAAGAGGTTAAGGTGATAAAAGATAATGATGAATTATTCAAAATAATAACCAATAATGATCAGATAAAGATCCAACAAAGATTGGATAAAGATTGGGCTTCTTCGAAGGTGTCATTCTTGGATTGGGCCTTTCTAGTTGGACTGAGTCTTTCTAGTTAAACTGGGCTTTTTTTTTTTTGTAAGCACTAAAATTAGGGTTAAATCCTAATTTTGGTGGCTGATTTTGGCGGCCAATTTTTGTGTACGTTTCTTAAAATAAGGCACAATTCTCAAAAGGTTCAAGAAGCCAAAAAAGTGTCATTTTTGCACAAGCATGCCGCCAATACAAGAAAGGTAAATCCTCCTATCTTATCCCATATCTAACCTCAAGAAACCATCACCTTCTTGAGAAAAAGAAAACCCAAGAACTTGAATCTGCAGCCTTGCTATTGCCTAGAAAGCATCCAAGGAAAAAGAGGAATCAATAAGAAGGAGTTCTCAAGGCAATTAGGAGATAGCCATATGGATCAACATTAGAGAACATCATACATTTGAGGTCTTCAGTGATTTAAGGTAATTCTAAAAACCCTCCTAAAAGAGCCCATGAGTATTTCTTTGTCGTTTAATTTGGGATAACTCATGAACACTCGTAAATAGTTACAGAATCCATAATGAGTTATAAATATGAAAAATATAATTTGAAATCATTACCCATCAGAATTGTAAGTAATTAGGTGTTTTAACTCATGAGTAACATAAAAGTTATGAGTTCTCATGAGCACCCATAAAGACTCATAGGTTTGATAATGTTTATATTTATCATGGTATTTAGATCCATGCCCTCTCGTAAGAGTTACGGATTCTCATATATATATATATATATATATATATATATATATATATATATATATATATATATATATATATATATATTAACTTATTTAGTAATTCATAAATACCATAAAGTGTTACGAGTTCTCATGAGTACTCTAAAGAGTTACGATTATAAATTATAAATTCCACTGCACTTAGTGAAGAACAATTTTCTTTTTTCAGCTCATGAGTTTGTGCTTGAACGTGCAGCACCCAAAATTTAACCAACAAATAACCCTTCCCAACATGAACATTGTTTTTCGTCATTAAGATCTTATCAGATTCAAATGATACCTTAACCCCATCTTTTCACACTATAGATATTAAATTAGCTCTCTAACATCAGGCACATATAAAAATAATAAAAAATTATAATTATTAAATAAATTTTTATAAATAAGTGTTTAGTGAGAAAAATTGAAATAATGTTAAAATATTTCATCAAAAAAATGTTACTATCTATATAATATTATTATTTATACAATTATATTTAATAATATTATATTTTATATCTATAGAAGAATATTATAAGAAGTTATACTATACAAAATAAAAAAACTATAGGGGCCTAATTAAAATTTAGATAAAAATAGAAAGACATGATGAAAAAGAAAAGAAAAAAAACTACAAGAACTTTATTAAAAACAAATGAAAATATAAGAATATGATGGAAATGAAAAAACTTCAAAGACCTGACCTGATTAAAAATTGGTTAAAACTATAAGAACTTTAGATTAATTATCTCATTATTACAGCAACAAAAATACTCATGAATTCAATATGTATTTTTCCAGGAATTCAATGTATTAAGATTTTGGGTCAAAATTATAATCAAATTCACTATATATGCCCAAACTTCCTATCGATCAAACCATGTAACAATTACACACACAGACGTCTTTCAATTAAACTGTGTGTGTGATATATATAGAAAATATACGAAATATATTTTTATAAATAGACTACGCTAGTGTGAAAAAATAATCCAAGACCGATTTGTATTTCACTAATTAGTATATATAAACTTTAAAATTTTCGATATATAACATAGAGGCATATATAATAAATACACACATATATAATAAGATTAATAATTATTAATAGTATACATTGATGAAACAATGAGGTAAAGAATTCTTTGCTTGACGCAAGGGTAATACATATAATGATATGGTTGGAACTTGAGAGGTTGAAAATAATAAAAATAAGTATAAAGTGAATGAATATAATGAATTGAATAATGCTTATTCTGCATTATATATGTTCCAATAATATATTGTGCCCTTATCCTAACGTTGAAATTCTCTACGTACGTCTCTCTCTCTCTCTCTCTCTCTATATATATATATATATATATATAAACACGTATGCATGTAAATATCACAAGCCTTTCCCATCATCTTCAGTAGCTCAAACACATACAGATATATACCTTCAAATCTCAAACATGTTCAACGTAATTATCAATTGTCAAATCCTTTTTTAATGAAAAAAATCCTAGTGTGCAGATTTGGCCATCATATCAAGTACTCCATTAAAATTTAATTATAACCAATAGTGAGATTATAAGAATTCGGTTTCCCCTTAAGCAAAGCTATTACTACTATTAATTATTCAAAACTTTGTTATATATAGGTAATATATATTTGTGATATATGACCAACACTTTATGCAAGAGAACTTGTTAGGGAAAAAACCTAAAAATCTTCCTAGATCTTTAAATCCTAATTCAGAACCCTGAAATAGCCTAATCTCTGTGAAGTCTTTAGGTCTAGTTTGGAATTAAATTTTATAGTAAAATTACCTAAATGTCCTCATCAATTTGGAAAAATATAAATAATAACAACAGTTTAGCAAGTAACAACTTTAACTTATAAAATGACGACGACTAAAATAGTTTCAGTGAAATTTGTTGCTGAATATCAATTTCGACAATAGTTTTGCAAAGTAACACTGACTTATTAGTTTACTAAGAATATTTAGGTCGTTTAAAAATATTAATTTCAGAATAGTTACTAAAAATTGCATCGGATAAGGAATTCTCAGCGATAATTTAGAGATTCTCATATTTTAGTAGTCCTTACAACATGGTGATACTAATTGTTTGGTCATTTATAACTAACCTCAAATGAATTGGCGTGTGTTATGGAATCCTGAATTCCATTTACTTTTTGCTTGCTTCTTATTTTAGTGAGACGAAGATGTTGATTTGGATACGTGATTATATAAGAAAATACAGTATTTGCAATGATAAAAAAAAGATAATATTTGTAATGATAAATACGAAGAAGAGTCACTGATGTGAGAATCTTATTATTAGTAAGTGATTTGCAAGTATCTCTGTAAACGCTTTGAGCCTAAAGGCATGTCCTGACCATAGTAAGCTCCTGGAACTAAACTTACCTCAACTTTTTTGCATAAAAAAATATGAAGAAGAGTTGGAGTGACCTCTATAGAAAAGAAAATAGTAAAAAATCGTCTGAGAGATAATTTCGATGCATAAAAAAGGCTATTAAATGTATTGGTGAGAATGATAAATCAAACCGTATGGAGTCTTCTAAAGAGGTAGAGGAAGACTAAAGGAAACACTTAACGCAGCTACTAGCGGGAAATTATTATTAATAGAGTATAATGTCGTCATTCCATTCATATAGTCGACCCAGCTGATGAAATAAAGCTTATATTTGCTTCAGTGGGTGTATGTAAATTAAAGAATAACCAAGTGTTTTATGCCTGCCTAGCTTTTTGTAATAGTGCCTTCCCTAAATAAGCTAACCACTTGTAAGTTGCCTTGCATTGTACCAAACAAGCAAAAATGAGACTTATTCTTAGTTTCCAATTTTAGTGTACCATGCAAATGGAACATTAGTATCGCATTATTATTATCTATAATGCTTTAAGCCAATAATACTAATTACTCCGAGCAAAAAGATATATATATATATATATATATATATATATACACACTAATTACATTTTCACTTTTTCTGTGATATATTAAATCATGAAACTTTAATTTATCTCAAAGTTTTAGTTGCATCTACTGTGGATCAACACTTCTAGTTGGTTGGTCCCACCAACTATATCTCTTTCTTCTTTTCCCCTCTTAATTCTTCTATGCATATTGCAACTAATTCAACGCAATAATCAAACGGGTATTTATTCTCATTTACATTATCTACATCATATTTAAATTATGTGAATTTTATTTTCTTATTTTAAAATAAACTTGAAAAAAAATTAAAAAGTTCTTATAAAAAGAAAAAAGATAAAGATTTATATTAAAATACAAATTAAAGAATTTAGTATTTAAACGAGAGGCATATGCAAGAGATGAATGAATATTTATGCTGATGTTCACTGACCAAAATACATACTTCACCGCGTACAGCATTTTTTTAAAAAATTATTATTTGGTCTGCTTTGGGGTTCTTGGCTGCCCTTTCCAACATATATGTCTCTTATGGCACTCAAACTCGAAACCCAAAGATATTTAGTGGAGTCTTACACTACTAGACTAATTACTTGGTATCGTGTACAGTGCGCGGCACACATCCATTGTGAAATGCGTTATGGCACTTTCAACTTTTCATTTGAAGTTTATTTACCTAAAGATAAGTTAGAAAAATCAAATAATTCAAGCTAAGTGAATTTTGATACTTAATTTATTTACTTCCTCTTATCCTAAATATAAGAAGTGTATAACTAATTTGCTTAATTTGTAAGAGATTAGTAAAATTAGTTAAGTTAGTAAAAGATATGTGTTGATTTCATTTTTTTTTTTTTAAAAAAAAAAACCCCCCCCCCCTCTTTAATACTTGGTATTGAAAATTACCCATGCATAGAATGTCCTCCTTGAGATCATTTGCGAAAATAATTATAATTTTGGTTGATAAAATGAATTGAGATACTCCCTCCGGTCCTAATTATAGAACATATTTACCTTATTTTGGAGAGATTACGAATAGTAGTTAAATTAGTTAATTATATTTGTTTTCCCAAAATGCCCTTATTAAAATTTAAAATTGCATCCAGGTACTCTAATTCTCTATTATTGTTAGACCTCTTCTACCTCACACACGACTTTTTCAAGCTCTTACATAGTCCGGCATTGTCGATCTTCCTCAACAACTTACGATCTACTTTTAGAGATTGGAAGTGTAATTTAATAGTGATGCTATTATTAAATATGACAAAAATTGCTCAAAATTATTTTATTAAAAAATAAATAACAATAGAGTTGAGATGTATGTGACATTAATGAATTTATTATTGTGTTTAATTAATTGGGGTATTTTGGAAAGAAATTGACAAAAATTAAAATTTTGTCCTATAATTAAGATTAAGATGAACTTTCAAATGTTGTCCTATTATTAGGATTAAAGGGAGTATTATATTTAAGATGGAAATTAAAGTACTGTTTGGAAGGTCATTTAATCTTTGATTATTCGGCAGTACATGCCCATATCCTAAGTTGACATTCTCAGCGCACACTCTTTGCTCATGCTCATGCATGCTCACGCATGGAAATATATGTAATCTGCAAGGTCTTTTCGTCCACATGAATTGCATCTCATTCCTTGCTTTTCTTTTTCCATTTCGTACCATCGACTAATTTTAATCTAATTTCAGTCAAAATAAATTGAAAAATATCAACGGTTTTGGTTTAGTAGAAGGCTAGTCCCTCACAATATAATATCTTCTCAGATATATGATCATTTTTCATATATATTCATATAATAACTCCCGCTTAAAACCTTATTTTTCCTTTTTTTTAAAAAAAATGAAACCTGATTTATAAGGACACCAATCACAGATTCTCTATGTCATAGTTTAACTCAGTTAGATAACAAGTGCAAATAAATGCTAATGCATACATTGAATTGATCGATATTCACCAAAACACACACACACACACACACACTCACTCACAAACACAAACACACAACTCCACATATAATGTGCCTCTTAAATATAATTCTTAGGCAGTGTTTGGCAGGCATGTATCTGAAATGATAGATTCGTAATACTAGTTGAGTTCGGAACTAACACATCAAGCCCCATATTCATATTGAGAGCATCAAACCCTAAAAAAGAAGCCTTCTTTTTCAATCCCCATTTCCTCTTTTAATTTATTAAATTCAAAAATCTCATCACATCCTCCTTTTTCCCATCTTCTCCATATATAAATACCCAATCCCTCCCTCTTCATTCTCCCATATGACATCACAACCCAAACCCTAACAACAACAACAACAACAATTTAATACCCACACACACATCATATATCCTTCACTACTATACTCACTTGCTAACTAGCCCTTTGGTGATCGGTTCAGATCGTGATGGACCGAGTGGCGAAGCTGGTGTCGCAAAAGGCGGTGGTGATATTCAGTAAGAGCTCATGTGGGATGTGCCATGCAATCAAGAGGTTGTTCTATGAGCAAGGAGTTGGACCGGCGGTTTACGAGCTGGACGAGGATTCTAGGGGCAAGGAGATTGAGTGGGCCCTCATGAGGCTCGGATGCAACCCGGCAGTGCCCGCCGTGTTCGTCGGAGGCAGGTTTGTCGGCTCCGCCAACACTGTCATGACCCTTCACCTCAATGGCACCCTCAAGAGAATGCTCAGAGATGCTGGAGCTCTTTGGCTTTAATCTTCATCATCATCATTATTACTACTACTATTCCCAAACACTGCCTTTACATCACAAACCTGCTTGTTTTTTTTTTTAGGATCCTTTTTACATTACGTGCGGCTTTTATATATGTAATTGTACTGATATAATCATCATCAATCTCTAATAATATATATATCTGTAGAGCACTTTTAATATATAATTCTCTGTTTGGTTTTTATTTCAAAGCTCTCAAAACACTTTCTTAATATTGAATCCTTTGTGAACTTTTCATAATAGACAAAGCAGAGAAATGTTTACTTATTTTGTAATCAGTAAAATTTTAGAATATTATAATTAATTAAGATTAGTATGAAATTTTGTTGAATTAATGTGCTCTTTAGTCACTTAAGCCAAATAAGGCTTAATTGAGATTACAGCCCAAGAACTCTATGGCCCATGTGGTTTAGGGTTAGGTCTTGGGTGTAGTAGTACATAAAACTACTTTCACCTGCTTGAGAGAGACACACGCATAAGGAGGCTCTCATCAGAAACAAACCCTAGAGGCAGACGTTCATCATCTGAACGGTTACCCACACAACCATTCTATTCCCCTCGAGATCGATCATAGAGCGGACAAGGACTGTTCGTGGAGAGGCTTTCAGATCACTCTTCAGATACGAGGACTGTTCGTGGAGAGACTTTCAGATCGCTGCTTCATATCGCTGCATTTTTCCAGGTAATCAAAACGATGAAAGTTTTAACTTTTCCTATATTACGTGGTACGATACGCTTCCGCGTTTCTGGTGAGATTCTAACAGATTTATTATTTCCTCTTGCTAGCTAGTTGTTGCATTCTATTCTGGTTTTGAGAGAACTGTTAGTAGTGTTAATCTAAATGACACGATTTTTGAGCATATAAATATACTAATAATATATTATATTTTTTGGCCACGTACTGAGATATTATGATTAAAGAATTATACAATTTGAATCCAATTTACCATATATATATAGAGACATTAATTAGTAGTGATCAAAGTTGGACACGATAAGTGATTTTTTTTACGTGGTAGAAGAATAATAATATATATGTATAAAATATATACAAAAGTGAGAGTCACAATCAAATGAAAAGATGGATAAATATTCGTTGGTGCATAAAAATATACTAATTGGATAAATTTCACATCTGTCCAATACCTATATTCGTTTTGTAGAATAGTTATTGTTATCCCATCGCCATCACCACCGTCATGCTGCTATGTGGCCCTACTCTCTGCTCTCTCATGTCTTACCTCACAATTTTAGTTTTTAAAATTAAATTTTGTGTCCCCACACACACACATATAATTAGAGCGGGTCAATATCGTCAAACCAACCCATTTAAATCAGGAAAAAGTGTACGTAGATCATGAGTAAGGAAATTTATAATAAAATGATCCTTTAAAATCTTAAAATTATGGTGATCTTTCGTAGAACTTTTTTGTAATATTTTTTATATGTGAAAGTATATAAATATCATCATGTGTTTGTGTCAATAAGTCCATGAGTCTATTTTAACAAGTCCTTGCGTATGTTTTGATAAGTTCATATGCCTATGTTGACAAATCCATGTGTATATGTTGACAAATGAGTATATTTTAACAAGTCCATAATTGTATTTTGACAAGTTTATGTCTGTATTGACAAGTCTATAAACCTCCATGGAGGCATTTGTATCTTTCAATATAAAAAAAATTTGCAAAAAAGTTCAACCGAACTTAAACGCAAATTTGAGATTTCAATGGACAATTTTGTCATATTTTTCCTTACTCATGACTTAGGTGAAATTTTCCCTTAAAAGTAAGGGTTAGAGCCAACAAGGTTGATGCAGATGAATTGGCTCATCATAACCATAAGGTTATAGGTTCAAATATCATCTATATAAGGACCTTATTGGTAGACGATCTATAAATATCTTTATAAGCGTTCTTTGAGCTCGAAGGCATGTTTTAGCCCCAATAAACTCCTAAAACCCCACTCACCTAAACTTTTTTTTTTCCCCATATTGTTCTAAAAATTAAGGGCTAGACTTCTGAAAAATGATTTAAGGTTAGCAGGCCCGATAATATTTTTTATTATTATTTGAAGTATGTTTTAATCCTTTAGATAATTACATTTGTTCAATTTTTCTTTAGCTATTGTTTATTTGAAATTATTCTAATCCTTTACAAGTTATATGATAATAATGATGCAAAAATATTAAGATAATCGTGCAATTATGACTCATTTTTCTACTAGGGTTCAAGATAAGAGTTTGATTTTATTTTTTTTATTTTTATTGGTTATTTGGATTTAGTTTGTTACTTTAGTTTGCTAATATTTATTATTTGAATAAAAAAATTATTAAATCTTTTCTTATATTTTTATCTATTTGAAAATAAGCAAAAAAATATTGAAAATTTTAAAAGGACCTAAAACTTGCTAGGTAGACTTGAAACTTTTAGACCCTAGCCTCTCAAGGACCAACCTTTAGTATTAGGCTAGCCTCCCACATCTATATATAATCAAAAATAATAATGGGAAAATAACATTTAAAGACATTGAATTATCTATATTCTATCTAATTTAGTTCTTTGAATTTAAAAAATTATATATCAGATTATACATCATAATTATGGATTTAAAATTTGAGTCAAATTACCTTCATATCTCTTAGTTATTAAAACAGCAAAATTGAAAACAAAACTCTATTATTTGCTCTATCAATTAATCCCTTAAAAAGTACGACGAAGCACCTTTTACTCTCTGACTTCTTTTCAATTAATTACGCACGATATATATATATATATATATATACAATATTCAGTTTTATAGGAAAGTAGAAGTATATATAATTTTACTTCACCAAAAATCTCATCCAATGAACTGATCTTGATCATAAATATAAGACATATTTTTATATTTATCAATTTTTTTCTAATTTATCCCTATTGATGCTCCCTTAATACTAATTAAAGGGGAAGGAATGAAGAGTTAAGGAAGATAACTTAGGTGTTTAAGAAGATATATACATGTCACATTACCTAATTTAACTAATATCTTTAATCTAATTAAAATAAGTAAATATGTCTTATATTAAAAACGGAAGAGTACTAAGTTTTTTTTTTTTTTTTTTTTGTAATTAAGTTTCTAGTTGTGTAGTTTCAGTAGGAGGAACATGAATACTAGCACTGGTGGAACTACCCTTTGGCTAGCTAGGGCTAAGCCCGGCTGACCTTCTAAAATTTGTTAGTATATATATGTATTTATTATATGATATATTTTTTTGGCTAACAATTTGGCCCTAGCTAATTTTTTATATTCTCTATAAGGATAATGTTTGGTTTATCCTAAGCTATGAGAGGAAAGTAAAATTCTTGTTTGAGATATTTACCAAAAAGGTTAATTAGTATCATCTTATATTTTGTTTTGATTTATAATTGTCAATCAGAGTAGTCAATAGCGCGCAATAGCGGTGGTGCGGTGCGGAACAGGTGCTAGCCGCCACAGAAGCTCTTTAGCGGAGCGCTTTGACATAGCGGCTGTAGCGCAAGTTGCAAAGCGCTATCGTCGCGCGCTATCGCACCTCATCCCGCGTTTTAGGTTTAACAACACCCACTTTCTGTATTTTTTTTCTTTTTTTCTTTTGATATAACAGCACCCACTTTCTCATTCAAGACTGTAACACTCCTTCTACACGCGCCTGGTTGAACAGCACCTACTTTCCTCCTCCATTTTCAGCCAACCCCTCTGCCATTTTCTATTCAGCGAGCCCCTCTTGCCATTTTCCGCCAGCACCCACTTTTCGGCCAGAGCTTGTTTGTGTTTTTCTTTTTCCTTTTCCCTCTCTAGAAGATGGAATTATTATGGTTTCTTTTCCAACCATATGGGTTTATTATATATTGAATGTTTTGTTTATGGTCTTTAAAGACTAATTTAACGATGTTTGTATCTTTAGTTTATAACTTTTTATTATTAATGATGAATATGTCTTAAATTTTGAGCATTTATATGTGTATATGTTATCTTCGGTATAGTGGCCATCCCGCTATGCGTTATATCGCTATAGCGTTTTTTGGGCTAGCCGCTTCGCACCGTTATCTGGGATTGACTACTTTATTGTCAATTATTATTTATTTGTATTTTCAATATTATGTTATACTATTTAGTAAATACTCCATCTAGTCCTTATTTTAAAGCATCAACTAATAATTCTCATAAGTCAATAAAAATAGTTAAAATCACTAAATTTGTCCAAAAATTTAAGTAATTTTCAATATTATTCCTACTAATTATACTAAAGTCTAATGGCATATTAATTATTACTCACACTCACTATCCTTTTTAATTATGTGTATACATAAAAAAAATATTTAATATTCTTTAAAAACAAACAAATACCTTATAAAAAAGACTAAATACACTTGTTAGTTAAGTCTTCTTTTGCTAAAATCTGCTAGGCTGCTGCACTATTTTGAGATCTGTAAATATGTTATGATTTCCCAATCGTAACGCATGGTACTGGTATGTGTTAATGAATACAAGTAACATTATTACTCGTGTCATGGGAAACATGAAAAACCCAGCCCACATGTGTCAGATGGATTAGAGTACAAAAGCATTCACATCTTACTGCATTATATACTCATATTTTTCTAAAAAACCAAATTTTGTATTAAAAAAATGAATATTATGCATAATTAATATTTGAAAAAAAAAATCAAATAACAACCGGTGTTTTATCCTACAATAATTCCTAAGAAATAAATTGATAGAGTAAATAATAGGGTTATGCTTTTAATTTTGTTTTTTCTAATAACTAAGAGATAAGTAATTTGACCTATATTTCAAATCCCTAATTATGACTCATAACCTGATATATGATTTATTGAGTTCAGTAACCTAAATTACAATTTAGGTATTTCAAATATCATAATATCGTATTTAGTAGAGTTAATCGCATGGAGAATTCTCTCTTCTCTGCCTCACAACCCTCTTTAATCTCTTTTTCGCCGGCGACTTGTGACACCATCACAAACCGCTGACGGAGTATCATTCTATGCCACAGCTGCATCAGAGTGGTAGATCGGTTCCTAGATCTTTGATATGTGGCCTTCTCCCTCTGATTTCTAGGGGTTGTAGACTTCTCTCGTTTTTGTGGCGAGTTTTTCCCTCTTCTTCTTATTCTTCTTCTTCAGATCTGTTGTGTGACGGTGAGAGCTATTTGTCTTTTGTTTCTTTTTTTGTGGTGCTGGGTTTTGTGGTGGTGTTCTTATTTTCTTAGGAAATAAACAGATATGTGACATCTGAGTATAAATCCTCTTGGTTAGATAGTTGTTTGAACGTTATTAGATTCGACTATCTCCTGGTGGCTCGAATCTATGTTCTTGGGGGAAGAATTCAAAAGGTGTTATTCGGTGTGTGGTTGAGGTCACCATATTTGCTTGAACAGAGTAGTAGAAGTGTCCTTCAGGATATCATGAGTTTTCTTCCTTCTGAGATTGGATTTTTTTTTATCTTTACCCCAAGTTGGAATGTCTATACAGCTACACTAATTGCAGCTAATACTTATAAGAAGATGTGCTCGTTAGGGTGGATTTTACAACCAACACTTTCTTTCACGTCATTATTAACCTTGGATATCGAGGAGGCCGATTTTGTCCATGCTTTTACTTCTACTCTTAAATCTTGTATTTTGCTTATTTTGTTGTATTTGATTTGGCTTTATTTGTATCTTCAGTTTGTTTTCATGTATTGCACCAATTTGCAGTAATAATATAAATAGCTCTTGACAAAAAAAAAATATCATTATATGAGATTTTCTCAATAATAACACCATGACTAACACGATGAAAATTAATATGATAGTATTTATAATTTTGGATTTAGGCTCACTTTTCTTTCCCTGCACTTTCTCTTCACTTTTCATCTTGGTTTATTGAAATTTGAGCTATACAAATTTAATATTTTATTAAGTAAATTTTAAATATTTCTCTATTTTTTAATCATTTAAAATTTTATTAATAATTTTATAAAAGAAAATAAACTACGGGATCTAATAACAAATCAATCAAATAAAATTAAAATGTTAACAAATTAATTTTTGAGAAAATTATTGTGTAATCAATTTTATCACTAAAAATCTTTTAAGTTGTCAATATGTCATGACTTATTGCTATTTCCTGCAACGAATTTTGCCATTACATGTTATTCACTTGTTTTGAGATTTGTTAATGATTAGATTGATTATATAAGATTACATAGTAAGTTTCCCATAATTTTTCAAAAATTAAATTAAAAATAATTGTGTCGGCCTTAACAAAATAAAAATTCATAATACAGTTTCACTAAACTTTAAGTGGGCGAGTATATATAGCTATAAATTAGTCAAATTTATAGTTTAGTCTACGCATTATTTCACTATAGTATATATATCCGTATAATTTATTAACGTCGTTAGTGGATTCCGTTTATTGTGACACTTATAAATATTAATATCCATATTTTTATATTCTGTTTACCTTAACACCAATAAATATCAATATTCATATTTATAACTCTCTTTTGGCTATCATAATTATTTATTACTCTCTTTTATAATTCAATATCAATATTTTAGCAGTTTAAATTTCAAGTCGACTTTACTTTTAAGGATTAAACGGCAATTTTGCCCTAGATTTTTCAAAACAGGAGCAGTTTTGCCCTTGCCGTTATCTCAATTGATTTTGATCCTTAATTGACTAAATATGTTGAGCTAACAGTCCACATGTTATCCATGTCATTTTTGTTAAAGTGGAAATTTTCCCTAGAAATTCATGTGTCATCTACTTCATTTTTTTTAATGTTAGATTTAAAACCTTCGGGGCAAATTTGTACCTTAACAAAAATAACGTGGATCACATCTGAACTGTTACCTTAGCATATTTAGTCAACTAATATTCAAAATTAACTAAGATAACAGCCAAGGAAGAATTGCTCTGATTTTGAAACTTCCGAGGCAAAATTGCCCCTCGGTGAAAACTTCTAGAGAAAAATTAACCCTTAACCCTACTTTTAATTATGTTCAGTGTTTTCATATTATATTTAGTTCCTATAGCGTGACTTCTACCTTTTGGACCTGCCTATTTAAGAGCGTGTTTGATTCAACCCCCATTACATGTCTGCAATGATAATCATAATTATATTACCAAGAGTGTTTGGTTGTTATTTAGCATAATAATAGAGTTTACCATAGTAATGATGATTACCAAAATAATTGGTAATCCCCATTCATACGTCCCCCTTATAAATATTCACTATCACTTGATTACATGATTGAAAAAGTCCAATTTACACTTTAGTCTCCATTGTCATTATTTCACTTGTTTTTTTCCACCCACCACGCCATGCCATAACCACCTCCACCATTCCCTCCTCCTCCTCCATCGTCGTTGTCGCCGCCACCTCCACCAAGACAATTGTCATCACCACTACTGCCACTGTCGCCACTATTGATGGCCCCGTCATCACCACCCCACTTCTATCATGACAACTATCATCATTGCTGCCACCACCATTGCTACTACCATTGCTACTACCTCCTCCTTCATCACTGCTATCGTCGCCGCCGCACCACTATTACTATAGCCTCCACTACCCCAACCACCATAACTATCGCACTACCTCACGGAGGATCATTCAATGGCTCTTAGTAATTTTTTCACAAAGATTTTGTTAATGATAAAATAGACTTTGTGTAATATATTAATTTTAAATAGTTTTTAAAAAATAATTCATTACACCTTTATTAAAAAATCAAACCAAACACTAGCCCTGCAATTAATATTGCCTTACATTGCATTACACTCCACTGTAGGGTGCAATGAGATTGAATCAAATGGGCCCTAAGTGTGGTTTTATAATATTTTGGCTACTTATGAATATCCTTTGGACAGAATATATACATTGACCGGCACTACTAGTAGTGCAGTGGTATTGAGAGTAGTCTCCCCACCCCTTGTACTGGGTTCGATCCCCCCCATCCCCTATCGCCTATATATATAAAAAAAAAAAAGAATATATACATTGAGCTAATCCTCATACAAAAACAATATGTATTCTAAAACCATGACAACCCCTTAATTAAATTGTGACAATTTATCATTTTTGACTTTCAATTATGATAACTCCTTGATTTAAGGAGATAACAAAATTCTTACATGTTAATTTCTTGGGTGAGATCAACAATTTAATTTCAAATCACTTTAAAATCTTGACAACCCTGAATTATAATAACTCTTTGAGCCTTGATTTATGGGGATTAAAAAAAATATTCTTTTGAAATCACTTTAGTATTTAATTACAGTCTTAATTATGTTAAATTAAAGGAATGTCATAATACCGATGAAATCTAGCTATTACGTAATATATCACTTCTCCATCAATAATAAGTGACAAATCCTCAATTAGTTTGTGACAATGTGTTAAAACAATTTATAATTTTGAATTTGAATTGTTATTTAACTTTAGAGATTTGATTGAGAAATAGTAGTTAAAGAAAAAAAAAAGATCATATTGACAATATTAAATTGTTCATTCATTTAATCTGACATATTTTTTTCTTACATATTAGGCCAAAAAACCGATTCACGGATGCTAAGGTAGATTTTTATTCACTAAAATCAACATTAATTTGCATTTTGAGCACCTTATAAACCTTGCTCACTCTGAATCATAGTTATTCCTTGATTCTTGATTTCTTGGGATATAAACTTTTATCTGTTATACTTGCAGGTAAAATCCCCATTTAAATATATTTCCGGGTGAAATAAACATTCAAGATTGAATCATAAAATTTAATTCCTTTGGCAATTTTATTGAGAAAGAAGGTTAATGAGGAGAAGTGGAAAAGGATCCTACTGATAATATTAAATTGTATGTTGATTTAATCTAAAATTGTTTCATGTAAATTGTATGTAGAAAAAAGAGATTCATAAATGATTTATGGGGATATAAACTTTTATAAATTAAGTATGTTGATGTAACAATTATAATACCCCAAAATTTGTATTTTTCTTAAATATGATATATTGGTGAATTTTGAATTGGTATTTGGTTTGGCGTGAATAGTATTTACTATTCATATATACGTATTTACTATTCATAAATACGTATTTACTATTTATAAATACGTATTTAATTAGGTATATACTATTCACGTGGGACCCACGGCCAAATAATTTCCCTCTGTCGACAGAAAACCCGTGAGTGTGAAAATAATTTGACGCGGGACCCACTCAATAATATAATATTATTGTAATATAATATCTTATATTTTGGGAAATAATAGAAATAGAATTATTTCCAATAATCCGTGAACTAGGTTTCTTAGGTAAGGACATATTATAAACAAGTGAATTTTTATCTCAGAGTGGGTTATTTCCGAAGTCATTTCCGAAATCGGCGGAATGATTATTGAGATAGGTCGAAACCGATATTTTGAATCAGGACAGATAGTAGAACCTTTAGAAAATAAATCATTACTCAAAATCCTTGAATTAAGTAGTAAACAACTGCACATATTATGAATCAGTGAATTTTTGTCTCGAAGATGGTGTCACCCGAAGTAATTTCTGTTACCGGCAGTGTCCAACTTAAAATCTTTGACAGATTACGAAATACCCTGAATGAGGTCAAAAATTCAGTTGACCCAGATATTTTTAAAGAGGAAGAATAGAGCTTCAGGGCTGTGCTTCCGAATTTTTGAGAATTTGCAAAAGATCACGCGGTCAGAACACCGAACAGAAATTTTATCAGTAAAAAATACTATTTGCATTATTAAAAAAAAAAAAAAAAAAAAAAAGAGGAACACCCGTGAACCTTTTTAATATTTTTTTAATATTTTTGGAAATTACGAAAAATGACCCAAAAACAAGAAATTACACTTAAGGACCCATTTTCCAACACTATAAATAGAGGCCTCACTTCTTCATTTTCTTCACACCAAACTCAGATCACAACGGTCGAGTTTAATAGAAGAGAGAGAATTCTTAGAGTTTAGAGGGAGAATTTAGAGTAAAGTTCTCGGAGCTGAAGAGAAGGAGTAAGAACTTCAAGGGTAAGTTCTTTGGTCTCTAGTCTTAAGATTTGGTAGTTTCTTTTGGTAATTATAGTAGAAATGCCAGATAGAGTTTTTTTTTCTGAGTATGCTCTGTGGCTGCAGCTTAGTCTGATCTGTCACATCAGAAAAGAATTATTCTTGGGCAGTAATGTTATTTACCAATACAGTAAATACTATTTACCAAACAGTAAAAATTATTTACCGTCACGGTAAAAATATTTTTACTGGTACTATTCACATGAATAGTGAATACTATTCACATGAATAGTAAATCTTCAACGTAGAATTCCACAAGTATTGCAAAGTTGATGGCCAATGATAAATGTGATATTGTTCCTATAGGGTATCTGTGAACTTGTACCGCTGTTTTCCGTTAGAAGTACCGTTTTAGTCAAACGTACCAAAACATCATCAACGAAGGTACGGACGCGTATTGTAACCTTAACTCTGATGCTTATGGTATGCTTATATGTGATAGATAGTCTGAAATTCTGTTTTTGAAAATTGATCATACACATACAACTTGATACGGGTTATAGTCTTGATAATGCCGTTATGTTTTCCTAGCGCTGAGGACACGGATGTACACCGTGGCACTGGTGAATAGTGCAGACTATAATAACATGCATATTGCAGTGGCTGTGTTATGTTATTATTTGATTATGAATGTATTGTATGTGATTATTACTGTTTTTGCCATGGATATCTGTCATTCATATTTGATACATAAGCATGAGGTTAACCGTTACCTGAGGTTCAATGGTAATTTGAACCTCAGCTCTTGCTTTAGCCCCAGGATCCTCAGGAGGACAATCCAAGGAGAAGGGTAAGCAGGTGGCGTGAAGAGGCAGAAAAGGAGTTTTCTTTTAAAATCTTTATTTCTGTTTTTCTGAATATTCGACTCTTGGATGACTGTAACAGAAGACTGATGCACCTTAAATGAATGTTTTATCAGTTACTCGTTTCACGACTATTCCGATGCTCTACTCTGATTAAATCTTTTCAAATTATGATCGAACTATTTCGAAAACACTTTAGAAAATTGGGATGTTACATTTTTGGTATCAGAGCAGACGGTTCTGAAGTTAACTAAGTTACTCCAAAAAGTCTGGCTAGGCCGGTGTATTTGAGTAACGGAGTTAGGTTCGGAGTTTTTTTTAAAAAAATATTTTCCGGCTAGAACCTGGCTCAGTTATAAGAAACCATTGGTGCCGAAGGCAAGGCTAGTCTATATGGTTCGGTCAAGCAGTCGCCATAGAGTTGGTGAGACCCCCATGATAGACACTTACCTGGCCAATCGGTTGATTAATTGAGTTAGGCTCTAAGCCGTAGTTTTGGAACATATTTCGAAAAGAGTACTGATATAACTTTGGTGTACGTGTTTCAGGAAATGGCTAGATCCCCACTTAGTTATCAAAGAGCCCCTTTTGTTTACCGTTACGGACGTGTGAGACGTGTTGCTCGAAAAACTGTAAACCCTCAGATGGTGGCCCGAAGATTGAACCCTGACCCGGTTTATTCCCCGCCCGCATCTGCACCTCAAATTGTGCCAATACGTTCTGTTCCTGCTAATGATTTGGGGTTGCCATACAATCCACATTACCCTGTTGAACACTTACATGACCCAGAGCCCGAATACCATCCAAGCCCAGAAAACTCTGGTGGTTCTAATTCTGTTCCAGCCATACTTACACCAGGTTCCCCAGCAGATTCACATCATTCCTCTGTTGGGGACAATTTTGACTACATCAATGTAGCTGACTTAGAAGAAGAGCACGCAGATAATGTAGCTATTTTAGAAAACGCTGACGATGAAAACCTACGGTATGTGCTGAATGGCAACCGCGACTTGACGGAGATTTTGTATGATGACTTTGTTCGAGCAGGCTGGAATGTGGCAACCGCTCAAGAGCAGTACTTACGCTTCTTGACCCGTGTTAGGGAGCTTTACGATATGTTCATGCCCTTCAACAGCCCCTATCCTCCCGAAGACTGGATCCGATCCACTCTTCATCATTTTCCTCGAACCAATTTCTGGATTCACAAAACGAATGAACTTCTCGATGCAGGACCTATTGAGAAGGTCTACATCCATCTACTGCTGATCCAAAGCTGGGTACATCGTAGCATGTGAACCAGGAGGGAGACAAAAACCAGAATCAGTCCAAGGAAGCAATGGAAGTGCTAGTGACGCATAGTAATAGTAGTAGTAGATATAGACGCTGTTGTAGTACACCTTTAAAAGACCCTAAGGAGATAAATTGTAAAATAAAGCAATTACTGTGAATGATGGTTGATTATAAAAATATATAATTATGTTTGAATATGTGCTAAGCCTATTTGTATGCTAATTATTATTTCTCTAACGTTCATATGGTTTCATAAATAAAAGATTTAAGTATGGCAAACTCGAGAGGATCCGGAGTCCCTAGAGGACGAGGCAGAGGCCGAGGTAGAGGTCGAGGCAGAGGTAGACAAACGCAAGTAATACCCCTGCCAGGTCCGGAACAACCACAGCAACCAGAGCGGGATGAGATGCAGGAGATGAGAAGAATGTTACAAGAGCAAAGGGCACTCATTGATGCGCTTCTTGCAGAACGGCTTGAGAGACAAGCCGAAGGGGGACAAGTAGAGGAAGAACAAATTAATGAGGAGAATGAAAACAACAACGAACACGACGAAGAACGTGACAATGAAGTTGAGGGAACCAATCGATTCCAAATACCTCCCCAACAAGAGAGAGCGATGGCTGAGCTACAGCAACCGAATAGAGTGGTCGAGAATACCCAATATTGGGTAACACAATTCTGTAAAATGAAACCCCCAGCTTTCCGAGGCAAGCTTGATTCAGCAGAAGACTGGTTGATGCAGCTGGATAAGATATTCGAAGTCATAGAATGTCCGGAAGATAGAAAAGCTCAACTGGCAATTTATAAACTGCAAGGAGATGCAGATCGTTGGTGGAAGAGTATTGTGGCAACACTGCGAGCACGTCACTGTCCCATTACGTGGGAGAAATTCCTAGAAAAATTCAACGAGCAATATTTTCCACCCTCTGTTCAGATGATTAAGGAATCTGAATTTCTGCACATTCGACAAGGGCAAGATGAATCTTTTGATGACTACTATGCACGTTTCACCAATTTGTCTCGATATTCAACCCTCTTTAGGCAATGTGAAGATGAAGGCAGTATGGCAAACATACTGATTTATGGCTTGAAGTATGAAATAAGGGAGAAGCTTGTGTCGCAGCAATTCTCACAATTGATTCAAGCGGTGGAAGCTTGTCGATTGATCGAAAGAAATTTGAAGGAGCTCAGGAAGACTAGAGTCTTTCATAGTAGTGGCCCCAGTCGTGGCGGTTTTACCCGTGGAAACTCATCGCAGAAACGGAAGACCAATTGGAGTAATTTCCGTGAAGGAAACAAGAGGCCATTCCAACCTGGGCAGCAGAACTTCCCAAGGGTACAGACATCCAGAGCATGTCCAAAATGCGGAAGGTATCATCAAGGAACTAACTGCGAAGGAAAGATTGTGTGCTACAAGTGCCAGCAGCCGGGGCACCTTAGCACAAACTGTCCACAAAAAGCACTGGAGGCGAGGCCGCAAAACCCAGGTCGAGTTTTTGCTTTAACGAATGAAGAAGCCAGAAAATCTCCGGAAATGATCAAAGGTACTATTTCTCTTAATGGGAATTTACTCCAAGCATTGTATGATTCTGGTGCTAGCCACTCGTTTATTTCATATGATTGTGCGAAGCGGCTAGGAATGCATGCTTATAGACTACCATATGATCTACTAGTAGCCACACCACTTGGTGCGAAATCCTTAGCTTCTGATGCATGCCTTAATTGTATTGCGAGCGTAAATGGACGAGATTCAAACATAGATCTTATCCGACTACCGCTTAGTGGCATCGACGTTATTCTCGGTCTTGATTGGCTGACGGCTAACAATGCGATAATTGATTGCGGAAGTAAACAGATATCCTTTGCACCCCCGCACAACCGAAGCAAGGTTGATGGGAGTCTGAGTTATATCTCAGTTTCGGAAGCAGAAAAATGCATAATGCATGGTTGCCAAGCATACATGGTATTTTTCTCTGTAAAGGCGGAAGCTGAACTCTCACTCAAAGACATTCCGGTTGTCAATGAGTTCCCTGATGTGTTTCCAGAGGATCTCACTGAGTTACCTCCTGAAAGAGAAGTTGAGTTCGCTATTGAATTGATGCCTGGAACGGGATCAATATCAAAAGCACCATACCGAATGGCGCCGAACGAGATGCAGGAGTTGAAGAAGCAACTTGAAGAACTGCTGGAGAAAGGGTATATTCGACCCAGCGTGTCACCTTGGGGAGCCCCCGTATTGTTTGTTAAAAAGAAAGACGGAAGCCTACGACTTTGTATCGACTACCGTGAGTTGAACAAAGTAACTATCAAGAATAAATACCCACTTCCCCGAATCGATGATCTACTCGACCAACTATCTGGTTCCTGTGTATTTTCAAAGATCGATTTGCGCTCAGGATACCACCAGCTTCGAGTAAAAGCCAGTGATATTCCAAAAACAGCTTTTAGAACCAGATATGGGCATTACGAATTTCTTGTGATGCCTTTCGGATTAACTAATGCACCTGCCGTATTCATGGATTACATGAATCGGATTTTTCGCCAGCACCTAGACAAGTTTGTAGTAGTATTCATCGATGATATACTGATCTATTCAAAAAGCAGAGAGGAGCACGAGGAACATCTGCGAATCGTATTAGGTATACTACGTGACAAGCGACTTTTTGCTAAGTTTAGCAAATGTGAATTTTGGCTGCCAGAAGTAAGATTTCTGGGCCATGTCATAACTCGCGACGGAGTTGCCGTTGATCCTAGCAAGGTAGAAGCGGTTCTGGACTGGAAGAGACCAGAAACAGTGACAGAGATACGTAGCTTCCTGGGTCTAGCGGGATACTACCGCAGATTCATTCAGAATTTCTCGCGTCTTGCCTTACCATTGACAAAGCTCACAAGGAAAAACCAACCTTTTGTGTGGGACGAGGACTGTGAGTCGAGTTTTCAAATACTGAGGGAGAGATTGACTACAGCACCAGTATTGATCATCCCAGATCCAGATGAGACTTATACAGTATATAGTGATGCCAGTGGACAAGGATTGGGATGCGTCCTGATGCAACAGGGCAGGGTAGTAGCTTATGCCTCTCGTCTGTTAAAGCCTCACGAGTTGAACTATCCTACGCATGATTTAGAACTTGCAGCTATCGTGTTTGCTTTAAAAATATGGAGGCATTATCTCTATGGTGCAACCGTAGAGTTATACTGCGACCACAAGAGTCTGAAATACCTTTTTGATCAAAAGGAACTCAACATGAGACAACGTCGCTGGATGGATTTGCTAAAAGATTACGACTTGGAGATCAAGTATCATCCGGGTAAAGCAAACGTTGTAGCTGATGCACTCAGTAGAAAAACGGTACTCACTGCGTACATGATGATACAAGAGCGGAAACTACTTGAGGAGTTCAGAGACCTAAACCTGACCAATCAGGTTTGCATGAACCACTGCACATCCGATGACATCTATCTTGAAAGTCTCCTTGTTAGTCAAGGGGAATATGATCTGAGAGATGCGGTTGAGGAAGCTCAAAAGCACGATGAGTGGGCTATAGCAGCACGGGAGATGATCTCACGAGGAGAGACCCAAGACCGTGACCTATCGCCAAGTGGCTTGGTCAGATACAAGAAGCGGATCTACATTCCGAAGGATGGTGAATTACGACAGAAGATACTAGACGAGGCTCATAAGAGCAGATATACTCTACATCCGGGAATGGTCAAAATGTACCGGAACTTGAAATCCGAGTTTTGGTGGCCCAGATTGAAGAAAGATGTAACTGAATACGTGGGAAAATGTTTGACCTGTCAAAGAGTTAAAACTGAACACCAACGACCCCCTGGTCTTCTTCAAGGTTTGGAAATTCCAGAATGGAAATGGGAGAACATTACCATGGATCTAGTGGTAGGGTTACCTAAGATTAGACATCACGACGCGATTTGGGTAATTGTTGACCGATTGACTAAGTCAGCACACTTTCTCCCCATTAGTATTAATTACTCACCAGAACAATTGGCGAGGATTTATATCAAAGAGATCGTAAGACTTCATGGTGTACCTAAGAGCATCGTTTCTGATCGGGACCCGCGATTTACATCCCGATTCTGGGAGGCTTTGCATGCAGAGATGGGAACTAAACTAAGGCCTAGTACGGCTTATCACCCGCAGACCGATGGTCAATCTGAAAGGACAATACAAACGCTAGAAGATATGCTTAGAGCGTGTGTATTGGATTTCAAAGGCCATTGGGATGAACATTTACCGCTGGTCGAATTCGCTTACAACAATAGTTACCATTCGAGCATACAGATGGCTCCGTTTGAGGCATTGTACGGGCGGAAGTGTCGATCACCTATATGCTGGACAGAATTGTCGGAGCGAGAATTCATCGGGACAGATTTAGTTGATAAGACCTCCAAGCAAATTGCATTGATCAAACAGAGACTCCTAACAGCACAAAGCAGACAGAAGAGTTACGCTGATAAGAGGAGAAGACCACTAGAATTCGAGGTTGGAGACCATGTGTTTCTCAAGGTATCCCCGATAACTGGTGTTGGAAGAACGCTTAAACGGCGAAAGCTAAGTCCTCGTTACATTGGGCCATTCGAAATCTTGGCAAAACGTGGACCGGTCGCATATCAATTAGCTTTGCCCCCGAATCTGAGTAAACTCCACGACGTCTTCCATGTTTCTCAATTGAAGAAGTATCAACCTGACCACGATCATATTATCCAATATGAAGATGTCGAAGTGCGACATGATAACACTTTTGAGGTCGAGCCAGAGCAAATTGTTGATTACCAGGAGAAGCGGCTTCGACAAAGAAGTATTCCGTTTGTGAAAGTAGTATGGAGAGGCTTATCTCCTGCTGAGGCAACTTGGGAAACAGAAGAAGATATGAAAAAAAAATATCCGGAGTTTATGGCTCAAAGTTTAGTTAGTGTAGAGTAAAATTTCGGGGACGAAATTTTATTTAACGGGGGGAGAAATATAATACCCCAAAATTTGTATTTTTCTTAAATATGATATATTGGTGAATTTTGAATTGGTATTTGGTTTGGCGTGAATAGTATTTACTATTCATATATACGTATTTACTATTCATAAATACGTATTTACTATTTATAAATACGTATTTAATTAGGTATATACTATTCACGTGGGACCCACGGCCAAATAATTTCCCTCTGTCGACAGAAAACCCGTGAGTGTGAAAATAATTTGACGCGGGACCCACTCAATAATATAATATTATTGTAATATAATATCTTATATTTTGGGAAATAATAGAAATAGAATTATTTCCAATAATCCGTGAACTAGGTTTCTTAGGTAAGGACATATTATAAACAAGTGAATTTTTATCTCAGAGTGGGTTATTTCCGAAGTCATTTCCGAAATCGGCGGAATGATTATTGAGATAGGTCGAAACCGATATTTTGAATCAGGACAGATAGTAGAACCTTTAGAAAATAAATCATTACTCAAAATCCTTGAATTAAGTAGTAAACAACTGCACATATTATGAATCAGTGAATTTTTGTCTCGAAGATGGTGTCACCCGAAGTAATTTCTGTTACCGGCAGTGTCCAACTTAAAATCTTTGACAGATTACGAAATACCCTGAATGAGGTCAAAAATTCAGTTGACCCAGATATTTTTAAAGAGGAAGAATAGAGCTTCAGGGCTGTGCTTCCGAATTTTTGAGAATTTGCAAAAGATCACGCGGTCAGAACACCGAACAGAAATTTTATCAGTAAAAAATACTATTTGCATTATTAAAAAAAAAAAAAAAAAAAAAAAAAAGAGGAACACCCGTGAACCTTTTTAATATTTTTTTAATATTTTTGGAAATTACGAAAAATGACCCAAAAACAAGAAATTACACTTAAGGACCCATTTTCCAACACTATAAATAGAGGCCTCACTTCTTCATTTTCTTCACACCAAACTCAGATCACAACGGTCGAGTTTAATAGAAGAGAGAGAATTCTTAGAGTTTAGAGGGAGAATTTAGAGTAAAGTTCTCGGAGCTGAAGAGAAGGAGTAAGAACTTCAAGGGTAAGTTCTTTGGTCTCTAGTCTTAAGATTTGGTAGTTTCTTTTGGTAATTATAGTAGAAATGCCAGATAGAGTTTTTTTTTCTGAGTATGCTCTGTGGCTGCAGCTTAGTCTGATCTGTCACATCAGAAAAGAATTATTCTTGGGCAGTAATGTTATTTACCAATACAGTAAATACTATTTACCAAACAGTAAAAATTATTTACCGTCACGGTAAAAATATTTTTACTGGTACTATTCACATGAATAGTGAATACTATTCACATGAATAGTAAATCTTCAACGTAGAATTCCACAAGTATTGCAAAGTTGATGGCCAATGATAAATGTGATATTGTTCCTATAGGGTATCTGTGAACTTGTACCGCTGTTTTCCGTTAGAAGTACCGTTTTAGTCAAACGTACCAAAACATCATCAACGAAGGTACGGACGCGTATTGTAACCTTAACTCTGATGCTTATGGTATGCTTATATGTGATAGATAGTCTGAAATTCTGTTTTTGAAAATTGATCATACACATACAACTTGATACGGGTTATAGTCTTGATAATGCCGTTATGTTTTCCTAGCGCTGAGGACACGGATGTACACCGTGGCACTGGTGAATAGTGCAGACTATAATAACATGCATATTGCAGTGGCTGTGTTATGTTATTATTTGATTATGAATGTATTGTATGTGATTATTACTGTTTTTGCCATGGATATCTGTCATTCATATTTGATACATAAGCATGAGGTTAACCGTTACCTGAGGTTCAATGGTAATTTGAACCTCAGCTCTTGCTTTAGCCCCAGGATCCTCAGGAGGACAATCCAAGGAGAAGGGTAAGCAGGTGGCGTGAAGAGGCAGAAAAGGAGTTTTCTTTTAAAATCTTTATTTCTGTTTTTCTGAATATTCGACTCTTGGATGACTGTAACAGAAGACTGATGCACCTTAAATGAATGTTTTATCAGTTACTCGTTTCACGACTATTCCGATGCTCTACTCTGATTAAATCTTTTCAAATTATGATCGAACTATTTCGAAAACACTTTAGAAAATTGGGATGTTACAACAATGATGACGATTTTGATACATCACTTAAGTGATCAATTTCGAAATTTCTTTTCAAAAACCTTATCACTAGTTGGTTTACTATGGTAGACTGATAATGATGCACTTTGAACCTCATCACTCGAGTGATCTTTTAGAAAAATATTTTTCAAAAATCATATCACTATCTTATTCACCACGGTGTGGTGGAATTGGTAGCAAATGTGTGTATTACTCAAGTGGTCACTGAGTGATCGTAAGTGTGAATATAAGTTTAACACTTTCAGTAAGTACTATAGTGATGAGCTCTTTTAAAAAATACATCACTCAAGTGGTCAACTAGAAATTTTCATAAAATGCTTAATCATTGTTTGGAAGATAAAATAATCAAGTTTTACCACATCATACGAGTGGTCATTTGTGTGATACAATGATTTTCACATTAATCATTTACTATGTGTTTCAAAACCCTTTCAAACCAATGTATCTTTTTGTAAAAACACTTTTTCAGCTTTATTATCATAAAAAATGGGATCTAACAGGAAGGAGGAGCAAGAGAAGGGCATGGAGGTTGGGTGGGAGGAGGAAGAGAAGCATGTGGAGGTGCATGTTGAAAAGCAGCACGAGGAGGAGAAGGAGGTGGAGGTTGAGGAGGACGATTCTCTAGCATTTCTTCAGCGTGTCGCTTGACCATGATGATCAAGAGAAAAGAGGCAGAGAATGAAGAAAATGTATGAAAATGGGGAGTTTAAATAGATTGGAAGTGAAATATGCAATGAAAGTTGAAGATTGAGGATCAGTCCGTGCAACTATATTATGTTCTTTTTCTCGAGCCATGAATTTCATGACGGTTGTTTCAAAAAAAAAAAAGCTAACGAACCATGATTTATTATATTTCATAATGGTTGTTTTCTAATAACCATGAGTAATGTTCTGTATTTTACTATTTTTTTCCACAATACATTTAAAATGAAAAATATAAAAAATAGAACAGTGGCAAGTAGCCAATGAATTGATGAGATCATCAAGCTACTTGTCACCTGAGGAGTGGCCAGGATCATAGTGAATCACATACTCATCAAGTATAAGATTGGCCTTCTTGTTCATACTTGAGAGGTATAAAGAAAGCCTTATCATGGAATGGTCAATATATTCTGCATGCCACAACATTGCCTCTAGTTATGGAAGCATAGGATATCGAGGCGCAAGAGGACAAGGAGGATGTGGAGGAGGAGGTAGAGGATGATGCCGAGAGATTTCTAGCAATTCTTCCATACCGGTGTTACATCATTGAGATTGAGAGAACAAAGAGGAGGACGATGAAGAAAATGTAGGAAAAACAATTGAAGGAGGAGGCAATTCTTCCATATGTTTTGTCTTTGCTGATATTAAAGGTTGGAAGTCAAATCGTTTGTAAGTATTATATGGAGGTTATTAAAAAAAAAGTCACTTTTGTCATTAAATAAATGGTGGTTATGAATTAAACCGTTATTTTTGTAATTTCATGAATTCCACCTTACAATACATACAATGTACATAGCTAACCGTTACTTTTAAATGTTGTATATCCTTGTTTAACTTCCTCTTCGACATACATGACATTTATTGGCTCTTAAATAAACATATTTTTTGTCAATAAGGAAAATGATTCTATCACCCCCCCCCCCCCCCCCCACCCAAAAAAAGTATTGTTTATTCGAGCTCTCAGAATTTTCCCCCCGAAAACTATAATATTTGAAGTTGAGTGAAATGGAAATGGAAGAAGAATAAACAAAGTGCTTTGCATTATTCCCGTTTGGAGAGAAAAGTAAGATAGGCCAATATATTCAAGCTGTCTAATTTGAGTGATAGAATTGATTCCACTTTATCCTTCATAATTATGTTAATCTAGAAATCTACATATATATCTTCCTTCTAAACACACCTCCAATCATCATTCATTCATCCTTACTTGGATACAATTTTCTTTTTAAGTTACTGAAACCAAACCGATCAATATATAACCTAGCTGAGACAATGATTCAAATTAAAGGTTAAAAGTTTAAACCATGGTTAACCCAAAATATGACCAATCCTATTAAATAAAATCCATTCTGCTATAAGTACATACATGTATATATATACACACACATATATATATATATATGTACATACACATACATGTATAGATATACAATTACATCGATATACATATATGTGTTTGTGTGTATATATATATATCCATATACACACATATACATATCACACATGATTCAATAAAAAAGAGTTATTAAAGCATAAATATGATAAACTACTATTTTTTAAAAATTCAAAATGATGATGTTTTTTTTAGGCTCAATAAAAGAAGGGGGAAAAAAATATAAAAATCTAATATAATCAATATGTTCAAAACTCTTCATAAAGGCCAATGGACAAGTTCATCCGTTTATTGGTTTGACCAATTGACTTTAAACGAGTTTTATTTTTCCTTGACGATATCCATCATCTGTTTAAAAGAGAGATGGATAGAATAACAAAACTGACTCGTCTATTTAAGAGAGAGATAGATAGAATAATAAAACTCACTTGACAATATTTAAATTATTTTTTGTCATAATCTATGCACTTATATATATCTTTTATATAGAGTTTTAACTCACAATCTAACGGTTGACAAAACCTTAAGAGAGGTGGGCGTTAGTTGAGCTATAAAGCTTTTCCTTAAATCATATTGCCGTAAAAAGTTTTTCCTTTCGATACAGTCATTAAGAAATGTCTCTATATATATATACATAGACACGTGTATCAAATCAATCTTATGACCAATAATGAGCACATGGTTGGCGCAACATAAGCTAAAAAGCGACTTAAATTAAATAAGATATTTTATTTAAAAATAAATAAAATTGTGGGTGTCACTTTCTGACCTAATATTGAACTTCCATTTTAAGGTACACCTATCTAGGATAAGCAATTCTATATTTAATGGGGGAAGCTTTGGTATTATGATATACCACAACTGCCAATGTGAATTGGCATAGATGGTAAGGGATCTAGGACTAGGCCCTTAGGTCGTGGGTTCGATCCCCTCTGTCGTCGCTGGAACTCCTTTGGTAGGCGATCTCGTAAGTCCCTAGTAAGTACTCATAGAGTCCGGGGTCGTGCCTTGACCTTAGTGGGGGACTGATGCCGAACCCATCCAAAACTTTTACGCTTCAAAAAAATGTTATACCACAACTAATTTAAATAGAATTGCCCAACCTCGTTGAACAAAAAAAATTGCCCAAAATCTAGTCTTCCCTAAGTTGATGTAAAGTAAACGCCAGGATCTTGCCTTTATATTATTATTATTTTGATTATTATTTTGTTTTTATGGATACGAAAAGTGAAGCTTTTTTTTTTTTTTTTTTGGGGTAAATACGAAAAGTGAACTTGATTTTTATGTCCATGTGTACTTTTGGGTGGGATGCGTCATTGCCTGAATATTATGCATGTGCTGAATTTTGAGTGTTCAATGGGCCAGATCCAGCCCAATAGAAAGTCCAGCCTACTCTAGTTAAGAACGCCCAAAAAACTAAAAAAAAAATCTGAAAAAAAAACTGTGAATCCATAAAGATAAATGTAAAGAAGAAAATAGTAAAATAAAATTAAAAAGAAAGAAGGGGAAAAAAGTTGAACAGAAATTGAAGAATAATAGTACTAGAGCCACTGTCTTTTGGACTAGAAACATAGATTTTTTTTTTAAAAAAAAATAAAGGTGCATCCAGCACCCTAAAGCATTTTTTTAAGGGTGTTCATCACCCTAAAGTACTTTTTAATATAATTTTTCACTTAACAATTTAGATAATTTATGGTGTTGGATAAACCTTAAAAAACACTTTACAATAGTTTTTTTTTTTAAAAAAAAAAAAAGGGACTTGGCTTCTCTCTGTTGCTGTGTTTATCCGCTGTCCACCTTTTCTTGGAACGACACCGTTTAAAGTATAAAGGCTGTCAACAATTATGAATGCTTCCCAAGGTGTGATATTAAAAAAAAAAAAAAAAATTGAATTCTTTCCCGAGGTGATGACTCTATGGCACTGATCCCAGAGCGGGTATTTTTCTTTTTAGTATAAACAAAGCTAGTAACTTATGACTGAGAGTCTGAACTTTACAAAAATTAATATCTTAAAATTCTTTTTAAATATGAAAACTGATAATTAAATTAAGAAGAAAAATCCACACTATTTATAAGTTTTGTTTGTTTTTTTTTTTTTGCCAGAACACACTGTTTATAATTTCAGAATAGTGTACTTTTTTTCCCCTTTTGCTTGATGCATAATTCATTTAGTGATATTAAATAGAATAATTTCAACTATAGCCCCCTTCAAGAACCACTCTCATATGTTTTTTGGTTTTTTAATGGAATGGATATAAATAAAAAATTAAAACGGAGGTAAAATAATTGTAAGAAAATCTTACAAAGATAATACAACTTACTCCTTTGATTCAATTTATAAGGTAGAGAGATAAAGTTTTTTTTGTCCTATTTATAATTCATGTCATTACATTTTTTTTATATATATAAACGTACAATTTTACTCATAATTTATAATTATGAAAACTTTGTTTTAATGGAGGTATAATATATATTAATTAAATAAGAATAAAGTTAGAGTTGTTACATTTTAAGGCATAATTAAGGATGTTTAAGGTATTTCTTGATTCTAGCTAAGTATATTGGAAGTAACTTATAAATAAGATTGAAAAATATAATATTAAATATGAGTTGTTAGGATTTTTTTGGGTAAACTGAGTTTTTATTTATATCCACTCCATTAAAAAACCAAAAAAAAACATGAGAGTGGTTCTTGAAGGGGGCTATAGTTGAAATTATTCTATTTAATATCACTAAATGAATTATGCATCAAGCAAAAAGGAAAAAAAATTACACTATTCTGAAATTATAAATAGTGTGTTCTGGCCAAAAAAAAAACAAAACAAAACTTATAAATAGTGTGGACCTTTCGTCTTAATTTAATTATCAACTTTCATATTTAAAAATAATTTTAAAATATTAATTTTTGTAAGGTTAAGTTACTAGTTTTTGGTTTATACCAAAAAGAAAGATACTCGCTTTGGATCCGTGCCACTGAGACATCACAAAGGAAAAGAATTCTTTTTTTGTTTTTTGTTTTTTTAATACCACACCTTGGGAAGCATTTATAATTGTTGTAGCCTTTACTCTTTAAACTTTAAACTTTAAACGGTGTCGTTCCAAGAAAAAGTGGGCAGCGGACAAACACAGCAGTGGAGAAAAGCCGAGTCTTAAAAAAAATGGTTTATGATAATTGATGTAATTTTTTATTAAAAAAAAAATCAAGATACTAGATGCAATAAAATAATACTCTAAAGTGCTGAATGCACCACAAAATATTTTAAGACCTAAATGCACTTGAAAAAATACTTCATAATACTGAATACACCTTAACTAGGCATGAAAATAAGTCAGATTAGGCCAGGCTAGACTTTAACTCAACAAGTCTCAGCCTATAATAGGGGCAAAAGGCCTGAGTCTTCATAAGGTCTGGTAGGACTTTAAAAATGTCTCATATTACAAGTTTACTCACAATGTAAGCCTTTAAAAAAGCCTCGTATTGTAGGCTTTGAAAGCTATAAGTAGACTTCATATACTTTGAAATTAGATTATAAGAATTAAAAAAAATAAATATTGTGTTATTTATATGATGTAAATAAAATTACATTTATTTAATGTATAAACAGGCTCGACCTGAAGGCATCAAGTCTTGACAAAATTTGTCTGACCTATTTACACATTTAAGCCTTTAATAAGCCTTAGTCTGACTTTTTTAACAAATAGGTCAGGCCAGATTAGGTCCTAAATAGGCTATGTTGCAAGTTGCTTGATAGAGGCTTAGCCTATCCCAACCCTAACCTTAGCTACAGAAGTATTGATTAGGGAGCATCCAGCACTCGGAAGTATTTTTGGTATCATTTTTGCCTTGAAAATTTATAAACATAGCAATTTTGTCCATCAGTTGATCTTAACCATTGGATTGGTATCATTTTTGCACGGGAAGTTTACAAAAATTTTCTCCCAAACAAAACTTCTGAGGCAAATTTGCTCATAAAAAAAACTTTCGGGATAAAAATGATACCAAAAAAACTTCTGAGTGCTGGATACTCTTTAGCCAATACTTCCGTGGCAAAATTGACATTTATCCCAAAATTTAAACCATGGTCAACCCGAAATATGACCAATCCTATTAAATAAAATCCATTAAGCTGTAAGTACATACATGTATATTATATACATATATGTACATACATATATACAGATACATATATGTGTGTGTACACCAACATACACATATCACACATAATTTAACAAAAAAAGTAACTAAAGCATAAATATGAGAGATTACTGAGTTTTTTAAAAAAATTCAAAATGCTGATGTTGTTTTAGGCTCAATAAAAGAGGGGAAAAAAATTTATAAAGATCTAATCTAAATCAATATGTTCAAAACTCTTCATAAAGGCCAATGGACCAGTTCATCAATTCAGTGGTTTGACCAGTTGGCTTTAGACGAGTTTTATTTTTTCCTTGATCCATCATCTATTTAAAAGAAAGAGATATAGAATAACAAAACTGACTCATTTATTTAAAAGAGAGATAAATAGAATAATAAAACTGAGTAGACAATATTTGATTTTTTTTTTTCGTAATCTATGCATTTATATGTATCTTTTTTAGAGTTTTAACTCACAATCTAACCGTTGACAAAACTTTAGGAGAGATGGAAATTAGTTGCGCTATAAATTAAAGCTTTTCCTTAAATCATGTTGTGAAAAGCTTTTCGTTGCGATACAATCATTAAGAGCTCTAAATGTCTCAGCTTATTTATATACACACACACACTTGTACATGAACATGCATCAAACCAATTTTATTACCAATAATGAGCACATGGTTCACGCAACATAAGCTAAAACGCGACTTAAATTAATTAATATTTTTATTTAAAAATAAATAGAATTGTAGGTGCCACTTTCTGACCTAATATGGAACTTCTGTTTTAAGGCACACCTATCTAGGAAAATTCATTCTATATTTAACGGGACAACTTTTTTGTTTTTGTTTTAAGGGTGAAGGTGCAATTTTGTCAATAAAGTATTAGAGAAAGAGCATCTGGCACAATTACTTATTTAGAGTATCTTATATACAAATAAACTATTAAAAGGGGTAAAAACACACAATGGCCGTTAGTTTTTTTTAGCGGACGTTTATTTATCTGACTGTGGGTGGTGAGATATCTTCTTCATCATCCTCTCTTCATCGTCTTCATCGTTAGCCAAGATAGGAACACAGATCGATGACGACAATAAACTTCCAGATTTGCGACAGTGGTGAAATGTTATGGTACTCAACAAACTGAACAATATCCCGACATGTTCGAGATCATGATCCCTGATCTCCCAACAACGTTCGAACACCAGAATCTTAAGAAGCCTTGTGATTTCTTTCTGTCTCTAGTTCTCAAAAATGGAAAGAAGATGAACGGCGAGAGAGAGAGAGAGTTACCTGCGAAGAAGATGAACGACGAGAGAGAGAGAGAGAGAGAGAGAGAGAGTTACCTGCGAAAATGGAAGAAGCAGCAACAGCAAGAGAAAGCATGAGACCACCGGACTTTCTCTTTGTAAATCCCACCCTTCCCCTTCTTTCTCTCCCTCTCTCATGAGAGTTCAGAGCCCTAACCTATGACTCTGAGAAGCATTTTTCGTTCTCAGAAATTCTGTAGATCCTTGAAGGAGGTCGGGGTCGTCGAGGAAATCCTGTAAATTATTGTTGGGTGTAATTTAAATTAACTTCCCTTTCCATTAAAAGTGATCATCTTTAAAAAAAGGTCTAAACTAACGCAATATGGTTGGAATCAGAATTGTAGAGAGCATGATAATACATTTCGTAATGTCCTGATGATAATGTTGTAGAGTAATTATTTCAAGAATATTTTTCTCTAAAAAAAGTTGTATCTGTAAAAGAAAAAGTTGGGGCAGAAAAATAATTAAACTAAAATACCCAGGAAAAAAAAGCTAAAGACTTTAAAGCAACATATTCCAACAATATGAGAGAGAAAGCATGTTTGTCTGTGAGTTCTGAGAAACTCTCTCACCTTTGAAACCTAGTAATTGGCAACACATGGGCACAAGGGTCCGAATATTGGAAGGAAAAAACAGACCAGAAGACGAAGAAGAGAGTTTTAGGTGAAAGCTCCCACTCTTATCTTTCTCTTCCTCTTGGACTTTCTCTCTCCTCTACATGTTCTTTTACTTCTCTCACCACATATAGTAACTTTCACCGCCTTCGTCGTAATCCCATTCCCCCAATATTTTGACCCTAAAACATACCCTAATTCAGCGGATTTCGCTCTCACTTTATCGTTCCCTGAGCAGAAGGGGCGAATTGGTGGTGATTCCGACGACGTTGGTGGCTCCACGGACTCTCCACCTTTCAGCCATTCATGGGCCACTATGCTGCCGAAGCTTCTAGGGGAGATCATTCGTTGTGTTGAGACCACCGAGAACCAGAGGGACCTGGCTACCTACTCTCTGCAGTAAAGCTGATGTACCTTCCCTCTGAATTAATCAATATGATAGAAGTGTTAAAAAAAAAAAAAGAATCACTAAACCAGCGTTACAAACAGAGCTAACGCCATTGTGTTTTTTTACCCCTTTTAATAGTTTGTTTGTATATAAGATACCCTAAATAAATAATTATGCCAGATGCTCTTTCTCTAATACTCCCTCCGGTCCTAATTATAAGACATATTTGACCACTTTTAGGGAGATTAAGGAAAGGAGTTAAATTAGTTAATTTTACCTATTTTCCTAAAATGCCCTTATATAAATTTAAAATGACAAAAGTAAAAGTGAATCAACAACCCCTACCACATACCTCTCCCACCTAGAATTTTTCTTTCCACACACTTTTTAATTGAAATAATAGTTTGGCTATGAATACATATGTATGTATATATGAGACACACACACATATAGACATATATAGACGCGCGCGCGCACACACAAACATATATATATATATATATATATATATGTTTGTGTGTGTGTGTGTATTTACACACATATAAATACACACCTACACACTCACGGATATATACATATATACATACTTACATATATATGTATATGTATATGTTTGTGAGTATATATATCTACACACATATGCACACACACACATGTCTACATACATATGCATACATATAAATGCACATATAAACGTGCACACACACATATATGTATATATATCTACACACACACACATATATATGTTTGTGTGTATATATATCTACACACATATTCACACACACACAACCATATATATATATATATATATGTTTGTTATATATATGGTTGTGTGTGTATATATACTTAATAATTTAAAAATTTCATTGATTGGAAGAGTTTATGCACCCATAGAGTACTCACCAAAAACCAAATACATTTAAAAGAATAAATAGGGGTATTTAAGGAAGAAATTGACAAAAAATTAAAATGTTATCTTATAATTAGGACAAAAACCAACTCTTAAATGTTGTCTTATAATTAGGACCGGAGGGAGTACTTTGTTGGCAAAATTGCACCTTTCCCCTTGTTTTAATAATGGGGCAAACTTTAATTTGTTATCAGGAAAATACATTTAAGGGTCCTTTTTGGGGAAAAAATCCCAAAAAAGTATCTAAGATTCTGAAAATCCTAAAAAAAACCCAATGGCATTTTCTGGGATTTTCAGAATTTACGTGAGTTGTTAATGGGGTTGATATAGTTGTTAACCGAGGCTAATATTGTTGTTTATGTAACTGATTTAGTTGTTAAAATATTGTTGTTAATGCGATTGATTTAGTTGTTAACGAGCATTGATTTTGTTGTTAATTTGGCTTATTTAGTTGTTAAGTTTTAATGAATTTATACCAGAAAAGGCCCTTGGACCTTTTTTTCAATTTTCAGAATCTTGGGGTCTTTTTTAGGATTTTTTTCTCTAAAAAGGGCCACTATATGGATTTTCCCTTGTTATTATGTTATACCACAACTAATTAAATAGAATTGCCCAACTTCATTAATAATAATAATTAAAAAAAACAGCCCAAAATCTAGTCTTCCCTAAGCTGATGTAAACAAAACTCGGATCTTGTCTTCATATTATTATTATTATTAATTTTTGATAGGATATATATAGGGAAAATTCCACTAAAATACCAATTGAATTTGTAAAACTCCCAGAAGTCCTCTGAATTTGTAAAAAGACTCAGAGGTGACATGGACCTTTCAGGGTTATGCAAATTTATGGAAAATGACTACAATACCTTTCTACTTCTCTTTTTCCTCTCTCTCTCTCCCCCCTGTCTGAAACTAGATCCGCCGATCTGCCGACTGCGCCGCCGTCTACCTCCACCATGGATGTCGACGCCAACGCCGCACCCACCGCCACCTACGCCTCACCCACCGACGGTGAAAAAGAAAAAAAAACGAAACACACGAACGAGAGAACGAGAACAAACGAACACAAACGAACAGTAAATTTTTTTTGGTCAATCCGGAAGAAATTAGAAGAAGAAGACATGAGTGAAGGAAGGAAGGAAGAAGAAAAGAAAGGAAGAAGGAAGAAGACACTGAAAGTAAATTTTGTAAATGAAAGTAAATTTTGTAAATGGGTTGAAAAGTGTGAAGTTGTAAATTGCGTTATGAGATTTGTAAATCGCGTTACGAATTTTGTAAATGGTTTTTTGATTCAGGGTTCAAAAGTGTGAACCTAAAAAAAAAAGTTGTAAATTACGTTATGAGATTTGTAAATCACGTTATGAATTTTGTAAATGATTTTTTGATTCAGGGTTCAAAAGTGTGAACCTAAAAAAAAAGTTGTAAATTGCGTTATGAGATTTGTAAATGGCGTTCTGAGATTTGTAAATTGCGTTATAAATTTTGTAAATGGTTGGTTCACACTAAAATGAGTGCACTGGAGTGCACTTTCAGTCAGTGTTCACTCGACTGAAAGTGCACTCCAGTGCACTCATTTCAATGTGCATTTTGCACATTTGCCCATTTACAAAATTCATAATGCGATTTACAAATCTCATAACGCAATTTACAACTTTTTTTTTAGGCTCACACTTTTCAACCCTGAATTAAAAAACCATTTACAAAATTCATAACGCGATTTACAAATATCATAACGCAATTTATAAATCTCATAACGCAATTTGCAACTTTTTTTTTAGGTTCATACTTTTGAACCCTGAATCAAAAAACCATTTACAAAATTCATAACGCGATTTACAAATCTCATAACGTAATTTACAAATCTCATAACACAATTTACAACTTTACACTTTTCAACCCATTTACAAAATTTACTTTCAGTGTCTTCTTCCTTCTTCCTCCTTCCTTCCTTCCTTTTCTTCTTCCTTCATTCCTTCACTCATGTCTTCTTCTTTTAATTTCTTCCGGATCGACCAAAAAAAATTTACTGTTCGTTCGTTCATTTGTTCTCGTTCTCTCGTTCGTGTGTTTCGTTTTTTTTTCACCGTCGGTGGGTGCGGCGTAGGCGGCGGTGTGTGCGGCGTTGGCATCGACGTCCATGGTGGAGGTAGACGGCGGCGCAGTCAGCAAATCGGCGGATCTGGTTTTAGACAAGGAGAGAGAGGAAAGAGAGAAGTAGAAGGGCATTGTAGTCATTTTCCATGAATTTGCATAACCCTGAAAGGTCCATGTCACCTCTGAGTCTTTTTATAAATTCGAAAGACTTCTGGGGGTTTTACAAATTCAGTTGGTATTTTAGTGGAATTTTCCTATATATTGATAGGAAAAGTTTTATGTCCATGTGTACTTTTGGGTGGAACGGGTCATTAATCTGGGGCCTATATTGGGCCTAAATACTATGCATGTGCTAAATTTTGAATTTGTGACCCAGCCTAGTTCAAGGTGACTGAGTGTTGAATGGGCCAGAGCCAGCCCAATAAAAAGTCCAGCCTACTCTAGTTAAAAATGCCCAAAAAACTAAAAATGTTTTTTTTAAAAAAAAACTGTGAAACAATAAAGATAAATGTAAAGAAGAAAATAGTAAAATAAAATAAAAGTAAGAAGAAAGAAGGGGAAAAAATTGAACAAAAATTGAAGAAGAATAGTACTAGAAACAAAGTTTTTTTTTTTTTAAGATTAAGGTACATCCTGCACTTTGAAGTATTTTTTCAAGGACATTCATCACCCTAAAGTTTTTTTTTACAATTTTTCATTTAACAATTTAAATAATTTTTGATACACCTAAAAAAAACACTTTAAGATGTTGATGTAAAAAAAATAGTTTATGATATTTGACTTTTTTTTTTAAAGAAAAAGGGGAAAAAAAAGTCATGATGTTGAATGCACCACAAAATATTTTAAGGCCTAAATACACCTGAAAAATACTTTAAAATGTTGAATATACTTTAACCCATACCAAATGACCAAGTATGATAAAAATAACATGTAAACAAATGCATTTGCTCAATCTAAGGAATTTCCTTCCTATATCTCTTCCAAAATCATTTTTCATTTAATAACCCCGTTGACCTCAACGCATATTGATCATAACATTTTCATATCATTACGTATACACAGTAATATAAGAAAAGATGCAATTAGTAATGAACACGTACTCCAAAAAGTTGGAGTGACATACATTTAAGAGAAAATGACATAAAATCGTCTGAGGTGGTTCAGACACATTCAAAAAAGATCATTGAATACTTTAGTAAAGAGAGTTGATCAAGCATTATGGATTCTCTAAAAAGGGGAAAGGAAGACTAAAGAAAACATTTAATAAAGTTATTAAGCGAAAAATATTAAACAGTCCCAACACTCGTTGTTGCAGAACATTTTTGCTCCTAGTGAACTTGTCTGGCACTACAGGTTTCCTGTGAGACGCATTTTCTTTGGTTTCTTTCGTCATCGATAAATATTATCAAAGGGTTTGGATGCATATGTTAATTTGTAATGGCAGTACCTCTAATTAGCAGATTTACCTCCAAGGCAAAAACTGCTGACAACGAAGGAGGTGTGGCCGATGGGATGCGGATTTCCTCAGCGGCGGTTGCTCTCGGTATCCCTCAAAAGCCTTGATCTTTGGTTATTAAATGCTGACAATTCATTTTAATACCTTTAAAACACATTCAGATTTGAAAAATTATTTTAAGATCTTAAAAAAATATTGTGAAATATATTTTTAATACCAGTCAATACCTTTAAATATTTTTTCAAGATCGTAAAATAATTTTTCAAGATTATGAAGTATTTTTTCAATACCATACAGTATTTTAAAATATATTTTTAGTACCAGTGAGTAACCTCAAATATTTTTTTAAAATCATGAAGTATTTGTTTTAATACCAGACAGTATCCTAAAGTATATTTTTAGTACCTGTCAATACTCTAAAATATTTTTTCAAGATAATAAAGTAATTTTTCTAGTATCATACAGTATCTTAAAATATATTTTTAGTACCCGTCAGTAACCTGAAATATTTTTTTTAAATCCTAAAATAATTTTTCAACGGTTGAAAAAATATTACATGGTACTGACTGGTACTAAAAATATATTTTAAGATGCTATATGGTACTGAAAAAATACTCCATGATCTTAAAAAAAATATTTAATGGTACTGACTGATATTAAAAATGAACTTCTGGATATTTTTTGAAGATCCTAAAACAATTTTTCAGGTTCTAAATGTGTTTTGAAGGTATTAAAATGAACAGTCAGGATTTAATGACCAAAGATCAACAATCTATCTTAGCGTGTGAGGGATACTGAGAGCAACCCGCCGCTGAGGAAATCCGCATCCGTGGCCCTTGTGTCATGGAAAAGACTTCGCTACAGCAAATATGGCTGCTAGAGTGAAAATGCTATGCGACGCATACGGGAGATTGTTTGTTTGATAATGGTCAATGTTAATTGACTTAACTTCCATGATATTTTTGCATTATCTTAAAAATTTCACGTCTACTTTTGCATTGAGGGACAAATTATAATGTTTAGCTAGAGCTATCAAAATGGGTTGGACCCCACGAGCCAGCCCATTAGGCCTCATTTTTAACCCCATGTGATGGGGTTAGCCCAAAATAACCCCCACTCTTCCTCTTGGGTTAAAATAGGGTCAACTGCGGGCCACCATATTTTCTCGTTTCATTGGTCCTAATAATGGTGATGGATCCAGTACCTTGGGAAAATCCATACGGAGGCTCATTTAAGCAAAATATGGACAAAAAGGGCTCTATCAGGGATTCAATTGTTAAAAGAAATTACAAGAATGCCCTCAACTACACACACAAATGAAAAAAAAAAAATCAGTCTGTCTCTCTCATTTTGATTGTCTCTGCCCTCTCCTCTCTCCCACTTGCTCGACTCTTACTCTTGTCTCGCCGTCGTTGTTGGAAGCTGAAAGTCTCACCGTCGTCGTCAGAAGCTGAAAGTCTCGCCGTCGCCGTTGTCGATTCACCAAAGGTAGGAAACATTTTAGAGATTAGGTTTTTTCAGTTCAAGGTTTTTCGAAATAGTGCTTTATCCATGATCCCTCTACCATTATTAACTGCTTTATAAAAGGGTTAAACTTAATGGAATGGAGTGAACATAATATGATTGGGAGGAATGATTAACTAGCTACAGTCTTGACACATAGAATACAAGTCCAATTATGCTTTGCAGTTGATGTGCGAATTGACACTTGCTGGTCTTCCTTTGATGGTCTGTCAGAAAATCAAAGTCATGCATCAAAACTTAATACATGAAGATTTAAAATCAACTACATAAATATGAAGTTAATTAATGGCATAAAAAGAAAATAGCCATGCAAATTGACAATTCTGATCACACAAATTACCTAGTTTTCCCATCAACATCATCCCTTGTCTCTGGCTTCTTATCAATCTCACTTCTTACTTTATTCAGCAAAGCATAATCTAGACCTTTAACCAAATGAGTGTGCTCATTTGATAGAGCTCATGTACAAATCGATAGTCATATTTTCTTCCAAAACATGATCTTTTAGTATATAAAAGAGCTCATGTCAGCATAACAGAAGCCACAAAAGTATCATCTACCCCATGTCACTAGTTCTAACTTATTACACCAATCCATTCAAATCTAGCTAAATGGAAAACATAACTAACAACACCAAACACGTATAAACAAAACTTGAAATGCCATTGTAACCAAGTGTTATGTGATGCTCTTAATCTAAGCTAAAAGAAAATTAGATTAAGTAATCCATTTGGATTCACACCATAACCAGAATCAGCATACAAACTAAAAAGTCTATTACTCAATAAAATTTACAATTAATTTCATACTCATCAGAAGGGAAAAGGAGCCAATCAAAGGTACCAAAAAGAATTTAAAATTAGGTATTGCACCATAGAGCTTCACGGAAGATAACTGACAATAAAAAAGGAATTCAAGAGGTTAATTTAGATTACAGTTCAGACGAAAAATTCAGAAGAAAGACCTAACCTTGGAAGAATTGGGTCTCAGCATTTTGGAGCTAAAATCGTCGAGAGATTGGGCTGACGAAGCAACAACCAGCAACGAGGTCCGAAGTTTTCTAGGGTTCAAGTTAGAGCTCAAAGGAGAAATACATAGGAGCAGAGAGGAGCGACGGAGACACTTTCAGCTTCCAACGGCGACGAATAGACGAGAGTGAAAATCGAGCAAGCGGGAGAGAGAAGAGGGCAGAGACGATTGCAGTGGAGAGAGACGGACTGAATTCTTTGTTCATTTTGTGTGTGTAGTTGAGGGCATTCTTGTCATTTCTTTTAACAATTGAATCCCAGAAAGGGCCTTTTCTGGTATTAGCAGAATGATAGAGCCCTTTTTGTCCATATTTTACTTAAATGGGCCTCCGTACGGATTTTCCCTATTTTCTCGTTTCATTGGTCCTAATAATGGTGATGGATCCAGTACCTTGTGTGTGAACCCTAGTAAGAGCCACCACTGCTTTTCCTGAGATCCCAAAACCACGATCAGAAATGCTTGGAACACCCACTCGATCTCTCACAGGATGCGGAATTGGCTTCGCCGGGCTCATTCGCATATGTCGATTTATGTCTTCAAGCACTGTTTCTCCCTACGCCTTTCCTCGCTTCATTATCTCGAATGGGTAAGTGATTCTCTTCTTCTGACTCTCTAGAATCGGTAACACACCAAAACCAAATTGCAAATGAATCATTGTGCTTCGAAAGAAGCTTTTTGGAAGAGAAAAAGTTAAAGAAGCAGAGAGTTAATTAATGCGAGTACCTGAATTAGTTGTGTCCTTTTTGTGTTTGAAGAAAAGCATGTATGTAATACTTGAAACTAAAGCATTGTTCTCATCTGATTTTCTAGATGCCCTTCTCTTCTGAGGATTATCTTCTTGTGTTGAAGCTGCATGCTTATCTTTTGCTGATAATGATTGGCTCTCAATGCTGAAATTTGTCACTGTCTGGAATAGTGTAATCTACAGAAGGTGGAAATGAGGTATGTAAATAATTCATTATAAGAAGAACACGTGTTGAGGTTTGAGAAGCCACACCCATTGTTGCTGCCATCTCTACAAATTAGGGATTAGAGATCAGGTAAAGAAGCAACACCCAATGTTTATTATGGATGATGGAGTTCAATCTAAAACTCCACTTGAAGTGTTTGGAAGTTTTAAAATAAATAAAAAAGAAATCTCTAATGTGTGGAAGTATTTTACAAAAATTGGTACAGACAAGGATAGTTTTGAAAAAGCTGTGTGTAATTATTGTGCTATTGAATATGTAGTTGGCAGACATCTTAAGACCCGAAGTAGCTATGAAGCTTCACATTTGGGTCGTATATTCTTGGTTGTAAGATTCTTGCAAACTCTGAATTAAATGAGCAACATGGAAAGTCTAGTATAGTACAGATTAATCAAGAGGTCCATCAAGAAAAGCTTGCACGAGCCATAGTTTATCATGATCTGCCTTATAATTTTGTTGGGTATGAGATGATTAGGGATTGGATAAATTATATTAGTCCTGATGTTGTGATGCATTCTAGGAATATCGTTGTGTCAGATGTTCGGAAAATGTATGTCAAAGAGAAAGAAAAACTTAAGCAAATCATGTCGAGGATTCGTAATAGAGTGTGTCTAACTTCAGATGTTTTGGACAACAACTAACAGTGAGAGTTACATTTGTTTAACAACTCACTTTGTTGATGATAATTGGAGATTAATTAGTAAGATTATGAACTTCTATCGAATGAAGTCTCCGCATACTGGGGTTGAATTGAAAACTACTTTGTTTGATTGCTTGAAGATTGGTATTGAGAAGAAGATATTTTCTATTACACTGGATAATGCTGCTGTGAATGATAACATGCAGCTTATATTAATAAATTATCTCGTGTGCAAAACAATTTGTCGTGTGATGGTGAGTTTTTTCATATACGTTGCTCTGCACATATACTTAATTTAATTGTTCAGAAGATTTGAAAGTGGCTACTGAAGCATTGTATAAAATTAGAGAAAGTGTTAAGTATGTGAGAGCATCGGATGGGAGGATGATTGAATTTCAAGATTGTGTGGAACAAGCTGGCATAGACACAAGCATTGGTTTGAGAATAGATGTGTCAACCAGGTGGAATTCAACTTTTTTGATGCTAGAAAGTGCGCTTAAGTATGAAAAAGCATTTGACATTCTCCAAGTGTTAAATACGAGATGATTGTATTTTAATTGATTGTGAGTTTTAGATGAAGATCATTGTAAAATTACTCATCATAAAGCACTAACAATATAATCCCAAGAGGCATCAAGAATTTCAAATTGAAGACGAAAGAGGTATGAAAAGTTTGGTATTATGAAAATTTGAGTAACTATATTCTATAAAATTAAAAACCATTGCATGAGTTGTTTAGTATACTGTTTTAGCTGGGCCATTATCGTTGTTCTGTTCTTTCATGCTCATATTGATATTTTAAAGTACTATTATGGTGTTATAAGGACCTTTCAGTGGACATGATCGTATTGATATTCTTCTGATTTTGAGATTGTGTTGTTGCAATCTTGGGTGGGAAAATTGTCTGAGTACCCTAATCCAATTGCATCTTTCATATCTAGCCGAATGGTGGCTGAGCTTGTAATGGCCACAGTAGCAGTGGGTGTTGCAGCACTTATAGTTGGTGGTTTTTTTGCATCTGTAGTATTTGCTGTAACAAACTTTGTATTCTTGACTAATATTCTTATTCTTTCAAAGAAGGATGAATTTTCAATTATGTTTTCTTGTGAATGCAACATGATGTTCTCTTCTGCATGTGTTGTAATTGATGGTCGTATGTAGTTATCAGCTAATTCTTTTTAATGAATTTGAGTTTTTATCTCTGTAGTCTGTTTTTATGTCTCAATTTAGAAGTTACACGTACCCAAGTGATTGATTACAATAAAGCAAACTTCTAAAGGTGATTAGTGTTTTTTTAGTTGGTGAGATACTTGAAGAATCTGGAGTTATTTGATAAAATGGGAATCAAACCTCCCCATGGTGTTCTTCTGGAAGGCCTTCCTGGATGTGGCAAGGTTAGTTAGCTGTTCTTTCATTCCAAATGTAATATGTGTATTGTCTGTAATATTTTAAGTTTTTTTTTTAATGTTTTTTGCAGACTTTGGTTGCTAAGGCTATAGTTGGTGAAGATGGAGTTTCATTTTACCAAATGGCTGGATCAGAATTTGTTGAAATTTTAGTTGGTCTAAAATGATTTTTGGCCCGCAGGTTGGCCCTAACCCTTAGAGTTATATAATTTTTTAGCCTGTGCGGGCTTTTTGGTAACGGGTCAAGGTGGCCTGTTTTAACAGTTCTATGTTTAGCATATATTAAGTTGCTAGTTCTCTATGTGTTTTGATGATAATTGACAATTGTAAACGCAAGTTGAAGTTTGTCTTTGATAAGTTGAGAAACTTACTGTCAAAGACAAACTCGAGTTTTGGTTTCAAAAGTCGAGTTTTGGAGTTGACAGAAGATAGTTCAAGTTTTAATGAACTGAACAAAACTCCAGTTTTCATTAAACAGAGACTCTTCAATATTTACTAAACAGAACAAAACTCCAGTTTTCAAATGGAAACTCGAGTTTTGGGCATATAGAGAAACTCTGATGCTTTAAGCATAAGAAAACTCTAGTTTTGATTTGAAACTCCAGTTTTCAATTTGCCATGAGTTTTCTAAGTTTTCTCAAAGTTTTGAGAAAACTCGAGTTTTGATTTGGAAACTTGAGTTTACACTTGGTAGAGAGTTTTTCAAGTTTTACTTAATTTTTGAAAACTCTAGTTTTCATAAAAAACTCCAGTTTTGTCATAGCAAAAATTTCTTAAAGTTTTCATGCTTAAATGAAAACTCGAGTTTAGATTTAGAAACTTGAGTTTTGACCAACCCGAGAGCTTTGCTCATTTTAATGCTTTTGAAAACTCCAGTTTACATTGGAAACTCCAGTTTTGAGTTTTTGGACTTAAACACGATTTACACTATAAAAGTCAAAAACTCAAGTTTATCATTAATAAACTCGAGTTTTGATCATGTGCATAAATGTGCTTCAAAGATAAAATCGCAACATTTGTCTCTGGAAGAAGAAAACTAGAGGTTCAGATGGAAACTCCAGTTTTGTTTTTTAAGCATAGTTGGAAACTTGAGTTTTGATAAACTAACTCGAGTTTGCGTCATAGAATTTAATTTCAAATCTGACAAATTTGCGAACCTTCTTGTTTGATCTTAATACTTCTTGTCATCACTCATTAATATTTCTAGTAATGTTTAACCACTTTGTTAGTGAGTTTCAGATGATTTAGATGATGTTAGTTGAAAGTTAAAAGCAAAAACAAAAGCAAAAGGTGACGTCAGCACATTAAATGTAAAACCTAGAAAGCTTGTATACTTTTGGACAATCCTTCTGCACACGTTAACAAAGGATTAAAGTCTGCTTTCCACATCCAGTAGCTGCTATTCCAGTGGGTTAATATTCATGAAGTCAACCCTAAACTTCTGTGCAACTGGATTAAGTGAAGAATAGAGAGAAAAGAAGACCAAAGCTTAACCTAATCATTGTCTAATGAAGACAACGGTTATATTGAAGATTATAATGGTCATTTAATGCTCTCTTGATATAAATAGAGCTGCATTCAAGTTTTCTGAACCAACACATCTGCTGAAAATGAATTGTGTTAAAGTTTTCCAACTACACTTTCAGTTTTCACTTGTAAAGTATCTTTTGATACATTGAGCTTTAGTGTTTATCTTCATCCACTCTTAGAGAGAGTTCATTGATTGTAAATCATTTATTGTAAAGAATCATAAGTCAAGGGACTTGGTAATTGGGTTATTGATTGCAACTTGTAAGGGAGTAAGTTCTAGTGAGAGAATTACTCTTGAGTACAGAGTGTGTAATCAATTGAGATAGTGAAAATCCCAGAGAATCTGGGGACTGGACGTAAGTCAAGAGGTTGGACCAAACCAGTATAAATCTTGTGTGTTTTGCTCTTCTTCGCTATACTATATCCATCTCTGTTTTTTAGTGTTAAAAAACAGAGCAAATCGAAAAGTTTTTTTTTAAAAAAAAAAATCCCCAATTCACCCCCCCTCTTGATGATTTAGCTCCACTTTCATAAGTAAAAGTTTATGGGTAACTTTGAACTTTTACCTTTTTTTTTTCAATAAAAAATAGAACAACATTCACATATATCCAACTAAGGTTCCACTGAATTCAAGATTTTGAATTTAATTGTATATTTTTAGTGAGAAAAAATTGGAAAAATTGCACTTAGGTTTCTAGCAAGGGAAAATACGACAAAATGGTCATTTGAAATCTCAAAATTGCCCTCATGGAGGCTCATTAGCTTGTCAATACAAGCACATGGATTTGTCAAAACAGGCTTATAGACTTGTCAAAATATACTCATTTGTCAACACATGTAGATGGACTTATCAACACAGACACACGGACTTGTCAAAACATGTACATTGACTTGTCAAAATAGGCTTATGGACTAGTTAACACAAGCATATGGGGGTATTTGTTGTCTTTTCACATATGAAAAATATTACAAAATAGTCCCACGAGACTTTACTGGAACTTTGATATTTGAAATGATCATTTTGTTGTATTTTCCCTTACTCGGGACCTAGATGCAATTTTTCCAAAAAAAGATTAGATGCAGAAACTATTCAATTGAATGTGTATAATTCAAAATTTAGAGCAAAGAATTTGAATTGTCGAAATTCAAAGGCATGCATTCTCCTTTGTTTATATATAATTGATTATTTTATCAAAAGAAAAAAAGGACAAAAATTTTAGATATAGCTTGATAAAGTAAAGTGAAGATAAAAGTATAAATATTCCTTTTTCTTAAGGTTAAGTAGTAAATTCACTTCGGAAGTAAAGGTTCATGAACAATATTGTCCTGAAAGTTTTTCTTATCTCAATGTTGTCTCAGAAATTTTAAAACGTAACAATGTTAATCTATTCCGTTAAAAAACTAATGTTGACCGTCAAAAAAGTGACGTTGACGGTTAACTTTTTAACGAAAATTGGCAACATTATTACGTTTAAAACTTCCAGGGCAACATTGAAACAAGAAAACGTTTCAGGGTAGCATTGCTCTTCAGTGAAAACTTTCGTAGCAATCTTGCCTTCAAATCTGCACCCTCTTGCGACTTTTTTTTTTCTTTGATTACTTAGTCTTATTTGTTCACTTATTTCTTGACAAAAATATAAATATACTTTTAAAATTTTGCTTTTTTTTTTTGGAGAATATGAAAAAGTTGTTTTAGGTAAATTAATATTTTGACATTGCTTACATTTTTGTTTAACATTTTAATCAAGGAACTATTAAAAAAAAATATTCGCAATGTATACGACGTGGAGTTATAATTTTTTGGGCAAAGTCAGGTTTATAAATGTTTAAATAATAAAATCACATTTAGCTCTTACACTGAAAATAAAGAATATCTCACAGGAAATTAAATTTCCCTTGGGAAAATCTCAGAAATAATAGTTTAAAATGAGGGAAAGAGAAATAAGGGAGTCTAATATTACAAATTTCAAGTCATACATGAGGGAGGAATTTGGGATTAACAAATGTTTCCAATGTCCAATTTATCCTTTGCTTATTTGGGGAGCTCAAGTCATTAATATGAATATTGAAATTGATAATTTTTATTTTTAAGTTGTTATGCTCTATATCTAAGTTGTTAATGACAACTGACATATTTAAGGAGTTTAAACTTTAAACTATTAATATAGATACTGAAGTTCTTATTTGTGATTCCTAAGTTATTATTTTCTATACCTCAGAAGTCAATGACGCCTGACATCCTAAAGTTGTTATTCTCGTCACCTAAGAAGCCAATGACACCTGACATGTGTGACTTCAAAATATTACTTACAAGTTTGGTGGTATTTTGAGAGTTTAAGTTATTAATCTAAATATTAAAATTGTTAATTGTGATTGTTAAATTATTATTTTCTATACCTAAGCGGCCAAAGGATATGTGTAACATTTTGGAAATATTTAGAAACCTCAAAAGGTTTATTGGTCATTTCAAAACATTTGATAATTTTATATTTATCTTAAAGTGTGATTTGAAATTTGTGATATTTGACTCCCTTATTTTTTTTCTTATTTTAAATGATTTTTATTTTGGGATTTTCCTAAATTTTTAATTAGAACTCAAATTAAAAGAAAAACAATTAAATAATCAGTTGATTCAAAACTTAAACGTGGTAAGAATGTCCATCACACATCCATTGGGTGGGGTCCGCTCTCCGACCGTGATCATTGTAATTAAACATCACATATGCAAGTATTTACATTCTTCTTTTCAATTTCATTATGAAAAAATAGATTAAAAAAATGTGATAAAATATTAACATTACCAATTTTAATCACTATCGATGTTATTACTATTTTTTTTTATTGTTAGATCAAAATTTCATCTTATTATAATCTAACCGTGAAAAACATAGTAATAATTAAAATTGGTAGTGACAATATCTTATCTTTAAAAAAAAAAACCATTTAAGTTTTAAAATATAAAAAAAATAATTCTTCTTCAACTCGAAATTCCATTTTTTCCCCCTTTCATCACATTACCCATTTTCTTTTTTGCCCTTCCTTTCCTTTTTTCTTTACCTTCTCGTCCACCACAGCAATTTTCCATGATTGGTTGATCTGCCTCTCCGACATGTTGGCCTCGATCTTTCCCTTTAACGGCCGATGAAGATCCTACAGATATATAACCAGAGGGAGCTCGCGAGATAGAGGGAGAGGGAGAGATAGTCAGTGAGTGAGACCATAAGGCAGTGTTTGGTTGGAGATTTTTTCAGATGGGTCTGTTCGGAAATTGTGATTGTTGTTGGGGAAGGTTTGAGGTTTGAGGTTTGAGGGGTTTTGTGATGAGAGCTATTCCTTGCAGGGTTTTGTGAGGGTGGCTTTCTTGTGTCTGGATTTGATATGGGTGGGTGTTTTCCTTGCTTTAGATCATCAAACGAGGACAAAGGGTTGAAGGAAGTAGCAGTCAACAAGGATTCCTTTAAAGAAGGTTCAACTGTTGCTAAGTCTAACCACAAGAATAGGGTTAGCTCAGGTCAGAGCAAATTTCATTGCTTGTTATGGCTAATTGTATCTGCCCTTAATTTTCCACCTAGTTTTGTTAATTATTTAGCTTGAATTATGCTGAATTTTGTGTCTTTCGCCATTTATTTATGACGTGTCTTGACTGAAATTATTTGTTTCTTTGATCTGATGCGTCCAAGATTGTTCTTCAGCTGCTACTGTGATAATTAATTGCTTTTCTCCGGAAATCCCTTGATTTCATTTGTTGAATTCTGTTCAATTCAAGAGGTACAAGTGACTCAGTTAGAGATCTGCCCTTGGCTATGGTTATGACCGGACAAGTATTTCACATTGTCTGATAACAATTTTTGTTTAAAAAAAATCTTGTCGCAATTGTCAGATGTAGGTGCTGAAGTGCTTTAGTAGCTGCATTTTGAGTAATCTATATTCTAAGAAACGAAACAACTTTTACCAAGCTGGTTAGTGCCTTGTTGAAAAATTTGGTTTGTTTTAAGCAGTGGAAGACTAAGGCGAGCTGCCTAGACACTGAAAACTTTACAATCCAGTCCTTGTGTTTGTTCAACTGTACAACTTGGACTAATAAAATTACTGGAATTTGATATAACTGATGATGTGATTTCTCATGTTTTTCCAAGATGAACCCTTATCAGTGGTCCGTTTGGTTTCAAAATAATTGCTGGTGAACACTATGGCATACTTTGTGTTAATTTTAAATATTGTCTTCCACTTCTCCTTATGTGGCTTCAATAGAAACACATTTTAAAACTCTAGTCTAATTGTTCAATGTCTTTTTTTCAATATTTCTTCCACTCCTACTTATATTCAACTAATTTTACATAGATAAATCAAAATCGAAAAGTGGCTCTGATCCTAAGAAGGAACCACCCGTTCCTAAGGAACCAACAGCCCATATTGCTGCACAAACATTCACATTCCGGGAGCTTGCAGCTGCAACAAAGAATTTTAAGCCAGAATGCTTATTAGGTGAAGGAGGATTTGGACGTGTCTACAAAGGTTGTCTTGAGAGCACGGGACAAGTAAGTTGTATTGCAGCTTACGAAGCTTTTGGATTTATTCTATACTGAAATTCATCCTGAAGCCTTTAATGTCAAAGGAACAATTATTTAAATTATCTTTACATCCTAAACATAAATTCTATCATCTGTCAATCATGAAATTTCGTTTAATCATTACTTTGTTTCTATGTTGCTCTTAATCTCTGGCAATGTGTCTTGCATTTGCAGGTAGTTGCTGTAAAACAGCTTGATCGCAATGGCCTTCAAGGAAATCGAGAATTCTTGGTGGAAGTTCTCATGCTTAGCCTCTTGCACCATCCCAACCTTGTCAACTTAATTGGTTATTGTGCTGATGGTGATCAAAGGCTTCTTGTTTATGAATTTATGCCATTGGGCTCCTTGGAGGATCATTTACATGGTTAGATTGCAATTCTTTGTTACTGAAACTTTTTCTTCCAGAAATTTTGAGTTTTAATTTTATAAAACAAAATGCTAAATGTTATGTTGATCAAATTTTGTGATGCCTTAGGTGCTGAAGATTCAAAGTCTGAAAAGTTTTAGAAAGCAAGTGGGTTTAAAAGGTTGAGTGAAAAAGGAATATGATAAGATTCTCTGTTGAATGAGCAATTTCTGCCTTTGTTTGGTTAAATTTTCCTGTGTCTTGCAAAAATTTTCTGTATGCCATGCCCCTTTTTTCAGTAAGGAGATTAGAAAGTCAATGGGCAAGATAGCAAGAGAAGATTATCAATTGTCTATATCTGTCCAAGGAGAAGTAAGAAAAGGGGGATGCATCACTTTTGTGACTCTAGAAATCATATAATCTTTGCATAACCGTCATATGTTTACTGTGGACTTTTCCTAACAATGAAATAGTAGATTATGGATATTCATTTCGGAGCATCATAGGTATTATTTCTTCTATATAAATGTTTGAAGCTTAATCTGCTTAATAAATTGAACTTGTTTACTTGGTATTGCATTGGTAGGTGAGATGCTCGAGTCTTATCCTAATATTAGCCTGGCATCTAATCTCGAAGCATCACTATAGTAAACATGCTTTGTAAATGCAAACAAAAGATCACAACTTATCACTTATGGGCTAGTGAAATTTAATTGCTAGGTTGCTGTCAGTGCAACGAAAAGATCACTATCTCTTTTTCAGTTCTTATATATCATACTCCCTCCGGTCCTAATTATAGGACCAAGTTTGTAGTGCAAGACTGGAGGTAGTAGTATGGACATGAAAAGTGATATTCCCCGAATACATGAAATCTTGGTCTCTCCATGCGTGTTTGAATGTTCATCATTGGCTCATATTTTTCTCATGCTCACAAGCGCAGTCTCTTTTATATCAGAATAAGACAAGAAGAAATTTGATGTGATTACTTGTACATGCTGTTTGGTTTGTTTTGGCCAGTCACTGTTGATCTAATTCACTTTGGGTGTGTTTGGTTGGGGTTTTTTTGGAGGGGAGGGGTGGGGTCTGTTTGGTTGGAAAAAATGGAAAACCCTGGGGGGGGGGGGGGGGGGTACCAAAATTTTGTCCTTTTGTGCTCCCCGCCCCTCCAAAAGTGGGGTCTTCTGGAGGGGAGAGAAATAATTTTGCATATGTTGACCAGATTGCCCATACCATTTTCTATTATTCCAATTTACCCATAGTATTTAAAACTGTTTTTTCCCCTTCAAACTTCTTGCGTGTTTGCCTCTCACGCCTAGTATCACCAGTGCAGCAGGAAATTGCGTCTTTTTTTGCTAGTGTTTTCTTTTTTTTTTTTTTTCCAAATCTTGTTTTCGGTTTTTTCTCTTCAGTTTGTCAAATATTTTTGTTGTTTTTTCCTTCAAATTTTTTAAATCTGAATTTATTTTTTCTCAAATAAAAATCTAAATGGCGTCTAATTTTTTAATTTTTTTTTTTTTTTTTTAAAAAAACTGGGAACCAAAGTAAGAATTCAGCAAAAAATTATAAAGACAAAAGAATAAAGAAGAAATGTAAATGAAATGACAAGGATCTATTTGCCAACCACCTCTCCAACCAAACGAAGCTCATAACCTTCCCCCAAATCCCCTTAATTAACCTCCCCTCCCCTCCCCTCCCCTCTTCTTCATTGAACCAAAAACACCATTCAGTTTGTAGGATATGGAAATAGGTTATCTGACGTGGTATCTGAATTATTTTGAAAGACTGCTGAATAATAATCTTTGTAAACTTATTTTTATATCATTGTAGTTTGTTTGTTGTTGTAGTTCATGGCGATCTTCAGTGTTTTTGGTGACAGTATAGTTTCAATTGAAAACATATCTTCTTCCTCATTTGTTTCTTGTCAGTTAGCAAAGTGCATATTGTTTTTGTGTCTCTCGCCAGCTTAAGCGTCTATGGGATGCCACAGTCAATACTATGTTAGGCAGGTTATTAGGGTAGGAAAACCGTTTAGATACATTCTTGGAATATCTTTGCTGGTTTCCAAGCATTAATGCTGAGCCAGCAATAGTTGTCTCCTGCGACCAGATTGTTTGCTCAGGTTTTATAGCAAATAAATGTCTACTGAGTGAGTTGGCACTTGGCTTAAGCTTAGTCTTAATTATGATGGGACTGGTTATTCTGTTGAATTACAAGTTTGATATGATTTTGTTCTTACACTCATCCTAGGATGACAGTATGTTTCTATTGCATGATATTATTATGAAATTTAACTGTACAAGGTTTTAGCCCGTGCACTGTAGAGAAACTTCTAACTCTACAAGTTTCTTTTCAGATCTTCCTCCTGACAAGGAGCCTCTAGACTGGAACACAAGAATGAAAATTGCTGCTGGTGCTGCTAAGGGATTGGAATATTTGCATGACAAAGCAAATCCCCCTGTTATTTACAGAGACTTAAAGTCATCCAACATCCTCCTTGATGAGGGTTACCATCCCAAGCTATCAGATTTTGGGCTTGCAAAGCTTGGTCCTGTTGGTGATAAGACTCATGTATCTACCCGAGTAATGGGAACATATGGCTACTGTGCTCCAGAGTATGCCATGACCGGCCAACTCACTCTAAAGTCTGATGTATATAGCTTTGGAGTTGTCTTTCTTGAACTTATCACCGGGCGCAAAGCTATTGACAATACTCGTGCACCCGGAGAGCATAATCTTGTTGCCTGGGTAAGTACTGCACTTGGTCATATTCGTGTTGCTTTTGGTATTATTTTAAATAAGGGTTAATATCGTTGTTGATTCTTATAATTTAATCGAATTTTGGTTTTGGTCTCAATAATTTCATAAGGACTTGGTCTGAGTTTTTAAGTATAGGGACTAGTCATTAAATTCATACCAAATTTTTATAAAACTACTAGGACCAAAACCAACAATTTGAAATTCTAGGGGCTAAAACCAAAATTAGATTGAACTATAAGGACTAACAATGGTATTAACCTTTTAAATAACAATTGTAGGGACTAAAACATGGTTATACTCATTTGTTTTAATATCCATTGGATCATGGAACTTTGTAGGCACGACCTCTTTTTAAAGACCGTAGGAAGTTTCCAAAAATGGCTGATCCGCTACTTCAAGGGCGTTACCCAATGCGAGGACTCTACCAAGCACTTGCAGTTGCAGCGATGTGTTTGCAGGAACAAGCTGCTACAAGGCCCCTTATTGGGGATGTTGTGACTGCTCTCACATACCTGGCCTCACAGAAATACGACCCAAATGCATCCAATCAGAATAGTAGGGTTGGAACCCCAAGGAGCAAGGATGACCGACGGAGCATGGCAGATGGCGTTATGGATAGCCCTGATCAGGGGCAGGGTGACGGCTCCCCTTCCACTCATAAGAACTCGCTGGATGTCCAGAGGAGAGATAGTAGGGATCCAAGTGTCGGGAAAGATTTAGGCAGGAGTGAAACTGGATCAGCAAGAAGATGGGGATTCGATGATGGAGAAAGGCTGGACTCTCAGAGAGACAGCCCTGTAAATACTGGGAGGACGAGGGAAACTGCGAGGAACCGTGACCTGGACAGAGAACGTGCGGTTGCAGAAGCAAAAGTATGGGGTGAGAATTGGAGAGAAAAAAAGAGGGCTAATGCAGTGGGTAGCTTTGATGCTACAAATGACTGAATGCACACAAGAAAGGGGGAAAAAAACCAATCCATTTCACTTTTCATCTTGGAATGAAGAGCTTTATGATTGTGTCACAGGAAAATTTGAATGAAGGTGTCATCCTTCGATAGTTTGATGTCCTGGTTTTCATGTCTACCAAAGGACAAGGAAGCACCCCGGACCCAAGCTTGATTGTTTGCTGATGATGTCCTTCTGGCAGTTGGCTATGGTTGTGAAGAAAACAGAGTGGAGAAGGATGGGAGTTGGGGGAGAAGATAGTGTGGATTGGGGTTTTAAAAAAAAAAAATTTAAAAATTAAAAAAAAATGTAAACATGGTCATCTATGTATGTACCAAGGATTTGTAGGTTTATGTTAGAGTCGTCTTATTTTTGCATCCTCGTATTTGCTTGTTAAGGAGGGTGCTTGGTGGATTTGGTGTGGGTGTGGTTGCTGTTACATGTACTCTAGTACAGTACCTGTTCATGTCAGAGTCTCATGTTTTCAGCTTATACCAAAAAAAAGGGGTATATTATATTATGTCACAATGCCCTCTGCTATCTCCCTCCTTTATGCTTTGCTTGCTCGCTCGCTTCAGGTTGATTGGCATCAATTGACGAATGACATCATTGTTATTTGAATGGATGAGGCTGTACACTTCAAATACTATTGCATAGCACCACTTGATTTCTTGCTACTTAAATGATATTTTGGATTGCACTTTTATTCTTGAATAAGTGAGAATACATGAATTGATTCGAGCCAAAAAAAAAAAGAATACATGAAATGAGAGTGCTTAGTACTTTTCTAGGCCGGATTGCCCTTTGTGTTCAGAGAACAATATGAAGGTCACAGATTTTTCAAACATGAAATATGAATCATACTAATTATATATTTTATTTGTCTAGTGTAAGCTTATCTGGGTTAATGTTGGTAAAAGTCTATCGTATCCCAATCCACTTTTAGAAACTGAAATTGGCGTAAGAGTAAATTAGTACAAGGTAATTTATGTTGGAATGAGCTTTTTAAGAAAAAAATATCAGTATGACAAAAACTCAGTTAAATGACATTGATAAATCAATTTCAGAAAGTTCAAATATGAAGAAAAACCAATTACTAAAACTAGAATTGCCGAAAAAAACTAATTCAACTTTAAAGTTGCTTTTTGAACAAAAAAGTCAATTACCCCAAAAACCATATCATACGTCATTTTTCACACAACTAGCTTACTTATGAGGCTTTCTACCACTATCCCAACCTAAATTTACTTGAACGATAATTTATTTTGAGAGATCATTTTATATACCAAACAGAACCACGGCTAAGATAAAGTGGATATATATTTAACTAAACTGGCTAGAAGAGTACAAGATGCAAAATGCAAGTTTAATGGTTTGTTAGTAGATTTACAAAACCCACCAACATCTGAATACATCCTAATATATCCTCATCTACCCTTCCAAAATATTATAACTGGAACCTATAACTCAATTTGCGGCATGGAAATCTGGGCCATCGATCTATCACATGAACTTGGTCAAAACCAAAACTACTACCAAGTCAAGGAATATGTGTCCGTTCACTTTCTCTTCTTTCCCTGGCCACAACAACGTTAAGCTTCAGTGTACATGCTACAGAAAATTAACCTGAAAATCAGGGTGGAATATAATTCACATCTGCAAAGATTATATTAATACCGAGCCAATATAGTCGTCCATAGTTGATTGCTTGCGCTTCTTCAGAGAAGATGGGCTATCCGTCTGTCTTGCCAATGCACGTTTTGAAGGGGTCATATTGTTCTGAAAAATCAAAGTTAAATTTGAGGTAAAATAGCAGTCCATATAAACTTAAGATAAGAAGCCCAAGTACCAAAGCTACAAGACAAGTTCAAAGCATCATACTACATCCATTACTTAATATAAGAGCTAGATATTAAAGAAATTAGTTAAGTCAATTATTTATAATAAATGAGTATTGATTTTTCAAGAATAATCTTTTATAATTATGTGCATTGTAACTATCCCTTGGTGGATAACCCCTTATGTGCAATTAAAAAGGAGACTTCAAAGAAAAAATTATAAATTTAGGAGACAAAGTAGATTGAGGTCTTATACTTAGGATCAAAACAAACGCTTTGTCTAACTCTTATATTTAGGATTAGAGCTAGTATATTAATACGGCCAACCACGCCATTGATTTATGTTTTGATTTTACTGTCTCTACTCTAGATGTTAGAATCAGACATGGTACAAGGGAGAATTACAAACCTTGGCAAGCTTCTTCTCTTTACGAGCTTGTCTCTCCCGCTCATCAAATTCTTGGTTTTCTTTCTCAACCAACCGAATGAGCGTGTCACATCTCCTTGCAAGTTCCTGTGTTGTGCGGGACTTAACAAACCAATCAAACCGAAACAATGGTGATGTGCGAAATGCTGCCTTCAACTCATCCCAATTCCCATAACCAAGTTTGTGAACCATGCATATCTATGAATGACGCAAATTTTGAATGATGTTAGGATATTGGATGCTAAAATGCAAGATATTAGATGGGCCAGACTTGAGGAGAAAATTTTAAAAAAAGGGAAAATCAAATTTAAATTTACCATGAATCTGTCACATTCTTCATTGTACAACTTCCCCTTGTTTTGGCCATATTGTATCTTCAACTCTAGCCATGGATTCTTATAGCGGTCCAGCTTCTTCCCAATAGCTTTCATAATCTCATCCTTACGGGATATTCTAGCCTCTCCTCTTTCAATATTTTTAACAATTCGATCATAATCTGCAGATATCAGTTTAAAACCAACAAGTTAACATCTTAAACTTTAATAATAAATTGATTTCATGCTTCAGTTTTTTTAAAGCTTCAGTTGACAAAAAAAATACTGAAGAGCCAAGAGTTGGGGCTGCAGTTTGAAATGATGCAAACAAGTTTATTTACTACAGAGAAAAGCTCTCATTTACACCTGTTAAGGATTATTGAATAAAACAAATGGAGGTAGCACAGATTATCACAAGAGTTCTGACTATTTGACCATAGGAATATAGTTACGCACCATTTAATTCCTTGTATCTCTCTTTGAAGACCTTAGCATATCTTTCAACTTCCTCCTCTGTTTTACCTTCCATCTCAGAAGCAATACTTCTTATATCATTTCGACCATACTTTTCACAAGCCCTAATGAAAGTGTTGAAATCCCTTCGGCTCCATGATGAAAATCCCTATAAGTCACCAGATAACCAAGTTAAACAGAGCCTGACGCTGAAATTTAGTTTGCTGAGAAAATACACTTACCTCCTCTAGCAGGCGTTCTTTTTCTTCGAGCTCCTCAGCAGTCAAAGGGTCGCCCACCTCTAGACATTCAACACATGGTACCATTAGAATCAAAAACCGAATGAAGAGGGGGGGGGGGGGGGGGGGGGGAAGAGAGAACTACAATCTAGGGAGACCTCACGGACCTTCTGGTTCATCAACATCAATTGAGTCCTTTATCTGATTCTTTTGATGGTTTTGCTGAAAATTCATTACAAAAAGTGAGTGCCGATGCCAAACCTTACATGTTAAGCTAATAATTAATTCCACCAGCAAGTTTATATTACCCACCATGAGATAGCGCACTTCCTTTTCATACAGCTCATTCAACCTTTGTGTGTTGAAGAACTGGAAATCATGCCTGGAGGAAGAAGGGTAACAGTGATTGCAAAGTTGTAAGGGAAGCAAATACATTAAGACAGATTCACAAGGACTTACAGCTGAGGCATCCTGGGAATACGGGGCTCTCTAGGTTTTGTAGGACCACCTTGGCGCAGTGTTTGCTTGAAGTATTCAGACTCTGAGTAACTGAGTAAAGCAATTAAAACAAATTATACATCATCCCAAGGAAAAAACGATTGAGCTAAATTTTAAATAAAAGGGTGACATTTACTTGCGCTTCCGCTCTCTTTTTGGTGGCTCAATCCAATTTTCACTGACGATTTTTTTGAAATCAACTTTGTTCTCATCCTTCATATAAAAACAAAGCAACAAATATAATTAGGAGATATGTTATTTTCTTCTTTGAAAAAAATAAGAACTTGAAGCAACATATTGCAACACAAAAGGCGTATGTACAGTAATATGTACCTTATCATCATCAAAGTCATACAACTCAGTAGCTGCAATGTGAATAAGCTTCAATGTTAGTGTACTCAAATTTCATTCACAAGTGAGATAGCAAAAACAAGATGCTAAATCAGGTCCCAAAAAAAAAAAAGATGCTAAAGAGGATCTAAAAAGCTCACTAATATGTGCAATGACATTAATGATACTGAAATAAGTGTACAAATTGTTCTACATGATATCTGAAACCACTACTAACGCAAGCAAATTAGTAAACACAATCATATTTAATGCATGCCCCTTTCACCGCAAGGGTATAACCTCAAAGGATAAAGAGTGCATTGAAGCCCTATCAGGCTTTAATTGGACACAGACATTTGAGCTTTATATCTCTTGAATGAAGGGGGCACAAGTGCAACACAAAGTCTAAAAGAAGAAAGGTCAGGCCATTTTTAGTTAAGTTGTAAAGCACAAAGGTTACACACTCTCATCCATCTTGAACTTGATTGCATCTTCAGTAAATTTCTTCATCTTGGCGTCAAGTTCAGCTGTTGCTTCTTCTCCTTTAGCAATGATTCTGTCAATATCCTCATCTGTAATTGTACTATCCTTTGAACTGAAAACCATTTCAGCACCAAATCTAACCATTTGAAGCAATTCATCTTTATTTACAGCTGCATAAATAAACAGTTAAGCTGTATTAGATAATCCATACTTCCAGCCAGAAAGAAACAAGAAAAGCCTTTCCTTACTCTTCTGCTCAGCTAATCGCCCTTGCTGAATCACCAGTGCATCGAGTGCAAGCTTTTTGTAAGCTCTTTCAATGACTTTTTCCTCAATGGTATACTGTTACATTTTAGTGAAGCAAAGAGATATTAATATACTTGTATTAGTTAATAACAGACAGGAAAACAAAATGATGGGTTAGGAAAAACCTCAGTGCAGAAACGGAAAACTTGAACTTCTTTCTTTTGGCCAATCCTATGAGCCCGGTCCTGGGCCTGCAAGTCAACTTGTGGGTTCCTGTAATGAATCCACCAACCATCAACAAAGAACAAAAGTAGGGTACAGACATCATAATTCAAAAAATACTGACCAATCACTGTCATATAGAATAACAACATCAGCAGTAGCAAGATTAATGCCAAGACCTCCAGCCCGAGTCGATAACAAGAAGACAAATTTTTCACTTCCAGGTTTATTGAAAGCTTCAATAGAAGCATCACGATCATCTCCACCAGTATTACCATCAATACGACAATATTGATATCCACGAAACATCAAGTAATCTTCAAGTATGTCTAGTAGCCTGGTCATCTGAAAAATAAAGGTGCAAGGAAGTTTATGAAATATGGCAACCAAAATGGAAAGGAAAAGAGGAAAGAATGATAAATATAGATTAAGCTAGATAATTCAAGGTGCATATGGTCATTACACACCAAAGCCATATGCCAATAGATAACCGACCTGTGAAAATATAAGCACCCTAGAGTCTCGCTCTTTTAATTTAGGCAGCAATTTATCCAAAAGAACCATTTTACCTGCCAAGAGAAGAGTAAAACAATATCAGAGCTTATATTAACCAGCCTAAAGGAAATCTAAAATATCTGCAATGGAAATAGAATTTACCAGCATTTGTAATGAGATGGTCTCCAGTTGTATAAGGAGGACCAGGTTCAGCACCTTGGAAAAGATATGGGTGATTACAACATTTACGCAGTTGCATAGCTATATTTAGGAGACGTTTTCTCTCTCCACCAGCATTGACAACCTCAAGATCCTTCTGTAGTAAAGCCCTGTAATAATTTTTCTGCATTTGTGACATTCCTACTTTCAGAATGGTTTCTTTCTTTGGTGGCAAACCCTTCTCAACATCTGACTTTAACCTACGAAGGAGAAATGGGCGAAGGACCTGAATTTAAACAGAAGTTGAGAAGATCAACTTATTATCAGGTTAATAGGGGAAAAACAATCTCAACAATTAATGAAGCAACCAAGCTCACCTTGTGTAGTTGTTGAACGACCTCTTGCTGGTCATTTTCACCAGAGATTTGAAACCACTCATCAAAAGTTTCAGAAGAACTGAAAATTTCTGGAAGAAGAAAATTGAGAAGAGCCCAGAGCTCATGGAGATTGTTCTGCGCCAATAAAAATGCACGAGTCAATAAATTAGTGCTACACATGCAACAACAACCAAAAAAAAAATATCATTAGAAATCAGAGCCAGACCTCAAAGCAAACAATTCAGACTCAAACTGTAGGATAGAGCAAAAATTCCGATTAATATAATCTGATTACACTCCAAATGCAGAGGCAATTGCTTCTCACTCATTCTTTACTGAATACTTAACACACCCCCACCCACATAAAAAACAAAGAAAGAAAAAGGTTGAGATGGTTCTAGGGTCAATAATCCGGGGGTTTAGAAAATCAATAATTCATCTCACCCTCATCCTACAAGGACACAAATCACTCATCCACTAACCACAATTATTTATTACTCACAAGACCTTAGTAAAATCACTCATTTCAGAGACAAATCAGCATAACACCGATTCTAATGAACACTTGGTTCACATAAGATCCATATATTGTAGCCCACTAGCATTTTTTGGATAATGAACTCATACCTGAAGAGGTGTACCAGTGATAAGAAGCCGATAGTTTGTATTGTATAGCCGCATTGTTTTAGAAAGTAAAGAATTCTCATTCTTGATTCGATGGGCTTCATCAATAATTATGTAACGCCAACTAAAACGACGCAATACAGACTTCTCCTTGATTGCCATCTCAAAACTAGTAACACATACATCAAACTTCCCAGCAACCAACAATTTTTCTCTGATGTGTCTCTGCAGCAGTTTGCAACCATTAAAAGAATAAAACATGTGTCTCAACTGTAAGCTACACAAAAGAATTTGTTGAAGCAAAGCTGGTCATTGATGTACGAAGAAGGTGAGAAAAGAGAAGCATAGCAGTCTTACCCTTTCATCAGGATTACCAAGAAACTTTATTGGGCGCAGAACAGGACAAAAGCGCCGAATCTCATTCATCCAATTTCCAAGAGTAGATTTTGGAGCAACTACCATATGAGGACCTTTGATTCCTCTGAACTCATGCAAATAACCCAATAAAGAGATAGTTTGCAATGTTTTACCAAGCCCCTGCAATTCACCAATTTACTTATCTTTACCAAATTACACATCATAAAGTTATTACATTTACATTTAAAAGCCATGTCCTGAAAGGAGGCACAGCTTCTACAGGTAACATATATCACATACCATTTCATCTGCCAGAATTCCGTTGATACCATTCTCATACAATCTTATAAGCCAGTTTAGACCAGCAAGTTGGTAATCCCTCATCTTCCCTTGGATACCTGTGAAAAGAACAAGCAATTAGCATTCTAGCAAATAAGAGATACAAAGATATTAGCTAATATGGCAGGCATCCTCATTTCAGGTTTACAAACTTGGAAAAAGAATATCATATTTTAAGAGCTATCCACAGGACATCAACTAGCTAGCAGTAGACAACAAACAGCAAGCAAATTAAAGAGAAAAGTTAAAGAACAGATTAAAATCAAGAATAAAGCTAGCCCCTATAAGAAATAAGAAAAAAAGAATATGTCAAAGTGTGTGCAATCTTGTTAAGCAGGATAGGAATTGAATGTAAAGGGGAAAAAAAACCAATATTAGATATAAACACACAGCACAGAACAATAGAGGACCAACAAGCACAACATAAAAATCTGGAGTACAAAGAATGGGGCTCTATGATTCGAACATTTATTCACCCAAAAACAAAAAACACTCACATGATGGTTGTGTCACCAACCGTGTATTTCCTGCTAAAACATCTTCTTCTTCTTTGAGGTACTCTTCATCTTCCTCTTCTTCAGTTACTTTAGACGCATGGCGACCCCTAAGGTAACCATTAACGTAGAATAAGTTCTCTTAACAAGAAAAAGGTCAAGATTCATCAGTCACAACTCTCTACTGCCTTCTGCACATAGCTTGATAGCACAGCCACCAATCCAAAAACTAAGGGCAGGGGCACAAAGGATGGTGTTCCCCTTTTCTTTTTTCTTCCAATTTGATAGTCTCTTTGTTGAACATATCATGCACTTGGATAAGATTTGAGGACATAAAAGTAGAATAACATATGCTGGAATTTAGAAGGAAAGCAATCATGAAATTTGTTTGGCGACAATAGGGAGTTAGAAGACAATATAGCCTCATTCAGGTGAGATAAACACTAAGCATAAATACCTCAGTAGATAAACATATCAAGAGATTAAAAAAAGGAAAAGAAAATTAATAGTATTTCTTACACAATGAAGCATGGTTTTGGACTTATTCTTGAGCATAATTATGGACTTTTATATACCAATATCGTTCTCATAGCATAGCATCATACAGTAACCAGGAAATCTGAAGAGAGCCATACCTTCCTTTTGACTTCTTCTGAGTGGTACTTTGATCACCTTTGGCAAAATGAGCAAACAACTCAGTTTGCTGAAGGAGATACTTCAAGCGCCCCTTTCCTTTATTGTTCTGTATCAGATGAAATATTCAGTCACTTGAACCCAAAAAACAGACCATAATAAGATAACAAAAGAAAGAAGAGGCATCCTGTATGTTCGCACCATATCTGCATCAATGGAAGCATTTTGCTTATCCAACATCTCCTGAATCTTTTGTTTCTTCAATTTCTGCATTTCTTTTAATCTGGCCTTCTCTCGCTTTCTAATTTCTGGATCAACACTTCCATCATCCTGGAGTTTTGACAGCGCAACAGGGCTTATTACAGTTGTCATGTAGTTACATCACGAGGCTTCGAAATACAATTCAATAGAAAGCATGCATATCAAACATATAATACAATAAAGAACACAGTGATTCAAGATTACGTGGATCCACTAATTCTTAATAAACAGCCAACACATAAACATTTTCCTTCGAAGATCAAATCAACCCAAGTATTATAGTGCAATTAGCAAGCTCAAGTTACCCATTTCCAACGAGTATGTCACTATTTCACAGACTCAAGTTAGAGGCGAAAAGCAAAATACAACAGGTCAAGAAAAAATGAGGAATTTGACTCTGCAGACATTTTACTTCATCACTTCCTATCCAAAATTTTGTTTTCTCTGCATTAAGAGTTATTGAACTAAAACTCCAACAGTCCCTTAAATCATAAAACCTCATTTTCCCTCTCTGTTCTAGGTTGACAAGCATACAGCTTGATAAACAAATAAACAGTCCAATGCCACATCTATCAAGCCGCAGAGAAGTGTGTTCGGCGCAAAATAAGCCCAGAGCTTTAACAGCATTTTTACCGGTTCCTCCTCGTCAGCGTCTCCAGCTGCGGCCGTATCCTCATCAGAATCCGGCTCATCACCATCAGCGGCTTCACCATCGTTATCGTTGGAGCTAGCGGAGCGAGCCACAGCTTCCAACTCCTCTTCGTCCTCTTCATCGTTGATCTGCTCGTTGACACACTCCTCTTCGGAGGAGCTGGAGCTGTTGGACATGGCATCGTCAGAAGAAGACTGGGGCTTGGACTGCCTCGCCATGGCTTCTTCGTCAGATCGAAGGGTTTTGAGAGAGAAGCTGAGAGTAAAGTTTGTAATAAGGGGATGATTTGGGTATTTATAGCCGTGTGTGATGGGGAAAGAAAAATGTGCGGTTAGAGGCGTTAGGACGTGGAAGTGAAACGACGTTTTCCCGCCAATGATACGGAAATCGGATTTTCCCGCCTTCATGGATTTGGGTCCGGATCTGACTTTTGGGCCACGGTTCATGGGCTTTTAATACTTGGTGTTTTTTGTGGGTATTTTTTAATTACAAATGTATTTGAGTGCTGGAAAATAGTATAATTTAAATTGTAAAAAATTATCTTTATCAAAAAAAGTTTAAATAATAAAAATATTATATTTTATAATGAAGAAGTATTAGAAATAAAATTGAATTATTAATGAGAATTATTTAAAAATTATTTATTTATTATTTTGAATTAGAGGAACAAGTTACAACTTACAAGTAGAAATATAAAGTAATTGACTGATCTGATATATTTTGAAAATGATATATGAGACTCACTTAATGAAGTTTTAATTGAGGTATATTAACTATTAGACTGGAATCTAATGCTAATAGTATCGAAGGAGATTTGTTGGCAAAAAGAAAAAAGTATTGAGGGAGAGTTACAATTTTTTTTTTTTGGTCAAAAGAGTTACAATTTTTTAAGAAAATAAAATAAATAAAAGCCTTTTACTCAATATTTTATGGGATAGGATATTGTCACTACCACTTTTTTACAGTTAGATCTGAATTTCATCTATCTTTATCATTTCTCTCTCCTATTGAGATTCTGTTCTAACGGTGAAAAAGTAGTAGTAACTTGATAGTGATATAAAATTGGTAGTAACAATATCCTATCCCATATTTTATATCATAATTTGATAACTAGTACTCCTATAGTTTTTCATATTTATTGGAGAAATCCAAATGGTATGATAAAGTGCGGCAAACAGAAAAAATAATAAAGTCATTTGTCTCTCTACTTTCTTTTTTTAATTTGGAAGCCAACCTTTTTTCAGCTCTCAAAATAATTAAATGTATGCACAACTTATAAGAATTCTCCTGGAACAAATTCTATCTTAATCTTTTTTTCTTAAGCTAAACTACACATTTAGTCATTTATGTTTACTTCAATGTTTAATTTGGTCCCTTAAGTTTATAAAGTGTACTTTTGGTCCCTAAACCCTAACACCGTTAATTTCATTTAACAGAAAATGCTAACTGTGCAGTTAAATAAAATATGCTTAAATTTTAAAAATATAAAAACAAATTATTGTATGTTCCAGGTAACCGATTAAAAAATATTAATAATATAATAATGAGAACCATTACCCATCATATTCCCTTCAATACACGCTGTTCACTTTCCTCCATTAATGGCTTCTCTACTCTCTTCATTTTTTAACTCTTCTCCTGGCAGGCGACACTCCTTTCTCCTCTAATCTGGTGGAGAATAATGATGGCTTTTGTGCCGAACTGTTATTATTTCTTCACAGCTCTCTTTGTAATTTCAACTCTCTTGGCGCTTCAATTTCTCTCCAGACGATTGAACAAAGGCCAGAGGAAGAAGAAGTATCTTCCTGTTGGTGCCACCACCTTCAACCACCGCATGACTGATCTCGCAAGCAAGCAACAAACCTACAGATTGCTCACGCCTTTCCAAAACGAGATTTATACCTTTGATCTGTCAATGTCGAGTACATTCTCAAAACCAATTTTGAGAATTTCGAAAGGTAACTGTAGCAAGGAATTCGCTTAAGGTTTTGATTCTGGAATTATTAAATAGATGCAGATTCGTGTCTATGATGCTAAAAGATTGAGCGGTTTTAATCATTAACTAGTTTTAGGATCTTATTCTAATTCCACATGGCTAGAAGAATTACGAATGAGGTGGAAGGAGTGCCAATTGACAGTAGAAAAGTAAGAAAATGGAAGAAACACAGGAGTGGAGAAGTTATTAATGGAGGAAAGTGAGCAGTGTATGTTGGAGGGAAGAAGATGGGGTAATTGTTGTGGTCACTATATTATTAATATTTTTTAATTGGTCAGTTGGAACATATATACAATAATTTATTTCTATATTTTAAAAATTTAAACATATTTTCTTTAATTGCACTATTAGCATTTTCCGTTTGATAAAACTAACGGTGTTAGAGTTTAAGGACCAAAAGTATACTTTATTAATTTAAAAGACTAAATTGAACCTTAGAGTAAACACAAAGGACTATAGACATACTTTAGCTTTTTTCTTATTATCTCTCAGAGCTCATTTAAATTGTTGATTGAAAAGATAAGAGAAAAATCAAGAGTAAAATACTTTAGTCACCCTCATGTTTTGCCTTAATTACATATATATATAACCCCCCCCCCTTATTTTAAAAACATGCAGTTTAGTTCAAATAGTTAACTTCATTGAGAATATTGTAAAAAGATTCCAAAAATATATTTTTTGATTAAATTTTATATGAAAATAAATTTATTTATATTTTACCCTTATTGGTAAATTTATTGGATGTTATATTGAAACTTATACATGAACCTGACGTATTTATTTTGTCTTGCACATTTTGATTAAAATTGTTTTAAAGATTTAAGAGCTTTTTATCTATTCTTTAATTTCTATTTTTATCTTTACAAATAGTTATTTGTTTGATGATTTTAGCATTGGTTAATGTAATAAATATCACAAACAATATTGAATATTCAAGTAAGTTTATAAATAAACATCTGATTGATCAAATAGTTATTTGTTTGATGATTTTAGCATTGGTTAGTGTAATAAATATCACAAACAATATTAAATATTCAAGTAAGTTTTTAAATAAAGATCTGATTGATCAAATATGTTTATAAATATTTGTGAAAAAGGTATTAAATTATTAAAAAAAATGACATGGACAATCTCAAACTTATATAGTTACTAAAGTCAAAATTAATTTATAATATAAAAATAAATAATTTTTTAAACAAATTAGAAAGCTAAAATATCTATTGGAATACATTTTTGGTTGTATAAATTTTTATTAGCCTATATATATATATAAACTATTGAAGAGGGATATTTTGGGTATTTTTGGTTTGAGGGGAGGGGAGGGAAAAAAATGTGATGGAGAGGAAAATTTTATGGGCCCCACTACACTAAATTTTGGTACAATTTTCTCTTCCTCTCATTTTTTTTTCCTCCCCCCTCCCCTCCCCTCAAACCAAACTTTTTACCCTTGAGTAAACAAAAAAAAGTTCAAAAGTCAAACTTAATAATCAACTAATAATTTGGGTGGATGAAAATAAAATTTCAAAATATAAGGAAGGTTTGTGTAACATATATTTTAATTTTAAAGGAGATTTATATGGGTTTTCAAAATGGAGATGATCTGTATAATTAAGATAAAATATAAGGAGTCGTCAAAGCATTTTACTCAAAAATTAAAGTAATATTGTGACCTTTCAGATTAATTGGACATATATAATTTAAAAATGAAGGGATGATGGAAAAAAAAAAAGATAATAAGAAAAATCTACGCTCACTTAGAACCCGTTTGGCCTAGCTTATTTTTAGCTTTTAAGCTACTTTTAAGCAAAAGCTATAAAAAAAAAAAGCTTTTTTTAAAAAGCTAAAAGCTGTTTAGTGCTTATATAAATTTTTCAGCTTAAAAGTTGAAATTAAAAATAAGCTGTTTGGCAGAATTTTTGTCATAAGCACTTTTTCTAATAAAAATTAACTTAGAAGGTATATTATAAAATATACTGTGGTGGCTGGGTGGTGGTGGCGGGCCGATGATGGTGGTGACCGGCCGACAGTGGTGGTGGGTGGCCAGCTGGCCGGTGGCCGGCCGTGGCGGTTGGCCGGCGGTGGTGGGTGGCGGGCTGACGGTGGTGGTGGCCAGCAGGCTGGCGGCGGGGGTGGGTGACTGGCCGGTGGTGGTGATCGGCCGACGGCGGTGGTGGGTGGTCGGCCGGCGGCGGTGGTGGCCAGCCGTGGCAGTTGGCCAGCGGTGGTGGTGGCCGGCCGGTGGCAGTGGTGGCGTGTAACACCTCCAATTTCTAACAGTTATAATAACAAAAATTTTAAATGATTTTCATAAATAAATTAATGAAATTCGAAGTAAATAATCTTGGGCAGTGTTACCGCCTCTGTCTTTAAACTCACGAGTCAACTCGCCGAGTTTAACGAGTTTGCGTTCTTACCTAAAGAAAACGTGTCAACTTGGATACAAAATCATTCAAGGCTCAAACTCAGTCAAACTCGTTTCTAACTCGGTCAAACTCGTTAAACTCAGCGATTTGAAACCGAGTCAAGCGAGTTTTGGATCTGGGTAGAGAAAGACTAAAAATCTCGCGAAAAAAGGAATAAAAAACATATGAGGGTAAAAAGAAGCTAAATATTACTTATTTAGGTGCCCTATTTTCATCTTGGAACATTGTTGCTGCCGCCGTCTTCGAATTTTTTCCAGGTTCACACCTTTGGTTTTGCTTCTTCTTCGTGCCTCTGCCTTTGACTCTGCTAGTCTACTTGTTGTATTCTTCATTTCTCCTTCAACTGGAGATTTGGGACGAATAACCGAAGAATAGAGAAAGAGAAAGAGAAAGAGAAAATAAAGAAGCAAAGGGACGAACTACAAAGAAGAGAGAAAGAGAGACAGACAGAGAATACAAAAAACCAGTGGAGGTCTCAACAAAGTGTGGTGAGTTTTATTTTTTATTTTTCGTATAAAGGGGGCAGGTGGTAAGTCTGGTACGGTACGATCTGTATTGAGAATTTATTGCACACTGTGACACTGGCTTGTCTTGTTACATCACATAATTGCAATTGGAAGGAACACTAAAAAGTTAAAGCAACAAAAGGTGTGGATCACGGTTGCTTTTCATCCGTCTAGTTAGCAACGCATGAAAAGCAACAAAAGGTTGCTTCTAGACATGGTTTTTGTTTTGACCGTTGCTTGCACAAGGTTTTTTTTGTTTTTTGGTCAAAGTCTAGACACGGTTTGGGTGTAAAGCAAGGTACATAAAAGCTTTGATCCAAATGTTTGGCTTTTATCTGTTGATTCTCTTCCACTGTGATACCAAATATTCTTAAATTACAAGCTGAGGTATTTATCGAATAGATCAGCAATATACTAAGCTCCCTTCTTTTTGAATTTGTTATTAAAAATTGTTGTTGATTTAGGTGGGAGTTTGACTTGTGAGGCTAAGGTGTTGGAGCATTGTGAAGCAATTGACCAAACACTGCAATACTCGGTGAAGGTATTTCGACTAAATTTATTTTTTTATCTTGAGATATTTGATGTCTTCTTTGGTTGCCTCTTTTTTCTTAATTTGAGATTTTTTTTTACTGTTTATTAATTAGGTAGTAGATTAAATTGAAGATGTCTTCAAGTGCAAGGGAAAATACTGGAAAAAAGTAATCACTGCAAGAAAAAATTATCCCGGTAATAGATCTGATATAGGATGGAAACATGGGATGGATGTTGATGGGAATGGCAAAAAAGGGAAGTGTAATTATTGTGAAAAAATTGTTAATGGGGGTATTTATAGATTCAAAAATCATCTAGCATGCACTAAAATAGATGTTGAAGCTTGTGCCAATGTTCCTGAAGAAGTAAAGACCACAATACTGCAACTTGTTTATGATGCAAAATGTGCTTCATCTAAAAGGAAAAAACAATGAGTTGATACTGGTGATGAAGATGATCAAGGTGCGCATGCACAAATTGAGTCTCAAAATTCAGAGAAAGGGCTAATGAATTTCTTGAGAAATACAAAAAATAATAGCAAAGGGGTAGGCAACACACAATCTACCATTAATCATATGTTTAAGAGAGATTTGAGGGAAGAGGCATGTCAACAAGTAGCTCGATTTTTTTTATACAAGTGCTATACCTTTTAATTGTATAAAAAATCCTGAGTTTACAAAGATGTGTGAAGTTATTGGAAGATTTGTCAAGGATTTAAGCCTCCTTCTTATCATGAGATCAGAGAAAAATATTTAAACTTGGAATTAAAAAACACACATTGCTTGAGAACTTTAAGAGTGAATGGACAACAACAGGTTGTTCCATAATGTCTGATGGGTGGACTGATAGAAAAAGGCGTTCAATTTGCAATTTTCTAGTGAATAGTCCTAAAAGGACAGCATTTTTATATTCATTAGATACTTTTGAAATTTCTAAGACGGCTGATAAAGTATTTGAGATGCTTGATGAGGTTGTGGAAAAAGTAGGTGAAAAAAATGTGGTGCAAATAGTAACAGATAATGCTGCAAATTACAAAGCAGTTGGGCAAAAATTAATGGAGAAAAGAAAACATTTGTATTGGACTCCATGTGCAGCCCATTGTATAGACTTAATGTTGGAGGACTTTGAAAAAAAAAAAAAATACTGCATAAGGAAACGATCGGCAGGGGTAGAAAAATCACAATATATATTTATGCAAGATCAATGCTCATTAGCCTTTTGAGAAAATACACGAATGGCAAAGATTTAATTAGGCCTGCTACAACTCGATTTGCCACTGCATATTTGACTTTGTCATGTCTTAATGAGCATAGAGCACCCCTGGTAAATTTGTTTAATTCTCAAGATTGGAAGGATAGCAAATTTTCATCTACCAAAGATGGAAAAGAAGTAGCAAAAAGTGTCATGGACAATAATTTGTGGAAGAATATTGTGACATGCCTTAAAGGTGTTGCTCCTCTTGTTAAAGTTCTTCGCTTAGTAGATTCAGAAGAGAAGCCAGCTATGGGATTCATATATGAAGCCATGGAAAGTGCGAAGGAAAAGATCAAACAAAATTAGTGTTAAGAAAAGGCAAGTATTAAATTAAATTTTTGTACTTAATTTTATTATGCATGTTTTTATGTTTTTTATAATTTGATTTTTTTGGTGGAATGACTCTTTTTTTATTGATTTTTGATTTGTGGTAGTTATGAGCTTATATGGAATATAATTGATGAAAGGTGGGAAGCTCAACTACATAAGCCTTTACATGCAGCGGCATACTACCTCAATCCTCATTTCCATTATGACACTAATTTTAAGCCTCATTATATGATTAAACAAGGGTTATATGATTGTTTGTCAAGGATGGTTGGGGATCAAGATGAGCTTAACAAAATTGAGTTTCAATTGAATGACTTTCATAATGCAAGAGATATGTTTGGGCGTGAAACTGCACAAGCATTAAGGAAAAAATTACCTCTAGCAGAATGGTGGGATTCCTATGGAGATGGATGTCCAGAGCTTCAAAGAATTGCAATTCGTATCCTTAGCTTATGTTGCAGTTCTTCTGGTTGTGAACGTAATTGGAGTGCTTTTGAGATGGTAAGATTTTTACTTTTTTTTTTTTACAAGAAAGAATTCAACATAACTTTTTTCGATTGATAGAATAATAATGAAGTTTTTTCTTCTTCAATTTTTTTGTAGATTCATACAAAAAAAAAAAAAAGAAACCGTTTGCATCAAAAGAAGATGAATGATTTGGCATTTGTCATGTGCAATTTGAAACTCACAAGGAAACAAAAGAGTAGAGCTTTCAATTATGATTTTGATGATATATGTTCTGATGATGAATGGATTACTGAAGGAAGGACAGGTGGAGATGATGTGGAGGAAGAGGATGATGAGGTTTTTCAACCTTATGAAATTAACGAGAATATGGCTAATCCATTATCTAGTGTCGACCTTAATGTTGATATTAACATTGATGATGTTAGGACAAATTATAATGATAATGATGAGGTGGGTGATGCAAATGGAGATTATAATGGTGAAGGTGAAGAATTTGAAGACAATGGAGATGATGATAATCCAACATTCGATGATCTTTGTTGAATTTATAATTATTCTTATTTAATTATGTTTAATGGTTTTATATTTGTACACGAATTTCGTACAATTTTTTATGTTAAGTATGATAAATTATAAATGTTGATGAATTTAATTTTAGTTATTTGGATTTAAAATATATTTAAATCAAATTGTTATCATTTTTAGTATTTTAATTATTTTATCATATAATTTTAATTGTTATTTATTTTATTAATATAGGTAAACTTTTACGAGTTTACGTCCCTCTCACGAGTTTGCTTAAACTCACGAGTTTGATAACATTGGTTACCGCCGCACTTGTACTGGAACAAGCGCAAGGCTACTTATTACATTAATATAAATCAAAACTTAAATAAAAATGTCTTATCCAAAGCGTAAAATAAATTAAGGAAAAGTAGCTAGCATTCTCATTGTTCTTCCTCACTTCTCACTGCTAGCTCCAACAGCCCCAACTTCGAGACATATTTCACTGAAAATTTGCTCCCCCGAAGGATTGTCGCAGCCCATGAATACATACATCAGCAAAAGCTGGTAATCCTAATAAACAAATATAATACCGAAAAATAATAATAATAATAATAACAAATAAATAATTAAAATAATTACATAATGATAAGGGAAATATCGTATACATTTATATAATTTAAAATATCAATTTTCAATATCATCATGACTATATATTCTCATCGACTCAAATAATATTATTCATCATCTTTTAAAATTTATTTAGACCCGGGAAACCCTGCCAGTCTATTTAGTGGGAAGAGAACCATGGTAAACCTGGGAAACCTTGCCAGTTTACCCTGTGACCCGGGAAACCCTGCCAGTCACAATCAATCAAATTTGGCCATCAAGTATTTCTTCCTAGTGTGCACACCTCTTCCCAAAGTTGTTACTAGTGTCCCGGGAAACCCTGCCAGACACCACTTTGGGAAGAACGGATATCATCAGTTCACATCAAATAATATTTCGAGGGCATAAAGCCTAAGGGTTGTGTTCATCACTTTGGGGGTACCAACCCAAAGCTATCCTCTCACTGTTAAATTGTTTTAAAACACACACATAATAAACTCCTAAATTATTTTTATTATTTACTTATCTTTTATATTATTTTAATAAAATATAGATATAAGGATATTTTGGACTAAAATCTGTTTATATCTTATTTTACTGCATAGGAGATATTATAAAAGAAAAAAAAAATCAATCATGGCGTTTAATCACAAAAAGAACACGCATAGTGAGCTGAGGCAAAACTATTCAATCCAATGAATAAAAAGAAACGTACAGGGGGTTATGAATTGTCGCACGCAAACCGATACAAGCAAATTGTGTTTAATTGATAAGGAAAACACATAGGCATATGCGAATTTGAACCACGCAAATCAAGGAAAGCAATTATATATATATATATATATATATATATATATATATATATATATTTCTATACATACGGAGATCAAACAACAATTGATTTTTATAACCTAGGGATCAGGATTACCTATCAAGATATAGAAATTAGCCTAAGTCTCATAGGAATTAGGATTACCTGGTCTCCGTGTTTGCTAACCTCCTAGAAGAACGAGAGTATAGCGGCAGAGAAAGGTATCGGGTGTTTTCTAGGTTTAAGCGGTCAGACCTAAATTTATAATTAAAATCTAGGGTTTTAGCTATGGGCTGGACCTTTTAATTATTCCTAATAAATGAATTAAAACAAATGGTAGAGTTTTAATTATTAGATATGTTTTGAGTCTGATGATAAATTCAAAAATTGAAAATAAAATCTGATCTAACTACTCCTAGATTTTTGGATCTAATCTTGACTAATATAATAATATTATTTACAAAATAATATGATTACCACAGAAACAATACAACATTATTTATTTATTTATTTTTTACTATATTATTATTATTATTATTTTAATCTACTGTTGTTGTTATTACTACTACTACTACTTTTTTTTATTTCTACTATTAATCAATATTATTTTATTAGTATTATTTTAATCTATCATTATCATTACTATTTCTATTATTATTATTATTAATAAAAATCCGGGGTATTACATAGCGGTCGGCTGGCGGCGGCGGTGGTCGGCTGTGGCGGTTGGCCGGCGGTGGTGGTGACCGGCCGGTGGTGGTGGCGGCCGGCGGTGGCCGGCGGTGGTGGTTGGCCGGCGGTGGTGGTGGCGGTCGGCCGGCGGTGGGGGGTGGGTTTTTCTTTTTTCTTTTTTTATTTATTCATTTAAAATTAAGGACAAAAAGGTAATTTGAACCAAATTTGCATATCATAGGTCCTTTTTACTTCTCAGTCTTTTTACAAATTCAACGTACTTCTAGGGGTTTTGCAAATTCAAAAGGTAGTTATCTAGAATTTTCCCTTGAAAAAATAGGGCTTATAAAAAAAAGTTTAAAATAAGCTCCTCTCTCTTGCTTTTTTTTTTTAAGAGTTTTTTTCTTCATTGTAAAATAAGCTCTTATGATATAAGAGCTTATTTTAAATTCTGTTTGACTTAGCTTTTACTTATAAGTATGATGAGCTGAAAATAAGTTAGGCCAAACGGGCACTTAGTCAATTATCTCCATAATGCAGTTTAGATTCGTACGTTTTGTTATTAAAATATTAGAAAAAAAACAAACAAACAAAAACATTAGAATTCGATATTTTTGGCCAGGAAAAAGTTACAATTCGAATTTTACCCCACAAAACAAAGTCCTAGTCCGCATATTATCCATAGGATATTCGTTTTTCATTTTAACAAGACGATTATTTGTTCTCATACTAACAGCGACATCGCACCATTGATCATTTGTTTTTTGTTTTCAATCGCCATCTTTCTCTGTTAAATGTACGAATTGAAAGCTTCTATTTCATTCGTCTGTCCCTTTAACACGTAGATTTGCTTGCACCTGAGCACCTGGAGGGTGCCGTCGAAGACGGACGAGGCAAATTTCAGTCGCCGTCGTCGTCGGCGTTCAATTACCGAAGGCAAGTCGGTTTTACTTATTTATTCAATGTATTAGTTTGCCGTACTGTTATATACTTCGATTTGGATTTTTTTTTTTTAAAGAAAAAAATTTGAATTTGATTAGAACTGAGAGCGTTGGTTTAATTTATCCTATCTCGCATTTATTCTGTTTTTGCAGGGTATGGGGAAGACTTCGTTGTTATTATTGACTGCTTGTTTATGTCTGCTTGCCCTCTCGAATGGGAGAGGTAAGAGTGGAACTTTTCAAATTTCTGCCATAGATAACTCTCTCTCTATATCTGTTGACTGTTTGGGTTGTTTGCCAATTCTTCCATTATCAAGTCTTTCTGCTTTAATTGATGATCGGTATCGATCTGAATCATATTATATTTTTCCTGGTTACTGTTACTGATTGTGCTGTGAAAATATTTATTCATATTTGTAGATAGGCAAGTTTTGGGGTGTTTTTTCTCTTATTATGGAACTATTTCTTTATTTGTGGATATGGAGATGAGATAATTTTTTCTTCTAAATTTCTAGGAGATTGAATTACCTAATTATTATGCTAATAGTATTGAGGGAAGTTGGCAAGTCCTTAGAAACTGTTCTGTTTTATTTTGGCATATGTATTTGTACTTTTTGAAATATGGACACCGTAAGATTATTGTACTAATGTGTGAAACTCATATTTACGTTATAATATTACTTTGGTTTTCATTTTCAGAATTGAAGGCTAAGCAGAAAAGTCATCATGCCTTCTACAACCATACCCTAGCCACAATATTAGCAGAATATGCTTCTGCGGTCAGTTCCTTGTGAATTTTCCATGTTTACTATAGGCATATTAGATTAGAAACCTTGTGTATCATTATATATTTCTTGATTCTTGATGCTGGGCCCAGTCGAGATCTAGTGATTGGTTTGGTTGTTGGTTTACATAGAGGTCTTAGGATTAAGTCGGGTTAAGGACTTCCATTTGTAAGAAAGAAAAAGGAAATCCATGTTTTGTTGTCATGCTTTTGCATAATTAAATGATCTAATAATGAAGGGACAATCTCATCTCACAAGCTGCTCCTGATGGATGGAAGTATTGATTAGATTAGGGGCCAAAATAAATCAATTTAGGGTTATTGGAGTGTGTCTGTCTAGCTTAATTTGAATTTGCATTTCGTACCTTATGTTGTTTTACATGTGCAAGTTAGACTCCTGCATGCTAGAAAGTTAGGGTATTTTGCATGACTTGTGTTTGCGGATTGAAGGGTATTGTCCTTGCAGGTATACGTGTCAGATTTGACAGAACTTTTTTCTTGGACTTGCTCCAGATGTGATGGTTTAACCAAGGTGCTGAGAATGTAAATATTGTGTGATATGTTGGTATAGGGGTCTGAATGAGCTTTGAATCACTTTAGTCTTTGTAACATGTTTGTCTGTCTGAATGTCTAAATTGAACAGGGATTTGAAGTTATAGAGTTGGTTGTTGATGTTGAGCATTGCTTACAGGTACATCCTCATCACTGAAACTTTACTACTCACTATATATTATAGAGTTCATATATTCTCTTAATTTTTTTTTTTGTTATAGTTTAATGATACTTGTTTTCTTATGTATTTAACCTGTTTTAGGGGTTTGTTGGAGTGGCAAAGGATCCTAATGCCATAATCATTGCATTCAGAGGAACTCAGGAAAGCAGGTGCGTTTCTCGTTGGCCTAAATTTTTTTTTCCCATTTCCTTTTCTTTTTACAGCGTTCTGGGTTGAGATCTTTGCATGAACTCTGAAGTAAAACCATTGGGTTAATGTTTCAAATTATTTATATATTCTAGATGTCACTTTTCCTGTAGAATTCAGTCAAAGAAAGAATGCTACTTGTTTCCCACTTTATATATAGTATTTCTTACCCATATGTGCTTGTTAACAAGGGGTTTGTGAATGAACGGTTAAGCTATTTCATGCATGCATACATAGGGTAATTTATATATTTAAGTATATAACCTTTGATTGCAATTTATTACTATTCACGTAGCATCAGTGATGATACACATTATTGTGGCAAAGAGATGATATGTTCTAATATATTATTGACCTTTGAGAGTCAGAGAGTGTACTATTTTCCTGATGAAATTTTATCCATTAAAACATATTTAAAGAAAAATTTTCTTAAATTGAGCTCAGTTGTACGTTTACTGATTACAAACAGCATTTGGAACTGGATTGAAGACTTATTCTGGAAGCAGCTTGATATAAACTATCCAGGCATGCCTGATGCAATGGTGTGTTTTGTTAAAGTTTGAGTTCAATTTATTTTTCAAGGGATAAACTGCAATTTCTGGTGTATGATTTTTATTTGCTTCAGGTACACTATGGATTTTATCATGCATACCATAATACAACTTTGCGTCCTGCAATTTTAGATGCTGTTAGAAGAGCAAAGAAATTTTATGGAGATATTCAAATTATTGTGACAGGGCATTCGATGGGTGGGGCAATGGCAGCATTTTGTGGACTTGATTTAACGGTAATTGTAATTTAGGATATTTTTCATTTGACCAGGCATCAAAGCATGCTGGTTTTATGACTTCAAGTTCTCTCTGATTCCTTTGCATAGTTAGTCTGTGTTTTGCTTTCAGGTAGGGCATCCAATTTCATGTGAAACAGTTGTTGTGAATATTGAAAAATGGGTTTGTCTGTGGTGTTAAAAGTAGAATTCAACTTTTTAATCAATGTAATTTTACTTCAGAAGTAATAATGGAATAATATTCAAGATAATTTCTTTTATTGTTATGTTTTTCCTGGACCATGATTTTATGTTTCAACTTTACGATTGTCCTTATTATGAAGATGAAATATCATACATATTTTCTTTTGCATGTTTGCAGGTCAATCAAAATGCGCAGGATGTTCAGGTTATGACATTTGGACAACCTCGCGTTGGCAATGCTGCTTTTGCATCTTATTATAGCCAACTGGTGCCAAAGACAATCCGAGTCACAAATGAGCATGATATTATTCCTCATTTGCCTCCATACTATTCTTATTTCCCCCACAAGACATATCACCACTTCCCAAGAGAGGTATGCCATGGCATATTGATGATTGAGTCATAGTATTTGCCTATTAAACCTAATATTTTCCTCAACTTAAATTAACCCTACGTGGTTGTCTGTGGAAATATCAAATATCAAGAATGACTATGTTACATGCAGTATACCTTTTAGTGTTAATATTAGCTCTAGTTGTATCCTCAAAAATCTCCCAAGGGTGTCCTCCTGCTTACATCAAGGGAGCTGACAATTGCATACTTAGTTGTCATAGATCATGTAAACTCAGAAATATAGCCTGTGTGCTAATTTGTGATGACAATGTAATTTCATACCTAGTTTAGGTTTGACTCATCAAATCTGCTGTTGTATGTCCACTGTCCAGCAGTGGCAGAGATTTTGGATTATAAAATTCTCAATGGATATTTTATAAGCCTCCTTAATTTGCTTTTCAGCTCCTTGTAAAACATAAAATTTTCAAATGTTGGCTATGTTGCTCTGATTATGACCTATTCTCTTGGTTTAAAGTGGAAATTGACTAAGATACAACACTTGACTTTATAGGTTGTTTAGCAGTTCATAAAAGTGGGAAATTATTGTGGACTGCAGGTATGGCTTTATAGCATGAGATATGGAAGTCTTGTTTATAAAGCTGAGAAAATTTGTGATAGCTCCGGTGAAGATCCATCTTGTAGTAGGTAAAGTCATTATTTTGTCATTATGTCATTGAAATCATAAAATCTGTAAAATTTTGCTTCTATTTTGTTGGGCGTAACAAGTTTTGGGATAGAACTTATAAGAGAAGGGCTAAAGAAAGTCCAGGGGCCAATTCTGATCGGAATGCTCTAGAAAGAGAGGGGCAAAATGGGAATAATATTGTGTAACGATTTACTGACATTGTCAGGTAGTGGGAGTGCGATATAGAGAGGAAAGGGGGGAGTGTGAGGTAATCAACTGTTGGTTAGTGAGGAGAGTGTGTCTGGTCTCTCAAACACCAGGCTGTGTGGTTTCTTTTTGGTTGTTCTTCCTGTTGTTGAGTTGTTCCATAATATTCTGTTTTACTTACTGGCTCTTAAAATATTTGTATGCGTGGTGTACGATTAAACTGGTGAGGGAGCTTCTAGCCATTTTGCACAATTAGCGGTGGCCTAGACAAAATACTAGAGACGATGGTTCAAATTAAACTTGTGATAAAAATTCATTTGGCTTTGCAGATCAGTGAGTGGGAATAGCATCTCAGACCACTTAATCTATTTTGGCTTTCCAATGCACTCAGATTCTTCAACATGCGGATTTCTGATGGATCCACATGTTCTAGGTTATAGTGTGAGAGATCAAGGAGGAAACTTAATCTTTTCCAGAGAACCTGCAGCTTCCCTTCTAGAATATAGCAACGGCATTGAAAATTCAGGGAAAGCATCCTAGTGTTGATTGAATCCAAATTTGATGTGTATATAGCATGGGTTGTGCGAGAGATTGGCTGTGGAGGTATTCTCCTTGTGCATTGTTAGTATCCTGTCAGATGGCATGATTCATTAAAAAGATGAATCTTGAAGAAATTTGACAGAATTGAAAGAGTTTATTCACATGGTAAAAGTGAACAGATTCTGTACATATTCTCACCTTTGTAAATATAATATCCTAATTTATATTTAGGATTTAAAAAAAAAATATAAATAAATAAATAAATAATAAAATATATAAATAATAAAAAAAAATAAAAATAAAAAAAAAATAAAATATATATTAATATATATATATATATTTTAAAAAAAAAAAAAAAAAATTAAGGTGTGAAACGTGGGAGGCATGGCCTCCCACTACACCTTGTGACGGATAGTGGGAGGCAAAGCCTCCCACTACACAAATCAGTGGGAGGCCGTGCCTCCCACTGCCTAATTAAAAAAAAAAAAAATGTGTATATGTGTGTTAGTATATATAACCCCCACACTAACACACACACACGGTCCAGCTGAGACAGAAACGCAGAGAAAGTGAAACGAGAGAGAGAGAGAGAAAGAGAGAGAGAGAGCTGAGTTGTGAAAGAGTGAGATAGGGAGAAGAAAGGCCGAGCTGTGAAAGTGAGAGAGGAGAACATTGGTGCTGTAAGTGTATGTGCTCTGTTTTGAATCCTCAAAAACAGAGGCCTTGGACGTCACCCAACCAACAACAAGGTGAGTCTTCAGTCCTTCTTCCTTCTGATTTCCCAACATTTATATTCGAGTTTGGAAGACTTGGATTTGATTCTTGATGCGTCATGCCTACTCTGCTCGTGTTTTCCAATGTAGTGCGTTGTATATAAAAGAAAAACAGAAAGGGGAAAAACTTACGGTTATGGAAAAAAATATATATATATATATATATGTGTGTGTGTGTGTGTGTCTTTATGGGTGTATGTGAGAGTATATATATACATATATATATATATATTAACGCTATATATATGCGTGTGTGTGTATATATATATAAAGAAACAAGAAAGGAGGAAAGAAACGATAATTTGTCATCATATACGCAGCTCTGGATGTAAGTTTATATATATATATATATATATATACTTACACACACGTTGCCTTTACGGATAGAATGAAAGGAACTCCCTATTTTATAGGTATAGTTTTAGTTGCTGACAATATAGATATATATCACTGTATCTAGTATTAATATATATAGGGAACTCAAATAATAATAATAATAATAATAATAATACCCTTCCTTTATTATACTCGTATATTTATTGATATATTCATTATAATTGCTCCTCTGCACACACAGATAGAATAAAAAGAAAAAGGTCTTCATAATGGAAACTATTTTACTAATATAATATTATAAAATAAAAAAAAAAAAGATAGAATATGACCCAACTTACTCCTATAAAATAGGATCTAACCTAACTAATTCTTATAATATCTTTTACAAAATAAAATAGCTAAATAAATAGATAGTTTTGATTATTAAGGAAAGGGATTAAATAATAAAAGAAATACTAGAATAATAATAATAATAATAATAATAATAATAATAATAATAATAATAATTAATTAATTAATTAAACAAAATAATATTATTACTATTATTACTAGGCGTAAATAATAATAGTTGTTATTATTATTAGTAAAAATGGAATAAATAATTTGAGGAATTTCTAATAAATAAATAAACATGGGAGTTATTAGTTAATAGTAAATTGAAAAGAGAATTAATATTTACAATGGTCTCCCTGTATTTTCTTTTAGTACAGTCATAGTTCGCCCACTTCAAGCATTCTAATTTATTATTAAAATTTGTATGTTTTAATTTTACGTAATTATAATTGATACTTTTACTCATGTGGAGTCTTAGAAAATTATTAATTGATTGTGGTAGATTGATTTTGCCGTGTTTGAGCTCTTGAATTAAGAGGAGTGGGATAATAATTAGCTTTGGCGAGAGGTAACCACTTTCCACTTTTTATGGATATTGATATGTTGCTTGTGAGTGTTTGTGAAATGATTGTAAATATTTTAATAGAAATTTGCCTTGTGGAACTTTAAGATTTAAATTGTGAATATATATATATATACATAATTACTCATTCATGTATAAGAATTGTTCATTTTAATATCATGATATTTACATTTATTTATTCATGTATAAGAATTGATCATTTTAATATCATGATATTTACTCTGATAATTATGGTAAGGGTTGGATTGGGAAGATGGAGTACTTTATTCCACCACGTGGTGAGGCCTCCATTAATGCATGATGGTTGGCTTTCTATTGTCCCATATATTCAGAAAGGGACGGGCCCACTAATTCAATAAGGGCATACGACACCCCACATATTTAATAAGGGGAAAAGGCCCATGGTCTGGGACATGTGCTCTGAGGGTTTTGGCCGGTCCTCATCACATGACCAGAGAGCTTTTTTTAAGTCACCAGTAACATGGATGTAACTTAGCCCATGGGTCTAGTCGGAGGAAATAAGGCGGTTCGGTTGGATTGGTGGGAGGTAATTTGGGAATTGTTTTAATGAGAACTGTGACATATAATTTTGATATAGAATTTATGATATAAAATTTAGTGACGTGTATATTGACGAATTATATTCTTTATATCTTGTTATATAAATTGTTCCACTTGGCACCTCATTAGCACATGTTAGTATTCGTAATAAGTTGGATTGATGGTTACCCACATTTTTCAGGTTATAGCTCTTGTGCAGAACCATCAGGGAAGATCCCAGAAGCTTAGACTACTTCCACCAAAAGTAGCACTTCTGTCTTTATGATTTATGTTGGATGATTGTATAATGCCACGTTAGGGCTCATACTGCATACTCTGATTTACTTTTGCATATTTTAATTCAATAATGGGCATTACTTAGTTGTTAATGAACCCTTAATTACTTGTTATGTTAAGTAAATTTTTGGGATGTTACAATTTGGTATCAGAGCGTATGATTCTGATAACAATCATGCATGCACTACACTTAGTGGCAATATACAACATTCACATATGCCTTCCCTGTTTAGTGTTCTGTTGTGTTGTTTTATCACTCACTTAATATGGTGGGTTTCATCCTTAGGTGGGGAGAATGGGAAACACACGAAAGACTCGCTCCGTCGTTAACCAACCTTCAAATGCTGCTGAGACTGCCGTTAATCAACCTCCTAATGCTCCTGAGACACCGATGTCTCAAGAGAATGAGGCCTTATTACATCGATTTAAAGATACATTAATGACTGTCATGGATGAAAGGTTTCGACAGTTTGAGGAGGAATTTCAAAAGAAGATCAGAGAGGAAGGAGGTATTCCCTCGCAAAAGAATCAAGACAAACAGGAGCCTAGTATATCGGTATCACAGAGACCTGAGCAAAGTGGCTCAACTAATCAAGACAAAATTATGAAGAGTAGTGGGGGTGAAGGATCATCATTTCAACTCAATCCTGAAGACCTAGCAATTAACAAGGTTTGGAAGGATGTCCATCGTCACAACCCTGAGAAGTTTCATGGAGATTTGGATCCACTGAAGGCTGAGGCTTGGATTGAGGGCTTGGAAACTATTTTTCAAGCTGTGGTCTGTAATGAATACCAGAAGGCTAGGGTGGCCATTATACTGCTGAGGGATCGCGCCAAGAGATGGTGGCAGAGCACAGGTGGTCTGGATGACTCCAGAACAACTTGGAGAGAGTTCAAGACAAAGTTTTTCGATCATTATTTCCCTCCAGCGTTGAGACAAGAGAAGGAGACAGCATTTTATGCCCTACGACAGGGGGATATGCATGAGGACGAGTTTATTGCTACTTTCATCGACTTGTCCAGATATGTGACCTACTTGCAACGACAAGATGACCCAGAATGGAAGTCGCGCCAACTGATTATAAAGGCTAGACCAGAGTTAAAGCCTTTTGTGTCCATGCATGCAATTAAGAGTTTTGAGGACACTTGCACCAATCTGAGGGTGGCTGCGCGCATGAAGCGTGAAATTGATGATGCAAGACCCCGTGTCAACCAGGGTAAGTTCTCCACTTTTATCAAACCTGTAAGTGGTATAGCCAAGCCATTCGGGTTCAATTCCAGAAGTACAGGGACTTTTAGTAAGAAGAGTCAGGCGCAGAAGAGTGGACCGCGACAGAGTTATTTCCAGAAGAGGCAGGGTCAGAAGAGTCATGCTGAAGGAAGCCAACAATCACGTCGTGAGACGGCTATGTCTGCCCCAAGTATTAATGGTCCTTGCCCGAAGTGTGGGAAGTCTCATGGTGGCCCATGTTGGCAGTGTTACAAGTGTCGTCAATATGGCCACACAGTGCGCTATTGTCCAGAGCTGCAGCAACAGCAGACCAACCAAAGCGGTCGTCCCACTATTCCGGGTAGAGTGTATGCCATCACACAGCAGGAGGCTGGAACATCCCCTAATGTTATCAGAGGTATTATTTCTCTTCAAGGTCATGACATTGTTGCATTGTTTGACTCCGGTGCCACACATTCTTTTATATCTTTTGATTGCGCTAAAAAGTATGATTTTTCCATCTCTATTCTGCCATACGATATGAGAATCTCTACCCCTGCTGGGGTTATTGTGACGACTGCACATGCTTGTGTGGGCATTACTCTTCGATTTGAAAATCGAGATTCTATTGTTGATTTAGTATGCTTACCGTTGAAAGGCATTGATGTTATTATCGGTATGAATTGGCTAGTGGACAATGATGTCATACTCCATTGTAAGAAGAAAGTGGCAACTTATGCCATGAACGCCGCATCCGTAGAAACTCCTATAGTTCCTATGATGTTATCGACAGCTCAAGTGGATACGTGTATTCGAAAGGGCTGTCAAGCCTATGTAGTCTTCTTTTCTGTTAGTGTAGATAACGAAGTTGGGATCGACCATATCGATGTAGTAAGAGAATATCCCGAGGTGTTTCCTGAAGAGATATCCGGACTACCTCCAGAAAGAGAGGTGGAATTTTCAATTGAGTTGGTACCTGGCACAACTCCAATTTCAAAGGCTCCGTATCGAATGGCTCCGGCAGAGTTGGCAGAACTCAAGAAGCAAATTGAAGAGTTGCTTGAGAAGGGATTCATTCGACCCAGTGTATCTCCATGGGGATCTCCAGTACTCTTTGTGAAGAAGAAAGATGGCAGTCTGAGATTATGTATTGACTATCGCCAACTGAACAAGGTGACCGTTAAGAATAAGTATCCGTTGCCCAGGATCGATGATTTGTTAGATCAACTAGTTGGATCATCAGTGTTCTCCAAGATTGATTTGCGTTCGGGGTATCATCAGTTGAGAGTCCGAGCAGAGGACATCTCTAAGACTGCATTTCGAACAAGATATGGGCACTATGAGTTCCTAGTGATGCCTTTCGGATTAACTAATGCTCCAGCTTTCTTTATGGATTACATGAATAGAATCTTTCGGCCGTACTTAGATAAGTTCATTGTGGTGTTTATTGATGACATCTTGATCTACTCTAAAAATGAAGTAGAGCATAGAGAACACCTTCATATTGCACTACGAGTATTGAGGGATCATAAATTGTATGCCAAGCTGTCTAAATGTGAATTTTGGCTCAAAGAGGTGAAATTCCTAGGTCACGTGGTATCTGCAGCAGGAGTCGCTGTTGACCCGAGTAAAGTGGATGCAGTGTTGAAGTGGGAAGCGCCAAAGTCGGTAACTGAAGTAAGAAGCTTTGTGGGACTAGCTGGTTATTATAGAAGATTCATCAAAGGGTTCTCCCAGATCGCAATGCCGTTGACAAAGTTGACCAGGAAGGACCGACCGTTCCTTTGGACTGACCAGTGTGAGGCAGCCTTCCAGGAGTTAAAGATCAAACTGACTACCGCTCCGGTGCTCACATTACCCGACCCTAACCGCCCGTATGTTTTGTACACAGACGCATCTTTAAAGGGTTTAGGGTGTGTCTTGATGCAAGATAACAAGGTGATAGCCTATGCTTCAAGACAGTTGAGGCCTCACGAGGAAAATTACCCTACTCACGACCTAGAGCTAGCAGCTGTGGTATTTGCCTTGAAGATTTGGAGGCACTACTTGTATGGGGCTCAGTTTGAAGTATTCAGTGACCATAAGAGTTTGAAGTACTTGGTAGATCAGAAGGAGTTAAACCACAGACAGCGACGGTGGATGGAATTTCTAAAGGATTATGACTTCGAGTTGAAGTATCATCCTGGCAAGGCTAATGTGGTTGCAGACGCTTTGAGTCGGAAGTCGGTACACTTGTTTTGCATGAGCCTGGAAGAACAGAGTTGGCTAGATGCATTGAGAGATATCCACGTAGTCCCAAATCAAGAAAAAGGTACTTTAAATGCAGTCCTTGGTGAATACGGATTTTATCAGGACCTGAGAGACGCTCAAATGGAAGATGATCAGTTAGGCAGGATTCGCGAAACCCTAGAGCATGAAGCAGTTGCAGATTATGACATTGGTGATGCTGATATTTTGAGATACAAAAAGAGAATCTGTGTCCCTCAAAATGATGAAATCAAGAAAACCATTCTAGAAGAGGCTCATCGGAGCAAGTATGCCATGCATCCAGGAATCACCAAGATGTATAATGATCTAAAGCGAGAGTATTGGTGGCCGAAGATGAAGAAAGATGTGACTGAGTTTGTCTTGAAGTGTTTAACGTGCCAGAAGGTCAAGATTGAACATCGGAAACCACCAGGATTACTCCAAAGTCTGGATATTCCTAAATGGAAATGGGATAGTATTTCCATGGATTTTATCATGGGTTTACCGCCCATCCGAGCCAGTTATGATGCTATTTGGGTGATTGTAGATCGATTGACCAAGTCAGCACACTTTTTACCAATCAAGGCGAACTACTCTTTAGAGAAGTTGGCAGAGTTATACATTAAAGAAATTGTTCGTTTGCATGGAGTGCCAGAGAGCATCATATCAGATCGAGACCCAAGGTTCACCTCGAACTTTTGGAAGTCTCTACAGGAAGCTATGGGTACAAAGTTGAAGTATAGTACAGCCTATCACCCTCAAACTGACGGTCAGACGGAGAGGACTATTCAGACACTGGAGGACATGTTGAGAGCTTGCGCCATCGAGTTCTCAGGTAGCTGGAATGAGCACTTGCCATTAGCAGAATTTGCATACAACAATAGTTACCATGCCAGTATTCAAATGGCACCTTTTGAGGCCTTGTATGGTCGGAAGTGCAGATCGCCATTGTGTTGGACCGAATTGAGTGAAAGAACCATCATTGGACCAGACTTGGTAGATAAAACATCACGTAAGATTGAGACGATACGACAGAAATTGTTGACAGCTCAGAGCCGACAGAAAAGTTATGCGGATCGTCGGAGAAGACCATTGGAGTTTAGTGTGGGGGATCATGTTTTCTTAAAGGTTTCGCCCATGACGGGCATTGGGAGGTCTATTAAGGCAAAGAAGTTGACTCCACGGTTCATAGGGCCGTATGAGATTTTGGAGCGAATTGGGCCTGTTGCCTACCGGATCGCCTTACCTCCACATTTATCTCAAGTGCACGATGTGTTCCATGTGTCACAGTTGAAGAAGTATCATCCAGATCCGTCTCATATCATTGAACCTGAGGAAATCGAGTTGAGAGAGAATTTGACTTATATAGCAGAACCAGAGAGAATCTTAGATGTTCGGGACAAACAACTGAGGAAGAAAACCATTCGACTTGTGAAAGTCTTATGGAAGGGTATGACACCCGGAGATGCAACTTGGGAAACAGAGGAAAGGATGCGTCGAGACTTTCCGAACTTGTTTGCTTAGGTGTGTAATTGTACTTGTCTTGATTGAATTAGTGCATTTACGGTTGCGTTATGTCAATGATTGAATTTGTGTGACATGGTGATCTTTTGTTTTGATGTGTCTCATGCCAAATTATTTTGGTGGTGTTGTTTTGACTTTGTTAATGTATGTTAGAAGCTTAAGATATGTATTAGCTTCCATAATGACTTGTTAGGAATTTTGGGGACAAAATTCTAATTAGGCGGGGAGAATTATAATATCCTAATTTATATTTAGGATTTAAAAAAAAAATATAAATAAATAAATAAATAATAAAATATATAAATAATAAAAAAAAATAAAAATAAAAAAAAAATAAAATATATATTAATATATATATATATATTTTAAAAAAAAAAAAAAAAAATTAAGGTGTGAAACGTGGGAGGCATGGCCTCCCACTACACCTTGTGACGGATAGTGGGAGGCAAAGCCTCCCACTACACAAATCAGTGGGAGGCCGTGCCTCCCACTGCCTAATTAAAAAAAAAAAAAATGTGTATATGTGTGTTAGTATATATAACCCCCACACTAACACACACACACGGTCCAGCTGAGACAGAAACGCAGAGAAAGTGAAACGAGAGAGAGAGAGAGAAAGAGAGAGAGAGAGCTGAGTTGTGAAAGAGTGAGATAGGGAGAAGAAAGGCCGAGCTGTGAAAGTGAGAGAGGAGAACATTGGTGCTGTAAGTGTATGTGCTCTGTTTTGAATCCTCAAAAACAGAGGCCTTGGACGTCACCCAACCAACAACAAGGTGAGTCTTCAGTCCTTCTTCCTTCTGATTTCCCAACATTTATATTCGAGTTTGGAAGACTTGGATTTGATTCTTGATGCGTCATGCCTACTCTGCTCGTGTTTTCCAATGTAGTGCGTTGTATATAAAAGAAAAACAGAAAGGGGAAAAACTTACGGTTATGGAAAAAAATATATATATATATATATATGTGTGTGTGTGTGTGTGTCTTTATGGGTGTATGTGAGAGTATATATATACATATATATATATATATTAACGCTATATATATGCGTGTGTGTGTATATATATATAAAGAAACAAGAAAGGAGGAAAGAAACGATAATTTGTCATCATATACGCAGCTCTGGATGTAAGTTTATATATATATATATATATATATACTTACACACACGTTGCCTTTACGGATAGAATGAAAGGAACTCCCTATTTTATAGGTATAGTTTTAGTTGCTGACAATATAGATATATATCACTGTATCTAGTATTAATATATATAGGGAACTCAAATAATAATAATAATAATAATAATAATACCCTTCCTTTATTATACTCGTATATTTATTGATATATTCATTATAATTGCTCCTCTGCACACACAGATAGAATAAAAAGAAAAAGGTCTTCATAATGGAAACTATTTTACTAATATAATATTATAAAATAAAAAAAAAAAAGATAGAATATGACCCAACTTACTCCTATAAAATAGGATCTAACCTAACTAATTCTTATAATATCTTTTACAAAATAAAATAGCTAAATAAATAGATAGTTTTGATTATTAAGGAAAGGGATTAAATAATAAAAGAAATACTAGAATAATAATAATAATAATAATAATAATAATAATAATAATAATTAATTAATTAATTAAACAAAATAATATTATTACTATTATTACTAGGCGTAAATAATAATAGTTGTTATTATTATTAGTAAAAATGGAATAAATAATTTGAGGAATTTCTAATAAATAAATAAACATGGGAGTTATTAGTTAATAGTAAATTGAAAAGAGAATTAATATTTACAATGGTCTCCCTGTATTTTCTTTTAGTACAGTCATAGTTCGCCCACTTCAAGCATTCTAATTTATTATTAAAATTTGTATGTTTTAATTTTACGTAATTATAATTGATACTTTTACTCATGTGGAGTCTTAGAAAATTATTAATTGATTGTGGTAGATTGATTTTGCCGTGTTTGAGCTCTTGAATTAAGAGGAGTGGGATAATAATTAGCTTTGGCGAGAGGTAACCACTTTCCACTTTTTATGGATATTGATATGTTGCTTGTGAGTGTTTGTGAAATGATTGTAAATATTTTAATAGAAATTTGCCTTGTGGAACTTTAAGATTTAAATTGTGAATATATATATATATACATAATTACTCATTCATGTATAAGAATTGTTCATTTTAATATCATGATATTTACATTTATTTATTCATGTATAAGAATTGATCATTTTAATATCATGATATTTACTCTGATAATTATGGTAAGGGTTGGATTGGGAAGATGGAGTACTTTATTCCACCACGTGGTGAGGCCTCCATTAATGCATGATGGTTGGCTTTCTATTGTCCCATATATTCAGAAAGGGACGGGCCCACTAATTCAATAAGGGCATACGACACCCCACATATTTAATAAGGGGAAAAGGCCCATGGTCTGGGACATGTGCTCTGAGGGTTTTGGCCGGTCCTCATCACATGACCAGAGAGCTTTTTTTAAGTCACCAGTAACATGGATGTAACTTAGCCCATGGGTCTAGTCGGAGGAAATAAGGCGGTTCGGTTGGATTGGTGGGAGGTAATTTGGGAATTGTTTTAATGAGAACTGTGACATATAATTTTGATATAGAATTTATGATATAAAATTTAGTGACGTGTATATTGACGAATTATATTCTTTATATCTTGTTATATAAATTGTTCCACTTGGCACCTCATTAGCACATGTTAGTATTCGTAATAAGTTGGATTGATGGTTACCCACATTTTTCAGGTTATAGCTCTTGTGCAGAACCATCAGGGAAGATCCCAGAAGCTTAGACTACTTCCACCAAAAGTAGCACTTCTGTCTTTATGATTTATGTTGGATGATTGTATAATGCCACGTTAGGGCTCATACTGCATACTCTGATTTACTTTTGCATATTTTAATTCAATAATGGGCATTACTTAGTTGTTAATGAACCCTTAATTACTTGTTATGTTAAGTAAATTTTTGGGATGTTACAGTAAATATGTGACAAGGACTCATTTTTGGGTAAACTTCCTAGTGAGCTTGCTGGTACATTCTTCTCTTCTGTTCCTGTTTTTGGGGAATTATTATAAGGTCCCAAGTGAGGGATTTAATAAAATATGTGAAATAATTGTATTTGAAGATCTAATTATGTGGGTAGTGTTTGTGTTGTAAAAATCCAAATTGTTTGTTTTTGGGGAAAGCTTAGCTAACAAACATGTCAAAACTGCATAGAAATTTTACTCTAGTTTTGACAAGAGTTCATGAAATTCTTGTAAACTTATAATTCATTCAATATTCAACTTTCTGCTTCATGAATGATAACTTGCAATGAATTCATATTGAGTATTTTGTATTAGTAGGAAGTTAGTTTTGAATGACAATGAAAAATAACAACTTCAAGATCATGAATGACAAAAACATATTTAAATTTTTTTGAGCAAGTTGTGGTTATAGGGAGTGGGCGTTGAATGATAAGTATAAAATAAAGAATAACAATTTTGATTATACTTCTTTCAACCCTAATATTTGAGTTAGATAATTTTTTTTAATAGAAATTAAGAATATTATTTAAGTAGCTAAGAAAATTAGTTAAATTATTATTTATAAAAGGGTTAAGGAGCGATTTTACTAACAAATTATTGGCCCAGGAGCGTCCAGCACAATTAACTATTAAGTGGACCAAAAATATCAACAAACTTTTAAAAAAGGAGCACCCAGCAAAACGCCGTTAGCAAAAAGTTAACCTACGTTATCTAAGGTGCAGATTGACTAACGAACTTTTACTCTAGGAGCGTCCAGTACAAAATTCTAAATTTTACTAATTTAAATAATTTTTTTCTCAAATGTTATTATTCAAAACTACTTGTATAGATATTTATAGACAAAAATTACTCATTCTTCAATTTTATCAAAATTATAATTTGCTAAAATAAACAAATTTTTTAATTAAAAATATAATTATATGATTTAAATAAAACTCAAGGTGTGTTATAGTTTATTATATATATTAAAGAAAAAAAATATGATTTATTTTTACTTTAGAAGAAATTTATGTGAGTTAAAAAATTCATTTAATGTTGATAAAATTTAAAAAATCTATTATATCCTGAAAGAAATTAAATGAGTTTCATTTTTACTTTTATAAAAAGTGCTTAATGGATATTAGTGTTGATACTTAATAATATAAATTCGGCAACTTGATGAAATATTTGTTAATTAAATGACCTATCACTTATATGGATATGGGACTTTCGTAGGTCAAATTGCTCCTTAACCTACTATTAAGTTGTCCTTACTCAAGCCTTTTAAGTTATCTTTTTTTTTTAGCAAGTCTCATATTCATATAACCAATGGATCATTTAATTAACAAATATATCATCAAGTTGCCGGATTTATATTATTAAGTATTAACGTTGATATTCATTAAGCTCTTTTTATAAAAAAAAAATTAAACTCATTTTATTTCTTTCAAGATATAATAGATTTTTTAAATTTTATTACATTAAATGAATTTTTTAACTCACATAAATTTCTTTTAAAATAAAAACAAATCATAGAATTTTTTTTTGTTTAACATATATAATAAACTATAAAACACCTTGATGTTTATTTAAATTATATAATTATATTTTTAATTAAAACTTTTTGTTTCTTATAGCAAATTATAATTTTGACAAAATTAAAGAATGAGTAATTTTTGTCCATAGATATCTATACAAGTAGTTTTGAATAATGAAATTGAGAAAAAATTATCTAATTTAGTAAAATTTAGAATTTTGTGCTTGGCGCTCCTGAAATAAAAGTTCGTTGGCCAATTTGCACCTAAGATAACGGAGGTTAACTTTTTATTAACGATGTTGTGCTGGGCGCTCCTTTTTAAAAGTTTGTTGGTATTTTTGGTCCACTTAATAGTTAATTGTGCTAGACGCTCTTGAGCCAATAGTTTATTGGTAAAATCGCTCCTTAACCCTTTATAAAAATTGTGTTGATTCTCATGAAGTACCGCTTTTAATCATTTGTATTGGAAATTGCTTCGTTAACAAAACAAATCTTCTTAAGTTGTACAATTAATAGAAAAAATTCATCTAAGAAAATATAAATTTATGAGATAAAATGAATTAAGGTCCTGTATTTACAACCAAAGCAAACACTTAAACTAATTCTTACATTTATCACCAAAGACAGTGGTTAGCAACATCAATATCACGAATGAAAACTGCTTGTATTGAAATTAGGTTTATAATATTATATAGGTAAAATTATTTTACACGTAGTTATACTTTTTCTCCATTTTTAATTTGGTATTTTTTTTTTGTTTTTAAGAAATTCTTTAATTTTATTTTGTTAATACAATTAGTTCATGTACAATATAATGGTGTTAACCGAACAAAGTTACATAGGTTAAAGGTGCTAACATAGCAACATTAAAGGACTTAATAAAGAAAAAAATTAGGTACATGTACCAAATTAAAAATTAAAGAAAAATATAGGTACATACAAAATAAGTTTCTTCGTTATGTTAATAGGAAGCTAGAATCAATGGCGGAGCCAAGAATTTTAATCACGGGGGCAAAAAAATACTATATCATAAATAAAAATACTTGAAATACAATACATATCTAATATATAAAAAATTAAATAAAATCTATTATAAAAATTAAGATTACAATACTCTATTAAGTCCAAAATGACCACTGCCACCTAATTTATTAAACAAATAATAAGACAAATGAAATGCAGCATCTCTATTTAGAGAATACTCTAACCATGATGGATATAAATCAAATAAAGAAGAGCAAAAATGACATCAATTCTTCTTTGACCCAAAAAAAAATAATATTTGAAGCTTGCACCGAAATGGACTAAGTTTAAGTGAGCACGACGAATTTCATCTTGTTAATTTATAGGATATTCCCATATTGGAAGGTGTAGTGCAAGACCTCTTTTCAATGAAGCAAGATTAACTTCTTTAATTACCTATTTATTTTCAATTTTAGGAGACTTTGAAGAAGGAGTCTTAGTATTTAACAATTCAACATTAGGAGTAGATGAGGCAACGACTCACTATGCTTTCTTTTAAAATAAGTATCAATAGTAGTACTCTTCTCCATAATAATCACTTAGCCTGAATTAATTCACAAATTCCATATCATAAATTTTTTAACTAAACCCTAACTTTATTTTCCTCAAATCAATATATAAAATAAATTAGAGAGACTTCAAAGATACATATTAAAACATCATTACATAAGAAATTAAAAATAGAGAAACGCTGTTGTAAGAACTAAGAATGAATGATTGGGAAAAAAGAAAAGAAGAAGAAGAAGAAGCCTTGTGCATTACGAGGAGATTAGGAGAAAAACATGCAGTGAATCAATACAGCTAATTGAGGATGAGGAATCAATACTGTGAATCGAACCACACAAAAAAAGCGAGCTCACCTTGCCTTGTGCGTGCGAGACTGCGACTATGCGTATTAATACATTACAGTTTTTTTTTTTTAATGACCTCTCAATATCTAAAATATAAAATACTTCTTTATATTTCTTTTTTTTAAAAAAAATAATTAGGGGGCGCGGGCCCACCCTAGCCCCCTCCCTCCGGCCCTGGCTAGAATCGAAAATTTTAAGCTATAAGTCTTAAAAGAAAAAAATCCTTAATTAAATTAAAAATATAATTAAATGACAAGTTTAGAGTAACAAATAACTTTTGACTATATTTTTATTTAGAGTACCTAAAATAAGTATTTTTTCACTTTATAAGACGAGTACCTATACAGTGTAGAATCACTTGAAATACGAAAAAAATAAGTATATTTTTTAATGCAATATTTCGCGTCACTATATTGTCAATACACTATTTCAGTGGTCCTTGGATGTCATTTTCTGTAAAAAAAAAATAAGTGTAAAATGATGGATGACATGTGGGATTCAAAGACGTGTTAGGTGTTGATGACAAGGGCTTAGTAGTAACTTCCATCACGTTGTCTCTTCAATATTCTTTCAACTTTCAGATCAGATCTCAACTATACATACATACATAGAATCTCAATTATTGTTGCTTCCCAAAATAAATCTCAATTCTTTGGCCCCAAAAAAAAAAAAAAAATCTCAATTATTGTCCAATTTTTTCAACCTTTCTCAATCTTTTTCCCCCATACAAACAGTTTATTATTTATTTGATTAAGAAACTAAATCTACACGCAATTCTTTATATTTTCCTTATAAATTTATTTTATATGTAGACTTAATTAGTATCAACCTCGTACATTGTTCAAAACTTAATAAAATCACATACAATTTTTTTTAAAAAATTAATTATCAAAAATTGCCATATCAAAATTAATATCGATAAATAATGAATAACTAGTAAAATAATAGAAAATATTTATCCTGTCTTTATAATTATATATTCATCAGATTTTGATTAGAATCAAATTTGGGGCCCAAAGTCTAAAACCCAAAAAAGGGAAAATCAGTTTTAGGGCCCTTATTGGCCAAAAAATTCTAGAAAAGTCCCAAGAAATCTAAAAATTCAAAAAAAGGCCCCAAGATTCTAATTTTTCCAGAAAAGGCCCTTCAGAATTTACGGAGTTGTTAATGGGGCTGATATAGTTGTTAGTGAGGTACTGATATAGTTGTTAATTGGGCTGATTTAGTTGTTAAAAAAAAATTTTAACAACTGAATCAGCCCGGCTAACAACTATATCAGCACCCCGCTAACAACTATATCAGCCCCATTAACAACTCACTCTTGGGCCTTTTCTGGAATTTTGGGAATCTTAGGGCCTTTTCTGGAATTTTCAGAATCTTAGAGCCTTTTTTTGAATTTTCAGATTTTTTGGGCCCTTTCTAGAATTTTTTGGCCAATAGGGGCCCTGAAACTAATTTTCCCAAAAAAAAATTACAACATCCTAACGCAATATATGAAAAAACCAAAACAAAAAGCTTCAACCACTAAGTCTAGACTCTAGAAGACCGTCAACACCGAACTCGACATTTCTGTAGTCCATTATAGACCACCGTTTGATTAAAACTTTTCACAATAAAAATATAATAAATTACAGATAAATGTTTCTTGTTTTATCATTATGAAAATTATATTCAATTTTTTTTACAAAAAAATTATGGAAAATTATAATAAAGGACTCAAGAAAAATAATATTTATTAAAAAGGACCATAAAAATGGTAATTATTTTGAAGGACTAAGAATTAAAACATTAAAATAGAAAGACTAAATTACCCAGAGTCATATTTCCTACAATCTCTCTCATTAAATCATAATCTGAAGTGATTGATGCGAACTTCATCTTCGATATTCATCCTCCACCATCTCACCTTCTCTCTACCTTCGTCACAGACGACTTACGACCATCCCAACTCTAAAATCTAGGCTTCAAAGAGATTTCAAGGAAATGCGAACTTTCTCAAATTAAAGGTAGTCATTGACTCTTTTAAAGAGGAATGACCGACGTTTTTCACTTCACATCACCTCTACCAACTCCACCATTAACGCGGGCAACTTTCATTCTCATCCTCCAAGTCAGGGACATCGCGTCCAATTCGTATTATTTGTTTCAAATCTAATATCCACATTCCTTGTTCTGAAGCTCCCCCCCCCCAAAAAAAAAAAATCAGTGCCAACTTCTTTGATTTATTGATGGTGACAATTATCTTTAAACAATTGATGTCTTTGATATTTTTGGAATAAAGTAATCATTCGGAAAGCTCCACCACGACGAACTTAATCATTCGGATCGGATAAAATAATGAAAAGGACGCTCCTTGACAGTGTCATGAAAAAAACCATTAGTTTTGCACATAATAAGAAAGCCTTTCAATTATCCAGTTAGCTATTAAGAAAACACAGGTATTGTGATGACGATAATGATCACCATTAGTTTTACACATTCTGATTTGGTTTCTATTTATCATTATTTATCAATCACTCTATATTCTGATTTAATTAGAGAAAATTTAAAAATCTAGTTAAGAGCAATTCAGTCTTTCTATTTTAATGTTTTTAATTTCTAGTCCTTTAAAATAATTACCATTTTTATTGTCCTTTTTAATAAATATTATTTTTCTTAGGTCCTTTATTATAATTTTTCCTTTTTCTTTTTGATAAATTTTCCTAAAACATTGATTCAATTATTTTATTTTTTTGGGCATAAATAAAATCAAAACTTTAATCAATCAAAAATTGATGTTCAGCGTGGTCCACTTTACACTTTTCTCGAGTTAATAAATTATACCTAGTGTATAATAATAAGATACATATCGACATGGCTGGACTCGGTATGAAAATAGAATGACATGAAAAAAATAATTCTTTACTTGTGAAATGTGATTTATGCTCTAAATACAAAATATAATAAAGTATACAAAATAACTCTCTACTTAAGAAATGTGTTTTATACAGCATAAACTTCTCTTCAGCCAATAAGTTATAAGTAGATAAACCTCTTAAATATTTGAAGTCATTTGCAGATAAATAATAAGAAAAAGTAATAGTATAAGCGTTATTTGCATAAATGTAAAAAATTAAGGAAAGTTAAAGGTAAAGTTTCAAATATTAAGACGAAGATTACAGTTTTTATAATAACTCGATACACTAAAATATAGTAGAACCAGTATTTTTGTTGTTTCGTAAGCTATTAATGGTAGGTAAAAGTCTTTTAAAAAGAATTTAAACCACAAACTTAAAGATCCTATATTGTGCAATAATATAATAACTTGATACACTTAAATATAGTAGAATAAATAATATAAAATTTGGACCTTAAGAACAAAAAATAAATACAAAGAATTTATTGGTGTCCAGTGAGAAGCAGCAAAGAAACATCTTTTCTTGAACAAACACATGTGAGGACTGCAAGACAAGGAAAAAAGGGAAACGCCAAGTAAGATAAGAAAATGAAAGAGTAAAGGAAGAAAAAAAAAAGAAGCTGGAACTATCCATGAAGAGAATAGTGGAGTTACAGGTAAATCCATACATAGCCTGATTTTGTTGATAAGGAAACTGATTATTTATTCAAACAATACGAACATTTATTATGTGTGCAAGCCCAGGCCAATTAAAACCCTCTAATTGTTGTCCATATCTTTCCATTAGACCGGAGCAGTGGATGAGTTGTAGTTCTTACAATGATGTGAGACTTCCAATAGACTTTGGAAGTGATGCCAAAGAAGTACAATTGTCAAGCCCTAGCTCTTGCAATGATGTGAGACTTCTAATACACTTTGGAAGTGATGCCAAAGAAGTGCAGTTGTCAAGCCATAGCTTTTGCAATGATGTGAAACTTCCAATAGACTTTGGAAGTGATGCCAAAAAAGTGCAGTTGAAAAGCTATCGCTGTTGCAATGATGTGAGACTTCTAATAGACTCTGGAAGTGATGCCAAAGAAGTACAGTTGTCAAGATATAACCTTTGCAATGATGTGAGACTTCCAATAGACTCTGGAAGTGATGCTAAAGAAGTGCAGTTGTTAAGCCGTAGCGCTTGCAATGATGTGAGACTTCCAATAGACTCTGGAAGTGATGTCAAAGAAGTGCAGTAGTCAAGCTGTAACTCTTACAATGATGTGAGACTTCCAATAAACTCTAGAAGTGATGCCAAAGGAGTGCAGTCGTAAAGCCGTAGCCCTTGCAATGATGTGAGACTTCCAATAGACTCTGGAAGTGATGCCAAAGAAGTGCAGTTGTAAAGCCATAGCCCTTGCAATGATGTGAGACTTCCAATAGACTCTGGAAGTGATGCCAAAGAAGTGCAGTTGTCAAGCCATAGCTTTTGCAATGATGTGAGACTTCCAATAGACTTTGGAAGTGATGCCAAAAAAGTGCAGTTGAAAAGCCATAGTTGTTGCAATGATGTGAGACTTCCAATAGACTCTGGAAGTGATGCCAAAGAAGTACAGTTGTCAAGATATAACCTTTGCAATAATGTGAGACTTCCAATAGACTCTGGAAGTGATGCTAAAGAAGTGCAGTTGTCAAGCCGTAGCATTTGCAATGATGTAAGACTTCCAATAGACTCTGGAAGTGATGCCAAAGAAGTGCAGTTGTAAAGCGCTAGCTTTTCCAATGATGTGAGACTTCTAGTAGACTCTGGAAGTGATGCCAAAGAAGTGCAGTTGTAAAGCCATAGCTCTTGTAATGATGTGAGGCTCCCAATAGACTCTGGAAGTGATGCCAAAGGAGTGCAGTTGTCAAGCAGTAGCTCTTGTAATGATGTGAGGCTCCCAGTAGACTTTGGAAGTGATGCCAAAGAAGAGCAATTGAAAAGCCATAGCTCTTGTAATGATGTGAGACTCCCAATAGACTTTGGAAGTGATGCCAAAGAAGTGCAGTTGTAAATCCTTAGCTCTTGCAATGATGTGAGACTGCCAATAGACTCTGGAACTGATGCCAAAGAAGTGCAATCGTCGAGGTATAGCTTTTGCAATGATGTGAGACTCACTGTCCTCTTTGACAAGCATTTACTATGAAATCTGGCAATACGTAGTATCTTGATTGTGTGAGGCGGCTCTAAAGCTACTAAATTCATCTCATCCTTGTGCTTGTCTTCTTCCCTAAATTCTTCTTCAAGAGAAAATAGCGACCACGTTAAGCTCAATCTTTCAAGATATTTCATGTGAAGAAGAAACTTTGATGACCCAACCTCCTCAATATTACTCCGCTGCCTTTCTAAGTTTCCAATTGTTAATTCTCCCCTTAACGAAATCAATTTAAGTAGCTCACTGATCCTCACACCGCCACCATTCCTTTTTTTGACCACAAATGTAGTCAATGTCTGGAGATTAGTCAAACTTCCCAAACCGCATGGCATACATATCAGATTATCACAATCATCCAGTTCAAGATGTCTGAGGCTTATCAATCTCTTCATATCTTTGGGCAATTGTGTTAAATTTTTACACCCATTAAGTCTTAGACTCAACAAGTTATTCAACTTCGTAATTCCTCGTGGGAGCTTTTTAAGTTCCGAATTCCCACTTAAATTAAGATATCTCAATTGCTTCAAGTATCCTATACTCTCTGGAATTGGCAACCATTTCCTAAGATCCAATGCACGCAAATGCTTTGGAAGTAATGTTGTAGACCGGCAAATTGGATTAGAAAATCTTGACGGAAAGTAACATGGGATGAAGTCCCATTGCCCTATTGGCGATAAAATTGTTCTCACTCTTGTTGTCTTGACATTACCAAATTGAAACTTCCAAGCCCCATCAAAATGACATGACACGTGACGAATCCCATCACCAATGTTCTCTTCTTCTATCTCTTCACTTTTGACGACGTAACACTCATGTTTAGTGATTGAAAGTGTTAGATCATGTATGAGGTCATGCATCTTGCACTCCTTTATCTCACCAATGGAATCTCGCTTCACATCTTGAAACAAGCACATTGACAATAACTGCATGAAGTACCCATCCCCAACATCTTCCAAGACCTTATTTGTATCTATAATGAACCCCTCAGCTATCCACATCTGAATTAGCATTTTTCTCTCAATTTTATAATCTTTTGGAAACAAAGAGCAAAATGCAAAGCAATTTTTCAAATGGGAGGGAAGATGATCATAACTAAGTTTAAGGATAGACAACATAGACAAGACTCCGTTATCATCAAAACCTATATTTGCAAGTTCTTGATCCCTAAAATATGACCATTCACTCACTCCCAACTTTTTGGTGAACAATAGGCTACCAATGGTTCTTATTGCAAGGGGAACTCCAGCACATTTGCGCACAATATCCTTTCCAATACCTACCAATTCTTGATTATCAGGTTCTTTCCCTTCGCAAAAAGCCACCCTTCAAAATAACCCCCAAGAGTAGTTTGCATCCAAGCCTTTTATGGAAAAAAGAAGCGGCGGATGTGTGCCCATAATATGTGCCACTTTCTCACTACGTGTGGTCACAATGATCATGCTTCCATTTTTTCCTCCCCGCAACAGGCTTTCCAATGCAAGCCATTTCTCACGCTCCTCATTCCAAACATCGTCCAACACAAGCAAAAAACGTTTCCCCCCAATCATATTTCTTAAACCCTGTGCCACTTGCTCCAACGCCCCATATTCATGCCCAATTATGTTTTGAGCTATGTAACACCCTACTCTTCTGAGCCCAGAACAGAGTGACATCTTCACCTATTATGTATTCTGATGTATTATTTAATAAAAATTTAAACCACTGGGTTATGTTTGTAACGCCTCAATTTCATCACCCAAAAACTTGACCAAAATATTTGAAATACCTTCAATAAGGATTTACGATATCCAGATCACTAAATTACGTAACCTTTCAAAATAAAATTCATAATTCATATTCAAAATAAATTTCCAAGAATGTTTCAGAGTTTAGTACAAAGCGGAAGTTGTAACACCCGTCCTTAATACGCCTTTATATATCAGAGTGTAAGCGCACAGACATCGAAGTGGTTTGGACGACTTATTTGCGGAATTAAATAAGTAAATTGAAAATAATTCGTGGTTCAAATCTATCCCACAGCGGGTTCTTAATACAATAATCCAGAGTAGACAAATGATAAACAATATAATATGGACCATAAATTTTATTATAATATATAAGTCCCTTCTGATGGAACCCTTACAGCTGCTTCTTTCCTCTTGATCCCGATCCACTACCTGTCTCTTTCATGTGATCTGGAGTTCAAATGAATGAACCCCAGGGGTAACAGTTAATCTCATATGCATATATGAAATGTAAATGCAGTATAACACATGTATAAGCATAGAAAAATTCGCAGTAAACAAATCACACCGTAACCGCAGTTAACGGCAAAGGACCTCAGCCCTTTAGGACACGCAGCCCTATGAGACCGCAGCCTCAATCCATAGCTAGGATGCACTCATGCAAAATTATCTAGCAAACATGATCAATCATACATGAAATACATACATACATGCTAATAAGATAACAGTTACCCACCTCAAGCTTGAATCCTTAACTCGTCTGAAGATATTGGGATCAGTAGAGGTGTCAAGGTATGCCTAAAATGTTTATCATTGTCATTAGTCACTTCTTCACGTCTAGCAACACTATCACAATATAATTTATTTTAATGTTTCTCATGGTTTCCCAATCCATCAACATTTTTCCTTTATAAATTGCAAAGTATTATCTTAAATACCATTTTTTTCACAATTCTGGGAAAAATTCTTTCAGTTGCTACAGTAACCGTATACTGCTACAGTACCATACCGTATACTGTAACAGTACCACTATTGCTACAGTACCACTATTGCATTACGAAAAAAAAACGTTGAAATCATTGTAGCACCTACTCTGTTTGACTCTGTTCCTCATTTTTTTTTGATCCATTTTACCCTTACATTTCCTCAAAAACGGAATTTCTGCATTTCTTCCTAGATTTTTTTTTTCGATAACTTTGAAAAATCATAATTAATTCTACAAAACTCCAAATGAGGTGCTGCAAAATTCCACATAACCCTTGATATGTCTATTCTCAAGAAAAAATAACGGTACAAACTCAAAATCTCTGTATCGTTCCCAGTTTAAATATTTCTCAACATTGTTCAGATTGTAACTTCAGAAATAAGGCTTAACTTCAAAAATCATGATCTCCTTGTCTAGAGCTCAAAACGTTACAAATTATATATCAACGGAAAGCCCTAGATGTCTACTTTATATCTGGAAAATTTCATAATTTTATCACATGCCGTTTATTCCCAGATTTTAAAAATGTGAACACTGTCCATAAAAACTTTTCAAAATAACAGTGTTATGAGGTGACAGAAAATTCTTATGAAAGCTCTTATTTTCTAGCAAGCTTTTGAACCTCAAAAACAATATTAATCCGCTGAAATAAAGATAAGAGAGGGATTAAAATCCTTACCTAAGCCCAAAAAAATCAGTTGTATTAAATCTTCTTGTCTTCACCGAAAACTCTCCCAATTTCTATTGTTCTCTCCTACTCTCTTGGTATCTCCACTATTCTTTTCCTTTTGTCTTTCAACTCTCCACAATTTCTCTCTTTCGTTGGACAACATTAATGGAAAAATCTGATGTGTGTCCTCTATTTATATAGGCCAAAAGGTGGAGTAAGAGTGTTGTAGTTTGGTGGAATATTGGTAGATAATGGCCAAAGTTAGTGAAGAAAATATGTGTGTGAAAATTGTGCATTTTGCAAGATAGTGGTAGGTATTTGCGTAAATTGAAATTTCCTTCATTTCATACTTCACCTAATTTTCTTTTCCTACGGCACACTTCAACATATCTTCCAATTTTTCATATAGGTTGGCCAAAGGTAATTTTGATGGTGTGAAATTAAGAAATGAAATGGATGTGCATGCGTACATTTCCTTACTGCCAACTTAAGGGAAATTTGAGGATGGAAAATGCTACCTAATTGGATAATTCATTTGGCTGCATGAAAAACCGCAAAGAATGATCAAGTAGCTATTAAACAATATACTGTATAGCCTACTCTTATTGACCAATGAAATATATTCATATGAGCATTTGGAATTTCCTACTTGTAATCCTCCAATAAAATTTTCTTATTTTCAATAATTACTCATATAGTCTTTCAGACCAATTTTTCATAATGTATACGTGAATAGTAAAAACGTACATGTGAATAGTAAATTACTATTCATAGTCCCAAAATATACTGATCCCAAATTTGTCACATTTAAATACTGGGTCTAGTAGTCTTCCAAATATAGACTAATTTCCAAATCTTTAGACCCAAAATTCGGGATATTACATTTCTCCCCCCGTTCAATAAATTTCGTCCTCGAAATTTGAACGTACAACCTGAGAGAAAACACCTTAGACTTTCAGTCTATTCTTCCATATGCATGCTTACTATTCACGTAACACAATCATTCATCCTATCCCAGTATGTAGTTTTCAAATATATGACTCTCTGGTCCATTCTCCAAGTGCTTGGTTACACAGGCATCACAACCTGATACATTTTGCCTCTCAGCTTATCTCATTCTAGCCTTCCGGCTCATTCAATTATCACAGCACTGGATATTCTGATCTTACTGCTTAGGGAATCACCCTCATTCATAGACATCTCAACTACAACTCTGTACAGTCTAAATATTTTGCCAGTCTCAAAATTTACTCCAGACACAACACTGGCCTAAAGTCACCATGCAAAGCAACAAATACCACACTTGGCATATAGGTCTTACGGCTCAGGGACTCTGCCCCATGCAAACTTGCATACCGAGTCTTACTGCCTTGAGTCTCTGCTCATCTGTTTCATCTGAGCTTCTTTCATTCAAGCTCTCAAAGTATTGTAGCTGACCACTACTATCTGACCCATCTGGTTTAAATTCTCTATTAGTTTCTGTTCCTATATCTTAAACTCCAACTACACCGCTTTTCTTTTCAATACAATAGCATCGACAATCATGTCATTGCTACCAAAAACTATTTTGTTGTCTCATTTACAAATTTTCACACACCGAAAATTTTCTGTGGTCTCAGTACATTTCACAATCCGCACTAAACCAAAAAGTAATAGTGCTATCACATTTTCAAACATAATTGCTGCCAACAAAAATTAGTGAAAACACATTCACTGCCGGTTCGGTTTCAAAAGAACTTTACTACCGACACACATTTATGAGTGGGATTATTCTTTTCGCAAATTCAACATTTGAAAGCTCTCGTCACCACTTCAACCTTTCGGTATAGCAGCATATCGCAATCCTTTCATACACAAACCACCGCAGTGGTAATGCACTTGTTGGTCAATGCTGATATAAATAACTCTTAGAGCATTATTCTAAGTGATACGGTGATATGTTAGGATGTCCGGGAAGTTTGGAGTCGGATTCAAAGGACGGGCATATTACTATTCATGAATAGTGACGTATACATGAATAGTAAACTACTATTCACGTGGAAGGAAGGTACGTTCGCGTACAGTAACATTAACTCTTATTAGCATGTATGTATGTAATTATGTATGACTGATCATGTTTGCTAGATAATTTGCATGTTTATTTCCTAGCTATGGATTTGAGGCTGCGGTCTCATAGGGCTGCGTGTCCTAAAGGGCTGAGGTCCTTGGCCGTTAACTGCGGTTACGGTGCGACTTGTTTACTGTAAATTATTCTATGCTTTTACATGTGTTATACTGCATTTACATTTCATATTTGCAAATAAGGTTATCTGTTACCTGAGATTCAATGTGTATTGAATCTTAGATTTGGCAATAGCTTCAAGAAGAGAAGCTAGATGAAAGAAGGAACTATTCAAGGAAGTACGTGAAATGTCACCAGACAGAACGAAGTTCGGAAGAAAGACTAGTTCTGGAAAGAGTATTCGTTCGAGAAATTAAGTTTGGGCATTGTATCGGATACTCATTATCCAAATGATAATGTATGCTCTATCATCCGCATTATTCTGATTTGACAATACCGTATTCCTCAGTATTATGTGTTTATGAACACAATAAGTGGTATGGAAATTGGGGTGTTACAGAAGTCTTAGGTTCTTGGTAAATAAAATAACATAACATAAACCATAGGAGTACAATAGAGCCTCCAAAGCTTACTCCATAGGTGCCTTTCCTTGTTCTCTACTAAAATATTCACCTGAAAATTGTTAATATGGAATGAGATTTCCACATCTCAGTAACTACTGAATATTTCCACCGTACACAAGTAAATAATGTATGACAAAAAGGCATAAACTAATTTCATAAATATAAGTATATACCATACTTTCACTTACAAAGATTATTTGTAAAAGTAGTTATCAATACAAAAGTTATTAAAATATGACTTTATGTATATAAATATATATTTCAGAAGTTCTCAACATATGTCTTTACAAATCAGTCATCAGTCTAACAAATCCTTGATTTGTTCAGAAATGCAGTATGCAGCCTCCCTTATACCACCTCCATCCGTATACCGCTGACTGGAGCCATAGGCTAACACATAGTCCAATAGAAACTTATTCATTTGACTGAATTGTTCCAAGCTCACCAAATCTTAAGATACACCCGGCCAAAGGTATAGAGCTTAAATCTGGACTATGGCTCCCCTCCTTTAAAATAACAACTAAGGAGGTGTCACATGTCCCACATCTCCAATGAAATCCCGGCCAGAGGAAAACATGGAAGATGGGGCCCTGAAACAAGTACCATCCACTGTGCACCGAGTGGTGGCATAAACAATTCTTATCATTCAAATTCCTCCTTACTCCACCCATCACAATACAACCACCATGATGAATGTGTTTAATCAAAAATAATGCATTATTATACCATTATATACATCGATATGCGTATTTGTGAATAGTAAAATACCATACGTATATGTGAATAGTAAAATACTATGCGTATATGTGAATAGTAAAAATGAATAGTAAATACGGTATATATACGTGAATAGTAATATGAATAGTAAATACGGTATACGTGAATAGTAAATGTGAATAGTAAAAATGAATAGTAAATACGGTATACGTGAATAGTAACGTACGTATAAATAGTACCTCTGCAGATTTGCAAATCAAAGTTCCCACACCAGATCTTAAAACCATAAATATTTTCTAAATATTCTTGCCAAAATAGTAAACAATCAAATTTATAAACATACATAATTCACAAGTATAAGGAAGAATATTCAGAGTTACCTGGTACTCGCTAATTTCCACAAAACCACCAAAAAGCTACTATAAGACTCCCAAATAATTATCACTTCACTCTCCTTTTCTCTCTCTTCTCTCTCACTCTCTTCCGGTGAAAGGTGTGTGTGTGTTTGCGTAGGAGGTGGGGGGGTATTTATATTGAAAATCCCCCGTCCCTTTTTCATTGGCGGGAACGGCGCTCTCCATAAATTATTCACCGATCGCGTAATTGTCAAAAGTTGACACCGCCAGCACCTCCTTTCCAAAATTTCAAAGGAATAGCCACCTCCTTCGTCTGTTTTTTTCCCAAGCGTGGGTCCCACATGTTTTATTTTAAAAACTTCACGTGAATGCGCGGCAGGAGGAAGAAATATTTGGCTGTGGGTCCCACATGAGTACTATGCAAATAGTAAGTCACTATGCAGAAATACTATTCACGGGTCCCACAAAATACTAATTTAAATTTATCCTTTTCCAAAAATAGAGCCTAGCAGTCTTCCAAAAATAGCCTTATTCTCAAAACTTTAGGTCCAAAATTCAGGATGTTACAATGTTTGTTCTTGAAAATAAAAGCCCTTTTTATTTAGAGAGTTCAAAATCATTTTAAAATTCGAATGGGCTTTTCTAATAGATTTAAAACTTTGGAAACATTTTAACAGTGGTTCAATCTTTCATTAAAACTACATCATACTTAAGGATCAATCAGAGTATTCCCTTATTTCTCCATTTAATCTAAAGCTCTACTAAAACCTTTATCATAATTTGGGCTTGTTATACACATGTCCGACCCTGCAGCAATCGTTAGCAGCATATATATATATATATATATATATATATATATATATATATATATATTTTGACTACTTCTATGCAACCATGTGTATCTAATATATACATTCCACTAGCCACATACGGCTTTCTCAAAATAATATCCAAGTCATAAGGAAATATAACTATCCATATACAAAAGTGAAATTATATGTTTCAGTCTGCATCATCAACTCCACCTTCTTCTCAAGATCAAACAATATCTACGCCTTGCCTCTTCCACCTTGCCTACCAATCTGCCAATATCCTGGATTTATGGAAGGCTCTGAGATTCAAATGAATGAATCCCAGAGTAACAGGTTAATCTCAAATTCTAGCATATGCAATATATGTAAATCAACCAAACAGAGTAGTCCACACAGCATACAAGGCATTCAAATTCAAACGACAAGTATTACATATCAAATGCAGCTTGTAATACAAGTAAATCATAAAATGATTTCAAATACCTTGGCGCAAGGAATATTCATTCTTGGTAATTCAATACCAAAATTCTGAATGCACTAGGCCCTGCCTAGCCACCGGGAAGTTGGCCCCATGGTCGGCCCTTCCGCTCAATCAAGCCACGAGTGGTGCTGGCCTCATACAGGCGGAACATACAATATGGTTTACAAAAACATATATAGCTATGCAAAGAATGTGAGATTAGAGTTACTACCTGTTGGTCTTACCGACAAAACCCCTTCCACCAAATTCTTATCACCCCTTCCACCAAATTCTTATCACTACGCTTGTCCTTCAGGCACGGCGATTCTCAGGTCCTATAATTAACATTTACATATAGAGGTGGGTCACTAACCAATTCAATCATAATTATAAATTCAACTTCTCTAGACCCAGCCCCAAAAATACTTGTCTTATAATATCCTTATGACTAGGGATGTATACTTATTGGGACTTATTTAATTAGATACTATTCACTATGAATAATTATCATCTCAGCCATTTAACCTTCATTTTAACCAAAGAAACCTTCACTTTAAAGGTTTAATACAATTAACAACTTATGTGACTTTTTAAGACTTATCAAAAATTCAGCCTTCAACTTTTCTGAAAATTTGGAAAATTCATAACTTGACTTATACAACTCCAAATGGAGTGTGTAACGCCTCATTTTCAATACCAAAATCTTGGCCAAAATATTAGTAACACCTCCAAATATAGGATATTCAACACTCAAAAACATATTTACAATATGGCCAAAGGTAGAAATCCATTTATACAGGGCCAAAATAAATCCAATAAATAAGAGTTATTTTAAAATGCGGAAGTCTTTTAGGTTCATGGCAAATAAAATAACACAACATAAACTAAAGGAGTACAGAAGAGCCTACAAAGCTCACTCCATGGGTGCATTCCCTTGATCTCTACTAAGTTATTCACCTGAAAAATGATAATATGGGGTGAGATTACACATCTCAGTAACTACTGAATATTTCCACCGCATACAAGTAAATAATGTATGACAAAAAGGCATAAACTTATTTCATAAATATAAATATATACCATACTTTCTCTTACAAAGATTATTTGTAAAAGTAGTTATCAATACAAAAAAAATAATAAAATATGACTTTATATATATATAAATATATTTTTTTTCAGAAGTTCTCATCATATGTCTTTACAAATCATTCATCAGTCTATCAAATCCTTGATCTGTTCAGAAATGCATTATGCAGTATGCAGCCTCCCTTATACCACCTCCATCCGTATACCGCTGACTGGAGCCATAGGCTAACACATAGTCCAATAGAAACTTATTCATTTGACTGAATTGTTCCAAGCTCACCAAATCTTAAGATACACCCGGCCAAAGGTATAGAGCTTAAATCTGGACTATGGCTCCCCTCCTTTAAAATAACTAAGGAGGTGTCACATGTCCCACAACTTCAATGAAATCTCGGTCAGAGGATAACACAAGATGGGGCCCTGAAACAAGTACCATCCACTGTGCACCGAGTTGTGGCATAAACAATTCTTATCATTCAAATCCCTCCTTACTCCACCCATCACAATACAACCGCCATGATGAATGTATTTACTTAAAAATAATGCATTATTATACCATTATATACATCGATATGCGAATTTATGAATAGTAAATACTATGCGTATCTATGAATAGTAAAATACTATGCGTATATGTGAATAGTAAAATACTATGCGTACATGTGAATAGTAAAAATAATATGCGTATACGTGAATAGTAAAAATGAATAGTAAATACGGTATACGTGAATAGTAACGTACGCATAAATAGTACCTCTGCAGATTTGCAAATCAAAGTTCCCACACCAGATCTTAAAACCATAAATATTTTCTAAATATTCTTGCCAAAATAGTAAACAAACAAATTTATAATCATACATAATTCACAAGTATAAGGAAGAATATTTAGAGTTACCTGGTACTGGCTAATTCCTAAATCACCGACAAGCTTCTAAAAAAAACTCTCAAATAATTATCTCTCTACTCTCTCTTTCTCTTCCTCTCTCTAAATAGCTCTAGGAGTTGTGAAGAATGAAATGAAATGAAAGGTCTATTTATAGTTGGAAAATGGGTCCTTAGGCGTAATTTTCACAAAATTATAAAATTATATAATATATAAAAATATTTTGCTCGTGGGCTGATGCGCTTCTGCCGTTTCAAAATTTTCTTTATTATTTTAATATTTTAATAATATAATATAATATATATTATTTTATTATTATAATATAATATTATTATTTAAATAATAAATTATTATTGAGTGGGTCCCGCTTGAATTTTAAAACATTCCCACGAGAAGCTCAAGGAGAGGCGGCTGAAGATGAATTATTTTTGACGTGGGTCCTACGTATTTTCAAATAGTGAATACGTCTTTATAAATAGTAAATACCGTATTTTTAAATAGTAAATACGTATTTGTGAATAGTAAATACTATTCATATTCACAAATTTCAAGTATTAAATACGTCTTTGTGAATAACATATATATATATTTTTAAATACGTATTTGTAAATAGTAAAAACGTATACGTGAATAGTAAATACTATTCACGGGTCCCACAAAATACTGATTTCAAATTTATCACTTTCCGAAAATAGAGCCTAGTAGTCTTCCAAAAATAGGCTTATTCTCAAGACTTTAGGTCCAAAATTCAGGATGTTACATTTCTCCCCTCCTAAAAAAAAATTTGGTCCCCAAAATTTCGTAATATGGTAAGAATTCTAACCTATTTAAATAAATGTGGATAAGCTTGTCGCATGCTCTCCTCCGTTTCCCAAGTAGCATCTCCAGGAGCCATTCCTTTACACACAACCTTTACAAGCTAATAGCCTTGTTCCTCAATTGCTTATCCCCCGCATCAACAATCCGCTCCGACTCAGCTTTATATATCATATTATCCCTAAGTCCTATCTCTTTCCCAAACATGCTCACCAAGCACACAACACAATTTTCGTTCATCCTGTACCCAAAGTAATATTCAGACACAGGATCCACTAGTTCCTTATTTGAGCGCTTGGTTACACTGGCCTCACATGCCAGTTCATTCTTCCTTTCTGCTTATTTCATTGTATTACCACGACGCTGGATATTCAGATCTTACAGCTTAAGGAGTTACCCTCAGGCCATAATAACCACAACATGATATAATCTGATTATTCTGCCAACCTTAAGATAAACTTTAGACATACAGGTCTAATGTTACCATGTTAGGCAACAAACACAATACTAGGCACATAAGTCTTATAGCCTAGAGATACCACCATACGCAAACTAACTCAACAGGTCTTACCGCCTCAAGCCTCTGCTCGTCTATCCTATACCCGTGCTTCCTCAATTCAAGTTTAAGAAAACACTCACTTACTAAATCTAGCTTTCACCAATGGCAAGTAATTCAAAAACAAGTACATTTGGCAAGATTCCGCAAACTAAGTATATCCACAACAGTTTCCAACCTCTTCTAGCTTGTACACCTTCCACCACAATCATAATTTAAAAGTCAATTCTTGTTCTAATTTCGCAAGGATTCATTCCATGAGACATCATAGTTTATAAATGTCGATTACAAACTGGTCTTAAATCCTGTTGTAAATATTGCGTAAAAATTTCCAAACACAGCAAGTGCATTGGTAAGTTCAAAATTCAAATACTCAGGGACCTAGCAACTATTTTAAATAGTCACCAACTCCGAATACATTCCAGGTTCCAATTCATTCTACTCAACTCATCCATGAAACACTCAATTCATTATTTCTAAAGAAAGATTCTATTATCAAGATCATTTCCTATGCTAGTTAAACAGTTGGCAATCTCTGAACACCTTACACATGTTGGTATCACATTTTGTTCCCTATTTCTCTCAAATCAATTAATACCATATTCTAATATCTCAATTTATTCAATCAATTCAGTCTCCTAAAGAATCAATACAACTGTTAAGTTGAACTGTTATATTACATTTCTACTAGTAGCAACCCTCTAGATCCCCTACCAACTTTCAGATTCATCATCCTATTTCTAAAACCCCGATTATTCATACTAGATTCATCATACTCCATAGCTTATATCATTTAAGAACTATCCTCAAACTTTCCCCAAAAATGATAATTGTCAAATTACAAATCAACTCTTAGAACTTCAATATCAGCAAGACAGAGATATCATGTGTCCTCAATAATACCCATAGAACATTCTAAATTCATGTTTCACAATTCCTAGACTAAGATCTAAAACATTCAAATATTATTCTCACAACCTCAGCATTGTTCACATGATTCGAATTCAATCCTTAGTATCTCAAAGACATATACTAAATATCATCTGTTCCTCTCATAGTTATCTATTAATCACACCCAAATAACATACTAATATTATAACATAAATCACCGGATTTCATACTTTCATAATTAGACATACTATCTTAACTCAGATTGAATTCAAGTCTATTCTCAAATATTCCCAGACATCAATAGTCAAGTTTACAATTTGATTCTTATAACCTCAACATCAACTGATAATTCGTGTTTCCCCAAAAATACCCATTATACATACTAAGATCATGATTCACAATTCCTAATCTAATTCTTGGATTATACGAAGACTATCTACAACCTCAGCAGCATTCACAAGGTTCTAATTCTACCTCAACCTGCAATATCACAAAGGCTCATTTCGTTCTTAAGTTCTATTTCAGCTTAGATTAAATTAAAGCCTATCCTCAATATTTACTATATTCATTCTAACATCTTTCTGGCATTCCTAAGGATCACCATTTCATACCTTTCCATCGATCTTCCAACATGTTAATCCAAAAACCTTAGTCTTTGAATTATCTGTGACAAATTCATAGAGTTCTTCGGATACTCAGAGAGTGAAGAATGCTCTCGGGTTAATTGGCACAACTCATCATCATTTCAAATCTTCGGATTCTCTCCGGTTCATCTAATATTATTAGAAAGTCACCCTTCCCAAGATTACTATCACCTTAGCACGCTTACGCTTAAAATCCTATTTTCAAATGTCAATTCCGACATCTTGAGTCAGCTGCACATCCAAGACCGATTTCTTAGATAAATGTGCGTATAAACGTCCAAACTTAATTTCTTGAAAACACAGCTAGCAATAAATGCCATAGTGATTTCTGTCTGCAAAGGTCTAGGAAACTGCGACCCCTAACGGTGGCTAGGGTGCACTAGGGTGCGGTGCCATAAAATTTTCCGCATAACAACAAAGTCTACATGATTCTGAGCTAACGACAGATGAGAATCCGATGCTGCTTAACAAAATATAGATGTTGCTAGCCCAGCTATAAATCGAGTAAAGAAAGAGTAAATGTTTCACGTTCTCTCAAACTTCACAAAACCTCCACATATTCATTTCCTCTCCGATCGTAACCTTCACTATAACCTTCCACATTATCCTTAAACATGGCCGGTTCAAGTAACTCTATTCCAGTCTCCGATTCATTCAACCCTTTCTTTCTTGAAGCCTTACTTCATGACTATCAGACTAACATGTTGTCTGATTTGTCAAACAATGCATCATACCCTTATTCTTCTTTACTTCCCCAAAATCCCGTAAGTATGAACGTTCATTCATCTGCCTCAACGATTAACATTCCTACTCCTCCTCCAAGGATACAAGATTCTATTTTTACAACTACTAACAGAAAGGAATCTGAAGCAGGTCCATCAAGGCGACCTGTCCAAAGGTGTCGTAATGTGGCAGAACTTATGGAGTCTACGGTACCTTCTCAACCAAGGAATCCTGCTTCTACCTTGACTGAGACTACTAATCCATTTTCATGTGGTTGCTGCCATGTTCTACGAGAGATCATTCATACCAATGGACTTCAATACCATAAACTTGAAGTTCATGGGAGGATTGGTATGATATGCCACGCTGTCTTTCACCAGGACGTACAAGGAGGTTCTTCCAGTCCTCAAGTATTTGACTTTGGTAAGAAAAATTTAGATGATGTCAAACATTTTCTAGAAAATTATTGTTTGAATCAAAAATCTTTAGGGTATGTCCTGGTGTCGGATCCCCTATGAGCCTACTATGAGGCCCTCTGTGTTGGTTTGGAATGGACTAAAAATCAAAATGAACTTCCTAATAGTTCATTTCCAACCAATACAGAAAATATATCCAATAAAGGAAAAGAGCTCATGGTTGTAAATAATAATCCTTCAGTCCCCATACCTAGTGATCCATACCGATCAAGAGCTGAACAAAATATTAGAGGTGCATCAATGTCAATAAATGATCTTAGAGACTTATTCCATTTACCTCAACAAGAAGCGGCTAAACAAGTTCGTCTATGCAAAAATGTCTTAATGAAAATATGCCATAGGGAAGGAATAAGGCATTGGCCTTATGTAAAAATTCGAAGCACTATGAGGCAAATAGCTAGATTGAGACAAACAATGTCTTCTGATGGTCCTCTCTCAAGTGCAGCCGCTCAGGAAGAAATTAATAGACTTAAACTTGAGATGGTCAACGCTTGTGGTGGGATTATACCAACTTTTGCTCTTGATGCTTGAAATAATATAGTCTAGCCTTCTTGCTAATGTTTGTAATCTCTTATTCTAGGATTCATAAGGATTTTCGAGTTTTCCTGCCAAACTCAACTTTATCTTATTAAATTCAAACTTAAGCCAGTTATTCTGTATAATCAAGACTATGCCCGTATTCTGTTATGGTATTGTCATCTGTTACTCATATAAATTAGCTAGGTAAGTGTAAATCTAGCGAAAATCTCTTCATACTTTTTACAACGGCAACTAATTGAATAATCATCAAATAGGGGCTTAGTCTTTCAATCACTTTCCTAGACACCAATAAAAATATTCATCCCCTAGAAAGTAATTTTGGGCCTACAGAATCCAATATTCAATAAATTTTCTACTTACCATCTTCCGCTACGCGGCTCTGAAATTTAATCTCAATCACATCCTCAAATCATAAATCCTCATTATCAATCACTTGAATATTTTGATTAACCCATTCTTCTCCTATCATGAATGTCACAAGAAAATTGGTAAAAAGAATCCAAAGCTATAAAGGAAAATGCACATGTTATGATATTTAATTTGCCATGACCTCAAAATTTTTATTTAGAAAACTGATAGGAAATTTACAGATTGGCCAGAATCTTTGCTCTGATACCAAAAATGTAACGCCTCATTTTCAATACCAAAATCTTGGCCAAAATATTAGTAACACCTCCAAATATAGGATATTCAACACTCAAAAACATATTTACAATATGGCCAAAGGTAGAAATCCATTTATACAGGGCCAAAATAAATCCAATAAATAAGAGTTATTTTAAAATGCGGAAGTCTTTTAGGTTCATGGCAAATAAAATAACACAACATAAACTAAAGGAGTACAGAAGAGCCTACAAAGCTCACTCCATAGGTGCATTCCCTTGATCTCTACTAAGTTATTCACCTGAAAAATGATAATATGGGGTGAGATTACACATCTCAGTAACTACTGAATATTTCCACCGCATACAAGTAAATAATGTATGACAAAAAGGCATAAACTTATTTCATAAATATAAATATATACCATACTTTCTCTTACAAAGATTATTTGTAAAAGTAGTTATCAATACAAAAATAATAATAAAATATGACTTTATATATATATAAATATATTTTTTTTCAGAAGTTCTCATCATATGTCTTTACAAATCATTCATCAGTCTATCAAATCCTTGATCTGTTCAGAAATGCATTATGCAGTATGCAGCCTCCCTTATACCACCTCCATCCGTATACCGCTGACTGGAGCCATAGGCTAACACATAGTCCAATAGAAACTTATTCATTTGACTGAATTGTTCCAAGCTCACCAAATCTTAAGATACACCCGGCCAAAGGTATAGAGCTTAAATCTGGACTATGGCTCCCCTCCTTTAAAATAACTAAGGAGGTGTCACATGTCCCACAACTTCAATGAAATCCCGGTCAGAGGATAACACAAGATGGGGCCCTGAAACAAGTACCATCCACTGTGCACCGAGTTGTGGCATAAACAATTCTTATCATTTAAATCCCTCCTTACTCCACCCATCACAATACAACCGCCATGATGAATGTATTTACTTAAAAATAATGCATTATTATACCATTATATACATCGATATGCGAATTTATGAATAGTAAATACTATGCGTATCTATGAATAGTAAAATACTATGCGTATATGTGAATAGTAAAATACTATGAGTACATGTGAATAGTAAAATAATATGCGTATATGTGAATAGTAAAAATGAATAGTAAATACGGTATGTATACGTGAATAGTAAAAATGAATAGTAAATACGGTATACGTGAATAGTAACGTACGCATAAATAGTACCTCTGCAGATTTGCAAATCAAAGTTCCCACACCAGATCTTAAAACCATAAATATTTTCTAAATATTCTTGCCAAAATAGTAAACAAACAAATTTATAATCATACATAATTCACAAGTATAAGGAAGAATATTTAGAGTTACCTGGTACTGGCTAATTCCTAAATCACCGACAAGCTTCTAAAAAAAACTCTCAAATAATTATCTCTCTACTCTCTCTTTCTCTTCCTCTCTCTAAATAGCTCTAGGAGTTGTGAAGAATGAAATGAAATGAAAGGTCTATTTATAGTTGGAAAATGGGTCCTTAGGCGTAATTTTCACAAAATTATATAATATATAAAAATATTTTGCTCGTGGGCTGCTGCGCTTCTGCCGTTTCAAAATTTTCTTTATTATTTTAATATTTTTAATAATATAATATAATATATATTATTTTATTATTATAATATAATATTATTATTTAAATAATAAATTATTATTGAGTGGGTCCCGCTTGAATTTTAAAACATTCCCACGAGAAGCTCAAGGAGAGGCGGCTGAAGATGAATTATTTTTGACGTGGGTCCTACATATTTTCAAATAGTGAATACGTCTTTATAAATAGTAAATACCGTATTTTTAAATAGTAAATACGTATTTGTGAATAGTAAATACTATTCATATTCACAAATTTCAAGTATTAAATACGTCTTTGTGAATAACATATATATATATTTTTAAATACGTATTTGTAAATAGTAAAAACGTATACGTGAATAGTAAATACTATTCACGGGTCCCACAAAATACTGATTTCAAATTTATCACTTTCCGAAAATAGAGCCTAGTAGTCTTCCAAAAATAGGCTTATTCTCAAGACTTTAGGTCCAAAATTCAGGATGTTACAGGGAGAGACCAAGACAGTGAAACAGGAAGGAGTCAGGGGAAGGAAATTGAAGAAGGAAGCTCCGATTCTTACATGCAGCACTAGAATCCTTCAAAGGTGAGTCTCCTGACCTTTCTTCCAGTTTTATCTTGGTGATTTGATGTGGTTTTTGGGGAAGAAAGCTTGCTGGAAGTTGAGGGTTTATAGTGAGAAAAATCTGTCATTAAAAGAGAGTATGATTTCAGTGCTTGCATGTTGATTTTGAGGTTGGTTTTGGACTGATTTTTGTGTTCCTCTGACTCCATAATAAAGCCTTTAAGTCTTGCATGTCTGTTTAACGTGCCTAAGGACTGATTTCAGATAGCTACAAGTCATAAAAAGAAGTTGCATGTTGTGTTTTCACCTCCGCACAGTAGTCCGAAAACAGGGGTTGATTTTCGCATCTGTTGCAGGGGTTAAAGTTTGAGTTTTAATCTGAAATTTTTACAGGAGAAAGTAGACTTCTAAAGCTTTAAAATAAGCTTTGGTTCACCTGAAACGGAGGTCTACAACTCCAGTTATGATTTTTCGAAGTTGAGCCTAAAATCTGGGAAAAATTTCTGGTATGCTTCAGAACAACAAAGTGGCGTTGGAATTCGGACAGACCAAACAAAATCATAAAATTGTGAAGTTTTCCAGTTAAATAGTAGACACATAGAGGTTTAATTTGATAGGTAATTCGTCGAATTCCGATAAGAATTGAAGGAGTTATGGTTTCTCAAAGTTTGGTCAGAAAATCTGTAGAATTTCTGGACAATGTTTATGTTTTTGAATCTTAGGAATTTTCTCAGCTATAAATCAACTTGGTGACTTTAATTTATGGAAATACACTTATCAAGGAGTAAGTAGAAATTGGAATCACTCTGTAACATCCTGAATTTTGGACCTAAAGTCTTGAGAATAAGCCTATTTTTGGAAGACTACTAGGCTCTATTTTCGGAAAGTGATAAATTTGAAATCAGTATTTTGTGGGACCCGTGAATAGTATTTACTATTCACGTATACGTTTTTACTATTTACAAATACGTATTTAAAAATATATATATATGTTATTCACAAAGACGTATTTAATACTTGAAATTTGTGAATATGAATAGTATTTACTATTCACAAATACGTATTTACTATTTAAAAATACGGTATTTACTATTTGTAAAGACGTATTCACTATTTGAAAATACGTAGGACCCACGTCAAAAATAATTCATCTTCAGCCGCCTCTCCTTGAGCTTCTCGTGGGAATGTTTTAAAATTCAAGCGGGACCCACTCAATAATAATTTATTATTTAAATAATAATATTATATTATAATAATAAAATAATATATATTATATTATATTATTAAAATATTAAAATAATAAAGAAAATTTTGAAACGGCAGAAGCGCAGCAGCCCACGAGCAAAATATTTTTATATATTATATAATTTTATAATTTTGTGAAAATTACGCCTAAGGACCCATTTTCCAACTATAAATAGACCTTTCATTTCATTTCATTCTTCACAACTCCTAGAGCTATTTAGAGAGAGGAAGAGGAAGAGAGAGTAGAGAGATAATTATTTGAGAGTTTTTTTTAGAAGCTTGTCGGTGATTTAGGAATTAGCCAGTACCAGGTAACTCTAAATATTCTTCCTTATACTTGTGAATTATGTATGATTATAAATTTGTTTGTTTACTATTTTGGCAAGAATATTTAGAAAATATTTATGGTTTTAAGATCTGGTGTGGGAACTTTGATTTGCAAATCTGCAGAGGTACTATTTATGCGTACGTTACTATTCACGTATACCGTATTTACTATTCATTTTTACTATTCACGTATACATACCGTATTTACTATTCATTTTTACTATTCACATATACGCATATTATTTTACTATTCACATGTACTCATAGTATTTTACTATTCACATATACGCATAGTATTTTACTATTCATAGATACGCATAGTATTTACTATTCATAAATTCGCATATCGATGTATATAATGGTATAATAATGCATTATTTTTAAGTAAATACATTCATCATGGCGGTTGTATTGTGATGGGTGGAGTAAGGAGGGATTTGAATGATAAGAATTGTTTATGCCACCACTCGGTGCACAGTGGATGGTACTTGTTTCAGGGCCCCATCTTGTGTTATCCTCTGACCGGGATTTCATTGAAGTTGTGGGACATGTGACACCTCCTTAGTTATTTTAAAGGAGGGGAGCCATAGTCTAGATTTAAGCTCTATACCTTTGGCCGGGTGTATCTTAAGATTTGGTGAGCTTGGAACAATTCAGTCAAATGAATAAGTTTCTATTGGACTATGTGTTAGCCTGTGGCTCCAGTCAGCGGTATACGGATGGAGGTGGTATAAGGAAGGCTGCATACTGCATAATGCATTTCTGAACAGATCAAGGATTTGATAGACTGATGAATGATTTGTAAAGACATATGATGAGAACTTCTGAAAAATATATTTATATATATAAAGTCATATTTTATTATTTTTTTTTGTATTGATAACTACTTTTACAAATAATCTTTGTAAGAGAAAGTATAGTATATATTTATATTTATGAAATAAGTTTATGCCTTTTTGTCATACATTATTTACTTGTATGCGGTGGAAATATTCAGTAGTTACTGAGATGTGTAATCTCACCCCATATTATCATTTTTCAGGTGAATAACTTAGTAGAGATCAAGGGAATGCACCCATGGAGTGAGCTTTGTAGGCTCTTCTGTACTCCTTTAGTTTATGTTGTGTTATTTTATTTGCCATGAACCTAAAAGACTTCCGCATTTTAAAATAACTCTTATTTATTGGATTTATTTTGGCCCTGTATAAATGGATTTCTACCTTTGGCCATATTGTAAATATGTTTTTGAGTGTTGAATATCCTATATTTGGAGGTGTTACTAATATTTTGGCCAAGATTTTGGTATTGAAAATGAGGCGTTACATTTTTTGGTATCAGAGCAAAGGTTCTGGCCAATCTGTAAATTTCCTATCAGTTTTCTAAATAAAAAATTTTGAGGTCATGGCAAATTAAATATCATAACATGTGCATTTTCCTTTATAGCTTTGGATTCTTTTTACCAATTTTCTTGTGACATTCATGATAGGAGAAGAATGGGTTAATCAAAATATTCAAGTGATTGATAATGAGGATTTATGATTTGAGGATGTGATTGAGATTAAATTTCAGAGCCGCGTAGCGGAAGATGGTAAGTAGAAAATTTATTGAATATTGGATTCCGTAGGCCCAAAATTACTTTCTAGGGGATGAATATTTTTATTGGTGTCTAGGAAAGTGCTTGAAAGACTAAGCCCCTATTTGATGGTTATTCAATTAGTTGCCGTTGTAAAAAGTATGAAGAGATTTTCGCTAGATTTACACTTACCTAGCTAATTTATATGAGTAACAGATGACAACACCATAACAGAATACGGGCATAGTCTTGATTATACAGAATAACTGGCTTAAGTTTGAATTTAATAAGATAAAGTTGAGTTTGGCAGGAAAACTCGAAAATCCTTATGAATCCTAGAATAAGAGATTACAAACATTAGCAAGAAGGCTAGACTATATTATTTCAAGCATCAAGAGCAAAAGTTGGTACAATCCCACCACAAGCGTTGACCATCTCAAGTTTAAGTCTATTAATTTCTTCCTGAGCGGCTGCACTTGAGAGAGGACCATCAGAAGACATTGTTTCTCTCAATCTAGCTATTTGCCTCATAGTGCTTCGAATTTTTACATAAGGCCAATGCCTTATTCCTTCCCTATGGCATATTTTCATTAAGACATTTTTGCATAGACGAACTTGTTTAGCCGCTTCTTGTTGAGGTAAATGGAATAAGTCTCTAAGATCATTTATTGACATTGATGCACCTCTAATATTTTGTTCAGCTCTTGATCGGTATGGATCACTAGGTATGGGGACTGAAGGATTATTATTTACAACCATGAGCTCTTTTCCTTTATTGGATATATTTTCTGTATTGGTTGGAAATGAACTATTAGGAAGTTCATTTTGATTTTTAGTCCATTCCAAACCAACACAGAGGGCCTCATAGTAGGCTCATAGGGGATCCGACACCAGGACATACCCTAAAGATTTTTGATTCAAACAATAATTTTCTAGAAAATGTTTGACATCATCTAAATTCTTCTTACCAAAGTCAAATACTTGAGGATTGGAAGAACCTCCTTGTACGTCCTGGTGAAAGACAGCGTGACATATCATACCAATCCTCCCATGAACTTCAAGTTTATGGTATTGAAGTCCATTGGTATGAATAATCTCTCGTAGAACATGGCAGCAACCACATGAAAATGGATTAGTAGTCTCAGTCAAGGTAGAAGCAGGATTCCTTGGTTGAGAAGGTACCGTAGACTCCATAAGTTCTGCCACATTACGACACCTTTGGACAGGTCGCCTTGATGGACCTGCTTCAGATTCCTTTCTGTTAGTAGTTGTAAAAATAGAATCTTGTATCCTTGGAGGAGGAGTAGGAATGTTAATCGTTGAGGCAGATGAATGAACGTTCATACTTACGGGATTTTGGGGAAGTAAAGAAGAATAAGGGTATGATGCATTGTTTGACAAATCAGACAACATGTTAGTCTGATAGTCATGAAGTAAGGCTTCAAGAAAGAAAGGGTTGAATGAATCGGAGACTGGAATAGAGTTACTTGAACCGGCCATGTTTAAGGATAATGTGGAAGGTTATAGTGAAGGTTACGATCGGAGAGGAAATGAATATGTGGAGGTTTTGTGAAGTTTGAGAGAACGTGAAACATTTACTCTTTCTTTACTCGATTTATAGCTGGGCTAGCAACATCTATATTTTGTTAAGCAGCATCGGATTCTCATCTGTCGTTAGCTCAGAATCATGTAGACTTTGTTGTTATGCGGAAAATTTTATGGCACCGCACCCTAGTGCACCCTAGCCACCGTTAGGGGTCGCAGTTTCCTAGACCTTTGCAGACAGAAATCGCTATGGCATTTATTGCTAGCTGTGTTTTCAAGAAATTAAGTTTGGACGTTTATACGCACATTTATCTAAGAAATCGGTCTTGGATGTGCAGCTGACTCAAGATGTCGGAATTGACATTTGAAAATAGGATTTTAAGCGTAAGCGTGCTAAGGTGATAGTAATCTTGGGAAGGGTGACTTTCTAATAATATTAGATGAACCGGAGAGAATCCGAAGATTTGAAATGATGATGAGTTGTGCCAATTAACCCAAGAGCATTCTTCACTCTCTGAGTATCCGAAGAACTCTATGAATTTGTCACAGATAATTCAAAGACTAAGGTTTTTGGATTAACATGTTGGAAGATCGATGGAAAGGTATGAAATGGTGATCCTTAGGAATGCCAGAAAGATGTTAGAATGAATATAGTAAATATTGAGGATAGGCTTTAATTTAATCTAAGCTGAAATAGAACTTAAGAACGAAATGAGCCTTTGTGATATTGCAGGTTGAGGTAGAATTAGAACCTTGTGAATGCTGCTGAGGTTGTAGATAGTCTTCGTATAATCCAAGAATTAGATTAGGAATTGTGAATCATGATCTTAGTATGTATAATGGGTATTTTTGGGGAAACACGAATTATCAGTTGATGTTGAGGTTATAAGAATCAAATTGTAAACTTGACTATTGATGTCTGGGAATATTTGAGAATAGACTTGAATTCAATCTGAGTTAAGATAGTATGTCTAATTATGAAAGTATGAAATCCGGTGATTTATGTTATAATATTAGTATGTTATTTGGGTGTGATTAATAGATAACTATGAGAGGAACAGATGATATTTAGTATATGTCTTTGAGATACTAAGGATTGAATTCGAATCATGTGAACAATGCTGAGGTTGTGAGAATAATATTTGAATGTTTTAGATCTTAGTCTAGGAATTGTGAAACATGAATTTAGAATGTTCTATGGGTATTATTGAGGACACATGATATCTCTGTCTTGCTGATATTGAAGTTCTAAGAGTTGATTTGTAATTTGACAATTATCATTTTTGGGGAAAGTTTGAGGATAGTTCTTAAATGATATAAGCTATGGAGTATGATGAATCTAGTATGAATAATCGGGGTTTTAGAAATAGGATGATGAATCTGAAAGTTGGTAGGGGATCTAGAGGGTTGCTACTAGTAGAAATGTAATATAACAGTTCAACTTAACAGTTGTATTGATTCTTTAGGAGACTGAATTGATTGAATAAATTGAGATATTAGAATATGGTATTAATTGATTTGAGAGAAATAGGGAACAAAATGTGATACCAACATGTGTAAGGTGTTCAGAGATTGCCAACTGTTTAACTAGCATAGGAAATGATCTTGATAATAGAATCTTTCTTTAGAAATAATGAATTGAGTGTTTCATGGATGAGTTGAGTAGAATGAATTGGAACCTGGAATGTATTCGGAGTTGGTGACTATTTAAAATAGTTGCTAGGTCCCTGAGTATTTGAATTTTGAACTTACCAATGCACTTGCTGTGTTTGGAAATTTTTACGCAATATTTACAACAGGATTTAAGACCAGTTTGTAATCGACATTTATAAACTATGATGTCTCATGGAATGAATCCTTGCGAAATTAGAACAAGAATTGACTTTTAAATTATGATTGTGGTGGAAGGTGTACAAGCTAGAAGAGGTTGGAAACTGTTGTGGATATACTTAGTTTGCGGAATCTTGCCAAATGTACTTGTTTTTGAATTACTTGCCATTGGTGAAAGCTAGATTTAGTAAGTGAGTGTTTTCTTAAACTTGAATTGAGGAAGCACGGGTATAGGATAGACGAGCAGAGGCTTGAGGCGGTAAGACCTGTTGAGTTAGTTTGCGTATGGTGGTATCTCTAGGCTATAAGACTTATGTGCCTAGTATTGTGTTTGTTGCCTAACATGGTAACATTAGACCTGTATGTCTAAAGTTTATCTTAAGGTTGGCAGAATAATCAGATTATATCATGTTGTGGTTATTATGGCCTGAGGGTAACTCCTTAAGCTGTAAGATTTGAATATCCAGCGTCGTGGTAATACAATGAAATAAGCAGAAAGGAAGAATGAACTGGCCTGTGAGGCCAGTGTAACCAAGCACTCAAATAAGGAACTAGTGGATCCTGTGTCTGAATATTACTTTGGGTACAGGATGAACGAAAATTGTGTTGTGTGCTTGGTGAGCATGTTTGGGAAAGAGATAGGACTTAGGGATAATATGATATATAAAGCTGAGTCGGAGCGGATTGTTGATGCGGGGGATAAGCAATTGAGGAACAAGGCTATTAGCTTGTAAAGGTTGTGTGTAAAGGAATGGCTCCTGGAGATGCTACTTGGGAAACGGAGGAGAGCATGCGACAAGCTTATCCACATTTATTTAAATAGGTTAGAATTCTTACCATATTATGAAATTTTGGGGACAAAATTTTTTTTAGGAGGGGAGAAATGTAACATCCTGAATTTTGGATCTAAAGTCTTGAGAATAAGCCTATTTTTGGAAGACTACTAGGCTCTATTTTCGGAAAGTGATAAATTTGAAATCAGTATTTTGTGGGACCCGTGAATAGTATTTACTATTCACGTATACGTTTTTACTATTTACAAATACGTATTTAAAAATATATATATATGTTATTCACAAAGACGTATTTAATACTTGAAATTTGTGAATATGAATAGTATTTACTATTCACAAATACGTATTTACTATTTAAAAATACGGTATTTACTATTTGTAAAGACGTATTCACTATTTGAAAATACGTAGGACCCACGTCAAAAATAATTCATCTTCAGCCGCCTCTCCTTGAGCTTCTCGTGGGAATGTTTTAAAATTCAAGCGGGACCCACTCAATAATAATTTATTATTTAAATAATAATATTATATTATAATAATAAAATAATATATTATATTATATTATATTATTAAAATATTAAAATAATAAAGAAAATTTTGAAACGGCAGAAGCGTAGCAGCCCACGAGGAAAATATTTTTATATTATATAATTTTATAATTTTGTGAAAATTACGCCTAAGGACCCATTTTCCAACTATAAATAGACCTTTCATTTCATTTCATTCTTCACAACTCCTAGAGCTATTTAGAGAGAGGAAGAGAAAGAGAGAGTAGAGAGATAATTTGAGAGTTTTTTTTAGAAGCTTGTCGGTGATTTGGGAATTGGCCAGTACCAGGTAACTCTAAATATTCTTCCTTATACTTGTGAATTATGTATGATTATAAATTTGTTTGTTTACTATTTTGGCAAGAATATTTAGAAAATATTTATGGTTTTAAGATCTGGTGTGGGAACTTTGATTTGCAAATCTGCAGAGGTACTATTTATGCGTACGTTACTATTCACGTATACCGTATTTACTATTCATTTTTACTATTCACGTATACCGTATTTACTATTCATTTTTACTATTCACATATACGCATAGTATTTTACTATTCACATGTACGCATAGTATTTTACTATTCATAGATACGCATAGTATTTACTATTCATAAATTCGCATATCGATGTATATAATGGTATAATAATGCATTATTTTTAAGTAAATACATTCATCATGGCGGTTGTATTGTGATGGGTGGAGTAAGGAGGGATTTGAATGATAAGAATTGTTTATGCCACCACTCGGTGCACAGTGGATGGTACTTGTTTCAGGGCCCCATCTTGTGTTATCCTCTGACCGGGATTTCATTGAAGTTGTGGGACATGTGACACCTCCATAGTTATTTTAAAGGAGGGGAGCCATAGTCCAGATTTAAGCTCTATACCTTTGGCCGGGTGTATCTTAAGATTTGGTGAGCTTGGAACAATTCAGTCAAATGAATAAGTTTCTATTGGACTATGTGTTAGCCTGTGGCTCCAGTCAGCGGTATACGGATGGAGGTGGTATAAGGGAGGCTGCATACTGCATAATGCATTTCTGAACAGATCAAGGATTTGATAGATTGATTAATGATTTGTAAAGACATATGATGAGAACTTCTGAAAAATATATTTATATATATAAAGTCATATTTTATTATTTTTTTTGTATTGATAACTACTTTTACAAATAATCTTTGTAAGAGAAAGTATGGTATATATTTATATTTATGAAATAAGTTTATGCCTTTTTGTCATACATTATTTACTTGTATGCGGTGGAAATATTCAGTAGTTACTGAGATGTGTAATCTCACCCCATATTATCATTTTTCAGGTGAATAACTTAGTAGAGATCAAGGGAATGCACCCATGGAGTGAGCTTTGTAGGCTCTTCTGTACTCCTTTAGTTTATGTTGTGTTATTTTATTTGCCATGAACCTAAAAGACTTCCGCATTTTAAAATAACTCTTATTTATTGGATTTATTTTGGCCCTGTATAAATGGATTTCTACCTTTGGCCATATTGTAAATATGTTTTTGAGTGTTGAATATCCTATATTTGGAGGTGTTACTAATATTTTGGCCAAGATTTTGGTATTGAAAATGAGGCGTTACACTCCCTCCATCTCCTCCGATCAATTTGATCCATCGCCTCAGCTCTCTCACATGCTCTCAGTCTCTCTTTTGTCTAGCCGAATTGAAGAATGGAAGGAATGAAAAGAGAGGAGGGAGTTTTGGTTCTGATCGTGCGTGTGTGTGCGTCCCAATGAACAAAAGAGACGGGGAAATATTAGTAGGAGGGAGCATATGGCTTTAGGTTAAATAAATTAGGTTGGGCTGGTGTGTTGGGTTGGCCCCAAAGTGGATCATGACCAAGGAATGAAATAAGAATAAATGGGCTGAAGGAACCAAATATGGGAATAAGGATTGGTGATCGGAAATAATCCTTAAACTTAAATAAAGATTTTCCTTCCTTAAATAATTTATTGAGACCATTAAATATTATCTGCAAAATGTTCAGGCCAAAATTATTCCAAAATTATTTGTCCTTAATTCACGAGAAAATATGCCTTTAAATTCCAGAAATAAATTCCAAACTTCATTAAGGCTAAATTTCCCTTAATCACCTCCAAATCATATTTAATTCTCAGTTTCTAAATTTTGGGATGTTACAAGCTACTCTCTTAATGTTAAATTTATTATCAGGGGATTCATTATCAGACACACAAACCCACTTCATTAGCTCAAAATGACTTTTGATAGCCTCATCATTATAGACATGTTGAGCAAGTGTAGTCTTTCCCAATCCCCCAATCCCAACTATGGCCACTACTGAAACGTTATTATTTTTTACAGCATCAGGAGGGTTTAAAAGGTTCCTAACAAGACGCTTCATTTCCTCATCTCTCCCTACGACATCTTCCTCCCTCACAAACGACTGGGTTTCCCTCCGTTCATTACTAGACTCAATGGAAGAGATCTGAATCAAATTCAAAGTGTTCTTCTCATTGGAAATGCCATCAAGTTTCTTCCTGATGTCCTTGATTTTACGACCCATTTTAGCAGCAGAAACAATTCGATTGGATTTGGAGAAGAATACACATACCTCCTTCACCATTTTGCCTTTGGTCATCACTTTCCTTGCAAGCTCATCAGCTAAGTAGGCATCCAACAAGTCATCAGCATCAAGCAGCACATCTTTCAGTTTCTGTAGCCAATCACTGATGAGATGAGTTTTCGTGGCCTTCGTCTCTGCATCAAGAAGTACGGCTTTGATTGCGGTGACCATGCTCTTCATGCTCTCCAGATCATCTTGGAAGTTGCAAATGAGCTCAAGCTCCTGAGAAGCCAGACGACCCAATAGCCCAATGACTTTATCAGCAATGGCTTCCATTGATTAATTCGATGGCAAGTTCAATATGGTTTTTATTTGCGAGCAGAGTTACATGAAGCAATTAACATTTGATTCCTTTGCAAATATAGATGCTTTAATTTGATTCCCTGTGGTGTATGTTGGATCTGTCATCCAACATCCCCAACTAACATTTCACCGACTAGCAAGTGTTGCAACTGTCATTCAACAACCCCAACTAACATTTCACCAACGAGCAAGTCTTTTTGAAAAGAGAAAAATAAATATCTTTGAGGTCTGCTGTAAAACAACATGAAGTATTCAACATTTGATTCCTTTGCAAATTATTTCATCCAAAACGGAGGAGAGGATATATTTAAATAATTATCACTCCGTAACAGTCTCGTATGTTAAGGAATACATTAAATTAATTAAATTATCTGTATTTGCCCTTATTAAATTTTTTTCCCTCCCTACTTTACAAATGATTTTCACACATTTCTTTTCACTTTCTCTCTTTCCAATAGAAATTAAATAGGGATAAAATTAAGAAAATGTCATCAATTACCCTACACGTGACCTATTTTTTTTCATAAGTCGAGATAAAATTACTGTTACATATTTACCTCACAAATAGTAAAAACTATTCTTCAAAAGTTAATACAAACACACACAAGTGAACAAATATACTCTTTATCATTTTATTTAGATTTTCCTCTTCTTTCTTTATAATAGTTACATTCAAATTATTATTTTTAAATTTACGAATAAAAAAACCTATTACCTTTTATATATATATATATATATATATATATATATATATATATATGATAAAATACTTTTATATGCATTTTAAATGAAAATTTTATCAATTATAAAATGCCGTTTCATTAATTTTAATATGCTTTTTAGTTTTAGAAAATGTGATAAAGCACATTAATTAGTACTCCTTCCGGTCCTAATTATAAAACATAGTTGACTTTTTTGGAGAAATTAAGGAAGCTAATTAAATTACCTTAGAGTATTTTTCTTTCTATTTTTTTCTTCAAAATAATTAGTTTGATTAATAAACTAATATATAATCTAAAGATACACAACATATAAAATGATTAAGTAACTTATTTAGCTTCCTTGATCTCTCCAAACAAAATCAACTATGTCTTATAATTAGGACCGGAGGTAGTATTTTATTGATGAATAAAGAGAATACCCAATAAAGTTATTAAGTGAGATCTATTAATTAATAATTTTTATCCAAATTTAGTTTTAGATAAAGCCACGAGGCCATTTTTGACATAGGCGTTTCTGTGTGTTCCTTAGAACGAACCGTCCTATAAATATAGCCTTTTTCTTCGATGCTTTATGAAAGGCTGGGGGCAAAAGAATATGAGAAAATGACACACAGGTCCTAAGGAGCAGAAATAATTCTATTTAGATCCCTTAAAGTAATAAAATTACATAGAAGTCCCTAGAGACTTCTGTATAATTATTTTAGAACGTAAAATTACCATTTTGGGCTTCTATGTAATTATTTTTATCTACCACTTCCAGAAATTATTTATAACAGAAAATTTATAAATTAACAACATAAAATACATATATTAACAACAACTTTTGAAAATTTGGAATTTTTTTTTCTCTCACTTCCAGAAGCTATTTACAACAACAAATGCTATATTAACAACATAAAATGCATATATTAACAACAACGTTTGAAAACCTGAAATTTTTTCTTCTCTCACTTTCAGAAGCTATTTACAACAACAAATGCTATATTAACAACAAAAAATTCATATATTAACAATAATTTTAGAAAACCTGAATTTTTTCATCTCTCACTTCTAGAAACTATTTACAACAATAAATACTATATTAACAACAGAAAATTTATATATTAATAATAACTTTTGAAAACCTGGATTTTTTTCATCTCTCGCTTCCAGAAGTTATTTATAACAACAAATGCTATATTAATTTTTGAAAATCTAGATTTTTTCATCTCTCACTTCTGTGTAATTTTGTCATTTGAAGGAATCTAAATATAATTATCTCTGCTCCTGCTCCTGGGACCTGTATGTAATTTTGCCAAAGAATATTCACCGCATCTTTCATGTGTCATTCAACAACGGTAAGTCCCATTCTTTTTGGAAATGAGACAACCATGGATTAAAAATATCATATGATATCAGAGGAGCAGGGGCCGCAATTGGTTAAAGCTGCCATTCATAATGAATGCTGAGTCATACAGCACCAGAGATGTAGGAGTAAAGAACGACACGTAGTACTTTAAAGGTTTAATCACACAAAATAAAGGTTGTGTTAATGATATTGCTACTGCTACCGGCTCATCTCTTGCATTAATACATGCGTTCCCAATAACTACATTTTTTTTTAAAAAAAAAAAATTTAATGTGAATGCGTTTCTTTGTGTTTTTCTGAACATCAATTTATTAACCAACATTTTATTGATGAACACGTACTTTTAAAAGAGAAAAATAAATTATCTCTGGTGATCACAATATATAAGATCCTATGCTTATAAGTAGAAATACTTGAATTTAAAAAAGGAACCGGATCCTCTCCATATCCAATTTTCTCCTCATCTCTCCTCATCCCTCAGAAATCAATCTTCATCATTCATTTCACTTCATTTTCATTTTGACCGTTCAATTTTTTAATATTTCAAGTACTGACAAGTACTAAAAAGATACTGACTGATCCTAAAAAATACTTCATGATCTTCAAAACTTATCCTTTTAGTACCATTCAGTACCATAAAATATTTTTTTAAGATTCTAAGATAATTTTTCAAAATCATGAAATAATTTTTCAGTATTAAGAAGTATAAAGATCATAAAGTATTTTTTCAGGTTCAGTCAGTATTATGAAATATCCTTTTAATACCATTCAGTACCATGAAATATTTTTTCAAGATCATAAAATAATTTTTCATCATTTTAATACCATTCAGTACCATGAAATATTTTTTCAAGATCATAAAATAATTTTTCAAGATCATGAAATATTTAATTTTTCAGTACCATTTAGTATTAAGAAGTATTTTTTGAAAATATAGAGTATTTTTTTTTAGGATCAATCAATATCCTTTTAGTATGTACTTGAAATATTAAAAAAATGAATGGTCAAGATGAAGATGAAGTGAAATGAATGGTGGAGATTGCTTTCTGAGGGATGGGAAGAGAGGAGGAGAAAATTGGATATAAAGAGGATCCCTTCCGCCAAAATTTAGAGCATTGAATGAGTTAAAGTCTTTGCAATGAATTGAGAAATATGATGTCATAATTCAAAATAACTGCAACCTCCTAGTGACCTGCCCATACTAAACCAAACAAAAACCGTTGGAATTTGTTAAATACTACAGTATTTTAATCTTAATTAATTTGACAGCAAGTGTTGCATCTGTCATTCAACAACGCTAACTAACATTTTACCAACTAGTAAGTATTTTGAAAAGAGAAAAATAAATATCTCTGATGACCACAATACCCTTTGCTATAAAACAGCATCAAGTAATCAATCTACATTTGAGTTCTTTAAAAATTATTTCATCCAACAACCGGCATCGTGTGTCTGGTGAAACGAGGGACGGAGATATTTAAATAATTACCAATTTTTACCTAAATATAAATAATTTGTATCACATTCTCCCATGCTAATGAATGCATTAAATTGACAAAATTATCTACATTTACCTTTATCAAAATTAATATCCATAAACTAGTAAAATATTAGAAAATATTTATTCTGTCTTTATATATATAATATATATATATATACATATATATATTATTTGTAAATGTCTTTATATAATATATTTCCAGAAAAGCAGAAGAGGAAAGACCCTGTTTCGCCAGCGTATCAGCAACAACATTTCGATCTCTAGGTGCAAATTGGAGCTTGAGCTCCCATCCTCTTGACATCAGCTCTTTAATAGACCAGTAGAGCAGATTCCCTCTAGAACCCATACGAACATCAGCTAACATGTCAAGGACTTCTTTAGCATCAGACTCTAATGATTCTCCTAAGACCAAGGTCCCAAGCCAGAGAAAGACCCTTAAGGATAGTCCACTCCTCCGCTTCAAAAACGCTGCAAGAACCTAGAAAATGTGTAAACCCAGCCACCCATTCACCAGATCTATCCCTTATAACACCACCACAGCCAGCCCGACTCTCATAGCGAGTCACAGCACCATCCACATTGATCTTAACCCAACCTTCATCTGGAGGAACCCACTTCTCAATGCCCGTAGGGGGGGACTCTACCACAGCCACAGACTCTTGCATCTGTGCAAAACTACCCCAGGATTTAAGAATACAAACAGCTGGGAAAGGAGGCTTAGAAAATGCATCTTTGAAGATTGTATTATTCCGCCATATCCAGAGATGCCAGATGGCTACAACCCAAATCAAATGCCAGTTTCCATCCCTAGATTTCCCCAAATCATGTTTCAGATTCATCTTGCCCCAATCCCTTAAAGATGATGCAAAAAATTGTGAGATAAAACTAGGATGAACCAAATCATACCACATATCTCGAGCATAGAAACAGTCTCTAAGAATATGTCACACATTTTCAACTCCACTATTACACGAGGGACACAAAGGAGATGACTGAGACCACATGCTACGCCAACTATTGGTTGGTAACCGATCATTAAACGCAACCCACATAAAACAATGTATACGCTCGGTTCCCTTCCATTGCCATATATACTTGAAAATTGAATCATTAGAAGAATTAGAAATACCTTCCAGATACTGATAAGCACTCTTTACCGTGAATAAACCATTGTTAGATCCCTGCCAAGCTAAGACATCATCACCAGCAACGTGTATAGGGGGTCTGACTGCTATCAGCTTCTGGATATATCGAGATGGAAGAATCGAACACAACTGAGCAAGGTTCCAGCAACCATCAGGCGCCCAATCTGCAACACAGCTATTTTCCTCTTCTGGTGATAACGACCGAAGGCAAACCGCTCTCAAAGGTTGATCCTTAAGAAACCACCTGTCGGTAAAGAAGTGCACCGATCTGCCATTCCTAATATTCCACTTTGAGGCACCATCTACCACATCCTTTTGCTGGACAATAAATTTCCATAACAGCGAATCTGATCTTTGTGCAGACAGGAGATTATTCGCATCTCTTAGCATATATTTATGAAGAAGGACCTCTGACCATAGGCCTTTAGAACCAGTAATAAGCCACCAAGCCAGCTTAGCGCCACAGGCGTCGTTTAAGGAAGACAATCTTTTGAATCCAAGACCACCTTGGACCTTTGGGAGGATTACTTGCTCCCAACCAATTGGATGATAGCCATAAGATGAGTCGCTATGACCCCATATGAACCTCCGTTGGATCCTTTCCACCTCATGACAAATAGAGATAGGAATTTTCAAAACTTGCATGGGATAAAGAGGGATGGCACTGATCACCGACCTAGCCAATGTGATACGTCCAGCTGTAGAAAGACACCTTTCTTTCTAGGAAGACAGCTTAGCTCTAACTCGATCTACTATATACTGAAAGGTATCGGTAGGCTTCCTTCTCCTAGATAAAGGAAAGCCCAAATACCTGCCTATCTCAGTAGAAATTCGCATATCCATCACAGCTGCTACACTCTGTCTCACACAGTTGGAAACTCTTGGCCAGAAGAAAATTGAGGATTTTTCCTTGCTGATTTTCTCACCCGAAAGACCACAGAATCTGTTCAAACAGGACAACATACACTCAGCTTGTGCCACCGTAGCCTCACCAAACAAAAGCAAATCATCGGCGAACATAAGATGAGAAATATCAGGCCCAGAGTTAGAAACTCTGATTGGCTTCCAATTACCCAAATTAACTTCGTCACTAATGAGATGAGATAACTTATCCATGCACAAGACAAACAAGAGCGGAGACATAGGATCCCCTTGTCTAAGTCCTCTCCTGGCTTCAAAGTCCACTGTCTTAGAACCATTCCATAAAATATTAAATGAAACAGTAGTCACACAATGCATAATGAGATTGATAAATTGGGGTTCAAACCCCACTTCAACTAGCACATTTCTCAGGAAATCCCATTGGATCCTATCATATACTTTCTCAAGGTCAATTTTCAGTGCCATCAACCATTTTCTACCTTTGATCTTCTTCATTGTATGCAAGACTTCTTGCCCAACTATAATATTATCATGGATTTGTCTTCCTTTAATAAAACTCGCTTGAAAGGGAGAAACAATGGTGTCCATCAGACCCTGCAAGTGACCCGTAATCACCTTCATAACCACTTTATAATGCACTGAACATAGGGATATAGGGCGGAAATGGCCCACAATCTCAGGCCTATCTCACTTCGGAATCAAAGAAATGAGCGAAGGATTCCGACCTGTAATCACCTTCTTAACCTTAGTGCATTCAATTACCAAGACTTTTTTTTAATGGCGAAGGATTCCGGAAAATGCTCTCTGCTTCTGCTCTCTCCAGAGGACGACGATTTACTGAGGAGAAGCGCTAAGAAGTTAAAGAATGATGGGAAAATTGTTGTTGCAGCTGGTGATACTGAGGAGTGGCCGAAACTCGGAAGTAAGTCAGTCTATAGTAAAGGAGGTCCCTCCTTTACGGAGAAATTAAAAGGAAAATCTGGAGAAGGAGATAGCTCGGATGAAGAACTGGAGGAGGATCCCAAGGTTGATGATAATATGTCTGAGGATGAAGCTAATACTGATGATCATGAACCCCTCTGTAAAACAGAGGAGGACCCTTACCGGAATTTTCCGACCTTCACTTTTTCGGATAAGATGAAGAAGCGTCTCTATAGAGCTTGGCGTAAGGCTGTTATTGTTAAGTTGCTAGGAAAAAGCATTGGCTATAAAGCTCTGTTATCACGATTACAATTTCTTTGGGCTAAGAAAGGTGTGGTGAATCTGATTAATATTGGTTTTGGCTTTTTTGTGGTGAAGTTCACTAACAGGGATGATTTTAAACATGCTTTGACTGGTGGACCATGGATGATATATGATCATTATCTGACCGTGAGACCTTGGGAGCCTAACTTTGTTCCTGCGAGGGCAAAAATCGATAAAGTCGCTGTGTGGGTTCGTATGCCCAAGGTATTCTTAGAGTACTATGATCGTGAAGCCCTGACCATTATTGGTGATAGAATTGGTGATACAGTTAAGGTTGATTTGAATACTACGTGCCAGTTACGTGGTCATTATGCCCGGATTTGTGTGCTTGTCAACCTTGAGGAGAAGCTCATGTCTGGGTTCCGTTTGGATGAGGAGGATTATTTTCTGGAGTATGAGGGTCTCCATATGCTCTGTCGCAACTGTGGCACTTATGGGCATGTAAAGGAGACTTGTCCTGATCTAGGGAATAATCACAGTGGTGAGGGTATTCCAAAGACTAATGGTGATCCAGCAAGCTCTGGCTCAAAGGAACAAGGGCGTGATGCTATTCCCAATTCCTATAGGGATCAATGGCGGACTGTTCAGAAACCGAAGAGGCCAAGAAAAGCTAAGGATGACAAGGAGGGTCCTCAGAAGCAGGGGGTTCAAGGTTCAAGGTTTGCGGTTTTGGCAGAGGAGGTTAATGGTCAGGAGATGAGTGCTGCCACAGTGGAGGTGCAAGGTGTTTCGACTCAAGTAGTGGCGGTGCCATATCCCTTGCAACAGAGTATGTCAGTACGTATGAAAAAGGGTACAAAGAAGGGTAATGGGCAGCAGATTTCAGATAGTGGAGCAGAGAAGGGGGTCCACACTGAGGAAAAGGGTGGAGATAAAAAGCGTGGGGATAAACGTGCACGTGAGAAGAAAACGGGTGAGGTTCTCATGTTAACATATCATGGGGGAAAGGAAGCGAAGGATGTGATGGATGTAGTTGAGGCCCAAAATGATGAGATTGTTGCTGAGGTCCTGGAGTCTTCCATTTTGGCCAACAATGTCGAACCGAAAATTGGGCTTGAGGCAGCCCAAATGGATCTTTTAGATCCAGGAGATTTGGCAGATGAGCTGATGGAGCAGGGTGGAGGCTTTTGGTCCTATTTTGTCAAATGGGCCGTGTGAAGATAAGGATTTGGGTGAAGGGGTCTGCAGCACGGTGGTGCCAGAGACCCAATTTCCCAATTGAGGTTTGTGCAGTTTGTGAGGCCTTTGTCTTACTTTTTAATTTGTATTTAATGATTAACATCATTTATTGGAATGTCAGAGGAGCTAATAATAAATTTCTCCTTAGACGCATTAAAACCATTTGTAGAGGGCCGAAACCTATTATGCTGATTTTGGCTGAGACTAAATGTTTTGATGATCTTTCCCTTCGCCCGCTGTTGTCGTATGGCTTCGACTCTATGGAAATTATTCCAAGCCAAGGCCTGTCTGGTGGAATGGCGATGTTATGGAAAAGCAATTGTATTAAGGTTCAGCTTATTGATACTGATCGCCAATTCTTTCATGCGAGGTGTGAGCTCCCCGATCGGTTGTGGTTCTTTTTAACACCGGTATATGCAATTCCTCATTCGAATCTCAGATCGATTCTCTGGTCGAAGTTGAAAGTGTTGTCAGCTGCTATTTCATTGCCATGGATTGTCTTAGGGGATTTTAACGACATAATGTCTGCCTCCGAGAGAGTTGGGGGAGTCCGCTGCAACCCGCAGCGTCTTAAATGGTTCTCTGATCGAAGCACGGAGTGTGGTTTGTCTGATATGGGTTTTCAAGGCCCTCGATTTACTTGGAGGGGACCGAAGCTTCCTGATCATTCTCGTCTCTTCGAACGCTTGGACAGGGCTTTTGGCAACGCTAGAATGTTCTCAGAATTGTCTGGTTGTTTTATTAAGGTACTCACTAGAACTTCATATTCTGATCATAACCCTCTCATGTTACAATTTCAGGATGAGTTAAGGGTCAACTTGCTGAGACCTTTCAAATTTGAGGCGATGTGGCTCTCTCACGAGTCCTTTGATAGTTTTTTGCTTGATAATTGGAGTACCCAGGAGAAGTTGAATGTGGCTTTGTCTGATTTTCAACTTGCTCTCATTAATTGGAACAAGGATTGCTTTGGGTTGATAGAAGCTAGGAAGAGAAATCTACTTGCGTGTCTTAAGGGGATCCAGAATTTGCCTAATTATTCATCATCTTCCTTTCTTTGCTCTCTAGAAAAGGAGCTTCAGGCAGAACTTGACTTGGTTCTGAGAAGGGAAGAGTTGAAGTGGTTTCAGAAAGCTAGAACGGAGTGGATTGCAAAAGGGGACCGTAATACTCGTTTTTATCATTTGAAGGCAAAGATGAGGCATAGGCGCAATTCGATCTTGATGCTGAAAGATGAGCATGGTAACTGGATTGATGATGAGAATGCATTAAGAGATATGGTTGTGTCTTACTTTCAAAATTTATATCAAGCTGTGGATAGTGATTTTAATTGGTTGACCACTGTTACATCCTTTCCTCCTTTAGTCCCTGAGCTGTTGAAAAATTTGGGGGCTGTGCCATTGAATGAAGAAATTAAGAGAGCTCTTTTCTCCTTAGGGGCATTTAAGGCCCCTGGTTTTGATGGATATCCCCCTATATTTTTCCAGTCTAAATGGAATATTGTGGGTGAGTCTTTATGTAACTTTGTTAAATCTGTGTTTGAGGGGTCTGAGGATTTGAGTGTTCATAATAATATGCTTATATAATATATTGATAATTATATATTCACCAGATTTTGATTAGAATCAAATTTGGGGCCCAAAGTCTAAACCCCCCCCCCCCAAAAAAAAAAAAAAACTTAAATCCTAACGCAATATATGAAAAAACCAAAACAAAAAGCTTCAACCAGTAAGTCTAGACTCTAGAAGACCGTCAACACCGAACTGGACATTTCTAGAGTCCATTATAGACCACCATTTGATTAAAACTTTTCATTAAAAATATACTCCCTCTGATCCTAATTATATGAGCAAATTTTAAAGTTGGTTTTGGTCCTAATTATAAGAGCAAATTATAACTTTTATCAATTTTTTCCTACAATACCCCTATTTATACTTTCTCAATAATAATTAAAGACAATTATCATTTAATAATACACCTTTATATTTTATAAAGTAAATAATGTTTGCAACTCATTAATGTCATATACACCTAAATTATACTTTTCTATATAAAATAAATTTGAGCAATAAAAAACATACTAACTTAAATCCTAACGCAATATATGAAAAAACCAAAACAAAAAGCTTCAACCAGTAAGTCTAGACTCTAGAAGACCGTCAACACCGGACTCGACATTTCTGGAGTCCATTATAGACCACTGTTTGATTAAAACTTTTCACTAAAAAAATATAATAAATTACAGATAAATGTTTCTTGTTTTATCATTATGAAAATTGTATTCAATTTTTTTAAAAAAAATTATGGAAAATTATAATAAAGGACCCAAGAAAAATAATATTGATTAAGAAGGACCATAAAAATGGTAATTATTTTGAAGGATCAGGAATTAAAACATTAAAATAGAAAGACTAAATTACCCCTGAGCCATATTTTCTATATTCTCTCTCATTAAATCATAATCTAAAGTGATTGATGCGAACTTCATCTTAGATCTTCATCCTCCACCATCTCACCTTCTCTTCACCTTCGTCGTAGACGACTTACAACCATCCCAACTCTCAAATCTAGGCTTCAATGAGATTTCAAGGAAATGCGAACTTTCTCAAATTAAAGGTAGCCATCAACTCTTTTGAAAAGGAATGACCGACGTTTTTCACTTCACATCACCTCTACCAACTCCACCATTGACGCGGGCAACACGGGTACAAAAAACATTTTTAAGATCGAACGAAAGAGGTATCGTAAGATTGGATCTGCAACCGGTCTTGTTCCAGGCGGTCTTAAAAGCCTGTAACTTTTTAAGATCGGATGAACAACCGGTCTTAAAAATTTAGACCAAACTTTTGAAATATCCGATCTTAAAAGTATTTCAAAATAAAATAAAAAAAAGAATAAATATCTTATTTGGTCCCTGGAAAAAAAAACACGGACCCCTTTTTCGTCCCAGGGACTAAAATGGGACATTTTTATGGACTAAAAAGGGGTTTTTGGAAATTTTCGAGGGACCAAAATGGGGTCCTTTTTTGAAAATTCATCATTTTCAGGGACTAAAACGGGGTTTCGTTGTTTGAAGGACCAAAATGGGGTCCGTGTTTTTTTAAGAGACCAAATAGGGTATTTACTCTAAAAAAGATTTTAAAAAAAACTCAAATGAAACAACCGGTTCCAAATCACCAAATCTTGCAACATTTTGAATGTCCCTCCGTCATCAACGACGGAGAACCAAGAGAAGATTGGAAGTAATACCATCAAGAAAAACAAAAAAGAAGAGAAGATTGGAAGCAACACCAACAAGAAAAACAAAAAAGGCAAAGTTCAAAAATAAAAAAATAAAACAAGAAATAGAAATCATTCACCATGAAAATTGAATTTGAATCAATATAAAATCAGAGGTGAAATTGAAGTCCGGATCTACAAAAAAATCACAAGCTTAAAGCAACCAAATTTGAGCAAGATCCTCTTGTTGGTGTTGGCGAAGCTTCAAGCAACCAAAATCGAAGTCCAAATTTAAGCAGGAGCGATCAAGGTACGTAGGAACAAACAGCCTTAAGCAAGAAGAGATCTAGGTTTGATTTTAAGCCGGATCTATGCGAAGACAGCGTGAGAGGAGCCATGGATCGAAGAGGAAGGAGCCGCCGTCGTCCAGAATCCTCAAAGCAGTACGCTTGTGTCGTTGCTGAGGATTGGAGTCGATGCCATCGCAAAACCCTCGAAGCATCTCACAACCAACGTTGCCAAGGATTTGATTGTGTGACTCTTGGGACAACTTACGAAGATTGCGAGTAGATTAGAGGAAGAGGATGATATTCTTGCTGAGGATTTGACCCGTGAGGCTCTTGGGACACTCGTTGAATCTATAACTAAGCAAATATTATATCACCAACGAGACAAGCACACTCACAAACTTAACAGGTTTAGCGAATTTAGCTCCTTTTTTTTTATTACACTTTTAAGACCGGTTGTTTGTAAAAACCGGTCTTAAAAGTGTTCTATTTATTTACGAAATTGCCACCTGTCATACTTTTAAGATCGGATATTTATAATCTAGTTTTAAAAGTGTTCTATATATTTACGAAATTGTCATTGCTCATACTTTTAAGACCGGATCTTTTATAATCTAGTCTTAAAAGTGTTCTATATATTTATGAAATTGCCACTGGTCATACTTTTAAGACCCGATCCTTTATAATCCGGTCTTAAAAGTGTTCTATATATTTACGAAATGCCACCGGTCATATTTTTAAGACTGGATCCTTTATAATCCGGTCCAAAAAGTTCTTTATATTTACGAAACTGCCATCGTTCATACTTTTAAGACCTGATTTTTTATAATCCGGTCTAAATGAGGCGGTCTTAAAGCTCTTTTTTATACTAGGGAACCTTCATTCTCAGCCTCTAAGTTAGGGACATCGCATCCAATTCGTATTAGTTGTTTCAAATCTAATATCCACACTCCTTGTTCTAAAGTCCCCCCCCCCCCCGGAAAAAAAAAAAAGCAGTGCCGACTTCTTCGATTTATTGATGGTGACAATTATCTTTAAACAATTGATGTCTTTGATATTTTTGGAATAAAGTAATCATTCAGAAAGCTCCACCACGACGAACTTAATCATTCGGATAAAATAATGAAAAGGACGCTCCTTCACAATGTCATGAAAAAAACCATTAGTTTTGCACATAATAAGAAAGCCTTTCAATTATCCAGCTAGCTATTAAGAAAACACAGGTATTGCAATGACAATAATGATCACCATTAGTTTTACACATTCTGATTTGGTCTCTATTTATCATTATTTATCAATCACTCCAGATTCTGATTTAATTAGAGAAAATTAAGGAAATCTAGCTAACGGCAATTCAGTTTTTCTATTTTAAAGTTTTAATTTCTAGTCCTTCAAAATAATTACCATTTTTATTGTCCTTCTTAATAAATATTATTTTTCTTCGGTCCTTTATTATAATCTTCCCTTTTTCTTTTGAGAAATTTTCCTCAAACATTGATTCAATTATTTTATTTTTTTGGGCATAAATAAAATCAAAACTTTAATCAATCAAAAATTGATGTTCAGCGTCGTCCACTTTACACTTTTCTCGGGTTAATAAATTATACCTAGTGCAAAATAATAAGATACATATCGACATGGCTCGACTCGATATGAGAATAGAACGACAAGAAAAAAATAATTCTTTACTTGTGAAATGTGATTTATGCTCTAAATACAAAATATAATAAAGTATACAAAATAACTCTCAACTTAAGAAATGTGTTTTATACATCATAAACTTCTCTTCAGCCAATAAGTTATAAGTAGATAAACCTCTTAAATATTTTAAGTCATTTGCAGATAAATAATAAGAAAAAGTAATAGTATAAGCGTTATTTGCATAAATGTAAAAAATTAAGGAAATTTAAAGTTTCACATATTAAGACGAAGATTACATTTTTTATATAATTTAGATGTAACAATATATGTTGATTACAAGTGAGGCTTACAGCCTAGGAAACTGATGAACCAGTATTTTTGTTGTTTCGTAAGCTATTAATGGTAGGTAAAAGTCTTTTAAAAAGAATTTAAACCACAAACTTAAAGATCCTATATTGTGCAAGAATATAATAACTCGATACACTTAAATATAGTAGAATAAATAATATAAAATTTGGACCTTAAGAACTAAAAATAAATACAAGGAATTTATTAGTGTCCAACGAGAAGCAGCAAAGAAACATCTTTTCTTGAACAAACACATGTGAGGACTGCAAGACATGGAAAAAAGGGAAATGCCAAGTAAGATAAGAAAATGAAAGAGTAAAGGAAGGAAAAAAAGCTGGAACTATCCATGAAGAGAATAGTAGAGTTACAGGTAAATCCGTACATAGCTTGATTTTGTTGATAAGGAAACCGATTATTTATTCAAACGATACGAACATTGGTATGTGTGCAAGCCCAGGCCAATTAAAACCCTCTAATTGTTGTCCGTATCTTTCCTTTAAACCAGAGCAGTTGTTAAGCCATATCCCTTGCAATGATGTGAGACTTCCAATAGACTCTGGAAGTGATGCCAACGAAGTGCAATTGTTAAGCCATAGCGCATGCAATGATGTGAGACTTCCAATAGACTCTGGAAGTGATGCCAAAGAAGTGCAGTTGTTAAGCCATAGCCATTGCAATGATGTGAGACTTCCAATAGATTCTGGAAGTGATGCCAAAGAAGTGATGTTTTGAAGCCATAGCCCTTGCAATGATGTGAGACTTCTAATAGACTCTGAAAGTGATGCTAAAGAAGTGCAGTTGTCAAGCCATAGCCCTTGCAATGATGTGAGACTTCTAATAGACTCTGGAAGTGATGCTAAAGAAGTGCAGTTGTCAAGCCATAGTCATTGCAATGATGTGAGACTTCCAATAGACTCTGGAAGTGATGCCAAAGAAGTGCAGTTGTTAAGGCATAGCCCTTGCAATGATGTGAGACTTCTAATAGACTCTGGAAGTGATGCCAAAGAAGTGCAGTTGTCAAGCCATAGCCCTTGCAATGATGTGAGACTGCCAATAGACTCTGGAAGTGATGCCAAAGAAGTGCAGTTGTCAAGCCATAGCTCTTGCAATGTTGTGAGACTCTCTATCCACTTTGACAAGCATTTACCATGAAATCTGGCAACACGTAGTATCTTGATTGTGTGAGGCGGCTCTAAAGCTTCTAAAATCATCTCATCCTTGGGCTTGTCTCCTTCCATAAATTCTTCATCAAGAGAAAATAACGACCACGTTAAGCTCAATGATATTTCATGTGAAGAAGAAACTTTGATGACTCAACCTCCTCAATATTACTCCGCTGCCTTTCTAAGTTTCCAATTGTTAATTCTCCCCTTAACGAAATCAGTTTAAGTAGCTCACTGATCCTCGCACCGCCACCATTCCTTTTTTCGACCACAAATGTTGTCAATGTCTGGAGATTAGTCAAACTTCCCAAATCGCGTGGCGTACATATCAGGTTATCACAATCATCCAGTTCAAGATTTCTGAGGCTTATCAATCTCTTCATATCTCTGGGCAATTGTGTTAAATTTTTACACCCATTAAGTCTTAGACTCAACAAGTTATGCAACTTGGTAATTCCTCGTGGGAGCTTTTTAAGTTCCAAATTCCCACTTAAATTAAGATATCTCAATTGCTTCAAGTATCCTATACTCTCTAGAATTGGCAACCATTTCCTAAGATCCAATGCACGCAAATGCTTTGGAAGTGATGTTGTAGACCGGCAAATTGGTTTAGAAAATCTTGACGGAGAGCAACTTGGAATGAAGTCCCACTGCCCTATTGGCGATAAAATTGTTCTCACTCTTGTTGTCTTGACATTACCAAATTGAAACTTCCAAGCCCCATCAAAATGACTTGACACGTGACGAATCCCATCACCAATGTTCTCTTCTTCTATCTTTTCACTTTTGACGACGTAACACTCATTTTTAGTGATTGAAAGTGCTAGATCATGTATGAGGTCATGCATCTTGCACTTCTTTATCTTACCAAGGGAATCTCGTTTCACATCTTGAAACAAGCACCTTGACAATAACTGCATAAAGTACCCATCCCCAACATCTTCCAAGACCTTATTTGTATTTGGAATGAACCCCTCAGCTATCCACATCTGAATTAGCATTTTTCTCTCAATTTCATAATCTTTTGGAAACAAAGAGCAAAATGCAAAGCAATTTTTCAAATGGGAGGGAAGATGATCATAACTAAGTTTAAGGATAGAAAACATAGACAAGACTCCGTTATCATCAGAACCTATATTTGCAAGTTCTTGATCCCTAAAATATAACCATTCACTCACTCCTAACTTTTTGGTGAACAATAGGCTACCAATGGTTCTTATTGCAAGGGGAACTCCAACACATTTGCTCACAATATCCTTTCCAATACCTACCAATTCTTCATTATCAGGTTCTTTCCCTTCCCAAAAAGCCACCCTTCGAAATAGCCCCCAAGAGTAGTTTGCATCCAAGCCTTTTATGGAAAAAAGAAGCAGCGGATGTGTGCCCATTATTTGTGCCACTTTCTCACTACGTGTGGTCACAATGATCATGCTTCCCTTTTTTCCTCCCTGCAACAGGCTTTCCAATGCATGCCATTTCTCACGCTCCTCATTCCAAACATCGTCTAACACAAGCAAAAAACGTTTCCCCCCAATCATATTTCTTAAATCCTGTGCCGCTTGCTCCAACGTCTCTTGTTCCTGCCCCATTATGTTTTTTTTTTTTTGGTCGAATGCCCGATTATGTTTTGAGTTACTCTCTTAATGTTAAATTTCTTATCAGGGGATTCATCATCAGACACACAAACCCACTTCATTAGCTCAAAATGACTTTTGATAGCCTCATCGTTATAGACTTGTTGAGCAAGTGTAGTCTTTCCCAATCCCCCAATCCCAACTATGGCCACTACTGAAAAGTTATTATTTTTTACAGCATCAGGAGGGTTTAAAAGGTTACTAACAAGACGCTTCCTGTCCTCATCTCTCCCTACGACATCTTCCTCCCTCACAAACGACTGGGTTTCCCTCCCTTCATAACTAGACTCAATGGAAGAGATTTGAATCAAATTCAAAGTGTTCTTCTCATTGGAAATGCCATCAAGTTTCTTCCTGATGTCCTTGATTTTACGACCCATTTTAGCAGCAGAAACAATTCGATTGGATTTGGAGAAGAATACACATACCTCCTTCACCATTTTGCCTTTGGTCATCACTTTCCTTGCAAGCTCATCAGCTAAGTAGGCATCCAACAAGTCATCAGCATCAAGCAGCACATCTTTCAGTTTCTGTAGCCAATCACTGATGAGATGAGTTTTCGTGGCCTTCGTCTCTGCATCAAGAAGTACGGCTTTGATTGCGGTGACCATGCTCTTCATGCTCTCCAGATCATCTTGGAAGTTGCAAATGAGCTCAAGCTCCTGAGAAGCCAGACGACCCAATAGCCCAATGACTTTATCAGCAATGGCTTCCATTGATTCTGTGGCAAATGTAATTTGACGGGGTTTATATGAGGAGAGTAATATGAATAATTGTTGGGTGATATATGTGATTACGTACCTAAATGAAGCGCGCATATATATATATATATAGAGAGCCTTGTTTTGGATGCTTGCTTCATGAGAGCAACAGAATATTTGATGCTTCTGTTATTCAACAAAGTTAAGGACCAAATTCTTTTCTCTACTTATAATAAACAATTGATGCAAGGCTGTTGGTTAGAGAGAAAAGAATACAACGATTCTCATAATGGTTTTAGAAATAGCTTCATACAAGTAACCTATGTGTTTGTTCGTTCTATCTCGATCAAATTAATCAAATTAATAGGATCTATCAACTTTTGACTATTTTAAAGAGTTTAACAGAAAATGCCAAAATTGCAATAACATTTCTAATGGGAATGTTAATGGAAAGCGGACAGTTATTTTTGTCTACAAGGAAATTAAAAGTTAGTTGTATAAAACCGGTAATGGGATTAGAATAAGATTAGAAAGAAAGAAAAAGAAAAAGAGAGATGCCTTATATTTCTCAAAGTGAAAATATATGCTTATCTCATTCGAGGAAAAGGCATAAATTCTGATACTTGTCTTGCCCATGCGTGCAAGTTTCAAACATTCAAGATATTGTCATCATCTGAGACAGAGACGCCTGAATCTGTCTTCATCTTACAAGATATTGACTGCTTGTTTATGTCTGCTTGCCCTCTCGAATGGGAGAGGTAAGAGTGGAACTTTTCAAATTTCTGCCATACATAACTCTCTCTCTATATCTGTTTGGGTTGTTTACCAATCCTTCCATTATTAAGTCTTTCTGCTTCGATTGATGATCGGTATCCATCTGAATCATATTATATTTTTCCTGGTTACTGTTAATGATTGTGCTGTGAAAATATTTATTCATATTTGTAGATAGCCAGGTTTTGGGGTGTTTTTTCTCTTATTATGGAACTATTTCTTTATTTTTGGATATGGAGATGCGATAATTTTTTCTTGAAAATTTCAAGGAGGTTGAAGTACCCAATTTATTATGCTAATAGTAGTGAGGGAAGTTGGCAAGTCCTTAGAAATGGTGTGTTATGTTAAAGTTTGAGTTCAATTTATTTTTCAATTTCTGATGTCTGATTTTTATTTGCTTCAGGTACACTATGGATTTTATTATGTATACCATAATACAACTTTGCGTCCTGCAAATTTTTTTTTTTTTTTGATATGAAACTTTGCGTCCTGCAATTTTACATGCTGTTAGAAGAGCAAAGAAATTTTATGGAGATATTCAAATTATTGTGACAGGGCATTCGATGGGTGGGGCAATGGCAGCATTTTGTGGACTTGATTTAACGGTAATTATAATTTGGGATATTTTTTATTTGACTAGGCATCAAATTTTATGGCTTCAAGTTCTCTCTAATTCCTTTGCATAGTTAGTCTGTGTTGTGCTTTCTGGTAGGCATCCAATTTCATGTGAAATGGTTGTTGCACTTATTGAAAAATGGGTTTGTCTGTGTGTCAAACATAGAATTCAACTTTTTAATCAATGTAATTTTACTTCAGAAGTAGTATGGAATAATTTGAAGCGAAGTTTTTTATTGTTATGTTTTTCCTGGACCATGATTTTATGCTTCAACTTCACGATTGTCCTTATTATAAAGATGAAATAGCATACATGTTTTCTTTTGCATGTTTGCAGGTCAATCAAAATGCCCAGGATGTTCAGGTTATGACATTTGGACAACCCCGTGTTGGCAATGCTGCTTTTGCTTCTTATTATAGCCAACTGGTGCCAAAGACAATCCGAGTCACAAATGAGCATGATATGATTCCTCATTTGCCTCCATACTATTCTTATTTCCCCCACAAGACATATCATTACTTCCCAAGAGAGGTATGCCATGGCATATTGATGATTGGAGTCATAGTATTTGCCCATTAAACCTGTAATATTTTCCTCAACTCAAAGTAACCCTACGTGGTTGTCTGTGGAAATATCAACTATCAAGAATGACCATGTTACATGCAGTATACCTTTTAGTGTTAATATTAGCTCTAGTTGTACCCTGAAAAATCTCCCGAGGATGTCCACCTGCTTAACTATTGGCCATCAAGGGAGCTGACAATTGCATTCGTTGTCATAGATCATGTAATCAGAAGTATCGCCTGTGTGCTAATTTGTGATGACAATGTAATTTCATACCTAGTTTAGGTTTGACTCATCAAATCTGCTGTTGTATGTCCACTGTCCAGCAGTGGGAGAGATTTTGGATTATAAAATTCTCAATAGATATTTTATAAGCCTCCTCAATATGCTTTTCAGCTCCTTGTAAAACACAAAATTTTCAGATGTTGGCTATGCTGCTTTGATTATGACCTATTCTCCTGGTTTCAAGTGGAAATTGACTAAGATACAGCACTTGACTTTATAGTTTGTTTACCAGTTCATAAAAGTGGGAAATTATGGTGGACTGCAGGTATGGCTTAATAGCATGAGATATGGAAGTCTTGTTTATAAAGCCGAGAAAATTTGCGATAGCTCCGGTGAAGATCCATCTTGTAGTAGGTAAAGTCATTATTTTGTCATTATGTCATTGAAATCATAAAATCTGTAAAATTTTGCTTCTATTTTGTTGGGCGTAACAAGTATTGGGATAGAACTTAATTATAAGAGAAGGGCTAAAGAAAGTCCAGGGGCCAATTCTGATCAGAATGCTCTAGAGATAGAGGGGCAAAATGGGAATAATATTGTGTAACGATTTACTGACATTGTCAGGTAGTGGGAGTGCAATATAGAGAGGAGAGGGGGGACTTTGTTGTAAGCAACTGGTGGTTAGTGAGGAGAGTGAGTCTGGTCTCTCAAACACCAGGCTGTGTGGTTTCTTTTTGGTTGTTCTTGCTGTTCTTGAGTTGCTGTGTGTGTGGGCTTTCTTGTTAGAAGGAAGTATAAGGGTTGTATTCTCTCATTTTCCCTTTATTAAAGAGGATACACAGTGAATATGTTCCATACTGTTCTGTTTTACTTGCTGGCTCTTAACATATTTGTATGCGTGGTGTATGATTAAACTGGTGAGGGAGCTTCTAGCCATTTTGCACAATTAGCTGTGGCCTAGACAAAATACTAGAGACGATGGTTCAAATTAAACTTATGATAAAAATTCATTTGGCTTCGCAGATCAGTGAGTGGAAATAGCATCTCAGACCACTTAATCTATTTTGGCTTTCCAATGCACTCAGATTCTTCAACATGCAGATTTCTGATGGATCCACATGTTCTAGGTTATAGTGTCAGAGATCAAGGAGGAAACTTAATCTTTTCCAGAGAACCTGCAGCTTCCCTTCTAGAATATAGCACCGGCATTGAAAATTCAGGGAAAGCATCCTAGTGTTGATTGAATCCAAATTTGATGTGTATATAGCATGGGTTGTGCGAGAGATTGGCTGTGGAGGTATTCTCCTTGTGCATTGTTAGTATCCTGTCAGATGGCATGATTCATTAAAAAGATGAATCTTGAAGAAATTTGACAGAATTGAAAGAGTTTATTCACATGGTAAAAGTGAACAGATTCTGTACATATTCTCACCTTTGTAAATATGTGACAAGGACTCATTTTTAGGTAAAATTCCTAGTGAGCTTGCTGATACATTCTTCTCTTCTGTTCCTGTTTTTGGGGAATTATTATAAGGTCCCAAGTAAGGGATTTAATAAAATATGTGAAATAATTGTATTTGAAGATCTAATTATGTGGGTAGTGTTTGTGTTGTAAAAATCCAAATTGTCCGTTTTTAAGGCTATGCATGGTTTGGGGGGAGGGGAGGGGAGGGAAAAGGGAGAGAAAGAAAAGTTATTTGTGGTGGGGCCCACATGAGTTTTCCTCTCCTTTAAATTTTTTTCCTTACATTTTCCCTCCCCTCCCTCACCCTCAAACCAAACAGAGCTTAAAGGACAGTTTAGCTAACAAATATGTCAAAACCGCGCATAGAAATTTTATTCTAGTCTTGACAAGAGTTCATTAAATTCCTGTAAGCTTATAATTCATTCAATATTCAACTTTCTGTGTCATGAATGATAACTTACAATGAATTCATATTGAGTATTTTGTATTAGTAGGAAGTTAGTTCTGAATGACAATAAAAAATAACAACTTTCAAGATCATGAATGACAAAAACATATTTAAAATTTTTTGAGCAATTTGTGTTTGTAGGAAGTTGGCACTAAATGACAAGTATATAATAAACAACAACAACCTTGAGTATACTTCTTTCATCCCTAATAAATGAGTTAGATAAAAAATTTATAGAAATCAAGAATATTAGTTAAGCAGTTAAGAAAATTAGTTAAATTATTATTTATAAAAGTTATGTTGATTCTCATGTAGTACCCCTTTTAATCACTTGTTTACTCACTTGCTAAAAAAATCCTCTTAATTTGTGCAATCAAATTTATTAAAAGGTTAAGGAGCGATTTGGCTAACAAACTATTGGCTTAGAAGCGTCCAGCGCAATTAACTTTTAAGTGGACCAAAAATACAAAAAACTTTTAAAAATGTGCACCCATCACAATGAACTTTTAAAAATGTGCAATCAACACACAACGTCGTTAGAAAAAGATAATTTCTGTTATCTAAAGTGCAGATTGGCTAACAAACTTTTACTCCAAGAACGCTCAGCACAAAAATCTTTTACTTAGGAGCGCCTAGCACAAAATTCTAAATTTCACTAAATTAAATAATTTTTTTTCTCAATTGTCATTGTTCAAAAACTACTTGTATGGTTATCTATGGACAAAAATTACTCATTTGCTAAAAAAAACAAAACTTTTCATTAAAAACATAATTATATGATTTAAATAAAACTCAAGGTGTTTATAATTTATTATATATGTTAAAAAAACAAAAATTATATGATTTGTTTTTATTTTAGAAGGAATTTATGTGATTTAATTAATTCATTTAATGTTAATAAAATTTAAAAAATCTATTACTGAATAGAAATGAAATGAGTTTAATTTTTATTTTTATAAAAAGAGCTTAATGGATAGTAACGTTGATACTTAATAATATAAATCTGGCAAGTTTATGATATATTTGTTAATTAAATGATCTATTGATTATATGAATATGAGACTTGTTAAAAAAAATTAACTTAAGAGGTTTGATTAAGGACAATTTAATAATGGGTTAAAAAGCAATTTGACCAACGAATTTTTAATTTTTTTTAGGTTATTTTTTTTTCCAACAAATCTCATATTCATATAATCAATAGATCATTCAATTAACAAATATATCATCAAATTGCTGGATTTATATTATTAAATATCAACGCTGATATCCATTAAGCTCTTTTTATAAAAATAAAAATTAAATGCATTTCATTTCTTTCCGGATATAATAGATTTTTTAAATTTTATTAACATTAAATGAATTTTTTAACTCACATAAATTTCTTCTAAAATAGAAATAAATCATTTAATTGTTTTTGTTTAACATATAAAATATAAAAGACCTTGAGTTTTATTTAAATCATATAATTATGTTTTTAATGAAAATTTTTGTTTATTTTAGCAAATGAGTAATTTTTGTCCATAGATATCTATACAAGTAGTTTTGAATAATAACAATTGAGGAAAAAATTATTTAATTTAGTGAAATTTAGAATTTTGTGCTGGACGCTCCTGAGTAAAAGTTTTTTGTGCTGGGCGCTCCTGAAGTAAGAGTCCATTGGCCAATCAGCACTTTAGATAACTGACGTTATCTTTTTCTAACGGTGTTGTGCTAACTACACATATTTAAAAGTTTATTGGCATTTTTGATCCACTCTTAAAGGTTAATTGTACTGGACACTCCTAAGTTAATAGTTTGTTAGCCAAATTGCTCCTTAACCCTTTATTAAAAAATATAAACATATGAGATAAAATAAATTAAAGTCTTATATTCATGACCAAAGCAAACACGTAAACTAACTCTTATATTTATCACAAAAGGCTGTGGTTAACAACATCAAAATCACAAATGAAAACTGCTTGTATTGAAATTAGGTTTAGAATATTATATAGGCAAAATTATTTTAGAGTACTTGTACTTTTTCTTGATTTTTAATGGGAAAATTAAATGCAGGTCCCAAGGAACAAAAAAATTATAAAAAAGTCCCCTTAAAATCATCAAATTACACAGAAGTCCCAAAGGACTTTTTTGATATTATTTATATGAAAATAAAATCCAGGTTTTTAAATGTTGTTGTAAACACATGCATTTCCTGTTGTAAATACTTGCATTTTCTTTTGTAAATAGTCATATTTTAAATTTTATTGTAAATACAACACTTCTTATTGTAAATATAGGCTTTTTTTTGTTATTGTAAATGACCACTCTAGTTCAAAAGCCAACTGTTTAAATGTTGTTGTAAATATGGACATTTCCTGTTGTAAATATGGTTTTTTTTTTTTTGGTAAATGGTCAGATGTTTAAATGTTGTTGTAAATATAGGCATTTCCTGTTGCTAGTACAAATAATATAAAAAAAGTCTTTTAGGATTTCTATGTAATTTTGTGATTTCATGGGACTTTTTTGTAATTTGCTTTGTTCCTTGGGACCTATGCGTAATTTTTCCATTTTTAATTTGGTATTTGTGTTTTTTATTTTTAATAAATTCTTTAACTTTATTTTGTTAATACAATTAGTTCATATACAAACTAATGGCGCTAACTGAACAAAGTTACATAGGCGAAAGGTGCTAACAAAACAACATTAAAGGACTTAATAAAGGAAAAAGGTACACGTGCCAAATTAAAAATTAAAGAAAAATATAGGTACATGCAAAACGATTTTCCTTGTTATATCAGTAGGAAGTTACAACCGAAAATTTTATGCTACAAGTCTTTTAGGGAAAACCTTTAATTATTATTTTTTTAAAAAAAGAATTAAATGACAAGTTTAGAGTAACAAATAACTTTTGACTATATGCTTGTTTGGAGTACTTAAAATAAGTATTTTTGCACTTTATGAAATGGTTACCTGGACAACGTAGAACCACTTAAAATAAGTTCATTCAGGCTTCTATTTAGAGGTAGGAGTTAAATTAGCAAAAGAATAATAAATAACAACTTCCTTTATAATCAATAACAATTACTCCTTCCGGTCTCAATTATAAGATTAGGTTGATTTTTTTTTAGAAATTAATAAAATTTAATAAGTTATTTGATCATCTTATATGTTGTGTATCCTTAGATTATATATTAGTTTATTAGTCAAACCAATTAGTTTGGAGGGAAAAAAAAAAGAAACACAAATACTTCAAAGTAATTTAATTAGATTCCTTAATTTCTACAAAAAAATCAACTTAATGTTATAATTAGGACCCGAGGGAATAATATCTTCAAAGTAACTAGCAATTCATGTGGCTGTATAAACTAGGAGTGGGAATAGGTCAGGCCCCTATCAAGCGGCCTACAGCCTGGCCTATTTAGGGCCTGGTCAGGCCTGGCCTGTTTGTCAAAGAGGTCAGGCCAAAGCCTATTTAAAAGCCTATATGTGTAAATAGGTTAGACCTATTTTTTTAAGGCCAGACCTGTAAGCCTTCAGGCCTAACCTATTTACACATTAAATAAATATATTTATATTTGTATAATATAAATAATATAATATTTATTTTTCATTCTCATATTTATATAGATTTTGATAGGTTTAAAGTGAGTAAAGCCTTTTTATGGCCTTTACGGCCTGTAAAATGAGGCCTTTTTAAAGGCCTATATTGTAAGTAGGCCTTTAAAAAAACTTCAGGCCTTGTGAAGGCTCAGGTCTGAGCCTAAAAAAAAGTCTGCATTCAGGTTCAGGCCCAGGTTCAGGCCTTTTGTCGCCATTACAGGCTCAGACCTATTTAGTCAAAGCCTGACCTAGCCTGGCCTATTTCTATACCTAGTATATGAAAAGACACTTCCTCACATGATAACAATTAACCTTAAAGTTTTCTTAAACGGGATTAGTAGGTCATTATGGAAATCTTCCCTTTTCCAAAGTACACACCTCTGGGTCCAGGGCACAAAGCTCGCCCACAAACCCACTACTAATGTTGTTAAAATCGAGATCCTATATAAGATCGGGAGAGGGTATGAAGATCGTAACTCGTGGGATCGACACGGATCGTAAGATCCTATTACCTAAGATATAAAGTTATATTCAATTATATATATGTATCTAAAATAATTAATATCAATAGTAAAACTCATAAACCTAATATAAAAGTAACAATAATTGTGAAGGCAATATATAACAGTGATGGTGTGCCTTCAGGCCATCTTTCCATCTTTTATATTGATTTTAATTTAATTGTTTTTCAAGTCATGTTTTGTAAGAGAAATTGATTTTAATTTTATATTGATGTTTTTCAAGTCATCTATTAAACACAATTTAATTGTTTTTCAAATCCACTTTTCTTCACTGTCATAAAGCTTACACGGCCAGATCATTGTACTATCCTTTCGTCCTTTATCTGCTTTGTGGCCAATGGTATTAGCTGCTTGAAAAATCCACTTCAAGGTTTTGGTCTCTTCCATGGTATTTGCTGCTTGTGTCTCCAATTTGCACTCAACTTTTCTGAGGCCTGAGCCATGGAGTCTCTGGCCACACTGCATCACTGTCGCCCTCTCTTCGATTGTCACTCCATCATCTTCCTCCTTCACTGTCAACTCCCATATCTTTCGTCTCGTTCAGGTCTCTACTAGCCCAAGTTTCGCCATCAAAACTCTCATCTTCCTCTTTCAAATCATACCTTGGTCTCTTCAGGATCGTGCGATACCAGCGATCTCTACGCTTTACTCGTCGATCCTATCGTTCCAAGGTTATCTACGATTTCTGTAGCTGGGTGGATCGGGTGGTTTCTAAAAATCGCGATTTCATGCAATCTTACGAGCTGAAACGCGATTTTCATAACAGTGCCCACTACAGAAAATCCATCACTCAGGGCACAATTATCGAGCAGAAGATTTATAGCCCACAAAAAAAAAATCTACACAAGACAACGGTCACAAGGATATAATAGTGGATCCACGATGATATGATAATGTATAAAATCAGGCCTTCGAAAACTTAACAGTCATCCAAAAGTGGTTAAGTAGTATTTCAAAATATGAGGGCCCTATGATGGCAATATATAGATCAATACAACACTAATACCAAAAAGAGGCCTACGAGTTTCACGACGTCTATGCCTTTGGTAGCTTCCCTTGTCCTCTACTAAGATTAGAGGTCTCGCCTGAAAAAAAAATTAATAATGACGGGGTGAGACATAAAGTTCCTGTAACCGAAATCAATTTATCAAATATGCAAGAAAGGATTGCAAGTCAGAGAAGCAGGTTTATTAATAACATACTAATAATAACTTCAATAATTAAATAACCACAAATAAAACAATTAATACATAATAACCGTAACAATTAACCATCCCCACTCATCCATCCTGCTCCTCCTTATCTCCTCGAGGACGTGGATCAGCCTATCAGTGCTAGTATACCCGGCCAAGGTTAGCTAGTCACTTCAAGAATACTGTCCCCTCCCATGTCACCACCAATATACCGTAACAGGGAGGTGTCCGCCCAAAACACTCAACTCCAATTTCGGGCCAGGAATGAGAGAGCCGATGGGCACAATTTCACCCTTAATCTCTTCCGCACAACCCAACATATCCCACAATAAAAGAAATAATGTAATACTTAAAACTTTCAACTACAATTTATTAAATTACTATTCCATACACATCACCTCACAACAAACATTTTAACCATCACAACAATAACAATTCCAATAATAATAATCACTTAAATACATAGATTGAAAATACACTGCTTCACTGAATTAATTTCATATTCACACATATACATAATTTTTCAAAACACATACAAGTAGTAGTATATATGAAAGTAAGACTTAGAAAATACCTCACAGCCCAAAACAAGCATATAAAATAAATTAACCCCGGTTACCTCAATTCCAAGCTTAACCTTAGCGTGAGGTGCACAACCCGTACAATCACCGCTCACCAGAAGGCTCTACATTATCACAATTATAACTTATAATTTCCACTAAACAAATGCAAATTCTAATTATAATAATATTATTTATCACTATTTATTTATTAAAAAAAATATTAAGAAGGGTCATCTTTGGCTAACTTAAGACCTACCAAAAATTCAGCTTCTAACTTTTCTGAGACTTTAGAAAATTCATAACTAAACCTATACAACTCCAAATGGAGTGACTCCAATTTCTACTTAAATCTTGATTAGTCTATTTTCATAAATTAAAGTCACAAGGTTAATTTATGGTTTGAGAAAATTCCCAAACTTCTAAAAATGCAAGCCAAATACCAAGTTTTCTGAAAACCTTTCATAAATATGACTTAACTTCCAAAAATCATAACTAACATTGTAGACCTCCGTTTTAGGTGTTCTTTGGCTTGATGGAAAGGTTCAGATGTCTACTATTTACTGTAAAAATTTCAAGATTAAACTAAAATGTTTGTCATTTCAAAATCAAGCTCAAAAATCGCTGGTCACCAAAAGTTTCAGAAAAACATTTCAGATTTTGGCTAAACTTTGGAAAATCATATCTCCCTCGATTCTTATCGGAATTCGACGAATTACCTATCAAATTAAACCTCTATGTGTCTAGTATTTAACTGGAAAATATCACAATTTTATGATTTTGTTTGGTCAGTTCAAAATCCAACGCCATCCACTGACTCCAAAAACCACCAGGAATTTTCCAGGTTTTTGACTCAACTTTGAAAAATCATAACTTGAGCTACAGATCTCCGTTTTGGGTGATTCAAAGCTTGATGTAAAGTTTGTTATGTGGACTATATGTCCACAAAATTTCAGATTTAAATGAGTTCATTTGCCCTAGTTTTGCTTTAACTAAAGTTCACTGCTCCAGAACACTAAAACTCCAAACTCACATCAGTTTCCTATTCAGCCATGCACATACTACGTTTTTAGCAGTTCCTTTCATCTCTTTCATGCACCGCATATTTGCGTTGAAACTTTGATGATAGAAAGCAACCTTAGTTTACTCTAAATATACTCATGTCCAGCGAATACTCACGCACAGCAACTATATGGCGCTGCATAGGTTTGTTTTAATATATATAGCTACCTATTAACCTATATGGACACACCCACCATGAGGGCTTAGCATGAATATATACCTATCCGAGCAAGGTTTGTTTTTCCTATTTCTTCTCAAATCAGTGCCACGTGTGTGTGTGTGAAGTTTGGGCTGACAGGTGCATACGGTTACATACATATAAACGCCAAGCAGATGCAGCAGTGTTAATGTATATATGTTTTATTTTAACCACTTTGGGCCTTTGGGATTCAAAAAGCGTATATCATTAATCTATTTTAGCGATGCAAACCGTCCCCCGATTCAGTTTTTATTTGTAGAGAACTTATAATATTAATCCCTATAGCTCCATACTCAAAGGTTTGTGTTGAGAAAGTGACGAGAGTTCAATGAAAAGAGACCTGATAAGTACCTTCGTTTCAGGCTTGCTCAACGTTTTGTCTCTTTCTCCTTCCCTGGATACAGTCACCTCTGTTTTCGACGGGTTTAAACAGAGCACACCCACAGCCAACTTCAACGTTTTCTCTCTTCCTCCTTCTAGTTTCTGTCTCTCACTCTCGGGCTGGTTGAAGCACACCAACGATAAGAACAAAGAGTCTGGTTTTATAATGAATTAAGGGTCCAGTCCGAGGTGGGTTATCCAGCGGTCTGTGAGATGGCGTTTCTGGTTTTTCCTGTCTTGCGTGGGCGGCGCAGTGTTTCTCTCCTTTCCTCCATTGTGTTTCGAGTTTTGGCGCAATAGTCAGAGAAAGCTGATAACGTCTTCCGCTGCCGAGGTTTCGTGTTGCAGTGATGAACGCGTGGCTAGATTACACCAGTTTGTTTTCAACTAAATGAAGCTAATGGAATGGTTCAGTTGTTGGTTCATTTCGGTTTGAGCAGAGACTGAATAACGGATGGTTTTGGGTTTTAAACACATATGGGCTTGTGGGAGGTGCTTGCTAGAATTGATATATGAGGTGGAGTATTGGGCCCTTTTTTTTTTTTTTTTTTTCCTTCAGATCATAAGAAATAAAATCCCAAATTAGGATTTATGGTTTAAATTATTTCTTAGTTAATAAATCCTACTTGAATTTAGTCTTTCCTAAAATTTTCAAGGACAATAAGCCCTATAATTTAAGTAATTAATCTTAAATCCTAAAATTAAAAATTTAGGATGTTACAGTATAAACCAGTACCATTTTAGGGATAACAACTTTCATTATAATTGATAGCAAATGCAACCCCAAAAAAAAAAAACAGTATAATTATTTTTAAGGGTTAAGGAGCGATTTTACCAACAAACTATTGACCCAGGAGTGTCCAGCACAATTAACTATTAAGTGGACCAAAAATATCAACAAACTTTTAAAAAAGGAGCACCCAGCACAACGCCGTTAGCAAAAAGTTAACTTCCGTTATCTAAGATGCAGATTAGCCAACGAACTTTTACTCTAGGAGCGTCCAGCACAAAATTCTAAATTTTACTAATTTAAATAATTTTTTTCTCAAATGTTATTATTCAAAACTACTTGTATAGATATTTATAGACAAAAATTACTCATTCTTTAATTTTATCAAAATTATAATTTGCTAAAATAAACAAAATTTTTAATTAAAAATATAATTATATGATTTAAATAAAACTCAAGGTGTGTTATAGTTTATTATATATATTAAAGAAAAAAATATGATTTATTTTTACTTTAGAAGAAATTTATGTGAGTTAAAAAATTCATTTAATGTTGATAAAATTTAAAAAATCTATTATATCCTGAAAGAAATGAAATAAGTTTCATTTTTACTTTTATAAAAAGTGCTTAATGGATATTAGTGTTGATACTTAATAATATAAATTCGGCAACTTGATGAAATATTTGTTAATTAAATGACCTATCACTTATATGGATATGGGACTTTCGTAGGTCAAATTGCTCCTTAACCTACTATTAAGTTGTCCTTACTCAAGCCTCTTAAGTTATCTTTTTTTTTTTGGCAAGTCTCATATTCATATAACCAATGGATCATTTAATTAACAAATATATCATCAAGTTGCCGGATTTATATTATTAAGTATTAACGTTGATATCCATTAAGCTCTTTTTATAAAAATAAAAATTAAACTCATTTTATTTCTTTCAAGATATAATAGATTTTTTAAATTTTATTAACATTAAATGAATTTTTTAACTCACATAAATTTCTTTTAAAATAAAAATAAATCATAGATTTTTTTTTGTTTAACATATATAATAAACTATAAAACATCTTGATGTTTATTTAAATTATATAATTATATTTTTAATTAAAACTTTTTGTTTCTTATAGCAAATTATAATTTTGACAAAATTAAAGAATGAGTAATTTTTGTCCATATCTATACAAGTAGTTTTGAATAATGAAATTGAGAAAAAATTATCTAATTTAGTAAAATTTAGAATTTTGTGCTAGGCGCTCCTGAAATAAAAGTTCGTTGGCCAATTTGCACCTAAGATAACGGAAGTTAACTTTTTGTTAACGGCGTTGTGCTGGGCGCTCCTTTTTAAAAGTTTGTTGGTATTTTTGGTCCACTTAATAGTTAATTGTGCTGGATGCTCCTGAGCCAATAGTTTGTTGGTAAAATCGCTCCTTAATCCTATTTTTAATGCAATATTTCGCGTGACTATATTGTCAATACACTATTTCGGTGGTCCTTGGATGTCATTTTCTGTATAAAAATAAGTGTAAAATGTTGGATGACATGCGGGGTCCAAAGACATGTTAGTTGTTGATGACAAGGGCTTAGTAGTAACTTCCATTACGCCGTCTCTTCAATATTCTTTCAACTTTCAGATCAGAATCAGATCTCAACTATACATACATTTGATTTGTCATTTCCCAGGACCACACATAGAATCTCAATTATTGTTCCTTCCCAAAATAAATCTCAATTATTGTCCCAATTTTTCCAACCTTTCTCACTTCCCCCCCCCCCCCCCAACAAACAGTTTATTATTTATTTGATTAAGAAACCAAAACTACAACCAGTGACGGACCCAGGAATTAATGTTTGTGGGTGCATAATTAGTGAGGAGATTGGAGGTTCGGTGCCCCCGAAATTTTTTTAAAAGGAAATTTTAAATACATTAAAAATCAAATGAATATAGACAAGAAAAGAAAAATTCAACTTAACATAAAATAAAGTTTAATAAGATTAGGGAACATGTTGCAACCTATAAGCTAACTTATCTCAATGCTTCCTCTATCGAAACATATAAAATTGTATCTTTTTTTAATACAGGGACACTAAGCAACTGAAACTATGATTTCCAATTCCAGAGCAACTAAACAATTCGCACTCTATATTAATTTAGTAAGTAATCAACAAGTAATCCAAAAGAAGATAAATTAACATTCAAAGGATGAAAAGACAGTATTTGTAATCAATAAATTATGGATAAGTAAATTAAATGAAAAGTGTCTTTTTATACTTTTTTGTGTCTTCACTACTCAATGAAAGGTTTAGCTCAACTGGTAGAGTGCAGCGCAGCCTTACCCTTAAGTCGCAGGTTCGAAACCTATTGGATGCAACTTTTGTACAGCGTGCGTTTCATTGTTTTGAAAAAAACACAAACATATGAAAGATGCCATTTGGAGGATTCGAACACGGGTTGTGGCAACGGGTTGTGGCAATCAACACCATGGAGTTATTACCACCTAGGCTACTTAGAGGAGTTGACATACACTTCCTTCAAAAAATATATATCTTATTAAAAACTTTGTGTCTGCATCTGCCCACACTGGCACCAGTGTGGGTCTGTCGCTGACTACAACGAATTCTTTATATTTTCCTTATAAATTTATTTTATACAGACTTAATTAGTATCAACCTCGTGCCTTATTCAAAACTTATTAAAGTTACATACATTTTTTTTTAAAAAAAAAACACTAATTATCCAAAATAGCCAAATCAAAATTAATATCAATAAATAATGAATAAATTGTAAAATAATAGAAAATATTTATTCTGTCCTTATATAATATATTGATAATTATATATTCATCAGATTTTGATTAAAACTTTTCTTCTTTTTTATAAAAGACAATTTATTCAAGAATATATATAAAGAAAATTTTAGAAGAGTAGTTGGGCTCACCCATAATTCAAGGGTAGAGTGCTTGGAGCCCATTTTGCAAGAAATTCAGGACTAAGAGTATACAACTATACATGTCTCTTTTACCAAAAAAAAAAAAAACTATACATGTCTCTACCTTAGCTTGAATTACCGTTGCTTCGTAAATCCCTAAGATGCATCTCCCAATACCTTCACCAACCCAAGATCCAATTCTTTTTTTTTTCAGAGTATAAAAAAACCCAAAACAAAAAGCTTCAACCAATAAGTCTAGACTCTGGAAGACCGTCAACGCTTCAAATGCCATCTAAAGCTTTAGTCCAATGCTACGCCAGCTCCAACATCACCAATCTCGACATTGCTGGAGTCCACTATATACCACCGTTTGATTAAAACTTTTCACAATAAAAATATAATAAATTATAGATAAATATTTCTTGCGGAAATTAAATTTAAATAGTTTTATTATTATGAAAATTATATTGATTTTTTTAAAAAAAAAAAGTGTCATGCATATATATTTTTTTATAACCTTTAAGGCATTGTTTGGTCCCCTCCCTTCCTTCTACGCCCCTCCAAATTTGTCGTTTTTAGGAGGGGTGAGAAATATTATGTCATATTTTTTTTCGGTAATATTATGTCATATTCGAATTAAAATATCTATACTAATTTTTCATTATCCGAGGTTTACGCATCTGATGATAAAACCCATATGATTGTTATTAGCATTAGCCAAATAAATCAAAAAATATATATCTAATCAAATTCTATCTTATCAAAATACTAAAAATTAAATCTACCATGTCAAATTCTATTTGACTTTGAATTCAATATTAAAACAAGAAAAAAAAAATTGTCACGACACCTCTCCTTATTAATTCTAATGTCTAGTCGTCTCTTGATCCTCCTTCCACCGTCTCGAAATCGGCAGATGCACCAAAATAAGAAGGAAAAAAAAAATTACCGGATTACTGCAGTTTCAAAAATATTTTTCAATCTAATGCTATCAGAGGTCAATAGTGCCACTGGCATAAAGCAGCCTCACACCATTATGAGATTTTTTTTTTAAAAAAAAAAATTTATTGAGTGGCGTGAGGCTCACGCCACTCAATAATTATTAAATAGAAGGGCTGACACGCAAGTCACCTCCTATATATGATTAAAAAAAAACTTAATATTATTATAATATATAATAATAATAATAAATAATAAATAATGATAAAAACTTGAGAGATTACGCGCCGCATAATCTTTTAAAAGGCACTCTTAATAAAGGGGGTGACTGGCGTGTCACCCCCTTCTATTTAATAATTATTGAGTGGCGTGAGGCTGCCTCACGCCACTCAATAATTTTTTTTTAAAAAAAAACTCATAATGGCGTGAGGCTGCCTCACGCCAATGGCATTGACCTCTGACAAAAAATATTTTTGAAACTGCAGTAATCCGATAATTTTTTTTTTTGCATTGAAAATTCCAGAGCGACCAAGTTTGTAAGTTTTTAACGTGATTACAAGTATCTCAATAACATAGGATATCCATATTATACCATAATTTTCTTCACTTATCTTAGGATTATAATTTGATTTAGAATTTAGATTTAATTTTAAATTTAAAAATCACAGTAAATTTGATGAGTTAACATATTGCTGAATTTAATGTATATGTATACATACATACATTTATACAATTATACATCTATACTTATATACACATATACATACACACAGAGATATATAAGGTTTTTTTAATCATACATAAGTGGGGCTTATAACTTAGAAATAATAATCTTGATATCCAAATAAGATACTAGGGGTACATTTGTCAAACATCTAATTAGCTCACCTCTCTACCTCTCTTGAACCAAACAAGACACTTCTCTTTCCTTTCCCTCACATCCAACTTGGCTCCTTTTGTTACAGGGAAGATTTGAGGAGGGAAAGGAAAGGAAGAGAACTGAATAAAAAGGAAAGGAAGATTAGGAGGGAAATTAAAAAATGTATTTTGTTTGAAATTGATATGGAAGATGATAATTTTTAAAAGATTAAAATTAACATATAAATTTAAAATGTCCAAAATACCCTTTTTCATAAAATAAAAATAAAACTCTTCCTTCTTCATCCTACCTCCCGTCCCGAGTCCGACCGACAAAGAGGGGAAAAAAGCTTTAGATCAGGACTTGCGTTCCTACCGGTGGTGGTGGTCTGGTGTTGAGGTTGAGGGTTCCAACGGTTTTCCCTCTCTCGCTGCTGTTCCTCCTTCTTCATCCCTAATGTTCGACCAACAGCACCAAACAAAAAAAAAAAAAACAGATTCGGGAAACAGTGCTGGTTCCGACCGGTGGTGGCTGTCTGGTGAAGTCAGATCGGCAACGATGAAGGAGAAAGTCTTCACCGGAGACGAAGAGAGTCGAAGGCGAGAGTCGCCGGTGTTGCCTGTGTCAGTGAGAAAGGAGGAAGAGGATAAAGGGATCTAATGGGAATTTGCTCACAATCTTCGGAGAAGATTTCATCTTCCACCCAATATGTGAGGGAAGATTAAGGAAGGAATCTTTCCATGGGTGAAGGAAGATACTACCTCACTGGAAGATAAATTCCGTGCAACAAACACCTAAAACTGAGGGAAGATTGGAATCTTCCCTTCTCCAACCTTCTTCCTAACAAACAGGGCATAAATAAAGTTCATAACCTCCCTCTACCTCCTCCCACCTCCCCTCCCTCAATTAAACCAAACAAGTCCTTAAGGTTTGGGATAAGATTGCTGAAAAGATTCACAGCACAAAATTTATTGTTTAGCGTACTTTTAATTTTAAATAATAAAATTTGAAATTTTAGTTTTTTGAGTTAATAAAAAATTAGTGTAATTTTTTTCCTCCACAACAAAAAAAAAATGGTGTAATTGACACACACACGTACATATTCGATGATGTTTCGGCGGGTAATCCTTTCCCTGCTGTTGAAGCTAGTTATCTGTTTCTGGCAGGGTCACCATCTTCAATTCTTATCCTTTCTTGCACTCTCTCCCTCTCTCTGTCGTCCCCAGACAAGTGGGCATGTTACTGTTGGTCCATTTTTTGTAGCGACGCTTAGCTTTTTTTGCCAATAAAATAATCGCAACTCGCGAGATAAAGCATTTTTGTTCTTTAAGCATCATGGCTCCATTCCTCTTTGGGAATCACGACAATTCTATCCTACGCTTCTTTCCAGATCAGGAAACCCTTCCTCTTCCCCTCCCCTCCCCTCAGAGCCTTCCCCCTTCCATCTCTTCCAAATCTCTTGGAAATGGAAGGCTCTGTTGACAATGAACGCCTTCACTTCGGCAAGATGGGATACGGGTATTCATTCATTTTGCCTTTTTGTTCTTCGATTCGCGATGATTTTTGTTTGCATTGCTTATTTGTTGATCTGTGGATTTCTATTTGTTGATAGATGCAAGCATTATAGGAGAAGATGCATGATTCGAGCTCCTTGTTGCAATGAGATTTACTGGTGTCGTCATTGTCATAACGAGGCAGCGGTATTTCTTTATCATCTCATTCTTCGGTTTTTTTCCCCTTTAAATTATCTGCTCAAGTTTCTTGTGTTTAGCTGATTCGGATTGTTTTGTTTCCTTAGAGCATGTTGAGAAATATCTATGATCGGCATGAACTAGTCCGCCAAGATGTTGAACAAGTAGGACGAATTCGTGACTCTCTGGATTTTCGGTTATTAAGAATAAGAATTTTTTCCCCCATTTTGTATCAGTCACTGAAGGCGATAATAGTTTCATGGCCTTTTCAGGTTGTTTGTGCAGTTTGTGACACAGAACAACCGGTATGTATTTTTTTTTTTCAATCATCCTCGATTGAAAACATTGGCTTCTGTTTACCATTGGGTTTCAGCTCTTTTTTATTTAAACTTATTCTTTGTAGGTTGCTCAAGTTTGCACAAACTGCGGTGTCATGATGGGAGAATATTTCTGCGACATCTGCAAATTCTTTGATGATGATGTAATGGCTCTTTTATATATTTTTCCGATTAAATTATAATTTTGAATATGTTGATCTCCTTCTACTTTGGTGTATAATCCTGCTCGTTATTGTTGATCTTATCCTTTTTTTAAAAAAACTGACGCTGATTCCTGGTATGCAGACTGGGAAACAAGAGTTTCATTGTGATGATTGTGGGATCTGTAGGTGCGTTGAATGTTTGTGTTGAGATTTTCCCCCAAGTAGATCAGGTTTACAAAAAATGTGTTGGCTAAGCTATTTATGAAGATATATATATATATAACTTGTCTGTGTGACTGTGTGAATCTTCATGATTGACTCCGTCTACTTTAATTTACCATTTATAAAGAATCTCTGTAAGAGTATATATGTTTTGTTAGGTTCTCCTTTCATTTATAATTTCATAAGCATGGATTTACGTGTTGAGAATAATGAAATTTATGTCATTGGAAACAGAGTTGGTGGCCGTCAGAATTATTATCATTGCCAGAAGTGCGGTATGTATATGTTGCCATATCTCCAATGTTGCTTTCTTGTTCATCTGCGCATGAAAATTGTTTCCTTTGCTTCTCGAGTATTGACTACCTCAGTAAACATCATTATTTCCTATGGACCTGGCTTTATCATTATTTCCTTTCATTACTAAGTGGCAATTTGCGCTCGAGTGCCAACTTATTCCATCTTTACTGCTAAATCTGACAGAACCTATTGCTCATAGTTTAATTTAGACCACCAAATTTCCAAATCTGTGAAGTATTTTTTTTTTCCTGTCCATGTCTTCCCCTATACTTATCACAAATTTTCGAAATCAATTTTGGGGGCAAAAACTTATGAAGAGGCATTATTTTGTTTCAACACCGGTAAGCTCACTAATCATTCCTTGTTATACAAGATTCATGGGGCAAAAACTGATTCAGAATTTGCAATATTTTTTATGATTATTTTCACTGATTTGTGAGTAGAGTCCATTAATATGTGCCCGGCATAGCAGACAAAACAATCATTGTAGAAATAAATTGCTCAATGCACACATTTCTATTGGGGGTTTCTGCATTGAAAAATGGTTTGTATGCTGCAGGAACCTGTTATTCGGTTGCCCTGCGTGATAATCATTCTTGTGTAGAGAATTCTATGAGGCATCACTGTCCAATTTGTTATGAGGTGTGTGCCTCTTTCCCACTTTCCACAGCTCAAGTTTCTAATCAAGGGGGAAATTTATATGTATCTTAAGGTGGAAATTGAGAATATTCTGGTGTGACTTTATTATGTTTGTGCAGTACCTTTTTGATTCATTGAAAGACATCACTGTAATGAAATGTGGTCACACAATGCATCATGAGTGTTACGAAGAGATGATAAATCATGAAAAGTGAGTATATTACTCATTTCAGAAGTGTTTGCTCTATAAAACATAATCTCTCTGTTAATATGAACTTGATTTGATCTCGTGGTCCAGGTATTGTTGTCCCATATGCTCCAGGTCAGTGAAGGATATGTCCAGTACATGGAAGAGAATTGATGAAGAGGTACCCTCTTACATCAAAGTCTGTAAATAGGTGACTTTGCCGATTTGCATGCCTTGATTGTGTTGAAGGACCCTTCTAAACTCAGGAAACCCAAGATCAATGGCTATTTCGAGTTTCACTGTGAAAGAATGTGATAGAGAGCTTTAAACTTTTCAAATGAAATGGCTTTTATATATATATATATATATATATATATATATTTAGCATGCAGTTGTTTTGCCAGGAATATTACTTGCAGAATTATCTAATTATGATGACACTGACTCATTACTGCTTCATTTATGCTAATATCAGATTCAAGAAACAGCCATGCCCGAAGATTATCTGGGCAGGAAGGTAAAATATCTTCTTTGGAACATTTACGATTACTCTTTTCAGATATCTGAGAACTTCTGAAAGGTCTAGTCTCCCATAATTTACTTGAATTAGACATATTTATCTGTGCATTATATAGAGTTTAAGGAATGAATTGTATGTGTCGTGGTTTGTCAATAGTATGGGATATTATAATAAAACTAGGCAATACGTGTGATGTAATAATGCAGGTTTGGATACTATGCAATGACTGCAATGACACAACTGAAGTGTACTACAACATTATTGGGCAAAAATGCGGTCACTGCAGATCCTATAATACTCGCACAATTGCTCCTCCTGTTCTTCCTCAATGACCACCATTGTTGTTGTAGATTTCTCTGATTCAACTAGTTTTGCATCTAGCTTATTATTAATGTATTACGTCACCTGATGGGAGTCTTGTGCATTGGACTGCCTTATGCCCTTCATTATATATGGAGTGAATGAATTGACTGTGGTGGTAGAGGGTCAAATAATTTATCCTCATGGGCCAGCTCTTCAGTGGCGCAGATGGCATGTGTGTCAGCCTTAGAGCTGACCTCCCTTTCAGGGCTTCGATCCCTCCCAACGACCATTAGGTCGCCAATGTCAAACAAAAAAAAATAAAAAATATCTTTATGGTGAATTGCCAGCAATTGTATGATGTTGTATTTATATTTGGATGATACATGTATTTGTAATGAACACAATGTAAGGAATGTGGCCAATCCCTATTCATTATGACTGAAAATTGTGATAGTTTGCTATCTTGTATTTGTCATTGAGGACCTTTTCTAGTGTAAACAGTTGATCTCTTCATAATAAACTTGAATCTATTTTATATTTTTCCCCTATATTTTCATTCGTTATTTTGATATCTATTTTTTTCCCCCCAATTAACCAAGCTGAACTGTTTTCTTTTTTTATTGTGCTTCTCTGTTTATTATAAATATTAATTAAAATTTGTAATTCACTCGCGTTAAAACTGGAGTACCGATAAAAACCTTGAAAATGGTATGTTTCTTATATTTCTTCCCCTTTATTTTCAACTGGATATTGCTATGTGAGGAAGGACTAATAAATGTCTCATTACGTGCTATATTTTAACCTTTAACATTTAACCCCCTACCATTAAAACAGTTGTTAAATCCAAATATGATACGGAACACTTTCGCAATACAATTTATACTACAAAAATATTTTTATAATTAGGATCGGAAGGAGTACGTAATCTTCGTTATTTTAAAGATCAAAAGATTCTTAAGATGATATTGATTTGTTGATAGGTACCAAACGGGCATGGCTAGTAAAAATGAACATTTCATATCTAATAAATTGCATTGAAAAATTACTGCTGGTAAATACTTTTTAGTTCTCACTTAAATGAATTATCTTTGACTTTAATTGAGGTTTGTATAGACTAATTTAGACTTTACTGAAAAAGAAACAGTTATAGGGTACAAATTCCAACATCTGGCCTAACATCGCCCAGCCACACAATCTAGTATCATTATGTTTATATATAATATACAAAATTACATTTTACTTTGTTAAATTAAAAGTTTAAATATAAATTTAATACAAACGTTGAAATGTAATGCAATGCCTACTAAAAAAAGAAATAAAAACCATGTGATGGCTTTTGTTATAAATTTGTTTTCAGCAGTCATAACCATCACAATAACAATTAACTAACTTTGTTTTTCTAAAATATTTAACATATCCATTGTCAAAATAATTTTCCCAATAGTTTCCTCTACAATTCTCCTTCCCCATTAAAGGGATTACATAGTTTTTCCTTCTTAGATAAGGAATGCAATTTTAGATTTTTCTCCATATAACAAAAGAAAGCCAGTGTGTGTGTGTGTGTAAAATCTAAAAGTTCATACTTGAAAATTGGCATGGTCTTGCCGTCTTGGCTTGTATAACAATTATTCCTGAGAAGATTATAACCTAGCAGCCAAAAAAATGACAAAAGCCACTATTGATTCATTGCATATTATAAATTTGCAGTACAAAGTAAAAAACAAAAAACAAAACTGTTGCATTTCAGTGAGAGTAATGATTTTTCTTGTTTCTGCCCAAAAAAATAATGTTTATCCCTGCTTCCTTTCTTCCATTGAGGGTTATTTGTCTCTCCACCCTTAAACTCCAGTATTGATTTTTCTCTATGTATGACTATATTGAAGAATAAAAAGCAATCAAACCTTGAAAGTTGAATCTACAAACCCAGAATCTCTCCCCTTATTTTCTCAGCTGTAGCATTTCCACCATTATCACCATCATTACCTAATGAAGCTGTGATTGCCAATGTCAATTCTCCATTGTCGACGGAAACATTTGCAGCTAAAATTTCAGCATTGTGCTTGTAGAAGACCTTGAAGATCGCTGTGATCAAACCAAATTGAGCTTTTGATTGAATCCCAAAGAAGGCGACGTTTCTAGATACAGAGACTGTAATCGAGGAATTCTTATTGCTTGTACATGGAAGCATCAAGTTCCCTCCAGCTGCTTCTGGTTCCATTATTAACCCCTTAAGCTCTTCCAATCTCTTCTTCTTCTTCTCAAGGGCCTTGATGTAGTTTATTGTTTGATTCACAATCACTTCCCTTGTAGCCTGAAAGTAAAAAATTCAAAGACCATTAAAGAAGATCGGGAGTTAGAAACCAGAACCACAATGGGAGTTAGCCCTATATTCCCAAAATCAATTTAAAATGTTCAATACAAATTTAACGAAACTCATAAATAGAGTCTGAATTCCAGAAAAGTGAAGATTGAAGAACACACTCGTCATTTAACATTCAATACCCAAACGACTCCCGAAACTCGTGGTTTTCAGACTGTGATTCTACATGAGAATTCACAAATAGGAGAACGATCATAAGGAGATGGTGCGGTATAAATGTGAAGACAGGGCAAAACACAATCCATTAATTGAAGATTGTTTAAAATAGTGGAAGAACACTTCTGTCATCCATTGATCGACGTTCAAATCAAATCCATAAAACCGATTAGATAGATTCACAAACGGAAGAATCATCAAAACGAAGAGAAGCATAACTTCAAAACGACGCACGCATTAATTGAACATTGTCTGGAATCATGAACAATGAAGAAAGAGAAGATCAATCAATCACTGTGAGATTGATTTACAGAGATAAACAGAATGTACCAGACGGGATAACTTCATCAGTAAAAACGAATGAAGATCGAACTCATCGAAGGTCCAAAAACAGAGAGCTCGTTATTCATAATACGAACCTTGCAAAAGAGACCAGGAACGGTGGATTGAAGCTCAGCGAACATATGATTCATCTTCAACCTCCGATCACGCTCAATCACAAGGCTCTCACTCCTGTCTACATCTCTAATACGCTTGCCGGAGATTTTCCCTGCCGCCACCTTGGACATTGCAACAACAGGTTCATCAGAAGGAGGCGGAAGTTGAGAGACCAATGGCAATGGCCTAGCAGAGCCAATTGGGAGACGATCCATGGCAGCGAGAGGAAGACGATTTTGCAGATGATTGCGCTTTCACCTCAGTGTGAGTGTGAATATATACACACACACGAAACATATACATATAGCTAAACGGTTATGGAATGATTAGAGAGAGAAATGGGTGGTTTGATTTGTGAATATTGGTTTCAGAAAACTGTTAGAGAAAAACTCATCATGGTTGTGGCCTGTGAGTGTGTGTGAAAATATGGGACCTGCCATTAGTGGCTACTATATATGTGTGTGTAAGAGAGGGCTGTTTTTAATTTTTGCCTTTTATGTTCAGACTAAATTATGCGCCCGTCCTGCTCTTCTTCTTCTTTTGTTTGGCCCCAACAAATTATTTGTACTCATGCTAAGAATAATGTATTAAAATATATTAATATGGATATTCATCTCCTTATTATTTCTCCTCATTATTTTTCTATGATTATGTAATCTTATTTATTGTAGGTTATAAAGTTATACCTGTAAATAAAAGTCATATGTTATGTTTTATATACACATCTAAATAGTGAATAAATTGTTCTCTCTTTTTCTTTTTATCTCTCTTTTATTTCATAACAGGTTATCCACACGACTAGGGATGGAAATAGGCCAGGTCCCTATCAGGCGGCCTACAGCTTGGCTTATTTAAGGCCTGATTAGGCCTGGCCTATTTGTTAAAAAAGTCAGACCAATGCCTATTTAAAGGTCTTTATGTGTAAACTGGCCAGACCTATTTTGTTAAGGCCTGACCTGTAAGCCTTCGGGTCTGGTCTGTTTACACATTAAATATATATATTTATATTTATAACACATAATAACAAAATATTTATTTTTTTTCATTCTTATATTTATATAGATTTTAATAGGCTCAAAGTGCATGAAGCCTATTTATGGCCTTCAAGGCCTACAATATGAGGCCTTTTTGAAGGCCTACATTGTAAGTAAGCAATTAAAAAGGCTTCAGGCTTGACCAGACCTTATAAAAACTCAGGCCTGAGCCTAAAAAAAGCCTGCATTCAGGCTTAGGCCTTTTAACCCCATTACAGGCTCAGGCCTTTATAGCCAAAGTCTGGCCTGACCTGACCTATTTTTATGCCCACACACGACATTGTTCTAGTCAAGGTATGATATTTTAATATCTCTTTAATTGTTTTGATTTTATTTTTCTCCTTCTCCACTATTTTTCCCCCCTTCTAATCCCAGTTGACTTAAAATCACCATTTTCAATGGAACTTGAAGTTCCAATCGATATTTCTTTCTCTCTCTCGTGATGACCAGATGTCACTATCTTCGACGGAACTAAAAGTTCTAATCGATATTTTTATACATTCCATGGTGACCGGATGCAACCATCTTTGACAGAAGTTGAAGTACCAATTGATATTTGCGATTACTATCAGATCCATCTACTGTGTGTGTGTGTGTTTTTTTGTTTTTTTTTTTTTGTTTATGAATATATTTTTTCTCCAATGACCCATCATTACTTCATTTAGATTTGAAGGACCTTTGTATAAAAAAAAAAGATTTGAAGGACTCAAAATCACAACCTTTGTTTGTGTTGAAATATTTGAATTTTATTATTGACTCATTTTCTTTTCTTCTTACCTTATCATATTATATGATTTTATTTTATATCTTGAGATTATATGTCTAGAACGCATATAACTTTATCTTCTATATTATTAAATGGTTAGATCGATTTAATTTTATATTTTGAGATTATATGGTCAGAAGACATGTAACTTTATCCTCTATATTATCAAATGACCAAAAGTCATATGATTTTTATTTTTTATTTTGATATTATATGGCTAGAAGCCATATAAGTTATATCATTTGTAGACATATCTCTTTTGGATTAGATTGATAATTTGAAATGTTTTGTGCTTGAGACAATCACTAGAATTTTTATTTGCAAACCATTGGATTCTCAATTGAAATTTTAATTGAGTTTTCATTATTAATTTAATTGTCAATTTGGGTTTATCCTCTTAATTGTTTAATTGAATTGGTTACTTGTTTAGTTGTTTAATTGGATAATCATAAACATGATTTCCAAAACTATCGTAAAACTATTTTGACTAGTTTTAATGGATTTACTTAACAAACACTTATTCTATCATGAGTTTTTATTATATTAAGTGTTATTGAATTTAAGGGTTTCCTATGTTTCAATTAGATAAGCAAATTCATTAATTCCAATCTTTCATTAATGTTGCTCTGGTCTAATTAATTAATTTGGGCTAAAAAAGTTAATTCCGTATGAATCTTAAATTGTCTTCTTCATCATCATAACTGAATTAAATCTTTGTTATTTATTGTGCTTTTAATCAATCTTCTTCTTAAGATTTTAATTCTCTTTTCATAAAACCCCCCAAAAAATTGCATTTGCGTCTAAATTAGTTTCATTCTCATATAGGTTTTAGAATTATTTACATTAGTGTATTTAGTTAATTAATTGAATCTAGGTAGTAATGTCTTCCATTCTAGTTTAGACTTATTCCATTGCATCTTTTGTTACTTATAAGTCAGTCCTATAGAAAAATTCACAAATCACCCTTTCGAAGAATGACCTTGGTTGCCACTATATTGTATTATTAGTTAGCTCTAGTTCCATTGATTGCATTAACGACAAAAAGCATACATCAATTTTGACGTCGTTGTAGGGAACGAACCTGGGGCAATTTCTTTTAGGATAAATACCAATTTTGCCACGAAAGTTTTGGTTTTGGAGCACCCAGCACCTGGAAGTTTTTTGGTATCATTTTTGCCCTAGAAGTTTACAAACGTAGCAATCTTGCGCATCAGTTGATCTTGACCGTTGGATTGATCATTTTTTGTAGGGTTAAAAAGCAATTTGGTCAACAAATTATTGGCTTAGGAGCACCCACCACAATTAACTTTTAACTGGACCTTAAATACCAACAAATTTTTTTAAAGGTTAATTCAGCACAAAATCGTTAACTCCGTTATCTTCCACATCACTCCTTCCCTCCCTCTTCCTCGCCATCGCCTCCATCTTCTTAATCTTCCACAAAATCGAAGCTCTCAAGGGTGAAGTAATTATCCTCACAACCATGTTCTGGTTTCATCCTCTGTTCCTCATCTCTTTCTCTCTCTCTCTCTGCCTTGTTATATGTGTATATATATACATATATCGTCTCCCTTCTCCTCGCACATAAAACCCATCATCCTCGTTGCGACCATCTACCCATACCCACTTCGTCTTCACAAGGTTGCACTCATCTCTCCATCCTCACTCTAAGTCGCGATTTTATGATAAAACTTTAGTTTGCATTTGCTTCCCCCCCCCCCCCCCCCCCCGATGCAGGGTTAGGGTAAGGTCATAGTGATCCCAAATAAGAACAAAAATAGAGTGGAGAGTAGCGCTGGGTTAACAAAATTCTAGGCGAAAACATGGAAGGCGGTGGCTAAAGATAGCAATTGTGGCGAGGGTGAAAAAAATTTAGAGTAGGGAGAATGAGAAAACGTCGATGTAGCCACTCGTAGGTAGATTCCGACAACATCTTTGCGGATCTCATGGCTTTGTTACCTAATTCATATGATTGTGTTCTGATATAGCTTCAGATTCCCAAATTTCTGATTCTAATTTCTCACCTTTAGATTGGAATTCCCTGCTTTTTCCTCTCAATTTCACCTTCTCCTTGCTCTTTGTCTGGATTCTAATCTCTGCAACTGTTTATCATAGTTCATCATAGATCGAAGAGGAAAATAGGTCGACGTTTGTGTTTCTCCTGATAGAAGAGGGAGAGAGGTCAATTTGTGATAAGGACAAATAACAGTGGAAGACATTTGGCAAAAACTCTAAAGGCGGAGGAGGCTGCCTCTGAACTCGAAGATGAAGAAGATGGAGGCGAAGGCAAGGAAGAGGGAGGGAAGGAGTGATGTGGAAGATAATGGAGTTAACTTTTTTGTAGAATTAACTTTTTAAAAAGTTTGTTGGTATTTAAGGCTCAGTTAATGTGGTGGGTGCTCCTAAGCCCAAAAAGAAAAACTTTTGGCGTAAATTTGCTCCTAAAAAAACTTCTAGGGCATATTTGCTCTTTTTTGTAAACTTCAAAGACAAAAATGATACCAAAAAAACTTTCTAGTGCTGAATGCTCCTTAACCAATACTTCCAAAACAAAAATAGTATTTAACCCATTTCTTTTAGATACAAAAATAAACTTCCAAAAAGAAGGCAAGAGTGACATTCCGTTAGGTTTAGAAAATGGATGTTAACAATTTTTAGTGGACCCCATGCTATTATTATTTTTTTAAAAAAAAATAATACCTAAACTTTTTAAATTTCTGGGCTCCCTTCATTATATAGGCATCGGGACAATTATACCAAACAGACCCTTAAGCCCTTTACTTGATCTGCAAGTTTGAATTTTGATATTGGTTGGGATTGGGATTGAAAATAAGAATTTAATATTACATTTGTTATGGAGTAATATTTGATGGAAATGATTACAACTATATTAAAAGACTATAATATCCTTCTTAATAAATAAAAGGGTTAAGATGAGATTTTACTAATAAAGTTTTTTCCTAGGAACATCTGGCACAAATAAAAAGGTTAAGGTGCAATTTTATTTAAATTCACCAATGCCAATTTAAAGTAAAACTTAACAGACAGACTTTTGATGAAATTTAACAGCCTTGGTGAATATGTACTATTTTAAACTATTTATTCATATTTTTGCCCATTCTAATATTTATTTGTGCCAAATACTCTTTTAGAATAAAATTGTACCTTAACCGTAAATAAAAATATATGACAGCTTTAAACTTTTTTAGAACTCCTAATACCTCACTTCAAACGTGAAAACACAGTATTGCCCGATCCCCGTCTCAATTCCAGTCTCAACCTCTAAATCCCACGTACCAAACAAGGCCTTAGTTCTTCTTCATATCAAGGTCCTCATTTTGCCATCCAAGTCCAACAAAGACTCAATCCTAACTGTTAGGCTTATGGGCTCATCCATGCATGTCCAGCCCAATCACTCATTTCTGTGTTTTGTATTTATATATACATGTTTATAACCAGCACTATTAGTAGTGCAGTGGTATTGGGATTTATTTCCCCCCTCTTGGTCCTGGGTTCGATCGCTTCCTCCCTTATCGCCTTGCATAAAAAAAAACATATATATATATATATATATATACACGTGTTTATAAATGTTTTTCAATTATAGGAATCCTACATATCTATCAAGATTCTAAAATCCGAACTGATCACTAAATGGGCCAGAGTATTAAGTTAAGGGTTAGTGGGTTAGACCAAAGTTAAACTGAAACTAACCCAACTTTAATCCGATGAAAAATTGAAGATTTCAGGACAATTAATATAAAATTCCAAAGAATATATAGACACACACACACCCCGAACCAAGTTGATATCTAGATCAGACCAGTTTACTGGCCGATTCTCTTGTCTCTTAATATATATCGAACTAAGTTGATGCCCAGATTAAACCGGTTTACTAGCCGGTTCTCCATTAAGTTGATGCCCAGATCAAACCGGTTTACTAGCCAATTCTCCATTTTCTAGCTTATTCTCTTGTTTCTTAATATATATCGAACTAAGTTGATGCCCAGATCAAACCGGTTTACTAGCCGGCTCTCCATTTTCTAGCTTGGTCTGAGTTTCTGGGCCTGGATATCTATATTTATATTTTATACTCTCATATAAAATTCATTAAAAAATTATATGGTTCATAAATTAGATGTAACATGACTTACTTAATACTTCATTGACAATATAAATCAATTTTTTAAAATGTCCACTTCAGTGTTGTATGATTTCTTCACGGAAGTTACAGAGTTACTTGATTGAAGAAAGTGAAAGGTGAAGTGCAGATCCAGCTGCTTCCCACTAAATTACAAAATTTCAAATTTAATTATTTTAAAAACTAACCAGACATATTTATTTTATTTACACAATACAATGAATAAACATATCTATATGTGAAATTTAATTATTTTTTATTTGTATATTTAGAGGAAAAAAAAACAAAAACAAACAAACAAACTGATGGTGGTTTAGTCAGTTGAAACAAAAATCAAAATCTATGATGTTGTGGATGATTGAGAAACCTACCAAATTCCTTTAAATTCGTGTTCAGCTCAATTACGTATTTGACTATGCCCATCAGCTTTAATTTCCACAATAATCCTTTATATATTTTATATATCAAGATATTTTTAACTTTAAATTATATGTTTCTTGTAAAATAATTTACAATTTTTTTTGTAATGCCAAAATATAATATTTGTAGCTATGCTTTGGTCCATTTGGTTTCTTTTTCCACACGTAAGAAAGAGGGGAAACTGATGGATGAAGTTGTATTGAAGTGACATATCTCTATAAAACAAAAACCCTAGTACATTCAATATGAGACAGTGATATTACATTTTTATATAATTAATTGGATATAAAAAAAATTAAACCTTATTTCTGGTATGAGATGTCTATCAAATAATTTTTTTTTGGGGCTGTGAAAATTGATTAATTAAGCCTGATATACTATTGTTCATTAGAATTTTGTGGGTTATTTTATTTTATATTTTTTTAAAAAATCTAATTTGTTATTTCCATGATATTTCATGTACTCCTATTTATTTTTAGGGTTAAGGTGTAAAAATACACATGTAGTTTTTCTAAAAGTATTCCCATCACCAAGCGCTTTTTGTGTGCAAAAGTGATTATGTAGTTATAAAAATGGTGCAAAAATACATTTTTACTGTTAGTTTGACTTTTTTGTATTTTAAGGTTGATATGGACGACTCAACTAAATTTCATCCCAACTAACAGTAAAGAACTGGAGAAAATTATAAAAAATGGTAGAAATGTTTTGAAAATTACAGTTCAACCTTTCTCTCTCCAAGTCCCCTTCTCTCTCTCTCAATCTCAATCTTACCCATCGGATCGCCTATCTCCACCTCCTCACTGTCGTTGTCACCTTTCTATAATTTTTAAAACTATCTAGGTCATTTTCTGTAATTTTCTCCAGTTCTCCACTACCAACTAAAATGAAATTTAATCGTTCATGTCAGCCTTAAAAATATAAAAAAGTCAAACTGACGGTCAATAAATATTTTTGCTTGACTTCTGTTATCGCACAGTCACCTTTGCCAAAAAAAAAACTTAGTTTTAGGTACATTTTAGAAAAATCACAAATGTTTTTTTACACCTTAACCCTTAGTTTTAATTTTAAAAAAAATAAGAAACTTACACACACCCACATTTCTGTGGGCTATTATAAAATCTGTTTGTGTCTTCGTGGAGCTTCATAATGGTAGGTGCTACTGCTACCTATTCTTGTTCACAAAAAATTGAAAGTTGGACAACATTAAAAAATATTTCAACAATAAAAAAATGAAAGAGAAAAATACAAAGTAGGGAGAAAAATTATGACTTATTTTCGTAAAAAATCTCTATTTATGGAGAGGGTAAGTGGGAGGAAGAATGAGTTTTTTTAAAAAAAAGTTAAGAGGCAATTAGTAGAAAAAAATATGAGAGAAATATATAATCAATTGGGGATAACAATGGGGAGGGAAAAAAAAAGGCATTATATGATGAGACAAAAATAAAGCATATCTTATATAAAAAAACCAAAGCCTCTCTCAAGTTTGGTGAGAAGGAATACTTCCTCAGATTATTAATATAAAACCTAATTAATTTTTTTTAAGAGATTAAAGAAGTTAAATAAATTAATTTAAAGTAATATTTTTAAAAATTAAGATATCTTATTTATGAATTGAAGTATAATCTAATTATATGCAACGTAAGTAATGATTAAATAATTTATTTAGCTTCATCAGTCCCTCTAAAAAAATCATTTATGTCTTATATTAAAATAACAAAATGCCCCTCTATAATTAAGAAAGAAAGTTGAAGACAGGTGTAATGATTATTTCAACTAAATTTAATTGGGATTTTTTCCAATAAAACAGCTGAAAGATTAAGATAAAATAATACATGATATTGAATCAAAGATAGAATTTTCCGATATATGTTAAGATTAATTTTACAATTATGCAAATCACATTCAGGCTGAGTAATTAATCTTCATTTTTTCTCTAACAAAGGGGGGCTCGTTATACTTTTATATTGTATTCTTATAGGTATACAATAATCTCTTATTTATGTTTCAACTCATTCACTTATCACTGTTTTGGTTTAAAGTTGAAAGCGTAACCCTTGAGATAATACTCCCTCCGTTCCTAATTATAAGAGCTAGTTGACTTTTTGGAGAGATTAAGGAAGCTAATTAAATTACTTTAAAGTATTTTTATTTATATTTTTTCTTCAAACTTATTAGTTTGACTAATAAACTAATATATAATCTAAAAATATTTAACATATGAAATAATTAAATAACTTATTTAATTTCCTTAATCTCTCTAAAGAAAGTCAACTAGCTCTTATAATTAAGACCGGAGGCAGAGGCGGAATCAGGGGGCTAGGGGTGGCCCCCGCCCCCCCTAAAAATACAGAACTTCACCCAAAAAAATCAAGTAATTATATTTTAGTCTCTTAAAAGTTTCAATGTTTGCATTTAGTCCCTATTGACAGTTTTATAGAGGGACTAAACTGAAATATTTATGAGGCTAAAATATAATTTCCTACAATTTTGGTTCCACTTCTATAATTTGCACCCCCTGATTTCAATTCTAACTCCTCTATATCCTATTATGTAATTCTCGCCCCCCTAATTTCAAATCCTAACTCCGTCCCTGACGGAAGGTATAATATTAGGTCAAAAAATCCTTGAGATAATAATAACATATGATGATTTTCATCTGTACTAACTATTGTGAATCTTCAGTCCCGTGGAGTGTTCATGAAAATTATAAAAATTGCATCAATTCAATTATGACCTTTTAGTTCTTTTTTAATTTATACAATAAAAATGTGATATTGACTAAATCTTGAATACTAAAATTTAAGACGAATTGATCAACTTACCGTGATTTGCGAAATTGTAAACTTAATCTTGAATTTTTTTAGTTACTGGTAATGTTTAAAGAAGGGAAAATCTCAATCAAATCTTTTTTTTTTTTAAAAAAATGGCCTAAGCCTATTTTCAATTTTCTTAACTACATAGGAATATTTTTCTCTTTTGACAACATTTAAAAATCTCTAATGAGGCCTCTTGGCCTGATTAAGAATTTGTTAAAAGTGTAAGCTAAATTTGTACTTTGGTATTTCTGCTAGTTTTAAATAGGATTTTCCCTATCTTTAATTATTCTTTCTTTCTTTTTATCAAGTACACATTTTATTTAGGGAAAATGACAGAAAAATACTATTCAAACTTCAAAATCCTGTTGACAACAACTGTAATAGGATTAATAAAAACATTAAAGTAATTGATAATTTGTTTTATTTGAAAATCATATATTTAGAATTTTAAAGTTCAAGTAGTATTTTCTTAAAATTTACCCATTTGTTGAAGTCTTCCGGTCCTTGATGCCCTTAGTTTTCAGTAGTTAAGTATATATATATTGGCAAAGAGTCAACACAAATCTTGATTATCCCTTGATTATAAATATTTTTAATGGACAAGGGTTTGATATACAATTTATTGATTATTAAATTTGATTTTATTCAGCATTTCTATCATTGCAATCAGGAAATTAAAAACAAATCCACTGACCCACTTGGTTTCTCCACAAACTTCTTCTTCACACTCCCCTCCTTTTTTAAGTTCATGAATCACTAGTAATTAATTCTCCCATTAAATTAACTATTCATTACATTTAAATAAAATAAAAAATAGTAGTTTTTTTGTTCAACAGCTGAACTATCAAACAATTTTTTTAATAACTACACAAGTAACATATCTTTTCGTGCAATAATAAGCTCAGATGAAATAAATTGTGTGAAGCTTATTAAATATCATTGAGAAAATGTCAAAACCCTAATTTAAAATCAATAACATTGGCTCTTGGCCGAAGAAAAAGTTAATAAATTAAAATTTGCTTTCAATCGATTCAGTCCCAAACATGAATAAGTTTCAAATATTTTAAGAGATTAATAGTCATATCAATTTTAATTAACTTTATAAATTAAATGAATCAAACCCATAAATAATACTCCATTCATTCATTCTTGGTTATAAACTTCAAATAATCGATGAACATTAATAATACTAAAAACTTAATTTTGTTAAAATAATTTTTTTTTACCCGATACAGTTAAAATGGATTATAAAATGGATAAGTGATGAGTATATATTTTATGATTAAATAGGTGTATATTTTATGAGATTTAATTGAAATTATTGATATTATATACCTATTTAATTATCTTTTATGAACTTTTCCATAATTGAATGAAACTTGGGGTCAAAGAATAAATCGACATAAAATCTACTCATATCCTATTTTTATTGTGTAGGAAATATTAACTGATTTGGAATGAAGTAGAAAAAGCAATTAAGAGAATAAGCAATCAGCCAAACTCGGTGGTCCAACGCAAGAAAAATAGAAACAAAATCAAGTATGTGATCTGATGGAGTAAATTATAAGATATGAGATATCTTTGTAATAAGAAAAGGAGAATCAGTGACCCAATACCTAAATTATAAATAGGGAGGCAAGAAAAGAGAGGAGCAGATCTGGGAGACGCAGAACAAGAAGGAACGAAGAAGCAGAGGAGTAGAGACTAAGAGTTTCAGTTCTCTTCATCATCTCATCATCTCCACGGAAGGATTGTGGAGGCAACGAAGAAATTTTCTTTCCTCTCTCTCTTTATTCTTTGAACCTGAAGTCTTATCTTTTTGTTATGGATTTGAATAAAGCCATGTGTGGCTAATTTGTTTTGCAACCTAGAGGACCTATGAATTTGTGGGATAATTGGATTTTGTTTTCATTATTTAGTTAAATTTGATATTAATTTTGATTACTTAATCTTGGTTAGTTTTATTTATTTAGTGATTGGCCATCATTGAATATGATTTTGAGCATTAGGATTTACCTTGACGAAGGGGATTTTAATTAGGCTCTGAGATTAAGTAATATGGGATTAAATTACGATTTAATTTACGGTTAGGATAGACATATACCTAATGGCCCCATATAATTGTTGAAGAGTGAGTTCGATTTTTGTTGCCTCTTGAGTAACTATGTTAGACATAACAAGTTATATGTAAGTGGACCAACATGCACTTATAGCTATTTATACTTGAGATTAACAAAATTGATATCAAAGCTAATTAAATTAGTGAAAACAAAGTTTATGAAGCTAATAAGGGATTAGTGACTCTGGGTTGCTCATATGATTATTGTGGTAGTTTTCTTATTTTTATTTTAGTTTTAATTTCTTTTCTCTTAATTAAATTCAATTTTGGTTTTCTCAACTTAAACGAAATTGTGAAATTAATACTTAATTAAAGTTGTGATACTAAGTCCTCGTGGGAACGATACTTTTCTTATCACTTTATTACTTGATACAGCCTGTGCACTTGCGAAGTTTATAGGCTATAAAGTTTTGCCCTATCAATAAGTGAAAGAAAATAAATGCAGTTAACAAGGGATATATATAGATTTGGAAAAACACAATAAATATTTAGATAAATTTAAAATGATACTTATATTTTGGACCACATCTATTCACAAATGCGACTAATGAGAAAATAATAAATGTTGCTCATATTGGACTTAATCAAATAAAAGCATTTTAGCTAGAAAGGAACGGCAATTTATAAATAGATTCCTTCTTATATTAATTAATTTAACAAATGGTATATCTTACGAGCCGTACGCCAATTCCCGTATGTCACTCTACAATATAAACGAGCGATATATATTTTTCCAGTGATATACCTTTCACTAAGTTAGTTGATGTGTATTGAGGAAGGAAGAGTTCACTTTATTATATTCCCTTATTACATAAATACTTATAACTCGTCTATAAACAATGAAATTTGAATTTATAACATTGTAGATTATGACCTAACTTCTTACCAAGTGGACTATTCTCATTTGGTAAAGCTGGTAGAGATTTAGTATTAAATTTTAAAGGTACATAGAATTATACGCATATGATTGAAAGTTTAGAAGAGTTTTCATGAGGAGGGGCCAGGGGAAAATAAAGGTAATTAAATCCAACCGACCACTGAACTGGTCTGGATAATGGGTCAAGGGTTAATGGATAAGATTGGAGTTAAGCCGGAGCTAACGCGCGGCTAAACCAATGAAGAAGTAAACTTAAATGATAATATTTTTTGAAATAGTTTTGAAATTTGATAATTTTTAAGGATCAAAATGATAATATTTTTTAGTAATTTTTTTTACATTAAAAAAAGTAAACATCTCAAATTTTCCATAGAATTTAAATTTGTAGTTTTTGGAAATATACCGAATTAGATATGAATTTTTAAAATTAGAAACTTCAAAATAAATGTTGAACTAGTTAGACTTAACGGTTTCGTGGTCAAAGCTGCCGGTCCGGTCGGGTTTTTATAACATGTGAAAGATGACACCTCCCGTATAGTATATCATATATTTACGACGTGAATTAGCACAGAGAGAGAGAGAGAGAGAGGGATGTTAGCTGCAAGGCTTATCTTATACAGTAAATAAGAGGACTAACCCACACATACACATCATCTATCACTTGTCCTCCAAGAATCTCCTTCCTCTTTTGTCTCTCTCTCTATCTCTGTACCTATATAAGAATATATATACACATGCAATAGCTTGCCAAATTTGATCATCATTAATCCTCATATTCAACTACTACTATTACTATTACTCCTCCTTCAGACCAAACAAAGCTCACTAGCTAGCTATGGCTTCCACCACAGAAAAGCCCACCGACCCTGAGTTTAGGTCTGAGCCACCGCCTGCAGCTCCGGCCAGCATCGTCGACTTCTTTCAGGCGGACATAGCTCTGAGGTTTCTTCTGTTTGCTTCGTCTTTGGTGGCGATTGTCGTGATTGTCACCAGCCAGCAAACTGATGAAGCCTCGCATAAGCTTGTCGAATTCAAAGACTCCCCTGCCTTCATGTAAGCTCCTCCTCCTCCTCCTTCTAATTAGGACCAACAGTTTCTTTTGTAGAGATCTGAAGAAGCTCAAGTTTTCAAGTAAATTAATATCCAATTATTTTAGTACTACTTTTATACCTTGTCTCTTGAAACTTGAACTCAACAAGCATGCCAATCTTTCATCATAGTGAGAGTTAAACCAACAGACAAATCTGTCAACTTTTTTCAGGAACAGTAAATGACAAATAGTGCTAGATTCGCATATTTCAGGAACCTGAAGGGGTATCATAGGACTTGCAAAGAATATAGACAGATAGCTTTTTTAAGAAAAAATAGGGAAAATTCATTTCAAGTGCCAAGGGATCAAAAAATGTCAAAAAAAGTCCTAAGGAAAATTTAGATGTTAGAAAAGTCCTGTTAACAACTACGTCTGTGAGATTAGCAACTTTCGTTTATGGAATTAACAACTCTATCTGTGGGATTTACTTTTCTAGCATCTGAATTTCCTTTAAGACTTTTTTGACATTTTCTTGGTCTTTAGATTCCCAACAAAGTATTGCTTTGTCTTCTAAATTGAAGGATCTTTTTGTTGTTCTTGTTTTCTGGTGCTTAAGTATTTAACTTAATTTTGAGAGCCTACTCTAGAAGAAGAATATGCGATAATAATTTAATTTTGTCTTATCTTCTTGACCTGTATATTAGTATACTGAAACATGAGACAAATATATTATATTTATACGCCAACGTTAAATATACGAGTATCATTACAAAAGTGAGATTAGATATGATGTGATGACGACGGTGCAGATATTTTGTGACGGCGTTTTCAGTGACGGGGCTGTATAGCATCCTTACGGCTCTGGCATCAATCTCAGTGTTGCCAAGGCCTGACCTCAAACTCAAGTTCCTCCTCCACTTTATCTTTTGGGACACGGTACTTTCTTCACTACTTCACTATGTTCCTTCACAATTTTCCTAAGGGATGATTCTGGCTTGTTTCACATGACAACTTCAGAGGCAACCGACTTTTTGCTAAAAAATTACTTTAAAGTTGAAGCAACTTTTTCAGGCTTCTTTCGGCTTTTTTTTTTTTAATATATATATTTAAATCTTTAAAAGTGGTTTTTTAACGTATCATCCATACAAGTTTCTGGTAAATTTCTTTTTTTTTTTTTTTGTCAAAATAAAAGTCTATCTAAACCAATGTTTTGAAACCCAGACCGGCTGGGCCAGACCAAAATCTAGTGAATTGGTCAATAAACCGGTCTGGTCCGAACATCAATTCAGTTTAGCTTTTTCAAAAAATAAAATTGATTTTTTTAAAAAAGATTTCTTTAGAATTTCTTATTATTTACCTTAAAATTTTCAATTTCTCACCAGTTTGACACTAAGTTTGACTCCGATCTAACCCCTTAACCCAGTACCTGAACCTTAATCTAAACATATTACAATAGTGAATTTTACCCCAACTTTAATATGTAAAAGTCACTTTTGCATGTCCTGTTATTCAATTCTTGAGTAGGGTGGGGCCCAATCACAGCAGCTACACCCATAATTGTTGCTATATAATTGAATTGAAAGCATATGATATATTAAGTAAGCTATGACAATGTGCAGCTGATACTGGGGATAGTAGCCTCAGCAACAGGGGCAGCAGGGGGAGTCTCATATTTGGCTCTAAAGGGAAACGACCATCTCAATTGGAACGAAGTCTGCAATGTGTATGACAAATTCTGCAGATATCTCGCTGGCTCCTTAGCCTCCGCTTTGTTTGGCAGCGTCGTTGCGGTCTTGCTCCTCTGGCTTTCTGCCACCTCGATTCACAGTCGAATTCCCAAGTAGATCGTGACGAGGATGATGAATCAGACACTTATATTTGTGTTTCTGTGTATATCATAATAATAAGTTTCTGTTTATCATACAGCTTGTGTCCAACACTTGTTCCCTCAGTTCATTATTTGTGTACATGATACTTATCTATTCTCCTGTGACCCCTTTAGTATTTTACATTCTATATTTGTGTTGCAAATGATTTGTAATTACTGTCTGTATCAGAAACAGACTTTGTCATACATATTGTCCACACATATTTGTTCATGTCACTGAAGTTGTATGATAGAATAGTGACATACAATTCATGTAGCTGACTTTAATAAGTATAATAAGACCTGTTAATATTTTTGTGTGTGTGAAATTCCTCTTCCTAAAATGCTCTTTTTTCCACAGCACAAGCAGAGAAAGAGAATGGAGGTAGTTCTGCTCTTAGATTTTAAGTTTCCATCTGATTTGCTAATAATTCAAAAGAATTACCAAAATGAAAGATATAGATCAACTGCTTCCTAAGTTCTTTCCGAAATCTCAACATATTTCATTGATAATTTTATTGCTTGCAACTTCAGAGTACCTGAAATTACAGAAGTGTCCTAGCAGATCAACAACCAACAAGTTTACAACCAGATAGATCCATACTATGGAGCTCCTTATAGTATACATACATCACAAGTCAGATCCTAAGCATAAATATATGACAGACCAAACATATTGTTATGTTGTGATAAAAGATATAACACTATACATCAATTTAGTATCACAGGGATTATGGAAATATGGATCCTTAACCATGTCCCTGGGTGATTTGGGCGGACCAAGGAGTTGTGTGCTGATCTTCACTGCATATCTGAACGCGCAAAACTTCATGAATAGCGCCTCGGAGAAGCACTGCCAGAAGTCGTTTATCATCATCAATTGCCAGATCAGCTAATGAAGCCCATCGGGAATATGACTCATCCCTCATGCGGAAGCCATAGAACCATCTGCCAAGTTTCCACCACTTGATGCACACATGTCGGTCCGCAATCTCACTCATCTGAAGGGCTTCCTTGAGTTGATCACCCTGCCACAAGAGGTGGTAGTAGTCAAAAAGTGAACAAAACATCATCAAAGATTTTCATTTAGATTGCTTATCCAGTTCTTTAACAAGGTTAGGGCAACACTGTATCTCTACACACATTTTTTCCAGTTGTAGCTTGATATTTGTCTAATGAAGAATGAGAAAATCAATTTATATATGGATAAGACCAAGGTTTAGTTTATTTGGCGCTTTCTATATACAAGGTCCAGAACATGTGAGAGCAATCTATTCAAAGATATGCCGAATTTAACAAGATATTCACAGTCCTTGTTTTTCTCCATAGAACTTGACACCAAATTCCTAAAGAATTTACTTCAGTTTTGTCCTTTACATATACACCATGAGAAGCTATATAATTTAATCCACCAGGCTACCTGGTTCGTGGCCCCACACTTACATATGTTTAAAGGGGATGTATCTTTATAATTAAACACCGGATGCACAGCGGTACCTTGTGACAATATTAAAGGCAATAGAGAGAAAAAGAACTGGAAAGATATAATATTGATTGAGATTCCACTTCATCTTTCTTCACTTTTTCTGAAGAAACATTCAGGTATAATGCCATAAAGAAGTGGAATAAATTTCAACCAAAAGAGAAAAGCAGATAAAAGAAAACTAAAATCTAGAGATATCCTAAATCCTAAATTGAGCTTCTTTCGGAAGTTCATAATGATGTGAACTTGTAAACAAAGAGAAAGGACCTAGCAAGTGTAAGGAAGTTGGATGACCTGTGACTAGTAAATGAAAAGTTGCATGTAACCTTGCACTTCTTTGCCAGAATTGATTTAACCGTTGACAAAATAGTACAATACTTTATAAAGTTACCAGAGGATATTCAACGTGATTGGCATAAGATTTCAAATAGCCATGAAAAAGAAACAATTGAAGCATGAAAAGGAACAAGTTCATTTATTAAATTAAACTTGGTCCTCAACAGTACAATGAAGATAGATATTAGAGCTGCTGCAGAAAATCTGAAATAGGGAATTCTGCACTTGAATATGAAATTAACAAGCATCAGTATGATACAAAACCCATGAAACAAACACTCAACCCATCTCATATGAATACTTATTCAGGTAAAAGACATGTTGCTTCAAATATCATATTTACAAACATAAGTCGTGTGGTGCTATCACAGTAAGAATAACTAAGCAGCAACTATAAAGAATAAATGTAGTACAAGGATCAACAAGAAACAGAAAACATATTTTCATTCATATTGCTCTTATATTTGCAAATATTAAACTATCAATGATAACATGTGCAACTACAGGATAATCCAGAGGCAACAATTCAAGTATATTCATAGTATCATGTACTAGCTGATCAAGTCCTAGACATCAAGAAGCAATTTCACATAATTATCTTTATGTTTTTTTAATAATACATGCTGTATTACACTGTATAGCTACATCAAGTGACCATAAAAAGTTGGTTTAAGATATCAAATCTGCAGACAAGTTTTAAGGCTAATAAAAAGTACAAGTTAATAAAAACAAAAGGTATTTCAAGACGTACTCTTTGAACCTTGTGGAAACCATATTACCAGAACAAACTATGGGAGAATAACAAATGTAACCAAAGTTTTCGGGAAAAAATAGCTTTATCCTGGATAACTACTTATGCACCGTGAATCATGATAAATGTTAGTTGGCACTAAGTGAGACATAAATTACGATGAAACAACTCCTTGGAAGGAACAATAAAGGGGTTTGGTTAGTTGAACTGCAAGTAAAATAATCATTTACAGGGATGGACAAATGGTACTACGGGAATACCGGAATTCTAAGCCAGGTGAAACAATATTGTAGGCCAACCAAATTAATAATCACGTTCAGTTCAGGTTTGAAAAGGTACATCTGGACATCTTTGAAGCCAAACTTCATATCATTCAAGCTGTTAATTGCTTTCAGATAGTCCCCACCCTCCAGTGATTTAGAGGATGAGTTATCTTCCACAAACTTGGCAGTAGCAGCTGCTCCAGCTGCCACCTCGTTGTGCTTCGCAATATACAATTTCCTCCATTCCTGTAAGCCAATTTCCAGGTAAATAAATAATAAAATAGGCCCAGTATCAAATACGCCAATATTCACAGGAAAAAAAGAGAACGTTTAAGATTAATACCCTTGATAATTAATCCCATTGAGCTTGAGTCCGGGATAATTAATTAGTGAATGAGTCTATCGTTGAAAATAACATGATCCATGGACTAATACATTTGCTAAAGGAAAATTGGTCTAACAATTAGGGGGCAAGTTATCAGCATACTCCATACATAACAGTGTGAAACATATTAATTTCTTCCATCCACGAACATATGATTAAGACATTAACATAGTGATGATTACTTACCTTCTAAGCTCAGTAGAAGCGGGGAAAAGGACCTTGGGTATAGTCTATAAATCAAGTGAAGTTATTAAAATAAAAATTGAATAACTTGGGATGTTAATAATCAAATACTACACACAGCCCAATTCAGCAGCTAAAAAACGATAATTGGGGGAATCGGGGATACCTTCACATTGGGGGCAGTGGGAGGAGCGGAAGAAGATGACGAAGCAGAAAACTGAAAGCACGCAAGAGAAGGCCATCTTTCTCTAGTTAAAGCCTCCCAGATGCAATCTAAGCCACAAAGTTCCCTCCAAAACCTTGAGCAACAGCCCAGCGCGCACAAATCTCGTACCTTTTCGCACCAACCAAAGGAATCAAACAAATAGAAAGTCCAACAATTTATAAGCTATGGTAAATCTAAAATCATACCGAAAGCATCGAAGCAATTTTGAGGGCAACATCTTCAGGTAGCGTGTTGTGGATAGCTTCGAATTGCTTCATTTCTCTTCGGTATTCACGTAAGAACGGCACATGAAGAACTGATTGGTATGAAGCGAAGCTCGTAATTGGAACCGAAATGGATCAAAATCTTAAATCATCAAATAGGGACGGGAGATCACAATTAAACATTGATATTGATTGCACGTCATTGACTAATGTAATCTTTGTTTTTTATTTTTTTAAACAAAAAGTGGACTTCTTTTTTGCTATTAGATCCTGCTTTATATAAATTAATCAGAGAATTGAATGTAATTAATATAAATAAGGCGGGTGCATTGGGAGGATGTAAGTATTTAGGAAAATCTCATAGTTAAAATAGGAAAATCAAATACAAGGCTGATAAACTCAACCAATCTTAAATTGAGTTAATGACTCAATCTAGAATATTTAAATGTTGTTTATTTTATAATGATACCCTCACAGTGAACATCCCCATGTCCACAGTTCATCCAAGCGTAAACCCGTCGTGAATACAAACCCAGATATTCCTCTAAAGCCGAGTCTAAAGGCCAAGGGAAGGTGCATCTGGGTCAAAGAGTATCAACAACTCACTCCAAATGAGATCAATCTCCAATCAGTGGCCTAAAATCTTTTCCTTTCCGATGATTTGTCCCAACACCTATCTCTCATCGGTGATTTCGCTAACTCCTCAGTTCCTCATGAATCACAGAGACTATAGATGACAACACTTTTATCAAGTTTCTATTTCTGAAATTGATTACGACTTGCAATGATCAGCGCTTTCTAGCTTATTGCGCTCGTGCGAACTCAGAAAAGAGTCTCGTAGATTTTTCTTGTACGTGGTTGTACGAGATTTGGTCAATGAATTACAAAAGGGAATTTTGCACAAATCGATTTGTATAGAAATGTTGGAAAGCCTCAATCATGCGTCCCGATCTGTGGAACACAAGTTTTGTGTGCAAAACTAGTCAAACAGATTGTAGATCACATAAAACAAATACTCTTTCAGGCATCATTATTTGCCAATATGGAAATAAAAACGCGAGAAGAAATATTATCATCATCGTCTCATCCTATTGTAGAGGGTCATAAACAGGAACTAGAGGAGCAAATAATTCAAGCTGCAAGCTGCAAGTTGCTTGGTGACAATAATAACATTAAATGTTTACGAGCTTCTTCCAGCAATTAAAGCGCTATGGGTTTGTGAGTGTCTAGATGATGTGAAAGCAATGGCAATCTCCATTTTTAATTTTCTTTTGAGTGAATACCCATAAAGATTGGAAAGTTATTATGATACATATCCTATTTTTTAAGGTTTAAAAAATATTTAAGATTGATTGGTTACCATTGGATAGTCATAGGATGAAGAAAAAAATAGTACACAATGTCTTCAAGACATGGACATTATTTTTTAAGGTTTAATTCGTCTCACATACACCTATCTTATAAGGTGTAATTTCAATTAACGGGTAAATTTTCTGTCAAATACAATGAAGATCCCTGAGTATAGATGACACTCTCAACACTTAAATATAGACAATAATGACTTTTATAAAATGATAATTTGACTTTATCTATATGCATATTCCAAAACATAGACAGTAATTTGATTTTTTGTAGTTGTATGGTTTGATGTATGATGTTGTATGTAAAAATGGATTGATGATGATGGATATTTATAGGCTATAATATGATGTTTTGAAGTGGTGTCTCTTAAGGCAACACATTTTCAATTAAAAGTTATAAGTCACAGCCATTGGTTAAATTCATGAATCGTGGTGAATTAACATAATTTTAGTAACCAAAAGTTATTTTAAATAACTCCTTCATAAAGAGTCACACATTTATATTATATATGTAGAACTTTCTTAAAAACCAACACAATCTTGTACCGAAAATCTTTAATTATAACTTTTTATATATGGCTTTAGGAATTAAGGAGACACATGATATTGATGGCTTTTAGTATTATAACTTCCTTCACGATCATTCATATAAATTTTTAATTTATAAAAACATGACTTTACAAAAAACCCTATCCCTTCATTTTAAAATATTCCAACAATGACAACAACATCAATCAATGCAACTCTACCAGGCCTGCACATGAATTGATTAAATTAGCACCCTGAAGGGGGCATTGTAACATCCCAAATTTTAGGATTTGAAATTGAAATATTATATGGAAATTAATTATGAAAACTTAGCCTAAAATAATTATGAGAATAATTATTAGAATTTAAACTTATTTATTTATTTCCTTAATTTACTTTGGGAAAAAGAATAATTCCAAGTAGGGAATAATCTAGGCCTAAAAAAAAATAAATAAAAATAAATAAATAGAAATAATAATTGGAAAAATTAGGAATTTATTTCCTTGTAAATTAAACCAAGAAAATATTTGCAAGAAATAATGTTTTGCAACGTGAGAAAAAGAAAATAATAATAAAACCAGATCAACTATCAGCAAATCTGATCACAGCGTCACGCAACCCATCCCTCTCGACCGGTACACGCAAAAGTAGAAGTGCCATGCTCCCACGATAGCATGCTCCCACGATAGCAACAGCACAGTCCCATGCTTCTCGAGCCATCCCTCCTCCATACTTCTCCAGCTTAACGTTAATTATCCCCACGTTGTAATGCCCTCAGACCGTTCCCCCTCTCGGCCATGACACTTTAGTCCTTATATATTGCTTTTCTTATTACTCTTTCATTCACTCATTTCCTCTGGCCAAGTGAGTGAGAGAACACGAGAGAGAGAGAGGGGGGGTTAAAACTCAGTCAAGCTTCCTCTGTTTCTCTAACAGAAAAACAGAGATAGAAGTTTTCATCAACAATCTCATCGTGCAAACCGAAAGCCACCTAGAGAGAAAAGAAGCTACTGTACATATATACATACACACACGTTATGGAAACACGATGGAGCAGGGCTGTCAGATCACTTTCGGCGTATCTCACCTTCTACTATACACGCGAGTTCAGACCAGCACCATACCTCTCCATCTTTCTTGAGCCAAGCACCACACTCCCTCTCATTATAAACTAGGCAGAAACACAAAACAGAAAAGAAAGCACACAGAGAGGAGAGACCGAAAGTTAACGTGAGCGTGAGTCGGAAGGAAAGGAAGAAGGTTGGAACTGTGCATTTAAGCCTGTGTATCGACCAAGGTGAGCCTCTAAACCCCTCCCTTTCTAGTTTCTACATTATTAGTTCTGAGTTTGAGGATTAAAAACACATGGTTAAGCTAGTGGATTTTCATTACTCTGTTTTTCGGACTCCCAAACAGAGTGTCTTTCGCTGGTCTGTTTCTATGGAAAACGTTTGAGTTTTTGCATGAAAATTTTATGGAAGATAGTAGACATATAAACCATTAAAACAAGCCAAAACCCAGACAAATCGGACGTGTAGATTGAGAGATATAATTTTCCGAAGTATAGCCAAAATCTGGAACGTTTTCTGCACTTCCAGTGAACAGTATTTTTCGGGCTTGATTTTGAAATGGCAAACATCTGTTTTTCTCTTTGAAATTTTTACAGTACATATTAGACATCGCAAACTTTCCAACGAGACAAAGAACATCCAAAACGGAGGTCTATAACTCCAGTTATGATTTTTGAAAGTTGAGCTAAAAATCTGGACGTTTCTGGTATGCCTCTGGAACAAGAAAATGACGTGGCAATTATGACTAGGTAAACCTTTGAGTTTTTCCTTGAAATTTTCACACTAAATAATAGACGCATCAAGGTTCAAAACAAGCAAAACCTCAGACAAACCGGACTTGTAGATTGAGAGTTATGATTTTTCAAAGTTAGACACCGAAAACTGGAAAATGTCAGTTTCAGAAGTGAACAGTAATTTTCAGCCTCATTTTTGAAATGGAAAACATTTGAGTTTCTCCTTGAAAATTTTACAGTAGATAGTAGACATCACAGCCTTTTTAAAAAGCCAAATAACACCTGAATCGGACGTATAGATAAGGAGATATGATTTTCCGAATTTTAACAAAAACTCTGGACGAATTTTTGTGTTCCAGGAATGGTGATCATTTTATGGCATGGTTTTGGAATATGAAACCTTTGATATATTGCATGAAATTTTGAGTGTTGATAGAACATATATTAATCTTTAAAAAGAGCTTTGGATCACCCTAAACGGAGATTTGTAACTCGTGATATGATTTTTGGAAGTTGAGTCACAATTTTAGAAAGTTTTCTGGACAGTGTTTGAATTTTAAAAATCTGGGAATGATATAATATTTTATGGCTATTGGTATTATTTTTCTGTGAAAATAGACATGCTAAGGAACACATAGCTTTTGGAAACACCTCATTTAGATTTTTGTAGAATTAATTTCGAATTTTCAAAGTTTAATCAGAAAAATTTCTGGAAAAGTCCCGTGTAAAGAGTCAAGATACATATATACATGTTGGAATTTTTAGAAACATTATATGTAATACAATAAAGCATGATTTACAGGATAACTAGTATTTATTAAACTTCTAATTTAAAGTATTGATCACGTATTGGAATAGCCTCTGATTTAATAAAGATATTAGTGAAATTTTAATTTTAATTATTTAGTTTTGAAATTTGACGGACTGTTATGTCAGCTCTGAAATCTGTGGGACCTGACCATCATTTTAAAAAAAAAATGTGTATATGCCAAACTATTATTTTCAGTTTTTATTTTAATAATATTCATTTTTTTATATTTTTTTTATGAGATTATAAATTACAATTTTAATTATGTAAAATTTGAAAAAGTTAATAATGGTTAGTAAATTGGTTGTGGTAGATTGATTTTTGGCGCGTGTTTGAGCTCTTGGATTAGGAGCAGTATAATAATTGTTAGCTTCGGCGAGAGGTAACCACTTTCCACTTGTTATGGCTATTGATATGTTGCTTGTGAGTATTTTGTGAAATGATTGTGAATATCTTAATATAAATTGCCTTGTGGAACTTTATGATTTGAATTGTGAATATATACATATTACTTATTCATGTATAAGAATTGATCACTTTTTATATCATGATATTTATATTTACTTATTCATGTATAAGAATTAATCATTTTAATATCATGATATTTACTCTGATAATTATGGCATGGGTTGGATTGGGAAGGTGAAGTATTTTATTCCACCACGTGGTGAGGCCACCATTAATGCATGATGGTTGGCTTTCTATTATCCCATATGTTCAGGAAGGGACGGGCCCTCTAATTCAATAAGGGCATACGACACCCCACATGTTCAATGGGGGAAAAGGCCCATGGTCTGGGACATATGCTCTGAGAATTTTGGTCGGTTCTCATCACATGACCAGTGAGCTTTTGAGTAACCAGTAACATGGATGTAACTTAGCCCATGGGTCTAGTCGGAGGAAATAAGGCGGTTCGGTTGGATTGGTGGGAGGCAATTTGGGAACTGTTTTAATGAGAACTGTGATACATAATTTTGATATAGAATTCATGAGGTAAATTTTTGTGACGTGTATATTGGTGAGTTATATTTTAATACTTTGTTATATAAATAGTTCCACTTGGCACCTCATTAGTTCATATTATTACTCATAATAAGTTGGATTGATGGTTACCCATATTTTTCCAGGTGATAGCCCCCGTGCAGATCCATCAGGGAAGACCCCAGAAGCTTAGACTACTGTTGCCAAAAGTAGTGCTTCTGTCTGTTGATTTATGTGGGATGATTGTATATTGCCACGTTAGGGCTCATACTGCACACTCTGATTTACATTTGCATATCTTAATTCAATAATGGGCATTACTTAGTTGTTAATGAACCCTTAATTAATTAATATGTTAAGTAAATTCTTAGGATGTTATAATTTGGTATCAGAGCGTATGATTCTGATAACAGTCATGCATGCACTACATTTAGTGGCAGTATACAATATTCACACATACCTTCCCTGTTTTGTTGTTTTGTTGTGTTACCTTATCATTCACTTATTAGAGTAGGTTTCATCCTTTGGTGGGGAGAATGGTAGATACACGAAGGACTCACTCCGCCGTAATTCACCTCCAAATGCTCCTAAGACATCGCTGTCTCAAGAGAACGATGCTCTTTTACCTCGATGCATCGATGTATGAGGAAGCTAGAGAAGTTAATACTTGGATAATTTTGAGTAACAAGTTGGAATCAGGGTAGAAATTTTGGTAATAGAATTTTATGCTCAAAATTTGGATGTCCAATAAGAATATAAGTTCTAATAATAGGTTAGAATATCTACTTAAGTTTGAAGTGATTAAATAGAATTGAAGTTTTAAAATAATAGGTAGGGCCGAAGAGTATCCTTTTCCAAAGATATTACTTGAGATAATCTTAGATGAGAGACCCACACCAAGGAATGACAATACTGACATTGTTCAGTCCCTTAATAAAGTGAAAATTTCTCAAAAAGTTGTGCTACTTGGACATTATATCAAAATCATGTCAAAAAGGGATTTATGTGACTTGGTTGAGAATACTTTGCTGAAGGACTCTGACTTCAAAAGGAAAGTGGCTGTCATTCAAGATTTGCGTTCTATAACAAGTTAGGTGCTTCATTACCATAAAGGAGATTTTCCTGACAAATTGCATGGCCTTTTGGATTTTGCAGTTGTACTCAATCCTTCTTCTTGACAAAAAAACAAGAAGTCCATAAATTAAAGTACATACTCATAAAATTTATGATAAGTAAGTGTTGTTTATCTTTACCCAAGATTATAGCCCTTGGTAGAAAATTGTGCTGAGAATTCTGCTATATTTAATCTCATAATGGAAGAGAAAATAAGAAGGTTCAGGCTCTAGAAGTTGGGGGCTTTGAAGATAACTGAGATGGCACAGAATATAGAATTTGTTGATAATCCTAGGGCTTTTATTGTTAAGTCAAGATATGATTCCCATATCCTATCAGGATTCAAGGTTATGTGTGCTTAGACAAGATAAATCTCGGGATAGGCGACCTCCTGGGAAGTATTATAAGAATTTAAGATTCCTTTGATTTAAAGTCTTAGTACTTTGAGGTATAACATATGGTGATCCATAGAGATGCTGTGAGGCTGTTAGGTTGAATAAGGAAAAATGATTGAGACTGGGCTTGAATCTGATCTAAGTTGAAATAGTGCCTAGGTCAAAATGTGAATGGGGTTGTATTAAGGTTCCAATACATGAGAATAGGAATCCTGTGAATATTGATTGATGGTAAGATCGAGATGTGATTAAGGTTATACTAAGGTTTTAGTACTTGAAAGTAAGAACCCTGTAAGTGTTGATTGATGTGGTGTTATGAGCAATTCTTTGGGTATGATTGAGGGCTGTCGATTAGATGAAAGAATAATGTTAGAATAGGCCTTGTGATATTGAAGATTGAAAAGGAATTTGAACCTCGTGTATTGTGTTTTGGTTATAGAATGACATCTGAAAGTTTCGAGGTTTAGACTAGAAATGAGAATTGTGATCCTAGTTTGTATATTGGGTATTATTGAGGCAATATGATTTCTTGATTCAAATAATGTTCTGGATTGTGAATCTAATAATTATCGTTGTTTGGGGTTATTTGAGGATTAGACTATGAATGGTGAATCATGATCATGGTATGTAATATAGGTGTTGTTGAGGAAATATGATTTCTCAACCTAGTCGATGTTAAGGTTCTAAGAGTCATTGTTTTGCTAATAATAAAGGATAATGTCAGAATGTTAGAAGCTATGAATTATTGTTATAGCATGTTAATTGGTTATGGTTAAGGTTTCAGGAATAGGTTGATGAACCTAAGAAATTCTGTTGGGTATTCAAAGGAATTACCATTAACGAAATTGTGATTTAAGGATCTAACTTGACAGTTGAGGGATTCTTACATGTGTGAATCGACCCGAATGAATTAAGGTATTAGGATATGGTACCAAGTGAATTGAATTACTTAAGGCAGTAGAATGTGGCACCAACGTATATGAGGTATCTGGAGGTTACTAGCTGCTAGGGGATGATTTTGATAATTTTGAGGTAAAAAGGGTGATTGGAGTAAAAACCTTGATAATTTTGATTGATATAGTGTCATCAACATGTTATTTGAGGTATGTTTGAGGATAAATACCTATTTGATATGGGGTATTTTGAGGTTGTTGGTTGCTGTATCAACTTAGGGAAAGATCTTGAATATAGAATATTCCCTTAGAATTATGAATGAGAGTTAGTTCCTTAATGAAACCGTATGATAGCTAGAACCTGAGAGGTGTTATACATGATGACCTCCTAAGAACAATTGTCTAATTCTTGGTTATGTTTGAAAACTGGAATGTTGAATTTACCAACACACCTGCTTATTTTGTGAAAATTTTTGAAATAGAGTTTTTGAAAGAAATGTTTTCAACTGAATTTGAGACCAGGGTAATGGTCGCTATAGAAATTATGTTTCATAGAAGGGTTTGGCATAACCCAAGTTTAAAATTGAGTTTTGAACTATATGGTGTAAGGCAGTACGAAACTGGAAGAGGTCAAAAACTGTTGTGGAAATACTCAGTTTGTTGGATCATGCCAGATATGTTTAAAAATGTTTGAAATCGCTAGCCAGTTATAAAGCTCATTTAAATTGAAAATTTGTTTGACGTGATATGAGAGGTTGATACTCGCACCAATGGTGAATATTCCCAATCTGAGTAGTTCCACCTTGAAGGGTCATGTATTTTGCTGTGTTGGACTGACACTAACCGTGATTAAGAACTGGTCAAACCGTGATTAAGAACTGGTCAGCTGGGAAAGCGGTGCACAGTGGTGGCCGTGACTAAGGACTGGCTTGACTGGGAAAGCGGTAGAGAGAGCCTTTATTAGATATGCTACTGTGGACACTGAGTCCCTTATGGGGGAATGAAAATTCTCCCATATCGGTCGGCAGACACGTTGCCACTTCGATGGTTTGGGTATGAAAGGATTAGGATATGCCGTTGTACTAAAGGTTGAAGTGGTGGCAAGAGTTTTCAAATGTTGAATTTTGTGAAATGAATTATTCCATTTTGTGTTAAACCGGTAGAAAATGTATTTTCTTGAAATTGGGCTAGTAGCGATTATAGTTTTATTGAAAAAATGTGAAAATATTGTTTAATGCAATTTAAAAAAAAAATGGTGTCATTGTCATTTGCTAATGTATTGGAAATGAAAAGTGGTGCAGTTGGTAATTGTGTTGACACAGGAGCAGAAACTATTAGAATGATCTAGAGACTTGAACCAAGTATGATAAATGAGAATTTCCAATGTGCTAAGTGAGAAAATAGTGACTTGATAGCTTAAATTAAGGAAGCTCAGACATGAAATAGACGAGCAAAGGCTCGAGGCGATAAGACTCAGTGTGCAAGTGTATACGGGGTGGTATCACTAGGCCATAATACTTGTGATGTTTAGCACTGTGTGGAATGCAGATTGGCATAGTGACCTCAGACAAATATGTCTAGAATACATCGGCTAGCAAGATATTCGATCAGTACCAGGTGATAAATAAGGAACCTAAGCTTGAGGGTAATTTCCCTAGGTAGTAAGTCCAGAAATCCAACGCTGTGGTGATAGATTGCGCCGGGAGGCTAATATGTGATAAGTTGAGAAACAGAATGAGTCAAGTAGTAAGGCAGGTATAACCCAGCACTGTAGGGATGGACTAGTAGATCTTGTATGGTTGAGAACTATACCTGGGTATAGAATGGATAAGGATGAGGTATAAAGAGTTGTGTGCTTAGTAAACATGTATACGAAAGGAATAAACTAGATGTCTAGAATAAATCTATGAAGTTATAAGTTCAAATTTCGAGGACGAAATTTAAATTAACGGGGGAAGAAATGTAACATCCCAAATTTTAGGATTTGAAATTGAAATATTATATGGAAATTAATTATGAAAACTTAGCCTAAAATAATTATGAGAATAATTATTAGAATTTAAACTTATTTATTTATTTCCTTAATTTACTTTGGGAAAAAGAATAATTCCAAGTAGGGAATAATCTAGGCCTAAAAAAAAATAAATAAAAATAAATAAATAGAAATAATAATTGGAAAAATTAGGAATTTATTTCCTTGTAAATTAAACCAAGAAAATATTTGCAAGAAATAATGTTTTGCAACGTGAGAAAAAGAAAATAATAATAAAACCAGATCAACTATCAGCAAATCTGATCACAGCGTCACGCAACCCATCCCTCTCGACCGGTACACGCAAAAGTAGAAGTGCCATGCTCCCACGATAGCATGCTCCCACGATAGCAACAGCACAGTCCCATGCTTCTCGAGCCATCCCTCCTCCATACTTCTCCAGCTTAACGTTAATTATCCCCACGTTGTAATGCCCTCAGACCGTTCCCCCTCTCGGCCATGACACTTTAGTCCTTATATATTGCTTTTCTTATTACTCTTTCATTCACTCATTTCCTCTGGCCAAGTGAGTGAGAGAACACGAGAGAGAGAGGGGGGGTTAAAACTCAGTCAAGCTTCCTCTGTTTCTCTAACAGAAAAACAGAGATAGAAGTTTTCATCAACAATCTCATCGTGCAAACCGAAAGCCACCTAGAGAGAAAAGAAGCTACTGTACATATATACATACACACACGTTATGGAAACACGATGGAGCAGGGCTGTCAGATCACTTTCGGCGTATCTCACCTTCTACTATACACGCGAGTTCAGACCAGCACCATACCTCTCCATCTTTCTTGAGCCAAGCACCACACTCCCTCTCATTATAAACTAGGCAGAAACACAAAACAGAAAAGAAAGCACACAGAGAGGAGAGACCGAAAGTTAACGTGAGCGTGAGTCGGAAGGAAAGGAAGAAGGTTGGAACTGTGCATTTAAGCCTGTGTATCGACCAAGGTGAGCCTCTAAACCCCTCCCTTTCTAGTTTCTACATTATTAGTTCTGAGTTTGAGGATTAAAAACACATGGTTAAGCTAGTGGATTTTCATTACTCTGTTTTTCGGACTCCCAAACAGAGTGTCTTTCGCTGGTCTGTTTCTATGGAAAACGTTTGAGTTTTTGCATGAAAATTTTATGGAAGATAGTAGACATATAAACCATTAAAACAAGCCAAAACCCAGACAAATCGGACGTGTAGATTGAGAGATATAATTTTCCGAAGTATAGCCAAAATCTGGAACGTTTTCTGCACTTCCAGTGAACAGTATTTTTCGGGCTTGATTTTGAAATGGCAAACATCTGTTTTTCTCTTTGAAATTTTTACAGTACATATTAGACATCGCAAACTTTCCAACGAGACAAAGAACATCCAAAACGGAGGTCTATAACTCCAGTTATGATTTTTGAAAGTTGAGCTAAAAATCTGGAAGTTTCTGGTATGCCTCTGGAACAAGAAAATGACGTGGCAATTATGACTAGGTAAACCTTTGAGTTTTTCCTTGAAATTTTCACACTAAATAATAGACGCATCAAGGTTCAAAACAAGCAAAACCTCAGACAAACCGGACTTGTAGATTGAGAGTTATGATTTTTCAAAGTTAGACACCGAAAACTGGAAAATGTCAGTTTCAGAAGTGAACAGTAATTTTCAGCCTCATTTTTGAAATGGAAAACATTTGAGTTTCTCCTTGAAAATTTTACAGTAGATAGTAGACATCACAACCTTTTTAAAAAGCCAAATAACACCTGAATCGGACGTATAGATAAGGAGATATGATTTTCCGAATTTTAACAAAAACTCTGGACGAATTTTTGTGTTCCAGGAATGGTGATCATTTTATGGCATGGTTTTGGAATATGAAACCTTTGATATATTGCATGAAATTTTGAGTGTTGATAGAACATATATTAATCTTTAAAAAGAGCTTTGGATCACCCTAAACGGAGATTTGTAACTCGTGATATGATTTTTGGAAGTTGAGTCACAATTTTAGAAAGTTTTCTGGACAGTGTTTGAATTTTAAAAATCTGGGAATGATATAATATTTTATGGCTATTGGTATTATTTTTCTGTGAAAATAGACATGCTAAGGAACACATAGCTTTTGGAAACACCTCATTTAGATTTTTGTAGAATTAATTTCGAATTTTCAAAGTTTAATCAGAAAAATTTCTGGAAAAGTCCCGTGTAAAGAGTCAAGATACATATATACATGTTGGAATTTTTAGAAACATTATATGTAATACAATAAAGCATGATTTACAGGATAACTAGTATTTATTAAACTTCTAATTTAAAGTATTGATCACGTATTGGAATAGCCTCTGATTTAATAAAGATATTAGTGAAATTTTAATTTTAATTATTTAGTTTTGAAATTTGACGGACTGTTATGTCAGCTCTGAAATCTGTGGGACCTGACCATCATTTTAAAAAAAAAATGTGTATATGCCAAACTATTATTTTCAGTTTTTATTTTAATAATATTCATTTTTTTATATTTTTTTTATGAGATTATAAATTACAATTTTAATTATGTAAAATTTGAAAAAGTTAATAATGGTTAGTAAATTGGTTGTGGTAGATTGATTTTTGGCGCGTGTTTGAGCTCTTGGATTAGGAGCAGTATAATAATTGTTAGCTTCGGCGAGAGGTAACCACTTTCCACTTGTTATGGCTATTGATATGTTGCTTGTGAGTATTTTGTGAAATGATTGTGAATATCTTAATATAAATTGCCTTGTGGAACTTTATGATTTGAATTGTGAATATATACATATTACTTATTCATGTATAAGAATTGATCACTTTTTATATCATGATATTTATATTTACTTATTCATGTATAAGAATTAATCATTTTAATATCATGATATTTACTCTGATAATTATGGCATGGGTTGGATTGGGAAGGTGAAGTATTTTATTCCACCACGTGGTGAGGCCACCATTAATGCATGATGGTTGGCTTTCTATTATCCCATATGTTCAGGAAGGGACGGGCCCTCTAATTCAATAAGGGCATACGACACCCCACATGTTCAATGGGGGAAAAGGCCCATGGTCTGGGACATATGCTCTGAGAATTTTGGTCGGTTCTCATCACATGACCAGTGAGCTTTTGAGTAACCAGTAACATGGATGTAACTTAGCCCATGGGTCTAGTCGGAGGAAATAAGGCGGTTCGGTTGGATTGGTGGGAGGCAATTTGGGAACTGTTTTAATGAGAACTGTGATACATAATTTTGATATAGAATTCATGAGGTAAATTTTTGTGACGTGTATATTGGTGAGTTATATTTTAATACTTTGTTATATAAATAGTTCCACTTGGCACCTCATTAGTTCATATTATTACTCATAATAAGTTGGATTGATGGTTACCCATATTTTTCCAGGTGATAGCCCCCGTGCAGATCCATCAGGGAAGACCCCAGAAGCTTAGACTACTGTTGCCAAAAGTAGTGCTTCTGTCTGTTGATTTATGTGGGATGATTGTATATTGCCACGTTAGGGCTCATACTGCACACTCTGATTTACATTTGCATATCTTAATTCAATAATGGGCATTACTTAGTTGTTAATGAACCCTTAATTAATTAATATGTTAAGTAAATTCTTAGGATGTTATAATTTGGTATCAGAGCGTATGATTCTGATAACAGTCATGCATGCACTACATTTAGTGGCAGTATACAATATTCACACATACCTTCCCTGTTTTGTTGTTTTGTTGTGTTACCTTATCATTCACTTATTAGAGTAGGTTTCATCCTTTGGTGGGGAGAATGGTAGATACACGAAGGACTCACTCCGCCGTAATTCACCTCCAAATGCTCCTAAGACATCGCTGTCTCAAGAGAACGATGCTCTTTTACCTCGATGCATCGATGTATGAGGAAGCTAGAGAAGTTAATACTTGGATAATTTTGAGTAACAAGTTGGAATCAGGGTAGAAATTTTGGTAATAGAATTTTATGCTCAAAATTTGGATGTCCAATAAGAATATAAGTTCTAATAATAGGTTAGAATATCTACTTAAGTTTGAAGTGATTAAATAGAATTGAAGTTTTAAAATAATAGGTAGGGCCGAAGAGTATCCTTTTCCAAAGATATTACTTGAGATAATCTTAGATGAGAGACCCACACCAAGGAATGACAATACTGACATTGTTCAGTCCCTTAATAAAGTGAAAATTTCTCAAAAAGTTGTGCTACTTGGACATTATATCAAAATCATGTCAAAAAGGGATTTATGTGACTTGGTTGAGAATACTTTGCTGAAGGACTCTGACTTCAAAAGGAAAGTGGCTGTCATTCAAGATTTGCGTTCTATAACAAGTTAGGTGCTTCATTACCATAAAGGAGATTTTCCTGACAAATTGCATGGCCTTTTGGATTTTGCAGTTGTACTCAATCCTTCTTCTTGACAAAAAAACAAGAAGTCCATAAATTAAAGTACATACTCATAAAATTTATGATAAGTAAGTGTTGTTTATCTTTACCCAAGATTATAGCCCTTGGTAGAAAATTGTGCTGAGAATTCTGCTATATTTAATCTCATAATGGAAGAGAAAATAAGAAGGTTCAGGCTCTAGAAGTTGGGGGCTTTGAAGATAACTGAGATGGCACAGAATATAGAATTTGTTGATAATCCTAGGGCTTTTATTGTTAAGTCAAGATATGATTCCCATATCCTATCAGGATTCAAGGTTATGTGTGCTTAGACAAGATAAATCTCGGGATAGGCGACCTCCTGGGAAGTATTATAAGAATTTAAGATTCCTTTGATTTAAAGTCTTAGTACTTTGAGGTATAACATATGGTGATCCATAGAGATGCTGTGAGGCTGTTAGGTTGAATAAGGAAAAATGATTGAGACTGGGCTTGAATCTGATCTAAGTTGAAATAGTGCCTAGGTCAAAATGTGAATGGGGTTGTATTAAGGTTCCAATACATGAGAATAGGAATCCTGTGAATATTGATTGATGGTAAGATCGAGATGTGATTAAGGTTATACTAAGGTTTTAGTACTTGAAAGTAAGAACCCTGTAAGTGTTGATTGATGTGGTGTTATGAGCAATTCTTTGGGTATGATTGAGGGCTGTCGATTAGATGAAAGAATAATGTTAGAATAGGCCTTGTGATATTGAAGATTGAAAAGGAATTTGAACCTCGTGTATTGTGTTTTGGTTATAGAATGACATCTGAAAGTTTCGAGGTTTAGACTAGAAATGAGAATTGTGATCCTAGTTTGTATATTGGGTATTATTGAGGCAATATGATTTCTTGATTCAAATAATGTTCTGGATTGTGAATCTAATAATTATCGTTGTTTGGGGTTATTTGAGGATTAGACTATGAATGGTGAATCATGATCATGGTATGTAATATAGGTGTTGTTGAGGAAATATGATTTCTCAACCTAGTCGATGTTAAGGTTCTAAGAGTCATTGTTTTGCTAATAATAAAGGATAATGTCAGAATGTTAGAAGCTATGAATTATTGTTATAGCATGTTAATTGGTTATGGTTAAGGTTTCAGGAATAGGTTGATGAACCTAAGAAATTCTGTTGGGTATTCAAAGGAATTACCATTAACGAAATTGTGATTTAAGGATCTAACTTGACAGTTGAGGGATTCTTACATGTGTGAATCGACCCGAATGAATTAAGGTATTAGGATATGGTACCAAGTGAATTGAATTACTTAAGGCAGTAGAATGTGGCACCAACGTATATGAGGTATCTGGAGGTTACTAGCTGCTAGGGGATGATTTTGATAATTTTGAGGTAAAAAGGGTGATTGGAGTAAAAACCTTGATAATTTTGATTGATATAGTGTCATCAACATGTTATTTGAGGTATGTTTGAGGATAAATACCTATTTGATATGGGGTATTTTGAGGTTGTTGGTTGCTGTATCAACTTAGGGAAAGATCTTGAATATAGAATATTCCCTTAGAATTATGAATGAGAGTTAGTTCCTTAATGAAACCGTATGATAGCTAGAACCTGAGAGGTGTTATACATGATGACCTCCTAAGAACAATTGTCTAATTCTTGGTTATGTTTGAAAACTGGAATGTTGAATTTACCAACACACCTGCTTATTTTGTGAAAATTTTTGAAATAGAGTTTTTGAAAGAAATGTTTTCAACTGAATTTGAGACCAGGGTAATGGTCGCTATAGAAATTATGTTTCATAGAAGGGTTTGGCATAACCCAAGTTTAAAATTGAGTTTTGAACTATATGGTGTAAGGCAGTACGAAACTGGAAGAGGTCAAAAACTGTTGTGGAAATACTCAGTTTGTTGGATCATGCCAGATATGTTTAAAAATGTTTGAAATCGCTAGCCAGTTATAAAGCTCATTTAAATTGAAAATTTGTTTGACGTGATATGAGAGGTTGATACTCGCACCAATGGTGAATATTCCCAATCTGAGTAGTTCCACCTTGAAGGGTCATGTATTTTGCTGTGTTGGACTGACACTAACCGTGATTAAGAACTGGTCAAACCGTGATTAAGAACTGGTCAGCTGGGAAAGCGGTGCACAGTGGTGGCCGTGACTAAGGACTGGCTTGACTGGGAAAGCGGTAGAGAGAGCCTTTATTAGATATGCTACTGTGGACACTGAGTCCCTTATGGGGGAATGAAAATTCTCCCATATCGGTCGGCAGACACGTTGCCACTTCGATGGTTTGGGTATGAAAGGATTAGGATATGCCGTTGTACTAAAGGTTGAAGTGGTGGCAAGAGTTTTCAAATGTTGAATTTTGTGAAATGAATTATTCCATTTTGTGTTAAACCGGTAGAAAATGTATTTTCTTGAAATTGGGCTAGTAGCGATTATAGTTTTATTGAAAAAATGTGAAAATATTGTTTAATGCAATTTAAAAAAAAAATGGTGTCATTGTCATTTGCTAATGTATTGGAAATGAAAAGTGGTGCAGTTGGTAATTGTGTTGACACAGGAGCAGAAACTATTAGAATGATCTAGAGACTTGAACCAAGTATGATAAATGAGAATTTCCAATGTGCTAAGTGAGAAAATAGTGACTTGATAGCTTAAATTAAGGAAGCTCAGACATGAAATAGACGAGCAAAGGCTCGAGGCGATAAGACTCAGTGTGCAAGTGTATACGGGGTGGTATCACTAGGCCATAATACTTGTGATGTTTAGCACTGTGTGGAATGCAGATTGGCATAGTGACCTCAGACAAATATGTCTAGAATACATCGGCTAGCAAGATATTCGATCAGTACCAGGTGATAAATAAGGAACCTAAGCTTGAGGGTAATTTCCCTAGGTAGTAAGTCCAGAAATCCAACGCTGTGGTGATAGATTGCGCCGGGAGGCTAATATGTGATAAGTTGAGAAACAGAATGAGTCAGGTAGTAAGGCAGGTATAACCCAGCACTGTAGGGATGGACTAGTAGATCTTGTATGGTTGAGAACTATACCTGGGTATAGAATGGATAAGGATGAGGTATAAAGAGTTGTGTGCTTAGTAAACATGTATACGAAAGGAATAAACTAGATGTCTAGAATAAATCTATGAAGTTATAAGTTCAAATTTCGAGGACGAAATTTAAATTAACGGGGGAAGAAATGTAACATCCCAAATTTTAGGATTTGAAATTGAAATATTATATGGAAATTAATTATGAAAACTTAGCCTAAAATAATTATGAGAATAATTATTAGAATTTAAACTTATTTATTTATTTCCTTAATTTACTTTGGGAAAAAGAATAATTCCAAGTAGGGAATAATCTAGGCCTAAAAAAAAATAAATAAAAATAAATAAATAGAAATAATAATTGGAAAAATTAGGAATTTATTTCCTTGTAAATTAAACCAAGAAAATATTTGCAAGAAATAATGTTTTGCAACGTGAGAAAAAGAAAATAATAATAAAACCAGATCAACTATCAGCAAATCTGATCACAGCGTCACGCAACCCATCCCTCTCGACCGGTACACGCAAAAGTAGAAGTGCCATGCTCCCACGATAGCATGCTCCCACGATAGCAACAGCACAGTCCCATGCTTCTCGAGCCATCCCTCCTCCATACTTCTCCAGCTTAACGTTAATTATCCCCACGTTGTAATGCCCTCAGACCGTTCCCCCTCTCGGCCATGACACTTTAGTCCTTATATATTGCTTTTCTTATTACTCTTTCATTCACTCATTTCCTCTGGCCAAGTGAGTGAGAGAACACGAGAGAGAGAGAGGGGGGGTTAAAACTCAGTCAAGCTTCCTCTGTTTCTCTAACAGAAAAACAGAGATAGAAGTTTTCATCAACAATCTCATCGTGCAAACCGAAAGCCACCTAGAGAGAAAAGAAGCTACTGTACATATATACATACACACACGTTATGGAAACACGATGGAGCAGGGCTGTCAGATCACTTTCGGCGTATCTCACCTTCTACTATACACGCGAGTTCAGACCAGCACCATACCTCTCCATCTTTCTTGAGCCAAGCACCACACTCCCTCTCATTATAAACTAGGCAGAAACACAAAACAGAAAAGAAAGCACACAGAGAGGAGAGACCGAAAGTTAACGTGAGCGTGAGTCGGAAGGAAAGGAAGAAGGTTGGAACTGTGCATTTAAGCCTGTGTATCGACCAAGGTGAGCCTCTAAACCCCTCCCTTTCTAGTTTCTACATTATTAGTTCTGAGTTTGAGGATTAAAAACACATGGTTAAGCTAGTGGATTTTCATTACTCTGTTTTTCGGACTCCCAAACAGAGTGTCTTTCGCTGGTCTGTTTCTATGGAAAACGTTTGAGTTTTTGCATGAAAATTTTATGGAAGATAGTAGACATATAAACCATTAAAACAAGCCAAAACCCAGACAAATCGGACGTGTAGATTGAGAGATATAATTTTCCGAAGTATAGCCAAAATCTGGAACGTTTTCTGCACTTCCAGTGAACAGTATTTTTCGGGCTTGATTTTGAAATGGCAAACATCTGTTTTTCTCTTTGAAATTTTTACAGTACATATTAGACATCGCAAACTTTCCAACGAGACAAAGAACATCCAAAACGGAGGTCTATAACTCCAGTTATGATTTTTAAAAGTTGAGCTAAAAATCTGGAAGTTTCTGGTATGCCTCTGGAACAAGAAAATGACGTGGCAATTATGACTAGGTAAACCTTTGAGTTTTTCCTTGAAATTTTCACACTAAATAATAGACGCATCAAGGTTCAAAACAAGCAAAACCTCAGACAAACCGGACTTGTAGATTGAGAGTTATGATATTTCAAAGTTAGACACCGAAAACTGGAAAATGTCAGTTTCAGAAGTGAACAGTAATTTTCAGCCTCATTTTTGAAATGGAAAACATTTGAGTTTCTCCTTGAAAATTTTACAGTAGATAGTAGACATCACAACCTTTTTAAAAAGCCAAATAACACCTGAATCGGACGTATAGATAAGGAGATATGATTTTCCGAATTTTAACAAAAACTCTGGACGAATTTTTGTGTTCCAGGAATGGTGATCATTTTATGGCATGGTTTTGGAATATGAAACCTTTGATATATTGCATGAAATTTTGAGTGTTGATAGAACATATATTAATCTTTAAAAAGAGCTTTGGATCACCCTAAACGGAGATTTGTAACTCGTGATATGATTTTTGGAAGTTGAGTCACAATTTTAGAAAGTTTTCTGGACAGTGTTTGAATTTTAAAAATCTGGGAATGATATAATATTTTATGGCTATTGGTATTATTTTTCTGTGAAAATAGACATGCTAAGGAACACATAGCTTTTGGAAACACCTCATTTAGATTTTTGTAGAATTAATTTCGAATTTTCAAAGTTTAATCAGAAAAATTTCTGGAAAAGTCCCGTGTAAAGAGTCAAGATACATATATACATGTTGGAATTTTTAGAAACATTATATGTAATACAATAAAGCATGATTTACAGGATAACTAGTATTTATTAAACTTCTAATTTAAAGTATTGATCACGTATTGGAATAGCCTCTGATTTAATAAAGATATTAGTGAAATTTTAATTTTAATTATTTAGTTTTGAAATTTGACGGACTGTTATGTCAGCTCTGAAATCTGTGGGACCTGACCATCATTTTAAAAAAAAAATGTGTATATGCCAAACTATTATTTTCAGTTTTTATTTTAATAATATTCATTTTTTTATATTTTTTTTATGAGATTATAAATTACAATTTTAATTATGTAAAATTTGAAAAAGTTAATAATGGTTAGTAAATTGGTTGTGGTAGATTGATTTTTGGCGCGTGTTTGAGCTCTTGGATTAGGAGCAGTATAATAATTGTTAGCTTCGGCGAGAGGTAACCACTTTCCACTTGTTATGGCTATTGATATGTTGCTTGTGAGTATTTTGTGAAATGATTGTGAATATCTTAATATAAATTGCCTTGTGGAACTTTATGATTTGAATTGTGAATATATACATATTACTTATTCATGTATAAGAATTGATCACTTTTTATATCATGATATTTATATTTACTTATTCATGTATAAGAATTAATCATTTTAATATCATGATATTTACTCTGATAATTATGGCATGGGTTGGATTGGGAAGGTGAAGTATTTTATTCCACCACGTGGTGAGGCCACCATTAATGCATGATGGTTGGCTTTCTATTATCCCATATGTTCAGGAAGGGACGGGCCCTCTAATTCAATAAGGGCATACGACACCCCACATGTTCAATGGGGGAAAAGGCCCATGGTCTGGGACATATGCTCTGAGAATTTTGGCCGGTTCTCATCACATGACCAGTGAGCTTTTGAGTAACCAGTAACATGGATGTAACTTAGCCCATGGGTCTAGTCGGAGGAAATAAGGCGGTTCGGTTGGATTGGTGGGAGGCAATTTGGGAACTGTTTTAATGAGAACTGTGATACATAATTTTGATATAGAATTCATGAGGTAAATTTTTGTGACGTGTATATTGGTGAGTTATATTTTAATACTTTGTTATATAAATAGTTCCACTTGGCACCTCATTAGTTCATATTATTACTCATAATAAGTTGGATTGATGGTTACCCATATTTTTCCAGGTGATAGCCCCCGTGCAGATCCATCAGGGAAGACCCCAGAAGCTTAGACTACTGTTGCCAAAAGTAGTGCTTCTGTCTGTTGATTTATGTGGGATGATTGTATATTGCCACGTTAGGGCTCATACTGCACACTCTGATTTACATTTGCATATCTTAATTCAATAATGGGCATTACTTAGTTGTTAATGAACCCTTAATTAATTAATATGTTAAGTAAATTCTTAGGATGTTATAGGCATCAATATTGGATATTCACCACTTAACTTTATTTAAACAACATTCTTCGATAGTAATTAAGTTTTAAAAATGCACTTTGTATGGGATTTGATTCCCACTTAATTAATCTTTTATCTTTCGGCATTGCCCGTCTTTTGTTGAGAAAAAAGAATCAAAGTTTTTGTTAAGCATATATATATATTCCTATCAGGGACAATTCTATTCGAGACACTGTCGGATGGGTTTAGGTTCTCTCAAAATCATTTTTCTCCTTTTATCTTCATAATCTCATCTCGATCCTCAGATTAAAAAACATAGATGGTTCAGATTTCATATTTTATAAATATATTATTTTGAACATAAATAAATAAATTTAAACTGTTAAAATTTGATCTATACAATTTATAACGGTAACACAAACAAAATTTTAATAAATTAAATTATAAAATACTACAACAATGGCTTTAGAAAATATTAAATCTGGACTATTCATTTTTTATTTAAGGGTGGAGATGAAATTCTGAGAAGGAAAAAAAAATTGATTATGAGAGTATCCTCTTTGAGGACACTAGATCAAAGGTTTTTTTGTTGCTTCCCACTCGGATCATCAAAACCTTCGGTTCCAACTAATCCGGATTCTCCCCGAGTCGGGCTTACAATCATGGGGGAAAACTGTTGGAATCTCACCAGAAACGCGGAAGCGTATCGTACCACGCGATATAGGAAAAGTTAAAACCTTCATCGTTTTGATTACCTGGAAAGATGTAGCGATCTGAAAGCCTTTCCACGAACAGTCCTCGTATCTGAAGAGCGATCTGAAAGCCTTTCCACGAATAGTCCTCATCCGCTCTATGATTGATCTTCCAGACTATCTCTCGAGGGGAATAGAATGGTTGTATGGGCAACCGTTCAGATGATGAACGTCTGCCTCTAGGGTTTGTTTCTGATGAGAGCCTCCTTATGCGTGTGTTCCTCTCAAGCAGGTGAAAGTAGGTTTATATGCTACTACACCCAAGACCTAACTCTAAACCACATGGGCCATAGAGTTCTTAGGTTGTAGTCTCAATTAAGCCTTATTGGGCTTAAGTGACCAAAGAGCACATTAACCCAACAATCTCCCACTTGCTCTTTAAGATACAAACTTGAGTTCGTAAACCCAAGACCATGTAGCCCATAAGCCATCATCATCTGATTATATACCCTATCCCTTGTTTCGAGCTAGCCTGGGGATCTACCATTCGTCATTCATCAAGGCTCATGATAATCTACAGAAGATTATCTAGTTCGGTGCTACTCCACTAAAAGCCCGAACGTGATCTCCAAGAATAATGACACTTATGACAAGAATATGCATTACCCCTTTATAGAATGTCTATAACTTGATTGACTAGTTTTCTGTAACCCAATCAATTATTTATTCCCTTGACTTTAACAGTTTCTCTAATGGATTACATGCACTGGCCAGTGTCTTAAATATCCAAGTACCGAAACATATCAAGGGGACATTTCCTATAAATTCCATGTTGTTGATCTCATAAACACCGATAACCAAATGGTCTCAATCCCAAAATACCAAGTTATTGGCCGTCATATAGATCAAATCTCACCCGTTGGTAAATCAAAGAATGAAAACCATTCGACTACCTATTTAAAATAAACTCAGGATTAAGAGTAACTACATGACTATAGTTATCTGGAGATTTGATTCCTTATGACAGAAAGAACAGCCTTAATCAAATCTCTCCTTGATCCATTCAATGTAAGTATTAACTCACACCAATATTTCATAATGATTCGGACAAAACCATTTCATAAAATATTGCAGCCTAAATAAAGTGTCCAACTTAATTTAATAGCTGTGAACCAATTCATCAATTGTGAGAACTTATGACCATGTCCTCTATGAACGTATCCATATGATCATATACTCCACAATTGATCCGGACCTTAGAGTTTGTAAATAGTGTGCGAAATAAATGAAAAACACCTCATTTATTAACATTCAGAAAAAAAATGCAATGTCATAATGTATTGCTCAAAAGGCACAAAATAACAAGGTGAAATAACAACTACCTAAAGCTATAGCAAATCTGGAATCCTCCTAAGACCCATAGATGAAACATGCCTCTCGAACACACGTTTAGGCAAACTCTTAGTAGAGGGTCAGCAAGGTTCTTGTAACATCCTAAGAATTTACTTAACATAATAAGTAATTAAAGGTTCATTAACAACGAAGTAATGTCCATTATTGAATTAAAATATGCAAATGTAAATCAGAGTATGCAGTATGAGCCCTAACGTGGCAATATACTTTCATCCCACATAAACCAAAAAGACAGAAGTACTACTTTCAGCAGAAGTAGTTTAAGCTTCTTGCGTCTTCCCTGATGGACTTGCACGAGGGCTATCACCTGAAAAATATGGGTAACCATCAATCCAACTTATTACGAATACTAATATGTACTGATGAGGTGCCAAGTGGAACAGTTTATATAACCAGGTATTAAAAGTATAAATTATCAATATAATGTCACAAAATTTATATTTTAAATACTATATCGAAATTATGTATCATAGGTCTCATTAAAACAATTCCCAAATTGCCTCCCACCAATCCAACCGAACCGCCTTATTTCCTCCGACTAGACCCATGGGCTAAGTTACATCCATGTTACTGGTAACTCAAAAAGCTCTCTGGTCATGTGATGAGGACCGGCCAAAATCCTCAGAGCACATGTCCCAGACCATGGGCCTTTTCCCCTTAATGAACATGTGGGGTGTCGTATGCCCTTATTGAATTAGTGGGCCCGTCCCTTTCTGAACATATGGGACAATAGAAAGCCAACCATCATGCATTAATGGAGGCCTCACCACGTGGTGGAATAAAATACTCCATCTTCCCAATTCAACCCTTACCATAATTATCAGAATAAATATCATGATATTAAAATGAACCATTCTTATACATGAAATAGTAGATATGATAAATATCATGATATTAAAATGAACAATTCTTATACATGAATAAGTAAATATGATAAATATCATGATATTAAAATGAAACATTCTTATATATGAATAAATAAATATGATAAATATCATGATATTAAAATGAACCATTCTTATACATGAATAAATAAATATCATGATATTAAAATGAGCAATTCTTATACATGAATGAGTAATTATGTATTTATATTCATAATTCAAATCATAAAGTTCCACAAGGCAATTTCTATTAAAATATTTACAATCATTTCACAAACACTCACAAGCAACATATCAATATCCATAAAAAGTGGAAAGTGGTTACCTCTCGCCAAAGCTAATTATTATTACGCCGCTCCTAATTCAAAAGTTCAAACACATGCTATAAGATGATCACCATTCCTGGAACACAAAATTCGTCCAGATTTTTGGTTAAACTTCGGAAAATCATATCTCCCCATCTACACGTCCGATTCAGGTGTTCTTTGGCTTTTTGGAAAGGTTGAGATGTCTACTATTTACTATAAAAATTTCAAGATTAAACTCAAACGTTTGCCATTTCAAAATCAAGCTCAAAAATCGCTGGTCACCAAAAGTTGGAGAAAACATTTCAGATTTTGGCTAAAATTTGGAAAATTATATCTCCCTCGATTCTCATCGGAATTTGACGAATTACCTATCAAATTAAACCTCTATGTGTCTACTATTTAACTGGAAAATATCACAATTTTATGATTTTGTTTGTTCAGTTCGAAATCCAACGCCATCCACTGACACCAGAAACAAACCAGAAATTCTGCAGATTTTTGACTCAACTTCCAAAATTCATAACTGGAGTTGTAGATCTCCGTTTAGGGTGAACCAAAGCTTATTTTAAACCTCAAGGAGTCTATTTTCTACTGTAAAAATTTCAGATCAAAACTCAAATTTTTACTGGGTCCGAACTGCTTCGTCATTTTGATGTTTCAGAACCCTACCGAAAATTTTGCAGGTTTTTAATCCAACTTTGAAAAATCATAACTCCCATTCTAAACGTCCGTTTTAGGTTTTCTTTGACTTTTTGGAAAGCTTAAGACGTCTTCTATGTACTGTAAAAATTTCACTTAAAAACTCAGATGTTTGCTATTTCAAAATCAAACACGAAAATCACTGTTCACCAGAGATACAGAAAAACATTCCAGGTTTTTGACTGAACTTTGAGAAATTATTTCTCTCAATCCACACGTCCGTTTTCTGTGTTCTTTGGCTCATTTTAAAGCTTAAGATGTTCTCTATCTTCCATAAAATTTTCATGCAAAAACTCAAACGTTTTCCATAGAAACAGAAGCATGCAAGGTTCTCTGTTTTCGGTCTAGAAAACAGAGGTGTTTTTTTCATTTTTTTCCATATGCACGCAGCTCATATATACCAATGATGCCTCCTACTCATTTTCCCTTCATGAAACGATGCCTATGCATAGCTTTACATATTATCCTAAGTGATGCAGCGACCCTAGTACGTATATATATATATATATCTCATATAAACCGTAAGCTTAGCGTTTCATGCAGGGTCAAGTTTTGGTTTTTCTGATGTATAAGTATATGCAACAAAACTCTTCCTATAACAGATGTATATAAGATGTAAGGTCTCTTCCCCCTCTTTTCTTTTCACACACAGTAAGCTTCCATTGCTTTGGCTTCCGAAATACTTATATATATTTAGATACAGCAAGGTTCTTGGGTCCATTTTCAGTGAGATTCTCATTCCCATTTAGTCCCCTAAAAACTGAAACCTATAGGTAGTGTTATATATATATATATATAGACACATATGCTTAAAAATTTCTCTGTTTCACATAAAGAAAACAGAGGTGGATATATAGGTACATGTATAAAGTTGAAGGTAATACTCACCTAGCTAATCTTTCGGATAAACTGGAAATCGCTGCTGTTCCACGCCACACACACACCTCTGTTTCGTTGCTTTAAACGCAGAGAAGGGCAATTGGATTTTCCTCTTCCTCTTTGACAGTCCGACTCTTTCTCGGACCCTCTCTCAACTACTCTCTCTTCCTCTTTAACTCTCACTCTCTCTCTTTCACTTACTCTCTCTCTCGGCTCACCAGTGATCTCGGCCTTGCTCTTGCTTCAACCATTGTTGAGTAACATGAAGGCATGGGAGACACCAAATAACGGATATATAACATGCTAAGGGTCCAGTCCAATGGTGCAAAACAGCTGGTCCAAAGGGTGTGTGTCTTCGAGAAGCATGGGAAGGGTATGGCGTTGCTGTTTTGTGTGTCTCCCAGTGGTTAGCCGAAAGCAAGATTTGGAGTATGGCGTGATCTGATTTTTCTGCTTCTTCTTTTTTTTTTTTTTTTTTTTTTCTCTTTCTCCAGCGACTTATACACGTTCCAGTATTCCAGCTGATATAAATTTTTTTTTTATACGTTCCAGTATTCCAGCTGATATCAATTAATGACTTGGACATTGCTTGTCAAGGAAAAAAAAAAGGCAAGTTGGGCTAGAGTAATGTATTGGCCGTGTGGTTAGTTAGGTTGGAGTTGGGAAAAATAAGTCCTATATTTCAGTAATTAATTTTATAATTCTCAAGCCCAATTCTAATAAGAATTTTCCATACAAAACTTCTAATTTAAAATCTCAAAAATTTGGGATGTTACAGTTCTCGTCTAATTCCTTTGCAGCCTCAAAAGCAACTACATACTCAGCCTCATTGGTAGAGTCAGCCACACATGATTGTTTTACACTTCTCCAACAAATGGCACCGCCATTAAGAGTGTACACATATCCCAAGGGGAACTTACTTGAGTCAATATCTCCTTGGAAATCTGAGTCCGTATAACCAATGGTTTCAAGACTCCCACTTGAATAGACCAACATATAATCTTTCGTTCTCCGTAGGTACTTGAGTATATGTTTAACAGCTACCCAGTGTTCCTCTCCAGGATTAGATTGGTACCGGCTTACTACTCCCACTGCATAGTAGATATCTGGTCTGGTACATAGCATAGCATACATGAGACTACATACTGCTGAAGCATAAGATATCCTACTCGTGCGTTCTCTCTGCTCAGGAGTTTTAGGAGATTGCTTCTTAGAGAGATGAATCCCATACCTGAAGGGTATAATTCCCCTCTCGGAATTCTCCATGCTAAACCTGGCAAGTATTTTGTCAATGTACTTAGCCTGGGATAATGCCAAAACCCTATTCTTCTGGTCTCACAAGAATTTATTACCAAGAATATAATTGGCTTCCCCCAGGTCCTTCATATCAAAATGCTTGCTCAGCCAGGTTTTTAATGCCTAACAATACCTCTGTATCATTTTCGATAAGGAGTATATCATCCACATAAAGTACCAGAAAAGATACCGCATTACCTTGGATCCTTTTATAAACACACAGCTCATCAGGACTTTTCTCAAAACCATAAGACTCAATGGCTTGATCAAATCTGATGTTCCATGATCTGGACGTTTGCTTAAGTCCATAAATGGACCTTTGCAACTCGTATACCATTTCTTCTTGTCCTTTGGCTATAAACCCTTTTGGTTGCTGCATATAGATTTCCTCTTCCAAATTTTCATTTAGAAAAGCAGTTCTGACATCCATTTGCCAAATCTCATAATCAAGATTTGCTGCAACAGCTAAGAGAATCCAGATGGACTTGAGCATGGCAACCGGCGAAAAAGTTTCATCATAATCCACACCTTCCTTTCGGGAGTACCCTTTCGCCACCAATCTAGCTTTGAAGGTTTCAACCTTCCCGTCCGATCCTCTCTTTCTCTTGTAAATCCACATACACCTAATGGGTTTTACCCCTTCAGGTGCATCTACAAGAGACCGAACTGTGTTAGAATACATAGAATCCATTCCATGATTCATAGCCTCAAGCCATTCCTGAGCATCAACATCTCCTAGTGCTTCGTCACAACTCGTGGGATCACCATCTTCATCAATGATGACATCATGATTGACTCACCCAACAAGAGATATCTTGCAGGTTTACGAATCAATCTCCCGCTACAACTTTGTCGAACTTGATGTTGTGCATCTACAGGGGGTCCACATTTTGTGGGTTAATAGTTTCTAGATGAGGACCCTCATTAAGTGGATTAATCAATTCATGATTTTGTTCTTCATTAAGTTCATCATCATGTTGAACTTCATCATTATGCTGAACTTCTGGTTCTGTTGGTTCCTGTGTATGTTCAAGTACATTTTCCCCTCTTTGAACAACCAAAGGAACAAAAGCTGGAACCCCTTGAGGTTGTGGTGAAACTTGATCTGAGATTAGCTCATCAAGAATAACCTTACTCCTTGGCTTATAATTTGTCATATAGTCCTCCTCTAAGAAAGTCGCGTGAGTGCTCACTATGACCTTCTTTTCTTTTGGACTATAAAACAACCAACCTCTGGTTCTGTTAGGATAGCCTATAAATATGCATACTTCAGTACGCGAGTCCATCTTATCTGGTTTCTGTTGCCAGACATGTGCCGGAGCACCCCAAATCCGAATATGGTTCATGGTGGGCATACACCCTTTCCACAATTCTATTGGTGTCTCTGAAACCGACTTGGACGGAGCTAGGTTCAATAGATACATAGCTGTTTCTAAGGCATATCCCCAGAATGAATCAGAAAGAGATGAATAACTGAGCATAGATCTTGTCATTTCTAAAAGGGTTCTATTTCTCCTTTCAGCAACTCCATTCTGCTGGGGTGTCCTTAGAGAAGATAATTGTGAAACTATCCCCTCTTTGGTCAGGTAAGACTTGAACTCTCCAAATAGGTATTCACCCCCTCGATCAGATCGAAGAGTCTTAATTTGAACACCTAGATGCTTTTCTGCCTCAGCCTTGAACTCTTGGAATTTTCCAAAAGCTTTAGACTTGTGACGCATCAGATACACATGTCCAAATCTAGAGTAATCATCAATAAATGTGATGAAATACTGATACCCGCCTCTGGCTTGGACATTTATTGGTCCACATACATCAGTATGTACCTATTCCAGCTGAAGTGTAGCACGTTTTCCCTTGGCCTTGAAAGATCTCTTGGTCATTTTACCCTCTAAACAAAATTCACATACTGGTATCGGTTCAAAGTTCAGGGATTTCAAAATCCTACTTTTGACCAAACCTTGTATCCTGTTAGAGTTAATATGACCCAATCTCAAATGTCAAAGATAAGTTTCATTGGAAACTTTTCTTTTCTTTGATGAATTAATATGCTCAACATCTTTTAATTCAACATGATTAACTTCACAGGGAACAAGATTAAGGAAATAAAGACCATTAAACTTTACACCAGAACAAATAAAAGAAGATGAACTTCTTATTGAAACTAAGGAATTAAACTGAACTGTCTAACTATGTTTATCCAAACAACTAACCGAAATTAAATTCCTCTTAAAATCTGGAATAAATAAACAGTCTTCTAAAACCAAAGTCCTGCAATTATCAAAAGATAAAATAACTTGTCCCACTGTTAATACAGACACAAGCTCCCCAGTTCCAAGCTTCAAATCTCTTTGTCCTTTACTTACAGGCAAGCTATGTTTGAACCACTACAAAGAGTAACAAACATGGTTAGTGGCTCTTGAATCAACGATCCATTTATCATCGTGATTCTCCACTAAACAAGCCTTAATCACATGTAAATTACCATGGTCATCAGCCTTCTTGAAGTTCGCTATCATTGTTAGACAATGATCCCGCACACTTCCTCCAGACATCACTGTCTTGGTGACTGAATTCAGCGTATTTTGCCTAGCAGAGTTGCTAGCAAACATGCCATCAAGAGTCTGGAGCATTGTTGCTCCACTCTCAATCATGCTCACTTGCTCTTGAAGGTGATTGGCGAGACTGGTCAAAATGTAGCAGCGAATTGACACATTCGCCTTCTCCCATCTTTCCATCTCCTACTGAAATCGAGTCCGAATTGCATCAAACGCGTTTGCAGCAGGTGCGCTGGCATAGGGGTAGTGAGAACAAAGTTGAGCTTTTCATATTGAAGAACAATATCCAAATTAGTTTTCCATTGTTTGTAGTTTGTACCATCCATAGGTTTTTGGCTCAAGATTATAGCTAAAGGATTGAATGAAGACATTTTTCTGAAAATAAGGAAAAGCACACTAATTACAAACTATAATTAACAACAAACAGATATAGCGCTAGTAGATTCTAATAACTACTATTCGTTTATTGTTTAACAATCCATTAGTTATCTTTACAAGGCTTACGATGGGCAAGATTCTTGTAAAACTAATATTGTTAATTTGGGCCTTCAGTTCCATTGCCAGAGCCTCGATAGGAGGGTTAACAATTTTACCAAAGTTGAATGTATTTAACCATTGTTTACTTTCAAAATTATCTTTAGTGTCTAAGTATTGCCGACGATGGGCCGTACAAAACTTTACTAAAATTTTGAAAATATTAAGGTTTAATCTAGCGAAATCCGATTATCCTTATCCGATGGGGCTTTAGCGATAACCATTTCACTAATAAACCCACAATTGGGGCCCGTAGGTTTTAAAATTAAATACTTAATTTAAAACCTTCACCCATTCAATATTTTAAATTTAGAATTTTCAATTTCCAAGAATTTGTTCAATTTAGAGTAAATTATTAGGTATCTAAAAACTAGTCATGATCTGGCAAAGTGTGCGTCATATGACCATTTTAAATAACCCACAAACTACTCGAAAAGGTACAGTTCTCTTAGGAAATTTTCTAGATTATTTGTCTAGATTTTAATTTCACAGTTATTATTCTAGATTTTAATTTAAAATCATAATAATTGATAATTAATGTCTAGATTCTAATCCCACAATTAATTAATCCAATTATTATTCTAGATTTTAATTTAAAATCATAATAATTGATAATTAATGTCTAGATTCTAATCCCACAATTAATTAATCCAATTATTATTCTAGATTTTAATTTAAAATCATAGTAATTGATAATTAATGTCTATATTCTAATCCAATTATTATTCTAGATTTTAATTTAAAATCATAATAATTGATAATTAATGTTTAGATTCTAATCCCACAATTAATTAATCCAATTATTATTCTAGACTTTAATTTAAAATCATAATAATTGATAATTAATGTGTATATTTTAATTCCACAATCAATCAATCCAATTATTATTCTAGACTTTAAAACTTAAAATCATAATAATTGATAATTAATGTGTAGATTTTAATTCCACAATCAATTAATCCAATTATTATTCTAGATTTTAATTTAAAATCATAATAATTTGAAAATTAATGTGTAGATTTTAATTCCACAATCAATCAATCCAATTATTATTCTAGACTTTAAAACTTAAAATCATAATAATTGATAATTAATGTGTAAATTTTAATTCCACAATCAATTAATCCAATTATTATTCTAGATTTTAATTTAAAATCATAATAATTGAAAATTAATGTAGTGGGCAATCTAAATAATCTCGCATAATAACTATCATACTAGTCGATTCAAGACATAATAGCTACTATGCAATTATGACATGTGATTATGCAACAATATGACATCTTCCTATTCTATATGACATGTTATTTACCAACATCATGTTAATCGCAAATATAATTTGTACAATTTAACAAAGGCATTAAATAATTAAACAAATAACTTTAATCCATGGTTTTCCTAAAAAAATAAGAATTACAACTTTGGAATTCCTCTTTTGTCCAGCCCATAGTATCTGTCTCTAGCTCCTTTAGGGTATCTATGGGCCTAAAAACCCAAAAACTCAATCTTTGACTAGAAACCCTAGGACACAAAAGAGGAACCCTAGCCATCACTTCTGCCACGCCTTCAGCCGAAGTCATCTCATCTTCTTCGCAGTTTCTTGATCTCCAAGTTTTACAGAAATTCAAAAAATACATAGAAATTCCAAAATAAAATTAAAAACAGCAAGGAGGAAACCTAATCATATGGGATTAGCCTCCTTGTTACAAATCAAGAAATACACGAGAGAATCTAACCATGGATTAAAGCGATTAACCGATTGAAATTAAAACTAATACCAAATATGAATTATAAACGAATAGCTGCCATGAAATAAAAAACAAATATTGAAAAAGATGCCATATTTTCGAAAAATAATTTTCGAAAAGAATCACATGAAATATAAATTAATATCAAAACTCGGTTTTTTTCCTCATCGCTATTGGCTCTGATACCAATTGTTGGAATCTCACCAGAAACGCGGAAGCGTATCGTACCACGCGATATATGAAAAGTTAAAACCTTCATCGTTTTGATTACCGGGAAAGATGCAGCGATCTGAAGTAGCGATCTGAAAGCCTCTCCACGAACAGTCCTCGTATCTGAAGAGCGATCTGAAAGCCTTTCCACGAAGAGTCGTCGTCCGCTCTATGATTGATCTTCCAGACTATCTCTCGAGGAGAATAGGATGGTTGTATGGGCAACCGTTCAGATGATGAACGTCTGCCTCTAGGGTTTGTTTCTGATGAGAGCCTCCTTATGCGTGTGTTCCTCTCAAGCAGGTGAAAGTAGGTTTATATGCTACTACACCCAAGACCTAACTCTAAATCACATGGGCCATAGAGTTCTTGCGTTGTAGTCTCAATTAAGCCTTATTGGGCTTAAGTGACCAAAAAGCACATTAACCCAACAAAAACTGCCAACTCCATTTTCTCCATTATCATCCTTTGAACCAAGGAAGTGGTTAAAGGAGAGCAAGTTATTTTTCACTTGCTCAATGGATGTTGGTAAATTATGGGTTTGGTAAAAAAATCAATGTTTTGTTTTATTTTTTAATCATGTCCTTGATTTTGGACTCAAGACAATGAACGACAACATGGGCTCATGGGCTTGAATTCCAAGATCTGGATCTCGATATAGTGACTTCCAAGTGCTAAAGAAGAGAAACAAACCCATGTAAACTGTACCCCCCCCCCCCCCCCCCAAAAAAAAAAAAAGGAAATAAATAGGGTAGATCAAATATATCGAAAAATCGTCAAATGTGGGTAAATATGCCGGTGTTATAATTAATTAATTAAGAGAGTTGACAAGGTGAGAGCACGAGTTTGACAAAGGAGACAAGCTCAGATATACATTATATTCATAGCCAATTAAGTCGGTTGGTCAGCTACTCCGAAGTTCCACCAACACAATTCAATAACCTTAAACTCATACTCCTCCGATCTTAAATATAGGACATTGTTTGTTTTATATGTAAGATTAGAGGTAGTATATCCCATAATTATTATTCTTATTATTATAAAGCATCAACTAACAATTATATTTGGTCCTTTTTGTAAGGCATTTACTTGTTCCCAAGAAGCATTAATTATCTTTTTCCATGTATACCCCTAATTAATAAGGGTAGTGGGTGAGAGCAGTAATTAATATGATATTAAAGTTTATTGCAATTAGTAGGGATAATATTGAAAATTATTTAAATTATAGGACAACTTTATTGACTTTAATTGTTTCTTTTGGTTTATGAGAATTGTTAGTTGGTGCCTTATAATAAGGATCAGAGGAAGTATTATTGTTGTTGATCTAGTGGGAAAGAAGTTGAAGTTGACTCATAACCTATAAGGTTAAGGTTGTAAGGCTATATCTCGTTGCTGATATGAGGATTTTATTGGTAAGCGGTTTATAAACATTTTTATTAATGTTTTTTGAGTATGTACATGCTATGACTCTAGTAAGCCACTCGGACCTAATTCACTTAAACTTTGTATTACCAAGAAAAATACCCATTAATTCCATTTTAATTAATTGATTTATAATATAAAATACATAAAGGTTATATTTGTAGTTCTTCAGATTATATGCAATACACGAAACCACTCATCTATTTTTTTTTTTTTGGGATAATTATTAATCTCAATACTAACATCAATACATGTAAATTAAAATTGATTAGAAGTGAACTATCAAGTCATGACACTGTGGTTATAATTAAAAATTAAAATGTTGTAATAATGTGAGTGATCTGTTTAAGTGTTATAAGCAACATTTCATGACAATACAGCATGTTTCAGTGGGAGGCAACGTTTCACACAGCTTAGGAGTAATTGATGGGGAGAAAGTAGTAGTAATGATATTCTATTAGATAATATTATATAAAAAATAATATTGCATTTCTTTTTGTATATTTCTTATTACGCAAACCAAAGATTACTTAAAACACAATATTTCAAATACTAGATAAACTAATAGTAATATTATCTAATTATTAGTAAATACGGTCTTCCTTTTTTTTCCAAGAGACATTTAACAACTTTTACCCATATAAAAAAGAGGAGGATGTTAATATTAGTTTTTTGTTGTTGATAAAAAGCCAAATGACATTAATAACAAAGGTTCAAGTATATTATAAAATACGGCTACATCTAATATTAAAGGGTGATAGAGAAAAAACGTAGTAATTTTGCTCCTAAAGTTTAAAAACGTAACAATGTTGCCCCTATGTTAATAACCTTAACGGTCAATGAACGTTGAAGACCGTTAGGGTTATTAACGTAGGGGCAACATTGCTACGTTTTTAAACTTTAGGGCAAAAATTGTTACGTTTTTAAACTTCAGGAGTAACATTACTACACCGAAAATTTCAGAAGTAAAATTGCTCATGAGTACATATTTTAAGACAAAATTGATACTTAACCTTTAAATTAAGGCAGTCTTATCTTTCTCTACGTAATTAAGGGTTCTTTTGGGGGGAGGGGGAGTAATTAATGGTTCTAGAAATGTACGCCCAGGACCAACAAACCTCTTAAAGAATATCTTATTAAAAAAAAATGGGAAAAAGTATTAATTAACCTATTATATTTATCAGTGGTGAATAATACAACTTATCTCAACCTTTTTTTAAAAAAAAATAAAATACTGTGTAAAACAAGAGGAAATTGGTTAGTTTCCAAGGGATTGGCTACGGTCTACTTCTCTTCTCATCCTCTTCTCGTCTTCTTCTTTATCTTAGCCGTTGGATTGAAATCTTAACCGTTTAAATTTAATATTTTTATATAAAATATTATTTTTATATATTTTTTAATAATTTGTTAATATAAAAATAATATTTTTATAAATCATTAAATCTGAGCCGTTCATATTTCAATTTAACAGTTGAGATAAGAAAAAGGACGGGAAAAAAATAGGAAGAAAAGTGGACCGTAACCAAACCCAGTTTCCAAATGTCTAGTACTACAGTTTTGAAGAAAATGAGTCCGTACTCTATAAGAGAATATAAATGATAACATCGTCAACAGATATTTTAGAACGTTGTGTATTTATCCTATCCCTATCCAGCCAACTTATCTCAATTTTCATGTAAATAAATAAATGTAAATACTTATTTTATTTAATTATTTATTTAGAAAAAGAAGAAAAATGAAAGGTACAAGAGGGAAGGTGAAGTATAAGGTGAACAACCTTAACAACCAAATAATGGTATGTCTGTTGATGAACAAGCTGTCCTTATACTTCAATCCTCTCTAGATCTCTTTGCCTTTCCTCAATTTTAAGCAACTTCCTTTTAATTTATTCCTCATCATTTGCTATCATAAAATCATAATACTCCGTCAGGTCTTAAATACAGGACATATTTATCAAACTTTAGAAAGATTAAGGACAGTAGTTAAATTAGTTAAACGGTATAATTGAAGTGTATGTGGCATTAATGAGTTGCAAGCATTATTTACTTTATAGAATATATACGTGCGTCATTAAATTATCATTGTGTTTAATTATTATTGAGAAAGTATCATAGGGGTATTTTAGGAAGAAATTGACAAAAATTAGAAAGTTGTTATATAATTAGGATCAATATTAACTCCTAAATATTGTCATATAATTATGACTGGGGGAGCAGTATTTATTTATTTTTGAAACAAATCATTAAAATTGTTATATACTTGTTCATTTTTATTCAAATGTTATATATTGGTTGAAAATCGTTTGTTACTCACTTCTCCATTTACTTCTATTTTTTTATTTACTCAGTATTTTACATGCAAAAAGCTTCTCATCCATATTGCCATGCAACAATTATTACTGCTAAAAATATTCTATTATTACACAACTGGTAAAAATTAAAATGAACAAAATTTATCATTTCCAACCTAATAAACAAATGCTGAGATATTTTAAAAAATGATTGTAATGAATATCTTACATTCCAGTATATTTTAATTCGGTTATAGTACCACAGTTTTGATCGATACTTACTTATTAAAATATGTTGTCATTTGCTAATGCAGTGTATTAAATTTGAGATTATGATATTTTCATAATATTTTTAAAATTCCCCCCCCCCCAAAAAAAAAAAACTAAACTAAAATTTTATATTTATTATTTTTGTCATGACCAAACTCTGTGTATCCAAATCATATATCACTAGAATTTGGACTAATCCGACCCAATTTGACTAAGTTAAGGGCATATATACAGGTATCCCAACCAGAGTTTTTTTTTTTTTTTTTATACATAGGCGATAGGGGATGGGGGGGATCGAACCCAGTATAAGGTGGTGGGTAGACTACTCCCAATACCACTGCACTACTAGTAGTGCCGGTAACCAGAGTTATTTTTCATGCCTGCATATTGAATATACTACTACATACCTGTTTGGGCTAGTGGTAGAAACTGTTTTTATAACATGTGATTTACGATATATGAGGTAAACATGTAAGAGGAATTTTATTTCAACTTATGTAAACGTTCTTGTTGAACACCAACTCAAACGAGCACTACAATAACTAACCTCTTGTCGATAAAATTTTTAGGCTTAGAATCGAAACAAATTCTTACATGATTTGTGCTAATTTTTGAGATGGAAAGTACATAAAATTATCATTATCATTATCATATAATACTTTACATTGATTTAATTTAATTTTCTTTTTTCGTACAATGTTATTTAGTAAAATATTTTCTCTAATCCTAAATATAAGGAAAAAATTGACTTTTTTATGGAGAGGTTAAGAAAGCTAAATAAGTTACATAATCATATCGTATCTTAAAAACTAGTTTAGAGGAAAAATGATAAATATAAATATTTTTTTTCATATTTTAATTAGATTCTTTATTTTTTTTAAAAAAAATCAACTCTATATTATATTATATTTAAAAGTGAACAAGTATTAAGGGAGAATCTTTTGTTTTCCCGGGACAAAAAACTGAGGGGAACGATGATTGCTTAAGCGCCAAGTTTTGGCCCCTAATGGCACTTATTCAACGATTGTCAATTTTCATACACACTTTCATGCTTTATCAAAATTTGAGCTTATGCTTTTACTCCTCCCACTTTCACACCAAAAAAAAAAAAAGTATTTTAAAAACCACATATAATCGATTTTGAAATAATTTATGAAGGGCTACTATCCAAATTTCAATATGTTAAATGAACAAAATGTTAGTCCTCTCGTTTATATATTCTATTACTAGTTCCCTCAAAACATTTCATCCACATTGTATGTACATGCGGATCACTAACATAAAGAAGAACAGTTTTTTTTTTCCAAAAAAAAAAAACAAAACAAAATAAAAACAAGATGGTGTGTGTAAATATATAGACACACACACACATATCATCACATTACTGCTATGGTCTTTAATGTAAGACTTATTTTTCTAATTTAGAGGGATTGATAGGGCTAAATAAATTAAGTAATTATAATATAGGTAACATAATCTCTCAAAAATATTTTTGTATAACATTACATATCAGTTTATAAGTTAAACAAACTAATTTAAAGAAAAATGTCAAATACAGGATATAAATTGGGAAAAAAAAAGTCTTACGTTTAGGATTAAAGATTCATCCCAAACACCCCTTGTTTTTGGGCTCAACTGACAAAGGGGTCAGACACTCTCACCAAAGAGAGGGGGTTCGATCCTAGAGTTGGTCAAGGCGCTGGAGGAGGCATCTTAGCTTTTAGGTGTCTAGGTTAACGCCTGAGGGTAGTAAACGGCTCGCCCTGCCCAACATCGGTATCACCTAGGTGGAAGGGAGATTTTGCCCTGCCCTTGGATCGTAGGTGAACTTAATCCCTTTCCTAAAATTTTTTTTACCAAAAAAAAAAAAAAGGTTCATCCCAAACTAAGTTATACATTCAAGAGCTGATGATTGTTATTCTCAAAACCCCATGATAAGAATTGGAAAATATTTTTCATTACCAACATGTTTAATCCTTACATGAGTTTCTTCTCATTGCTCTACGGTATAGGTGGAAATAGGCTAGGTAGTTTATGGTTTGTCTTGGTTAGGGCCTAGCCTAGTCAGACCTATTTCGAAAAATGGTCAGACTGAAGTCTATTTAAAAAAATTAAATGTGTAAATAGACCATGTTTATTTTGTTAAAACTTTACTTGTAAGTCTTTAGGCTTAGCTTATTTACATATTAAGGAAATAAAATTATATTTATCATATGTTTATTATATAATTTGGATAATTTAGATTCAGCCGGGTGGTATGGCAATCTAGAGGAAGAAAGTATATGAGAATAAGGACGAAGAAGAGTGTTGCGGTAGAAGCTAGGGTTCAATGGTGAAGAAAAAAGAGAGAAAGTGAATAAAGAAATTGATTAAAATAATTCATTTAAAAATAAAATAAGGTAAATTAAGTGAATGTCAATTGGGATTAAGATACCTATGACAAGCTTGCCCTGTCAGCATCCCAAAAAAAAAAACTTTACTTTATTTAGTTGACATTTTCTGTTAGTAACATTAAAGTTTTGAGGATTAAAAATACATTTTATAATTTTAAAAAATTAACATGAAACATCAGGTAAACTTAAAGAGTTAAAAGTGTAACACCTCATTTTCATCACCAAAAACTCGGTCAAAATATTGAAAATACCTTCAAAAGAGTTCAACAATATCCAAATCCTTTTACAATGTTACCATTTCGAATAAAACCCGTAATACATAATCAGAATAAATTCCAGAAAATATTTCAGAGTTTAATACAAAACGGAAGTCTTAGGTTCATGGCAAATAAAATAACATAACATAATCTATTGGAGATCAAAAGAGCTTCCAGAGCTCACTCCATAGGTGCCTTCCCTTGCTCTCTACTAGAATAATCACCTGAAAAATGTTAATATGGGATGAGATTTCACGTCTCAGTAACTACTGAATATTTCTACCTTACACGAGCAAATTACATATGACAAAAATAAAAGGTAATATAATGTGAATTTAATATACTCAGATATTTTTTTAGATATACCGTTGTTCACATCAAATGCCTTTACAAAATACTCATCATTCTTTATTGAATAATTCAGAAATGCACTATGCAGTATGCAGCCTCCCTTATATCCCCTTCCAACCGTATACCGCTGACTGGAACCATAGGCTAACATATAGTCCAATAGAAACTCATTCATTTGACTGGATGGTTTCAAGCTCACCAAAACTTAAGATACACCCGGCCAAAGGTATAGAGCTTAAATCTGGACTATGGCTCCCCTCCTTTAAAATAACAACTAAGGAGGTGTCACATGTCCCACATCTCCAATGAAATCCCGGCCAGAGGAAAACATGGGAGATGGGGCCCTGAAAAGTACCATCCACTGTGCACCGAGTGGTGGCATAACAATTCTTATCATTCAATTCCCTCCTTACTCCACCCATCACATTACAACCGCCATGATGAATGTATTTACTCAAAAATAATGCATTATTATACCATTATATACATTGATATGCGTATTTATGAATAGTAAAATACTATGCGTATCAGTGAATAGTAAAATACGGTATACGTGAATAGTAACATGAATAGTACATACGGTATGTATACGTGAATAGTAAAAATGAATAGTAAATGTGAATAGTAAATATGGTATACGTGAATAGTAAAATGAATAGTAAATACGGTATACGTGAATAGTAAAATGAATAGTAAATACGGTATACGTGAATAGTAAAATGAATAGTAAATACAGTATACGTGAATAGTAAATGAATAGTAAATACGGTATACGTGAATAGTAAAATGAATAGTAAATACGGTATACGTGAATAGTAAAATACGTATAAATAGTACCTCTACAGATTTGTAAGTCAAAGTTCCCACACCATATCTTAAAACCATAAATATTTTCTAAATATTCTTGCCAAAATAGTAAACAAACAAATTTATAATCATACATAATTCACAAGTATAAGGAAGAATATTCAGAGTTACCTGTTACTTGCTAATACCCGAATCACCAACCAGCTATTATAACTCTCAAGCAAATATCTCTCTACTCTCTCTCTCTCTCTACCTCTCTCTAAGGCTCTTAGAAGTTGTGAAGAATGAAATGAAATGGAAGGTCTATTTATAGTTGGAAAATGGGTCTTTAAGTGTAATTTTCGTCTCTGGGTCGTTTTACGTAATTTTCCCAAAATTATAAAAACAAACTTTCCCGTGACTCTTCCCGTGGCTGGTTGTGGAAATAATTTTTCGTGGGTCCCACATGAATAGTAAATAATAATATAATATTATTATTCAAATAGTAAATTACTATTACGTGGGTCCCGCTGACAAAATTTTCAAACTTCACGAGAGTTTTGTGTCGGGAGAGAATTATTTTGGTTGTGGGTCCCGCATGAATAGTAAATACGTATTTAGGAATAGTAAATACCGTATTTTTAAATAGTAAATACGTATTTGTGAATAGTGAACACTATTCATATTTCACAAATTTCAAGTATTAAATACGTATTTGCGAATAACATATATATATATATTTTTTTTAAATACGTATTTGTAAATAGTAAAAACGTATACGTGAATAGTAAATACTATTCACGGGGCCCACAAAATACTGATTTCAAATTTATAACTTTCCAAAAATAGAGCCTACTAGTCTTCCCAAAATAGGTTTATGTTCAAGATATTAGATTCAAAATTCAGGATGTTACATTTCTCCCCTCCTAAAAGAAAATTTTGTCCTCAAAATTTCGCCATAATAAGAATTCTAACCTATTTAAATAATTGAGGATAGGTTTGTCGCATGCTCTCCTCCGTTTCCCAAGTAGCATCTCCGGGAACCATTCCTTTCCACTCGACCTTTACAAGTCTAATGGTCTTGTTTCTTAATTTCTTGTCCCTTGCATCAACAATCCGCTCCGGCTCGGCTTTATACGTCATGTTATCCTTGAGTTCTACCTCTTCTACTTCTATAATGTGGGAAGGATCCGGTTGGTATTTCTTCAGTTGCGATACATGAAAGACATCATGAAGGTTCGCAAGCTGTGGAGGTAATGCAATTCTGTAAGCTACCGGTCCAATTTTCTCCAAAATCTCATAAGGACCCATAAAACGAGGTGAAAGCTTCTTTGCTCGTATTGCTCTACCAATGCCAGTCATTGGTGTGACTCTTAAGAACACATGTTCGCCCACCATGAACTCCAACGGTCGTCTTCTCTTGTCAGCATAACTCTTCTGTCGACTCTGAGCAGTGAGAAGTTTCTGTTGAATCACCTTAATCTTTTGAGTCGTCTCGTCCACAAGTTCTGGACCTATTAAAATTCGCTCATTCAATTCCGTCCAGCAAATAGGAGATCTACATTTTCTTCCATACAAAGCCTCATAAGGTGCCATCTCAATGCTGGAGTGATAACTATTGTTATATGCAAACTCCGCAAGATGAAGATGATCGTCCCAACTTCCTTTTAGTTCGATTGCACAAGCCCGCAACATGTCTTCCAGAGTTTGAATAGTCCTTTCAGTCTGCCCGTCAGTTTGAGGATGATAAGCGGTACTATAACTCATCCGAGTTCCCATAGCATTCTGCAATGCTTTCCAAAATCGTGAAGTGAATCGTGGATCACGATCAGATACGATGCTATTCGGTATCCCATGCAATCTGACAATCTCCTTCATGTAGATCTTTGCTAGTCTCTCCAATGAGTATTCTGCTGCAATTGCTAGAAAATGAGCTGACTTAGTTAACCTATCGACAATTACCCAAATGGCATTATGTCCGGATGTCGTTAGAGGAAGCCCCATGATGAAATCCATAGAGATGCTGTCCCATTTCCACTCTGGGATATCCAAATTCTTTAATAATCCAGGAGGTTTCCGATGTTCGATCTTGACTTTCTGACAAGTCAAACAACAAGTGACAAAGTCAGTCACATCTTTCTTCATGCCCCGCCACCACCAATTCCGCTTGAGATCATGATACATCTTGGTTGCTCCGGGATGGATAGTGTATTTACTCCGATGTGCCTCTTCTAGTATGAGCTTTTTTATTTCTCCATCATTAGGTATGCACACTTTTCCTTTATACCTTAATATCCCATCTCTATCGATCCCAAATTTCGATTCTTTTCCTTCTTCAATATCTTCCCTCACGTTTAATAGATACTCATCTTCGAGCTGAGCGAATTTAATCTCTTTCCAAATTGTGCTTTCAATAGTTAATGCTTCCATGGTAGCGACCAAACCTGACATTACATCAATAGATGTACTTGGTATCTCCTCGAGCAATTTATGTTCTCTGATCATCATCTGGGCTACATGGATTGTCTTTCTACTTAAGGCATCTGCTACAACGTTCGCTTTTCCTGGATGATACTTCAATTCGAAGTCGTAGTCCTTGATAAACTCCATCCATCTCCTCTGTCGCATGTTGAGCTCCTTTTGGTTGAACAGGTACTTCAGACTTTTGTGGTCACTATAAACCTCGAACTTTGAACCGTAGAGGTGATGCCTCCAAATCTTCAGAGCAAACACTACTGCTGCCAGTTCTAAGTCGTGAGTAGGATAATTCCCTTCATGTGGCCTTAACTGTCGAGAAGCATAAGCTACTACCCTACCATTTTGCATTAATACACACCCAAGACCTTTCTTGGAAGCATCTGTGTACAAAGTAAAGGTCTGAGCAGGATCTGGAATTATAAGTACTGGTGCCGTAGTCAACTTAGTCTTCAAATTTTGAAAAGCTGCTTCACACTTTTCGTCCCATACATATGGTTGACCCTTCCTAGTTAACTTTGTCAAAGGCATAGCTATCTGCGAAAAGCCCTTGATAAATCTCCTATAATAGCCAGCTAGACCTAGAAAACTCCTGATCTCAGTCACGGACTTTGGTCGTTCCCATTGGAGAACTGCTTCAACTTTAGTATGGTCCACTGCAACACCTTCAGCCGATACGACATGGCCTAGGAATTTTACTTCCTTCAACCAAAATTCGCACTTAGACAGTTTCGCATAGAGCTTGTGCTCCTTCAACACTTGTAGCACGATTCTAAGGTGCTCTTTATGCTCTTCTTCATCCTTAGAGTAGATAAGGATGTCGTCAATGAAAACCACTACAAATTTATCTAGATATGGTCGGAAAATTCTATTCATGTAATCCATGAATACTGCTGGAGCATTTGTTAGCCCAAATGGCATAACAAGAAATTCATAATGGCCATATCTAGTTCTGAATGCAGTTTTTGAGACATCTTCAGCTTTGACTCTAAGTTGGTGATAACCTGATCTGAGGTCGATCTTGGAGAATATGGATGCTCCCTTCAACTGATCAAGTAGATCGTCGATCCTGGGTAAAGGATATTTATTCTTTATAGTCACTTTATTCAACTGGCGATAGTCAATGCATAGTCTCAGGCTCCCATCTTTCTTCTTCACAAAGAGTACGGGCGATCCCCAAGGAGATACACTGGGTCTGATAAAACCCTTTTCTAACAATTCTTCGATCTGCTTCTTCAATTCTGCTAGTTCCGATGGAGACATTCGGTAAGGAGCTTTAGATATAGGTTCTGTTCCAGGTACGAGATCAATAGAAAATTCTACTTCTCTCTCTGGAGGTAAACCTGTCATTTCTTTCGGAAATACTTCCGGAAATTCTTTCACCACTTCAATGTTCTCTATCCCTTCCTCCACTTCTGTTTGAATGGAGAAAAACACCATGTACGCAAGACAACCATGATGAACAGGCTTTTCATCTTGTACTATAGACAACAATTGTGGTCTACTATGACTCATAGAGTCATCCGCAAGAGAGATAGTCTTCCTCTTGCAGTCAAGGATGATGTCATTAGCTGACAACCAATCCATTCCTATTATTACATCGATACCCTTCGTGGGTAAACAAACAAGGTCTATATTTGAGATCCTATTATCAATCTCAATCGTACAATTTAAGCAAGCCCTAGAAGTTTTTACTGAAGCTCCCGCCGGTGTAGAAATAATCATATAATAAGGCAATTCACTCACTCTTAAATTCAATCGAGGCACACAGTCGTATGATATAAAAGAGTGTGTGGCACCAGAATCAAATAAGGCTTCTACTTCAAGACCTTGGAGTTTGAGGATACCTTTAATCAGATTTGGTGAAGCACTTGCCTCCTGATGTGATAGTGCAAACACTTTCCCTGGCACTGCAGTTCTAGCATCCTTGGCTCCTCGAGGCTCCTCCTCACAAAATCTGGAAATGTGTCCTGGCTTTCCACAGTTGAAACACGTCACACATGGTCCTTGGTGTATTCTTCCACACTTGGCACACATCTGATTGTTGGCGGTGCTTGCAACAGGAGCTGTGGATCCCCTATATGAACTCTGACCTCCACTGAAGTGACTCCTTTGAGGTCCTTTGAATTGACTCCTCGGTGGTCTGTTGAAATGACTTCTTTGGGGTCCAGTAAAATAACTCCTCGATGGTCCACCAAAGTGATTTCTGGATGGTTGGCTAAACCGCGTATTCACATTACTGAAGTTGTGACTCTGCTTCTTAGTAACTCCTCCCGTTGGTCTCATGAGGTGTGTAGATCTGGCCTGAAAACCCTTCATCTTCTCAACTTCCTCTTCTCGTTTGTTCCTTGCTATCGTGCGCAGTTTGTCGCATATTTCTTCAAAATCCCTTGTTTCATCAAGGAACGGTGATAGAGCTGTTTTTAGGTCTGGTCTAGCTTTTTCAACCAATCGAGCACTCAACCATTTAGAGTTGTTCTGTGAATATCCGCAGAATTTAGACAACTCTAAAAAGCGAGTAATAAATTCGTCTTCATGTAATTCCCCTTGCCTGAATGTGAGGAATTCAGTTTCTTTCTCTATTCTGATTGAAGGGGAAAAGTAATAATTTTCGAACTTTTCCTTAAACTCTTCCCACGTCATCTCAGCATTTCCTTTTGTTTTGGTGCTTTCCCACCATTCTTCAGCTGCTTTCTGCAACAATTGTTCAGCAACCATCACCTTTTGTTGTGAGCTAATCTCGATAACTCTGAAAATCTTTTCTACACGCTTCAGCCACTCCAGTGCTGCAATCGGATCTAGCTTCCCCTCGAACATCGGTGGAGTAAACTTCCGAAATTTTTCCCAAACCTCAGTAATAGGTAAGGGATGATACTGAGAATGAGAACCGCTACTACCTCCATCTTCAGTGCGAGAATGACTTCCTCCCCTTGATTGATGGTCAGAAGGTGTGACTTCCAGAGCCTTCTCCTTTCCTTCCTTACCACCTTGGCCTCTTCCTTTTGCTAGTTCATCCTCGTGTCTATTCACTTTCTCTCTCATCTCCAAGATGACGTCTCGTAATTCTGCCAAAAGGGCATTGTTATCCTGAGGATGGGGACCATCTTGATGCGGAGGGAGACCTCTTTGGGATGGAGCAGGGGTTGAATTAGTTCTTCGAGTTCTTGCCATTATCTCCTCCTATGATTAATACTATAAGGACACTAAACAAATAAAAATAGCTAAATAAATTCTAAATCTAACAAAGGGAAGTGCTCATGTTATGATATTTAATTTGCCACAAACTTTTAAAAAAAAAAAATTTTAAGAAATCACTTTAGAAAATAAACAAAATTGCCATGGAACCTTTAGCTCTGATACCAAAAATGTAACACCTCATTTTCATCACCAAAAACTCGGTCAAAATATTGAAAATACCTTCAAAAGAGTTCAACAATATCCAAATCCTTTTACAATGTTACCATTTCGAATAAAACCCGTAATACATAATCAGAATAAATTCCAGAAAATATTTCAGAGTTTAATACAAAACGGAAGTCTTAGGTTCATGGCAAATAAAATAACATAACATAATCTATTGGAGATCAAAAGAGCTTCCAGAGCTCACTCCATAGGTGCCTTCCCTTGCTCTCTACTAGAATAATCACCTGAAAAATGTTAATATGGGATGAGATTTCACGTCTCAGTAACTACTGAATATTTCTACCTTACACGAGCAAATTACATATGACAAAAATAAAAGGTAATATAATGTGAATTTAATATACTCAGATATTTTTTTAGATATACCGTTGTTCACATCAAATGCCTTTACAAAATACTCATCATTCTTTATTGAATAATTCAGAAATGCACTATGCAGTATGCAGCCTCCCTTATATCCCCTTCCAACCGTATACCGCTGACTGGAACCATAGGCTAACATATAGTCCAATAGAAACTCATTCATTTGACTGGATGGTTTCAAGCTCACCAAAACTTAAGATACACCCGGCCAAAGGTATAGAGCTTAAATCTGGACTATGGCTCCCCTCCTTTAAAATAACAACTAAGGAGGTGTCACATGTCCCACATCTCCAATGAAATCCCGGCCAGAGGAAAACATGGGAGATGGGGCCCTGAAAAGTACCATCCACTGTGCACCGAGTGGTGGCATAACAATTCTTATCATTCAATTCCCTCCTTACTCCACCCATCACATTACAACCGCCATGATGAATGTATTTACTCAAAAATAATGCATTATTATACCATTATATACATTGATATGCGTATTTATGAATAGTAAAATACTATGCGTATCGGTGAATAGTAAAATACGGTATACGTGAATAGTAACATGAATAGTACATACGGTATGTATACGTGAATAGTAAAAATGAATAGTAAATGTGAATAGTAAATACGGTATACGTGAATAGTAAAATGAATAGTAAATACGGTATACGTGAATAGTAAAATGAATAGTAAATACGGTATACGTGAATAGTAAAATGAATAGTAAATACAGTATACGTGAATAGTAAATGAATAGTAAATACGGTATACGTGAATAGTAAAATGAATAGTAAATACGGTATACGTGAATAGTAAAATACGTATAAATAGTACCTCTACAGATTTGTAAGTCAAAGTTCCCACACCATATCTTAAAACCATAAATATTTTCTAAATATTCTTGCCAAAATAGTAAACAAACAAATTTATAATCATACATAATTCACAAGTATAAGGAAGAATATTCAGAGTTACCTGTTACTTGCTAATACCCGAATCACCAACCAGCTATTATAACTCTCAAGCAAATATCTCTCTACTCTCTCTCTCTCTCTACCTCTCTCTAAGGCTCTTAGAAGTTGTGAAGAATGAAATGAAATGGAAGGTCTATTTATAGTTGGAAAATGGGTCTTTAAGTGTAATTTTCGTCTCTGGGTCGTTTTACGTAATTTTCCCAAAATTATAAAAACAAACTTTCCCGTGACTCTTCCCGTGGCTGGTTGTGGAAATAATTTTTCGTGGGTCCCACATGAATAGTAAATAATAATATAATATTATTATTCAAATAGTAAATTACTATTACGTGGGTCCCGCTGACAAAATTTTCAAACTTCACGAGAGTTTTGTGTCGGGAGAGAATTATTTTGGTTGTGGGTCCCGCATGAATAGTAAATACGTATTTAGGAATAGTAAATACCGTATTTTTAAATAGTAAATACGTATTTGTGAATAGTGAACACTATTCATATTTCACAAATTTCAAGTATTAAATACGTATTTGCGAATAACATATATATATATATATTTTTTTTAAATACGTATTTGTAAATAGTAAAAACGTATACGTGAATAGTAAATACTATTCACGGGGCCCACAAAATACTGATTTCAAATTTATAACTTTCCAAAAATAGAGCCTACTAGTCTTCCCAAAATAGGTTTATGTTCAAGATATTAGATTCAAAATTCAGGATGTTACAAAAAGTGCATTTTATTCATTTTTTAATGAAATTTTTATGTTTATTAATTTTAACTAATTTTTTAATTTGAATAATTTGATCATTTGTATTTTATATACAATACCATGGGGAAGAACACTTTCAAGCAAACTCTGGGTTTACACGCAACAAGACTTTTTTCCTCCACAGGAAATGTTACCCTAAATAATATGGAACCATAAAAAAAATCTTAAGTGTTTATTTATTTAATATCTCTAAAGTAAACTAATCCAGCTAAAACATATTCTTTCGGTGCTAAATATAAGATAAAATTGATATTTTTAAAGAAATTATGAAATTTAAATAAATTATTTAATCATATCATTTATTATATATCCTTAAATTATATATCAATTTATTAATAAAATTAATTATTTTTTTAAAAATAAAAATATTCTAAAATAATTTAATTAATCTTCTCAATCTTTAAAAATAGTCTTATATTCAAAATTGGAGGAGACACAACATCAACATTGTAGTAAACAAACTATTGCCATAGCAGAGTGACGCGGAAGCCTAAGACAATGGGACCCATGTGTTGTACCTGCTCATCCAATCACTTATTGCCACGTTAAAACAAATGTAGACAAAAAATGTTCGGGGTCGGCAAAAAATTGAGGCCACGTGGGTCTAATTGAGCCGTCCGATATTGATTGGTTGGTATGGGTTAAGCATGGAAGCTTCCTCACTCCATACAAACTCACAGTACTGACTCTGAAACCCACACAAATTTCACCTGGTGGGTCAACCTAAATTGTTGATTAAAAAACCAATTTCAATTGAACGTTTTCATGTGATGCAGAAATGGTCATATAGAAAAAACATGGAATAAATGAATATAAAAAATTATATATTTATGTACACATATATAATACCACTATCATTAATTAACTCGTACATATTAAAAAGAGTTAGTTAACTCATTAATTATGAGCTAATTTATTTTTTAAAATTTTACATTTATCTATGATTGATTCCAAAATGCAACATAAATAATTTTTTATTTATTGTAATTAATAGAGAAAAAATGTAACAAATGCAGTTACTATTTTAAAACTGGATTTATAATAAAGACTTATTATTATTATTTTTTGTCAAAATAGATTGAACCAGAGTAGTATATATGAGAGGGGATAATTAGATACACTCATAAATCCTATAATCATTCCTCCACTTTTTCTAGATGTCTGTTTGAGAAACTCTCAAATCATGGTTTCAGAAGTTTTTTTTATAAGTCAAGACAAAACTTTTCTTATATACTTGTGCCTCGTAAATTGTAAAAACACTTATGTAAAATTAAGATAAACCGATAATAATATGCAAATCAAAGTTTTAGAATTTGTGACTATCCTTATAAAAGATTTTTAGGACATATTTAATTTTTTTAATAAGCACAGAATCCTCCTTGGGACACAATTTAGTTTAAGAGATCGAAAATGGGTAGCTTTCTCACTAATTCAAGAATGATATAAGGATTAACTCTTTCCATTAAACCCAATTCCACTGCTTTGAAGACATATTCAATATTATTATAATATTATGACACCATGTATTGGCATTAGAGCTGGGAATCAGAGCCGGCCCGGCTCGATAGGGCCCAAAGTAAGGAAAACATCTGTTTTTCAAAGCATGATCTGATAGTACTAGGGCTAGGGGCAGCTCTACAGAGCCTGAAAATTACTATTCCAAATTTTAACTATTTTTCTTTGATTTTTTTCAAAGAAATATAATTAGTAAATTGGTTCTAATATATCAAATAAATGTTATTAACATTAATATCTAAATAATATAAATCATTTAACAAATAAATACATTCATTAATTCGTAATAAAAAAAACACACAAAGAACATTTTTTCCCTTTTTTTTTTCAAAAAATAGTAAACAAAGGAATTGCTTTATGTATGCCCACGACAAAATAACTTTCCCTCTCGTAATTTTGTGTGTGTCTGCAGATTTCTTCTGTTCATGCATGATTTAATTGACATGTAAAAATAATTATACTTATTTTATACAAAATATATTTATAATTTATTACTTATATAATATTGTAATACCAAAATATGTGTTTATTTAATATGAAAACATCCATTCTTTAAAATTTATAATAACTAATTATATGTTTTAATATAGAATAATAAACATAAAAAAAGGGGTTATAGTTTAAATTAAAAAAATCTAAGTAATTACAAATAAATACATTCATTGATTGGAAGTCTAAGTAATTATTATTATTTTTTTAAAAAAAAGTTACAGTTAAACGAGCCGGCACAATTAAGCTCGAGGCCTTATAGGGTCGGCACTGCAGGGCCAATTTCAAATTTCTGGTCTATTTTTCAAGCTCGAGCCCTACATAGCCAGGGCTTAAACGGGCCGGTCCAATTTCCCGGCTCTAATTGGCATATATCAAATTGTATTATAATATAATGTTATAAATAATCACAATTCCTTTTTTAATTCTCTCACTTTTTTGCCTTAATTATGTGTATTTTTAATTTAAATATTTCTAGTTCATTTAATTGATGAAATATTATAGTATTGTATAATTTAATTATGGGAAAAAGATTTCTCCTGTTATTGGAGATAGAATTATCTCCAGTGACCACAAAACTACGTCGTTTTGAATTAATGAAGGGTTTGTTAGTAATTTCAGGTGAATTAATGAAGAGTGTTTTGGTAAAATGTATATGATTAAAAAATAAACAGAATTACATAAACACCCTTCATTAATCCAAAACGACGTAGTTTTGGGGTCACTGGAGATAACTCTATCTCCAGTGACAGGAGAAATCATTTACCGTTTAATTATTGTTAGAAAATTTATTATCTGAATAATTAATCACAAATAATTTCGAAATGATTATAAAAATGTTGAAAATTAAATATCAATGCGAGTTCGTCTAACTTGTAAAGACTCTTATTTATAACTGCAGATTCAATTCTTTACTTTATGTAGAGGAAAGACTTTAATTAGAAAACTTGGAGTGAGGTTAATTTTCACTTTGGATAAGGTATAAACTTTTTTTATCTACGGTAAGTAAAAAAAATATAAAAATATTAAAAAGGGTTAAGATAATATATAATTAGCTAAAATATGATAGGAAGAATTCAATATTTCTAAATATATATATATATGGATGGTTTTATGAATCGTTTATCATGTCACTTAACATAAAGTTTTATCAAGTCATCCAAAATTATGTCATTTTGGGATTTAGGGGAATGAATAAATGAGGGATATTTTGATAAAATTCATATAATAAATACTTCATGAATTCTTCTAACTCTCAAAACGATATAGTTTTGGGGTTAAAGAATTAATGAAGTGTTTTTTGGTAAAATTCATATGATAAATACAAAAACAAAAATAACAAAACACTCTTAATTAATTCCCTTAACCTTAAAACGACATAGTTTTGGGAGTTAGGGGAATTAATGTAGAGTGTTTTGATAAAATTTATATAATAAATACAAAAACAAAAATACCAAAACACCCTTCATATAAAATTTTGTATTTATTATATAAATTTTATTGAAACACCCTTCATTAATTTCTCTAACTCTCAAAACCATGTAGTTTTGGGGTGACTTGATAAAACTTTAGGTTAATAATTAATTATTATTTTCAATCTTCACTAAAAATTCTATTTAATCCATTTTGTTGATTTTTTTGGGATAGACTCATTCATCTTAATATTAAAAGTAAATCTGGTTTGAGGTATATTATCAGAGGTTAAATGTGGACACGAACTTGATACTTAAAAGATTTAAACCAATCTTGTGTTATTTCAAGTAAATTTTTTTTTTTTTTTTAGTATAATGAACATTTTCCAGGATCTCAATTTTTGAACATTTATAAAAATTTAGATTAAATTTTGACTTAAAATCATAAAAAATTAATTTTAAATAATCATTTTTATCCTAAGTAGTTTTAGGATTAATGAATAAATTTGCTGCTAAAATTTTTTAAGGGGGAATTTTATGGGAAAATTTTAAATAAATACATTTGAATTTGTAAAACCCCCCGAAAAAAGAATTTGCATATCCCTCATAAGTTCTTAGTACTCCTGAATTTTTTTATAAATTCGACAGACTTCTAGGATTTTACAAATTCAAATGGTATTTATTTAAAATTTCCTTGAATTTTATTCGAAAAATATAAAAAAAGGGAGCAATTAAAAATATTCAAATGTACTAACCCAAATTACAGATCGAACCGGGCATCCGTTGGGATGACGCCACCGGACCCGCAGCACTATTGTGGAGTGGTTGGTGAGAGACTGAGAGTGAGAGTTAGAGAGAGAGACGCACTCCACAGAGTTTTTCGGTCTCAAAAACATTCCTTTCTTTTCAACACATCTTTGAATCTGGCAAGTCCAACCTCCAAGAGCCTTCAATTTCTTAAACTGTTTCAACTTTGATTCCCCCCATCATCCAAAAACCAAAACACTTGTTGAACAACAAAAAGAAACATCAGAAAAGGAAAAAGCTTTTACTGCTTTTTTCTCTCCCTTCTTTTCTTTCCTGTGTATGGGGTGTCTGATACAAGCTCATTTCTTTGACTGTACCCCATTTTGTGTGGGTGACTACAAATCATTGCTCTCTCACCTTTTGTCTGGTAAAGTTAGGGTCTCTTGCATTAGCGTATTCTCACATTCCATTTATTATTATAACCCCTTTCCTACTTTTCAAGATCGGTGAGCAAAATTATTATTATTAGGGTTCTTTCATTTGTTTTTGGTTTCCGAGAGCTGGATAATCTCCAATAGGGTAAACATGTTTGTGTTGGAGGAAAATGAGGGAACATGTGTTGGACGGAGCAAGTGTTGTGGGAATGCGATGAGGAGAAGAGTGTGAGTAAGTAAGTGCATTGAGTGAGATATGGGCTGTGTGTTCGGAAGGCCGGCGTCGGTGAAGTTTTCCGCCGGAGAGACGGTGTCGTCGGAGAGGGAGAAAGCGAGGGAGGAGAGGAAAGAGGAACTTGCAGCGGCGGCGAAAGCAGAAGTGACGGAGGTTCAGAATGGTGGGAATCGGAAGGAAGGTGGAGAAGAGAAGAGTACACGGCCAAGAGGGGAACGGCGGCGATCTTCGCGGCCAAATCCACGGCTGAGCAATCCACCTAACCATGTACACGGCGAGCAATTGGCGGCGGGATGGCCTTCTTGGCTCTCTAAGGTCGCAGGGGAAGCCATCAACGGGTTGACGCCTAGAAGAGCTGACACTTTTGAAAAGCTTGATAAGGTATGACATCTATGAGGTAATCTTTGTTTTGTTTCCACTACAAGCTTGTGGAAGCGAAACACAGCTTTCTTTGTTTTGATTATGTTGTTTTCATTTCGAGAAAGTGTGATGTAAGAAGTTTGACTGTCGGATTGTTTTCCATTTCCTTAAATGGAGAATGTTGATTTTTTTGTTTTATTTCTACTGAGTTTAAGATTAATTTCATTGGTAATGCAAGCAACACCTAAAATTTATTAATGACGCGATTCTTTGTCATGTGGTTTTTGAAATGTAAGCAATACCTACAATTTAGTAATACTGTGTTTTTGACATGGTTGGATTGGAGATTTATGCTTTTCATTAAAATGGTGTAAACTGAAAGCATTCTAGTTTCATCAAACCCTCCTAAATTTGTTTTCATGAAATGATGCTATAAACCTTAAGAATTACTTTTTGTTTTTAATGTTCAGATTGGCCAAGGCACATACAGTAATGTATACAAAGCGAGAGATTCTTTAACTGGGAAAATTGTGGCCTTAAAAAAGGTTAGATTTGACAATTTGGAGCCAGAGAGTGTGAAATTCATGGCCAGAGAGATTCTCATATTACGTCGATTGGATCATCCCAATGTTGTCAAACTGGAAGGTTTAGTGACTTCTAGAATGTCATGTAGCTTGTATCTTGTTTTTCAATACATGGAGCATGATCTGGCTGGTCTTGCTACCAGCCCATCAATTAAGTTCACGGAGCCTCAGGTATTGACATTTCGGGCTTTGGTTGGTTAAAATATAATTGCTCAAAGATATATATATATATATATATATAACTTATCATATCTGTTTCTATTTTAGGTTAAGTGTTACATGAAGCAGCTGTTTTCTGGTTTGGAACACTGTCACAACCGTCGCGTGTTGCATCGAGATATAAAGGGGTCAAACCTTCTCATTGACAATGAAGGGATTCTTAAAATAGCTGATTTTGGATTAGCTTCCTTCTTTGATCCTGATCACAAGCACCCTATGACAAGTAGGGTCGTGACTTTATGGTATCGACCTCCAGAACTTCTTCTTGGGGCCACCGATTATGGTGTGGGGGTGGACCTCTGGAGTGCAGGTTGCATTCTTGCAGAATTGTTGGCTGGAAAGCCAATTTTGCCCGGTCGAACAGAGGTAGGTAATCTTTAAATGATTGAATATACCATAACATAAGAGTTTCTCTTAACCATCTTTTTAGGGCATAAAAAATGTATTCACTTCAGTAGTCGATGGTGCAGGACTTTTGTTGCCATTGGCTTCTCAATTTTCAGCAACTTCTTGTTTGTGAGGTTGGTGCTTTTGTTCTCTTATTTAGTTGTCATTCATTGCTTTCTAGGTGGAGCAGCTACATAAGATATTTAAGCTATGTGGTTCTCCTTCTGAAGACTATTGGAAAAAGTCAAAGTTGCCTCATGCTACCATTTTTAAGCCCCAACAATCATACAAGCGATGCATATCAGACGTGTTCAAAGATTTTCCAGCGTCATCCTTGCCACTAGTTGAGACCCTTCTTGCAATTGATCCGGCTGAACGTCAGACCGCCACCGCCGCGTTGCAGAGTGAAGTAAGATTTAGTTTTTGGTTCCTAAGTCAACACTTCAAAATCACCTTATTTTTTTGTTTTCTCTTTCTGCTTGATTGGTCCCCCTTGTCATGTTTAATATGAGGAACTATTAAAGTCAACCTTTTTCCAAAGATACTTAAAATAGGTTTGTATCCTACTGCATAAATCTTTTCTGAAAAAGGTTTATTATTTTTGTTGCATAAACTTGTCATGTTATTGGAAAATTGTAGGTTTGTTATATTTTAATTGGGGGTTCTGATAGCAAATATTTGAATAGAGTTTCTGTCATGATTTCATAATAACCAACTGAAGATATGAAATTCTGTTCACAAGCACACATAGTTTCATTAAAAATACATACATATTCCCCCACCCCCCAAAAAAGATGAAAATTACCCTGCCTACAATTATGTGTTGGAAATGGATATTCTTGGATGCTTTTCTAAAAGAAACCCTGGTTTACATGTTGTAGACCTTTGCTTATGCTTTACTCCTTCCCATTGCTTTTAGTTTTAACACATACTAGCAACTATTTAGCTTCTATTTTTGTTGACCCTATTCCTTTGTCACTACGGACACTTCTGTCCAAGTTCTGGATTGTCGTGTTTTTCCTTGTTATGAAAGAAATCCTGTTATGCATAACTTATTTAATTAAAGGTGATAAACTAAGTCAAAAAGGTTCAGGGATGGATGAGATACTTTCTTCTCTCTACTGGATTCAATTTCTTACATCTTTTTGCATTGTTTATAAAGCAACAAAGAGAAGAACTGTTTTCTTTTTCTTGGCCATGCTATTTTAAGGTAGAAGTGGGGTTGCTTCTTGCCAACTGGAAATGATGATAGCTGCACTGGTGGTTTTATTTATGATGTAGTGCTGAGTATGGGATATGATAAATTGTGCTTCATTTTCTTAAGAGTTTCAGCAATTAAATGTGGGGATCCTAATTTGATATTGATTGTTTCCATTTTGTAGTTCTTTACTACGAAACCTTATGCTTGTGAGCCATCTAGCCTTCCAAAATATCCTCCCAGTAAAGAGATGGATGCAAAGCTACGAGATGAAGAAGCTAGAAGGTGACGCTTTGATTACTTTTGAGTTCTGATTCATTTGAAAATTTGAACGATAATCTAAATATACCTAGTTAAATTAGAAAGGGCAAGCCTTTCACTTTTTTAAATGAGTGTTTCAACCATCTGAAGAATTTCTAATAATAATATGCCTATAACATAATGAAGCTTGTGACGATTTCAAAGAGGACAAGACTCGGCCTTTTTTCATTATGACCCTTTAACTTTATTTCTGGCATATTTCCTTGCTCATATGAGAGTATATAAATGGTTTTCTATTCTTTGGCGCGCCCATTTCTATTATCTTTTTGCAGACCCATTGATGATTTTTTCAGTAATAGAGACTTTTTTATCTTTTGAAAACAAAATCAAAATGCACACATTTTGATATTTGACTTCATTTGCCATCAATGTAGATTGAGAGCAGCAGGCAAAGCTAATGCTGATGGTGCTAAGAAATCTCGTACACGTGACCGGGGAGGGAGGGGAATTCCAGTTCCAGAAGCCAATGCTGAGCTTCAAGCAAATATTGATGTATGTCTAATAAGAATTCTCATTCACTTTGAAAAATACTTCTTGCTTGTCCCCATTAACTTAAAGCGCGGCAGATATTTTAGTTTCATTTTCATTTGTTCCTGGCCATCTTTATTAGAATATTTGTGTGTGGATGCTTTGTTAGTTTGACCCAATAAGTTTACGTTCATGCCATATACTGCATGTTTCTTATTTTCATCTTTGTTTTCACTGAGCAAGAACAATTTGGTTGCTAGCTATGTATGGACGACACTTTCTACCTTTAGTCATACATGTATTCGAACCAAACCAAGGCAACCTTCAGAAGAACTATTATCATGGATCTGCCTTTATAATGATAGAATTGTAGAATTGGTCATGAGAGCACATTTAACTTGTTCAAAATCATTGTTATATTTGGATATTAAGGTTTAGAATGACTCTGATGATTTAATCTCCAATACAGAGACGACGATTGATAACGCATGCAAATGCTAAGAGCAAGAGTGAGAAGTTTCCTCCACCCCACCAAGACGGAACTCTAGGCTACACCCTGGGTTCTTCACATCACATGGATCCAGTTTTTGATCCTCCTGATGTTTCGTTTAGCTCTACAAACTTGTCATACCCAAAAGCCAATATCCAAACATGGTCTGGTCCATTGGTGGAACCTGCCGGTGGTATGGGTGCCCCGAGGAGAAAGAAGAACGTGGCAGGTGAATCGAAATCATCAAAGAAAGACTCAAAAAGATGATACTTGTTGTAATATATAGCATCCAGTAATTCTTGAGGAGTATGCATGAAGGTGGAAAGCCATTAATATATCACAGGGGTATAAGATATTGTAATTCCTACTTGCATTTCTTTCTTCTTGATAAGAGGTTTAATGTTTTTGTTTCTTGTGTTGAAAAGTCTAATTAGATTAGAGGAACATCTAATAATAAAGTGCGAGCAGTATTCATGTTTTAGTATTTGTGCCCAATATTATTCACCAATAGTTTTCTTTCTCTGCTTTTTTTGTTCAAGCCTGTGAACTGGGTAGTAGGACTCACAAGTATTTGGTTGCTTCAAAAGCACTTGTTAATACGAGTGAACTGAGGACATTTGTATTGTGTTGCCTTTGATGTCTCTTTTTTTCTGTTTCTTTTATCATTGGATGAATATCATTGTCATTGCATGCTATAGAGAATTTTCGGTGGAGAGGGCTTGTTTTCTCATTTCTATAAGCTATAGACACTTTCATCCATACCTATAACCCGATTGTATTAGCGATGAAAGAAGGGACTTAATTTCTATCCGATTTTTGCAGAAGTAAAATAGGATAAAAGTTCAATTGTAAATGTAATTTGTGTTTAGATTGACGGTGGTAAAAATAGTTTTTTTCAAACTGAAACATGTTTGAATTATTATTGGAAAAATAAGTGGAGATGGAAAATAACTAAAAATTTTATTGAATACTATATATATTCTTTAATTGTGTATATTGCGATAATTGAAAATAAAAATTAAATTTGAATAAAAAAGTTAAATGATTATAAAAAAAATTAATAAACAATAAACTGTTTAATTAAATATATTTGATGGATAAAATTAGAAATTTTATTTAAAGTCCGTGTTCCTTCTATTCCTCTCCTCTCTCTTTGCTTCTACTTCTGAATCCAAACTTTCCTTAGACTATTACAACAAATCCTACCCCTAATTTGCTCACATCATCCAGGACATCGTTACCAACAAGCAGATCACTAGCTGCAACATTGTTGGCACCACCCTCCACCTCTTCCTCCACGATTACCTCCCTAATGGTCGTGATGCCTCCGTCCTCATCTTCACTTTCTTCAACAAAGCTGAGTGCAACGCCAACATCAACCTCTCCCTCCCTGGTGATGGCTTCAATGTCGTCGTCCACACCTAGACTGCTTTCGAGCTTGCTTGACCCAACATTGTTTCTTGCACCAAGAGGAGAGGAGAAAGGGCTACTGAGATCAAGCTAAGAGGACGATGAAAGAAGAGAGGTCTAAGGCAGTTTGTAATGCTCGGCCAACACTCTCTAGAAACCAATGTTTTGAAAATCGGACCAGCTTGGCCAGTTTAGACCGGAAACTGGCGAACCGGCCGGCAAACCGGTCTGAGTTAAGGGGTGACCCTGGGTTTTGATTTGACCCAGGGTCAACTCGGCCCAACCCGGTTGAGTTGACCAAGTCTCCTTAAAAAAAAGAAAAAAAAGTGGCTTGAGAATCTGAAACTCAAACTCGTTCTTCTCCCTTACTCGACGGTGAGAAAAACTAAAAAATGCCAGAAATAGAAGGAGAAGGAGGAGAGATCTGAAGACTAAAGAAACCCGGTTGAGTTGACCGAGTCTCCTTTAAAAAAAAAAAGTGGCTTGAGAATCTGAAACTCGTTCTTCTCTCTTACTCGATGGTGAGAAAAACTAAAAAATGCCAGAAATAGAAGAAGGAGGAGGAGAGATCTGAAGACTAAAGAAACACCTCCATCCGTGAAACCTTGTTCTGAAGGAGGTCTTGATATTGTTTCGCCGTCGTTTGGTGTTTCTTCAATGGTCACTCTCCGATCCACCATGGGTGAGCTCAGAGTTGGATTTCAAGAAAGGAGCCATTAGGAAGAAGAGAAGGAGAGCTTATAGGCAAGCATGGGTCTGGCTGGATGATGAAGATGAGGGCATCTTTGATCTTTCACGCACCTCATTAAATCAGGGGTTCTAAACGATCCTAAAAGTAAAATAATGTCAAGGAGCAGGTCATTAAATTAGAATCAGAGAAGGACCACTGAAGACTGCTACACACGTCTCTTCAATTTTTTTGAAAGAACTTTGGGGGGCCCATTTCTATTAAATCTACACTGGAGGCAAGATATGATTTTGATCTTCTCTTTAAAAGAGAATTAAATAAATAATATATAATTCGGTTTGATCCCGGTTCGACTTCGGTCTGACACTGACCCTTGACTCAGTCCTCTGACCGGTTCAGTGACGTATCCGGTTTTAAGAACCTGAAACACAAATTTTTGGCTTCTGATCAGATAGAGCTTTTTTGGGAGAAGCCCATTCGCCCCGAAGCTAACCCAAAAATTTCCTAACTGGGCATTTCTCTCACTAAGCTTTTTTCCTCCTTCCACTTGACTTTTTTTCCTCTTCAATGCTTATCCAAACACACTGCAAGTTTAATTGTACTTTCATTTGTTTTCAAGTCACAAATTGGTGGGGTTTGCTTTAAATTATGTAATACTTTAATATCAATTATGATATAATTAATTATATCTATAAATATGGTATAATAGAAAAATAGAATTACATGTTTAATTATATTTATTAATATTATATGAGTCGTCGTTCAATTTGGTTTTTTGAAGATCAGTGGTTCAATCTTTTAACAGTAACTGGACTGTCAAGGTGCGAGTCTAGGAAAGAAAAAAAGCGTAGGCCCAAAAAATAAAAAGCCTTCTCAAAATATGTCCAAGAATGCTCAAATCGTCTTTTTTCGGGCCTGCCATAGTAGGTCCACTCAACTAACTTTTTGGGTTATTTGTGTCGCTGATGACAAAGTGACGTCAGTGATGACTGGTATGGTGATGACGACTAACGGATGAGTTGTCGAAGGATGTGGTTGATGATTAAGACGTGATTCGAACAAAGTAATGAGTTGGCAGCTAATGTGTTTGTCCGTTGGGATGGTAGCTAGGACAAAACCATGAGCTAGCAGATGATGTGTCTAATGACTGAGACATTTTATGAGTTAGTTGTTGATGTGGGTGGTGACTCGTACATAACGATGAGCTGATCAGCGATTTGCTTGATTACCATGACGATGATTAGGATTATTTGATGAGCTGTTAGTTTATCCAACTCTTGACCTGGGCGATGACTAGGCCATTTTGATGAGGTGGACATTGATGTGTTTGATGACTTTGATGGTGGCTATGACATTTTTTGAGTTGGTGGATAATGCGGTTGTTGACCAGAACAAATAAGATTAGTTGCCTGATGATGTGTGACATGGCGTGGACAGTGACTAGGACAAATATGACGAGTCGGTGCCTTATGTGGCTGATGACTAGGATGATAACTATGACATCTTGATGAGCTGGTGTTGATCAGGACGATGACAAGGACAAATGTGGTTGATAACTAAGATGTTGTCTAAGATATTTTGATGAGTTGATGAATGATGTGTTTGTTCACTGGGACGATGACGAGGACAAATGTGACGAACAAATAGATGATACATCATATGACTAGGATGATGACTACGCCATTTTGATGAGCTAGTTGCTAATATGGCGCATGACTCGGGCAATGACTAGGATATGTTGTTGAGCTAGCAGGTTTATGTGTCACATGAGGCAACAGATCACTAGGACAAATTTGATGAGCTGGTAGATGATGTGGCATAACTTGGATGATGACAGGAAGAGACGGTGAGATGCGCGTTGATGGGGGCGATGATTACGACAAAGACATGGACTATGGGTTTGTGACTAACAAAAAAAAGCTTGCCAAACCATACTCATAAAAAAAAAAAAAAATCTTTTCTTACTGTTTGTTTGTTTGTTTTTTTTTTTTTTGGTTAAGGTGCAAAAAATAACCATTAACTTATATCAAAAGTCAAAAATTACCGGCACTACTAGTAGTGTAGTGGTAGTGGGAGTAGTCTCCCCACTCCCTTATACTGAGTTTGATCCCTCCATCCCCTATCACCTATATATAAAAAAAAAGTCAAAAATTAACCAAATTATATACGTTGGCTACATAAGGTAAGCCATTAAAATTATATGGGTTCAAAAATGATAATGCCATTAAAATTATATACGTTGAATTAAGTAACAAATGTTTGACAAACTTAATGCCGGTGTCATTTTTGCCCTCCTTTGTAATGTTTATAACTACTTTTGCATTAAAAAGGTTCATGGTTACTTTTACACTTTAGTATAAATTAATGGCTACTTTTGCACCTTAACCCCTTTTTACAAAAAAGATTGTTTCTTTTGAAACTTTTACATTATTCGTTATGATTCCACATGATAATTTTCCCTAATATGTAACATTTTTCTTTCCAGTTTTTGCTAATTTTAATTTTTTTCATAACTAACTTTTAAGTGTTTACATTTTATTTAGTAATTACTTGACATAATTCAAAATTTCAATTTTCTGTACTTTTTTGTCATATGAACAAAAATTAAAAGAAGGATCGATTCCAAATTATTGGTAATTGATTTTTTTAAAAAAAGATTGAAACGACTTAAATGTTATTTTGTACTCGTAATTTTTATAGTATGAAATAGTGATTTAAACTTTTAAACATAGTATCTGTTTGGCATAGCTTTCAAAGCTAAAATAAGCACATTAAAAGCATAAGTAAGAAATATGGCTGTTTGGTATAGCTTTAAACTTAATGAGCTTTAAGGTTTAAAGTAGTTTTTTGGATGAAGCCACCTTTAGGAGCTTATTATCCCATTAAAAGACAGCCTCTTTTTTTTCGAACCGGTTTACCTCAAAAGAAAATCTGGGATTTACGTTGGTCTGTCGATTTTTTGCTCTGAGTTGCGGAAAGTTACTAGCTGTGAGAAAATAATTAGTCAGTCTATGTGCCTGTTTGGCATAGCTGTGAATGCCAAAATAAGCACAACCAACGCACAGTGAGAGGAGAAGCATCATTTATGAGTGTTTGGATGACCTAATTTTTTTGATGTGCTTCAAACTTGAAGCTGTGTTTTTTTGTGAAGCAAGATGTGGTTGCTTCTCATAGCATCAGCTTCTTATGGCATCATACTTCTCATCTGTTGGACCATTGTACCCCTTCTCAAATGATTTTTTAAACCAAGAAAAACAGAGGTAAACTTTCATTTTTTATACGCAATAGTTCTTGCTCTGTTTTGAACCAAGAAAAACAGAGGTGAACTTTCATTTTTTATACGTCGCTGGGGAAAGCTTGCTGTGTTATTTATATATATACACACACACACATATATATACCGATAAAGGTTGCCGTCATGTTTAAGCTTACTGATATATGTATCATGTATGCGTTGCTATAAAACTGGTGGCATGGTGTATGCGTGGCTACGAGAGACAGTAAAGGAAAAAGTTTACTGTCATATATCCTTGTGTTGCCCTTCTTTTTTTCTTTTTTGCATATTTACGTTTATGAAAAAAAAATGAAATGATTTTTATTCTAACGTATATATTTTGCATATTTTTAAAATTATGCAGCTATTTTTTTTCTAAATAAAAACAATATAATTTAATGAGTAAAAAATTACATATTGTTCAGTTCATTAGTTCAAAATTTAATGTTGTAAATTTTTTAATGATAATTTTACTATTTTATTTAACAAATTTATATTTATTTTTAATTTTTCATCCCAAATTATCCCATATTATACAATATATATATATACTTATGCCCTTTTCAGTCATTTTCCATCTCATTAGAAAAAGTCACTTCTACTGCCGCTATCCCAAACACAAATCACATCATAAAAAAGCTACTTTTGTCACCGCTATCCCAAACACAAATCACATCAGAAAAAGTTCATCAGAAAAAAAGTCCAGCAAGAAAAGCACATCAGAAAAAAAGTCAATTTTACCGCCGCTATCCCAAACGGGCTCTATATAGTTTTTATAGTTACTGCCCTTCATAATGTATATTTAATCTGATTTCCATGGGACTCAAATGTTGTAAAGCTGTTTAATTATTTTTTTCGTTGCATTAGCTGTTTAATTATTTATGTTGTTTAATTAGGATTCTGATGTGTTTAATTTTATATCGATTAACTTCATCTGAAATGAAACCTTACCCTAATCGATTAATTAGGTTTATTTATGTTCAATAATTGTGTTGTAAATTTTTTAATGGTAATGTTACTATTTTATTTGGTAAATTTATATTTATTTTTAATTTTTATCCCAAATTATCACATTTTGTACACCATATTATTTATATATATATGTGTGAATTTGATTCATACCTTTTTCTGTCATTTTCCATCTCATCTGCTTTTTAAAAGCTATGTCAAACAAGTACCCATTAGAAATAAAAGCCAATTCTGTCACTGCTATCCCAAGCCATTTTTATCAAAGTTATCCCAAACGGACCCATAACTTTTCAATTGTGACGCTCGTTTGGGATAATGATGGTAGAAGTAGCTTTTGTTTCTGATTGATTTTTTCTAATGTAATTTGTGTTTGGGATAGTAGTGACAGAAGTGATTCCTCACCTTAAAGCTTGGTTAGGTGGCTTCACAAAAAAACAGCTTCAGACTCTGAAGCCCATCAAATAATGAAGCTATTCAAACACCCAATTATCAAGCTTGTACTTATGACGGGCTTTTAATGGACTTTTTTTAGCTTATGAAACCATATCAAACAAACCCAATATACGAGGTAAGCATACAAAATAATTATATAAAATGAGTTTTATTTTAATTTACGTGCATAAACGCTTTTGCAATCATGATTCCAAACAAGCTAATGCAATCATGATTTATTATTGATATTTTTTTTATATGGTATTCTATTATGATTTCATAAATATGAAAATTGTAATACTGAATAAATAAATAATACGGCTACTCAAGATTTAAACATTATTTACCCTTAATTCTTTAATAACATAAACATAAGATCTCTAATATGTCTTAGTTGGCGTTTAATATAAGAATTTGATAATATAATGACCCAAAAAAGAACAAAGAACAAAAAACAAAAAAGCAATCCTTCTTCCTCATAAAGTAGAATCTAAATTAATTTTTTTTTAGAAACAATATAATAAACAAAACTCAGCAGACAACAAATAAATTGCAAAAACAAGAAAATGAAGGACAAATAAGGAGGTCATTTATATACAGAAGGAAATGGAACATTACAAGTTCTAAATGCAATTCTAATTGCAGGAAATCTGGCCAGAATGGGTCAATTCCAATCCAAGAACAACAAACTACTGATGCAGCACCCTCAGCCATTTTTGTATTGCATCTCCTTTACCATTCATTCAGATTCAGTCTCCAATTAATAATCTCAAAGCATGTTTTACCCCAGTGACCTTCATTTATATACCACACAGCTTCAAAAGCAAGAGGGCACCATAGAGAGAGAGAGAGAGCATCCTGACCTGGATAATGTCATCAATTAACACTGATCAAACAAATTTATACAAAATATAAGGAACTCCGATTATAACATACAACAGCAGAAGCTCTTGCCAAATTTATCATATTTTAGACTATGAACATGGCTCAAGAATCAATAACTGTGAACAGGTTGGTCATATAATTTTGGCCAACCATTTTAAACAAATGTAGCATGAAAGCCCCCACCCACACGTGATGATATTAAAGTTCCATCGGATGTTAGGCCTAATTAAATTAATGCTTGCTGCAACAACTGTACGTGCAACCCACTCTTTTTTCAGTGATCCATTCCCAGCAGATTAATTAATTAGCTTTGATAACCATTTTTCTCTCAAATTACTATGAGTATTTCAGAATGGCCGTAAAATGAATACCTGTTCAAACATGTTCATTCACAAGCAATCTTGGTATCGAAGCTGCTGAGGCAGATTGCAAAAGCCTGAAAAGCCGAGATGGGGTACCGGTAATCCATTGTAAACAAGTCCTTCCCAACTTTGCCAAACTGGAGGATAATCTTCTCATGTTCTGGTCCCGCAACCCCATTTTCTGGTGAAGCCACTAGCTGAAAGTTTTTCACTGAAGCTACTGTCACCCGCCCATGAAAGTTTAAGCACCAACATTGGAGCTGCTCATGCCACCTTGGAGATTTGTTCCTCAATACTAGCACCCCATCCTTTTGTTCGCCCAGGGGTCCGGATTCAGATTTTTCCATATGCTTTGATTTTGATCGGAAAAAAGGAAATGAAGGAAACACATCAATGTTGCTTAGAGAAAAGTCGGTCTGTGTTGGCGCTACTCCTCCCGGTTCAATTGCAGAGACAGGAATGGAATCCATGACACAATTCATTCTCCTAGGCCCCCTGCTAGTTATAAAAATGTGGCACGGATTGCAAACATGGAAATAAAAGGCACGGTAAGCTAATACGCTGTCAGTGAAGAATGACAGTTCAAAATTTACCCCTTGCACTAAGTAATTACCTGGAGCCTAACACATTTAATTCATATGAAATGTGGGCCACTGGATAGTTACCAGTGGGGACCCTGGGTGAAACTTGCTTCAGATTCACCAGCCTGGAGGAGCGACTTTTTGAAAGTTTTGCGCCAGCATGAGGTGGCTGGCCGTCATATATTGTGAACTTTGTCCCCAGAAAATTTGACCTTGTCAAAGGAGAAAAAACCAAAGTTGCCTTTGCTTCTTTTACAAACAAATAACAGTAACATAATAGAAATCAGTGACTAATAAAGAAGAGCCTACCGCAGCTTCCCAATATAGGTGTAGCTTCCATTTGACATATCATCAGCATTTAGAGAGATGACATAATCTGTGCAGGTTGGACGCCTGCACTTGTGTGCAGCCAAAAGGAACTTCCCATCATCAGCTAGAGCTGCAATTTGGAAAACAAAAGGTCAGAAGAACACGCACATGCTTTCGGATTGGAACCTTCAGATGTTGAAAAGGAAACCAGAGACGAACACAAGATAGGACATTATCCTGCAAACTTGAAATAATATTTTTACAGACGGAAATCCGTCAGTACTTTCACCAGACAGGAGAAGAAGAGACCCATGTTTTGGACAAAATTATCTATACATGTAATGTAACGAGGACCAGAGGAGGTTCCATGCTCACCACTAGTTAAACTAAGAAACAAATAATATGTTTGGGAAGAGCGGTTGCGCTTTATAAAGCACTGAAGAAGATTATCTCTGGGACCAGGCTGCAAAAACCAGTCACAAATTTAACACGTTAGTGATGGCAATGCTAGAGGGATGTAGGGAGTAGTAAAGCAATATATTAAAGGATAAACAAAAAGACAACACAATTATCACATTCAATCTCAATTCATCAACTTCTTCTGAAATCCAAATCATCATACAAAGCAGGGGGAAAGAACAATTTGAGAATTAAATGAGCTTTTCAAATTTTTCCATAAACCAAAACGGTCTAGACTTCAGAAGTAGGTTTGAAGCAATCCTCCCAGATCATAGGAAACAACAATTGAAAAAAAAATAAAATAAAGTAAACATTCAGGAGCACTTGTACAGTTTGAGCTGGAATTAAGCTTTTCTTTCTTAAAAAATCTAAACATAACTAACCAAAAGAGTGAAAAAGAAAAAAGGGAGAAAATAGACAAGCAATATCTCACCAACAAAAGAAGACAGAGGAAGCACGTAACACTTTGTAAGGTAATAAAGAAAAAAATTGATTAGTTCAACTATACTTTTCAGTTTTCACAGCCACATGCTATCCTCATGATAAGAGGTAACTACAGCATCAATTTCTGGTGTTTTACAACTGGACAAAGCATCTACCCAGAAATTAGTACATTATTGTTCACAACAATTCATGACAAATCAAACCCCAGCTTCCTTCGACATAGCCGCCGAGATTAAATAGGAGAGGAAGGGAAAGGGGGGGGGGATCAACTAGGTTCATTGTCAAAATTCAACGATGCTAACGAGAAAAAAGAACGTTTCACTCCCAAAGAAGGCCTGTGATTCCAGAAGTTCAAGTCGAGAAATTTGTTGAAAACGTGTCATAAATATAAACGGAAGCAAACTTTTATGAAACCCCCATGGAAATCGCGGAACATGAAGCGATTCGAAATCCTTAGTTGACGGCATTGTGAACAAACCTGCTTAACGGAGATCGGGAAAGTGATCTTGGCGGAAACTTCAGGGGGCTTGACGATCTCCTTGGTGATCTCCCTCCAACTCCGGCAAACTCCAGCGCAGGCCACCACACTCTTGCGTGGCGGCCAAGAGCTCTCGGAGTTCTCAATTCGGAGCAAGACCTCCCTGAGAAGCTCCTGAGGCATGTTGGCCCAGGAACTCTGCTTCAAGCCATCAGTTACAGGCTCCGCCATTGAGGAACCGTCCTGCACCACACGGCGCGACCTGGATCTCATATCGTGGATCAGGCTTCGAATTATAGGCATGGATGGATGTGTGCGTGTGAGGAGATTACAGCAAGTGAGGAATGATGAACAAGAAGAAGGATCTTAGAATTTAGGGGAAGAAGCGAGAAAATCGAAGTGCGGGTGATTAGTGCGTTGATTGAGGAATTTTTGTTGCTGCAAAATAATTTGTTTGGAATAAAAAAGTTGGTTCCTTTTTCAGTGGGTTTGGAATACAGAATGTGGGAGAGAGAGAGAGAGTTCCGATAAGGAGGAGGTTAGAGAGATGAAATCACAGATCCATAGAAAAGACAAACAAGCAACCAGAGTTCATATATATCCTCATATTTTCCATGCTCTTATTATTCATAAATGGATATTAGTATGTGAAAGTACGAGTAGTAAATTATTTTTATTTCTCTTTTAAACTAATTTATAAAATTGAAAATAAATAGTTAAGATGTTATTTGTAATTAATATGATTTTTTTTTTTGCAAAAACCTAAATTTCAATTTTTTAAATGACCGAAAAAACCTTATTTAGTTAAAAGGAAAATTAAAAACTGGTGTGGACTGAATTTCGGTTTTGATTATTTATTTGGATTTAATGGAGATGGAGATATATAATTAAACATATTAGGATAAGGAAATCAAAATCATTGAATAGATTAGTATTTAGTACTACCTCCTGTTTTAATTATAGAATAAAGAACTTTTTTCTATAATTAGGGTCGAAGAGAGTATATATTATGATTTTGTACGTTGATCTTATGTGTAAAATTAGAATCAAAATCATAATTGTTTTAATTAGGATATATACCAAACATATATATATGGGGTATGATATTGTCAATATCAATTTTGATCACTACCACCTTTTTCGTGTTTGGATCAGAATCTCTTCTACCTTTATGTTCTAATTTAACGGGGAAAAAAGTGATAGTGACCCAAAATTAGCCGTCACAATATCTTATCCCTGTATACATATATATAAATAGTAGAGTTTTTTAAAAAAATAATTTTATATTATATATTAATTTTTTTGTTTGAAAAAAAAACATAAAACAAACAAATAAGTAAAATTAAAAAAAGGGAAAATTATCAATTAAATAAAGCTCAAATAATTATAACCAAAATGAGATATATATGGGTACCACCATTGTTGTCAAACTTGCGAGTTGACTCTCCGAGTTTACCGTTTTTACGCTTCTAGCTTGTAAAAACGAGTCGAGTCAGTGATAAATTCGTGTTAGTTGTAAACTCGGTTAAACTCACGAGTTTATACACCGAGTTTACCGTTTTTACGTTGTAGTTTACAAAATCGTGTTAAGTTACTCTTAAACTCGTGTGAACTTTTTTTGATTTGATTATTGTCAGCGGCTTTATATAGAAATTTTATAGATTTTTCTTTATTAAATATGATAAATGATGAATGTTGATGAATTTAATTTCAATTTTTGGATTTAAAATATATTTAAATCAAATTATCGTCATTTTTATATTTTAATTATTTAATTATACACTAAAAACACCTATTTGATAATAAAAGTAAACTCTTACGAGTTTACGATTCAAGTTCACGATACGAGTTTACGTCACTGTCACGAGTGTGCTTAAACTCGTGAGTTTGACAACCTTGGGTACCACCAATTGTTCTTTTTCAGTTATAGAGAGGTGTTATTATCTGGTAACAACATTTATAAATATCTAACTAGACCTCTTGAGTCTTGACTATAGACTGAAACCTTCTTCTCCGGTCTTTGTCAAGCCCTTTAACTCAATGGACCTAAAGCAAGCCTTTGAGTTTGGTTTGCTAAGTTCATTAATAGCATCAACCTCTTGACTTCATTTGCAGCCATTGTTACTCTGCTTTACTAGTTTGGGGTTGTGACTGCAGTATTGTTCTACTTCTCTTATATGTTGTTGACATAATTATCAAATGTAGGAGTTCATGCGCTTAAAACTTACTTTGGGAAGCAGCTTGAGATGAAAGGCAGTGGAAAACTGAATTACTTTCTTGGCCTTGAGATACATCTAGAACTGGTAAAAGGGGTCGGCCTATTTAGGCCTAACTAAGGGGGGGGAAAAATCATTTTTTAAGAGCCGGCCCTATAGGGCCAGAAGCCATTTTATTTTAAACAACATTTTATTATTTTATTTAGTTTTTTTAAGAAAATAAAATAAGTAAATTACAACATTGAAAGTTCTAATTTAATATATAAATGTTGTCAAAATTAAGGTGTAAATGGTAAGCATCAAGCATAATCAGATGAAAGATTCTTGACAAAATGAAAGGAGGGATAATGTGGTCTTTTGACAACATTAAAAAAAATTCCTAATCAGACCTCTTGGCCTAATTAAGAATTTATTAAAAGTGTCGGCTTGAATTTGAATTTTAATATTTCAGCTAGATTTATAGAAGATTCTCCATAAATTGTAATTTTAAAAAGATAACAACAATTAAATATTTATAATTTAGGCAATTTGGGCATGTTTTCACTTTTAAAGCAAAAATTTCAAACTTTGCTCTTACAAATTCAGGATAAAATGGCCAAGCCCATCATTTTCCCGACTCTAGTTACATCATGCGGAGAGTGATATCTCTCTCTCATAGGTCGAGTATGTCTCTAATTTGATATCTATGGCCTTTCTCACTAATGAGGCAGTTGAGAACGCTCTGATTGAGCCTAATGCACACTTTTTTTCCTACTAATGGGACTTTGTAGGAGAACTCCACACATTAGTGACAATTGGTTGAGGGGCTTTACTTCTCTATTAGGTCTACTGCGATGCTGATTGGGGAGGTGATCAAGCTGATCATTGGTCTAGTATTGGGTTTTGTATATTTTCTTTATGCGGTTATGATTTTGTGAAAAGTGTACAACTAAATTTAAACTTAGGATTTGAGTTATATTTAATATGATAGGATATTGTCACTACCAATTTTATGTCACTACCATTTTTTCACCGTTAGATCAGAATCTCATCTACCTTTATCATTTCTCTCTCCTATTGAGATTCTGATCTAATGGTGAAAAAGTGGTAGTGACTTGAAATTGGTAGTGACAATATCCTATCTCATATTTAATAGGGATTTTCTTAAAAATTTATGATACTTTTCCTAGAATTTTCCTACCATTCAATGACTAGAATATAATGTGTACAAAGTAGTCTTCCAGTAGCAACTAGAGAGAGGTCTTGCGAGCATCGACATGGTTGCGTGTGTGCTTGCATTGCATATGCTTAGTGCCCAAGTGGATATGATTTACCACTCTGATCCTATTTGTAAGTTCAGTTTGTCTAAATCTCACATACTAAGGAAAGGCAAGCATCTCAATGATTATAGAACAAATTTCCAACTTTACCCTTATTTATGAGTAGGTACCTTTTAAAATTTTTTGTCAAATCCTTCTCATCTTTTTCTCTTTCTAATATGACTAGCCAATCTCTCTCATCATCATTACTATAGGCAAAATTGGTCAAAATTGACTTATAAAAAGAACCAAATTTTTGGTAAAAGTGGACTTATAAATAGGATCAAAGTGATATGTCATATTTTGATATTCAAATAAATAATAATTGTTTCAAATAGGGACCAGATTTTTAGTGCTATGAAAAGTTAATTGATATTTCTCACATTAACAACAAACTTGAAGTCAAAATCTATAGTTTTTGCCCCCTTGGGCCAGGTATTTCGGTCCCTTTCAATTTTCTTCCTTTTGTGACGTTTGATTTTGGGAGATTTAGGTGGAAGGACTAAGGAAAAAAAATATTTATTTATAAAGATTTTAAAAATTATAATTATTTTCAAGAACGAAAAATTAAAGCATAAATTTTCAATTATGTAATTCAGCTTCACCGAACTACCTACATTTTCTCTAATACTTACCATCTAAGCGTTAATTATCAAATTTGATTAAAAAAACATCTCTATGCAACTCAATGTTTTTATAATATTCTCTTTCATGCACATTAGATTATTTTTCAAAGTTACCCAAATTGAAATAGCCTCTAAAATCTAAAAAACACACACAAAAATGCTATAATATATTTCTTTTGAAAAGATGTGATTTTCATGAAAAAAGCTTAAACAAACAAGAAGTAACCTAACAAAATTGTTATTATAAATATGAAAAATACTAAAATCTAAAATTTCTTTAAAAAAATAAATTCCTAAATAAACATCAATACCACAAGAATCTCAATTCCTAAATAAAAGCCAATCCATTTTAAGGATGTACTTATATTTTTGAATTCACTCAAAAGTTAACTTTTGGGTGAGGGAAGCTCTAATTAATAATTAAAGATCAAAATAGTTGAAATAGGGTTGGAGAAAATGTTGGGAAATGGTCAGAGTTAATTTTGTAATTGAAACTTTATGTTTTTTTTTTAATTTTTGGTCCTTTAAAATAATTACAAATTTTAATATCTTTATTAATAAATATTTCTTTCTCTTGGTCCTTCCTCCTAATTCTTCCTTTGATTTTCAGTCTGTTCATACTTTAATAATTTTATTAATTTCCATTTGGCACAAATACAATGAGGTGGTGGAATTATGCAAGAGAATCAAAGGTAATAAAATAATAATTTTTTTAATTATCTTTTCATTGCCACTTGATTCTATACTATATTTAAGCTTATGGTTTACTTTATTGATTTTAAAAGGGTTAAGTACCAATTTTACTTCGGAAGTACAAGCCGATGACCAATTTTACCCTAAAAGTTTCTTTTAGAGCAATGTTATCCTAAAAGTATAAAAAAGTAGCAATATTACCCATCCGTTAATGAAATATATGTGTGTGTAATAGAAACTAACCGAAATTCTCCTTCGACATGAAAGCTAGGATTCAATATCTCCTGAGTGCTTTCTTTATTTTTATTTTTTTGGGCCAGCTATATTTTCTGAATGCTTATATATAAAATGATTTGGTATTCTATAGAAATAAATAAATAATATTCTGCAATTATTTTTTAATTATTGTATTCATGTATCGTTATATTTAGATGTGTTTTTGTGTATACAAGTGCAAAATGTATACATAGTCGAATTTTTATGTTAAATATTTCTTGTAGATTATATCGGTAAGTAGGAGTATAGTGTTGGAATATTCTTCATTTTTTAAATATATTATTATAAGAGATTTTTGTTTTGATTTACATATACGTGATTTTTAAACATTAACTTAAACAGACACTTATACATTTAATAACTTCATCTCATTACTTTTCAACAAGGGATTCTTTTAATTATTAAGAAATAAAATACATAAAAATTATTACTAGCAGTTGGTTGGAAATGAATAAATTCGTATCATTATATTTTTGGAAGAGAGAATTTAACTAAAATAAGGGTTATTTGAATCATAAGCCTTGGCCTAATTTTAATAAATTTATCAAAACTTTTACTTGTCAGATTTAGTTTAATATTAAAATTAGATCATATTTTGTGTTTACCGGGCCCATGATTTTGATTCAAGAATTTCAAAAATAACAAATACTTATTTATATATTCATCAATTCTTATTATATTCTTCCATTAATTTACTCGAAAATACAATCGGGTCGTTTGAGAGATAATAGAAAATAACTATATATTCAAGTAAATACTCCTGATATCTTCTTAGTTCTTATCCTCCAAATTAAAGAATAAAAAAGAAAGGAAAATATTTTTATTTTCGGTTAACTAGCGCTGGTGAGCAATGTTATCCTAGAAGTTTTTCTTGTCTCAATGTTGCCTTATAAATTTCAAAACATAGCAATGATGTTCATTCGTTAAAAAGTTCACAGTTAATGTTAATTTTTTTACGGTCAACATTAGTTTTTTAACGGAATAGAGCAACATTGCTACATTTTGAAACTTTTGAGGCAACATTGAGATAAGAAAAACTTTCAAAAAAATATTACTCCAGAGCTTATACTTTCAGGGCTGATTTGCCACGTACCCCTTTTGTTTTTGCCTTCTTATCAACTTTCATCATGCGTTTGTGTAGTCTTACATTGTTGTGATAAACATATTTGACAACTAAATAGTAGGACAGTACATTTTATTTCAAAACATAATAATGTTGTTCATTTCCGTTAAAAAGTTTACGGTCAACGTTAGTTTTTTTAAATAAAAAAAATAGGATAATATTGATATGTTTTGAAACTTCAGGGCAACGTTAAGATAAGAAAAACTTTCAGAATAATATTATTTCTAAGGTTATACTTCTAAAATAAATTTACTACTTAATCCTTTTATTTTTACCTTCTTATCAACTTTCATCATTTGTTTGTGCAGTGTTACATTCTTGTGATAAACATATTTGACAGCTAAATAGTAGGGCAGTACATTTCATTTCATGTCACAGTTAAAAAAAAGTAATTACATTTCATTGTGTAGATTGACTTGTTTTCAATTTTTTTTTAACCTATGAAGTTGAAAACAAACAGAAAAATGACAAGAAAGAATACCCTTCTAATTATTTTTCCAATTTTAAACATTTCATTTCAAAATGCTTAATTATGTATAGACTATATATGGAAAAAAAAATGCCACCAAAATCACATTTAGCTCTGTGTATAAATATAAATATTTAAAAACTAACACAGTCATTCCTGCTTAAATAAAAACGATATAAAATGCACCAACCATAAATGGGGTTGGCATTGCATGCTCATCGTAATATAACATGCACTGAAAAAAAAAAATGCACCGACCATATATGTAATAACTTCATCTCATTACGTTTCAACAAGGGATTCTTTTAAGCATTAAGAAATAAAATACATTAAAAAAAAAAAAGTACTAGCAGTTGTTTTGAAATGAATAAATTCATATCATTATAATTTTTTTGGAAGAGAGAATTTAACTAAAATAAGGGTTATTTGAATCGTAAGTCTTGGCCTAATTTTAATAAATTTATCAAAATTTTTACTTGTGATATTTATTTTAAATTTAAATTAGATCATATTGTGTGTTTACCCGGCCCATGATTTTGATTCAAAAATAACAAATACTTATTTAACTTCTCGTTCTTGGGTTCAACCGGTGAAGGAGTCGAACTTTCTCATGTAAAAAGAGAGAGGGTTCGATCCTGGAGTTGGTCAAGATGCTGGGGAAGGCATCCTAGAGGTCTATGAAGCAGTGAAAATGCTGGGTGGAGGTGGAGGCATTTGTACTCTTCGACTCAGTATGTCTTGTGGACTGGGCTCCAAGCGTCTTGCCCTTGGACTGTGGGTGAGCCCAACCTCTTTCCTAAAATTTTCCAGTATCAAAAAAACAAATACTTATTTATATATTCATAAATTCTTATTATATTCTTCCATTAATTTACTCAAAAATACAATCTGGTCGTTTGAAAGATAATAAAAAATAACTATATAGTCAAGTAAATACTCATCAGATCTTCCTGGTTCTTCTTATCCTCCGGATTAAAGTATAAAAAAGAAAGGCAAATATTTTTATTTTGGGTTAAGTAATAAATTTGTCACGAAAGTTTTTGCAAAGAAGTAGTGCTGCCCTAGAAGTTTTTCTTATCTCAATGTTGCCTCAGAAATTTCAAAACATAGTAATATTGTCACCATTTCTGTTAAAACGCTTACAATCAACATCAATTTTTTTTAAGGTCAACGTTAGTTTTTTAATAGAATAGGGTAACATTGCTACGTTTTGAAATTTTTGGGGTAATATAGAGACAAAAAAAACTTTTAGGGTAATATTACTCTTAAACCTATATTTTTTTTTGACGAATTTACTATTTAGCCCTGTTATTTTTGCTTTCTTGTCAACTTTCATCATGTGTTTGTGCAGTGTTACATGCTTGTGATGAACATATTTGACAACGAAATAGTAGGACAGTACACTTCATTTCATGTCATAGTCAAAAAAAAGTAATGACATTTCATTGTGTGGATTGACTTGTTTTCAATTTTTTTTAAACCTATAAGGTTGAAAGAAAACAGAATAATGACAAGGATGAATACCCTTCTAATTATTTTCCAATTTTAAACATTTCATTTCAAAATGCTTGATTATGTATAGACTATATATGGAGTAAAAAACGGCCTCCAAATTCACATTTAGCCTTGTGTATAAATATAAATATTTAAAACTCACACACAGTCATTTCTACTTAAATAAAAATGATATAAAATGCACTGAAAAAAGCACCAACCATAAATGGGATTCACATTCCATGCTCATTCTTGCATGCTCCTTACATGTTCATCCTTTAATTTTGGGGTGGGGGCATTTTTATTATTATTTTTATGTATTTTTTATTTAGATTAAATTATATGTTGCATTCTGAAATATTTTTTGCACCTAATATATCAAATTAATTAATTTTTAGTCCTGTATTGAGAAATATTTTTCTATAACAACAATATCCAAAATATTTTTCTGTAGCATCTAATATCTAAAATATTTTTTGAACACTCAGTATCTTAAAATAATTAATTTTTAGTGCTTGGAGTATTTTTTTTTTCCAAAATAAAAAATCCCTTTTATTTAGGGATGAGCACAAGATGAACATGTAAGGATGAGCATGGAATATGGGTTCTATAGATGATGCATCTGTTATTTGTTAATAATGGAAAATCCAAACTTTAAACGCAATTTCTTAGCACAGATTCAAATATTAGCTTGAATGAAATAAATAAAGAATTTATAGTTGATTGGCTTCCAACCCACTTCAAATCTCTAAGTAGTTAATAACATAAAATATCTGAAAAGATTTTTTATTTTTTTTAAAAAAAAATCAATGGAGCTTCCAAGAAGTTACCCTAAATAATTAACAATCACAAGTGAGTTGGGTAACATCCCAATTAGTCAATTCATGCATCAAACAATAATTGAAAATGTTCATCAAAATCCTTGATCCAAGAATTCTGTTTGTGAATGATTAACTATTAAGATACCAAAAAAATTAAAAAAATAAATAAATAACTGAGAGGATATGGTTTTTTTATAATAAAAGTATAGAAATTTCAGGAAGAAAATAATGAGTGATTTGATGAAAATAAAAGAGGGGATAGTGGTGAGAGAATATGAAGGGTGTTGTCTTATAGTCCAAATGAGGTGGATGAAGCTCATTCATCATTCACAATTGTCATGGAGTTAGGTAGCTTTCATAATCCCCTCATATTTCTGCATTATGTCTCAACCACTTCATTCCATTTATTACTATTCTCAATACTTTCCCATTTACTACTATTTATCAAGGTTATGAAATCTAAACCGGTCATTAAACCATTTAAATGTATTAAGTCAATGGTTAGTGGGTCAGATTTGAGTTAAACTGAAGCCAAATTAGTGAGAAATTAAAGATTTTAGAGTAATTAATATGAAATTATAAAGAAAATTTTTAAAAATAGATCTTTTTTTTTTCAACTATAGAACCAGGTTGATGCCGGACCGGACGAGTTTATTTACTAGTTCATCGGTTTCTAGTCTAGTCCAGCTGATTCGGTCATGGTTTCGGAACCTTGCTATTTATCAATCATTTATTATTATTATTATTATATACTCTTCACTACCAACCCACACACACACAAAATTGTGCATCTGAAAAATGTGATGCAAGTGGATGGGATTTTTCTTATAAAACATATTCTTCTTTTTTTTCAAAAAAAAAATGTTTAGATGAGTGGAATCCCAACTCTAATAATGATTTATCAAGATCATGCCAAATTTTATATATATCCACTAATATAGTAAACTTTGAATACTTGTTCTTGGGAGATCTGACTTAAATCTTTACCCAATAAAAGATTGTCATGCATTTGATTTTTTGTCATTCACTTTTGTCCTTTTTAGTTTTAACATCTTTTTTTTTTTTTTTGCTTTAAAGATGGGAGAGTTACTTTTATTTACCAGGTTTTAATATTTCGAAAGCCGGTATAAAATCTGTGTTTGAAAATTTTATTAGTTCGAATTACCTAAATTCAAATATAAGTACTCTCTGTATATAAAATATTATAAAGTTTTGGTAATTTATGTGTATAAAAGTATATAATATTCTTCTAACCAATAAAATTTTAAAATAGGGGTTTTTTACGGATTTTCCCCCCTTAATATTTTTATTATATATTATTTTAAGTGAAAGAAAATTAGGTTGGAATTGGAGGAACAAGTCCCTTAATTGATATATTGATATTGACATCACCAAATATTTTTAAAATTGAGTATAAAATCACACTACATGGCGTGCGTGTTTGCCATAATTTTAATTTATTTGATCAAAATTTTCAAATAAGGGAGAGTGGGTAGGAAAGTATAATTGCTTTTATAACTTGTAGTTATAATGGGACCAGTACTTTATTAAAAAAATTTTTTGGTAAATCTGGGGGTTTTTAATGTAAAATTATCAAATGGTAAAATCTCAACTTCAACAAATTTAAGGTAAAAAATACTCAAAAAATTTCGCCAAAAATAAAATTAAAAAAAATCTTAAATCACTGAAAAGTTGAAAGTTAAAATAAATAATGTGGGCGTTAAAGAACCCTGAATTTCATTTATTCATACTCACTAATACCTAACTATTCCATCTAATTATATAGAGTAAGTATAAGCCTTTAAAATTTTACAGGTAAAATTTTAAAAATATATTCCCTCCAGTCCTAATTATAAGAGCTAGTTGAGTTTTTTGGAGAGATTAAGGAAGCTAATTAAATTACTTTAGAATATTTTTATTTTTATTTTTTTCTTCAAATTAATTAGTTTAATTAATAAATTAATATATAATCTAAGGATACACAACATATGAAATGATTAAATAACTTATTTAGTTTCCTTAACCTCTCCAAAGAAAGTCAACTAGCTCTTATAATTAGGACCGGAGGTAGTATTTAAATTTAGAAGTATTTTTTTTATAATATTAAATTTAGAAGTTAGTAATTTCGTTTTTTTTTTTTGGTTACCCACCAAATTCACCAGGGTTTCACCCCAACTAATTCGGATCCGACCTGCGTCACACACCTGGCTTTGGTGTGTGGGTTTTTTGCATCCATAAGGCTCGAACCCGAGACTTTTACTTAAGCAACATAAACCGTTTACTACTTGTGTCAACCCTATGCGTTTGTATTTAATTATTTATAATAGAAGTAGTCACATGAGAGGGTATGGCCCACCTCATCTGCTTCTCCTACTTTTATCTAACAGTGGGCCAGCCCACTGATTTCCGTCGTTACAATAAATTATGACAGAACAACCTATGTGCTTTTTAAAAGTATATATATAATCAAACATTTTAATTAGTTTAAGTCAAGAGTTCTCATTAAACCATACTTCATATTATAATAAATACGATAAAATTGAACCTAAATGTTAGGTAGTCGAATTTTGATATTGACATCAAGATTATAATGCAAAGATCCAAGACATCCAACGTAAGGTTTTGATGATATTAGAGAAGAAACCTCCTGAAATAGGTTGATAGTTTCAACCTGGTCAGTCTGTTCATTCGGAACAATACATGTTGTGTTAAATTTATATTTTCTATTTAATGAAAAATAGTTTTTTTTTAAAAAAAAGCATAACTTCTCTAATATTTTAAAGTTTAAATGTAACCCTCTTACTTTATTATTATTATTATTATTATTAACTATTATTGTTAACTAACCGTTACCTTTTCAATAGAAATTGCCACATCAGATTAATGCGTGGCATTCTACATGGCATTATATGTGGCTTAATAATTCCATAAAGCTCTTTGAACTTTGATCAATTACAGATAACCTCTTAAACCTAGCTAAATTACAAATACCTCTCTTGACATTTTAAAATTTAAATTTAAATCAATTAAGATTTTTATTTATAATATAAAATCTCATCGTTACTTTTATCATTTTAATAAATTTATTAAGATTCCTATTATCATTGGTCAAATAAAATAGCTTTTCTCTATGGTAAAAACTAAAAGAATAATATTTAAAAAATATAAAAATAAAAAAGTTATCATTTACATAACAATTACTACCTTCGGTCCTAATTATAGGAGTAGTGCAATTTTGCACTACAAACTTGGTCCTATAATTAGGATCGGAGGGGTACTTATTTTCTTGAGATAATGGAGCATTGATAGTGTAAAAATGTCATCATTTGTATTAAATATATTTAAACTTTTTTTTAGGATTTATAGTTTAAATATTACATTTGTGGAAGTGTTATAGGATAACTTTTGCTCTTAATTCTTTATTAGTAATGCATTTTTTTAATAAGAGATTTTATGTTTATTTTTACATTTTTTTAAAATATTATTCTTCTAATTTTTGCCCTACAAAAAAGCTATTGACAAATGATAGTAAAAATCTTAATATAGTTATTAAAATGATCAAAGTAAAGACATGGGGTTTAATATTATAAATTAAAATTTTAAGGAAGTTGGATTTAAATTTTGAAATGTCAGGAGGTTATTTGTAACTGGTTAAAGTTTTAGGGGTTATTTGTATTTGACTAAAGTTCAGAGGATGAAATTAGTAATTTCTATAGAATGCCACGTGTCATCCATTAATCTGATGTGGAAATTTTTGTTGAAATGATAATGTTTATTTAACGACGTAGGGTTAGTAATAAAAAAAAATAAAAGCTTAGAGGGGTTAAATTTAAACTTTGAAATATTGTGAATTATATACAACTAACCCAAATTTTACGAGGTTTTGTATAATTTAGCATAATAAATAATACTAACCATTTTACTTAAATCTTTTTCGCTGTTTAGATGTCTCATTTGTGTATTTTATTTGGAAAAAGATAGTAAAGGAACTTTAAAATTGTAAAATTTCAAGTTAGGTATTTCTTCAAAAAAAAAAAAAAGTTGTGAATTGCTTATCAAGTTTTGTCATTCCCTTATTAACTCTTGATAACAAACCTTATTTGAGATTTTGCGAGTGGTTTTTTTTTTCCTGTTTTTATCCCTATTTTATTTTAGGTAAAAATACATCTTTAATATTTTATAAAACATTTTTTTTTCTGTCCTCTGTTCTTAATATCATTAACAAAAGAAGCTGACATTAAAATTTTAAACGTTGGTGTGTGAATGTATATATTGTCAATCATATATGTCCGAGTATTATACCTATTTTATCCCAAAGCTTTGACAAACATATTTTATACATGTATATAAATTTAAAATACGTATTTATAGATCTATAAAATAGTAATAATGCCTTTTTTCATGTTCTGGATTATACTAACGTAATGATGATTGAAATAAATGCAATTTTTTTTTATGATAGTTACATTGAATATAAATAAACTATTGAGAAAAAAAAATAGTACTTCCTCCTATCTTAAACATAAGACCCACTAACAATTTGAATTACAAAGTGGGTCTTATTTTGGGATAAGAGGAGTATTCATTGTAACAACGCACGTTGATCGAATGAAAAGCGCTTACCTTTATTCTTTTATCCTTTTTTTAATTATTATTATTAAAAAACGCCTGCCACCTAGAGAATTTTTTAAAGTATTTTTTATACGATTTTTTAAAGTATTTATTATAGGGAAAATTTTCCTCAGGGATCAAGTAACCCAAAAATTGTTAAAAAAATGCCCAAAGAAAAGTTAGATGTCAAAAAAGACCCTAGGGTCTTTTATGATATTATTTTTTTTTAAAAGTTGTACTGATATAGTTGTTAACGTGTACTAATTTAATTGTTAGGATATTGTTGTTAACGTCTATCAATTTAATTGTTAATGTTGTACCAATATAGATGTTTTTTTGCTATTGCACCCGGTTCACCAGAGCTTCACCCTGCCTAATCCGGATCGAGGTTCTGTCGGGCACATATGCGGGGACCTCTCCCAGGGGAGTTTTCTACATTTACAAGGACTCGAACTCAAAACCCCTAGATAAGCGGCCCAAGTCCCTTGCACTATATCGATATAGATGTTAATGTTTATGAAATAATACTAGAAAAGACCCTATGATCTTTCTGGACATGTGGCTTTTTCTTTAGTTTTTTTTGACAATTTTTTAGTTGCTTGGGCCTTTAGGGGTATTTTTCCTTTATTATATATACGTTGTACGTGACATTACTCCAAAAGTTGTCATATAAATTTCATAATTTTATTATTAATTAATTCTAGCTTGTAAGATAAAAGAACGACATAATACTATGAATCTATGACTAAAGGCCAAAAAATAAAGATATCTTATAAAAAAAAATTAGACTGTTGTATTTTTTTTAAATTGCTTTTGGAAATAAATGGCCTGGGATTAGGAAGATGACCCACGTAAATTCAATAATTGAGGGATGCTTTGGGTACAAGGTTATGTTCGAGAGAAAGTGGCAATCCCCCACCAAATTATTGTACTTCTGTTCATTATAAAAATTAAATCCAGAGATTCAAGTTGGCAACAAAAAGATAAAGATCACATTACTATTCTATTCCCTTTGATTTACTGTGTAATTCCATCTCTACAATTTCGATTAGTTCACTATAAACATAGATGTGACGGACACTAATTAATTAAAATTATTAGAAAGACCAATTTTACACGAAACACTATGAAAATCAAACGTGACAAGGACAAGTACTATTTTAACATAAACAAAACCAAGATTATTTTCTAACCAATAAGGGCTTGTAAATGGCAATATAATATGATGAACCTTCAATAGTAGCTTTTCAATTATAATTTATTATGTATGAGATAAACAAACATAGAAAGCAACTCCGAACAAACACAAAGGCAAAAGCGTGAGATTATGATTTGAAACTCTCATGAGCTTTAGATAGCTTAGCAATTATTACTTCTGGTCCTAAATATATAACATATTTTTAAGTATAATTTACAATGCGAAATATATCATATATTTAGAATCGGAGGAGTATAAAATAAACTTCAATTTCAACCAAAGCTAAAACCCTTTTATCATTATAAAAAAGGAAAGACATAGTGGGATGATGAGGCCGAAGATGCGAAAAGGGATAAAGGGCAGTAAAGGGTGATGATGAGCATGAGCAGCTAGAATATGAATATGATACGCAAACAATTAAGTTTGAATCATGGAAAACAGGTCTCCAAAGTGCTGCCTTTAATTGAGCTCAATGATGCTAAAATTTCATTCAACAAGTCCTAAATATAAAAGCTAGACAAGAGTTTCATTTTAGTTTTAAACATAAGACTTCAATCCACTTTGCCTTCTAAACTAATAAATTTTTCTCAAAGTACCCCTATCGATTGCACATATGAGATGAGTTTCCATAAAGGGTGGTTTCAAAACACATGATTAAGGGAAACCAATACATGTTAGTTACACATAACCAATTTCTCTAATATCTACACACAAGAATATGAATATGATGATATTGAGAACCACCTCCCCTGTACATACCGCAAGGAACTGAGAGGAGACGACAACTACAGCAAATAACGTGCCCGTAATTTTCTCTTGCGCAGGCTTGTCATTATCAGTATGATAGAAATGGACCAGTTTTTTATTCCCAAGAAGAAATTGCTCCACCCAGTATGAGATACTCCTATTTCATAGACAACTCGTATGAGATACTCCTATTTCATAGATTTTTTAGCTGTTGAGACGGCCCAAACCAAGATTCTGCTTTGGAATATTATAAAGATATATAGATGCCGACTACTAGTACATGATACCAGTACCAGACAAAACTGTAGCTATCACACGAGCAAAACCTTGAAATAAATATATACTTTGATTCCCTCATTTGATTTGAATTTTATATATATATATATCCTTATCATTAATCCATGTCTAGTGTTTACATCAAGCAAGATATTTAACAAAATATCTAACATTTAACCTTAATCTAGATGCCATGCTCACTAAAGGACATGTTGGTTGGTTGGTTGGTTGCATCACAAAAAAACGTCACATTCACAAGGCAGACAAATATCTGACACTAAGGCCAAAATGTTGGCTGCATTATAATATAACATTCTGAACTCTCTCTGATTGAGATTACCTGCTCTACTTAGATTAAAAATCTCCATACCTGGTTCTTGTCCTGTCCAGACATGGGAAAGTGAAGTGACCTGTGCAGAAAATTGTTTACTCTTTGTAGCTTATTTAGGTATAATTTTCAGAATCCTCTGAGATACAACACAAATCTCCATAATCTAAAACTTCAACGGTTCCTTGAATCAGATTGAAACAGATTATGAATCAAGGCGGACAGCTTTGTCAAAATAATGTTTGGAGATACAGCATCACCAGCATGAATAACAGACAAACTTTAAACGACTGAGTATATGATAATTGGGCCCAAAACCATTCTCTCCACAATTAAGAGCACCCAACCCAATGGAAGTTTCACGTCCAGAATACTTGTTCTAATTTCGACATACCTTGTAAAGCCATAAATTATACAATTCTGTACTGCAGTGTGCCTGGTGCTGCATTCTTTTCTCGTTTGTCATTTAATCACATTATTGAGAATGAGAACTCCGGGTTGGTATTAAAAAATAGCTAATGACGGGGAAATAATACCTCACTTATAGGAGCAAGCATCAAAAGGCATAAATTCCAGAAAAGGGACTAATAAAATTCTTAAAATTTTCATCCTTTTATAGCAGAGATCAGATTTCATTTACAGAGCAGATGAGACTGATAGAATAAACAACTTGAGAAAATTGCTTTATCAGCTTCAAAAAAGTGATGCTAAATCCTAACCTCTGAGTATTAGTTGAACTATAATTTCACCTAGGGAAAAAAATCCTTCCAAGATTACTATTTAACAGGAACACTCCCCTTTGGTTGCTGAATTGTTCCCATTGGATTTCCTACAAAAGCAAACATATCACTCGCGTACAACTTGAACTTATTCCCGTTACCACAATAATTTAACTATAAAAATAACAAAGGTACAGACATAATTTCCTGCATAAGAGATGAGTTGTTCGTTTAAAATCAATCAATTAACAATGCATCATGTCTATTTGTCGCGTCAGAGCATGCACTTTTATGCTAGTAATACCACAAGGGTTAGCACAGTGAATCCACTGATATTTTTAAAGTCAGAGATATTCTTTTAATAGTCTCTGAATTTTCTTAATTAAGCATATGTTAGAGATGGCATTCCAAAGTTAGTAAAATAGTGAAATGAGACCAAAATCCAATTTACAAGCAGATTACCTGTGTTGCTTGCAAAAGAATAAGGCTTTGGAAGAAAGCTGCTCCTTGTCAAACCAAGAGGAGGGGCTGCAGGCCTTGAAACATTAACTACGAACTGATTTGACAAGCTACTAGTTGGTAGCTCTTCTGCTTTACTCATGCACATGCCTGAACTTTTTGCAAGAATATGATTAGGACTTTGTGCTGATCTCAAATTCGGTAGTTGGCACTGTTTTCCGAAAGAAATAATGATGCAAGTCAGAGCTTGTTCATTTACCAACTCAAGTACAATTCTAAAGCCTGGAACTTGGGTTTTTCCTAGATGGAGGGGTTCTTCAGACAGGAAAGTATAACCGGACAATAGACATCAATATAATATAATTCCTTTTTCCTTTAAATGAAAAAAGACAAAATAGAGACCTTATACTGATTTTTTCAAGTTAGATCGTGTATGCTTCATGAATACATTCAGCATTAACATTACAAGAAGCCCCATAACTTTTTTGTTGAAGGAGTTAATATGTGATATAAGTACCTAAAATCACCAGAAGGAAAATAGAATACCTCCATGCTATCATTATCCTTTTGCCCAAATGAAGGGTCCATATGACGTGAATCTTGGAATGCTATCATTTCATTTGACAACTTTGGACTGGCACTATCTGTACATGATTCATTGCTTGATTCCTGAAAGTAAAGATGGCGAAGTGCCGCACGGAGACGATTGTTCCTTTGCGAATAATACATCTTTGTAGCGAGGGGTGCAGGAATATCTAATTCAATTAAAACACATGCATTGTACGTGACAGGTGAGAGTGAGAGGATGGCAGGTTACATCAGAAACCATAAGAACTGAAGAATAAGGAAATATTTAGAAAGGGTTACAAAACCATTCCACAAGAATTACAGGGTGAATGAACTAACTGAAAATATATATCATTCTTAATACCTCTCTTTGTAAGGTGTTGCTCTTGAACAGGCCTAAGATTTCTATGGTTAGGATCTCCATGTTCAGCGACAGTTTTTTCCATCATGTCCCCACCTGGAAAATAAAATTTAAAAAAGCAGGTTATGCTTTCCCCACCCTACTTCACAGAGATGATTATATAAAACAGCAAGAGTGGCCAGAAAGGCTTTTAAAGTTTTAGACCTGAACTTACATCATAGCTAAGTGTGCACTTCGCATACTACAGATGAAAGTCAATAAGAGCACAGGTGCAGGTAAAAAAAGACCAGTTTCAGAAGTTACTTTTTCCATCAAAAGAAGAATAATGTAGAATGAAAAGGCACTGGAATGATTTTCTTTAGACACAGAACAAATGAAGCCTGTTTGCCTGGGCTAAATAAAAATTATGATGCAAGTGCCAGAGAAGGGATACTTTCTCATGTTGGTCCCTCTTCATATTTCTACCTTCTGGTTGACACCTCCATACCACCCCACAGGACGCCCCAGTGCAAATACAATGTAAAGAACAACCAAGTAGAATCAAACTAAAGCAGTCATATGAGCTGGTTTGAGATGATATTACGCATGAATCCAAAATTAAACCCAGGTATAGTTTTTATGACCAAAATTACAATTCTCTCCCTTTTTAATGATAAAACATTGACCAGAATGTACTAGAAAACAATCATCCTCATAAGTTGACGTCAGAGGTAACAAACAACTTCAATGGAATATATGCACCTTTGCAAGTATTTTTATTTGCAAAGCTTGCTGATATAATTAATCCAGATTCTGTAGCAGGACTTTCTGGTAGAGGTAAATGTCCTCCAGCCATCCTGCAGGGAAAGAATGAGCATGATACTTTACAAATTAAGATGCCTAAAATCAACTCAGGTGGTAAGAATGGGGTGGGAAGTAGGTAATAATCCAGGGTTCAAACACTCTTAATGTTTTTTTTTTAAAAAAAAAACAAGACATTTTAAAGCTGAATAATGATTAAGATAAATTAAATAAACAGAATCTTAAAAGTTAAAATTTAACTTATAGTCATATACAGGCCTGTCCTGTCAGTAGTTTGGACTAATACGCATCAAAACCAGTACAAATTTCATAAAAGGGATGTATAAAGATTGAGTGACAAGCTTTTATTGAGTCTGATGCCAAGATATCTCATTGTTGATTAAAAACTTCTTGCTAGCCATGCAACTGGTTTTCTACTAAATGAAGAACTACTTTTTAAGAGGCAGAGAAGCAGGAGATATTCCACATGAAACAAGGTGCTTCTAAAAGTTTTCAAACTGATTAGTGTTTCTTTTTTTTCCCCCCTTCCATCCAAATATACCGGAAAATAAAATAGGACTTATTGAGCAACAAATTTTCTGGGCATGAGGCAACAATGATGTCAAAATGATCTGACTTCAAAAACTATAAATGTCTCAAGAACTAAGAAAGCATACAATTTATGACGTTTTGTTGGAGGTTGCATTACAGAAGCTGGATGATCTCTATTTCCAAGATTAAATCCTGTACCATCCATCATAAAGAGTATTTAAGGAAATAGGTACTAAGATGAAGCTTTCAAATTAATTAGAATATGAACTTTGTAGCATGACTGAAATCTTTATCAGAAGCCAAACACTAACTCCCTGAATACAAATCCGTCATATATATATATGCCCAATCAAATTGCCAAGGAGATAAATTTAAACCATATATGTAGGGCCCACCTCAACCTAAAAATGTCAATGCCAACCAGCAACCACCTACTATGCATTATTTGTGAAAAAACATATCTTTGTTCCCATTCTTTAATCAATTTTCAAACAAATAAATAAGCTGCACTTCCCACAGTGATATTTTTCCAGGAGCAAAAGGAAGCAAGAGGAATCAAAGGGAAGAAAAATCATGCTGAAGGCATAGCTGTAATTTATGTGGTTGTTGGAAGAGGAAAGGACCAGAGTAATTAAAACAGATAGAAGTCATGAGCATAGCAGTAATGACATTTGTCCAGTCCAGATGTAGTTTTTTTTTTTTTTTTTTTCAGAAATTAACATTTAGATTTGGCCTAGCAAAGATTGGTACATGCAGCAAATTGGTTTAACAATCAGCACAAAAAAACCGGGGTTTGGGGACATGTACCAGTGTAATCCACAGCATCAGCCCTTCCCTGCTCCCCAGCCGCTGGAGCTTGATCTTTGACAGGTTAGGAGATACAAAAGTTTATATTAATACTAACTGTGATTAGCATGAGACTAGAACTAGAGAATACAGAAATAAAGTTTTAAAGTATAGAGAAAATGATTTTCAAAAGACGAAAAAATCACACAGTATTTTCAAATGTAAATAGATAACTTTACATCACTTCAAGAAGATAAAAGGACTACATAATAATACCGGGTAGTTAGGCTAAAATCTGACATGGAACTTAGCACTAAACAATATTTGCAGCCTATTAATTTATTTTATTAACATGTGGATACTAGAGCAAGAAGTTGATGATAACTTTTTCCTTTCTTTCCTTGGGGGCTTTCGATGACCCATGCTGCCATCAATCTCCAACATTGTTTGTTCTGTATACTTTAATGACCTACAAAGTTCTGAAGAATTGGGGGCAAAAAAATCAAAAACCAATATTAGTGATTTCATATGCTTTTGGCATATAAAAGGAGCCCAAAAATAAGCTGATTATAAAATAGCCAGCACCATATGCAGGCCTATGCAAAATATGAAACTAACAGACATAGACGCCCAGGATTTTGTGTGTATAAAAGATGAAAATTAGTGCCAAATGCTAACAGATTGTTAATTCTCAGACCTCATGCAAAGGACCAAAGATAAATAAAGTCCGGTCCTACCTGCATGAGCAACATATTGGCTGGCCTGGATGGGCTTCTTGCAAGCATTACAGCATACCTTCAAAATTATACAAACCATCAATTATATTAAGTGAGAGTACTTTATTATCAAGGTGATAATGTCAGTACACACAAATATTTACATAATCAATCAATCATACAATTTAGAAAGGCAAAAATTTCTTCCAATGAACAATGCCGAATGCTGTCTTTGTGATGAGTATGACAATAAGGAGAAGAACGTAAAAAAAAAAAAATGTTTTACCAACAGAAACTACATCAAAAACAGGAGCCCTCTTCCAGTGGCATACAAGAAAAACTCCTAATGAATATAAATCAAGAAAGAGGCCAAAGTGGATATAACCTTTGGCCTCAGTAAACATCATATAATTTAATAAAGGAATTAAGCATTTCACCCCAAAAAAAAAAGGTTGAATAATAAGGTATCAAAGAATGCACCGGTAGCACACATGCAAAAGCAAAGAGCTTACACAATAGTGACAACTTATAGAGCTTAAAGAATGCAGTAAGTAATCTGCCCCATGCCCTACATGGTGCATGCACACAAATGCATATTTGATTATCGTATCATTTACTCCAAATATCAACATTACATGGTGGCTAGGGTCATGAGTGTATAATTGTTTACAAAAAAGACAGCAGGCTGCAATCATAACACTGGACTGAATTGAATATATGGAAATTAAGATAACCAGAATTTATTAAGCTACAGTTTTCAGGAGTATTTCTGAATGCACTCTATTCTCAGTAAAAAAATTTAATGCCGCTAACATGGATTAGAAAAAAAGTGAAGGAGAGGCGAACCTTACCAGCTGCAAGGGATCAGACATAGGCCTCAACCCATACACATGCATATCTGAAATAGAGAAAACACTAAGCAGTCATATGGAATGCTGACAAATAAAAAAGGAGAAACAAAAGGCAAACATGAACATCCCATATTTTCAATCAGTGAGCTGGGATTGAGGAACATAACCAGTTCGTCCTTGTCAGGTGCAAAACTGTAAGCTAAGTGAAATATAGAAAAACAAAATATATAGGGTCTGTTTGGCATAGCGTTGGAAGGGTCCAAAAGCCTAACGGCCATGAAAAAAAGCCCAGCGGGGGAAAAGTAGGCGTTTGGCATGGCTTTTGTTTGTAATGGGCTTATCATAAAAGAGTCACTTGTGATAGAAGCCACAAATTGCAGCTTCTCCCACAAAAAAGTTATTTCTCTACCGTCATTCCAAACACAAATCACATTTACAATCTAACTTTGATTCCTATCTTATTTCTACAAAAGTTAGATTGAGAATAAGTCACTTCTACCATCGCTATCCCAAATGGGCACATAATCAATTTTTAAAGTTTCCTGGTTTGGCTAGATTATAAGAAAGGATAATAAATGGTTTTGTAGCTGGGCAATATAGAGATATGAATGGCCAATTGACTAAACCAAGATTCAAATAGGAATAATGAAGTACGAGAAGGCAGCTAAAAAACTTTTGCATCTCAAAACAAGTCCGGCACAGAATTTTTCCAATCCAAAATAGCTTGGGTTAGTTAAAGAATGTTTGTTTTAGCAGCGCCTTCTATTTTCACATGGTGAATTAATATTTTTCAATAATAAAGCTATAATATCTATGGGCTATAAAACTCAGTTAAATTAGAAGGTCTACAATCACTCACCCTATACAATCCAACATTTTAGAAGTACATGCTAGTTTCTGTTATACATACAAATTTAAACAAACAAAAATGCAAAAAAGTAGATGGGTAGAGTGATGCCAGTTTTAAGTGTTATTTATATAAAACTTAACCAAAGCCAAGTACAGAAGCAGGATAGCAAAATAAAATAAACAAAACAAGCTAGTGCAGCCACAACTACCAATGGCGCATAAAAGAAGCATATTTCCAACAAAAATAAATGGTCATATAATCACCTATTCAATGTTGAAGAAAAACGTCTTTGCAATGCATTAACAGAAATTGCCTTCATTCAGTAAGACAACAAGTATAAAGAAGATAACCCCACCTTCTTCATCAAGCAAATTTGCCTCATCTGCATCTCGCAGTCCTCTAAAAACGTACTCAGCAGCTGATTTTTGATGGCCAATCTCCTCTTCCAAAGGTTTGCAAGGGAGTACAATGTTGATCAAATGTTAAAAAGAATCAAAACCCCATGAATATCTTACTTCTAAAGCATGCAAAACCAAGCATAACTAATAGGCACACAGAAAGGAGAAAGGGCATTTTATCCCTGAACTACAGCCTAAATACAAAATGTAATACTATGTCCCCTAAACTAACATCTAATGCTATTTGTTTTATGAGAAATTAGTCTTTTTCAAAGTGATATTAGTAGTTTTATTTCCAAGACAAACTGCTGAAACTGGTTTTCAAAGGTCCAATCTTTGACAGATAAATGATTGTTTCATCTTGTGTGATAGTTCTTGGGGGCAAACGGCTATCTTTCAAACTCCAAGCGGTAATCTTGTAATTTTGCAATAGTTCAGGGATATAAAAGAACAATTTCCAACCAAATAAAAAAAGTCATAGTCGAGAATAGAAATTCTAAACCTCGATTCAACCTACCTGCCGTAGGTTGGGAGAACCTCCCAGCAGCCAGAAGCCTCGCAATGACTGCCATTCTCCCACTCCCAAGCGAGCATACCATCGAGAGCAGGATATGGTATATCTGCACATTACAACAATCACATCAGTTTCAAAGACACCTAAACCCAAACAACCGATTTCATAAAAAAAAACTACCAGCCAATCAGGGAAGCCTCGAAATACAATCCACGTTTTTGCAAAAATGAAGCATCTGGATTTTTTTTAAAAAAAAAAAAAAGAAAAGAAAGGGGAAAACAGAAATCACCGCGGTAACCAAGCAGAACTTCACCTTGACCCGAAAGAAAATTTGACCAACAGAGCAATCAGAATCCTCTTCAAAGGAGAAGGAATCCGCAAATTGAAATCAAATAGGGAAATACAGATGATATCAGAGCAATGCCAGTGCAAAACAGGGGGAAGGAGCAGCGAGTAAGGACGACAATGGCGAGAGCGAAAACCCTAGAAGGCAGGGGAGAAGAGAATTTCTCTTTTGCCTGGGTATGCTATTTTTGCTCGCTCGTAAAATATGGACTCTTCGAAGGTTCTCTCTCTCTCCTCCGTGGGGGAGAAGAGGGAGAGATGGGAAGGCCAGAAAAGAGCAGCTTTGTCTGAAGCGAGCCTGGCCGCGCGCATAGAAGCGTTTAGGCTAGACCAATAGCCCCCATCGTATTCTGCACCACACTGTGTCATCGGCTACGCTCCACTACAAACTAAAATATTGCACGAGCAGTATTTAAAATATTTTTTTAAACAAATTAATAATTTAAAGGAAAAATTCCATTTCAATACTTTCAAAAACCCAAAAGATGTATTAAAAGATGGGTAAAGGATTTCTCCTGTCACTTCACTGGAGATAGAGTTATCTCCAGTGACCCCAAAACTACATCGTTTTGGATTAATGAAGGGTTTGTTAGTAATTTCAGGTGAATTAATGAATGATGTTTCTGTAATTCTGTTTATTTTTTAATCATATACATTTTACCAAAACACCTTTCATTAATTCACCTGAAATTACTAACAAACCCTTCATTAACTCAAAACTGACGTAGTTTTAGGGTCACTGAAGATAACTCTATCTCCAGTGACAGGAGAAATCTTTTTCCCTTAAAAGATTAAAAAGAAACAGAGATGATATCATAAAAGAAATATGAGATTTTAAAATTTAAATGTTTTTACTTAAATGTCCCTCACATATTTTTCTCTCTTTTCTCACCCTCTCTTCCTCTTTCTCTCTCCTTGTCTCTCCGTCTTCCTTTTCGGCTTTTTGACCAAAATAAGAAGATTTTTTTTTTTTACCAGATTAAAGCTGATTGGAAACATTTTACCAAAGTAATGCAGTTGGTGGCGCAAGGACAGGTCACACCATTAGTGGCGCAAATAAGGTTCACGCCACTGACAGAAAAGCGTACTTTACGTCAAAAAGTGTACTTTTTGTGTCAGTGGCGTAAAGAAGGTTCACGCTATTAGTGGCGTGAAAAAGGTTCACGCCACTAGTGGCGTGAACCTTCTTTACGCCACTGACACAAAAAGTACACTTTTTTGACGTAAAAGTACGCTTTTCTGTCAGTGGCGTGAGACCCTCTCACGTCATTACTGGCGCAAGTCTATCTGACGTTTTCAACAGCATTAGTCCGGTAAATAGTTTCAAAAGTGCATCGATTTGGTAATTTTTTTAAAAAAAATGATTATTTTGATCAATTTCCCCTTCCTTTTCCTGATATTTCTAGTAAGCTATTGGAAAGCTTAGGCCTTTTGTTTTAGTACATCTCTATAATGGTGTCTCCTCTGACCAAGATTGCATCCTTCTTGCGTCTCACTAAAAGAGGACGATCTTCTCCTTTCCATCCATGACGTCCCCTCTCCCTCTCTCTGCACGTGTCTCCAAAACAAAAATGAGAAACATTTGAAGTAGAAAGGAATTGGTTGGGTTTTGTGGGTTCTGAGAGGCAGCGCTATAAGAGAAGACTTATGCAGCTCGAGGGAGAGTTTGGTTGAGGATATTGGAGAAAGCCAAGAAGCCAAGGAAGAAAAAGGTGAATAGTTGAAGATGGTGAATAGTTATGAGATTGACAAAATTCGTTGGTACTAACAATATATGTAAAAGGATTGTATTAGTAATGAGATTGACAATAATTGAGTAATGAGATTGATACAAATGTTAGTGAATCCTAATTTGCATGTTTTCATTAGCAAACGTTTTTGTCAAAACCATTATAATTCTTGTCAAAAACATTATTAAACTTGTCAATTCCATTAAGAATTTTGGTGTAGTGAATCCTAACTTGCATGTTTTCATTATCAAACTTTTTTTCAAAACTATTACTAAACTTATTAATCTCATTATAAATTTTGGTGAAATGCCACAAATGTTGGTGAATCCTGACTTATATGTTTTCATTAATAAAATCTTTTGTTAAAACCATTACTAAACTTATTAATCCCATTACGAATTTTGTGAACCTCGTTTTATATTTAGTTAATACTCAATACCATATCAAAGACACCAATGACTGATGCTTCAAAAACCAAATGAGATCAAAGGCGATGGAAAGCACAGAAAGATAGAAATCAAGAAACAATCATCAAAAACATAAATATGAAGATCTTGGATTTTTTTAGCTCAGAAAGATCTTGGATTAGAAACAACAGAGCAAGAGAAATTATTGCACCAGATGCATAGAATCGAATGAATGAGAGGGAGAAAGTGTGCCAGCCACTGAACCAAGCAGAGAGAAAAGAACATGAGAGAAAGAAGGAAGATCTTTAGTTTGAAACCCACACCTTCAAAATTTTGCACCTTCGACGAGATGGTTGGAGAGTTTTTGAAGACAGAGGTGTGGCAAAAAAAGAACCAAAGACTACCATTTTCTCTTACTTCATCGCCTTCCCTCACCAAGCACCCTCATTATCACAGGTAGCCCCTCCACTTCCACTAACACCGTCGCCGGCAACCTTCACAACCTTGCCATCACCTTCTTTCATTTTTTCCGGTGACAATTCAAACTAGGGGAGCGCCACAAACATGTAAACTTGAGAAACCTTTATTTTCCATCATTTTCACTTTGCTCTACCTTTTTTTTTTAATTTAAAAATTGAGAGCATAATAGTAAATTCGTTAACATTTTAAAATATTAATTTGATCTTTGTCACCTTTATATCCTTTACAAATGCTGATAGACTTTTTAGGGTTGTAAAATTTTATATGGTATTTATCTAAAAATTTGCCTAATTTAAATTAAATATAATTAATACTCGGTATAATATAAATGTGGGAAATCCCATATAAATGCTCTCATAATACCAAAAAGACAATCAGACTCTCCAATTTGCGTGATCCCAAATCTATCTACTACATGTGCCAAAATGAAACTTTGAAATGTTACGTTTTTACCATACTACCCTTTATTCTTTTGGGGTGAAAAAAAAGAAAAGAAAAAAACACACCTTAACACCGTCGTCATGGCGAGACCCTGCCGGACACCAGAGCTCCGGTGGTTGACGATGGGGATATTTTATAACAAAGCTGGCTGATGAAGTGTGATAACCCGCTAATAAAGCAATGTAAATGTTTATTTAAATTAAATCATCGAAGCATTCAGAGATCTCCTTCCTTGTTGTTGCAGACTCAAATATGAATGATGGGGAAGGCAAGTAGGTTTAACATGAAATCCACTAGGGCTGAGCACTCGGATCAGAAGTATGAGATGGAGAAGGAGAAGACAAATGTCAAATTGAAGAGCGAAGCTCTATTTGCTACCCACCTTCGTCGTCATTGTCCTTACTTATGCTTTGTAGGGAGAAATTATGAGGGTAATAATGGCCACATATCAGAGTTCCATGGAAGTGAAACCAAGTTCCATCATATTAGATGGAATTGGGTTCTCCATAGAAGTGGATTCGGGTCGGGCATACCAAACACAAATTCGAGATTTTAGTTCCTCTTCCATTCGCCCCAATTCCCTGCTGCCAACCAAGATATTAATATGCGGAGTTAAGGTGTAAAAATGTATATATGTTTTATCTCGAGGAGTGTTCAACACCATGTGTTTTTTTCAGGTATAAAAATACACATAAGTTTTCAAAATGAGGACGAAAATACCATGGACATTTGATAGTGGGTCCCACATGATTTTCATTAAAATGCCAAAAATATCCTTAATTCAAAACCTTCACTTGTCTTACTCTCCTTCAGGAGGTTAAGCAGAAGCAGGAGGTCGATCGAACATGGAAGGTGGCGTCGACGAGGAGATGGCAGACGGAATGCAATGCAGCGGCTATCCTTACAGAACCAACCCTCACAAAATTTGTCCTCCCTGCTTCCAAGAGAAGCTTGGCAAGCTATTCTCCTCCTCCCTCCCTCTCCGACCTTCCTCCCCGCCTTCTCCGACCTCCTTCAATCCGACCGCCTCCTTCCTCTGTCGTCCTCCTCCACCTCTCTCCCCTCTTCTTCTCCCCTCACCCTCCCTCAATCTCAACCCAACACTAATGCATATCATCATATAGCTCTCCCTTCATTTCACTTCACCAACTTCTCCTAACACCAAACTCATCTCGACATCTTTTAATTCCAACCATGCCCCATGCACTTCGATAATTTTGAATCCCCCATTACGATCCAACAAATGAATCTACCCAGTCAATTCTTCCAAGTTTGACATTAATAAATTTAACATCTCATAATTAACAGCCAAAAGAATTCACAAGTCAAGACGTCCCCATATCCTTTGTGCCTCACAAGAAATTGTTTCTCAACCAACAAATGCCAACATGACTATATTTGGTGCATTGGAAAAAAAAAATTGCATCCCCATGGGTTTGCTTGGAGTATTATTTAAAGACAAATGCAGTAAATTAATGTGAGAGGGGTACTATTCGGCTATCAATATTCCACGCCTTCATATTTAACAAAACTGGAACTGATTAGAAACAATGAAGCAAAATCACAAATATAAGTACATTTCTAATAAGGATTCGAAGTGATAGGAATTACTCCTCGGGTTGAATACAGCGAGATACAGATAGTACAAAATGAAACCCTCTGTTACTCCTCCCATTTTCGCCTCTGACGTCTTCTTCGAGCGGAGCAAATCCACCGCCACACCTAGAAGAGGCAAGCTCTTGGATGACCCAGGGGATAGTCCTAGAAAGAAGAATGGGTTCTGGTCTTTTCTTCCTCTTTGTTCCAAGTCATCGTCCTCCCCTGTATCTGCGAAAAAACTGAAGGTTAGGAGCTTTCAAGACTGAAATAAGAATTAGGGGCATTTTTGGCAATTTGATGAAAATGATATGGGACCCACCATCAAAAAATAACGTCAGTTAAGAGATATAACGTCCATGGTATTTTCGCCCTTATTTTGAAAACTCATGTGTATTTTTGCACCTGAAAAAAACACATAGTATTGGACTCTCCTCGAGGTAAAACATATATACATTTTTACACCTTAACCCTTAATCTGTATGTTAGATGACTGTACATGTAGTAATCAAAACTAGGCTAGAAATGCTCAATAACACCAACCGGAAATATTCTCTCTTATCTTTTTTATAAGAGACTAAAATTTAATTTGTCTTAATCTTTTTTATATCATTTCTTTGGTGTTGTTTGAACATTCAATATGTTTTTTATCATTTTTGCCCTTGATTATTTTTAGGGAAACGTATTTCTCTAGATATTGGAGATGAAGTTATCTCCAGTGACCCCAAAATTACGTCGTTTTAGATTAATGAAGGGTGTGTTTGTAATTTTAAGTGAATTAATGAAGGGTGTTTCGGTAAAGTTCATATGATAAAAAAATAAATAAAATTACAGAAACACCCCTTATTAATCCAAAACGACATAGTTTTGGGCTCACTGAAGATAACTTTATCTTCAGCGACTGGAGAAATCCTTTACCCTTATCTCTCCATATCTTTTTCTCATGGAACATATTCTTTCATGCTTTCTCTCATTTTTATTTTATTTTTCTCTTTTACTTGCCCTATATAAATAAGAGCATATTTGGGGGGAAAAATAGTTAGCTTACTACATATTTATTATTTTTAACCAATTTTAATTGTTTTTTTAATAGCATAACTCATTTATTAAGCTCTTATAAAAAAAGATTATTGCATGAGTAGATTCTAGATATAAAAACTGTAGATTGTTTTCCCGTGTTTCGTTTAAATACTTGAAATAATAGGTTATTGTTTGGTCAACCATAAAAAAAAAAAAAGACGAAATTGTTAGGACCAAATTCTTTAATCAGTTGGTTACTGGTTAATTCTGAGGTAAAAAAACATTAAGAAATTTTTTTCAAATAATATTCAATTTGATTTACGTACGTCGAATCATGTAGAGAAGTAATAAGAATCAATTAATAGAAAACTATCTTTGTTTAGCAAATAATATCAAGCAAGTTGTGGATGATTAGATAGATAAGGATTAGTGTTTGAATGTAAAAAAGAATGTGGAGCCTTATGGGGTCTCCAGTGTTCTTGGGACTTACGATCCTGACATGTTTGAGATAGTGTTAGAAAGTACGTTTATGTAAGTCGAGGTAAGACTACTTTTATATATTTATATTTAACACGGGAAATCATGTAAAAAAAAAACAGTTTTTACTGTCAATCCAAACAGGCACTCACTGCTATCATAGTTTTAGTTTTATTTTGAGCTTCGTGTAAAAAACAAAAAAAAAAAAAAACAAGAAAGAAAATATGGAGAGTCATTCTCTTCCCTGTAATATATAGTAATTGGCAATGCTTGTACGTGTACCATAATGGTTTAGTTAAAAACCACACAAAGTGATTAGCTAAAAACAAGAGAAATGCAAAGAGAGAATTAGGCAGTAAAAAATTGTCCTAATTTGATTTTTTGATCTATGTAGAGTAGAGTAGAAAATGGTCAGTAGATTTTTTCTATTATGATATGTTGGAATATATCTAGCCTACTTTTGATGGATATCAGGGTTCAAACCTAATACGAGTAGGGCTATTATGTCAATAAGGTGAAACATTTGGGTTCAAATCATTGCAACTACCACTTATATCTTACTATATAAGTTACTTTTATCTAAAAAATTGTGTTCAAAATATAAGTCACTTGTGGGTAGTAAATAAAGTTTTGTCAATTTTACACGTCTTTACTATTGGTTGGGTACATAGGAAAGAGATAAGAGAGAGATATGTGTAAATGCAGAGAGAGATATAGGATATGAGACAAAATGTGCAACCTTTCAACCTTTCGTAAATACAAATATAGAAAAATTTATCTTTTTAATGATTTTCTTGGTTTGCAAGAATATGATACAAATAACTTGTAATATAGTATTGAGTGATACTTATACATGAGATTGATTAATATGGTTTTCTAGGGGTGATTTTTAAAGATGACTAGTGAATAAATTCTATTACTCTAGTTCTATTTATAAATCCATTTTAATCAAATTTCATATACTAAGGAGAGATAATTAACTCAATAACTATGAGATAAATTTTTAATTTTGTCCTCATTTATGATTGTGTATTTTTCAACTGTTTCTTCTCTCTCTATCTTCATGAGTACAATTAATATGAGTAACATTTTTACAATCTCATTTATTATATGAAACTGGATTTATAATTAGAACCAAATTTTTTGATCAAAATATACTTATATATAAATAGAATCAGAGTGGTATATAACTTTTTCTCTCAAGTTCTCTTCATCTTCACGGTGATTTTGTAGTCCAAATACCATGATCCCATTATACTAGTACTAGGTGTGTATTAATCCTACATGATAATTCCATTATAATCTTTGTAAGTTTAACACCGAGTACAACTCTAAAGATTTTTACACATCACCCCAAATAAAAGGGTTAAGGTGTAAATTGACCAATCAAGTATTACGTTAGGAGTACCTGGCACAAAAATATTTTGAAGGGAGTAAAAATACCAATAAACAATTTAAAATATACAAAAATAAATTCTTCAACTTTTAGCCTATTTGCCTTATTTTTAAATTCTTCATTAGTATTTTTGCCCATTTTCAATTGTTCATTGGTATTTTTGCTTCTTTCAAAATATTTTTGTGCCATGTGCTCTTAGTGTAATATTTGGTTGGCCAATCTACACCTTAACCTTAAATAAAATGGAACTCTTAAAGTTTTGAAGTTGGCATACATGTTAAACCTAAAATCTTACCCTCTTGTCTTATTTTACAAGTAAAAAGCGAAGTTTTTTTTTTTTGTCAGATTTAAGTCACATCATTAAAATTTTTATATGACTGTATAATTTTATCCTTAATTTATTATTATGTAATCTTTATACTCTTATTATAGATTATATACATTAAATAAAGTAAATTTGGAAAATTACTAAATTTCATGACAGGGGTAATAATATTTAAAAAGTTTTTCCAGGTTTTAGTGAGACATGCTGAAAGTGAATTTTAGATAGAAGGGTTAAGGTGCAAATTTATCTATAAAGTATTCATGAATTTACATTTGACACCTTAAACTTTATTTGGATGCAAAAAGACATATATATATTTTTTTAAAAAAAATGCCGCAGAAATGCTTTGACAGTTAATTTAACCTAATGTTTTTTACTTTTCTATAAGGGAGAATAATGTAGGCCTCACCCCCAGAAAATATCAGACTTAAGATTAAATTAGTTATTGCAACATTTTTGACTCATTTTAAAAAATTCATGTGTATTTTATTTTTACACTAAATGATTTCATGTGTGTTTTATTTTCTTTACTTTATGATTTCATATGCATGCCAATATTTAACTCCATAGATTTATACCTTAACCATAAATGAATTCAAATGAGTTGTTGGGAATGAAAGAATAAGATGGAATATAGCTTGTTGGGCCAACCAATTCTCAGAGTTTCTAGATTATTCCATTCAATAATAAAATCGTCTCACACAGGTCACCACAACCACCCAACTTAACCATTTAGCTTACCCATCAAATAGATGTCCCACTCTGGCAAAAATTATAGTACAATGTGAGACTAAAGTGTTGGCTTTCTGATTTATCTTGGAGAGTAGTTGTCTTTGCCTCTACTCTGATTGTATTAGGAAGAGATAACTACACCTTCCGGCTTCACCACAATAGTGAAAATGTCTTTCAAACAAAAAATAAACTTTTCACCCTCTTTTGACATTACCAAGAGTGAGAACGAGGATGTATAGTGATGCCAAGTTTTAAAGGATTTCCATCACGAAAGTAGAGACATTTAGGTGTTGGAATTTTAATATTATAATTAATATTCCATTAATTCTATTAAGTGACCCACATTAATTCCTGTTTTGTAACCGTCCATTAATTTAGTAACGGCCCAATCAATACGCAATAATTGCTAATTGATACACATGAATGCATTTATCTCTGTGATGGCCAGAGGGTAATTCTAACGTGTAAACTTTTTGGTCCTTTGAACCTCCTCTGACATTGAGACAAGCACACCATCTGCAGATTCAGAGAGAAGAATCAGAAGGACTGAAGCTCGGAGTTCGTCCCTACTTGCTTCTGGAAACAAATCAATGGCGGAAGGTATTTGTAATCTCTATTTCATTTTTCCACATTGATCTAAATGTTAATCTGTGTTTAACATGTTTAGATCGCTCAATTTTCTAACATTTGGTATCAGAGCAGGTTCATATACCTTTGCCTTGAATTTTATCTGATTAAGCTTTCATGAAAAGATATGGTTTTTAGTCTGAATATATGCTTACTGCCTGCAATTCATTTTGACTGATATTTTAAATTACTCATTGTGTGGTTTTCAGTTGTCATGATAAGTTTTGTTTTCTTCTCCACAGAATCCTCACCGTCCTCAATTTTACTCACGGGTTTGAAAAGAAAATTGGTACATTTTGCCGATGGTTTTATTTTTCAAATCAAATGTTTTCGATTTGGTTTATGGCAATGAAACCTATGCTTGCCGTTGAATAATATTGTTGCTTCCTGTTTATGATTGATTAATAAATGAAAGTCGAAATCAGCAACAGACTAGGATTTCTTGCTTGAAATTTGTTATTGATTAATCATGATCGGATGGAGTTTTTTAATGTCGGCCTACTTCGTCGCCGTTGGTGCTTCATCGATGAAAACAAACGGAGAAAGAAACGCGATTTCAATTTTGATTTCAAAACACAAATTATTAGTTTTGATTTTTAGATCTTGATAGATTGTGCTTCTATTTCGTTGGGGATCATTTTTTTGTGATTTCCGATGTCAAATCGGTCGGATTTTGAGCTCTTTAATCGCCTGAAACGGTCACCAAAGAACGCGGGTCGCGGCAGCTGTAACCGGATTAAAATCGGGTCACGGGTCGGGTAGGGTTTACAAAACGGGCGAGGGAGAAGGACTGGACGACATCGTTTTGTGTTGTCCAAAAAGACTTCCTTCCTTCGCAGAAACGGCGTCGTTTTGGTCCTTTAGTGAAACACAGCGTTTCACTTATTGGAGATGGGCCAAACGCATTTCGTTTTGGGCCGAGATGTGTTCTGTTTGGGCTAGGCGCAGTTTTTGTCTTTTAGAACAAAAAAAAGAAGGGATTAGAACTGATTAAACGCAGAAATGCTCTTGATAGGTTTCAAACTGAGGACCAGTAGGCGCGTGGGCGCCTGAAGGCTGGCCTTGCGCCAGCTGAGCCACAGGCTCCTATGTGTTATCTGTTGAGCATTTATTTAATTTAAATATTTTTTCTAGCAAAAACCAAAAATTTTAAAGTGTTGTAAGTGGGATTCGAACCCACATTCCCTTGGTCCAGAATCTTAATTGGGCTCTCTGGACTATCCAGCAAAGGTGACATTTATGTTATTTTCAAACAATTATATTTTTACATATCATGACCTTTTGGATTTAAATTTAAAATTCAAATTTCATGTAATTTTGAATTACATATTTTGTTATTTGCATGAGTTAATTGTTATTTAATTATACATGCAATGTTGTGTTGAATAATATGCCAACATGAATATCCAACTTTATGTTGATATTGCTTATGGTTTGTTGCAATATTATTCAGAAAGTCTTAATTGGATACTTTAGACCACTGGGCTAATTGTTCAAATGTGTTGAACATTTATTCTGAGCCTTTAATTCTTTTATTGTGCTTCTGGAAAATTTCTTTATGGATCCTATTGTATGTTTAATCACTTGGGCCATTGTTGTTTATTTTCTTGGTGACCTGTTTTATGTTAAATGTATTTTCTTACATTAAGTTGAATTGTTTAAATTGAGAAAAGTTAATTTTGGCAACTTTCACATTTTGGAAACCTTTTGAAAAACTATTACTATTACTTTTGAGTTATTTAATTGTCTAAATATTTGGAAAAATTAATTTTAGACAATTATACATCTTTTCCAAATTGTTGAAGCCACACTTTAATTGAATTATGCCGAAATTAATTCCTTAAACAATATTTGGATACATAAAACAATAGGAGGATTTTTCTTTTAATTTGATTAATTAGTTAATTAATTAATCCCTCCATTAAGATGTGCATATATTGGATTTATTTTGAATGCACAAAATAGTGGGAGAATTTGTCTAAGATGATTATTTAATCACATTTTGTTGATTAAATTAATCAACTAAATTCTCATTAAAGATTTGTGCATATTTTGGAATCCAAATGCACAAGATTTTTGGTGATTAATTTTGGTGATATTAATTTAATCAAAGTGTGAGGATTGTACTTAGTCACTTATGTTAATTAAATTAATTGGTTCAGTCCTCTATGAAGCTGTACATATATAGAATTTGAGTGTACATTATTGATATTTGTTATTAACTCGTATGTTAGAGTGGTAGTTACAATGTCCTCTTATAACATGCATAAATAATCACATATGGTGAGTAAATATTTTTATTCACATGATTTCTATTGACATTGTGTGTATGGTATTTAGATTGTACATATTTGATATTAATGATTAGCATACATATTTTGCTTAAGGAATAGCTACAATATCCTTATGCACATGTTATATGCATATTTAGTCATATAAGGTTATACCATATCAAAATTAATGTCATATGTACAATTAGTATACACAATGGTATGATGTCTTTGTGATGAGTATGTAGAACTGAGGAGTAGCTAAAACATCCTTACTAGGGACATACACTCTATTTGTTCTAACGAACAAAATACATCACACAAAGATTTAAAGGCATCCATTGTAATTAAATGTGTGATTATAATTAATCTTTGCCCACAGGTAGATAATTATGATCATAGTTTTAATTTGGGTGGAATGGAATGACATTATATTTTCTAAGTAGCCCACAGGTATTAAGGGATATAACTGCATTCTAGTTTCATCGATTCAAGATAAATTCATGCTATGCTAATGTCTTTGCCCACAGGTAGACTTTAGTGATACGAATTTATAATGTATGATTAATTGGAATAGAACATCAAATTATATTCTTAATTTACCTGCAAGAATTAAGAATAAGGAAATAATTTGATAGTTTTATCATAAAATTATATATGGATCTAATTGAATTATAACTTTAGCCCACATACAAGTTGTATGTCATTAGATTCATGTTTTTTAAGCATGATTTACATTGGTAAATCATGATATGATTTATTAGTCTCAAATTTTAGTTATAAGCATGTATGTTCAATACTATGCAGTCATACAACCAGCGAATTTCTCTAATATAAAATGTAACATTCTCGAATTGAGGGGTGATAACTATAAGGTATGGAGAGAGGGAGTTCTTCTCCAATTGGGGTGGATGGACATTGATTATGCTATAAGGAAAGACGAACCACCTTCCATTACTGCAACCAGCACTCCAGATTAGGTTGATCTTTATGAAAAATGGGAGAATTTCTTGAATATGACTTGATTAGTGGGAGCGATCAATTCAGAAACCTTGTTTCTGAAAAGGATCATTTAGATAGTTAACTTTCCACTTTGAGTTTAAGATTGGTCGTTAACAATGTTCCTTCGATTCAACCAAATATTGTACAATCAATCGTTCAAGATTTACAACCTGCTGATATTGATCCAGTAGATCAAGTTGTTGATGAGGAACAATAAGAAATTGTTGAGCAACCAGTTGAACAACAAGTTCCTCAAGAAAATAATGAAACAACATTAAGTAGATCTACGAGAACATTAAGATCAGCGATACCTAGTGAATATATTGTGTATCTACAGGAATCTGACTATAATGTATGAGCTGAAAATGATCCTGGAACATTTTTACAAGCCATGAACTGTAGAGAATCAAACTCATGGTGTGATGCTATGAAAGCTGAGATGAATACTGAGGCATCTAACAGAGTCTAGGATCTTGTTAAGTTGCCCAATGGTGTAAAAACCATTGGATTTAAAAGGGTCTTTAAAATAAAGATAGACTCATTGGGCAACATTAAGAGACATAAAGCAGGACTCATTGCTAAAGGATTCACTCAAAAGGAAGGAATCGAATACAAGGAGACCTTTGCTCCTGTATCTAAGAAAGATTCTCTTTGTATCATTCTAGCATTGTTTTCACATTTTGAATTAAAGTTGCAACAAATGAATGTGAAAATGGCCCTTCTCAATGGAGATCTAGAGGAAGAGTTTTACATGAAACAAACCATCAGGATTTTCCTCTAATAATGGTGATCATTTGGTGTGCAAACTCAAGAAATATGTATATGGATTAAAACAAGCTTCCCGTCAATGGTATTTAAATTTTCATGATGTTATCTCTTCATTTGGTTGTGTAGAGAACATTGTGGATAAATGTATATACCAGAAGGTTAGTGGGGGCAAGACTTGTTTCCTTATTCTATATGTGGATGATATTTTACTTGCAACCAATGATACTGGTTTACTATATGAGGTGAAACAATTCCTTTATGAAAACTTTGACTTGAAGGATATAGGAGATGCATCTTATGTTACTGGCATTAAAATACATAGAGACAGACGTTGAGGTAATCTAAGTTTGTCTCAAGAGGCCTAGATCAACAAAGCTTTGGAAAGATTTTGGATGAGGAATTGTTCACCAAGTATAGCTCCTATTGTGAAAGGTGACATGTTCAATTTGGACCAATACCCAAAGAATGACTTTGAGCGGGAACAAATAAAAAACATTCCTTGTATTTATGCTCGGGTCTGCACAAGACCTGACATTGCATTTACTGTTGGAATGCTAAGGAGATATCAGAATAATCCAGGTACAAACCACTGGAGAGCTACAAAGAAAGTATTGAGATACCTTTACATGCTTAAGTACAAACGAATCAACAATTTGGAAGTGACTAATTACCATGATTCAGGTTATGCTGGCTGCATTGACTTAAGAAAATCCGCTCCAGGATATATTTTTTTGCTAGCTAATAGAGCTGTATCATGGAGTAGTAAATAGCAATCTTTAATTGCTACTTCCACTATGTAAGTTGAGTTTGTATCTTGTTTTGAGGCTACCTCACATGGTATATGAATGAAGAGTTTCATTTGTGGGCTTAGAATTATGGATCCAATTTCTAGGCCATTGAGGTTATATTGTGACAATTCAGTTGCTGTTTTTATGGCTAAGAACAATAAAGGTAGTAGTCGAATCAAGCATATCGACATTGAGTGTCTAGCCATAAAAGTGCGTGTTAAAAATAAAACAGTAGTTATTGAATACATGAGCACTGAATTGATCATTGCTGATCCTTTAACTAAAGGCATGCCTACATTGAAATTTTAGGATCATGCAGAAAGAATGGGACTTGGTTCCTTTATGTGATTTTCGTTGTAAGAACGATGTTATTTATAAAACTCTATTTGCGATATTTTCTCATTTAGTATTGTGCACATATTCATTTTGAGAAATATTATTAAAGTTTAGACCTAGAATAAACATGAGGTTTATTCATTAAGTCACATGGGCTTGGGAAACATGATGCACTGTAATACATGGAAGATATTACTCGCTTTAAGAGGACCTATCGCTATGATCCATGCATTTTGTTTCTCAGAAGTATATACTGAAGTATGTGGACCAAGTGGGAGAATGTTGGAATTTTAATATTATAATTAATATTCCATTAATTCTATTAAGTGGCCCACATTAATTCCTGTTTTGTAACCGTCCATTAATTTAGTAACGGCCCAATCAATACGCAATAATTGCTAATTGATACACATGAATGCCTTTATCTCTGTGATGGCCAGAGGGTAATTCTAACGTGTAAACTTTTTGGTCCCCTAAACCTCCTCTGACATTGAGACAAGCACACCATTTGCAGATTCAGAGAGAAGGATCAGAAGGACTGAAGCTTGAAGTTCGTCCCTGCTTGCTTCTGGAAACAAATCAATGGCGGGAGGTATTTGTAATCTCTATTTCATTTTTCCGTATTGACCTAAATGTTAATCTGTGTTTAATATGTTTAGATCGCTCAGTTTTCTAACATTAGGTTGACGCTAGCATTGAAGCTTCGCAATAGAATGGTGTGAGGCTGGAAAGGTGTTTGAATGTTGAGATGATAGGTGAGAATGAAGGTTTAAAAGAAGTTTGTACGTGGAAGGAGCCCATTATGGATCGTTAGGTTCTGATGCCAAATGATAGAGACTGATTTTTTTTAGGAAAGGTAAAAGATTAAAAGGATAAAAATTAAATGGATAAATCTTTATTAGATTATGAAATCAGAATCTAATATCATAATATAATAAAGGATATAGTAAATCCTTAATAAAAAGATTAACTAGAATTTGTAACTTATCAGACAACTAAAGCCCAAGGAGAATTTGTCAGAAGTAATTTTCTAATAATTTTCCATATGTATTTCATACTGATTTTTACATGAATTGATTCTCCATATTTATAGATTAAAAAAAAATAACAACCACTCCCAAAAAATAATTTCCATTGTCTCACACTAATCGAGTACTCTATAAAATACACACAGTAAATGCTTGTGCCTGTTGGAGTTAGCTTTTCAAAAGCACGTTTGTATAAGTTAAGACAAAACTCTTTATATATATTTACTTTATATACTGTAAATCACATTGAAAAAGCATCTTTTACTGTCAACATAAACAGACACTTATGTAGAGTCAAAAAATTCCTTCCATGAATAAGCTGCATCATATTGTTGCCATCACATAAAAGTCACATTATAATTATATTATGACTCATAAAATCAAGAGTTAATAAAGTAAATTGTTGCTAACATTTTAGATTTTTTATAGTAAAAATAATTAAATTCCCATGTTTCAATGCAATTGTTAGTGCTTTTTTTTTATAAAGCATTCTCATCATTATCTTTAACACAAATGTATAGTTTTCGTGATCAAATTAGAAGCCAACTTGTAGGAGATATGTTTATTTAAGCACTTTATTATGTTGTAATTTTTTAATAGTAATTTTACTATTTTATTTAGCAAATTTATTTTTATTTTTAATTTTTTTAATCTCAAATTATCACATTTTATACACAACACACATATATATGATTTATGCTTTTTTCATTCATTTTTCATCTCATCTATCTTTTCAAAAGCTATGTCAAACAAGTGCCTATCAAGAAAAAAGTCACTTCAGCCACCGTTATCCCAAACATAAATCACATAAGAAAAAGTTTATTAGAAAAAACAATTTCTACTATTGCTATCCCAAACAGGCCCATAAACATTAACTATTAATCACGACATATTCATATTATAAATATAAGAACTACTTGGTTGGTGGGGAAAAAACTCCTTGACTAATTTGGATGAATTAAAAAATTTTGATATCTCTAAAATACATATTTGTAACATTATATTATACTTCAGTTATACGTTAAATAAATTAATTTATAAAAATATTATGAATATATATATATATATATATATATATATATATATATATAAAATAGAGTGGGTAGTACTCCCTTTGACTCTTAACGGGATGTCTAAGGATCGGGCCAAACCCGGTTGGAGTTCAATCCAAGGTTTGCCTTAATAGGACCTCGGGTTGGAAAAGTTAGCTCGAGGTCCGGTCCAGTCTAGTATCAGCCCGATGCCAGGTTAGACCAGACCAGACCGACAGACTGCTTGGACTAGTCGAGGTAGTCCAGCTTTTTTTCTAGTTCTTTTTTCAAGTTTTTTTTTTGTTTTTTGTTTTTTGCCTTCTTGAGAGACAATATTTTAGTTCTAGTTTCACCTGACTTCTAAAAGTAATAAAAACTGACTGAGTGAAAAGTAATTCTTCTAAGTTAAAAAGCACATTAGGATATCCAAACTCTAGTGAGTGACTGAATGTAGTGGTGATTTACAAAAAAAAAAGAGAAAAAATCGAGTTAGACCGAACCAATCCAAAAGGTTTAAGTCCCTGGATCTAAGTTCAGTCCAACCTGAGCAATCTGGTCCGGTCCGGTGAAATTGTCTTGGACCAAACTTTTTTTGCTCGGACAGGGTCGGGTTAGACCAAACCAATCAGACCATCGAATTTTTTAGACAACCTCTTATTATAAAGCACTTCTAATAATCTCACCGAAACAGGTCTTTGAAAAATGAAATAAATTAATGATTTACCTCTGCTTTTGTTGCAGAAACATTTTCTCTGCCACACTCACCAAAAAGTGGATGGGTCCCACATAAAAGTGAGTGGGTCCCATTGTAAAAAGAAGAAAGAGAAAATATTATTAGGACCCACTTACTTTTATGTGGGTGTGCCGGAGAAAATATTTCTACAGCAAAAGTATAAACATTAAACCCTTTTTTAAAACGTATATTACATTTTCTTTTATAATAATTAATGACTTTAAGGCTATGTTTGGTTGCAGGTGAAGGTGAAGGTGAGGGAGGGAGGGGAGGTGCTCATTCCTAGTCAAATATAACCATGATTTGATATGCTTCCAAAATTAATGTACCGAAAACAATGCAAAAACTACTACTCTGATCCTATTTATAAGTCCACTTTAACCATAAAAATTTGGTTCTATTTATAAGTCCACTTTGACCATAAAAATTTTGTCCTATTTATAAGTCTAATTTCATGTAATAAATAAGATTATAACAATTTCACCCATATTAATTATATCCATAAAGATAGACAGAGAAGAAACAGTTGAAGAAATAACCAAACATAAATAAGGGCAAAGCTGTAAATATACCCCCATAATCATTATATCAACTATTTTTCTTTGGTATGTGAAATTTGATCAAAATAAACTTATAAATAAAAACAGAGTGATATATAATTTTTAAAATTTCCTATAGATAATTTAGTTAAAATTTTATCTCCCCTCCCCTCCACTCCACCCCCTCCAAATAAACACAGCCTAAAAAAAAAAGAGGTGAAGCCATCAACTTCGATGGTTACAAAGCTGGGCGCATACGATGGCGATTATAAAGGCCCACTTTTGCCTCATTTCAAAAACCCCATAGACAGGCGCACTCTCTCTTCGTGGCCTCCGCCTTCACCTTCCCTTCTTTCTCTCATCCCCCCCCCCCCCCCCTGTTTTTCTTTTCGAATCTCAGATCTCTCCCAGAAATGGCCTCTACAACTGGAACCGGTGCCATCTCCGCGACCTCTCTTTCCTGCCGTTTCAAGCTCAGTTCGGTATTGCAATTCACGTCTTTCTTTTCCTCTTTCTTTGCTTCGCCGCTTGATTTACTTATGTTTCGCTGGCGATAGTGTTGGTAAATTGTGTGGTCACGGTCTTTCAGTCTACCTCCAGTGTTAAATCTGTTCGGATCGTATGCATTCACCTGGAAAGCATTTAATTCTGGTTCTTGTGTGCATTATGTATTAGAGTGGACAGAGTGTTAATTGAACTTGCTAATCTGTTTTTGGAAACTTCTCCCCTTTTTGTCTCTTGTGAAATTGAGCTGGAGATTTGTTTATGTCTCAGATTTTGGTGGAATATGATTGTGCGCCTGCCTTTTTGGGTGATGTGTTGTATTCTGTAGAAAGTGAGGCTTTCTTGGTTTCCACTATAAATATGATTGACATATTTGCTCAAATCTTTCGTCTCTAACTAGAAAACCAAATTAAACGTTGAAGGGAACTGAGTAATTTATTGGAAGACTAAACATCTTGCCTGCTTTAGTAGTAGTTAATTAAGTCTAAAATCTTTTGACTTTTACTAGGTCCTCTCTGAGTTATTTCTTTTGAAGCTTTACAGATTCAACACCAATGGCATGGTAGCTTTGTCAAAGTAATATCCAGAATCGATTATAAATTTATGTTTCCGTTGTTTTGATGGAATGGATGTAATTATTTTAGACGACATTTCTCATTTTTCAGCACAGTAGGTTATTGACTGGTTAGCTGCTTCTTAGTTTCTATGTTACACTATAATGGTATTCATTAGCAATTCAATTATTGACTTTGTTGTGCTTAATGGCTTTACAAGAGGATATTAGTCTAATTTTTGGTTTTTCCTGTGTTTGCGGTTATTTCTAAATATGTACTTCTTCCCGTGCTCATTAATATTTTTTGTTTTTGGATGCAAAAACAGGCCTCTCTTGCTGGGATCTCTAGCCCAAACTCAGTTTCCTTTTCAATTAAAGGGAAATCTTTTCCATCCATTCAATTGCAATCAAGGTTATCTCGGTTTCAAGTTAAATGTGCAGTAAGTTTTTCAGAAACAAACCCTCATATCGTTTTTCCTTGATTTATAGTTATCAGCTTATAACAATGGGGTTATTTTTCCCTTATATTTCAGTTTTTAGTCCTGAGTTTTAGTTAACAGCCTTGTTCCAGTCAATTATGATATATGAAATGCCTATGAATGTTGCTTGTAACTTCCAAAACAGAAAAGGTTGCTCTTGCACCATAATTTTAAGTCAGATCATTCTGTAGGCCTTTTGCATGTATGATTGAGTACATAGCCTATGTATATATAGGCTTCAAGAGGGAATCATACAAGGTGTAAAGTAGATCAATGAGTGGTGGATTAGGGTGGAAAGTAAGGTAGTGAGTGGTGTGGTAGGTGGAGTGGTGTGTGGAATAATACAGAGTGTAAAGTACAATGATACAGAATAATATTCTAACACTCCCCCTCAAGTTGGATCATGGTTAGTAATCATATCCAACTTGCAATATTCTAACACTCCCCCTCAAGCTTGTACTTCTTGAGTCTCAGAGGTCCACTGATTTTGGACTTGTACTTCTTGAGTCTCAGAGGCTTGTTTACAGAGTAGTAGATACTCGACAACTTTGGGAATAACCAGCTGTGACAGATCCATGGTGAAGGTCTCGTAACTGCTTGAGTCTTCAAAAAATCATTAGGCTTCTACTTTTTAAGTCTCAGATGCCCACTTTCTTTGTATGGACTTGTACTCGTTTTTGAGTCTCAGAGGCCTACTTACTTTGGGCTTGTACTCCTTTTTGAGTCTCAGAGGTCCACTTACTTTGTCTGGACTTGTATTCCTTTTTGAGTCTCAGAGGTCCACTTACTTTGTCTGGACTTGTACTCCTTTTTGAGTCTCAGAGGTCCACTTAGCAAACGAGGTACCAGTAATCTCAACAGAAACCTCTTTAGCTACCATCGAACAATCTCACACGAGATTACAACACTAAACTGAGGCTTCACAATTCTTAACAGCGAACATCACATTAGTGATCAAGCAGAAGCAACCGTTATTCCAGCAACCAAATAACACTTCCACAACCAGGAAGCTAATAACCACCAAACCAGAAGCAGATTGATGAACGGCACTGGAAACGAAGACAAACAAGCTGGCAGAAATCATACGTACGTATGAACAGTACTGTACATATGAATAGTACCAATACGTACCTATAAACAGTGCCAAACAAAAAATTCTGAGTAGCATAACTATCAGGCGCCACATTTTCTCCAATGAGATCCACCACTGGGACCCGCCACTACCAACTTTCCTCCTTTTCAAAATAATTCCACTTTAGCAAACTCTACTTGCAAACAGGTTCCGACCAAAAAACTCTACTTGCAAACATGGTGGACCGCCACTACCAACATTTTTTTTTTTTTTTGACTCTTTGACTCATGGTGGTCCCCACCATGACCAAACTTCCAACTCACCTTTCCAGATTCTAAACTCAGCCTGAACGCCATATGCCCTTAATTTCTCTACTTTCTTCCTTTTTCGAACACGTGGACCCTACACAAAACTTTATTCTTCTTTAAATTAATAAATTGCACTCCCTCGGTCGTCATTACCAACACCCCACCATTTTCATCGGCACTTTGCAGATCCTCAAACCGAGACAAATGGAGAAAACTAGCACCTTTATCATCACTTCTCCGTCACTCTCGCCTCTTCCACCATCGGCCTCCCTCCGGTTCTGTCTTCTCTGACGGCGTCTACCGCTACTTCCAGAAGACACGCCGAGGAAGATGATTTCCGCCATGAGCTGAGAAAGAGAGAGCCAGCAAGCAAAGTCACAAATTAGACAACAGCCACCTCCCTTCAGCGAACCACTGATGGAGAGTGACGAGTTTCATGCTCATAAAAGGACAGCCAACAGCTATATGAGCGCATGCAACACTTCGGCTTCCAACAGCAACCTTCCACAAGGTCTCTACTTCAGTTGTCGTCGACACTATCGCCTGCTTTGATTATTCACTAATCTTTCTCCCCCATCAGCAGTCCTGGCACTAACGGAGGACATAGATGATGATGACCACCAGATTCGACAAGTGGGCTCTTTCTCTTGGTTTTCTGGTCTTCAAGTAGCAGCGGAGGATGACACCATCGAACAAGGACGGCTGGACTGGTCTGTTCTGGTTTCATGTTACCAGCAACGATGCTTGTCCTATTTTCTCTCCCTCTTCTCTTGTTTGACTGTGAACTCCTCGCCCCCTGAGTTGCGACGTCGGCGATATTGGTTGGGGTTGAAGGAAGATCGTGTCTCGGCTTCTCTCGGATTGGATGACGGGTCTCTCTGATTCAATGATTCCAACGGTGATGATGGAATCAATGTCAACAATGGTAGAAGTTCGAACCTCTATTTGTCCGACAGTGGAGGTGGAGTTGATTCTCCGGCGCTTCTTGTGGCGTCATGTTTCCTCTCTTCCGTCGTGTGCTTTCGGGTTCTGAAACTTTCCTCTACGTCTCCAATTCACAGCGCCCTTCTGTGGTGTTCTGAGTGGCAAATTGAGCACTCGCCAGTGATTTTGCAACTTGGTTTAGTCTCATCTGCAACAGAGGAAGTCCTCGATGGTGGCTCATTCAAATCATGCTCTCGGTGGTCTTTCTTCTCACCTCTGGCTTTGTTCAAATCAAGCTTTCTCATTCTCCTACAATCTTCCCATCGCGGCTGTGAAGCTTATCTAGTTGGAGCCTTTTTTTTTTTTTTGTTTCAGCCTCCCTCTGATTTGAGTTCTGGACATAGAAAGCCATGGCACACTTCTGCGACTCAAGGTTTGTGCTGTTCTAACTTCTACGATCGAATCTGAAAGTGGTTCAGACTTCGCTGTTTATGATGATTTTGGGCAAATCTCTCTCTGAAAAGGTCACCGAAGGTTCTGTGAGTGAACTCATGGTGCCTCTATTCTACTGGAAAGAATGAGAATGGAAGGATGATGGACTTAATTTTTCTCAGTGTCTCCTGGTTTTGTCTCCCGACGCTGTGTGTCTTGCAGCCTCCCCAACTATCTCTGGAGGGCAGCAAGTCACCAGCGTCGGGGAACTAGAAAGGAACTGCTAATTTCCTTCAGGAATTTAAACCTGCTCTGATACCATGTGGAAATAATATGAGAGAAATGTATTCTCATTGATATATGATTGAGTACATAGCCTATGTATATATAGGCTTCAAGAGGGAATCATACAAGGTGTAAAGTAGATCAATGAGTGGTGGATTAGGGTGGAAAGTAAGGTAGTGAGTGGTGTGGTAGGTGGAGTGGTGTGTGGAATAATACAGAGTGTAAAGTACAATAATACAGAATAATATTCTAACAAAAAGCCTATGCTTTTCTGAACCAATTTCATGGCAAAGCCTCATGCTCAAATCACATAAACATGAAATTTTGAATTTTGAGCAGGCTAAACCAGAGACAGTTGACAAGGTGTGTGCGATAGTCAGGAAACAATTGGCACTACCAGCTGAGTCCACTGTCAATGGAGAGTCCAAATTTGCTACACTTGGAGCTGATTCTCTTGACACGGTAATGTCACATTTGTCCTTGTGCTGTTGATGCTATAAAATATTTGAACATTCTTATCAATTGATTGTAGCAGCTCTACCCTAAACAAGAGGGGATATGTCGCCCTGATATATGGTTCAAGAGAGTAGCTTAGTTGAAACTCCACGTAGAAATCCAAAACTCCTAATTCTTCACATGTAGTGGGTCCAAAGGCCCAAGTCTAAGTTATTTTACCCCTTCTCAGAACTGGGTTACGTGCTGGTCTATATTGATTACTGATTAGGCCTGTAAAAGTTGGTTGTTGAGTGGTATGGAGTAACAGGACTATCAATGTCTCTGCAGTTCCTGTATCCTGAGTCAAACTCCTCAGCTTGTAGCCTAGTGGCATGAGAGCTCCCATTTAAGTGGGAGGTCAACTTCAAGCCGATAGTGTTTGCCCCTTCAATTCAAAACAAAAAGGGGGAAAAAAAAAAACCTCCTTAGCTGGTCATATTTGGTTCTTTGTTTTTTTATTGCTTCGGATGTCCTACTCTGGAGTCCTCGTCACTTTTTGCTGCATAACATGTCTAGTACGATTCTGGTGCAAGAAAACACCATTTTTATTTCGCGCTGCTCAATCATTTTGACTTTCTTTCCAAAATTTGTGCAGGTTGAAATTGTGATGGGACTTGAAGAGGCGTTTGGTATTAGCGTGGAAGAAGAAAGTGCCCAGAAAATTACAACCGTTCAAGAAGCAGCCGACATGATTGAGGATCTAATTTCTGGCAAAGCTTAAACTATCATAGAGAGCACTCTGAAGTTTTATTTTAAAGGTTCACCATATTGGCTGAAGGGATTCAAAAGTTAGTGATTTTATCTTCTTAATTTCAGTACGAGCTTTCTTTTCTATGACTATTGGATCAATAGTATTCAATATGCAATTTGTAGAACTCGAACGACTTGTTTGATTTTAAATTTTCATGTCATTTGCGGGAAGTTTGAAACAGTGCCTCGTAATTGCTATTGCTAATTGCTAAGTTGAAAAATAGAAGAATGTTATAGTTCAGGTTATATTGCATTGACTCTAACCAGAAGTTGCATTATGCCAAGCAGATTGTTAAGTGATCGTTCACGCTAATCTGTTTGTGAATGTAAATATGACAAGTAAAGGGATTTTCTCACGCATAAAAAGGATGGGATGGTCTTATAATTAAGATTGGAGGGAGTAGAAAGTTTGAATCCTACAGCCTCTTTGAGTTAGTGTTTTAGAAGCATATTTATGTAAATCGAGACAAATCTCTTCTCACACTTATCTCATATATTGTAAAGTTAGCTTCTATCATTAATTCAAATAGACACTTAGATTAAACTTTAAATAGTAGCCAGGGTTACTAGTTTTACCGTTTATATATAAAATTCATTTCTTATTATTTTCTGAAAAATTTAAAACTTATATTTTTCAATATTCTTGAGATTTGAGAGGTCATTCCTGTAGTTGTTAAAAATTACCCACAAAACTTCACCGAGGAAGCGCTGCATTAGCTCACAATACAAATAGTTTTTATTTATTACTGGTACTACATTATTTTAAACATATATCATCCTTTTTCAAATAAAAACATACCTTGGGTAATTTTTAAGGACCTGGTCTTTATTAATAAAAAACATACAAACCTTTGACTTTTGAAAACAAGAACATGGAATTTACAGTTTTGAATAAACAATTTTTTTGGCCTGGATGAATAAACAATTAGATCATTAAAAATTGTAAAAAGCTAGTTAAAAATTTCTGTAACGTTAAAATAAAGAGTAAAATATTCTAACCACCCTCCTGTTTTGCCTTAATAATAAGGATCTCCCATCTATTCTGAAAACATGCAGTTTAGTCTAAATCATTAACACCGTTAAAGAATATTCTAAGAATAGTCTTCAGTATATTTTTGAATTAAAAACCATATTAAAATAAATGTTGTTTATTAATTTACCCCTCGTTATACCTATTCCTAATTTATCTCTTAATATTAATGTTCATTAATAATCTATTTAATATTTTTTTTATAAATCTAATTTAGAATAATTTTTAGTAATCTGTATATGTGGTAATTTATCTCTTAATATTAATGTTCATTAATAATCTATTTAATATTTTTTATAAATTTACTTTAGAATAATTTTTAGTAATATGTTTATGTGGTAAATTTAATAAATTGTTCAAAATTTGTGTAATTATTTTTAAAAATATATGTTTAATAAAATATTCTTAAAAAATTTAAATTGTAAGATATTAATATGCGAAATTATATAACTTCATTGAATATATGTATGTATGTATTATTTCAAAACATCATCATGAGTATTTAAAAATTACATGATAATTTTAATAAATAAAAGAGATTAAAAATTTAAATTTATCAAAAAATTAAAATTTATAATGATAAAATTAATTAACTTTATAATATGATAAATTTTAAAGTATGACAAAAATATTAAAATATATACTAATTTTTAAAAACTTTGAATAAAGATATGTAATTAAATGATTTTTTTTTTTTGCCAAAGATTACATGATAAGCAGTAATATTTATTTTAAGGAGGGGTGTTTTTGTCAAAATAATGAGTTAATGTTGTGATTTAACGGTCAACTAACGGTTAGATGGATGAAAGTTGAATCTCAAATCTAGAAGGGAAGTTTATGAACATATATTTTGATTTTGAGGGAGGTTCATATAGGTTTTTAAAATAGAAGGAGGTCTCTATAATTTAGAATAAATAGAGGGAATGTTTATGTATTTTACTCTAAAATAAATATGTGCAGTTTTCATATGTTTTTTTTTTAAATCAAAGAAAAATGAAATAAGTACTAGGCCTGAATGGCTCCGGATAGTACTATGTTCAAAATTCTGTTAATAAGATTAATAAGAACAGTAAAACGTCTATTAACAAGAACAGTAAAACGAGAAATCACATGGGATTAATAAGAACAGTAAAACAAGAATTCACCTATTTAAGATTTTGATATTCAAATGGTATTTTTTAGGATTTTTTTAAAAGAACCATGACATATACATTTTATAAATAGGGATAGGATATTGTCACTACCTATTTTATGTCACTACCTATTTTATGTCACTACCAAGTCACTATCACTTTTTCACTGTTGGATTAGAATCTTATCTACATTTATCATTTTTCTCTCCTATTAAGATTATAATCTAACGGTAAAAAAGTAGTAGTGACAATATCCTATCCCTTATATATAAACAATTTATAAAGCGTCAACTAAATATTAACAGCTGTGGACCAATCAATAGATAACTATTGCCCGTTGCCATTTCTTGCCAATCAAGAAAATCAATCAAAGTTGAAATGATCAATCAAAATAAGGCGGTTATCATTTTGTGCCGTTGCCCGTTTAACGCATGTCCGCCAAAACCTCAAGAGAGGAGCAGTGATGTGTTGATGGTGGTAGGGAGGAGTCACGATGGAAATCGGAGCCAGAAGCGGAAGCGGAATCCACCTTATTTTGATTTCGCGAGTGCTCGACTCAAAGAGGTACAGGACGCTATTTCTCCGCCTCTCTTCACGAACCCAAATACCCTCAATCGTTACATTTTTAAAACTCTCAGACTTTGGAACTGTAATTCATCAGATGTATCGTTCCCTGATTTTTCATTTTTCCTTGTTCGTTGGAAGAGTCGGTATTTTTCTTGCACAAGTATGTAAGCAGTGTTGTTGAGAAGGAGGATTCATTCGGTTAAGTACTCACTTCCCTGATCGAATATGTTCAATTTCTGAAATGGTTTTTTAGATTTTACTTGTTCTTCTTTTTAAAATTTTCAACTTTAGAGTTTCTAGAAGCTCTGTTATGTCGGTCATCCTTATTGCCCTCATAATTATGAGTCTATATATCATGCTTATGGATGGTAGTCATTGAAGTCCAGATATTGTAAACAAGGTGACCAAGCTATTATACTGATAAACTGGCTCTTTCAAGATAAGTTGCTTTCTGAACCAGTGACGAAAGGTCTTGCTAACGTCATTATAGGGATCATTATTGTTTGAATGATGTGTACTTGTGCAAGCTCTTGTGGATTCCGAGAGTATTGTTAATTGATATATTGATCATAGCGTACGGAGCAGGAAATCACTTTGAAACATGAAAGGGAAACCCTTTTCCTTTCTTTATTTATTTTTGGCTTATGATTAATATTTTCTTCTCCGTGTTGGAGATTGAAGGACCTCTAAAATAGCAGGGATAAGGTACAGTACAGATACCATGGGTTACTGAAGATACTGTCCACCTGCCCACAACATCTTGCCAGTTTTGTTTGCCAATATTGTCTTATTATATATTATGGCTAAAAAAGTCTGTATGGTATATATTGACATTTTACAGAATTATTGTAAATGGAAGGAATCATGGAAATGCTATTTAGGGGTTGATTTTGTGCTTATGCAGTGCTATTATATATCTATCAATGCTAAGTAGTCATGATTCTTAACAGAGTTAAACACTACTTGAAGTGGAAAGTGATCACAGTCCACAAAAACTACTTAGGATTTGCTATGACTTTTTGTATATGCTTTTGATTCTTCAAATGGCAGGAAGCAAATGATAGTAGAATATCTGGTCCAGTTCAAATGATAGACATTGTGGGCAAAGTCATATGCTTCTTGCAATCTGCAGTAAACCGTGGCCCGACAGGTGAACCAAGTTTGAGCCTTATTTTTCGTATAACTGAGGATGCCCAACACACACATATATGTAGATTACATATATGTGACACACAAATTTATTGCCACTAGCATAGATTTTCATGTATTTAGTATTTACAGCTTGTAGTACCCTTTATATTTATGCTTAAATTGTCATTTCCTGCATGGATGCGATGTGGCTGTCAAAAAATATGCACTACTTACTAGATGTTCAATTGTACTTTTTGATGCCTCCTCTAAATGTGCAAAAAAAGAAAGAAAGAAAGAAAGAAAGAAAGAAAGTGGCTTACTGTTGTGTTTGGAGTATAGACTTAGACATGGATGCCCAAACAGTTACTTATTTGCGATGTGGCTGTCAAAAAATATGCGCTACTTACTATTGTTACTAGATGTTCAATTGTACTTTTTATGTGTCCTCGTGCGAAAAAATTATGAAAGTGGCTTGCTTTTGTAGTTTTGTGTTTGGAGTATAGACTCAAACATGGATGCCTAAACAGTTACTTGTTTGCGATGTGGCTGTAAAAAAATATACACTACTTACTAGATGTTCAATTGTACTTTTTGATGCCTCCTCTAAATGTGCGAAAAAATTATGAAAGTGGCTTACTTTTTTGTTTGGAGTATAGACTCAAACATGGATGCCCAAACAGTTACTTGTTTTCAAATGAACCTAATTTGTAAGCAGTATAACCCATTAAAAAGTTACGTATGGCCTATTAAAGTATGATTTATGATTTGATTTTATGTGGGCGTGTTGGCTTGCCTTAACATATGTGTCATGCATGACTATGGGGGTCAATCAGATTATATATTTTGATACCTCCTCTAGATGTGCAGAAATTTATAAAAGGGGCCTACTTTTCTATTTGCAGTTAAGACTTTTTTGCGTTTTTGCTGCTATAAGTACCCCTAACGTGGATGCCTAAATAGTGATTGCTTTCCAAATGGCCCTCGAATGCAAACGCTATGAGCCATAAAAATATTATATGTGGCTAACTAGAGTATGCTTTATGATTCGATCTGATATGGGTGTGTTGGATTGCCTTGATCTATGTGTGATGCACAACTACGAGGGTCAATCAAATTATAATTTTTGATACCTCCGCTAGATGTGCTGAAATTTATAAAAGGGGCCTACTTTTCTATTTGCAGTTAAAAGACCTTTTTTGTGTTTTTACTGCTACAAGTACCCCCTAACATGGATGCCTAAATAGTGATTGCTTTCCAAATGGCCCTTCAATGCAAACGCAATGAGCCATAAAAATATTATATGTGGCCAACTAGAGTATGATTATACCCAAAAAAAAAAAAAAAAAACAGAGTATGCTTTATGATTTGATCTGATATGGGTGTGTTGGGTTGCCTTAATCTATGTGTGATGCACGTCAATCAAATACTCCTCTAGATGTTCAGAAATTTATAAAAAGGGCCCACATTTCTATTTGCAGTTAAAAGATTTTGTGTGTCTTTACTCTTTACTGCTATAAGTACCCCTAACATGGATGCCTAAATGGTGATTGCTTTTCAAATGTCCCTTCAATGCAAACGCTATGAGCCATAAAAAAATTATATGTGGCCAACTATAGTATGCTTTATGATTTGGTCTGATATGGGCGTGTTGGGTTGCCTTGATCTATGCGTAATGCACCACTACGAGGGTCAATCAGGTTATATATTTTGATACCTCCTCTAGATGTGTAGAAATTTATTAAAAGCCCACTTTTCTATTTGCAGTTAAAAGACTTTTTTGTGTGTTTTTACTGCTATAAGTACCCCTACCATGGATGCCTAAATAGTGATATGCTTTCCAAATGGCCCTTCAATGGAAACGCTATGAGCCATAAAAATATTATATGTGGCCAAGTAGAGTATGCTTTATGATTTGGTTTGATATGGGTATGTTGGTTGTGTTATGGACTCATATAAGAGGCCTATTCACCATGAGGCCCATTCATCATAAACTGGCAATTCATCTGGGTCAGTACCAGTGGCCCAGAAAAAAAAAAAAGCTTGACCCAGAAAGGGGAAAGGCCCTGTGGGAGCACGTGAAAGAGTTGTTAGATGCCGGCTTCATTCAGGAGATGCAGTATACCACTTGGTTATCCAACGTGGTCATGGTGAAAAAGCCGAATGGGAAATGGAGGGTCTGTACAGATTACACCAATTTGAACAAGGTGTGTCCTAAGGGTACATTTTCAATGCCTAATATAGACCAGTTGGTTGACAACTCATCTGGTTTCCAATTGCTTTCTTTCATGGACGCGTATTCTGGATACAATCAAATCGCCATGCACCTTAAGGACCAAGAAAAGACAGCATTCATCACTGAGAAGGCAAATTACTGCTACAACGTGATGCCCTTTGGTTTGAAGAACACCGGGGATGAATAAAATGTTTGAAGACCAGCTCGAGAAGAATGTAGAGGTGTATATCGATGGCATGATCGTCAATTCGGCAGAGCCAACAAGCCATGTTCGAGATCTCCAACAAACATTTGACAAGCTGAGAGCCTACCAAATTCGGTTAAACCTGACCAAATGTGAATTTGGAGTCTCAGTCAAAAAGTTCTTGGGTTTTTTCTAACAAATAGAGGAATTGAAGCTAACCCGGACAAATGGAAAGCCGTGTTGGATATGAAGGCTCCAAGAAACAAAAAAGAAGTATAGCAGCTAATGGGGAGAATGACTGCTTTAACCAGATTTTACCAAAGTCGGCAAAGAATGCTCTCCCCTTTTTCAAACTGCTAGAGAAGAAGGAAGCTTAAGGCGAATGGAACCTTGAATGTGAAGTCGCTTTCATGAAGATAAAGCAATGCCTAGCTGCTCCACTGATCTTGTCTAAGCCAGATCCGAGAGAAGTCCTAATTTTATACCTATTGTGGGAGAAGAAGCGGTAAGTGCTATGTTGGTAGAGAAACAGAAAATGGCCAAGTGCCAGTTTATTTTGTAAGCCGAGCTCTGCAAGACTCAGAGTTGAGATATTAGAAGCTAGAAAAATGGCATTTGCCTTACTCACTACTGCAAGACGGCTCCACCTATATTTTCAAGGTCACCGATCGTGGTCAAGACGAGTCAACTAATCCGACAGGTGCTCCATAAAGTGGATTTAGCTGGAAGAATGATTAACTGAGCGATAGAGCTGTCCGAGTTTGATATCACCTATGAAGTTCGGCACACCATTAAATTGCAGGCCTTGGCCGATTTTGTAATGGAGCTAATCCCACCAGGTGAAGGGGAAGTCAGAGAGGTGGAAATTTGGAAGTGTTTGTCGATGGCTCATCAAACACCAAGGGAAGCAGAGCTGGGATTATAGTAGAAAGCCTCAAAGGAGTTTCAATGGAGCACTCCCTCCAGCTCAATTTTTCGACGTCAAATAATCAAGCGGAGTATGAAGCTCTCCTCGTCGGGTTACTTCAGGCCAAAGAAAATGGAGCCAAGAAAGTTCACGTCTCCACCAACTCTCAGCTTGTAGCAGCATAGATTGAGGGGACTTATCAAGCCAAAGGCCCTTTGTTGATAAGGTACTTGGGGAGGGTGAAAGAAGTCATCGCAAACTTTGAAGAGGTGACTATCGTCCACATCCCAAGAGGAGAAAATACAGGGTTGACATTCTGTCCAAATTGGTAAGTACCAAGAGCCCGGGTTGTTGGAAATAATGCCCTAGGGGCAATACATTGTACTTTAGATATTTATGTTATTTAAAGTATTCTCTTTTAAGTTATCATTTCATTTGCATGTTTGTGTTGATAACTGTATCCCTGGATATATCTTATAGATTATCATAAATGTCCCTGGTTGGTCATCTACGCGAGACCGAAGATGAGTTAAGATCAGTATGACTTTGATAGGGTATGGAGATACGTATCAAAGTCATGGGCACTTGTAAGAGTACAAGGTGTTGGACTGACCCACTATGAGAAAGCTGCATAGATTAAGTCATAAGCTTATCTCATGTATAACCGTGTCACGACGCCTTATGACCTGAGATCATCATGGATTCCTGCATGATGAGTCACTGACCTTTGACCTAGTCAAAAGTCACCTTTGACCGGGTGATGATAAAGACTTGGATCGAGATCAATGGCTTTCATGCGGAGGAATGTGAAAGGTCAAGATGGAATTTATCCCTCACATTTGTGAGAGATAATACTGGGCCCCTCGATGAGTGAGTCTAAGAAATGTATGGCCATACTGTGATGGAAAGGAGTTTCCATTTCACTCATTAGACTACTCGAGAATCGAGAAAGTAATGGTCAAGAACAGGAAGTTGACATTATCCATGCCTCATCCTTGACCAAATTATCGCATGACAAAAGGGACGTGATGTGGTTGTATGATAGATTGTATCGTGTCAATGATCCCATCTTGCTAGAGGCCGCTTGCGACTTGTGGACTGGTACAGTATTAGCCCACCGCCAATCTCATGTGGGCCTACATGGTCGCACACAAGAATAACCCAATACGAGTAAAATTGTCAAGATTCATTGAATCTTAGATTAATCTAAAATTTAATGAATATTGAATTTAATCTAGGGTGAATATATATATATAATATATATATGTATGTATGTATATTAAATTCGAAAATAATATAATGATATTATTTAATGGAGATTATAATATTAATATATAAGATTTGTTTTGTATTTAATTTATTTGATAAATTAAATATCTAAAACAAATAGAAATATTGTATCTCATTTAATTTTCGAATATAGATATCATATATCTATTTAATTTAAATTAAGATATAGCATTTCATATTTAAATTAAATAGATAGATATCATTTCTCGGATTTAATTTATAGAGATAAATTAAATAAGAAGGCTTTTAATTTAGATTTGATCTAAATTTGAAATTTGAAATTTAGTTTTAATTTAGATTAAATAAATATATTATATTAGATCTATTAGATAGATTTAATTAATATATTTTTCATATTCAAAATTCGAATTTCAAAATTAATGATGATTAATTTTGATTATATAATACGCCTATCAGGTTTAGAAAAACCTACGGGACTTTTAATCAAGCATATTAGAAAGCCGCGAGAAAACCCTAGAGCGAGTGAGAGAGACGCATAACTCAAAAGGGCGCTAGCACGCTGCCGTAGTCGTGTTCGGGATTGTTCGTGTGGATACCGGTAGAGGAAGGCGATTCATAGAGTCGGTTTCTACTGATCGAGAAGGTAGCCCATCAGTTCAAAGAGAACGAGACGCGGACGAGTCCACTACAGGTAATATTCGGTTCCTTAACCTTGATTTAAACGCGCTTGAGTGATCTTCGGGACGGGATTCATAAAATTTTTAAATCCGCTGCGTGTACGGATCCCAACACGGGTAATCATCGAACTATGATCCAACAAAGTCTGTCGGAACCAAGTTGTGTTATGGCGATCTCGGCAACCGGCGGTTGGAGAAAACCAATTGTCGACTACCTTGAAAGAGGAGTCCTCCCCGACAACTTGATTGAAGCAAAGAAGTTGGTCCAAGAAGCAGCCTTACATGCGGTGGATGATCAGCTCTATTGCAAAGGTTTGCATTCTCCAATGCTGAAGTGTTTGAATTATGAAGAGACTAGTTATGTTCTGGCCGAGATCCATGAAGGCATCAATGGGCAACACATGGGAGCCAAGGCGTTGGTCTGGAAAGCCTTACGAGCTAGCTATTATTGGCCAAAATGGAAGCGGACTCGAAGGACCATATGCAAAAATGTGACAACTGTCAGAAACACGCCAGGATAATATGGTCTCCCCCAGCAGAATTAAAGTCTATCTCGGCTCCATGGCTATTCTTCAAGTGGGGCTTAGATTTATTAGGACCATTTAAAGCGGCTCCAGGACAGTTGTGATGGCTCATAGTAGTCGTCGATTACTTCACTAGATAGATAGAAGCGGAACCAGTGGCGACAATCACCTTGAATCGAGTGCAAAGATTCTTCGAAAGGAACATCATATCCCGGTTTGGGATCCCGGCGGAGATAGTTACACATAAATTGAACCAATTTATCGATAAGGGTTTCCAAGAGATGATGTCTGCCTTCCAGATCAAGCAACACTTTGCCTCCGTAAAACATCGCTAATCCAACTGGCAAGCAGAGGCCGCAAACAAAGTCATAGTGGATGAGCTAAGGAAGTGGATGGAAGAGGCAAAGTCTAATTGGGTGGAGCAGTTGTACTATGTCTTATAGGGTTGCCAGACTAGCATTCAAACATCAACTAGGGAACTCCTTTTAGATTGACGTATGGATGTGAGGCTATGATCCCGGTGGAGATTGGCCAGTGTGGAGGAAAGTCAAGGCCCTTCAGGAAGAAGGGGAGAACTAGAACATTCTCCATTTTAAAGGACAATTTATTAATTAATAATTTAACCAAACTATTCATTAAAATATTTTATACAAACATTTAAGCTTTGGATTTTACTAGGCCTGTATTTTAAAACTAAATATTTCTTTAGAATTTGCCAGAAAATCCAAAATATACTAGAATATGCTAAGTGAGCCCTAGTGACGTGGCAATATACAATAATTCAACATGTACCAAAAAGGTGGAAGCATTACCATTAGCAAAAGTAACTTAAGCTTCTGAAACCTTCCCTGATTGACCCACACGAGAACTGAGAACTATCACGTGAAAAATATTTATAACCATCAATCCAGCTCATTGTAAATGTTAATATGTGCTCGTGAGGTGCCAAGTAGAACATTTTAAATAATAAAGTACAATATATCAACTTGACAAAATTATCAGATCACAATTTTTGTATCACAATTTTTAAATCAAATATCATATCATGAATCACATATATAACATGCAAGCAATAGGTCGACACCCTGACAATCTTTATCACTCTCATCTTTATAACCGCTGACTCAACCCATGGGCTGTGATATAATAGGTTTAGTCTCTGTGACAAGACTGCACCAAGCTCTCCGATGATGACGTTTAACTCGGCCAAAGACTACATAACTCATATCGGACCATGAGTTCCCTTTCCTTCGAATATGGAAAGGTGTCACTGTCCCAAGGGCTGACCCTTAACCCGGTCAAGGAAAAAGGGTGATACCAAGGGCCCTGAAAATATCAAAGCCATCCATTGTGCCACCACGTGGTATTATATACACAATAACTCCCATCATCACTCCATATCCATCACCGCTCCACACTATCATAGTCTTGACATGAATATATGAAATTCCAAACAAGAGTTATTATGACAGTAATATATCGTCACAATAATCATTAAGATAACAATACTATTTTAACTCAAAATTATAATAGAAGTGCATTATCCAAAACATGTAATATCATAATTTTCTATCTCAGTAACCATTTCAAAGCATTCATTGATATATTAAACAATAATACAATCTCACTAGTCACATTTTAAAAATAAAATCCACAAGGCACTTCGTTAACAACATAGTTCTCATATATTAAAAAGCACTTACAAACATCATACAAGCAAGTACAATGAGTGGAAAGTGGTTACTTCAAGTTCTTGACACGACACTAAGCATAAGAGAAATTAGTCCCCATAAAAATAAATAAATAATTATATGCTCATAGAATTAACATTAATCACTAATATTATAATTAAATGATTAATTAAAATATTATTTCACTTTAGTTTTTCTTTAAAAAAATGACAATTTATTTATTTCTCAATTTTTAACAGAATACTAATTTTTATAAATATAACCCAATTTATTAAACAATCTCCAAACCTCCACTTACTCAGAATCATATCAAATCCTAATTCATAACTTTCATAATTCATAATTTTCATATATTTCAAGATTTATTAAAACTAACCGATTAAATCTTAAATAATACTTCTAGTAATCCAACTAAATGCTTAAACTCTCATTTAATCGGTAAAAATATCGTATATGATATAAACCCTAAATTCTTTTAGATAGAAAATAACTTTAAATTCTCACAGCAACAAACTAACAAATCTAAATCGATTAAAGTTATCTATTAATTATGCTATTCATATATATGGTCCTCTATTATCAAAACTCAAAACTTTATCATAATTCTAATCCCAAAATTTTGACTAAGCATTATTATATTACTCTCATTAAAAAGAGAAAAATATGTAGAGTGACTTTCATGAAGAAAGTTTATTGAAAAGAAATTAATTTAACTACCTAAATGATCTTATAAAATAAATTCAGATATACTCTCTTTTTCTTCTCTTTCTCTCCCTCGGCCTCACCCTCGCTTCAACTCTCTCCGGGCCTCACCTTGCTCACCACGCACACAAACACACACCACACAAACACTCTCTCCAGAGGCGATGGATTGATTAATTAAAAAGAAAGGCGGTGGATCCATTGATTCAATTCATTTGCAATAATTTTTCCCTCCCCACGTATATATTAAAGCTGCCACCATTTTATTTTATTTTTTTTCTTTTAAATATTAATTTATTCATTAATTCTATTTTTTATCTTCTCTTACACGTTTTTGCTCCTTTTTCTTTATATATATATTTTAACAACAATAAAATTGTATTATTTTCACATCCTTATTCCACTAATTCTTTACTATCATAAATAACGTTTTATATGAAAACTTTTACTTTAACAATTACATAATAAATTCATGTATCAATTAATTAATTTTTCTTACTCGTAATTAACTCCTAATATAAAAATTAGGATGTTACAAGAACAGTGAAGCGTTAGCAGTAGAGTTGAATCTAATAATCGAAGTCAGAGTCACAGCACGCTGTCGTGATATGGCCACAGAGGCGAGGTACAATAAAGAGGTGGAGCCTCCGTCATTCAAAAAAGGTGATTTGGTGCTTCAAAGAGCCGACATACGCAATAAAAATGCCAGGGATGGAAAGCTTGTGTCGATTTGGAAAGGTTCTTACTGGGTTAAAGAAAATATTGGCAAATGAGCTTATATGCTGGAGATCCTTGAAAAGAAGGCAATCAAGAGAATGTGGAACACAGATAAGTTGAAAGTATACTACAGTTAAATCCGAGTTCCATAGAAAGACGGCTATGCCGCCAAGTCTATTTTAAATTCCTTTTTGGAATAATGTGAAGACGACTATGTCACCAAGTTTATTTTAAATTCCTTTTTGGAATCATGTAAAGACGACTATGTCACCAGGCCTATTCAAATAAATGAAGAAATTCTCAATTGAGAATTCCATTGCAAATTGTTTGAGTTGTACCAATAAATGAATTCAGGGTATTGAAACCCGTTTTCAAATAAAGCATGGAGTAATGAGTAAATGAATTTAGGGATATTAAACCTGTTTTCAACTCAAAGTAAGTGAATGAATTCAAGGTTATTAAACCCATTTTCAACTCAAGTATGGATGAAGCCTAGATCGTTGGACCCGTTTCCAGATAAAGAAGCTGCAGCGAAGGGCCCTCATGGCTGAGATGTATCAAAATTATTTTTTTGGGTAATGAAGTGAACTGTCATGCTGACCCTAATTAGGTCGAAATGTTTAAAGTTTGGTTAAAGAAAACCAAATTTGAATATGTGATGGATTGCCTTTTACTCCAGATTGGATTCTGGTCTACAGCATCGGAATGTAATGTGATAGATTAATGAAAATCGTCACAAATATAATACCTATTTACAATACCAGACAGATATCCAAGTAGATTTTGTGCGAATATTTTGTACTCTGGCCCAGTCATTGAACAGAACCTTGAATTTGGGTTCATAAAGTGAATTAATCATTGCGGTGAAAATCAAGCCCAAAGATATATCCAAGTTGGACAAGAAATAAGCTAGCTGAATTGTTTGTGCAAAACATAAGTATTTTTCATTAATTTTGGATTGCTTACATGATGTGAATTGCAGGAATATGAACCAGGTTATTAATTCGGGGAAAATTGCAAAGAAAACAAATAAAGGGCTTCAGTACCCCGACCAAAAAATACAAAACAAAGCCGGCATCCCGGCTCTTAGCAAGATGGAGCCCTAGCATCGGGTTGAATCTCCTCACCTCCATCACCTTGGTCTCCCTCCAACTGCGATCCAAAATCACTGTCATGAGAGGAAGAAAATGAGATTATCCTGCCTTCATCAACGAAAGACATATAATCCATCTTGGAGGTGTTGAGTTCAATGCTGGGGTTCAAGAGCCAGATTTGCTCGAAGGCGTTCTCAGAAGACTCCCTCGCAACTTGAAAAGACTCTTTTTCACAAATCATTAATTAAGCATATTGATTTCACAAAACCGGAAACAAGTGATTAAAGAAAATCCGTTTTCCTTTCAAAAATAAATACATCGAAGTCCAGGGCACAAACTCTACCCACAAACTCACTACTTAAAATTTAAAACTCTAGGCACAATTATTAAACAGAAGAATATACAGTCCACGAGTCTTTCAACACCAAATTCACAACTAAGGGTCTATACCAAAACATTTTTCATACAAGTTTTGATTGTCGATCTATCAAAATATATTAGTGTATAAAATAAAGGGTAAATGAGCAATTTTACACATGTATTTTTTCCCAAGAGCACTCAGCACCATGTGATTTTTTCTGGAAAAAAAAACACATGTGATTACGCTTTAGGAGTGCCCAGCACCACGGCCGTTAGTTGACCGTTTGGTCAACGGTTAACTTGGATGGAAATGAACAATAACGCGGCAAAAATTACACTTTTGCCCTTAGTTTTAAATATTAATTACACTTTTGCCCCTAGTTTTAAATATTAAAAAAAAAACTAAAATACCCCCCGCCGGTGGGCCCCACTGCCGGCCACCAAGATTGCCGGCCGCCACCACCGGCGGGGGGTATTTTAGTTTTTTTTTTAATATTTAAAACTAGGGGCAGAAGTGTAATTAATATTTAAAACTAAGGGCAAAAGTGTAATTTTAGCCGCGTTATTGTTCATTTCCATCCAAGTTAACTGTTGACCAAACGGTCAACTAACGGCCATGGTGTTGGGCGCTCCCAAAGCGTAATCATATGTGTATTTTTGGTCCAGAAAAAATCACGTGGTGCTGGACGCTCATGGGGAAAAACACATGTGTAAAATTGCTCCTTACCCTAAAATAAAACCTTTGGTTTAATAGTGAATAAACAGTCATCCTAAAACAGTTAAAGTAGCATTTCCAGAACATGTAGACCCTAAAATGACAATATAGGAATCTATACAGTACTATTACCCAAAAGAGGCTTACAACGTTAGCAACTCTTATATCTCTGACTGCTTCCCTTGGCTTTTAGTAAAATTTGAGGTTTCACTTGAAAAATATTAATAATGACGGGGTAAGACCTAAATTCCCAGTAACCAAAATTAATTTACCAAATATGCAGGAAATGATTGTAAATTAAAGCAGGTTTACTAACATATTTGTAAAATCAACAATAAATAAATAATTAATCGATAATAATTAACAATAAGTAAAACCATTTTCACTCATCTATTCTGCTCCTCCTTATATCGTCTGGACATGGTACAACCTATCAGTGCTAATATACCTGGCCAATGTTAGTTAGTCACTTCAAGAATACTGTCCCCTCCTATGTCACCACAGATATTCCGTAACAGGGAGATGTCCACCCATAACACTCAACTCAAATTTCGGGCTTAGAATGAGAGAGCCCACCCTAAATCTCTCCCACACAGTCCAATATATCCCACAACGGATAAACAATATATCATTATAACTTTCAAGAACATCATGCAATATGTTTTTCCATATACAACATTCAATAACAAACATAATAACACCAATATCTTACAAAATCTAGTATTCCATATACAACATTCCACAATAAACAACATATCTATCACAACATTCACAATCTCAACAACAATACTCATAATACAGTCATTTATTGTCAAAATTCAAAACTTTTTTAAAATCATAACCTCAAAATTTTTACTAACCAACATAATATTATATTCATTGAAAAGAGAAAAATATATAGAACAACTTTCATGAAAGAAGTTTATTAAAAAGAAGTCGATTTAATTTCTAAAACGATATTATAAAATAAATAACATACCTCAAAAAACTTCAAAAAGTGCACCAAATCTTTTACTTCCTTCTCTCCTCACTCAGTCTCGGCGTTCACTCTGTTTTCTCTCAATTTTTACCGCCTCAATTAATGAGGTGGCGATCTAATTAATTAATTTAATTTTTTTTTCCTTTTCTTTTCTTCCACCAGCCACGATTTATTCATTCCTTTTTTTCTTTTTTAAAAAGGAGAAAATACCCACATAAGCCCCAACTCTATTCTGTTATAATATTTATTTTTATTTTTTCCTCACAATTACAATTACAATTTAGGATGTCACATAGATTTCTTTATTGCCGCTCTTTTTAAAGCAATATCGGTTTTGGCAGCCTCAAGGGCGGCTTGTGTATGATTCAGTTCAACTAGGAACTCCTTTTCCTCCACTCGAAGAAGCTCCAGGGCTTTTTCATCCCAAGCACGACCTTGTTGGCATTAGTCTGGACACATAAAAATAATTCTATAAAATCTAATGTACTATTTCAATCTAAGTACAATTTGTCATAATTGACAAATTAGATGTCTTGAATCTTTATTATTATTTTATTTGTTTCCTCTATATATTATTTAGGGAGAATGCCATTGCCTGTTTTTATTTTCAATAACAATTGTTAGAAATTCAAGAAAGAGGTGAAATTGATTAAAAAAAAGAGAGAGAAGTGAAATTCATAAGGAAAAAAAATTGTGTAGAAAGAACCTAATTTTTTTTGCTTCTTTTTTTTTTTTTTTAAAAAAAGAGAATTCGTACAAAATCGATGAAAGAGACAAGAAAGATAAATATATTTTTCGATTGGAAAACCCCTTTTAAGGATGATTTTGGATTATAAACTATTCATCATCCTTTGTGGTATATAACAAAATGATTGATTTAAAAATGCCATAAGAAATGAAATGTCACAATTCTTTTTTCATATACCTCAAAGTGATGGAAAAGAAAGAATATTTTTTACGTATCCATCTAGTTTATCAACTTTTCTTGAAATGATGCAAAGAAAGACATCTCTTTTCACAACAGAAAAGCTCTCCTATAATGAATTGGATAATTATTGGAGTTCGATTAATGAACAAAAAAGAAACAACCTAATTAATCAATTTTTAAATAGGGATGAAGCCCTAGAAAATGAATTTTTTTCTCAATTAGATTATGTTACGATGAAACTGAAAAATACTTACCTAAAATAAATGATCCTTTATTGAACAGGCCCCTATTGCGAACAAATCAAAGAAAGCTTTTTATTCTCAACGGTCAGAGGAATTAAAGGATTGGAATAGAAAAATGCATATTAAGTGCATCTATAATGACGTTTCGTTATCTTTTTTTTTGGTTATCCGAAACATAATTTCCAAAAAAAAAAAAAGCTAACTAAGGGTATTCAAATAAATGTCCCTATTCCTTTTCGTCTGAAACTTTGGCATAGATACAGATCTAAGCTACAATCCCCTCAAAAGGGAAAGAATCCAATAAAAAAAAGTGAAAAAATGGATTGCTTCTTTTTTTAGTTTTTGGAATGAAAGTAGAACTTCCCTTTTCTTCTTCTCATCGAAGACAACGTGCGTTTTTTTATCCCATTTTAAAGAACTTGAAAAAATAAAGGAAAAATAACTTTTTTCAAAGAACAAAATCTTTTCTAAATATCACAAAAGAAAAAGCACAATGAATCAACCAAATCATTCTATTTCTAAAAGAAAAAAGAAAAAAACTATCATTATCAAAATTGATAAAAATAAAAATATATGAACTGAATGAAATTTTTAAAAAAAAATCAAGAAAAAGTAAGAGTAATCCAATGATTTACAAATCCACCATTCCAATTCAATCTATTAATTGTACAGACTATTCATTGTCAAAAATATATATATATATATATATATTTAAATGATTGAACAAAGAAAATCATAACACAAATAAAACAATTTAAAAAAGACAAGAAAAAAGATTTGGAGAGAAATATCTTCTTCTAGGATTAACTTAATAGAAATGCTGTCACATTAAAGTGTAACCTCTTTGGCAATAAATGGACGTGACAATGGTAAAAAAAAAATGGTGACTTGGTGAATTAAATCAAGGAATATGTTTCTTGAAATCCATATTGATGTTCTCCCAAATTTGATTAGGAATGGGTAAGGGTTGCATAAGAGCTTGATATCAGTGCTTTTGACACTCCTCAAAAGCTTCTGCATAGTTCTACTTCTGAACATCCTTCCTCGTACCTTCCTAGTAAAAAAGGAGGACATAATCTTTTATAGATCGTGGAACTCCAACTAAAAGGGGTATTCTAGAAGTTTTAGGCAACACCAAGCAATCTTTGAGAGTACCACCCCAAGGACATAAGCCGGTTCTATAATCTATCTGGAACTCATTTTTTGGATAACAAGGGCCACTTTGGGATCTTGATGAACTTTTTCCCATTCATTTCAATCATCTGTTTCATAGAGCGAAAAATCAACTCAGCTGAAATGGCTGGCCTAGATAGGCCATCAGCTGCAGAATTTTTAGGTTTGATACCCATGCTGCTGAATAGAATCCATAATATTGCGCTTGGGACATCCCATTATATATTAGTGTCGTTCCTTAACAACAAAGACATTTTCCATGGATAGAGCAGTGTTTGATGTTTTGGCACTTTTTGATTTTACAAAGCCCTTTGTTTTCATCACTAAAAGTTCACAGTGCAACTGTGTGTCTAGAAAGTATTATTGTTTTCATCCCCTTGCTTCATATGGATCTAGTGATAACCAGATTTAAGGTTTGACTTAGAAAAGATCTGTACACTCCCCAGGTTCATCTAATAACTCATGTATAGAAAAAAATTTCTCGCTTTGTGATTTTGTTTAAAGCCCCATAGTCTACATGCCATCGACAACAAAAACAAAAAAAAAGCCTTATTTCACTGGGTGGGGTCGACTATATGGATTGCATGACGCCATTGTATTTTATTTAAAACCAGATCTTTAGATAAATTAATAACCAAAGGACTTCTACTATCCCATAGTCTACACGAAAACATCAATTTCTTCCTTTTTTTTCTCAAGTAACCATACTGGACTAGAAAAAGAACTTCCACTAAGTCTTGTAATTCCAGCTGATACCATCTCTCTATTAGTTTCTCAATTTCCTCTGTTTGGAAATGAGGGTTCCTGTAAGGTCAAATATTGGGTGGTGTGATGCCTTCTTGTCAGCAAGTAAGTGTTGGTAGTCATGGAATTCAACAATAAAAGTATTAACACTTTGTATTTTGGCTTTTTCTTCAATCTCTTTTTTGTTTTCTCAGCTTTAAATGAGAATTAGAGGCTCTATATACCATGTGAAATTAGCTTAAATCCTGTTCTTGGTTTCTATATTCTTTATCAAAAGTACGTTGTTTCTTAACCCTTAAATTGATTTGATTTAATTTCTACTGAGTACTATTGTTCTTATTTGATATTTGCCTTCCTTAGTTGCATTTGTTAAATAATCAAATAAGATGAGATAGATTTCTATTTCTGTTCTCTACTTTCAGATTGCCCCAAAAAACAAAAGAGAAACGAGGAGGGTGGAGAACCATTCTATTGTCTATATTTTCTTTTTTGTCAAATATCTTCAAGAAAGCTGGAATGTGAATAAATTTGCTATGTCACTACTACAAAATATAGTTTTTACGTCACCCATTCAAGTCTGCTATTGTATGATAATGTACATGTTAGAACGGCCCAAGTAACCTAGCTCAAAGCCCAGTAGACCCAGTAGATTAATTTTGTTACATTCTGTTTCATATGTACCCTCCTGTAACTAACTTAGTTAGTGTTTAACAGCTGTATCTTTTGCTCACGTGTAACTCAATTACTCTGTACAGTCTGCCTATATATTGAATACAGTCCTCTCAGTGTTAATTAACACACTGAGTACTTTTTCCTGATTCTTCCTAATCTCTGATTTATAACTTGGTATCAGAGCCATTCCGTAGAAAATGGCGACTTCGTCTTCTCCATTGAACACCTCTTCTCCGGCGAATACCTCCTCCTCGTCTCCAGCAGCTGTCCTCACTGGAAATTCGTCCTTGTCTGTTCAAACCAGATCTGTTCCTCTTCTAAACAGTCTAAACCAATCAGGATCTGTCAAGCTGGACAGATCCAATTTTCGCCTATGGCGTTCTCTTGTTCTTCCGGCTCTTCGTGGTCGTCGTCTAGAAGGCTATGTCCTTGGCACGAAGACTGCTCCATTAGAGTTTGTTCCGGATGCGTCGAAGCTGATGCCATCGTCAATCCTGACTTTGAAGACTGGCTCGCCACTGATCAGATTATTTTCATTTGGCTATTGAGCACCATGACAGCTGGTATAGCTTCTCAACTTCTCCATTGTACTAGCTCGTCACAACTGTGGAAAGCTATGACAGAACTCATGAGTGCACACTCAAGGTCGCGTGTTACTATCTACAAATATGACCTTCAACGAACTCGCAAAGGTTCAAGTACCATTGAGGAGTACCTGGCTAAGATGAAAAACCTTGCTGATAATCTTGCAATGGCAGGAAGTCCGATTTCATAGGCTGATCTAGTTACTTAGACGCTTGCGGGTCTAGATGTAGAATACACACCTGTAGTTCTTCATCTCTCTGACAAAGACAATCTTACCTGGATAGACGTTCATTCTCGTCTTCTAACCTTTGAAAGGCACCTTGAACATTTGAACACCGTCAACTCTGTAAGTAACTCATTTGCCAATATTGCTATTAAGCCTAATGCTTCGGCCTCTGTTTCCTCTAGTTCGCAGTAGCCACCATCTCGTCCTTCCTCACGTAATCATGGTCAGCGATCCACTCGTGGTGGAAGAGGTCGTGTTGGTCATTCTCATCAGAACAAAGTGATATGTCAACTATGTGGTAAATCTGGTCATGGTGTTAAGAAATGCTTCTATTGTTTTGATCACTCTTACAATGGTCCATATCAAACTCCTGAACCTTCTGCCTATGTTGCTACACCACAACTAATTGAGGATCCAGATTGGTATATGGACAGTGGAGCCACCAATCATATCACTCACGTTGAAACCAAGGGTAACACAAAAGCAGGTAATATTTTGGTTGGTAATGGCTCTCGACTTAAAATTCTCTGCTCTACTTCTGCAAATCTAGATCCTAATTCATCTAATCTTTCCATGAGATAAGTACTAGTTGTTCCTGCAATGAAGAAAAACTTGGTCAGTATTACTGAATTGACTAATGATAATGATGTGATTGTTGAGTTTGATTCTAATAACTGTGCTGTGAAGGACAAGGCTACACACAAGGTCCTTCTGACAGGAAGCAAGAGTAATGGCCTATACAAGCTTGATCGTGCTCCTACATTCACAGAGTCATCGAATCCTACTGCTTTGCTTTCTGTACTAGATATATAGCACCAAAAGCTTGGTCATGCCTCTTGTAATACTGTTAAACAAGTTCTTAGAGCTAGTAATCTGTCTTTTTCTGCTGCTGAGAAGCTTTCATTTTGTAATTCTTGTCAGTATGGCAAGTCACATTTGTTACCTTTCAATAAGTCTAGTTCACATGCTTCTGCTGTTTTAAAACTCATACACCCAAATCTATGGGGTCCTACACCTGTATCCTCTGTTCACTCTTATAAATACTACATTTGTTTTCTCGATGATTTCACTCGTTTCTCATGGATTTACCCTCTTCGTAATAAGAGTGATGCCGTTGGTGCTTTTAAAAATTTCAAACTTATGGTAGAAAATCAATTTGACCACAAGATTAAAGTTCTCCAAAGTGATTGGGGAGGTGAATTTAGGTCATTTTCTAACTTCCTTGCTGAATCGGGGATTCTTTTTCGTCACTCTTGTCCCCATACTTCAGCTCAAAACGGTCATGTAGAGCGTAAACATCGCCACATTGTCAAAATGGGACTTAGTATGTTGGCACATGCTAGTATGCCTGTCAAGTATTGGTGGGAGGCTTTTACTATGGCTGTCCATATTATTAATCGCTTGCCTACTCCAGTGCTTCACAAATCTCCCTATGAAGCTTTGTTCAATAAGGTACCTGATTATTCTGCATTAAAGGTGTTTGGATGTGCTTGCTTCCCTTGCCTTCGTCCATACAACAAACATAAACTTCAGTTTAGATCTGAGAGGTGCACGTTCCTAGGGTTCAATGGCCAACACAAAGGATTTCGCTGCTTAAACTCCTCTGGCCGCATCTATATTTCTAGACATGTTGTGTTTAATGAGCTAGATTTTCCTTTTGCAAATTCATTTGTCTCCACTACCTCAGTTTTGTCTCCTCAATCATGTGAACTTGATGGCGTTGCTTCCCTGTCCTCTACCATATTACCTTCAAGGATGCCTACTCGCCTTTCAGAATCTGCTTCTCAGTCTAATGGCGATTGTACACCTTCTCAGTCTTCTTCATCATCTGCTGCTGTATCTTCCCCTCAGTCAGCTCCTTCTTCTGCTTGTCCTATGCCTACTGCTACTCACAATTGCCACAACATGGTGACCCGCTCTAAGGCTGGGATATACAAGCACAAGCACCCTTTTGTTGGTATTGCTACTTCTGATTCTGATAAGGTGCCAAGAACAGTTGCTGCTGCCCTCTCATTTCCAGGTTGGAGCTCTGCTATGTTGACTGAATATAATGTTCTTCTTTGTAACAATACTTGGGTCCTTGTCCCTCCTGCTCCTAATCAGTATGTGGTAGGAAACAAATGGGTCTTCAAAAAGAAATACAATCCAGATGGCTCTCTTGCAAAGTACGAAGCTCCGCTTGTTGCTAAAGGCTATCTTCAAGAACCCGGGGTTGACTTTGGTGATACCTTTAGTCCAATAGCTAAGATGACTACCGTGAGGGTTCTTCTTACTCTTGCCTCCTGTTTCAATTAGGAAGTTCGACAAGTAGACATTAATAATGCCTTTCTCAATGGTTTTCTTGCTGAAACTGTCTTTATGAAACAACCAGATGGTTTCATAGACAAGAGATATCCTCACTGTGTTTGTAAGTTGACCAATGCTTTATATGGTCTTAAACAAGCTCCACGTGCTTGGTATGATCTTCTTCGCTCTACTCTCTTATCATGGAAATTCTAGCACTGCAAGTCTGATTCCTCTTTGTTCTTTTATCAAGACAAAACTCATATTTTGCTCGTTTTGATCTATGTAGACGACATTCTTGTTACTGGTAGTAACTCTCACAGCATCGTTCAGTTTATTACAAAACTTAATGCCTTGTTTGCCTTAAAAGATCTTGGTGCTGTGCATTATTTCCTTGGCTTTGAAATCACAAGAGATTCTTGTGGTTTTCTTGTTTCTCAATCCAAGTATGTTACTGATCTTCTTTCTAAATATGACATGCTTCATTGCACTCCTTCTCCTACACCAATGGTCACTGGTAGAACTTTGGCTCTTCATGACAGTGCTCCTTATGACAATCCTCAGCAGTATCGCAATGTTGTTGGTGCTTTGCAATATCTGGTTAATTCTAGACTTGACATTAGCTACTCTGTCAGCAAGCTAAGTCAGTTTCTCAGTGCTCCCACTGTTCTTCATTGGCTTGCTGTCAAACGCCTCTTCAGATATCTTAAAGGCACCATTTCCTATGGTATATTGTTAACACCTTCGCTTCCGTTGCAACTTTCTGCTTACTCCGATGCGGATTGGGCCTCTTGCCCCGATGACCGTCGCTCAACCAGTGGGTACTTTGTGTTTTTTGGTGACTCACTTGTTTCCTGGTCCTCCAAGAAACAACCTGTTGTCTCTCGTCCCTCTGCAGAGTCTGAATACAGAGGCTTGTCCAACACCGCTGCTGAGCTGACCTGGCTGCGTTCTTTGCTTTCAGAGTTATGTTTTTCCCCTCGATCTGCCTCTATGATCTGGTGTGACAATGTTAGTGCAGCTGCCTTGGCCTCCAATCCAGTCTTTCATGCTCACACCAAGCATATCGAGATTGATGCTCACTTCGTTCGTGACAAAGTTCTGTCTCAGCAACTCAATATTCAATATGTTCCCTCTGACGAACAACTTGCTGATTGTTTGACCAAACCGCTTGGTACCTCTCAGTTTATACGTCTGCGAGACAAACTCGGTCTTGCTGTGTCCCCGCCTCGTTTGAAGGGGGATGATAATGTACATGTTAGAACGGCCCAAGTAACCTAACTCAAAGCCCAGTAGACCCAGTAGATTACTTTCGTTACATTCTGCTTCATATGTACCCTCCTGTAACTAACTTAGTTAGTGTTTAACAGCTGTATCTCTTGCTCACGTGTAACTCAATTACTTTGTACAGTCTGCCTATATATTGAATACAGTCCTCTTAGTGTTAATTAACACACTGAGTACTTTTTCCAGATTCTTCCTAATCTCTGATTTATAACTTTGTATAACAGACGTAGATGGGAGGGTGGAGAACTTTTTTGCGTCCAGTTTTCAAAAACAGACATAAAAACTAATTAATTTACTTCCAGAACTTTTCATGTTTGTTCAAAACAGATGTAGTTAAGCTAACTTTCTATGTCACTCATATTTATGTCCCCTAAAACGGACATAGAAAGGCTTTAAATATAGACGTAAAAAGTGTTTGTTGTAGTAGTGTGTATGGTTTTATTTATATTTTCATTACAATCGTTTTTAGTTTTTATTTGGGAAAATGAATTTTTGCCTATCTTTCTTATACTTGAAATCATTTCATTTCTTTCTTCTACTAAGGATAAAACGTGGATGATGTGGAGAGAGATGCATTTTAGCCCAAATTATACCCATAGTTTCCTTTTTATTTCTCTTTGATGGATCAAAATTAAGATGTTTTACACGAATGTTTTTAGTTTAAGCATCAAATGTAGGCTTTTGGTGGAGGATGTCATGTTTCACAAATTCCATGCCACTTCATAAATCATTGACCTTCTCTTACTTGAAGCTTAAAACTTCACTAGCTGCAATAATTTCTGCTTCATTATACTCCCTTCAATCCTTAACATAAAACATTTATCTAATTTAATTAGATTAATGAAGTTAGTTAATATAAATTTTATTTTTTAAAATACCATTGTCATCTTCCTTAATCTCCACCTCTGCTCTCGTCCTTGAGAGAACATCAAGAAGGGTAAATTGGGAAAATATAGACAAATATGTTATGTATTTAGGACTAATATTAACTCTTCAAATATGTCATATATTAATGACCAGAGTATCATTCAACACCAAATGGTATTATGCCACCTCTCCCACATTGAGTGTGTTTTTCTTTCCTACTTCATTTTCCAAAATCATCGAGTCTCTTTTTCTTTTAAAGTCTTAAATCCTTGAAAAATCGTAAAAGATTGAAAATAAATCCGTTTATTACTCATAAAATATCAAAATGTCACTTATTTCATGTAGAATCTAATAATCAAAACTACCATTTAAAAAAAAAAAAACCATTTAGAAATTGCTCCAAAATTGAGGGGCAGTAGGGGACCCAACACCAAAAGCATGGCAGGCAGGTGCGAGTTACTTTTGTTTCCCTTTGATTACAAGTTATGGCTGAAGTTTCTATTGAAAGTTAGTAATGTGTCTATAATCCTTTAACTAATCTTATCAAGAACTTTCAATTATTAGAGACATATTACTTGTTGGAACATTTATGCTTTTGAAGTTATAAAATTTAAATCAGTTACTATATGGTGTTGAACCTCTTTATATATACATAATACATGTATATATTGATGAGCTGCACAGAATCATCCAAGGTGGAAAAGTATCCAATGGAGAATATAAACATTGGGTCTGTTTGGGTTGGCGGTAGGAGCGGTGGCTTAAAAGCTATCTAACTTTTTTTTAAGCCCGATAGGAAAAAAGTCAAGTTGTAAATGGTGAGTTGTGTTTGGATTATCAGTGTGGCTTTTTGCAGAAGTAGCTTTTTTCTTAACTGATGAGTGTTTGGATTATTATTTGAAAAGTCAGTTAAGATAGAAAATGACTGAAAAGGGCATGAATCATATTGAGTACTACTGTACTTATTAGTAGTATATATTAGGATAATAAAAATTTTAATTTTAATTTTAATTTGGAAAAAAGTTAAATGATTATTAAAAAAGTTAATAAGAATTTTAATTTTAATTTTAATTTGGAAAAAAAGGTAAATGATTATTAAAAATTTTAATTTGGATTGTTTCTGTGGTTAATCTCACTGCAACCTTCCCCAAGATTCCTTGCTCTCAGCGTTTTTCTCAGCTTGTTTCTGTGTTCTAATCAGAGCAGGACAAATGAGAATGGCTGAAGCCCACTTTCTCCTTCACTCTGTTTCCTTGTTCTAAAACAGGGCGCACACACATCTCCATAGCTTTCTCCCTCTCTTTCTCTCTCGGTTTCAGCTTTTGGTCTCCACTCTCTGCTGCTCTTCGTTTTTCTTTTCGTGTATCAGCTATGTATTATGGCTAAAAGATAATCCATGTTTGCTGTGATAGCTATGGTTGGACAAGACGAGCATCCGACGAAGAGAACCTGTGCTTAATTTTTTTTTTTTTTGGTATACGCTCTCTAAATTGGACCCATCGGAGCTGGAGCAGCAAAATATAAGCAACGAATTGGGGCGTTGGATAAGTCCAGTGGCGTTTGAGTAAATGGAATAAGCGCAGCCAACGTACAAGATACTCCAAACAGGATTCATTGGGCGTTTTTTACTATTGGGTCAGCAGCTTTAAAGCTGCTGAGTTTTTTGCACTAAAACGCTGATAAAAAAAAAGTGAGCCCAAACGAAGCCATTATTGTTTTGATTGACATCACTTGGCCCCGGTGTGCTCAAAGGAATGCCAATTTAAGAAGCACTCTCTCTAATTTTTATTACAAATCACCAACTAATAAGTATTCTTAATCCTTTTTATAAGGCATTTACTAGTTTTTAAGTAGCACTTTTTTTTTTGGGGGTATACAAATCACCAACTAATAATTTTTATTGTTTTGATTGACATCACTTGGCCACGGTGTGCTCAAAGGAATGCCAATTTAAGAAGCACTCTCTCTAATTTTTATTACAAATCACCAACTAATAAGTATTCTTAATCCTTTTTATAAGGCATTTGCTAGTTTTTAAGTAGCACGTTTTTTTTTTTTGGTATACCCTATTTAATAAGAGTAGTTGGTGGAGAGATTAATAATTAATATGATATTAGAGTTTAGTATAGTTGGTAAGGGCTATATTGGAAATCATTTGAATTTTAGGACAAATTGATGCTTTTAAATGTTTTTATTAATTTGTGAGAGAAATAAGGACCATAGTGGTTTTTGTGAACTGATATACATATTAGAAGTTGGTATTCCTTTGGTTCTATTTATAGGGTAGTGAGATTTTTTTTTAATCCTATTAATAAAACACTTTATTATATTTTTCATATGAATATACAATTTTACCTTTCATTTAGGTCCTAGTTATAAGGCACTTCAATGTGTTGGCTTTGTTAACATGTGGTATAATGTATATATATTAGGTATAAAGTTGGAAGGTTATTGAATTTTATGGCAAAGTAAATCAAAATTAAGATTTTTTTTTTATTGAATTTTATGGCAAAGTAAACCAAAAGTTCCTTCTAAATAGGACTAGAGGAGTAGCTCTTTCTCATTATACAAGTTATATTAGATTTTATTTTTATTTTTTTAGGAGATCTTTAGAATGATTTTTTTTTTCTCTATATGTGATGGATTTGCCTCCTACATATGGGGAAGGTATGTCTTAGATGAAATTTTAATGAACTTCCGATCCTACTGTTAGTGTCTGTTAGGAGTAACGGTAGTAATTGTTTTTCAAACGTGATAATTTAGAGTATATGAGGTAAATTTATGAAAAGAGTGTTGTCTCAATTTGCTTAAATGTACTTTTCCAATACCAATTCAAACCAGCGAAACATTTGTTTCCAAATTAATAATTGCCACAACATGTGTTTCATGCGGCCCAAGCAGGTGATTGAAGAACTTAATTTTTATTGGGAAAATTCGTTTCAGGGCCCCTATTAGGTAAAGAATTCCAGAAAATGTCCAAACATTCTGACAATACGGAAAAAGGCCCAGAGATTCTGACAATACCCAAAAAGGCCCCAAGATTCTGACGGGGGCTGATATAGTTGTTAATGGGGCTGATATAGTTGTTAACAGGGGGCTAATATAGTTGTTAACCGGGCTGATTTAGTTGTTAAATTTTTTTTCTTCTAACAACTAAATCAGCCCGGTTAACAACAATATCAGCCCTCCACTAACAACTATATCAGCCCCATTAACAACTCTGTCAGAATTTTTGGGCCTTTTTCTGTATTGTCAAAATTCTTGGGCCTTTCTGGGTATTTTCAGATTGTTTGGGCCTTTTCTACAATTTTTTGACTAATAGGGGCCCTAAAACGAATTTTCCCATTTTTATTCGTATTTCATGGCACCTACTCGTACACCAACTTTATTTGTATAACTTCTCATTTTATTTTTTTTCTTTAAAAAAAAATCACTCAATTTTTAATTTGGTACCTTTTTTTCCTTTTTTAATTAAATCATTTAGTTTTTGTGTGTTACCACTGTCAACCACATGTAACTTTGTTTTGTTGGCACCGTTAACCTCTATAGAAAAGATAATTGTGCTAACAGAACAACGTTAAACATTTAATTAAAAGAAAAAAAACATATATGGGTACCAAATTAAAAATTGAGAGAAAGTATATGTAACTACAAAATAGTTCTCTTTGTAATTTTGAGGCATGTTATGCTGTTTATTGATCTCTCTTAAATGAATTTATCAAAAGAAAAATAATTAAGGTGGTCCAAAATCAAGTAGGGGTTCATAAAGTCAAATCTTGTGAGGTCCTCTTGTATGTGTACAAAACAAACTCTTGACTTTTTTGCTAACAACAAACTCTTGACTATTGTACTAACTAACCTCGCCAGCTCATTTTGTTTCATGTGAATATTTGATCATTACTTGAAATTTTTTTGTTTTGAATATTTCGTCGTAATTCTTCTTTAATATTGTCAAATACCACCTTTAATCCTAATTATAAGACCTAGTTGACTTTTTTTGAAGATATTAAGGAAGCTGTCCTAATTATAAGAGCTAGTTGACTTTCTTTGGAGAAGTTAAAGAAGCTAAATAAGTTACTTAATCATTTCATATGTTGTGTATCCTTAGATTATATATTAGTTTATTAGTTAAACTAATTAGTTTGAAGAAAGAAATAAAGATAAAAATTCTCTAAAGTAATTTAATTAGCTTCCTTAATTTCTCTAAAAAAGTCAACTGCTCTTATAATTAGGACCGGAGGGAATACTTAATCATTTCATATGTTGTGTATCCTTGAATTATATATTAGTTTAATAGTTAAACATTTAGTTTGAAGAAAATAAAAATAAAAATACTCTAAAGTAATTTAATTCGCTTCCTTAATCTCTTCAAAAAAATCAACTAGGTATTATAATTAGGACCGGGGGTATTATATATGAGTACTTCTTTTAATGAGAATTTAAATATTCATTCATCATATTGTAAATGAGTATCTCTTTTCGCTGCCTATAATAAAAATCACACACTCTATATTTAATTTATTTTTTATTTAGATATATACACATACACATACACACACAAAATGTAAAATAAATATAATATTCAAAATATTACTTTTCCGTTATAGAAATTAGTGTAGTCACCTAAAAAATTTAAAATTACAAATCCGGACCATCAAAAAGTGAAGTGTGCTACTCAATATATTTTAGGACTGCCTCTTTCAATTTTCTCAAGGACATTAAGTGGAAAAAAAATTATTTTTTTATGAAAGAGTTTATGTTCAAGATATTTATTATTATTATTATTATTTATTCCAAAATATACATGACACCTAAAGTGTCTTAATTCACATATATTTCCCTTTCCACAATGAATTCTATTTATTTTCATTTGATAGATGATATAAGATTTAATTATATAAATCATATAAAATAACAACATAATAGATAGAAATTTATTATTTATTATTCATAGGGTAAAATTCTCAACCGAAAATTATAGAAGAGGGGGCATGTCACTTGTGACACAGTACCAAACATGGAATCCAAGGTCTGTGAGAGAGAAGAAGACACCAAAAACAGACAAAAGACATGTTTACCTAAACACTGTTGCTAATTAATCGATTTGAAAATTTGATTTGATTGGGCAGCATGTGATCCATATTATTGGATTATTATTAAATTAATAATAATAATAATGTAATTTTTTAAGAGGAAAAAACAGAGACATAATTCATGGTCATTATAAACAATGTTCCATCACATCTCATAACATGACAGTCCTGGAATCATCTGACTACTTCTTTTCTTCATGTCTCTAAATTAACGCATTATTGTCCAAAAATTCACTCTTTTTCTCACATCTCATTGTTTTTTTTCTCTTGCTTGTTTATTACTACTTTTCAATCAACTCTTTAAAATGTCAAAAATGTTTTGGTCAAATTCGATTAATAAAAGATAATTAAGGGTCTCACTCTAAAGTCTAAACATGCATGTGTACATATGTGTAAATGTGTAATAAAACTTTTACTTCATGTCCCTTATATTAAAAGGAAAAATCAAATTAGTAGATTTACGCATATTTAAATTTAACAATACTCAAATTTAATCTACTAATAACAATAGCTTACTATTGTTATTGACGGAAATTTTATGAGTAATTCCGTCAGTAATTGTATTTTTGACAGAAAACATCTATTGCCAAAAAAACCGTAACATAAGACATTATCCACATAATTACGTGGGTAATTTCAATTACCGACGGAATTTCGTGGAAAATTTCTGTCGGTAACAATGACATATAGAGTTCGGTGGATAATTTCCGATAGAATTTTTTTCATCGGTAATTCTGTAGGTAATCCGATTTTTTTTTTTTTTTACTGAATGTTATGTGATACTATTTAATAAATAGTTCAATTCAATATGTTTATTTTTTGACATAGGCTAAAAATATTTTCTAGTTCAGCTCAAAAAAATGAATAATAATAAGCTATATTAGAACTATTGAGGCATCCTCAAGTGTAGTACTCATCAGATTTTATTTATAGGATTAGAGTTTCCCCCCCTTTTCCTCTTCATAAAAGTCACTCCCCATAATCAAGTCGTTTAGCCATAGCTCTTATACAAAAAATGTCACACCTTAATTACTCTAGGAGCACTTCTTAGAGATGTTTAACCGATTATGATCGAACCACTAATGATTTAATTAGTATCCTAAGGAGCCGAACTTTTTAATACTTATAAATAATTTAGAGTACTTTTTTTTTTAAAAAAAATAACAACGAGATTTTCTGAAGAACCAGAAAATTCATAACTAATTTATTTTGAGTCTAAATTCAATGTTTAACTCTTTAGAAACTTTTTGATAAAGAAGTAAGACTTTGTCCATAAGAGTTAAGTGAATGTTTTTTAGTTTTGTTTGTTGATGCTCTGAATCGATGAAACATTAATATACAATTTTACCTCTAATTTATTAATCTGTTGGCTGTTATTTTTTTAGACATCTCATTATTAAAGTATATTTATTAGATGTATGTAAAGTTGAAAAATTATTAAATTATAAGACAGGGTTAATGAGATTTAAAATTTTTCTTAGTTATCATGAAATATGGCAAATATTTCTCATCAATGCATTTGTTAGGAGAAGCAAAAATCATTATTGTCAAACTCATGAGTTAGCTCTCAGAATTTACCATTTTTGCATTTCTAACTAATAATTAAAATCACCTTGGGCCACTCTTAAACCCTTTCTAATTGTAAATTTTGTTAATCTCGTGAGTTTACCCACCAAATTTACTATTTTTATATTTCCATCTCATAAAATCATGTTTACTTACTCTTAAATTTGCGTTAATTTTTCTGATTTAATTATACTTAGTGTCTTTATATATAAATCCTTTAGAATTTAATTTTTTGTTGAGTATGATAAATTATGAATGTTGATGAATTTAATTTTAATTATTTAAATTTATAATATATTTAAATTATTGTATTTTTTATATTTTAATTATATAATCATACATTGTTAATACATATTTATTGATAAAAGCAATAAAAGAAAACTCTAGCAATTTTGAAATTCGAGTCAACAATACAATTTTACGTCACTATTTGTGTTACAAGTTTCCTTGAACTGGTAAATTTGACAACCTTAGTAATCTCTACCTCTCCAAAGGGTTCTATCGTAAACACTCATCCGGTTCTAAATATAAGACATTGTTTGTAGTGCAAATTTTACTATATACTATATCATATATTTAAAATCGGAGCTAATAAGAGAGAGAGAGAAATGCGGCCACGAAATACCTACCTAGTTAAGATATAAAATTAATAACTGTGAATGTGGGATTCCAGCTAAGAGGAAGTGAAGCTGGAAACGCTAAAATGACGGCAAAAAGGTTCTATCAGTGTGAAGCTGGAAACGCTAAAATGACGGCAAAAAGGTTCTATCATGGGCATCTGATTGTAAAGATAAAAAAAGGATCTTTATGCCTTTCATAGATAAACACAAAAGGCCAAAACCCTACATAATTATAGCTCGCTAGCAGAGAAAAATGTACAGTAGAATAATCAACCAAAGGGAAAAAAAAATACAAGATTCTGTAGAGCCACATTAAGTAAAACGATATCAAATATTATTATTATACATAAAACCATATGTAATTAATTATAACACATAGTAAAGAGAACAACAATAATCAATATAACCAGATCAAATTGAATAATGGATTCTTCAAAATTTGTCAGACTCTGCATATAATAATGAAGCAGTAGGCTAGGGAACCTGCAAGAGCAGCAGCCATGGCTGAAGAAGGTAGGGCTGATGCAGGAGGAGCCTTGGAAGCTGGCTGAACCGGGCCGGACGGCGAAACGGCGGAGAGTGGACCTGTGGAGGCGGTGAGATCGCCGTCCGGGTTAGGAGGGCTTGGGCTTGAAGGAATGGTGGGGATGTCTGAACCGGCGGTTGGGGTGGGCAAGACACCACCTGGGGAAGGCAAGAGAGGAGCAATGTCTGGTGATAGTTCTGTGAGAGGAGACGAAGAAGAAGGAGAGAGGAGAGAGAATGTGAGGAGGATGAAGGATATGAAGAGAAGACGTTGATGATGACGAAGAAGATGATGAACAGTAGTGAGTGATGAAGCCATTTGATTTGCCAATGATGAACAAATCAAGAATGGGAAAGAGAGAAACTTATGAGAGAGTTTTAGAGTGAGTGCAGTTATGGCTTTTGATTACTTGCTATCCAGAGAGAGAGAGAGAGAGGGATATATATACATACAGATATATATATATATAGACTGTATTTTTTTAAAAAAGAAAATAATTTAGGAGTGATTATAGGTTACCTCAATTTTTTTCTGTCATATAGGGCATTTATCGCCAATAGCAGTAATTAATCTTCTCTCACCTCAGACTTCCCGAAGCCCATTAGTTTACCTCAATTTTTATTTAAATTCATGCAGTTTATTTTGTTTGAATTAGATATTTTGATTTGTTATAGGCTTTCATCATTTGGTTAAAAACCGTTAATTTTAATTTATAAAATTACTTGAACTTCGTTTATTTTTTGTTTGTTTCATTAATAATATTTAACATGATTGCATTTCTTCTCTTAATATAATTTCATAAATGCGATAAATTAAAATTATTGGATCAAGCAATAAGGACTAATATTCAAACAAAATAAATTATAGAGACATGACTCAATATTGAACCGAATTATAAGGGCACTATTTTTTTTAAAAAAAAAATTCTAAGATTTTTTTGCATATGACATCAGTAGTAATAGTGTGTGAGTACGTAAAGTTTTTTTTTTTTAAAAAAAAAATTGAGATGAATCATTAATATACGTTGGTTCGAATGAAAAGAGCTTTAACCACTTAAGAATAAAATATTTAAGTTGAAATCCTCACAAGTGCACAAAAAAATGTCTTACTCACAATTAGGCCTTGCAACACTCAAATCCAACTAAGTTAAATATCAATGTAAAAAAATTGAAAGAGTGTAATTAGTGCATTGCTCTATCTAGTTGGTATTGGTTTAGCCCCTTTTTAAATAAATAAAGAATAGGTTAAGTAGGGCTTTTGAAGAGACTTTTTCAAACATGATGTTATATCCTTAAGATTTGAACCGGATACAATGCTCAACTAAAAGGGCCATTGAGTAGTCTTATTACTTATTGTCCTCTAGGTAATTTTATGATGATGAGGGTGAGAGGGAAAAAGTTAAAATGCTTTATATAAAGGGAAATGACGTTATACATAATTATGAACATGAATGAATGGTTTAAAAAAAAAATAAAAAAGTGTGAAGGTGCAGATTTACCAACCAACTATTATCTGAGGAGCGTCTGACATAAATAACTATTGAGGGGATCAAAATTATCAATCAACAATTAAAAAGTGAAAAAAAAACCAAATAATTATTAAAAGTGAAAAAAAAAACACCAAATAACTAAAAAAAAAAAAAACAACTATCACAATTAAGTTAAAATATGAGGCACTGGCGTAGGACGGTGGCGAAAACACTGGAGAAAAGAGCGGTTAAACCTTCTTGTTGGAAAAGGAAAACACCAACAGAGATGGGACTCATGGGAGCAGGCATTGTGGCAGCAGTGGTTGCTGCTTGTGGCATCGAAGGGATGGAACTAGGGTGCAAGGTGCATGCCAGTCGAACACTATGGACTACTGGATGAGGTCAAGAGGGTGAGTGAAACACCCAGCAACAATAGAAGCTTTGGAAATGCCGACATCGCCGACACTGTGACAGTCAATGGAAGACGGAGACCTCAAGACAGTGATAAGGTAATAGTTCGTTAGCGAATCTACTCCAAATTGTGTTTTTTCCCCCACTTTTTAATTGTTGATTGGCAATTTGATTCCCTCAATAGTTATTTGTGCCAGACGCTCTTCGGGTAATAGTTAGTTAGCAAATTTGTATCTTGACCCAATAAAAAATAATGGAGAGTTGGTGGGGTCAGAGGAAGCACCACGTGGCAGGTGTGTATTATATTGGATGGTGACAAGGGTACGGGTTGGTAAGTGTTTGTTTGGGAGAAGGGGCAATAGAGCAAGTGGGTCATATGTTTTCATGTGATACGTTTTTGTTTGGTATGAGAGATAATCTTTCATTTTAGAGGCATCGTATTATATTTGAATAGCGGTGATAGAAATGATTTTTTATAAATGAGCTTTTACAAACCGAAGATAAGATAAAAGTCTTAGTTAGATTTTATATGTTATTTGTGTTTGGGACAACGGTGATAAAAGTAACTTTTTTTCTAAATAAGTTGTTGTTTGGATAATTATTTGAGATAAAAATGATTGAAAATAACATAAATCTTATTAAATATTATAGTCTATAGATACACACACATATTAGTTGTATATATTGTGATAATTGAATATAAAAAGAATTATTATTACAAAATTACAAAACTCCAAAGTACTTAGTTAAATATATTTTAATTAATAAATTATAATTCTTATGAATATATATTTAATAGTACATTGCTTATTGGATCACTTATTCTTAATATTTTTCTCCAAAAGCTAAAAAAAGTCACGCCATAAACTGATAAAAGTGGCTTCTGGAAAAAGTCACTTGTTTTTTTAGAAACTCATCATCTCAAACACCTATATATTTTTCCCCGTTGGCTTTTTACTCACTTACACTAGACTTTTTTTATGTTCTGCCGCAATGCCAAACACTTTGATAGTCCCATTCTTCTCTATATATATTGCCTTTTAAACATTCCAATTGGGACAACTTGCATTATGGCAAATGTCATCACTATCATCCTCCAACCCTAATTTAATACATAACCCTAGAGATTTTAAAGAAACCCACAATCTCCCTTGCGAGAGAATGTATAGGGTGTCGTGCGAGTTAGATGCTCTTATATAATATATCTGCCCTTACCAAAACTTCAATTGTAAAAGTAAGAAACTGAGTAAACAATTGTGAGAGCGAACCTAATCAATCTACGGTTGAAAACCTTTTTCCGCAATACAAGGTAACACCCAATCTGTCCAAACTGAGATAAAACTCCTTTCACATGCTTACTTCATAAATTGTAAAAACTATTCTCCAAAAACTAATGTATGTGTGTGTATATATATATATGTATTAACAAGAACCCCACATTGTTTAAAAAGATCTTTAGGGAGAGACATCCCCTCAATAATGACTAATTGGTTTCTTGGATACCTGGTAATTGGATTGTTGAAATATATCAGTCTATCTTTGGTGGATTAGGGCCTAAACGCAAATCAAGAGGAATCATTATGTAAATATGGACATATATAGGTTAATAAAGAAAGATATCTTTTATGGTTTAAGTATTATATCTATTGTTATATAACTGCATGCACATACAATCCTTTAACGCTTAAATCACCTTTTAAGACTTTTTATATACAAATCACCATTAACTAACTAGGAAATTAACATCGACCATAACTAATTAATTCAACTTTCCGACACACCTTCGGGTAAAAAATAATAATAATAATAATAAAAAAACCAACACACTTAATTTTTGTTTTATTTAAAGAATATAGCTTCCTACGCTTTTTACATTATATATCGATGCTGATCTCATTGATATCATTTTCATGCTTTCTATCCTAAATCTTTATTATTATTATTTTTTTGGCAGAAAGGTATCTATCCTAAATCATGATGAAATCTCGATTGCATATCAATTAATCATAATTAGCATATTTGTCACCATAGGTTAAACTTAAAGTAATGAAAAAGGAAAAAAAAAAAGAGGGCAAATTCTTTCTTTCATGTTTGAGTTTTTCCTCCTTGGAAATCTTCTATTTAAGTGAACAAGTTATATCTCCACGTGAGTTGTACGAAAAATGTTTTCCCCCAATTGTGATAATAGTATATATGATAACGTTACTTATTTGAATTAAGCATATAAGAACAAAATTTAGGTGGCTTAATTAAAGTGTGTTGAAAAGATAATCAACATGTGGCGTCAAAGTTTTCTTTTTTTTAAAAAAAAAACCATCAAATAAATCATATAAGTATTAGATGAGAACACATAATCTCAACTTAGACAACTTAAATATCAAATTGAACCTATACTGGTACAAAAAATGCTTTTAAGACCGGACGAAAAAGGTATCGTAAGACCAGATCTGAGATCGGTTTTAAAAGTCTATAACTTTTAAGACTCGATGAACAACCGGTCTTAAAAATTAATTTAGGCCAAACTTTTGCAATATTCGGTCTTAAAAGTGTTTCAAAATAATTATTAAAAAAAAACCCAAATGAAACAACCGGTCCCAAATAACTAGATCTGGCAACATTTTGAATGTCCCTCCGTCATCAGTGACAGTGAACCAAGAGAAGATTGGAAGCAACACCAACAAGAAAAACAAAAAAGATGAATACAAAGTCCAGAAATAAGAAAACATAACAAGAAATAGAAATCATTCACCATGGAAATTGAATTTGAATCAATATAAAAGCAGACGTGAAATTGAAGTCCAGATCTACAAAAAAATCACAAGCATAAAGCAACCAAATTTGAGCAGGATCCTCTTGTCGATGCTGGCAAAGCTTCAAGCACCCAAAATCAAAGTCTAGATCTGAGCAGGAGCGGTTAAGATAGGAGCAAATAGACTTAAGTACACTACTACAAAACGGGGCTACGGAGTCCTATTTTTTGTACTTTTGACGTCCTTTTTCGAGGGGGCGTCTATCTGGGGGGCGCTAAAGGGAAAACTTAAGGAGTCCTATTTTTTTTTAGACTCCTTAACTCAAGACTTAAGGAGTCTAAGTTTATAACTTAGACTCCTTAAGTCACCGCTGGACTCCAATCTGTCAGTTAAGGAGTCTAACTACTCGGTTTTAGACTCCTTAACTCATGACTTAAGGAGTCTAAGTAATAAACTTAGACTCCTTAAGTCACTTAAGGAGTCTAATTAAAATATTTGGACTCCTTAGATATCACTTCAGGAGTCTAGTTTACGAATTTGGACTCGTTAAGTCTAACTTCAGAAGTCTAATTAGTAAATTTGGACTTCTTAAGTCGCACTTCAGGAGTCTAACTAACAAAGTTAGACTCCTAAAGGCTCGCTTCAGGAGTCTAATTATTAGAATTAGACTCCTGAAGCTCACTTTAGGAGTCTAATTCGTATAATTAGACTCCTTAAACCTTCGTTTTTTTTTTTTTAAATATTCTTCATATATATTCATCATCCCAAAATCTGTTACAACAAACATACACAAACGACATTTCCATACAGCGCAGCTAACCTTAACGTAGAGACAGAATACATGCTCATAAGGACTAAAGTAGTAACAACAAGCTTGAATAACTTAAAATCATTTCATCCAAATTAGCTCTAATTAATTCAAGCGTTAACTACTACTACTATGTACAACAATCACCAGAAGGTGTCAAAATGTTGTCTACCTGCTACTAGTCAAATAATATAAGGACTACCTTCATTCATCTATGTGTTGCAAAAGAACAAAGTGTCAAAATGTTGCCTAGCTATCTGCTACTACTCAAACAAAATATGAAGATCAACTAACTTCATTCATCTATGTGTTGCAGAAGATATCCAGCTAACAAGTTTCGAACCAAATCGATTTCTTCATTTGAGTAGGCATCCAAGGAACCAAAAATCTGTAAAATAGAAAATAAGATATAAGTTAAATCAATTGCATTAATTACACAACTATGGCTGAAACTTGTAACTAACGGATTCTATCAGAAATTACATGGCAAATTCAATGCTTTATATGTGGGCTATGGACACATGAACGAAAGAAAACATCGTTGTATCACATCAGCACACACACATATATGTATACATGCACTAAAGTACAACTTCAAAAAATATTATCATTTGAGAATGAAAGAAAAAGTACCTCCTCAATATCTGAAGTACGTTCGCTCTGAATGATAGTGTGCATGTAGAGCATAACGTAGTATCCACACTCCCAATCCCCTGGTTGTTGAGGGCACTATAAATCAAAAGCAAACAGTTACTTAAATTCCTTTTTAATGAATATAGGCATATCAAATTCCACTATCAATGAAATAACTTGAATGGAAACAAACTACTTACTTTCGGATAAACCCACGTCGGTTCTCTACTTGGACCCGCTTTAATCCCAGAAATCAATTTATATGCCTTTAGTGCACTATCATTAAAATGAAAATGAACATACATTATAACAATTTATTTAATTCAAGAATATCAATGATTGTGCAAAAAGTTTACGTACTTGCTAAACATGGTTTTTATTTCTTTGTGCGGCTTCCCACCCATGGAATCGAACCAATAGACGGTGTAAATGGATGGACAAACAACACACAAAGTATAATGATAACTAAAACAACACATACAAAAGAAGATGAAGTTAAGATAAGAAGTTAATTTATTCTTAAACATTTTAAATAGACAAAACTAAAATACGTACCCTTCATGAATCGGTGCTAAATAACAAGGCAATTTCGACTCTGCCATTGTAGAACCCACATAAAATGTCCTTAATTCCAAGGTACTGTGGCTCCTTGATGTGTTCGATGGACATAACAATCCATATGAGTCTTTTTTCCCCATTTGTGCGCATAGGTTGTGGAAGACACTATGATGGAATTAAAAAGATAAATAAAGTTGAATATATAAAACGAAAAAATCACATGATTAATTGAAAGGCGAAAGATTTACTTACAGGACTCCAACTTTAAGCCAACATACATCTAGCGCCTCTAAATGAACAAATTGCGACAGATCTGTATTGTCAATTGTAAAAGGATATGATGGCACTCTTGAGCCAAGAATTTCCTGGGACATCTGCATGCTGACATCTTTAATGTCATTGTACACCTCTTGCAATCGTGCCAAGAAAGGAAATTGTGTCGCATGGTGATCATCCTAATGAAACATAAAATACAGATTACAAGTAGGTTGACAAGAAAATGTAGCAATCATCTGTATAGTTCAAGTTTATGCAAATTTATAAATCCCTAAGTCAAAGCAAAATGATGTCATACACAACAGATTTTCTCTCAAACACATAAGCACAACAATAATGATAGCAATAGTCTAAAATTAAAGTAAAAGTTAGTATTTCCTACCATTGGAGGTGCCAACTTGCAGTCAATAAGTCTCTTCGGCCAAAGGATGAACAATCCTATCGCCTCGCCTAGTTTAGGAACCTCGTCATCAGGGATCGGGATGGCTATTTCTCCTTCTCCCTCTCGAACACTCGTCACAGTCACCCTACTTTGATCATTTGGAATTTGCTTATTATGGTGGGTGGTGAATTGTGAGTGAACAAGGGCATCGGCAACTTGACGACGTTGTGGGACATCCACATATAGCTTGCAGGGTTTGTCACCCTGTGGATGGAGAGAAGGTTCACATTGTTGTACCTCTGGAGGGTTATAACTGTCTTTCGTGCTTGGGATGGGCAGAGAATCTTGGGTTGTGTGTTCCTTCGACGATATCATAATTGCCACTTCACCACGCACCTGCTTCATGATATCTTCAAGGAGTTCCGCTCGAAGTTTGGCTAGAAGCTCCGGACTAGGCTCAGTATTTGAACAACAATGTACTTTGCATCCAAAATATTTTCCAACACCAACTCCTCTTGGCTCCCCTCGAAGACAACCAGGGTTATCTGGTTTCCCAATCGCTGTTGAAAGGATGTCCATCCTGTGACTCGGTGTAAATGAACCTTGAGAGCTCTGCTCTTCAAGTGAATCCTGTATCATACAATTTTAATCCAAAGAAAATTAAGAACTAGTAGATTTGTTGTAAAAAAATTTATCACTATTTTAACTACTTACGATCTTTGCAGCAACCTCAGCAACAACTGGATTGATGTATTTATCACCCTTAAGCCTTGCAGCTTTCCATTTTTGGTAACGCGGAGGAGGATCTGGGGCCTGAACAATCATGCTAGGATCTGATAGAGCAGCTTCCTTCCTTTTCTCCAACTCTTCTGCCATCATCCGACGTTCAAGCTTTTTATAACCAGCTCGAGACATGTAATGTTGGTACTTATTTGCTTCACTTACTTCCTGTGAAACAAAAACAACGAAAACTAAGTCAATGCTGTAAAGTATATTGAAATAAAAGATAAGATTTGAAAGAAATTTTACAATAAAATGAGGCTCTTGCCGTGACGCCACAAACGACCTCCAGTCCTCTGGCGAAATGTATGTATATTTAAGACATGGATCCTCGTGCCTCCTTTCCCCTCGAATAAACTTTCGGGTGAGCTTGTTCTTGAAATCTTTCCAGCGAATACGAACCGCCCCCATCAAGTGTTTCCTCATCGCCTTATTGTCTGGGACATCGTACGTTTGCTGCAAGGAAAATAATAAGATAATTACATTTCAAGTAATATGAATAAAGATACAATGCAGATATACTGAAAGTTATATACCAAAAGCTGTTGCCAAATCAGTTCCTTCGTTTTCGGTGGAACTGATCTCCAGTTTGAGTATACAATGCGAACTTTGCTTCGAGCTAAATATCCAATATAGCTAATGAATTTGTCTTCCTCACGACCAATTGGATTCTTATTAGCATCAAAGTCCACATGCAGTCTCTCTCGTTGTTGTTCATGACGTGCAACCAAAGCTGCCATCTTTGTGCAACCTCTAACCCTTTTCGGAACGGGTTCGGGTTCGGGTTCATCGCTGTGTGACCCATCAGAGTTGTCCATATTCCTGTTAAGACAAATAAATATAAGATAGGTTATTAAGTTATAATTAAATAATTAAAATAAACAAACAGGTAAAATGAAAACAAAAATCCCATAGTACTATTGAGGAGTACTTAAGGTCTTACTTTATATGGTTTCCCATATTCCTTCACAATGATCATTTCTTACAGCATATTCTTCATCATCGACCAATTCTACTTCAATTGGTGTAGGTGGCGTTGTTGTAAAAGATGGTGCATCGTCAAGGTTTAAGGATTCTTCACCATACTTCATCTTTCTACTTTGGATTACAATGGACATCTTTTTATTTGCAGGGTCTGTGACATAAAACACTTGTTTTGCCTGGCTTGCGAGAATGAATGGCTCATCTCTATGACCAACTCTATGAAGATCAACCGAGACAAATCCAAATTGTGGATCCACAACAACAGCATTATTGCTAACCCACTTACATTTGAATAAAGCAACTTTGAACTTATTGTAAGACATCTCCCATATTTCTTCAATAACACCATAATAGACCATTGATGCTAATACAGGGTTCTTGTCTTTCGAGCTTGAAAAGTGCATGGATTCAGCTTCAACCATCACCCCACTATTTTGCATAGGACTTCTGTCATCTTGATCTTTGGTGTAAAATGAATACCCGTTTATCTCATAACCGCACCAAGTGATGACCTGATGAGAAGGCCCCCAAGCTAACCACTCGATTATATCAGACACCCCAGTCTCGTGCGACACCTTCTCCTCGAACCACTTTATGAATGTCTTGTTTTGCTCATTTGTTATCTGCATGTCATTCTTCCTTGGATTCATATTCTTCAAACTCTGCCTATGTTCATCTATGTATGGTCGAACTGCTTCCATATTATTCAAGATATATAAGTGTGCCTGCAACAACTCTTCACGAGGCATATTCTTCATTCTGAGCCCTCTAGTTCCCTTGCTTATCCTCTCGTCATGCTGCGATTGTACCGTAGCCCCTGATAGATACTCTCTACAAAAGTCCATAGCCTCCTCAACTACATATCTTTCAACAATTGAGGCTTCCGGTCGATAAGGATTTTTAGAATACCCTTTTAAGATCTTCATATATCGCTCAAAAGGGTACATCCACCTTAGATAAACTGGACCACAGAGCCTTATCTCCCTTACCAAATGCACTATCAAATGCACCATTATATCAAAAAATGTGGGAGGGAAATGCATCTCTAGTTGGGACAAAATAATATAACCCTCATTTTCCAATTCATCCAACTTTTCAATGTCAATGACTTTGTTACAGATAGCATTAAAAAAAATGCACAGTTTTGTTATAGTGGTTCGCACTTCATGTTTCATAGTGCCTCTGATAGCTACTGGTAATAGTTGTTGCATCAACACATGGTAATCATGGGACTTCATTCCCATTAACTTCAAATCGTTCATTGACACACACCTGCTCACATTAGAAGAATACCCTTGTGGAACCTTAATGTCATATAAACACCCGCACAAACTTTTTTTCTCCGCTTTTGATAGTGTGTGCGCTGCTGGCCCCAGGTATGCCTTCTTACCATCTTTTATTTGTGGATGTAACCGTTCTCTTATCCCCATATCAACCAGATCTAGTCTTGCACTAATTCCATCCTTAGTCTTCCCTGGTATGTGCAAAAGCGTACTGACAAGGCTATCACAAACATTTTTCTCCACATGCATCACATCAAGACTGTGTCTTACATCAAGACTACGCCAATATGGAAGATCAAAGAAAATTGATCGCTTCTTCCATATGTTCTTCTCACCTACAATCCTTTGCTGCTTACCGAAGATGACATTGATATGCTCCACCCGACTATAAACTTCCTCTCCGGTTAACGCCTTTGGAGCTGTTCTATGCTCCGGTAAGCCGTTAAAACACTTTCTTAACTTACGATATGGGTGAAACCGATGAAGAAACCTCCTATGACCAAGATAGACCGTTTTTTTCCCGTGCTTTAGTTGATGGAAGTTTGTGTTTTCTTCACATATCGGACATGCTTTATGCCCCTTCACACTATACCCTGACAAATTTCCGTATGCAGGAAAGTCGTTTATCGTGGTAAAAATCATTGCACGTAGCTTGAAGGATTCCTTCTTGTATGCATCAAACACATCTACACCTTCATCCCATAACTTCTTCAAGTCCTCAACCAAAGGCGCCAAGTACACATCGATATTGTTTCCTGGCTGTTTTGGTCCAGAAATCATCATAGAAAGCATCACATACTTGCGTTTCATACATAGCCATGGAGGTAAGTTGTATACTACCAGGAGAACCGCCATGCACTATGGGTGCTTCTAAGAGTTCCATACGGGTTGAAGCCATCTGTACAAAGCCCCAACCGAATATTTCTTGGCTCAGTGCCAAATTGAGGGAACATTTCGTCTATTTTCTTCCATTGTGGAGAGTCAGCCGGGTGCCGCATATATTTTCCATCCGATATTCTCTCATCAGAATGCCATCTCAACTTCTTCGCTGTTGATGCACTAGCAAACAAACGCTTAAACCGCGGTATTATTGGAAGATACCACAAAGCCTTTAATGGTTGCCTTTTTCTTTTCTCTTCTCTAGGACCACCATCTTTTTTCACTTTGTATCGTGAAGTATTACACTTCGGACACTTACTAAGGCCTTCATACTCATTTCTGTACAATATACAGTCATTAGGGCAAGAGTGTATCTTTTTATACTCCATACCCATCGCAGACAATATTTTCTTTGCCTCATACATACGAGTTGGAAGTACATTATCGTCTGGAAACATATCACACAACAAATCAAGCAGCATTGTGAAACTACTATCAGTCCACCCACAAGTTGCCTTTAAGTTGACCAAATGTAAGGTCCCAGTCAACCGTGTATACTTAGTACACCCAGGGAACAAAGGTGTCTCTGCATCACTCCGCATGTTATCATATTCACGCGATTGTGCAAAAGATTCGACCTCAACATCGTGAATCATTTTCTCCATTCCATCATCATCTACCTCAACTTCATTTTCATGGGAAGCAACAGTTCTTACTTCCTCACCATGCCATATCCAGGTTGTGTATCGAAGGTTTATTCCGTCACAAAGTAGGTGATCCCTTATATCAGAAATATTTCGTTGACTCCCATTTAAACAATTTACACATGGACAGAAATACATCCCATTTTTTGTAGCCACATTCCTCCTAGCAAATTCAATAAACTCTTCCACTCCATTCTCATATTCTTCACTAGTTCTCAAAGCATTCATCCAACTATGAACCATTTTATTACCACCTGACATTTCCAACAATATCAACTATTAAATTTAGCACTTTTATCAAGAAAGAGAACACTATAATTATTCGTACTAACATATATTTCAATGGTAATGGTAAACCATGAAACCATCACATCACTTTTTTAATCAAGTTCATGTTGTTCAGATGACTAATAATAAAGGAAAGACAATAGAAAAATCTCAACGACTAGATTAAAAACACTTAAATCCATAATGATAAACCATGAAGCCATAAGACAAGTGTTGTTCTCACCGTAATTTGAGAGTGCAACAGTTTGCTTCAAACCTTTGACCAAGAAGGTAGAACTTACAAGATTAAATTTTCTCAAGAGTGGGGACTCACACAGAACAGGATTAACTACAAATATACCCTTATTTATGAAGAGAGCGAGTGAGAAAAGAGGAACAAGTGAGAAAAGAGATGAGAGGGGTACGTAATTAATTGGTGGTAAAAATGAGAAATATAAATTAAAATTTCAAATAAATACAAAGTATGATCGGCGCTATCCCAATTGTAATCAAAACTCATATATAAGATTGGGATGGAAACTCACATACGATAGATATAGTAATTTTTACCTCTTTGATCAACCTGCCTTTTTTTTAAGCAGAATGTTGTGTTTGGATCTTTGTAAGTGAATTATTAGCACTTTGATCCCTACCCCACGGTTCACCGCCCGGTCACTGCCTTTGGATACTATACATTAACAACTCCATTAATCAAAGAAAGCACACCACTTGTGAGTTTTGATTTCAATAATAATAACAAATAGCAACATTAGTCTCACAACCTACTCATTTGGCTTACTCTTCAAACGTCAATTTTTTTCATAATGTAAAAGCTTCCCTACCAACTACAGATCAAGCAAGAATCGAAAGGAATAGAAGGGGAAAGCAAGAATCGAAAACGTAACTTCACCTCACTAAGAACAACAATTTAAAAGGAAATTCAGCAGCATTTCCCATTTAATAGGCTGAAGCCATACTCAGAATCAACAGCTTAAACTAGCAAAATAGCCTAAAGAATAATCAAAAGTTTATGTTAACTATACTAATTAGTCTATGAACAGCCCAAGAACAAAACAATAGAAATGTCACATGCAGAATTACGTCCAACATTCAATTCCTCCTCTATGTATCAGATTCTAGGAATTTAAGGGACCTCATTGTCAAAAAGATCAAATAAAAGGCTTCTAACCTCATTCAATATCCAAAGGATCAACTATCCATGTCGGTTCATCAGTAAGTTTTGTAGTACCTAAAGCAGCAGTAGTCTCTTCCCCAATGAACTAGTAGTAAGAACAAATCAGTAAAGTGATCATAAGGGAAAGCATAAGGAAAAAGAAAGGAAATAGGCCATCTATCACAAACTTAATTTTAAAATGGAAAAGTTATTTAAAGAGCACAAACACATGAGTGGGATAAAGCTTCTTGAGGTGATTAAAGATGAGCTCTTCACATGCTTTATCAGTACCTGTGACCAAATCAACCTGTGTATCATAACAATAAATAAATTTCAACCTCCAATTAGTTTGAAAAAATAATTCAGATGGCACATATTGGGGACCACAGAGGAAGAAAAATGTACTAGGAGGTCGGATAGTATGTCTCAGAGACATGTTACCTCCTTTTACTCTTTTCTTGAATGACATGTCTGTCAATATCAGTCCTCCTTCAAATCAACACCCTAGTTATCCATTATTTTCAGTTTATTTATATTCTCCTCAAAATATAACACTTTATTTTTTAAAACCTCCAGTTTATTATTATTATTATAGTTTTTCAATCATATTTTATTTCGACATAATTTTTTTAATGATTAAATCTCATGCAATCGAAGTTTTCAAATACATTAGTGTGACAAAGTCATTTAAATTAGAATAAATTCCAGAAATAAAAAAAAGAATAAAATATAAGAGATGATAAAGCAGAAAGGGGGCCTTTCAAGTACCAAGTTGAATTGAATAAGCAGATAATGACACGTCATGGATACATTAACAAGGTCCAATCAAATCAAACATGAAAATCCAAAAGTAAATAAATCATTGTTAACCGGATAATATTATTTTCTTCAGATTTTTATTACTGGCAGCCTTAACCCGTTAGCTTCTTTCACGGGTAACTGTGATATGCAATAATTATTTGCAAAGTACTAAACCAAAAAATGAGACTGAGACTCAGTTTCCTAAAAACATTGTTGTACATCATGTGATCATCAGGAAGCTTAAATAAAATGTGAAGAAACAGAGTACTAATAAAGAAATAAATCAAGGCCATCAAAGTGGGGGTGGGGCATTTTTGGGGCATTAAACAAAAAAGAATAAAATTCTAAACATATCATGTTCCTAGTGTAATGTCGACGGATTATCTTTCCCTAAGTTTCCACCTTCCTTTAAAATATCAATCCTCAATCTGGTTGAATTCATTGTGCTGTGTAGGTGAGTGACATGGAAGAGTCTCTAGAGATTCCAATACTAAATGACCTCACTATGGTTTTAGGATCAATATCTTAGATGACTTGAATCAAATATTCATTAAGAAACTTTTCTATTCACAAACATTTTGGGCACTGAATGGCATTTTTCTTTGACAGTCCAAAGATAATGCAGTAGTCGTCGATTTCACCGATCCCTCCTCAGTCTATGACAACGTAAAGCAGGTTTGGTCTTTATAGCTACCACCCTTCATTAATCTGTATATTGTATAAATCATCTAGTAATCATAGCTCTAATACATTCAAAAAGACAAACTAGCAAAAATTTTATATGCAGCTTCTACTGTGTTTATTGTTGTGTTTTATTAATATCAAAAAAATCATTAAAATATTTAAAAACTATAATACTCATAAATTTGATTCTAGCATTACTTACTACTTAGGTGATAAATGTTGGTACATTCTTCAAAATAGGCAACGGCATTTGGAATTGAGAAGTGTGGTGTACGTGCCTAGACTTACAGTAGATACAGTGGCTGCATTATCAGCGTTCTGTGAGAAGGCCAGCATGGTGGGTCATATACCCTCATCAGGGATACAAGAGAAAACAAGAATGGACAAAAACATAAAAGTAAATGGACAATCATTCAAAAGCTCAAGTTTAGACAATTTTCCATAACCTACTAAACAATAGTTTCTAAACTGAATTGATCAATTCAATCTTCTAGGGCCCACATTGTCCTTTATACATCACAACCAATGTATCCAAAATAAAACAAGACATTTCAGTTAAATTCTTCAGAAGCATTTGATGCCACAAGTGTCTCTTGTCTACGATTGATTGTAAATAAAAGGATGTTGAGTTCATGTCTTTGAGACAAAAGCTGATTAACCAATGAAATGATATGGCTTTTAATCCTAAACTTCAAGAAAATTTTCAAAATGCATACCTGATATTCAAGTAATGGTTTAACACACTTTGGTTTGCAAGACTCTTCAAGATATCCCTTTGGATCAACAGGTTCTTCGTCAGCCCTATAGTCAACAAAACACAAAGATGAAATAACAATATTGAAAACTAAATAGCATAGCAACTATCATAGCCAAAATAAATAAGCAACAGAATTTAAAAGAAGCAACTCATACCACAATTACAAAATACATAGAACCAAATCTAAAGACTCAACTTCCTAAACATACAATAATTTCCAAGGGGGAGACACTTCACAGAAAATCAGTAACCTTGAAACACAATAACAAGAATTTTCAATAAACATCTGTATATTACAAAACTTATCCAAAGCTAGTGTGTACCATGAGCAGCTGCCTTCTCACTTTGCACACCCTCCCCCCCCCCCCAAAAAAAAGAAAAAGGTTCTCCCTATTTGAAAAGCATACCAGTATACCACAACTTTAATTATTACTTATTTACAATATTGATATACTCTTGTAGGTCAGTCTTGCAGATATGCAACATTGGAATCAATATCTCACTTCAATAATTTCATCAAAAAAAAAAAAAACTACTTCTGTATGACACTACCAAAAAATGCAGTTATTGGAGTCAATATCAGCACGAAAATAAAATATTAGCCTAAAGTTTGTAACTCGGTTTCTTGGAAAGCCCTCCAGTAGGCTCCCAGCTTTAAATACACACACACACACACACAGAACCTAATACACAGCTGTATAAAGGCATTCCTTCCTATCTAGGCCATCCCTTCAAAAAAAAATAATAATAAAGTTGAATCCGTTCCTAAGAATAAAGAGCTAAATTCTGTGACTAATTCTCACATTAACGCTGGGATGGGGAACATCACGAGGGAGAATAGTGACGAGCTTGCTCAACTTTGGAGACAGAGGATCCGAATAGACCCTGAAGTGCTGAAAACAGAGGGAAATGAAGCCTACAAATAGGGGAAATTCGAAGATGCTTTGAGTCTCTATGACAGAGCCATTCAACTTGATTCAAATAAGGCAACTTATCATTGCAACAAGAGTGCAGCTTTAATGGGCTTAGGCTGACTTCCTGAAGCATTAGTTGAATGCGAGGAAGCTATTCTCCTGGAATCCTCTTATACAAGAGCTCACCACTGTTTGGCAGCTATATATCTCAGGTAATAAAAAATGGATTGATATGGAAGGTGGGTAATTTAGAGTCTGGTTTCTAATTAGTTTTCTTATAGAATTGAAAATCTTAATGCAGATTGGGAGAAGCAGAAATGGCAATAAAATGGAATAATTCAACTCCACATTCGGATTCTGTACTCGCATTCCAAGCTCAGCCTCTTCAAAACCAGAAGTTGATTCCCGGCCTGGCCTTTATCGAAAAACGTCCTATGGGTGTTATACAAGCAGAACTACCGAAACAATCAACTTAGCAAATTCCAAAACCCTAGATTTGCAAGACTGAGTTATAAGAAGCACCGCATTCAAATTAAAGACAACTATGCCACCGAAAAACAAAATTAAAGACAAACGTAGATCTGATTGAAAAGAAACAAAATTAACAAGGAACTTGGGGCGTACATTGAAGTTAATCTTGCACCCAGAAAGCCACAATCCATACCAAGAAAATTAAAAACGAACCTGCTAGGTGGAATCTTTTCTGACGGAGTGAGAGAGGAGAATCCTTTTCGACGGTGTGAGAGAAGATGCAAGGAGGACGGTGAGAGAGAAGACGTTGATCGGAGGAGCTAGGTGGAGTGGACGGCGACGGCGACGGCGCAACGGGGGAGAGGGCGATGACGGCGACGGCGCAATGGGGGAGAGGGCGATGAGGGCGACGGCGCAACGGGGGAGAGGGCGACAATGGCGGAATAGTTGAGAGGAAATATGATGAGAGACTGAGATCGAATTTGACGCGGGCATAGGGTCGGGGAGATATGCGGTTTTGGGGAAAATTAGGGAGTCTAATAATTGAAATTGGACTCCAAATGCTATCTTATGGAGTCTAAGTTTCATATTTAGACTCCAAAATTTTACTCTAGGGAGTCTAAGTATATTATTTAGACTCCAAAAATGGTACCCTACGGAGTCCAAGTCTCATATTTAGACTCCAAAAAACGCCGCGGCTGGACTTTTAGCGTTCTAGGAGTATAATTAGACTCCAAAAATCACCAGATTATTACAAAAATGCCACCGCCTTTTTTTTTACTTCCTCTTTTATAAATAGGACGCCTCTTAAAGACGCAAATGCCACTTTTTGTAGTAGTGGTAAGAAGAGATTTGGGTTTGATTTTAACCTGGATCTGTGCGAAGGCGGCGTGGGAGGAGCCATACATCGAAGAGGAAGGAGCCGCCGTCGTCCAGAATCCTCGAAGCAGTACGCTTGCGCCGTTGTTGAGGATTGGAGTTGATGCTATCGCAAAACTCTCGAAGCATCTCACTGCCAACGTTGCCAAGGATTTGATTGTGTGGCTCTTAGGATGACTTACGAAGATTGCGAGTAAGTTAGAGGAAGAGGATGTCATTTTTGCTTAGGATTTGACCCGTGAGGCTCTTGAGACACTCGTTGAATCTATAACTAAGCAAATGTTATATCACCAAGAAGACAAGCATGTTCACGGACTTAACGAGTTTAGCGAATTTAGCTTTTATTTTTTTTAAACACTTTTAAGACCGGTTGTTTGTAAAAACCGGTCTTAAAAGTATATTTTTAAGACCGGATTCTTTAAGATCAGGTCTTAAAAGTGTTCTATATATTTACGAAATTGCCACTGGTCATACTTTTAAGACTGGATCTTTTATAATTTGGTCTTAAAAGTCTTTTCTATATTTACGAAATTGCCATTGGTCATACTTTTAAGACCGAATCTTTTAGGGTGTGCATGACAACCATTCTGTTGTCCAGCACTGTTTCTGAAATAAAACAGTTTTTTCTGATTCTGTGCTTTGGAAGAGTTCTAAGAATCAGAATTACGTTTGTTAACCCATTATATTTTTACTCCGAGAATCAGAATTACGTTTGATAACACATTTTTCCTCCCTTTGTTTGGGAGTTAAAAAAATAGTAAGAGAGGAAGATGAAGGATTAATGAGTTATTTTTACCATTTTATCCTTTTCTTTAATAATTAATATAATTATTATACTTTACAAATAAACTTAAATTTAAATTTCCTAAAAAAAATTATTTATGTAATTTTTATATTCAAAAAATTATTTATGTGGCGGCAGTGATGGCCTTGGTGGTGGCGGCGGTGGTGGGGGCGGTGGTGATGGTGGTGGCGACGGTGGCGAGGCGGTGGTGGTGGGGCGGTGGCGGTAAGGCAATGGCAATGGTGGTGGTGGTGGTGGTGGTGGAGGTGGTGGTGGTGGTGGTGGGATGGTGGCAGTGGTGGTGGGGCGGTGGCGGTGGCGGTGGTGGTGGTGGGGCGGTGGGGTGGCGGTGGTGTTGAGGGTGGCAACGGCGGTGGTGGTGGTGGTGAACGAAGGTAAATTTATGCTTCGATTGAGGGAAAAATAAATTCTGATTTTTTACCTTGGAATAGAGAAGTCAAAATTTTTAGCTTTTTTTTTTTTTTTTTTACTTCCTGGCACAAAAAATAAACCGATTCATCTCGAGAGTAAAAAAAAAACCGAATTTACCAAACACAATTCTCATCCATTTTTGTTCCGGGCACACAAATTAAGAAAAAAATCATTCTGGGAGTGTTACCATGCACACTATAATCCGGTCTTAAAAGTGTTCTATATATTTGTTAGAAGTTCAAATTTAATTAGTTAGCATATACGATTATATTGTGCAATTATCTTAATTAAGTTGTTAGAGAGATTTTAGGAATTAAGTTAGCAGATCATGGTTTTTTGAATTTCATAATTATATTCTTGATTGTAATCCCTAGATTATAGGAACTGCCTAAGTTAAAAGATTATTTACTTATTAGCATCTGTATATACTTCCAATTAAGCCAAGGAATAAATCATTGCATTCTCGGACTCATCTCTGATCGGCGTCTTCTCACAGGTCATACTTTTAAGACCAGATATTTTATAATCTGGTCTTAAAAGTGTTTTATATTTACGAAAATGTCACTGGTCATACTTTTAAGAACAAATCTTTTATAATCCAGTCTTAAAAATAGTATATATTTACGAAAGTGCCACCGGTCATATTTTTAAAACCGAATCCTTTATGATGCGGTCCAAAAAGTTCTTTATATTTACGAAACTGCCATCGGTCATATTTTTAAGACTTGATTCTCTATAATCCGATCTAAATGAGGCGGTTTTAAAACTCTTTTTTGCATTAGTGCTAGCCCCAAAAAACAAAAGCTTTAAAACTTAGTTTAAATCTAGATTAGTTTAAAAATTGAACTACTAATATTTAATATATTATAAAATTATATTATATATTACATTAACTGGACATTTTACAACGATAGCCTATCCATATTTCTAAACTCATTTTGCATAACATCTTGCTCTCATCTTCAATCTGTCCAATTCAGTTTCGTGTTACTTATTCTTGCTGCATTGAAGAATTTGTGGTATTTGAAGCCCTCTAACGAATGATCAGTTGACACAATTATGGGAACCAATTAAGTAAACTTATTCATGCTTGCTAGTGCTCTCACCGACAACCACATTCCAATGCTTTTCACCATAGGTCTGCATGCTTCTGCTATTTAATGATGCAACCAACTCATTTTTAATTATATAGTCATTTTTCAATACTATTTAATTAAAATAACTATAGCTTTTATTTATTTATTTTTTTGCTCAAAGGATATATATATATATATATATATATATATATATTATTACCGATACAATACATGAAAATAAACACAAACAACACTAAAACAAATACAACAAAATAAACCAGATACAAGAGTAGCCAAGCACCATACATTAAACATATAAGAGTAAAGTAGAATCATGGACAAAATCGGCCTCCTCGATACCCAAGGTTAGAAGTGACGAGCAAGAAAGTGTTGGTTGCAAAACCTACCCCAAAGGACACACCTTCTTAATAAGCAATAGCTGCAGTTAGATAAGCTAAACAAGTACCCCATCTTGCACTACAAAAATAACGCGCAGTTGCCAGGGAATTTGCCACGGAATTGATTCCGTGGCTGATTTGAGGCGCTTTTGCCACGGAATTTCCGTGGCAACATTTACTGAGGGAATTTTCCACGGAATAGGCATGGCAAAGTTTCAACGGAAGGATTCCGTGGCAGAGGCCGTGGTTTTGCCTGGTTGGGGACGGAAATTTCACACAAATATGATCCGTGGCTGTGCTTTCCGTGGATAATCTCAGCGCGCGCATTTTTTTTTATCAACAGCGCGCGCATGATTCGATCTATTTGGAGAAAACCGTCGAGCCCTAGCTAGCTATTTCTCCTTTGATTCTCTTCCACTCCATCTCCGACGATACTAGCTAGGGATTATGCACCGGAGATTCATCTTGACTCTCTCGCACTCTCTCTAGTTCTCATTCATTCTCTTCCACTCCTTCTCCGGCGACCAGAGGCTGACCAATCGAGCTGTAAGGTACTTGCCCCCCAATTTTTGTTTTTTGTGTTTTTAAATTCAGGGTAAAATCAGAATTAGGGTAAACTCAGAATCACATTTTCCCTAAATCTTCATCTTCATCTTTGGTTCAGACTCGATCAGGCATAATCGTGGCAGGCTAACACAAGTCGCTGGTGTAACGCTATAAAATCAGACCTTCTTCTTCAACTCTTGTCGGCTATTGTTGCCGTTCTGGAAGTTATTCTTCGCCTCTCCCAATCGTTCGTCTTGCGTGTGTCGCTGTTCATCAGTTCCTTTTTGGGTCTTCAGCTGTAGCCGTGCGTTCGCAGTGAGTTCTCAGGCTTTTTAACTTTCTGGTGCCTTACCCTGCAAACAATTAAACAAGTCCAACTATACATCAATTTCTAAAGAAACGGTATGGTGGTTGTTTCAATCAACAAATATGTAACCAATAGAAATGTCTCTCAAATTTAATAGCAACCAGCATTTTGTTTCATCTCCTAATAAGGTCAGATAGTCAGCACCGGGAGGAGACAAAAGCAGAGACAAAGAATCTTGTTGGGGATGCTTCAAGGTACGGCTTCATTTAATTTTCCGCGTAAAACCTATTTGCACCCAATTTATGGGCTCATTTAAAGTTTTAGACCTTGTCGGTTTAGCTACAAGATTGGTTGGTTTCATTACATTCTGTCTCTAATTAGTTTAATTCAGTGTGACATAGTTTAAAATCATGTGAAAATAAGTATTATTTTCCACTAGCATGTTTATTCGCCATTCACAATGTTTATATATTTGTCAGCCATACTCCTCGCTGATGTGGTCTCAAAGTTCATGTGAGCTTATTGGGCTATTGAATTGTGAACCTTAGTGGAAGTCAATTTGGATCTATTATTTCAATTGGGTTTGGTTCAGTTTGGATCTATTCTTTCAGAGAATGAACGTTAGCTTGTTTGTATCCACCCATTCATGAACTTGGTCTCCGTTGCTCAGTATCTGTTGTTCTTTGCAAACAGAGGCCATTGGTTCACATAATTTACATATTACCTTGATATTATGATGCTTATGGTCACAAGTTCCTCTAGGCTAAAAGAGAAAATAAAATGGATTTCCTCATTGTACATTTACAGTGTTATTAACATCCAAACATTGTACAATACTTCGATCTAACCTCATGAATAATGTAATGGCTAAGAAATAGTGTTAGCTGAGCCGTGTACCATTTTATTCTTTTTAATAAGTTATTTGAGCATCATATGTAGTTATAACGTAGATTTAAACGAGCGAAAATTTTTGGTGTCTTTGTTTTCCGTTGTCTCATTCCTGTTCTGTCCTGTGAGAATGAAACAGTTAGTTCGTAATACATGTGTGACTATTTCAGAGCTCACTGAAATTGTTAGATTGATTCCTTTATCTGACATATCATGCGACGAGTTATATTATAAAAGCCCCAAAACTAAGGGAAGGGGATTAATGATTAAGTAAAGATAGCTGTAGATTGGGGATTTTTGAATCAAAATCTGTTAGGAAATGTGCTTGTAAGCTCTTATATTTGGCATTTCGGTTGGTTTGGTTTTTCTGTTCTATATTGACCAAACCAAGGGCTTGTTGTTTTTGAGTATGTATATGTTGTATGTGTGATTGGTACTGGTTCAGGATTTTCAAAGATTATGTTTGGTATCTTTGGTGTGTGTGGCATGTGATTCGTTCAATAAGAGATTTAGGATAGTATAAACTTTTAGTAACTATGAAATTAGTGCTATAATGTTGTGTAGATATTTATCAAGTGATTGCATATTATTTAGGTTATGAGGATGATGATTTTTATGGAATGGGAATATTTTCCAGAAGCATAACATGGTGTTGTGTGAACCTCCTAAAGGCTAAAAGTTAATATTTTAGGGTGTGGGAATCGATTAGAACTTAACTTTTTCAATGCCCCAAATGTTAAACACGTATGTGAGATCATTGAAACATAAATTAATACACAATATGATGGTTGGCATGATGGTTATGAATCTATAAAATTTCCAGATTGAAATGGAATGTTGTTCAACAACCTTAAAGAAAAGCATTGACTCACTATAAACATAAGTCTTGGATAATTGTACGTGGTTTATGGTCCTGCCTTGGTTTTAACCGAACCTAAGCCCTGTTTTGTTAAAGTCTTTATCCAATTTTCATAGTCCTATATCCCTATGGAATCTATGTAGTATGTTTCACTTTGACCCAAAAAAAAAATGTAGTGTGTTTCATGCTTAAGGCAACATTATGGGACCTCCTTTATGAATACTATACAAATTCAAAAAAGATATCAATAGTATGATTGGACATGGATATATCACACCCCTTTACTCCACAGGGCACTAGTGCTGGATTATCACCTAGGGGTCGTGATCCGGTAGATGGTCGGACATGGATATATCCTTAGTCAGCAACGTAAGTCGTTAGCAAGATTGATCTATTTTCTATCATAAAGCAATATATCATAAAACATTTCTAACATTTAAAATGGTATTTTTACAATTATTACTAGATTCACTCCTGCTGTTTGTACTGTTCGGCAAATCCTTCCTCTTATTCAAGCGAAATTTGACCATCCATGTTACAGTTGGAAAGTTACTCCTAAGAGTTATAAGCAAATGTGGTTTGAAGGCTGGGTGGTATATCTAATCTGTTATATTTGTATTATCATGTATTATTTCCTTATGATGTTTTTTTTAATTTTTCACTTTTTTATTTCTCAATTATGCAGAGAAAATATAAATGGCTGCCCCAATATGATGATGACGTGAAGAGAATTTGGAATTTTAAATGCCAAGAAATTTTAAGAGGAACGATGAAGAGAATCAGAATTGACTTTTTTCAGAAGCAAGTTAGGCCTAAGTGGATTCCTCACGAAGTGATGAATGAGTTAGAGAGAGTATGGACATTGGATAAATATTTGAGAATTTGTGAGGTAGGAAAGGCCAATCGAGCGTCTAGTAAGGGTGGGACTCAACATAAAGGGGGGAGCATTCCTGTTTCTGAGCATAAAAGGAGGATGGTTAGATTTTATTATCAATTTATTCAATCATTATTTATTCAAAGCTTCATATAATACATCTTTAAATACCTACAGGCTGAACATTTGGGAAGGCAGCCTTCAGTGTTTGAAGTATTCAAAAAGACGCATTATAGTGAGAAAACTGGAGAATTTGCAGACCACCGTGCGGCTGCAACTCATGTAAGCATGTGTTTCATTTTTTTTTACATGACTGTGCGGCTGCTAGTGAATCTTGGAACTCAAAAAAATTTGCGGTGTGGGCTTTTGAGTGAATTTCTAGGCTATATTAGTTGTTGCAAATCTAGAATTTGATAAAATAATCTGGTTAAATTGTTGATTTTGATGCCTCAGACAAATCTGTGTACCTTAGTTTGTGTTTGCTAAAATTGAGCTAATTTTGGGTGAAATCCTCACTTACTTCTCTAATGCTTGCCACTGAATTCGTGCACCAAATTACACTGAAGTTTTGGAAAATGTTAGTTGACTGATGCACTGAGAATTTTCTGCCTCTGTTGAACTTTTATGGTTATTGTTGCCTTTCGAGAGTACTATGTTTATTGCAGATTCTGTGTGATACATTTTGTTGCTCTCTTAAGATCTCTTTTGCTGTCAATTAACATTTTGCTATGCTTAAAGATTGCAGATATTTGCTATGCTATAATTGAGGTTTTTCATTGTGAATTTTCGGTGCAACTTTGAAGAATAATTGTTGTGCTAATGAGGTCTCATTTGCAGTTTTGGGTCAGATTTTGTAATCTGAATCTAATTCAATTCTGCTGAATTTGTTGCCTTTTGAATTGCTAGAATTGTTCCAATCTGAAAGTTGATATTGGCTTGCAGATTAGAGGACTGTGACTTTCTTGATCTAAACATTTTGGAAACTGATATAAAACCTCTCTAAATCTGTCATGGTGTGAAGCTTGAATTTCACTCAGTTTTTGTCAATGAGCATATGACTACACTTTGACAACTGCTTGCTGATATCTAAACTTTGAACCTGATTAAGTGACTACACTTGCTAACTGTTGTGCATTAGTTTCCAACCTGATTTCTGACTTGAATTGTTGAGTTAACTCTTGAACATTTCGCTGAGATGATTGAACAAACTTTTGCATTTTAACTTCATTTGGAAATCTTACTCGTGCATCGAGTGACATCTCATATGCCTTTGTCGTTGAGACATGTTATGCTGCAATAGAATTCTTAGTATCTAATCTGGACTGTTAGAATTTCTAAGCTGAAACTCTTTTTGTTGCACTTGCTACATTGAATTCAATTAAGAGCTGAAACTCTACCAATATGATGGTATTAGGTTTGTGTTGTATGGATAGTTGTCAACCTCTTGCTGGGTAACAAGAAGTTGTGCTACCTTTCTGCTGAATATTAACTAGTGCTGTTGGTTTTCACCCATTAACTAGTGCTGTTGGTTTTTACTATTTCCTTATTTTCAAAATTACTTTATTTCCTAGTACCGGGTGTGATACTACTAGCACCAATTTAAGTTGTTTAAGTTTCAACTTCATGATTAGTTTTGTTGTAATTTCTCCCTTATACTCTCAAAGAGATTGAAACCTTGATCATTTGGTGAAAGAGGCATTAGCATTGCATTGTTGTTATTACCTTTGTGCTGAATATTGACTAGTGTAAAAATAATGTTGCTGATGAGCTTAAGGATTCTTTAAAATGAATATCAGTTACAAACATTACACACACACACACACACACACACATATATACATTTACTAGCGTATCGATGCATAATTTATGTTTCTCAGCAACGTTTTGCTTCTTTATCAGTTTTTCAATCAGTTTTTTTAAAAAATTTTTTTTGGGGTAATTATTTTATGTATTGTCTACAGGATGAATTTTTGAGACGAAAGGCATCAATCACTTCTGAGGGAGGCAGTGTCCAATCTAATGAAGATGAACTCAATTTATGGTTAGAAGTTGCTGGTGGTAAGAACAAGAAAGGCCGAATCTATGGCCTTGGATCTGAAACTCAACATGTTGTCTCCTCTACCTCAACTTGTTCCAACAATTCTTCGTGGGATTTTAACATTCAACAAATGCAAATGAAGATGACACAAATGTCAGAAAATTATGAACAAGTCAAACAAGAGAATGCACAACTTAAACAAGCAACCGATTTTATTATGTCAGCATTGCAAGGAATGGGGATTCAGTTACCCACTTCATCTAACCTTGCCAATCAAGACGCTCCCTCTACCAATGCAACTGAAGACGTTGAGAATGAACGTTAATAATTTTCATTGTTTATGATACGTGTGACTGAGAACATGTATTTTCCCTTTTTGGAATTTGAACTCTGTATTTTGAACTTGTGTGACATTTATCTCTTTGTTTGATATATTAGTTATCTGGAATTTGTTGATTTCTCTAGCTATATGTATAGGCTAATTTTTTAATTTAAGTGTTGCAAAAATGGTAACAAAAATGGTTAAAATCAAAAGGGGAACGTGTTTGTGGGAATTCGGAATTTGCCACGGAATTTTTTGTGGTAAAAATTCCAAATTTCCGTGGGTTTTCTGCCATAGAAAATTCCGTGGCAAAACAGTTTGGCCACGAAATTTTCCGCGGCAAATTTCCGTGGGTTTTTTGCCACGGAAACTTCCGTGGGTAATCTTACCACGGAAAATTCCGAGTCAAATTCCGTGGCACAGTTCCCACGAAACATTCCGTGGCAAAATTCTGTGTCACATTTCCCACGGACGAATTTTCCGTGGCAATTATGCTTTTTCACGGTATTTTCTGGGACGGATCGTGTTCCGTGGGAAATCCGTGACAAATTTTTTTTGCCATGGAATTCTGTGGAAAATTTCCGTGGCAAACAAAATTAGCCACGGAATTCCGTGGCAAATTTCCGTGGCTAATACGGTGTTTTTTTGTAGTGTTGGGGTAAAAAACACAGAAAACTCAACCTCGGAAGATGGAAGACCCTTTGATGTCCTGAAGAACACTTCTGCTCCTTTGATTAAGCAAATCTGGTGATCTCAACCACACACCAAAAAACACCTTTTTAAATCTTCCCACAGGAACATAGATCTGAGCTACCAAGTGATAATCGAATCTAAGAACGTTCAAACAGTCCTCCAACCAAGAGGGCTTGAACGCAGATCTTACAGATCTGTTAATTTCATGAGACAAAAACACCATCACAAAATCCATTACCACAAAAAAGAAAACAAAAGACAGATAAATCTCACCTCCGTAGATCAAATCTGGAGAAGGAGAGGAGAGGACTCGCTACAAGGATGAGAGAATGCCACAACTGACAAAACTTAGAGTGAGAGGACTGCAGATGAAAGATCTGGGCTCCAAACTACAACTCTGACTCTTGTGGTACGAAAATGGGACTCGCCGGCAACTTGTGATGGAAACACAAGCCGCCAGCGAGAGGTGTTGAAGATGGGAGCGCGAGATGTAGAGAGAAGAGGGAGATAGCTTTTTATTTATACACACACATGAAAAGAGATAAATAGATAAATGCCACATGACAAGTGCCCCCTGAACAGATATATTCTTCATCTTTAGGTTGAAATACCGCTAAGTATTATACTAATCTAAGTGACAAAGAAGAAGATTTCCAGAAACCACTATCCTTGCTTCCTCTTCTTCCCTAGAGCTTTCTCGATTTCAACCGAGCTTGAAATCTTTACATAATGATATTTTTTCCCATTATTTTTTGCCACTCAAAGTCGAAAGGATTTAATAAGGAAATGAGTGGACGACCAAGAATGCACTATGAACTACATTGAGCCCGACAAAAGATACTTGTTGGGCTTCAACAAAAGAACGCCTGAAAAAATAGAAGGGAAGCCAATGAGAGTTGGCATAGATGGTAAGAGATCCAAGACTAGACTTTTGGATCGTGGGTTCGATACTCTCTACCATCGCTAGGACTTCTTTGGTAGGCGATCTCGTAAGTCCCCAGTAAGTGCTCATAGAGCCCTGGGCCGTGCCCTGGTCTTGGTGGGGGACTGATGTCGAACCCCTCCAAAACTTTTTTCTATAAAAAAAAAAAAGGGAACTTACTATCACTATTGACATAAATGGGATTATTCATGATTGTGGCATATCGATGAAGGAAATAAGAGAATAGTTATATTTAATGATATTGAAAGCATTTTGGGAAGGGATAGAATATTGTCATTACCAATTTTATATTATTACCAAGTCACTACCACTTATCTACCGTTAGATCATAATTTCATTTACTTTTATCATTTCTCTCTTCTGTTGAGATTCTGATCTACAATGCATATTATCAATGATCAATTAAATATCATTAAACACGATATAGAAAAATCTCTGCAGATTTTTATCAATTCATTAATTATTATTAAAAGTTTGATGAATTTCTAAATTGTCTTTGGAAATTTTTAGAAATCCATTAAATATCATTATAAATTTGATAATTTTGCTTAATAATCTTTAAGTTTTTTAGCTAGAAATTTTGATTACAATGAGATCCATTCATTTTTATATAAGTATGGTAGAAAAAATATTTCTGTAGTAAAAGCAGAAACATTGCCAGCTTCTTAGTAACGCTGTAACATTCCAGAGAAATACCTATTTTATTATTAAATAAACATTCCACTATTCCCTTATTATATTATTCGGTGCACTATCAGGAGACAACTTGCAGATTCTCCACAATTCTTCCATTATTTTTGTAGACCATGTGACTATACCCCATTTGTTTAGCCACCCATATTTGTTTATTATATAATTCCAACACTTTCATATTGTCTTGACGTACTCATTCAGATGCATAAAACACCATGGTCCACTCCAATTCCAATTGATCATCTTCCCTTTCTTATTTTAATATTTTAAAGTGGTCCTACGTGAAACATTTTGCAAGACACCCCATGAGAATTTTATCTTCAGAAGAATAATTGTACATGCTAAACCCCCACTGTCCACGTGAATATCAAAGGATGACAGAACCAAGGGAGCAATAGATGGAATCTCCATACCTCACCTTATCTCCAGCATAATAATGCATATGCTCCACAAATTCTCTTGTGTCCAGCGAATTATGGGCCACGTACCCTCTCATTGGTTATTAAATCTATCTAGGCAGAACCATTTGCATAGTTTGCATCTGCTTATTTTGGCATCTGAGAGAGAGAGAGAGAACGTGAGTCAGAATATCAGTGGCAGAGAAGGCAGAGAGACAGTCCGAGAGTTTAAGTGAACACTGGGGAAAGAGTTTGTATGCCATCAGCAAACTAAGAGCTTGACTAAGGTAAGTTTTGGGACTCTTTCCTATGTGGTTATTATACGTTTGGAATAAAGAGAATTTTAGAATGTTGAAACTCTATTTTTGGAACTAAAACAGAGGTGAATGCATCAGGTTGCTACAGTAATCCCGTTAATGAACAGTGTTTTCACGTGTTACTGTAGCAGTTATTTTTGCTGTTGATGCACCAATGTTTAAGTAAAGCAAATCAAGGGAAAATAATCTCTTTTGAACATGAAATTTTGTGGACATATGGTACACATCCTAAAGTTTAAAATAAGTCAAAGAACACCATAATCCGATGTGTACAATGAGAGTTATGATTTTTCAAAGTTGGTCATAAAGATCTAGAAGTTCCAAGTGGTCAGCGAAGTATATTAATTAAACTGGGAATGATATTGGATTTTATGGCTATTAAAAATATTACTACATGAAAATAGACATGTTAAAGGTCATTTGGGTTTTTGAAACACCCCAAACGGAGTTCTGTGGAATTAATTGTGAATTTATGAAGTTCAGTCACTAATTCTGGAATTTACTGTACAAACCGAAAATAAAAGGAGTTTTCACAAACGATGGACTTCCAATTGAGAATAATGGTTTAGAGATTGTAGAAGTTGGAAAAGACTTATTTCTAGTAAGGAAGCTAGATATTTATTAAAGTAAATATTCATTATTATTGGAGATTTATTTGCATTATTGTTTATTTTAGGGTAATTTTGCCAATTGTACACCGGGAAAACTTACTGATATTTGTGAGCAACTGACAGGTAGTAACCTTAATCTTCATATGCCTTGTGTTACTTTGTATGTTTGATTTTTCCATGATTGTGGACCCGTGTCTCCTGAAAAGGGACATGCGTTTGGGTGCATTCAGAGTGGTCTGGGTTCAGAGCCCGGCTACTGTATCTTTCCTGGCGCCGTGGATCCGGGGCTTGCTTTGTCGAGCAGTCCTGCGTTTGTTTTTAGGACATTTAGTCCTTCCGCAATTAACACTCTACATATGGTATGTTTATTTGTGTTATTGCGCGTTTGATATTGAATGCTGTATGATTTATATTTTTCCATGTTATGGTGACATACATGCATTGCATACACTTGTTATATGAGATTAATGGTTACTCTGGGATTCAAATGTGAATCCCAGACTTTTGTAAGGAATTTGGGAGTGCTTCTGAGCTGGTGCTAGGTGACAAGGGTAAGCGTGCGGAGCAGAATTGAGCTGGAAGTAATTTTAAAATTGGAACTTTATTTTGGACTGCTCGGATGACTGTATTACTAATATTTTGGCCATTGAGTAATTTATCTGGGATGACTGTATGCTAATACCTTGATGATAACCTCCATCTACTGCACTTTAATTTATCAGTATGTTTGTCCAAACGAGAATGTGCTCTGTTGCTTACGCTCTGATACAAGACGTAAATAACCTGGGATTGAACTTTAAGGTAAAAGATTATAAAAAGAAAAAGAGGTTTAAGTTAAGGGCCCACACTACCCGTCACCCGAAAGGGGGAGACCAGTAGGTGTGTTACAATTTTTGGTATCAGAGCCAGGTTTGGACAATACTGATAAATAAAGAAACTGATATTAGTACATTGGTTAATGGAATAGGAATTATTAGCTAGGTTAATTATCATTCCATGGTTATATATGTTGAGATAATAGTTTGTGGGAATAATATATTCTTTCGTTGTATGAAGCTTAATAATGGCAAGAGGGAGAGGACCTGGAAGGCCTAGGCGAGAGCCAGAGGCAGCAATACCTAACCCTCAAAACAATAATAATTTGTTGCAAGAGTTAATAGGGTTGGTCCGAGAGCAAGGGAACCGGATGCAAGAGATGCAAACAGAGATAAATGAGATCAGGGCTCGTCAAAACCAGAGTTCAGAGGAACGTGAGACTGAGGTGGAGAATGGTAACAACACTAACAATAGTAATGATCAGGAAGGGTCTCAGATGGGACAGCAGAATAATGAGGCAACAGTCTACTGGGTATCTGAATTTTGTAAACAACAGCCACCAATTTTTCGGGGCAGACAAGATGCAGCAGAAGATTGGATTCTCCGTCTCGAGAAAATTTTTCAAGTACTAGGGTGCCCAGAAGAAAGGAAGGCAGAATTGGCTATCTATAAGCTTGAAGGAGACGCTGATCGATGGTGGCGCAATATGGAGCTAACTCTACGTGCTCAAAATGTTCCTATTACTTGGGAGCTATTCCAAAGGAAGTTTAATGACCAGTACCATCCTCCTTCCATCCGTATCATTAAGGAATCAGAATTTTTGACTATCAAGCAAGGAGATGGCGAATCTTTTGAAGATTATTATGCTAGATTTACTCGTCTGTCTCGCTACTCCACCTATCATAAGGACCCTAGGGCTGAAAGTAGTTTAGCAGATGTCTTGGTTCGAGGTCTAAAATTTGAGATCAGAGAAAGGCTTATAGCCAGGCAATTTCATGAATTGAGCCAAGCTGCAGAAGAATGCAGGATTGTGGAGCGAAATCTGAGGGAATTATATGCTACCAGGGGACCTACTCCTAACAGTGACACTAATCGTGGAAGCTCTTCCCAGAAAAGGAAAGGGCCATGGAATAAAAACCGTGGCAATGGCAAGAAACCTTCTCGACCTGGTCATCAGAATTATAGGAGACCTGCAGAGCCTCAGTTATGTAATAAGTGTGGTAAGACCCACCTTGGTACTAGTTGCAGTGGGCAGGTAATCTGTTATGCTTGTCATAAGCCTGGACATTATAGTCGTGAGTGCCCTCAGCGAGCTGTTGAGAAGAGGCCCCAAAATCAGGGCCGTGTATTTGCTATGACACGTGATGATGCCCGCAGATCACCTGAGTTAGTTCAAGGTACCATCTTACTCCGTGGTATTATGTTACATGCATTATTTGATTCTGGTGCCAGTCACTCATTTATTGCATATGATTGTGCTAAGCGTATGAACTTGAGCATTTATAAATTACCGTATGATTTGATTGTGTCGACCCCACTCGGAGTCAAATCTAGGACTGCAGATGTATGTTTAAATTGTGTTGTGGTGGTTGATGGATTCGAGTCAACTGTGGACTTGATCTGTCTGCCATTACGGGGTATTGATGTGATTTTGGGATTAAATTGGCTAATAGCCAATAATATTGTATTGGACTTCGGCAATAGAAGGATTATACGTCCTGATCAACAGCAGAGTCACGATGCCAAAACAAGTCTTAGTTTTCTTTCAGCTACGAAGGCGGCGCAATACATTAAACAAGGATGCCAAGGGTATATAGTGTTCTTTTCAGTACAGGCAGAATCAGAACCTTCTCTGGAAGGCATACCAGTGGTGAACGAATTCCCAGACGTGTTCCCTGATGATATCATGGGTTTGCCACCACAGAGAGAAGTAGAGTTTACAATTGAAGTCATGCCCGGTACAGGTCCGATTTCTAAACCACCTTACCGTATGGCACCCAATGAGATGGTTGAATTGAAGAAGCAGATCGAGGAATTGCTGGAAAAGGGATTCATTCGCCCCAGTGTTTCTCCTTGGGGAGCTCCAGTCTTATTCGTGAAAAAGAAGGATGGCAGTTTAAGACTCTGTATTGACTACAGGGAATTGAATAAGGTGACAGTGAAGAATAAGTATCCTCTTCCCAGGATCGATGATTTGTTAGATCAACTATCTGGTTCTAGTATATTTTCAAAAATTGATTTACGTTCGGGCTACCATCAGCTGCGAGTTAAAGCTGAGGATATTCCGAAGACAGCTTTTAGAACCAGGTATGGGCATTACGAGTTTCTGGTGATGCCGTTTGGCTTGACCAATGCTCCTGCTATCTTTATGGATTATATGAACAGAATCTTTCGGCCATATCTGGATCAATTCGTTGTCGTGTTCATTGATGACATATTGATATATTCCAAAAACCGGGAGGAACATGAAAGACATTTGCGACTCGTTTTAAGCATTTTAAGAGAGAAGAAACTCTATGCAAAGCTTAGTAAATGTGAATTTTGGCTAGAAGAGATTAAATTTTTGGGTCATGTGGTTTCAAAATACGGTGTTTCAGTAGACCCTAGTAAAGTGGAAGTAGTACTGAGCTGGAAAAGACCTGAAACTGTCACTGAGATTCGCAGTTTCTTGGGATTAGCCGGGTATTATCGTCGGTTCATACAGAATTTTTCTCGGATAGCATCGCCATTGACGAAGCTCCTGAGAAAGAACCAGTCTTTTGTGTGGGACGATCGTTGTGAGGAGAGCTTCCGGATACTGAAGGAGAGGTTGACGACGGCACCTGTATTAATTATCCCAGATCCGAGTCAGACCTATGTGGTCTACACTGATGCGAGTTTACAAGGATTGGGATGTGTCCTGATGCAGCAGGGCAGAGTTGTAGCGTATGCCTCTCGTCAGTTGAAGCCTCACGAGATGAACTATCCTACACATGATCTGGAGCTTGCGGCGATTGTGTTTGCTTTGAAAATGTGGCGACACTATCTGTACGGTACCATTGTTGAGCTGTACTGCGACCACAAGAGCCTCAAGTATCTGTTTGATCAGAAAGAGCTCAATATGAGGCAACGAAGATGGATTGAGTTGTTAAAAGACTATGACTTGGAGATCAATTACCATCCAGGTAAAGCTAATGTTGTCGCGGATGCGTTAAGCCGAAAGACTGTGCAGGTAGCATCTATGATGATACAAGAGTATAAATTGTTAGAGGATTTCAGAGATTTGAACGTGTCAGGCCAAACCCTTGTAAATAGGAATGCGGATTACAGAGTTCATTTGGCTAATCTCCTTGTTAGTCAAGAGGAGAATAATCTGAGCGCAGAAATAGAAGAAGCACAAAGGCAGGATAAACTAGCAACATCCATTCGAGAGAAAATTACTCGAGGGGAAGCAATAGATTACGATATCTCATCGAACGGTTTGATTCGATTCAAGAAACGAATTTATGTACCGTCTAGTGGTGATTTGAGACAGAAGATTCTAGACGAAGCTCACAAGAGCAGGTACACAATTCATCCAGGCGCAGTCAAGATGTATCATAATTTGAAGTCACAATTTTGGTGGCCTAGAATGAAGAATGAAATATCAGAGTATGTGGCTAGATGTTTGACTTGCCAGAAGGTCAAGATTGAGCATAAACGTCCTCCTGGACTTTTGCAGGGATTAGAAATTCCTGAATGGAAATGGGAGCATATAACTATGGATCTGGTAGTAGGCTTACCCAGGATCAGGCATTTGGATGCAATATGGGTAATAGTTGATCGACTCACTAAGTCCGCACATTTTCTTCCTATCAGTGTCAATTATTCCTCTGAAAAGCTAGCAGACATTTATATTCGGGAAATAATTAGACTTCATGGTACACCTAAGAGTATTATCTCTGACAGAGATCCTCGGTTTACTTCCCGATTCTGGCAAGCGTTACAAGAAGCAATGGGGACAAGGTTAAAACCTAGTACGGCTTATCACCCCCAAACTGATGGACAGTCAGAAAGAACTATCCAAACATTGGAAGATATGTTGAGAGCCTGTGCCTTAGATTTCAAGGGCAGTTGGGATCAACATTTGCATTTAGTCGAGTTTGCCTACAACAACAGTTATCATTCCAGCATACAGATGGCTCCATACGAGGCACTATATGGGAGAAAATGCAGATCACCTATTTGCTGGACAGAGTTGTCGGAGAGGAAGCTGTTCGGACCAGAGCTAGTGAATGAGACGTCTGAGAAGATCAATTTAATCCGAAAAAGACTCCTTGCAGCCCAAAGTAGACAAAAGAGTTATGCAGATAAGAGAAGAAGATCTCTCGAGTTTGAGGTAGGTGATCATGTGTTCTTGAAGATATCTCCTGTTACAGGAGCAGGAAGAGCTATCAAACGCAAAAAGTTAAGTCCTCGTTACATTGGACCTTTTCAGATTTTGGCCAAACGAGGACCAGTAGCTTATCAGTTAGCATTGCCACCTAATTTGAGTAGGTTGCATGATGTTTTCCATGTCTCTCAACTGAAGAAATATCAACCAGATCCGGAGCATGTCCTTGAGTATGAGAATATTGAGGTACAGGATAATCATACGTTCGTAGTAGAGCCTAAAGAGATTATCGATTATCAGGAGAAGCAGCTCAGGCGTAAAAAGATTCCTTCTGTGAAGGTGGTTTGGAAGGGATTATCTCCTAGAGAAGTGACGTGGGAGACAATTGAGGATATGAAGAAGCGATATCCAGAGTTTATGTCTAGGAATATGGAAAATAGAAAAGCAAATTTCGAGGACGAAATTTATTTTACGGGGGGAGAAATGTAACATTCCAGAGAAATACCTATTTTATTATTAAATAAACATTCCACTATTCCCTTATTATATTATTCGGTGCACTATCAGGAGACAACTTGCAGATTCTCCACAATTCTTCCATTATTTTTGTAGACCATGTGACTATACCCCATTTGTTTAGCCACCCATATTTGTTTATTATATAATTCCAACACTTTCATATTGTCTTGACGTACTCATTCAGATGCATAAAACACCATGGTCCACTCCAATTCCAATTGATCATCTTCCCTTTCTTATTTTAATATTTTAAAGTGGTCCTACGTGAAACATTTTGCAAGACACCCCATGAGAATTTTATCTTCAGAAGAATAATTGTACATGCTAAACCCCCACTGTCCACGTGAATATCAAAGGATGACAGAACCAAGGGAGCAATAGATGGAATCTCCATACCTCACCTTATCTCCAGCATAATAATGCATATGCTCCACAAGTTCTCTTGTGTCCAGCGAATTATGGGCCACGTACCCTCTCATTGGTTATTAAATCTATCTAGGCAGAACCATTTGCATAGTTTGCATCTGCTTATTTTGGCATCTGAGAGAGAGAGAGAGAACGTGAGTCAGAATATCAGTGGCAGAGAAGGCAGAGAGACAGTCCGAGAGTTTAAGTGAACACTGGGGAAAGAGTTTGTATGCCATCAGCAAACTAAGAGCTTGACTAAGGTAAGTTTTGGGACTCTTTCCTATGTGGTTATTATACGTTTGGAATAAAGAGAATTTTAGAATGTTGAAACTCTATTTTTGGAACTAAAACAGAGGTGAATGCATCAGGTTGCTACAGTAATCCCGTTAATGAACAGTGTTTTCACGTGTTACTGTAGCAGTTATTTTTGCTGTTGATGCACCAATGTTTAAGTAAAGCAAATCAAGGGAAAATAATCTCTTTTGAACATGAAATTTTGTGGACATATGGTACACATCCTAAAGTTTAAAATAAGTCAAAGAACACCATAATCCGATGTGTACAATGAGAGTTATGATTTTTCAAAGTTGGTCATAAAGATCTAGAAGTTCCAAGTGGTCAGCGAAGTATATTAATTAAACTGGGAATGATATTGGATTTTATGGCTATTAAAAATATTACTACATGAAAATAGACATGTTAAAGGTCATTTGGGTTTTTGAAACACCCCAAACGGAGTTCTGTGGAATTAATTGTGAATTTATGAAGTTCAGTCACTAATTCTGGAATTTACTGTACAAACCGAAAATAAAAGGAGTTTTCACAAACGATGGACTTCCAATTGAGAATAATGGTTTAGAGATTGTAGAAGTTGGAAAAGACTTATTTCTAGTAAGGAAGCTAGATATTTATTAAAGTAAATATTCATTATTATTGGAGATTTATTTGCATTATTGTTTATTTTAGGGTAATTTTGCCAATTGTACACCGGGAAAACTTACTGATATTTGTGAGCAACTGACAGGTAGTAACCTTAATCTTCATATGCCTTGTGTTACTTTGTATGTTTGATTTTTCCATGATTGTGGACCCGTGTCTCCTGAAAAGGGACATGCGTTTGGGTGCATTCAGAGTGGTCTGGGTTCAGAGCCCGGCTACTGTATCTTTCCTGGCGCCGTGGATCCGGGGCTTGCTTTGTCGAGCAGTCCTGCGTTTGTTTTTAGGACATTTAGTCCTTCCGCAATTAACACTCTACATATGGTATGTTTATTTGTGTTATTGCGCGTTTGATATTGAATGCTGTATGATTTATATTTTTCCATGTTATGGTGACATACATGCATTGCATACACTTGTTATATGAGATTAATGGTTACTCTGGGATTCAAATGTGAATCCCAGACTTTTGTAAGGAATTTGGGAGTGCTTCTGAGCTGGTGCTAGGTGACAAGGGTAAGCGTGCGGAGCAGAATTGAGCTGGAAGTAATTTTAAAATTGGAACTTTATTTTGGACTGCTCGGATGACTGTATTACTAATATTTTGGCCATTGAGTAATTTATCTGGGATGACTGTATGCTAATACCTTGATGATAACCTCCATCTACTGCACTTTAATTTATCAGTATGTTTGTCCAAACGAGAATGTGCTCTGTTGCTTACGCTCTGATACAAGACGTAAATAACCTGGGATTGAACTTTAAGGTAAAAGATTATAAAAAGAAAAAGAGGTTTAAGTTAAGGGCCCACACTACCCGTCACCCGAAAGGGGGAGACCAGTAGGTGTGTTACAAACGCAGTGGTATGTGAGCTAGTATTAACTGGCCTCCCTCTCCCATGTCTAGGGTTCGAATCCTGCCCCCTCCCCTACTATGATGTACCAAAAAGGAAAAGTAAAAGCAAAAACTCAATTATGTATTATGAATAATTATGCCTAGAAAATGTCTGATGTCAAGAGCTGAAACATAAGCTATTAGGGAAAAACGGAATTACTATTTGTGAATCAAATCATTATAATTAGGACATAATTAATGGGGATGGAAAAAACAGAATCCTCATTATTTATGGGCATGTAATGCTGGGGGATAATTTCCGCACATATTTTGCCGTTTTTAGAAAGGTTTTTTTTTTTGGATCAAATGGAGAAAGTTATAAAATAAAGAAAATGAGGGATTTAAAAATTATCAAATCATTTCCAAATAAAACTGATTAACCAATCAAATATGAAAAATATAAATACACAGAATTAAAAAATATTATGAAATAATGATTAAAACGGTGTATTTAATGAAGGATGGATCTCACGGTTTTTATAGAACCGAGTATTACCCGTTTTTCTTTTTCTTTTTTTTCCAAGAAAAAAAAATGATTGATTGATGATTATTGACAATTAAGGTTACTGCAAATCCCGTCAAAGCAATGGACTTGGCTTTGGTCTTATACCCCTTACCATCATTTTCCGTCTTTTCCCTTTTTTACCGTTGAATTAAGATCTCAACGGTCTAGATTTACCATCACATTTTACCTTTATTTTTCCTCTTTTTCCCTTGTAATAATATTTTTATTATATAGTAAATTTAGACTGTTGGAATTTTAATCCAACGACAGAAAAGGGAAAAGGACGAAAAAGGATGGTAAGAGGTATAGTACCAAAGCTAAGTCCCAAAGCAATTACTACCTATATAAAATCTTTTTGTCTCATGAATGATCTTTTTGACGCATGAAGTATGATGAGGATACCACTCTGGTCCTATTTATAAGTCCAGTTTAATCAAAAAAATTTGGTCTTATTTATAAGTCTAGTTTTAAGTAATAAATGAGATTGTGACAATTTTACCCATATTAATTGCATCTATGAAGATGAAGGGAGAAGAAACAATTGAAAAATACTCAATTATAAATGAGGGCAAAGTTGAAAATTTACCCCATAATCATTATGTCAACTAACTTTCCTTGATATGTGAGATTTGGTTAAAATAGACTTATAAATAGGATTAGAGTGGTATAAAATTTATATGGCTATTTTGGCCCAAAAAAAAAAAAAACTATTTTAGCAATTTTCTTGGACCACGAGACCATTTTAGCAATTTGGGGCTAACCGCCTAAGTCGGAGCAATAATACATGCTTCCTCTAAAACCCATTAGTTATTGGGCCTTTATTTAATACAGTTAATATTAACTGCGGTGGCTGACATAATGATGAGTTGGCTGCTGACAATCCATACATGTGGAATCCACGTGGACTGTGACCTGTCTTCGTCTTTGTGCAGAATTAAGCCCCAAAAAAAATCTCAGGCAGCAACATCTCCGTCGACGAGGTCCTCCGCTTCCATTCGCCGATCCACCTCTTCACCAAACTCAACCTCATCGCCTCCGAATTCATGAACGCAGATCCCAGGAACCAGCGTCCCTCGTATTCACCTCATAGGATGAAATCCGAGGAATCAAGCCTGCAAGACACCCAGCCGTATTGCAGAATCGTGAGCAACAACGAACAGGCATTTCTCATTGCGTACAGTACTCCCATGAACTGAAATTGCATAGGGATATCAAGGTTCTGCCTTGTATCTAATGTTCTTGAGCAAGCAGTTACAGACTTGGTTCCCCCGTTAGGTACTGATGTCATCGGGAGGATTAAGGCCAAGGTTCATGACTGTTAATGAAAAATGTATGATTTTATCATGCGTTCTGATTTGTTGTTCAAGACTACGTCTATGGTGGTGGGCTTAGCCAGGAGTGGAAGAATCTCTCATGCACGCAAATTGTTTGATGAAATGCCTCATAGAGACTCTATTGCTTGGAATGCCATGATAAGTGGCTATTCTCAATTGGGACTCTACCACGAAGCTTTGTCTCTCTTCAGTGACATGCGAGTCTCCCATTCTAGACCCGATAACTTCTCATTCTCTGCAACGCTGAATGCTTGTGCAGGTGCTTACCATCTTCAAACTGGAACAAGAGTTCATGCTTTGGTTGTTGTTTCAGGGTACTTATGTTATCTTCCTGTGCGTAATTCTCTGGTTGATATGTATGGGAAGTGTTCGAGTCCTGACGATGCAAGAAAAGTTTTTGATGAGATGAGTTGTAGGAATGAAGTGACATGGTGTTCACTTATCTTTGCATATGTAAATTCTGGTATGTTCAGTGTGGCCAATGAACTTTTTCATAAGATGCCTATAAAGGTTGAAATTGGTTGGAATATAATGATTGTGGGATATGCTCAGGTTGGAAAAGTTGAAGCATGTCTACTGATATTTAAAGAAATGTGTGAGAATTTTTATCATCCTGACCAATGTACATTCAGTGCTCTCATGAACGCTTGTGCTCATTCATCATATACTTTATATGGATGCATGATTCATAGTTTCATTGTTAAATCCGGTTGGACCTCAGCTATAGAGGTAATGAACTCAATTTTAAGCTTTTACTCTAAATTAGGTTGTCATGATGATGCTATTAGAGTATTTGAATCCTTTGACGTTGGTGCTTTCAATCAAGTATCTTGGAATGCCATCATCGATGCCCATATGAAAATGGGCAATACCCAGGAAGCTGTTCTTGCTTTCCAGAAAGCTCCAGAAAGGAATATCGTTTCTTGGACTTCTATGATTGCAGGTTATACGAGAAACGGTAATGGCGAACAAGCTCTTCATATGTTTGTAGACATGTTGAGAGACTCATCAATCCAGCTTGATGATCTAGTAGCTGGAGCAGTCCTTCATGCTTGTGCTAACTTAGCAATGCTAGAACAAGGGAAAATGGTCCATAGTCAAATAATCCGATCCGGCTCACATAACTACATCTATGTCGGTAACAGCCTGGTTAACACGTATGCTAAATGTGGGGACTTAGAAAGCTCAAGGCTTGCATTTCACAGCATCATTGAGAAAGATCTGATTTCTTGGAACACTATGTTGTTTGCACTGGGACTCCATGGTAGAGCTAGCGAAGCTCTTCAAATTTATCAGAAAATGGTATCATCTGGTGTAAAACCAGATGAAGTGACCTTCATAGGGATTCTAATGACTTGCAGCCACATGGGACTTATAGACGAGGGCCTCAAGTTTTTTGAATCAATGAGATTAGATTATGGGCTTCCTCATGGAACAGATCATGTAGCTTGCATAATAGACATGCTTGGGAGAAGTGGGTATGTTGCAGAAGCCAGAAAAATTGCCGATAAGTATTCGAAAACCATAACAGATAGGACCAACTCACAGGAAGTTCTGCTTGGTGCTTGCTGTTTTCATGGAGATATAGGAACTGGGATTACAGTGGGAGAAGATTTGAAGAAGTTGGAGCCATTAAAAGAAGATGCTTATGTGTTATTGTCAAATTTGTACTGTGCAAGTGGGAAATGGAAGGAAGCAGAGAAATTGAGGAAGGAAATGGTGGATCAAAGAGTGAAGAAGAAAGTGCCTGGAAGTAGTTGGATTGAAGTGAAAAATGAGGTTGCTGCTTTTGTTTCTGGAAACAATAATAATTCAAATCCTCAAATGGGTGACATTTATAAGATGCTTTATCTTCTTGAATTAGAAATGAGACACCCCTCCCTGGCCTATTCACGTTCTTTTGACTGAAGATTCCAACAACCTTGTCAGAGTTATGACAGAAAGATATTAACAAATTTGTCAGTTGTCGGAGTTATTTTACTTTTCAGAACAAAATAAAAAAGAGAGTTATTTAGCTTCAATTTTTTACTTGGCGAATTCAGAAACCAACTTATTACTAGTATTAGTTTATTGGGAAAGTTCTATTAAGGTCATAAGGGACTTAAAAAATGGCAAAAATGTCCCAGAAAAAATTCTAATGTTAAAAAGGCCTCTGGGAGTTGTTAAAACTCACAGATGAAATTGTTAATTCTCAACTGAAGGAATTGTCAAAAATATCTTTTTGACATTAGAATTCTCTCTGAGATTTTTTTAACGTTTTAAAACTCCCTTAGGCCTAGTTTATTTGTTGAATTGAAACAACAATTGCAAGCTACAATAAAATTTTGTCAGCTGTGGCCACTAAAATAATGGGAAGAGGCTACTCTCTTAATCATTTTTTTCATTTTCTCTTATTAGCACCATCTAGACCATTGATTGGAAAGATAAGAAAGAGGTTAAAGTAGTATTGTGATTGATTGGATGGATATGATTTAGAGATGGTGAGGGATAATGAGAAAGAAATTATGAGATAAACCTAAAATAATGGGGTTGGAAACATAATAATTAGTAGTAGTCCAACAAAATTCAAAGCAATTTTTTCGCCTATAGGCAATAACCAATCAGAAACCTATATTATCAAAATAGATTTGAATTCCATCCCACCACCAGAAAGAGAAGAAAACGTGCTTATAAGGTGATTAGTTTTTATATAAAAAATTATATAAAATCACAAAGTTACAAAAGTATATCACTTATCTTTTTTAGTTAATCATAAAATAATATGACTTAATTTATAAATTCCATTATATGGCTAAGACTCATTCTTATCCAAGTGGAATTCAATTCTTTTAACAGAAATTACCCCAAAATAAATATTTTAAAAAATATTAAATCTAAACTATTAAAATTTTAATCTAATGGCTGAGATGAAAAGTGAGGAAGAAGTGAAAAATGAATGTGTGCTTATAGATGATCAACAGATTAGGTTTTTATTTTTTACCTTTCCAATCCGTTCTTATTCTTTATCCCAAAATTATGTAGTTTTAGGGTAAAAACAAGCTAGGAAGCACTTTCTTAAACAAAAAGTCAACAATTAGTGTAACATATTTTTTAACATTCAAGATATTAAGTGTTATTAAGAAAATATTTTTAAGTGATGAGGGTTAGATACTAGGTGCCACAAAAAAACCATGTTTTAGGGCCTTTAGTGTATTAAAAGTTAATTTGGGGCCGGATACTATTGAAAAAATAGGTTGGGTTCTCTCATTATCATTTTCTCATCATCTCTCATAATCTTTAAGGGCCTGTTTGGGAACATAGGTAATGGACTTATTATCCCATTAGATGGGAGAATAAGTCCATCAATAAAGATTGGAGTGTTTGAGAACATTAAAAAAGTAATGGACTTCAATGCCTAATGGGAGTTTTTTTTTTAAGCTCAATGTGAGTTAGTTATTATCCCATTGAAGTCCGTTGAGTTCAGACCATTTTGCCCCAAAAGAAAAGTGTCTTCTCTCCCATCCTCACGCCAAATTAAGACTTTTTATTTTCTCCTATTCCCTGTTGTTCGAATAAACATCTCACGTCTTTAAACAATTAAAGTTGTTCGACTAAATGTGCATAATTTGTGTGGCACAAGTTAAATATCGCTCAGCCTATTTTTTTTTAGACCATTTTTTTTATTGTGTTGTAATTTATTTAATGGAATTTTGCCATTTTATTTGGTAAATTTATATTTATTTTTGATTTTTTTATCCTAAATTATTACATTTTATACGGCACATATGTGTGTGTGTGAATTTGATTCATGCCCTTTTCAGTCATTTCCCATCTCATCTATCTTTTTTAAAGTTATGCTAAACAAGTTCCCATTACAAACAAAAGCCACTTCTGCTACTGCTATCCCAAACACAAATCACATCAGAAAAAAGTTCATTAAGAAAAGTTCATCAGAAACAAAAATCATTTCTCCCACAGCAATCCCAAACAGGCCCTAAATTATATCCATCCAATCAATCTAAAATATCATATTATTACTTTAATTTTTTTTCTCATATTCCTAAAAAACGATCTAGATGAGGCTGATAAGGGATATAGGAAAAAAAAAATGAAAAGAAAAAATATTCCACAGTATGGATGACCTTTTCCAAAAAAATGGGTTTCCTGCCTTTGTTTTTTTTTTTTAATTGATAGCGGGTGGGAAGAGCACGGAGAGAATCAAAGCAACTAGAGATAAATGGTTTTTTCTATGTTGGTTAAAAAAAAAAAAAAATTCTTAATTTATGAGTAGCAGCAACTAGAGAGAATTATGAAATCTAGTCAAAACAGCATCTTTTGTGTGTCCCTTGCAGAGCAGTCAGTATGATTCCCTCTCTCCGTCTACGATTTGCGGGCCGCTCCTCCTCCTTCTACGGTTACTTAGGTCCGTACAGTTCATTTTCTCTTCCTCTTGAGCTCCTAAAATTGCTTCATCTCTTCACCTATTTGGGATTTCTCACTGAACTGGTTTTAGGGTTTGGCAAAATGTTTTTATTGTTAAGAAATGATTACTCCATTTGTAAATTCATATTGCTAATTCTTCCTTTTCCTCTCCGCAAGAGGGAATTAATGTTCGGGTTGTGCTCGTTCCTTCATTATGATGCTATAACTTCACCTGTTTACCTTCTTCCCCCCCCCCCCCCAAAAAAAAAAAAAAATATTGACTTATAGAGATTCATAAATTCCGGTATCTTCTTTCTTCTGCCGTTTATTTGGGGCATAAAAAACGATTAGTGTTTTTTTTGCCTGCCATTTGATTATTGTTTTTCCCCCCTTTTTACTTATGTTGGTTCGAATATTGAATGCGCTGATCGGGTACTGCGATGAGATTTCTCGCAAGTGACAATGGGGAGGAGACCAAATGAAGTTATTATTCTGTGGTGGCAACCATCAATTGATTATAAACTTTTGCTACCTCTAGCTATTCAAGACAAGCTTCCGGGGTGTGTTTCTCGTTGATGGAGACTTTTAAATGGTCGTCGTCACTGTGTGTGTGTGTGTGTGTGTGTGGTGGATTTCACTCGTGTTTTCTATGTATTTATTGTGTGCTTCAGAGTTTCTGATTGCTTAAAACGGTTGATATTTGGTTTTTGTGCGCAGAGAGAGGGGAAGGTGGTGTTCATTACTAACTCTACAATTGTGCTGCTAGTGTAATAATCTGAAAGATTCAACCTACATATTATGAAAACTTTTTTGTTTGAAAAAGTGTTTGTTTATCCATATACCTATGTTGTTTACATTCTTTTATTATTTTGGCAAGTGCAGGATGTCTTAACTGCAGGCTATACTGAGTCTGCATGCTCAATCTGAATGTGAGCATTGTACATCGTGGGGGATTGGTGGGGAGCTAAGTTATAAGTGCACTCTGCTTTTTAATTTGGACTAGTTTTTCTCAGAGCAATTACAAATTAAATGTAGCTCTCTTCTCAATGCACCTGTCCTGAGCACTCACCATTAGGTTTAAGAATCTTGATTTCTGATGGACTGCAATAGACAAGAGGCCTTAAGGGCCAAGAATGTTGCAGAAAAAAAGATGGAGAACAAAGATTTCACTGGGGCCCGTAAAACTGCTCTTAAGGCTCAGCAACTATTTCCTGATCTGGAGAATATAGCTCAGATGCTTATTGTTTGTGATGTTCATTGCTCTGCAGAGAAGAAATTTTGCAATGAAAAAGACTGGTATGGAATTCTTCAAGTAGAGCAGACAGCTAATGATGCAACAATAAGGAAGCAATACAGGAAGTTTGCTCTCCTACTTCATCCTGATAAGAACAAGTTTGCTGGTGCTGAAGCTGCATTTAAGCTGATAGGGGAAGCTCAGGCAGTGCTTTTGGATAGACAGAAACGTGCTGCACATGATAGAAGCAGAAATTCATATTATCCATCACGAAATATTTATGTGAATGTTGATATTGGGGTGCAAAACCATACCGGGACCAATTTCACAAACTTGAATCCTCAGCAGCATCAATCTGGTCAGTCAGCATCTCAGCAGGGATCTAATGATGGTTCCTCTACATTTTGGACTGTTTGCCCATTTTGTTCTATCAGATTTCAATATTATTTAGAAGTTCTAAATAGATCTCTGCGCTGTCAAAGTTGCAACAGGCCCTTTGTTGCATATGACATGAGTGCACAAGGTACAGTTCCACCAGCCTATTCAAATCCGCAACCTTTTGTGCAGCCAAAAGGTGGTCCGAATCATCAATCATTTAAGGTGGAGGTGGGCGTTGGATCTCAAGGTAAGTCACGTAGTAGAAATGTCAACACACAGCCTTTTGATAAGAAAGTCCGTACTTCCCATATCTCTCGAAAGCTTAATGGAAAACGGCAGAGGGAGAAAGTAGTGGAAATTAGTGAAAGCTCTGACTCCATACGCAGCTCTGATTCTGAAAGTGATATGGCTTCTGATGATATCATTTCTGATGAGGATGTTGTTACTGGTGAAAGAAAAGGTGCCACTTTTAGAGAAGAGAATGCACGTAGATCTGCACGGAAAAAACAGCAGGTTTCCTACAAGGAAAATGCGAGTGATGATGACAGTGATGACATAAACATTTCAAAGAGGGAGAACGGTTTGACTGATGATCTAGAACATCATGAGAAAGAGCTAAAGCAGAAGCATGGTCTTTATCCTGAAGAAACATTACTGAATAGAAAGGGGGAAACTAAGGAGGTGTTGGGAAAAACAGTAGAAGGTTCAAAGACAACTGCTGAAGTTAGTGAGCATTTTAAACCTGATTCAGCCTGCAATGTAACAGAGCAGCCTAATATTATAGTCTGTCCTGATGCAGAGTTTAATGACTTTGATAAGGACAAGAAGAAAGATTGTTTTGCAGCTGGGCAAGTTTGGGCTGTTTATGATACACATGATGGCATGCCTAGATTCTATGCTGTAATTAAAAAAGTTTTCTCCTCTAGGTTCAAGCTGCGGATAACATGGTTTGAACCAGAACCGAGTGATGAGGATGAAATTAATTGGGTAAACAAGCAATTGCCAGTTGCTTGTGGAATGTATGGGCTTAGACACTCTGAAACCACAGAAGATCTTCCCATGTTTTCTCACCGAGTTCTGTGCGAAAAAATTGGAAGTAACACTTTTAAAGTATATCCTAGAAAGGGAGAAACCTGGGCTCTCTATAAAAATTGGGATATCAAATGGTACATGGATGTGGAATCTCATCAGAAGTATGAAATCGAGTTCGCCGAAATCTTGACTGATTATGTTGAAGGTGAGGGTGTATTTATTGCATACCTGGCTAAATTGAAAGGCTTTGTGAGTCTCTTCGCTAGAGTTAAGAAGGAAGGCGCCTACCCAATTAAAATTTCATATGCAGAGTTATTCAGATTTTCTCACAGGGTTCCATCTTTTAAAATGACTGGTCAGGAAAGAGTTGGTGTTCCTGTAGGGTCTTGGGAACTTGATCCTGCGGCTTTGCCTTCAAGTATCGAAGAGGTTGCTGTTCCAAATGATTTGGAGGTGAAGGTTGGTCATTCCCCATCCGATGGTGTGAGTAGAAGATCTTCAGATAGATTGAAGCCCATGATGGCACCTGATGGAGATTTACATGCTTTCCAGGCTAATTCTGAAACAAGCAATTTCGCAAAGAACAATGGTTCAGTTAAGTCTGTTGAAGATTGTAGGGCTCCTTTGCCTACGACCCAAGGTCCTATGGAAGTTCCAGATCCTCAATTCTACAATTTTGATGATGGGAAGTCCCCAGAGAAGTTTCAGGCTGGTCAGATTTGGGCATTTTATAGTGATGAAGATGGCCTGCCTAGATACTATGGTGAGATTATGGAAATCAGAAGGAGCCCAGGTCTTGAATTGCATGTTATGTGGCTTGCTTCCTGCTGGCTACCAGATAACACCATTAGATGGGAAGACAACGACATGCTTATCTCTTGTGGCAGGTTTAAAAGTAAAATTGGGAATTCAAATGTTTATACTGACACCCTCTCCCTTTCACATCAGGTAAGTGTTAATTTTGACGTAGGGAGCAATGAATATTCCATCTTTCCAAGGAAAGGTGAGGTTTGGGCATTATATAGGAAATGGTCACCTAAAATCAAAGGCTCCGATCTGGTAAACTGGGAGTATGATGTAGTGGAAATTCTTGAAGAAAATGCCGCATGGTTTGAAGTTTTATTCATGGAGATAGTTGGTGGATATAATTCAGTTTTCAAGCCGAAAACATGTGATGGATCACCCTTCACCATGAGAGTACCCCAGGCACAGTTGCTGAGGTTCTCCCACCAAATCCCAGAATTCAAACTAACAGAGAAGCATGGCGATCTGAAAGGCTTCTGGGAGCTTGATCCAGGAGCTGTACCCGTCCACTTTTGGACTTCCCAGTAGATTGATTGATTCACTGTGTGACCAGCGAGCAAAAATCTCGAGTCAAACCTTGTGGTATGCCTGGACTCAACACCTTTTTGTAATTAGACAGACAGATTAATACAATATCTTTGTCTATTCAGTGGTAGGTCATGTATAAATTGTATTTAATTTGTTCTGGCAACACGTGAAATGTTTACATTTTGCTATTACTCTAACTGCTTTCTTTAATGAAGTTTGTTTTGCTGGATCTTTGCTGCTTGTTTAGTTTCTGCACCCATACAAATCCAGTTTTTCAGTGTGAATTTGGATGTACATTTGTTGTTCATGCTCTTTAGTATCAGCTATGTTACAATATATGAAAGCATATTCATGCTGCTCAAGACGCTTGTGGTTAGTATGGCAATTGAAAGTTGTCTTCAGAATAATACTAGTGTATAATAAAAGTTAAACGACATTATTAATCGGGTGCGTGTGGGTGGGGTGGTATTAGATACTGTTCAAGGTGACATTATTTTGTTATTAAGACAGTTATTGTCTTGGATGAGTTATTCAACATAAGCAGGTAAAGTCAGAAATACATATTTGTTATTTCATGGCATCTACTTGCTTCCAATTATATATGGCACAATTAAATTAAATCTTGAAGGGCGTAAAGTAAAGGTGTCATTTTGACAATATCGATCCAAACGTCCATTACAAAGCTTGAAAGAGAACAAGTGAGTCCCATAAAAAAAGACCCAAATGTTTGAGTCAATTTCACGGAATTGCTAAATTACTCCATGTTTTAAAGATTAAGTCTATTTTTGTACCCTTTAAAACTTAATTGTGTCAAATGCTCGTGGTGAAAAACTTTATTATTAAAATTGCATGTTAGTTCGAATTTAAATTGTTTGCTACTCCAGATTTGAACTATATATAAATCAATACATCATGTTCCACACCTACAATTTTCTAGATTTTTCTCCAACCCAGTTAGTTTCTTAGAAGCATAAGGCTCCGTTTGGTTTAATTACTAAGTCCTTAAAGATGGTTGGAACTTGGAATGTAATACAATCTTCATTTGCATCCATATGTTATCAAATTGTCTTCTAAATTCTAAATTTTCACATTGTTAAGTTCGATATTATTATTTTGATAGATTGCAAGACAAAATTCAAAATGAGGTCATTTTAAATTGGAAGAGATAAAATAATGTTTTTAGGGAAAATTAGAATAAAAGACCTAAGAAAAATAATAGTTATGAGAAAGGACCTATTGAAATATTAAATTAAAAGGATAATATGATCATATGACAATTATCTCATAAGTATTTTCTTGTTTAATTAAGCTCATTTGTTACTAGAGTTTTGCCCTTGGAACTTATTTAATATTATTGTTTTTGAAATTTATTCTTCAAGAAATTGGTTAAGAATTCGTATGTTTGTTTCTCATGCTTCCTCTAGGGAAATAAAGGATAAGGATTTTTCAAGGGACTAAAAAGCCCTTCATCTAATAGGTTTATATTAACTTCTATCTTATCATATCAACTGAAAAGTGATGAAATCGCTTTATGCTACCAAAATACTAATTGTTGGTAATAAGTTTTGTTTTCATAGCTATTCTCCCAACCATATAAAAGTACTCTACATTTAGATTGTTGAGATTAAATGGGATAGGATATTGTCACTACCAATTTTATGTCACTACCAAGTCACTACCACTTTTATACCGTTAGATCAGAATCTCAACAGGAGAGAGAAATGATAAATGTTGATAAGATTCTGATCCAATGGTGAAAAAGTGATAGTGACTTGGTAGTGACAATATCATATCCCAGATTAAATAACGCTAGTCAGTTGAAACTAAATTTAAAACTATAAATCAACAAAGTATAAAGGAAATACCTAGATATCGTTTGAACTTTGAACTACACTTAAATAAAAATCCCTTGGATGATATTTTAATAATCGATTCCCTTTGGTCATTGCGAGAAAATGCCATCAACAAAAGATGATTTCACTTGAAAATGACGACGACAAAGGAGGAAGAGGCCTAAGAAATAATGTAGAGGCAATTTAGTCTTCTTAATATGGTCATTCTAAATAGTTAGTATTATTTTTATGATCCTTCCTAATTGATATTATTTTTCCTAAGTCATTTGCTCTAATTTTCCCATGTTTTTATTCACTTTTTAATGAAAATTTTAAAAAATCTCAGCACTCTATAAAATTAAGGAGAATAAAAGGAAAATGTACGAGTATTAAAAAATTTCCCAACTTAGATATATAATATTCTTGAACTCATTACACACTGACAGAGAATGAGAATGAACATCCTTAGAAGTTAGAACCTCTGACAGTGAGGGCATTTGGTCTAGTGGTATGATTCTCGCTTTGGGTGCGAGAGGTCCCGAGTTCGATTCTCGGAATGCCCCTTTTATTTATCCTTTTTTCAAAATTGTATTTTTTTTGTTGAGAATTTAGAAAATAAAGATTAATAATTTAGGGGAAAAAAACAGTAAAGCATCCAGCTAAAGTGGCGAGCAAGGGAAGCACTGTATAAGTAAGTATTCATTATTCAAAAGAATTTCGTACGAAACGAGGATGATGGATCAATTTTCCCTCCAAAAATGAGACGTCGGGTCTCGTAGGTCTCTCCGAAGTCCACGCGCCCCCTTCGCCACCGCTTCGCCACGATCATTCTGCGCTGGATTACCCTAACTCGTCTGTCATCTTCGATTCTTGATATATGCTTTTTTTTTTTTAGTTCATTCAGTGCAACAAGGTTCACTTCTTTGTTAGGGTTACTGCTAACATCACATGCTTGTGTTTATCCGCCAATAAATCACAATGGGTTCTTGTGGCAGTGGTGATACTGATAGTATAACCACGTCAATCGACACGAATGAAGCTGCAAATGTTAATCTTGATGATACTGTGCCTTTTGATAGCCAATTATCGCCATCTTCGGTTTCTGGTGAGTGTTTTCCTTTCTTTACACTTTCCCTATTCATAATCTTCCATTCTATGGTCGGGATGCTATTAAAGCGCGCTTTTCCCCCCCTTATGAAGTAGTTATTTCACTTGACAAGTCTTGATATTGGTTGTTTGTTATCACGGTTTTAAAGTCTTCTAATGCTTTGATTGTTTAGTGTCAAGCTCCTCAGTGTCTGTTTGTTCCACTGGTTCTCATTTTTGCTGTAATGCTGTGTCGTGACTCACTTATTAGTGATTTAGATAAATTTCTAGCTTTTTTCAAATTGGACTCATTTTTTAATGGGGTTTTTTAATTATTGAAACTTAGGTGAAAACGAGGATATTGGGATGGATAACGACTGGAGGTATCTTGAAAACACAGTTCCTTTTGATTATGACGCTCCAGTTGATGATGATGCATTAGAAACCCAGCCAGTAGATCTTGCTGGTGAAACTCAAGCCTTGAGTATTGCTGGCGAAACTGAAGCCTTGAATACTGCTGGTGAAACTCAAGTTTTGGATGACATTGATGACAAGGAGGATAATAACACCCAGTTATTGGACGAGATCGATGAAGAAGTTTCCATTGACAGTCACAGTGACAGAACAGATGGAACAGGCATTTTGGAGAACGTATATGAATCCTTGTCTGATCATCCTCAATGCATAGTTGGGGCACAATCAGCAGATTACAAGCAGATTTCATGTGAACCTCTTAGTAGAGAGAAGAAACTATTGGAGAAGATTGATCCCGTCATCAATCAACAGATCAGTTCAGGTGATTCATTTATTAACCGTTTGGCTGTAACATTATTTGGGCATTAAATAGTTTATATGTTAAATCCTGAGACTTATTCTACTTGCTTTATCATGGATTTTAGTGTGAGGCTTCAATAGAATTTTGCAAAGAGGAAAGGAGGAAGACAAGTGTTTCTATTTTCTTGTGCATTTTTTACCAAGTTACAACTGACTTGATGATTATGATATCTCTATTCTTCATTTTTCTTCATTTGTTTGTGACTACTTTCATGGGAGAGTATTGTCCTTGATTGATCTTTTTCTAAAGGTGTTTTATTTATACTTGACTGATATGCGTTTTTTGTCATTTTCATCAGAGGATGAAATGTAATTTGAGGTTGGAATAATATGGTGAATTTCTAGTCCATAATTCTTTACAATAATCATTCACAGATTCTTCTCCTTCTCCTCTTCCTCCTTCTTGTTTTTTTCCTTTCTTTTTCTCTTTGTTTCTTGTAAAATTTTATTCCATGGTGCTTAGGTTATATGCCTCCACGGTTTACTTCTGTCCGTATTGAATCTTTGCGGGAAGCTGCTTGCAATATGAATTTGAAACATAACAAGGATAGGACCAATCCTGTCATGGGTACGAGTCAGGCCCAGGAGCCAAATTCTTTGAAGAACAATGAGGAACCACGGTTTACTTCCATCTGTATTGAATCTTTGTGGGAAACTGCTCGGAAAATGGATCTGAAAAACAAGGATGGGACCAATCCTGTTACTGGTGTGAGTCAGGCCCAAGAGCTGCTTTCTGTAAAGAACAACGAGGAACCTTTTCTTGGATGCACAGAGAAAACTACGGAATATGATCATGGGGAATATGGAGGGAAAGCAAATGGAGATTTTCATAAAGATAAATCCAGAATTGCCAGCTCAGTAGTGAGAAAGCTATTCAACGATGATTTGCCTGCTGAAAAGGAAGGATGTTCTTATAACAGCAATGATGTTGATGGAGAAGAAAGCTTGACTAAGCTGTCTGTTTATGATGATGAGTTGGCTGGACTAAGCTATGTTAACTCTCAAGAACCTGGAGAGTTAACACAGGCAGCTGCTCTTGATGTTGTTGATAAATTACTTAAAGACAATGATGTTCTGGAGTTTGATCAAGAAGATAACTTAGTTAATAGTGTTCAAGAAAGCAAAAAAAGTCTTCCCGGTTTAAAAGGGCAACAAAGTTTGGCCAAGAGAGTCAATGGTAGTGGCAATGTGGGAAAAACTGGAGTTTATGACTGGGATAACAGCCGTGAGGATGATGGTGGGGGAGATATATTTCTCAGGAGAAAGGATGAGTTTTTGGAGGGCGCGATGCCCAGGCGGAAATCCTTGCCAGCAGTCCGGAAAATTAAAGCTAGCAGACCTGATGACAGCTATAATAACAGAACGAGGGAAGTTCAATCTGATTCAAGAATATTGTTGCATAATCGAAAAGTAAGGGATGACACTGTAATAGATGCAGCAAAAGAATCAAAAAGAAATCTTATCAGCGACCTGGATGAACTGTTTAACATCAACTACTCAGGACCACAGTTGGAACCTAATGCTACTGCAGCTGATGCACAGGGAATGTTAGATGTAGGTTTAAATACTCAAATGGCTGCTGAAGCAATGGAAGCCTTGGGTAACTGTGAGGGCAGTGATGATCATGTTGCTAATGAAGCTGCTAGAAGTAGTCTAGCAGATCAACCCAATGACTCTTGTCCAGGAACAAGGAGGGCAATTACTTCAAAGAAATGTTCAGAAACAAATGTCAGGACTCGGAGACGTGTTAAATCAGATTTGCAAAACTCAAGTTTATTGAAAGCACATAATGAAGAATCCAGGGAGCAATGCAAAACGAACAATTTGATGAAAAGATCAAAGAGAAGCATGATAAATGTGGAATACCACGTAATCCCTGATGCTAGTGAAATCATTAGTAAAGGTCAAAGAAAGTCTGCTGGGACTTCTAAACGACACAAGGGTAATCAATTACTTGATTCCAATGGCAGTAAGGGAGAAAATGGAGGGAGCTTCGTCAACAAAAGGAATTTACAGAGTCCAGTTTTTAATTTTTCACCAGTTGCTCATAGAACTAGACGATCCTTGGTTTCAAATAAACTGAAGCCTGATAGACCATCTGGAAGTCATACAGAAGAGCATGGGAGGGTTGACTCCCCAGAGGAAAAAAATAGTGCTGGCTTCCAGACATCTAAGACTTTAGATCCTAAGTCTAAAAGGGATGCCTTGGACCGTCCAAGGAGATCTCTTAGGAAGTTGTCTAGTCATGAAGGATCAGAGAGATTAGTTTGTTCCTCTAATTTGACTGTGCAGTCTAAAGATGTTGGGCGATCAGCTGCTAAAATGAGAAAAATGAGGACAGATGATTCACCAAGAGGGAGTTGTAAGTCGTCTGACTTGACATCTGCAACACCAGAAAAATGTAGAACTCCTGTAAATGAGGCATCACCTGTTTGTATGGGTGATAATTATTACAAACAGTCATGCAATAGGGATCTCCGTAGGGAGCTCTGCAGCTTAAGTGCTACCGGACTTGAATTTACACCATCTAAGGATTCAAGGAAGAGAAGGGATATGACTGATGTTCGAATTCTCTACAGTCAACACCTGAATGAAGATGTAATTAAGCATCAAAAGAAGGTAACGTCTGGCTTTTCTCAAAATCTCATGTGCAAATACAGGCAACCCTAAATCTGATTTTAGTTATATCTTGATTCCTGATCTTATTACAGATTTTAGCACGACTTGGATTTTCTGTGGTAACTTCCATTCTAGATGCGACTCACTTCATTGCTGATCAATTTGTGCGTACAAGGAATATGCTAGAGGCTATTGCTTCTGGCAAACCAGTGGTTACCCATTTATGGATTGAGAGCTGTGGACAAACTAATTGTTTAATTGATGAGAAAAATTACATATTGAGGGATGCCAAAAAGGAAAAGGAGTTTGGCTTCAGTTTGCCAGTGTCATTGGCATGTGCAACTCGGCATCCACTTTTAGCGGTATATATATAAACTTGGTTTTGTGTGTGTGTGTGTGTGAACACAAACTCGTTAATTTTCTGTCTGGCTTATGATCAAGAATGATACTGTGTGTAGGGGCGCAGAGTATTGATCACCCCGAATACTAAACCTAGTAAAGAGACTGTTTCACATTTAGTCAAGGCAGTTCAGGGCCAGGTATGCAACCCTCTTGCTGTGTATTTCCTCAAGTGTGATGGATAACTCAAAATGGAAAAGTTTTTACTATCAATGTTGAGTGGGTTGGTGTTGGGAGCTTACACCCCCCCCCCCCCCAAAAAAAAAAAAATCACTAAAGTTAAATCCATTTTGCTAAATCCATCTAGGGATATATTTGTTAATATTGATTTGCAAAAGCTGATTACTTGTCAACATGCCCTTAGGCTATAGAGAGAATTGGCAGATCTGTGGTGAAAGATGATAAGACTCAAGATGATCTACTGATCCTGTCTTGTGAAGATGATTATGCCTTATGTGTGCCTTTTCTTGAAAAAGGTTGGAGTCTCTGTTCTTAATCTTCAATCATATCATTATCGTGTGATTCATGTCCACACTAGTTAAGAAAACCATGTTTATAACCTACAGGGACAGCGGTATACAGTTCGGAGCTATTACTAAATGGAATAGTCACTCAGAAGCTGGAGTATGAAAGGTTGGATTTTCTTTTCATCTTCCCTCACTGATGATATTTCCATGACGTTGTATAGACAATTCCTTACAGAGGACATTTCTGGTCTCTTCATAGTAAATTATTATTCTTCTACAATTCTTTTTAGTCATGTACCCACATAATGGTTTTAATTGATCTCTGTTTACTTTTAAGGACCATCCATATAACGCTTTCACTTGTCACGTTTTTTTTTTTTAAGAAAAGAAAAAATTAGAAAACTTCATGGCATACACAAATATAGTATGCTTAGTTTTTTTGCGTTTTTTGCATTGGGATTGAAAAGTGATAGTTTGCTAGAAGCTAAGATGGTGTTTCAGTGATGAGCATTTTTGTGTTGCAGGCATCGTCTTTTTGCAGACAATGTGAAGAAAACCCGTTCCACCATATGGTTAAAAGATGGTGGAACATACCGTGCTGTGAATAAATGTTAATAAACTTGTCTGTTTCCCCTTTTTTTCCCCAGAATTTTCCTTTATGATCTGTTTTAGTTTTTAGGTCTCTTGTATTATATCTTTTCTAATATAGAGAGGTGCCTGCCATTTGTGTTGTACGCACTTTTTTTTTTTCTTTTCAATACGCATCTAGTATCCTGGCCTACTTCTTTTTAACTCAAAGAACTTGTTGGGGCTAGATTAATCCAGATTCGTCCTGAGTCGATCTCTCTAGTCGGAGAAAAGAGCTATCAATACCACCTGCTTTCATTCAGTCTCGAATTGAGGACCTATTTAAGGGAGAACGATCACGTGGGTGTTGGTTGTGCATGTTTTAGTTGTACAGAAAATGCTTCTCCAGTCTGCCACTTTGGTTCCTGCTGTCTCATTTGCGTCTAAAATAAGAAGTTTGGATAATCTTTATAATTTCAATACATGATTATTTTATTTCTCATTGAAATTTAGATTGGGATGTACATCTTTATTATGTTTTTTTTTTTGAATTTCTTTAATAGGTTTTTAAGGGCGTGCTTCCTAATGTTTCTTACAAGTGGGTTCTAGAGAAATAGTTATCTAATTCAGAATTCCAGTAAAAGAATAGAACTCTGAAAAAAATAGGCATGACCAAAGTTTCTAGTCCAGAGAATAAAATACTTGGGGAAAAAATGAGCGCAATCTAGTTTGTTCTTGGAAAAATTGCATTTAGATCCCTGACAAGAGAAATTATGACAAAACAGTTTCTTGAAATCTTAAAATTGCATATAAATTCCAATTTCATTGATAAGTCCATGGGTTCTATACTGACAAATGTATGGGTGTTACATTGAAAAACCTTCAAGTGTCCATTGACAAATCCATAAACATTTGACAATAAAAGTTTCATGGGACTTAAATGTAATTTTGAGATTTTAGGAAACTATTTTATCATATTTTCTCTTACATGAGAGCTAAATGCAATTTTCCATTTATTCTACCAGCACACATGTTTGAACATTTGTATCCATTATAGACATATAGTTTTCATTTTAATCATTTAAATTTAATCTGAACAACTTTTAATCTTATTATTTATTTTATATCATTAATTTGAATCGTGATTATTTGATAATTTAATGGTTTAAAGCTTGCAATTATTTTACATCCTACTTTTTTAGGGAAAAAATAATTTTTAATTGAAAAATAATAAAATTCTGCATTATTTAAATCAAATTGAGTAAAATATATAGATTTTCCCTTAATTTAGTTGAATTAATTAGATCTCCTATTCTCTGTATGTTAGCCTTATTTTAAATTCAATTAAATATTTTATTCAAGGAGCTGGACTCTCAACTCTCTCCCTCTTGACCGCCAACCATTAGGGTTTCTCTCTCGCCAACAGCATCCTTGCCACTGGTGAGCCCCAACTCAAACTATAGCCTTTTTAGAGAAGAAGATCGGAGCCCGAAGAACCAAAAGAAAGTAGCGCCGGTGAAAGTTGGCACTATGATTCTCAAACCGGAACAGCAACCCACGGCGGTGAGCCTCTTTCTTCATCAGCACCAGCCTTTTGTGTGTGGCTGTGATGATCTCTTGCCTCAAGGGTGATTTTTTCCTCTCCCTCTCTAGATCTGTCTTGAGACGGTAGGAGCTACTGTTACAGTGTTTTCCTCACCGGCGGAGGGGACGTCTGTCCTTTTCTACTGCTTTTGTGGTTTTATGTGTTTCTATTGTTTTTGTGGTTTTGGGTTTTACTAGTAGTGTTTTCTGTTTTAGCTTGGATTCACGATTTTGGGGGAAAGGTTTTATCGATGATCGCTACTGCTATATGTTTTTTCTTAGGAGATGACCATTGTTGGGTTTGTTTGATGGTAGTGAATCCAAAACGTTAGTGTTGCCAAAATTTGTTCGGTGGGTGGTCAACATCACCATATTTGCTTCAATGGAGGAGCAAAAAAGTATTCTTCAGGACATCATTTGTCTTTTTTTTTTTTTTTTTGAAGTTGGGTTCTCTCTGTTCTTTACCCCAAGTTGGGGCAATTATGTAGTTGATCAATTTGCAGCTTATCCTTATAAGGAAGTGTGTCCAATAGGGTGGGTTTTGTAACCAACACCTTCTTTTATGTGACATTGTGACCTCTAACCTTGGATGTCTAGGAAGCTGGTGCAGTCACTGATGTTACTTTTATTCCCATCTTTTTTTTTGATACAGCCAATTGGGGGAGGGGGAGGCAGGGCTCGAACCCTGGACAAAGGGGAAGGCCAGCTCCTAAGGTTGACCCTAGTGTTATTACGCTACGAGGCGTTTGGCTTATTCCCATCTTTTTACTGATGATTAGTTTTCTTTAAATTTGGTTTGTTTTTGTTGTATTTGTTAGTTTTCCTGTTTTGGTTTGTTTTCGATTAGTATAATAGCCTATGTAACTCTTGATATAAGTACTAATATAAATACTTTTTGAGCAAAAAAGGAAAAAAAATTAAAGATTTTGTTAAAAGATTCTATTATTCTAATTTCTTAATTAAAATAATTTTATACCACTAATTTGTCCTTGTACGCGGGAATATACATTGATCTCAATCAAAAAGAGCATTTTCACACTGTCACATCAATTAATTAAACAATGTTCTCCTTTTTCTAAGACGTCTCCCAATTACTAAAATTATTATTTTTTTGCTCGGAAATTTACTAAAATTATTGAAAATGAAAATGCTTTGACCCTTTTGGAATCATGATAAGATAACTCCACTTATTTTGGTCGGCTTTGTTGGATTGGACCCAAACCAGAAGACTATTAGTGGTCCAGCTTCATCCACACTTCCACTCTATAGTACGGCTAATTTCTAATATTACATTATTAAAAATAAAATCATTGGGCCAACTGGTGTTGGTCCTAGCAGAACGAGTGTTTTTTTTTTTTTTTTGCATTCGGTGTTCTAGGGCATACCATCTTACAGGCACATCAACGGTCCCAGACTAATCCAAACTGAGACTGGGTTGGCCCCTTTTGGGGGGAAGCCTCTACCACCTACACACGTCTAGTAAAATGAGTTTTAGTCCCTTACTTATGAGATCTATAGTTTGAAATCACGTAAATGTGAAAAATACTCTTTACGCACACGTACGCACACAGATAAGAAGGGTTGAAATTTTGTAGCGTTGTTTCTAGGATTTGAAGTCATGACTTGTAAGTCATATAGCAATAACATTACCGCTGTGATTAGACGGGTTGGAATTTCATGGATAAAAATAAGAGAAGTTAGAATTTTGTAGCGGCTGATTTTAGAATTTGAACAAATAATTTGTAAGTCATATAGCATAGCAACAACATTACCATTACGATTAGATGGGTTGAAATTTCATGGATAAAAATAAGAAAGGTTGAAATTTTGTAGCGGTTATTTCTAAAATTTGAACCGATAACTTGTAAGTCATATAGCAACAACATCACCGTTGCGACTAGACGAGTTGGAAATTCATGGATAAAAATAATTATTTTAAAACCCACTTTTAATTAATCCTAAAAAGTTCGAATCAGGTCCTTTGTTAATCAAAATACTCAAATCTAATTAAATAGGATCATTTATAAAATAAAAGTGGAAGCACTAAATTATGTTTAGTTGTCAACATCATATAAGCTTACGATTACGTGTGGAAACCATACCAACTTTAAATGACATTAGAAAAACACCAAAGCACAAAGTGCATTTGTCAACAATCTCACTTGAGTTCTTGCCTCATTTATCACTTTCCTCATTCTGTGGTGCAGAATGCTTCATTTTTCAACTCCAACCAAACAGGTTCCTAAATTAATGGTGAGAACAAAACAATGTCAAATAATATATATATATATATATATATAATCAAATTTTTGCTTTGATAACAGTGATTTATACCTGGATGTTTGATTTACTTATGAATTAGTGACTTTTTATTTAAATATTACTTTGTTCATATTATATATGAATATTTATATATTTTAATAATGATTGGATTGACTGTGTTTGAACCACAGCCTCAATAGTGTAATATTCCGTCTAGTTATTCTTATAATTTTTATATTTTATATTGATGGTATCCATTTCGTTCTTAGAACTAATATAAGATTTAAATTTTATTGACATATATCAATATCTAATTTTTTGAACAAAAATTTTAAACCTCACTTAAGACAGAATAAATTATAAAATCCTCTCGAGTCATTATAAAATCTTACGAAGTTCATTATTTTCATCATATACACAATCATTTAAAATAGAGGATAGGCCTAAGCTTTTAATAAGAACATCAGAAGAGTTCACATTTGTAGATAAATGCTGATTCGTACTGAATATTCATACTCCTGGGTTCTATTGACAAAACTTAAGGCTTGCTTGAATATGAGTTTTTTTTTTTTTTTTTTTTGAAAAAACATACAAATATAGCTAAACTCTTGCGACTTTGTAGATATTTCATCGCATATATTGATATCTGTAAATACTGGTATTCCTATTGATAAACATTCATTTTCAACTTGCACAACTCACATGTCTACGTTACTTCACAAGATTTACCATATCACTAAGTTCTTTACATTGTGGGTGAGACTGAGAACTAAAATAATTTTCTGTAATTTCTTTTATGACATTGACATGACCTCTAGAGCCTCTCTTTTCTGTCCAAGTATATTGAATATTGTCGCTGCTATGTGAGATGGTGTAAGACCAGCTAAACCCAATTGGTCAGAAGGTGATCCGTGGTCTATATACTGATCTGGAAGAACCATTGGCCTCCACTGCACAAATTTCACATACAATGCATGTCAGTTTTCATCATTTAGTGGACAAAGTTCTTCCAAGAAACTTTAGATTTTGGATTTTTTGTTTTACCTTCAATTTCCCATCAAGGAGGCCATCAAGTGCCATGAACTGTGCAACATGGGACCCAAATCCTCCAATAGACCCTTCTTCTACGGTGATCAAGACCTCGTGTGACTTTGCTAGCCTGCGAATCAGGGAGTGATCCAGTGGCTTGCAGAATCGTGCATCTGCAACTGTTACTCGCAAGCCATGGTGCTCCACTACGGAAGCTGCAGCTAAACAGCTCTGAACAGCAATTCCATAGCCCAGTAGGGCCACTCTTTCCCCATCAATCAGTACCCTTCCTCTTCCAACCTGTCAATGTATCATGACATAAACACTAGGTTGATTTGCATGATTATTCCTCATATTTTCCTAAATGTTATGAAATAAAGCCATGACTCTAACTTGCCTCTAAAGGAATGCCTTTGTTCCCTGGTGGTAAATCAACACCAATGCCATTTCCCCTTGGGTATCGGAAGCAACTAGGGCGATCGTCGATCGCAGCAGCAGTGGCAACCATGTGGAAAAGCTCAGCTTCATCAGAAGGGGCCATCACCACCATATTAGGGAGGCAGGCCATAAAAGTTACATCAAAAGCACCACAATGTGTGGGACCATCTGCTCCAACTAGTCCAGCTCTATCCATTGCAAATTTTACTGGCAGTTTCTGCAAATCCACATCATGGACCACCTATGGAACAGAACATACAACTTACTCTTTGTGATGGGTGATTCCAAAGAATTGGTGAAGGTGATGGAGTTATAGAAAGAAAAGAAATTAACAATTTGTAATCCTACCTGGTCGTAAGCCCTTTGCATGAACGATGAGTAAATTGCACAGAAAGGCTTGAGGCCTTCACAAGCCAGACCTGCAGCAAAAGTAACAGCATGCTGTTCTGCAATTCCCACGTCAAAGCACCTTGTTGGGAAACGGCGAAGGAAGAGGTTCATGCCAGTTCCACCTCCCATTGCAGCGTGGATTGCAACAATGTTTTTGTCAGCTTCTGCTTCTGAAATCAAAGCCTCTGCAAAGTATGTTGTGTAAGACTGGGTGGGAGCCTTAGCTTTGAATTGCTGGCCAGTAGCTGGATCAAACTTAGTAACTCCTGCAAAAATCAAAATCAAACCAAGTCAGACACCGGAGATACATTTAGTAAGCCAATGCTTTTGTGCTGTGAAATAATTGTGGCACCCATTTATTTTTACTTCTTTTTTTCCTGCTTCTCAGAGTGTAGTGATGGGCAGTAGTTATGCAACATAACAGGTGCAGTTTTTACAGATGCAAAGTATAGTAGTAAGGTATTTGGTACACTCAAATGGCTAAATGACCAGCACTTGATAGATATATTCAATACTTTGATGTAAATGAAATTGTGAAGAAATTTGTGGGGCCACTTTTTACCATGGTATTTGTCTGCTGCTTTTTCTGCATATGGGTATCCACGGCCTTTCTCAGTGACCACGTGGATCAGGACAGGACCACTTGTTTTAGTACTTTTAACTTCTTTGAGAATCGCAACAAGATCATCTATATTATGACCATCAACAGGACCGATATAGTAGAGTCCAAGCTCTTCAAATAGTGTTGATCCAGAACCACCGATCATACCCCGAGCGTACTCATCAACTTTTGCAGCCAACTCATGCATAGGGCCACCAATTTGTTTAGTTACTCCCTGCAATGATGTCATTTTGTACAGAATTAATTTTAATTAGACTTAAAAGAAGTGTTTACCTATCACCAAATATACTCAAACTCAAAATCTAATACTCACCTTGGCAACCTCTCTCAATTCTCTCAGAGGCCTGTTTGACTGCAACCTACTGAGAGCACTACTTAAAGCCCCAACTGGTGGTATAGGACCATCAAGAGTAGCAGTTGGTAAAGAGACCTGTTTGTTGTCATTAAGAATAACAATCATGTCAGAATCGAGATACCCAGCATTGTTCATGGCTTCATAGGCTTGCCCTGCTGTCATAGCACCATCTCCTATTACGGCAACCACATGATTTTTCCCTCCCTTCAGGTCCCTCCCAACAGCCATGCCTGGTTGATTAATGAGAATTCAGTAAAGCCAAACCACAAAAGAGAAAGAGGAATTGCAGCATCATAAATCATTAAATAAAAATTGCAATTTCAATTTCTGGACCTATACCAATAATTGCTAGTTATATCCGGGAGACACCTAGACACGAATGAGTTGAATTGAATTCCAGAATCAAACATTTTCAATCCTCTAGATGATAAACAAGGTGTGGCAATATTTATAAATGTCTTAGGAAACTTAGAACAGGTATAATTCCATAAACATGACGATAAGCACAACCTTTAATTGATATAAACATGCTATAAACTGGAAGAATAGAGCCCATGAGTCTTTTGATTCAAAAAAAAAAAAAAAAAATTGTTTCAGTTCATTAATCTTCAACTTATGACAAAAAATAAATCAATACATAAAGCTCCCAAACTCATAGCAGAGAAAGAGCTACCTAGTCCTGCCGATATAGTAGTTGAGCTGTGACCGGTGCCAAAGCAATCATATTCACTCTCAGAACGTTTAGTAAACCCACATAATCCATCCGTCTGTCTCATCGTGTGCATCATATTCCTCCTACCAGTGAGTATCTTATGTGGATACGACTGCAAAATTTACAAAAAATTAACTAGTTCATAATAAAGGCCATCATCTCCCCGCCAACAAAAGCAACCAAACAACATATCAAACCCAACCTGATGACCAACATCCCACAAGATTTTGTCTTTTGGAGCATTAAAGACGTAGTGGAGAGCAACAGTGAGCTCTACAACCCCAAGGCTTGAACCCAGATGGCCCCCAGTTTTAGAAACGTTGAAAATAACATCAGAGCGCACCTCATCAGCAAGTTGTTTTAGCTCCTGCGCCAATATTGAGATCAGAATCCAAAAGAAACATAATCTTAATTTTCTTTTTAAGTATCTATCTTCATAGTATTCCTATAAGCTTTCACTTTATTATTAACGTACCTTGGTAGAGAGATTTTTCATGTGTATTGGATAGTTTATGGTGTCCAATAGTGGAGTTGGTGGTCTCTGGGAAGCATACTCTTCTCTTTCTGATAGCGATGCATAAACCCGAGCTGGCCTTTTCTTGACCTATACATATTGAATCAGGACAAAAACCAAGTCAATATCAATTTCCACATTAAAGAAAAACAAAAAATGATAAGCGAAATTACACAAACCAAAAGAAACAGAAAAATACCGAGCGAGATTATTCAAATTCAAACTCCGAAACAGAAATCGAAGCGAGAAAGAAATGAGCAAAATTCAAACCCGTATTCCTTCATTGATGCACAGATGAGTTATTTCGCTCGTAATGAACTTTTCAGAAGGTTAAACAAACCTGAATGCGCCTGTGCAAAGATTGCGAGAACAGATCTACTCCGCGTTGAGAGTGAGTCGAACTCGAACGTAGAAGCGATCTTTGAGGAAATGAGAATGTAGAGAGAGCCATGAAAAATAAATAAATAAAAAAACCGGCAGGAAAAGCACACCGAGAAAGATCTTGAAGATGAGAGAAAATGAATCAAAGGAAGAAGCGAGATAAAACAGAGTATAAATCCGGCTCAATGAAGAGAAACAGAGAAAGAAAAAGAGGAGGAGAGTGGAAATGGAGGGAAGTTAGAAAGCGAGAGAGGAGAGTGAACAATGACGAAGAGAGATGAATAAATAAGTAAGCAGAAGTGGAGCGATACTGCGTTTGTTACAGGGACGATCTTCTTACATTGAATGAATCGGTGTTTGCGAGGCGTTCAGCCATTGGGCCACGTCACGCGATATCACTAACGGATAGATTCAAGGATAAATGTGGAAGACTAGGCACTTTTATTGATTTCTTTTTCTTTTTCTGATCAAAGTTATTGATTTCTTTTTCAGAATATTTAAATTATATGAAGTTTTTATATATTTAAGCGTCCAACACCAAGTATTTCTTTTAGACGCAAAAATACACATGTAGGTATAAAATAAGTGTAAAAGTCCCAGCACCGTTAAATAATAATAATAATAATAATAATAATAATCTCGCCATCCTCCCTCCCACTCAAACTCAGGTTCATCCTATTCACCTCCAGATTCATAGTCAACCAACATTAAGAAGAAGTTAAACTAAAAATCAAGTAAGAAAATGTGAGAAGACCAAGCATAAAATCATCTTGTTGTTTCAATAACAACTCATTGCAACTTAAGCTTAAGTTCACACACCATCTGAAAAAGTTTCTTGTAACCATTCCAATTGTAGTCTAGAGGAGCATGTGCCTCCACTATTCCCCACCAGCAGTCAACCATAACACCATCAACATGCAATATTTCAACACCCTCAATTGCTTTAATAAACCATTCGGATCAACAAGTTCACACTTCATGTTAATGACACCCAATTGCCACCAGCAGCAAGAATACAATGTATGTTAAGACCAACATTTAGCAGCTAGCTACCATATCCTGAGAGAATATAAAAGTTTATCAATATTTCTCTTTTAATCAATTGGGTATATTTTTCCACAACACAACTCTGCAAATGAACTAGAAGGAGTTGCCGGAGTCCATCGTTGAGGCATTACCGGCGGACCAGATGATCTGGGCATCGCCGGTGTAGACAATGGCAACTATGAAGGTAGGAGGTTCAATTTGGGGGTTGGAAGGAATAAAATGGAGAGAGAACGTTTTATTCTGAGAAGACCATGTTTGATTTGTGTTGGAAGCTAAGAGAGTCTAGCTAGGAGAGATGGCGGGGCGGCGGAGGAGGAGATGGCGGCGAAGAAGATAGCAGAGAGTGTTAAAATGAAGAAGAACACGTGACCTGTTTTTCTCTAGGTCTGGATTGAAGAATCAGTGGTTGGGAGGGTGATTTTAAAGGGCATTTTAGTATTTTTAGAGCTATAATGTGAGCCCCGCCCAAAATTAACACTATCAAGAAATATTTTAACGGTACTATGACTTTTGTACTATTTTATAACCACATTTACAATTTTTACACTTGTAAAAAATATTTGATGTTAGGCGCTCCTCAAGACAAAACATTTATACATTTTTACACATTTACCCTTTATCTAACTATAAATATTAGGAAACATCCCCAAAAAAATACCCTAAAAAGTCAGATTCTCCTCAATTTTCCCCAACTGACACTTCAGTACATATTTATTATTCCATCGTATTCTCAAGATAAGGCATATCCTACTAATTTAATAAATTAAAGTTGTTAATTAAATTAATTAATATAATATATTTTTAAAAAATATACTAATAGTCTTTTTTAATTCTCTTTTATATCTATCTTATTTGATTATTATTGAGAGAGTATAATTAAGGATAAATTATAAAAAGATTGATAAATATAAAAAAAAATATATATATATATATATATATATATATATATATATATATATTTTACATTTATGATTAAGATCAACTCCCTAATTAGTTCATACATTAAAGACGACACAAGAGAGTATGCTCCTACAGTTCATCATGAGCAATTGATAATTAATTTTAATGGGAATTCCTGATTTTATATTCCTGAATTGATGTTTTCTGTAACATCCTGAATTTTGAATCTAATATCTTGAACATAAACCTATTTTGGAAAGACTAGTAGGCTCTATTTTCAGAAAGTGATAAATTTGAAATCAGTATTTTGCGGGACCCACAACCAAAATAATTCTTCCTCCCGACATAACTCTCGTGAACTTTGAAAAAAATGGCCGCGGGACCCACTCAATAATAATTTATTATTTAAATAATATTATATTATAATAATAAAATAATATATATTATATTATATTATTAAAATTTTTAAAAAAAGGTTCACGGGGCAAGTCACGGGAAAGTTTTTTTTTGGTTTTTAGGAAAATTACGTAAAACGACCCAGAGACGAAAATTACACTTAAAGACCCATTTTCCAACTATAAATAGACCTTCCATTTCATTTCATTCTTCACAACTTCTAAGAGCCATAGAGAGAGGTAGAGAGAGAGAGAGAGTAGAGATATTTGCTTGAGAGTTATAATAGCTGGTTGGGGATTCGGGTATTAGCAAGTAACAGGTAACTCTGAATATTTTTCCTTATACTTGTGAATTATGTATGATTATAAATTTGTTTGTTTACTATTTTGGCAAGAATATTTAGAAAATATTTATGGTTTTAAGATCTGGTGTGGGAACTTTGACTTGCAAATCTGTAGAGGTACTATTTATACGTACGTCACTATTCACATATACCGTATTTACTATTCATTTTACTATTCACATATACCGTATTTACTATTCATTTTTACTATTCACGTATATCGTATTTACTATTCACGTATACTGTATTTACTATTCATGTTACTATTCACGTATACCGTATTTACTATTCATGTTACTATTCACGTATACCGTATTTACTATTCATGTTACTATTCATGTATATACCGTATTTTACTATTCACAGATACGCATAGTATTTTACTATTCACAGATACGCATAGTATTTTACTAATCATAAATACGCATATCAATGTATATAATGGTATAATAATGCATTATTTTTGAGTAAATACATTCATCATGGCGGTTGTATTGTGATGGGTGGAGTAAGGAGGGAATTGAATGATAAGAATTGTTTATGCCACCACTCGGTGCACAGTGGATGGTACTTTTCAGGGCCCCATCTTCCATGTTTTCCTCTGGCCGGGATTTCATTGGAGATGTGGGACATGTGACACCTCCTTAGTTGTTATTTTAAAGGAGGGGAGCCATAGTCCAGATTTAAGCTCTATACCTTTGGCCGGGTGTATCTTAAGTTTTGGTGAGCTTGAAACCATCCAGTCAAATGAATGAGTTTCTATTGGACTATATGTTAGCCTATGGTTCCAGTCAGCGGTATACGGTTGGAAGGGGATATAAGGGAGGCTGCATACTGCATAGTGCATTCTGAATTATTCAATAAAGAATGATGAGTATTTTATAAAGATATTTGATGTGAACTACTGTATATCTAAAAAAAATATCTGTGTATATTAAATCCATTTTTTTTACTATCTACTATTTATGTCATATGTAATTTGCTTGGGTAAGGTAGAAATATTCAGTAGTTACTGAGACGTGAAATCTCATCCCATATTAACATTTTTCAGGTGATTATTCTAGTAGAGAGCAAGGGAAGGCACCTATGGAGTGAGCTCTGGAAGCTCTTTTGATCTCCAATAGATTATGTTATGTTATTATATTTGCCATGAACCTAAGACTTCCGTTTTGTATTAAACTCTGAAATATTTTCTGGAATTTATTCTGATTATGTATTACGGGTTTTATTCGAAATGGTAACATTGTAAAAGGATTTGGATATTGTTGAACTCTTTTGAATGTATTTTCAATATTTTGACCGAGTTTTTGGGTATTAAAATTGAGGTGTTACATTTTTGGTATCAGAGCCAAAGGTTCCATGGCAATTTTGTTTATTTTCTAAAGTGATTTCTTAAATTTTTTTAAAAAAAGTTCGTGGCAAATTAAATATCATAACATGAGCACTTCCCTTTGTTAGATTTAGAATTTATTTAGCTATTTTTATTTGTTTAGTGTCCTTATAGTATTAATCATAGGAGGAGATAATGGCAAGAACTCGAAGAACTAATTCAACCCCTGCTCCATCCCAAAGAGGTCTCCCTCCGCATCAAGATGGTCCCTATCCTCAGGATAACAATGCCCTTTTGGCAGAATTACGAGACGTCATCTTGGAGATGAGAGAGAAAGTGAATAGACACGAGGATGAACTCTCAAAAGGAAGAGGCCAAGGTGGTAAGGAAGGAAAGGAGAAGGCTCTGGAAGTCACACCTTCTGACCATCAATCAAGGGGAGGAAGTCATTCTCGCACTGAAGATGGAGGTAGTAGCGGTTCTCATTCTCAGTATCATCCCTTACCTATTACTGAGGTTTGGGAAAAATTTCGGAAGTTTACTCCACCAATGTTCGAGGGGAAGCTAGATCCGATTGCAGCACTGGAGTGGCTGAAGCGTGTAGAAAAGATTTTCAGAGTTATCGAGATTAGCTCACAACAAAAGGTGATGGTTGCTGAACAATTGTTGCAGAAAGCAGCTGAAGAATGGTGGGAAAGCACCAAAACAAAAGGAAAAGCTGAGATGACGTGGGAAGAGTTTAAGGAAAAGTTCGAAAATTATTACTTTTCCCCTTCAATCAAAATAGAGAAAGAAACTGAATTCCTCACATTCAGGCAAGGGGAATTACATGAAGACGAATTTATTACTCGCTTTTTAGAGTTGTCTAAATTCTGCGGATATTCACAGAACAACTCTAAATGGTTGAGTGCTCGATTGGTTGAAAAAGCTAGACCAGACCTAAAAACAGCTCTATCACCATTCCTTGATGAAACAAGGGATTTTGAAGAAATATGCGACAAACTGCGCACGATAGCAAGGAACAAACGAGAAGAGGAAGCTGAGAAGATGAAGGGTTTTCAGGCCAGATCTACACACCTCATGAGACCAACGGGAGGAGTTACTAAGAAGCAGAGTCACAACTTCAGTAATGTGAATACGCGGTTTAGCCAACCATCCAGAAGTCACTTTGGTGGACCAACGAGGAGTTATTTTACTGGACCCCAAAGAAGTCATTTCAGCAGACCACCGAGGAGTCAATTCAAAGGACCTCAAAGGAGTCACTTCAGTGGAGGTCAGAGTTCATATAGGGGATCCACAGCTCCTGTTGCAAGCACCGCCAACAATCAGATGTGTGCCAAGTGTGGAAGAATACACCAAGGACCATGTGTGACGTGTTTCAACTGTGGAAAGCCAGGACACATTTCCAGATTTTGTGAGGAGGAGCCTCGAGGAGCCAAGGATGCTAGAACTGCAGTGCCAGGGAAAGTGTTTGCACTATCACATCAGGAGGCAAGTGCTTCACCAAATCTGATTAAAGGTATCCTCAAACTCCAAGGTCTTGAAGTAGAAGCCTTATTTGATTCTGGTGCCACACACTCTTTTATATCATACGACTGTGTGCCTCGATTGAATTTAAGAGTGAGTGAATTGCCTTATTATATGATTATTTCTACACCGGCGGGAGCTTCAGTAAAAACTTCTAGGGCTTGCTTAAATTGTACGATTGAGATTGATAATAGGATCTCAAATATAGACCTTGTTTGTTTACCCACGAAGGGTATCGATGTAATAATAGGAATGGATTGGTTGTCAGCTAATGACATCATCCTTGACTGCAAGAGGAAGACTATCTCTCTTGCGGATGACTCTATGAGTCATAGTAGACCACAATTGTTGTCTATAGTACAAGATGAAAAGCCTGTTCATCATGGTTGTCTTGCGTACATGGTGTTTTTCTCCATTCAAGCAGAAGTAGAGGAAGGGATAGAAGATATCGAAGTGGTAAACGAGTTTCCGGAGGTATTCCCGAAAGAAATGACAGGTTTACCCCCAGAGAGAGAAGTAGAATTTTCTATTGATCTCGTACCTGGAACGGAACCTATATCTAAAGCTCCTTACCGAATGTCTCCATCGGAACTAGCAGAATTGAAGAGGCAGATCGAGGAATTGTTAGAAAAGGGTTTTATCAGACCCAGTGTATCTCCTTGGGGATCGCCCGTACTCTTTGTGAAGAAGAAAGATGGGAGCCTGAGACTATGCATTGACTATCGCCAGTTGAATAAAGTGACTATAAAGAATAAATATCCTTTACCCAGGATCGACGATCTACTTGATCAGTTGAAGGGAGCATCCATATTCTCCAAGATCGACCTCAGATCAGGTTATCACCAACTGAGAGTCAAAGCTGAAGATGTCTCAAAAACTGCATTCAGAACTAGATATGGCCATTATGAATTTCTTGTTATGCCATTTGGGCTAACAAATGCTCCAGCAGTATTCATGGATTACATGAATAGAATTTTCCGACCATATCTAGATAAATTTGTAGTGGTTTTCATTGACGACATCCTTATCTACTCTAAGGATGAAGAAGAGCATAAAGAGCACCTTAGAATCGTGCTACAAGTGTTGAAGGAGCACAAGCTCTATGCGAAACTATCTAAGTGCGAATTTTGGTTGAAGGAAGTAAAATTCCTAGGCCATGTCGTATCGGCTGAAGGTGTTGCAGTGGACCATACTAAAGTTGAAGCAGTTCTCCAATGGGAACGACCAAAGTCCGTGACTGAGATCAGGAGTTTTCTAGGTCTAGCTGGCTATTATAGGAGATTTATCAAGGGCTTTTCGCAAATAGCTATGCCTTTGACAAAGTTAACTAGGAAGGGTCAACCATATGTATGGGATGAAAAGTGTGAAGCAGCTTTTCAAAATTTGAAGACTAAGTTGACTACGGCACCAGTACTTATAATTCCAGATCCTGCTCAGACCTTTACTTTGTACACAGATGCTTCCAAGAAAGGTCTTGGGTGTGTATTAATGCAAAATGGTAGGGTAGTAGCTTATGCTTCTCGACAGTTAAGGCCACATGAAGGGAATTATCCTACTCACGACTTAGAACTGGCAGCAGTAGTGTTTGCTCTGAAGATTTGGAGGCATCACCTCTACGGTTCAAAGTTCGAGGTTTATAGTGACCACAAAAGTCTGAAGTACCTGTTCGACCAAAAGGAGCTCAACATGCGACAGAGGAGATGGATGGAGTTTATCAAGGACTACGACTTCGAATTGAAGTATCATCCAGGAAAGGCGAACGTTGTAGCAGATGCCTTAAGTAGAAAGACAATCCATGTAGCCCAGATGATGATCAGAGAACATAAATTGCTCGAGGAGATACCAAGTACATCTATTGATGTAATGTCAGGTTTGGTCGCTACCATGGAAGCATTAACTATTGAAAGCACAATTTGGAAAGAGATTAAATTCGCTCAGCTCGAAGATGAGTATCTATTAAACGTGAGGGAAGATATTGAAGAAGGAAAAGAATCGAAATTTGGGATCGATAGAGATGGGATACTAAGGTATAAAGGAAAAGTGTGCATACCTAATGATGGAGAAATAAAAAGGCTCATACTAGAGGAGGCTCATCGGAGTAAATACACTATCCATCCTGGAGCAACCAAGATGTATCATGATCTTAAGCAGAATTGGTGGTGGCGAGGCATGAAGAAAGATGTGACTGACTTTGTCACTTGTTGTTTGACTTGTCAGAAAGTCAAGATCGAACATCGGAAACCTCCTGGATTATTAAAGAATTTGGATATCCCAGAATGGAAATGGGACAGCATCTCTATGGATTTCATCATGGGGCTTCCTCTAACGACATCCGGACATAATGCCATTTGGGTAATTGTCGATAGGTTAACTAAGTCAGCTCATTTTCTAGCAATTGCAGCAGAATACTCATTGGAGAGACTAGCAAAGATCTACATGAAGGAGATTGTCAGATTGCATGGGATACCGAATAGCATCGTATCTGATCGTGATCCACGATTCACTTCACGATTTTGGAAAGCATTGCAGAATGCTATGGGAACTCGGATGAGTTATAGTACCGCTTATCATCCTCAAACTGACGGGCAGACTGAGAGGACTATTCAAACTCTGGAAGACATGTTGCGGGCTTGTGCAATCGAACTAAAAGGAAGTTGGGACGATCATCTTCATCTTGCGGAGTTTGCATATAACAATAGTTATCACTCCAGCATTGAGATGGCACCTTATGAGGCTTTGTATGGAAGAAAATGTAGATCTCCTATTTGCTGGACGGAATTGAATGAGCGAATTTTAATAGGTCCAGAACTTGTGGACGAGACGACTCAAAAGATTAAGGTGATTCAACAGAAACTTCTCACTGCTCAGAGTCGACAGAAGAGTTATGCTGACAAGAGAAGACGACCGTTGGAGTTCATGGTGGGCGAACATGTGTTCTTAAGAGTCACACCAATGACTGGCATTGGTAGAGCAATACGAGCAAAGAAGCTTTCACCTCGTTTTATGGGTCCTTATGAGATTTTGGAGAAAGTTGGACCGGTAGCTTACAGAATTGCATTACCTCCACAGCTTGCGAACCTTCACGATGTCTTTCATGTATCGCAACTGAAGAAATACCAACCGGATCCTTCCCACATTATAGAAGTAGAAGAGGTAGAACTCAAAGATAACATGACGTATAAAGCCGAGCCGGAGCGGATTGTTGATGCAAGGGACAAGAGATTAAGAAACAAGACCATTAGACTTGTAAAGGTCGAGTGGAAAGGAATGGTTCCCGGAGATGCTACTTGGGAAACGGAGGAGAGCATGCGACAAACCTATCCTCAATTATTTAAATAGGTTAGAATTCTTATTATGGCGAAATTTTGAGGACAAAATTTTCTTTTAGGAGGGGAGAAATGTAACATCCTGAATTTTGAATCTAATATCTTGAACATAAACCTATTTTGGAAAGACTAGTAGGCTCTATTTTCAGAAAGTGATAAATTTGAAATCAGTATTTTGCGGGACCCACAACCAAAATAATTCTTCCTCCCGACATAACTCTCGTGAACTTTGAAAAAAATGGCCGCGGGACCCACTCAATAATAATTTATTATTTAAATAATATTATATTATAATAATAAAATAATATATATTATATTATATTATTAAAATTTTTAAAAAAAGGTTCACGGGGCAAGTCACGGGAAAGTTTTTTTTTGGTTTTTAGGAAAATTACGTAAAACGACCCAGAGACGAAAATTACACTTAAAGACCCATTTTCCAACTATAAATAGACCTTCCATTTCATTTCATTCTTCACAACTTCTAAGAGTCATAGAGAGAGGTAGAGAGAGAGAGAGTAGAGATATTTGCTTGAGAGTTATAATAGCTGGTTGGTGATTCGGGTATTAGCAAGTAACAGGTAACTCTGAATATTTTTCCTTATACTTGTGAATTATGTATGATTATAAATTTGTTTGTTTACTATTTTGGCAAGAATATTTAGAAAATATTTATGGTTTTAAGATCTGGTGTGGGAACTTTGACTTGCAAATCTGTAGAGGTACTATTTATACGTACGTCACTATTCACATATACCGTATTTACTATTCATTTTACTATTCACATATACCGTATTTACTATTCATTTTTACTATTCACGTATACCGTATTTACTATTCACGTATACTGTATTTACTATTCATGTTACTATTCACGTATACCGTATTTACTATTCATGTTACTATTCACGTATACCGTATTTACTATTCATGTTACTATTCATGTATATACCGTATTTTACTATTCACAGATACGCATAGTATTTTACTATTCACAGATACGCATAGTATTTTACTAATCATAAATACGCATATCAATGTATATAATGGTATAATAATGCATTATTTTTGAGTAAATACATTCATCATGGCGGTTGTATTGTGATGGGTGGAGTAAGGAGGGAATTGAATGATAAGAATTGTTTATGCCACCACTCGGTGCACAGTGGATGGTACTTTTCAGGGCCCCATCTTCCATGTTTTCCTCTGGCCGGGATTTCATTGGAGATGTGGGACATGTGACACCTCCTTAGTTGTTATTTTAAAGGAGGGGAGCCATAGTCCAGATTTAAGCTCTATACCTTTGGCCGGGTGTATCTTAAGTTTTGGTGAGCTTGAAACCATCCAGTCAAATGAATGAGTTTCTATTGGACTATATGTTAGCCTATGGTTCCAGTCAGCGGTATACGGTTGGAAGGGGATATAAGGGAGGCTGCATACTGCATAGTGCATTCTGAATTATTCAATAAAGAATGATGAGTATTTTATAAAGATATTTGATGTGAACTACTGTATATCTAAAAAAAATATCTGTGTATATTAAATCCATTTTTTTTACTATCTACTATTTATGTCATATGTAATTTGCTTGGGTAAGGTAGAAATATTCAGTAGTTACTGAGACGTGAAATCTCATCCCATATTAACATTTTTCAGGTGATTATTCTAGTAGAGAGCAAGGGAAGGCACCTATGGAGTGAGCTCTGGAAGCTCTTTTGATCTCCAATAGATTATGTTATGTTATTATATTTGCCATGAACCTAAGACTTCCGTTTTGTATTAAACTCTGAAATATTTTCTGGAATTTATTCTGATTATGTATTACGGGTTTTATTCGAAATGGTAACATTGTAAAAGGATTTGGATATTGTTGAACTCTTTTGAATGTATTTTCAATATTTTGACCGAGTTTTTGGGTATTAAAATTGAGGTGTTACATTTTCAAATTCTGAAGTTATTTAATTAAATTGAATTTTCTTTCTAAACATTATATTCTTTTTTTTTAAAAAAAAAAAGAACTATTTTAAAATTTGAAATTTCACAATAAAATTTTCTAAACTTTTACATTCATATAATATTGATAACCTTCCACTATTAGTTTTGTACATTATTTATCTCCAAGTGTCTTTAAATTGATTAGTTTGAAGTTATTTGCATAGATTATTTATCTCCAAGTGTCTTTAAATGGATTAGTTTGAAGTTATTTGCATAGATTTAAAAAATTTTAGGGGTTTTATTGTTAAGTTTTAAAGGTTAAAGATGTTACTTGTACATGATTTAGGGCCGTTTGGTATACGGAATTGGTGGGAAGAGAAAGAAAATTTAGCAAAGTTCCTTCATTTTATACGCATTTTAGACAAATTTTCCTGGGAACCCATCTTCCCGGGCCCACCAATCTTTTTTTATATGTGAGAAGATCAAATCCCACCAAAATTGGTGGGATATCAAGTTCCCACGTTGTTCATATTTGTTGACAAATTTACCCCTTAAATTTGAACTTTACGAGATGTTCGAACTTGATAAGAAAGTTTGAATTTGAGTTCAAATTTGGCGGGAAATTTTTTTATACAAGTTCGAACTTTATAAGAGCATATTTTTAAAAAATATATTTTAGCAAAAAAAATTATTTTTCTTTTTTATTTAGAATTAATTACTTTTGAGGGTAAAACAAACATTTCTTGATTATTTATCAACTACTACCCTTTCATTTTCTTCTTACCAAACAACATATCTTCTCTCATCTTTCAAAATCTTCCCTTCCCTTTCTTTCCTTCCTCTAAATTTCTTTTCCTCCTCAAATTTTCCTCGTAGGAAATGGGCCCTTAGAGTTTAGGGAAATTTTATGTAATTGAACTTAGCTATATAATTTATGGATACCATGAGTACCTGTAACTTTGATATATTACCTACCATATTATTTTATGGTGTAATGTTCATACATATGCTCAAATCAAGACCTTTCGTGTTATTTTTTAAACTAATTAATTTAACTAATAAACTAATATATAATCTAAAGATATACAACAAATGAAATGATTAAGTAACTTATTTAGCTTCCTTAATCTCTCCAAAGAAAATCAATTAGCTCTTATAATTAGGACTGGAGGTAGTATAACCTATATTTTCCATTGCAGTCCTGTATTACAGCTAAGTCTCTGGATTTAATTGACTGGAATTGCAGAAGTATAGTGCATGATAGTATTTGTCTTCTAAACTCTAAGGTTGAGTTTTTTGTGTCTTTCATTCCTCGAAGGGGCAATCATGTCGCTGATTATCTTGCAGTGGCGGATTATAAAGAGATGTACTCAATTGGGTAGGTTTTTCAACCAACACCTGCTTTACTGTCACTTCTAACCTTAGATATTTCATAAGCTCATATTTCATGTGTTGATACCTCTATGTCTAGCCATGTAATGAATGAGGCTGATTTTGGTTGACTTCTGTTTGTTATGTTTCTTTTTGTGATGGCTTGTATCTGGCCAGTTTACTTCTGTCTGAGTATTATCGTCTTTTGATTCTAACTTTTGTATCCAGTGTGGTATTATTTGATTAGTAATATATAGATTTCCCGTTGACCAAAAAAAGTCATCTTATTTAATTTTTTTTTTCTTCATTCATTATTATTGAGGGAGCAATAAGAGTAAATCAATAAAAGATTGAAAAATATAAACATTATATTTTATATTTAAGATCAATATCGACTCTTTAAATATGTTCTATATTAAGGAATAATAATTTAAGTTGTATATTTTTCTTAAGAGCTGAACAAATAATTGTAAGTTCATATGTATGGGTACAGTAGTACTCATTTAGTTCTGAGAATAATTTATCTATATAAATATTTAAAATTTATAAGAGGTCATATTTCATCCAATGTATAGTTTTCACATTCTATTTTAATAAAACTTAGCTTAATATAAGAGTCCGATAAGGGTTGACCATGTTCTTAATTTATGATCTCAGTCCAACCTATTTTATAAAGTTGGATTTTCCTCAAAAGATACCTATTCATTGCACACAATAATAAGTTCTTATTTAATGATGAAAGATAAGTATTTTAGAAAAACCAACATATATTTATCATAAATAACTAATATAATTAACTTCATTGATTTAGCCAAATCAATTAAGTAGCTTTTATATGGAGAACCGAAAATAGTATTTCCTCCGGTCCTAATTATAAGAGTTAGTTAACTTTTTTGGAGAGATTAATGAAACTAATTAAATTACGTTAGAATATTTTTATTTTTATTTTTTTCTTCAAACTATTTAGTTTGACTAATAAACTAATATATAATCTAAGGATACACAACATATGAAATGATAACGTATCTTATTTAGCTTCCTTAATCTCTTAAAAAAAAGTTAACTAGCTTTTATAATTAAGACCGGAGATAGTATTATATATAGCATAAATGACTTAATGTGACTCGATTAGTGAGGCAAGTCGTTTGGTCCTAAAAGGCTGGTGAAATTCGGTTACAAAATAAAATAAAATTGCAACAAACTCCCCAATTAAAGAAAATACGACTAAAAAATCTTTTGAAATCTTTAATTTGCAGCCAAATCTCATAAGATATTTGAGTAATATAACCAAGGGTATTTTAGTCTTTTCAAAATTGGATTATATTACCTAAATATTGTAACATCTATTTCTAATGGTTTAATCAAACATTCATCAAGATAACAGTTGAGCTTTGAACTGCATAAGGCTCAAATTCTTTAACTGAATAATGCTTCATCATTTATCAACATATCCAAAATATAGTAGATTATGCAAAATGAGCCATAACGTGACAATATACAAAAATCCAACATATACCAAAAAGATGAAAGCATTACTGTTAGCAGAAGTAGTTTAACCTTTCAAAGTCTTCTTGATAGACCTGTATATGAATTATCACCTGAAAAATATTAGTAACCATCAATCCATCTTATCGAGCATACAAGTAGTTGCTCATGAGGTGTCAAGTGGAACTATTTATATATCAAATATAATTCACAAATTTCCAAGTCGCAAATTCCATATCATAAATTTCATATCTAGAATTCTATATCACGGTTTCCCTAATACAATTTCCAAGTTGCCTCTAAATCAATCCAACAGAGCCACCTTATTTCCGTTGACTATACCAATGGGCTAAATTACTATCCATATTACTGGCTACTCAAAAATTCATTGGTCATGTGATGAGGACTACCAAAATCCCCATAGCACATGCCCCAGTCTATGAGTCTTTTTCCCTCATTGAACGTTGCATGTCATAGCCCTTTATTGAACTAGTGGAATAGTGAAAAGCCAACCATTGTGCACTAATGGAGGCAACACCACATGGTGCAACAACTACTCAATCTCTTCTCAAATCAACCATCACAATAATTATCACAATAAATAGCTCAAAGTGAATTTTTCAAGATTTTTCACATTCATATCATGTTTTTTAAATTGTTCTCATATACATGTTATAATATCTCAATTCTCAATCTTTTAAATCTCAAGGCAATTTCTATTAAAATACTCATAATCAGATCACAAAATACTCACAAACAACTACTAATACACATAACAAGTGGAAAGTAGTTATCCTTTGCCAAAGTCAATTATTATCATAATGCTCTAAATCCAAAAGCTCAAACACGCCAAAATAAATCTATTTTGATCAATTTACTTTCCATTAATAATTCTTCCAAACTCCATGTAATCAAAACTATAACTTACAATTCATATAATTCAAAATATACAGATTTTAATAAAAATTGAAAATAATAGTTTGAGGTTTGAATTTTAAAAATGACCGTTTAGTCCTTCTAATTTTAGAAATGACAATTTAGTCATACAAATTTGAAAAATGACAATTTAAACTTACGAATTTCAGAAATCACAGTTTAATCTTCAAATTTCAAAACCAAATCAATTAAAATTTCAACAATGTCTCTATTAACCCAAGCAAATTATATAAACCACATTTAATCGGTTAAAAATTGTAATATAGAATTATTTATAGATTAATTATATAGAAAATTTATTGTGAAATCTTATATAAACTAAATAATAAAATTAAACTGATTAAAATTAACAATTAATCATGAGCTACATTCTTATAGTTATTCCTATTAACAATACTTAAAACTTACTTAAAATTTTAATCCTAAAATATTCTCTAATCACCACAAAATTGCTATCATAGGAAAGAGAAAATTATTTAGAAATGATTTTGATTCCTCAGAGTAAAATCCTAAGCTAAGAAAACTGTAAATACTAAATAGCGACCAGCCTCAGCGTGATCTCCGCTTCCGAAGTGAAGTGTCGGGTGGGGTAATATATATTACCCCCGAACATGTGGTAGCTAAAGAGGCCACGTGCCCTTTTGGTTATCTTACACACATACATTTATATATATTATATGTATGTGTGTGTTTATATATTATATATATATTATTTTTTTAAATATCAATAATGATAATAAAATATGAGTAAAGGATTTCTCCAGTCACTGGAGATAAAGTTATCTCCAGTGACCTCAAAACTACGTCGTTTTAGATTAATGAAGGATATTTCTGTAATTTTGTTTATATTTTTATCATATGAATTTACTGAAACACCTTTCATTAATTCACCTAAAATTACAAACACACCCTTTATTTATCTAAAACAACTTAGTTTTGGGGTCACTGGAAATAACTTTATCTCTAGTGATTGGAGAAATACTTTTCCCATAAAATATTATTATTTCTACATCTAAATTCCACTAATTTTTTTCTTACTATTATAAATCGTATTTTAAATAAAAACCTTTATTTCGATGATTATAGGATAAATTTATTTATCATGATATTTTTTTTTTAAAAAATGTAATTAAATCCTAATATACAAATTAGGATGATACAAATGTTTTATGGGACTTAACTGTAAATTGAAGATTTTAAGGGATTCTTCATATATATTTTCTCTAGTTTAAGGCTTCAGTGTAATTCTCCTAAAATGAAAGGTTGGTCAAATATGAGAGAATGAGAAAGAGTGATGGTGGGTAAATAAAACAATAAAAAAGGTTTGAAATGGGTTTACAGAGTTATTTTCTATTATACGTAATTATTAAAAGGTTTCAACGACATATTATTATGTATTTGTTGTTATTTTCTATATCAGAATTGTTATAACATGCTATTAATTTATTGTGAATTTGTTGTGTGATTACTATTCTTTTATTTGGATTTTAAAGTGATTTTACCAATAAAATGATGTTTAACCCTCCATCATCACCCACGTCCCCTGCCGGCCTCAAGCCTAGAGGCCAGGCCCGGCTTTTCTGCAAATATGGTGTCCCCACCCCCAAGACTAAGCATGAATCATTCCCGAAGGAGTTCTCTATGATTCTTAATAAGCCCGCAACAAAAAAGACTAAGAAAACCTAATTGGTCTGGGCCCTAAACCCAAAAACATGCATATGACGGCCCCAATCAATTATAACTATGATGCCCATTTATGTATTTTATGCAAAGGTATGGACTCTTGTTTAGTACAAAGAAAAAAAAAAAAAACTCCTTGGCATCCTAACTTCTAGGTGCCTAGATTAACGTCTGAGGGTAATAAATAGTTCGCCCTATCACCTTTGTATCGTGGATGAACCCAATTCCTTTCGTAAAATTTTTATATATATATAAAAAAAAGATTAGGACAAAAAAAAAAAAAACAGAGAGAGAGAAGGTTTTGAACCACTGAGTAGATTCTGGTAAAACAAAAAGCCCACTGAGTAGATGAATTTTATTTCTTCCCACATTTTAAAATTATTTAAATGAAATGTCAATAATACAGATTAGTTAATATTTTTGAACATGCTGGATCTAAACTAATCATTTTTTATCTAATAATTCAAAATTTTAGTGTTTTTTTTCAATTGGAGATAGGCTATTTTCTGAGATAAATTAACTTTAAGTGAAAGAAAAAGGGGAATTGCTAATCATTCTTATTGTAAAATTTATTGCATAAAAGTATTGGGTTAAGGTGTAAATATGCCTATAGATTTTTTTTTTCTTTAAGAAAATGTGTATCTAGTACTATAAACTTTATTTAGGTGCAAAAACGACGATGAATTTCTTAAAAAGGGGCAAAAATGCCACTTCCATTAACTTATACTATTGTCCATTAATTTTTTTTGAGAAAATTACACACAGGTCCCAAGAAACAGAGATATTTACATTTAGATCCCTTGAATTCATGAAATTACATAGAAGTCCCTAGGGACTTCTGTGTAATTATTTGTGGAAGCAAAATTACCTTTTTTACCCAAAGAAGAAATAGCCTCTGAACCTCAGAATTAAAAAATCCAGGTTTTCAAAAGTTGTTGTTAAAATAGGAGTTTACTGTTGTAAATATAGAATTTTTTGTTGCAAGTGGTCTCTGAACCTCAAAATTGAAAAAATCCAGGTTTTCAAAAGTTGTTGTTAAAATATGAATTTGTTGTTGTAAATATAGAATTTCTTGTTGCAAATGGCCTATGGACCTCAGAATTGAAAAAAAAAATCCAGGTTTTCAAAAGTTGTTGTTAAAATAAGAATTTGCTGTTGTAAATATAGAATTTCTTGTTGCAAATGGCCTCTGGATCGGACCTCAAAATTGAAAAAATCTAGGTTTTAAAAAGTTGTTATTAAAATGGGAATTGGTTGTTGTAAATATAAAATTTCTTGTTGTAAACCTAGATTTTTTCAATTCTGAGGTCCAGAGGCGTTTTCTCCTTTGGGCAAAAAAGTAATTTTGCTTCCACAAATAATTACACAGAAGTCTCTAGGGACTTCTGTGTAATTTCATGAATTCAAGGAACCTAAATGTAAATATCTCTGTTCCTTGGGACCTATGTGTAATTTTCCATTTTTTTTGGTTTGGTGGGACACTCATTGTTTTTAAATGATTATTTTAGAAAAACGGTCTTATCTACCATATGGTGCTGATTTCCGTTCTCTCTCTCACTCAACTTCAAAAATGTATATCCCTTTATGGACTGTGGAAGGGTATCAAAATCTACCAGAATGCACAATTTGTGTCTCACTTGCAATATGCTGATGAGTCTTTGTTCTTCATTGAGAGTAATGCTCTAAATCTGTGAGCAATTATGGCATTTTAACAATTTATACTTTGTGGTTGAACAGAAATGCAACTCTTGATCATAGGAAACGACTCAACCTAAGATTATAATTCAAGAAGTTAGGGCGTTATATGTAACACCCCAACTTTTCTAAAGCATTTTCGAAATTATTTGATCAGAGTTCAAAATAATTTAACCAGAGTTGAGCAACGAAATGATTTTAAATACAGAGTAACTGATATTCAACCACTGTAGTGTACTGGTTTGTTGATACAAAGAGTTCGAAAGACTATACATATCTACAGGACTTTCTCCAGCTAGTCCTTCTGCCTGCTGCTTACCCTTGTTTCTGTTTCTGTTCACTCCGAAAATCCTGAAGCTACAGTAAGAGCTGAGGTTCAATACCCATTGAACCTCAGGTAACGGTTAACCTCATGCTTATGTATCAAATATGTATGACAGATATTCATGTCAAAACAGCAATAATCACATACATTATTCTCATATTCACATAATAACATAATACAGCCACTGCAATATGTATGTTATTATAGTCTGCACTATTCACCAGTGCCACGGTGTACATCCGTGTCCTCAGCGCTAGGAAAACATAACGGCGTTATCAAGACTATAACCCGTATCAAGTTGTATGTGTATGATCAATTTTCAAAAACAGAATTTCAGACTATCTATCACATATAAGCATACCATAAGCATCAGAGTTAAGGTTACAATACGCGTCCGTACCTCCGTTCGGTGTGAATAGTAATTTACTATTCATGTATACGGCACTATTCATGTATACGGTACTATTCACGTATACGGCACTATTCACGTATCCCCAAACTTCCTTTGAATCTGACTCCGGAATCCTCGGATATCCTATAATATCATTTTTATCAGTGACCATTAATTTTCAGCATTTGCGGAAACTATGTTGGATATTCACTATTCATGTGAATAGTACCAGTAAAAATATTTTTACCGTGCCGGTAAATATTTTTTACTGTGCCAGTAAATAATATTTACTGTCCAAGGATAATTCTTTTCTGATGTGACAGATCAGACTAAGCTGCAGCCACAGAGCATACTCAGAAAAACTCTATCTGGCATTTCTACTATAATTACCAAAAGAAACTACCAAATATTAAGACTAGAGACCAAAGAACTTACCCTTGAAGTTCCTGCTCATTCTCTCCAGCTTCAAGAACTTTACTCTAAACTCTCTCTCTAACTCTAAGAATTCTCACTCTTCTCTTAAACTCAACTGTTGTTCTCTGAGTTTGGTGTGAAGAAAATGAAGAAATGAAGCCTCTATTTATAGTGAAAAAGCATGACACTATTCATACTTTATCAGGTCAGATTTTGGCCGTTGGATCTTGACTTTAAACATGGCTTCATCTCAACCGTCCAATCCATTTGCTTACGTCATCGATGACGTCATCAAGATGCTTACGTCATCGATGACGTCATCATGACGATGACACTTTCTTACTCTTTTGCATTTATCCTATAAAGCTTCCCTGATCGGTGTTCTAATCGCGTTATATTAGAAATTCTCAAGAATCCGGAAGCACAGCCTTGAAGTTCTATTTTTCCTCTTCAGAAATATCTGGGTCAACTAAATTTTTGATCCTATTTAGGGTATTCCGTAACCTGCCGAAGATTTTAAGTCGGACACTGACGGTTACAGAAATTACTTCGGGTGACACCATCTTCTAGACAAAAATTCACTGATTCATAATATGTGCAGTTGTTTACTACTTAATTCAAGGAGTTTGAGTTATGATTTATTTCCTACAGATTCCACTATCTGTCCTAATTCAAATTATCGGTTTCAACCTATCTCAATAATCATTCCGCCGATTACGGAAATGACTTTGGAGATAACCCACTCTGAGATAGAAATTCACTTGTTTATAATATACCCTTACTTTAAAAACCTAATTCACGGTTTATTAGAAATAATTTTATTTCTATTGTTTTCCAAAGTATAAGATATTATATTATAATAATATTATTATTGAGTGGGTCCCGCGCGCAAAATTTTTCAAAACTCACGAGACTTCTGTCGGCAGAGGAGAAATAATTTGACGTGGGTCCCGCATGAATAGTAAATACGTATTTATGAATAGTGAATACCGTATTTTTGAATAGTGAATACGTATTTGTAAATAGTAAATACCGTATTTTTGAATAGTAAATACGTATTTGTAAATAGTAAATACTTTTCATATTTCTCAAAATATCGATTAAATACCGTATTTATAAAAAGTGAATACGTATTTGTGAATAGTGAATACTATTCATGTACGTATTTGTGAATAGTAAATACTATTCATATTCAAAAATACTGATTTCAAATTTGTCATTTTCAAAAATAGGGCCTAGTAGTCCTCCAAAAATAGGCTAGTTTTCAAGTCTTTAGGTCCAAAATTCAGGATGTTACAATTCTCCCCCCGTTCAATAAATTTCGTCCTCGAAATTTGACAATATAAAATCAAAAGGTTATCTAGACCTCTAGTCTATTCCTTCCTTATGCAAACTTAAATAGCACGCATCCTACTATTCAATGTCTCAATCTTATACCCAGGTATAGTACTAAATTACAGGACTTGCTGATCTATTCTCACAGTACTCGGTTACACAGGCCTCACTGCCTGATTTATTTAGCCTATCGGCTTAACACATATTGGCCTTCCGCATCTGCTCATCAATTTCATCTGAGTCTTTCCCATTCAAGTTCTCGAATTACTTTCACTTACTCAACACTATAGCTGACAGCTATTAATTGACTTAACTAGTTTAATATTCCAGACCTTTCTAATAGTTGCTGTTCCTGTACCATAATTCCCAATTACACTGCTTTTCTTTTCAACACGATAGCGTCGACATTCATGTCATTGCTACCCAAAATTATTTTCTTGTCTCATTTTCAAATTTTCAAACATGAAAAATTTTCCGTGGTTTCAGTACTTTTCACAATCTGCACTATACCACAAAGTAATAGTGCTATAACATTTTTAAACTTAATCGCTGCCATCACAAATTCGTGAAAACATTTTTCACTGCCGGATCATTTTCAAAAACTTTTATTACCGGCACATATCTTTGAGGGAGCTAATTTATTTCACAAAATTTTACAATTGAGAGTACACACCATCATTTTAACCATTTGGTACAGTGAGCGCCTTACCCCAATCCTCAAATCCAGTCTCAACAGTACTATCAACAATGTGGGAGAACCTCCGCCCCTCTCTCAGGAGACCCAGTGTTCACACTGGCACATAAAGTAGCAACCCTATCTAGCGGAACTCAGTCCAGTCATAGACAGTCAGGTTTTACTAATCAAAACATACGCCCTAGGCGAAATGTTATGGATTGGGTGCGTTCACTGCTGGTGCGATTTCCATTTTCTCAAACCAAAATCCCTCCAAAACTTTTTGTTCAAAAAAAAAACATTTATCAAAGGCCAGCGATTTCAAACATTTTAAAACATCTAGCAAGACCCAGCAAACTGTGTACATCTACAACAGCTTCTGTCCTTCCAGTTTTGTACTGACTTTACCACAACATAGTTAAAAACTCAGTTTCAAACTCTGGGTTCTAACAAAACCGTTTGTACAAGACAACATCATGACCATCACTGTGGTCTCAAATTCTGTTGAAAAATATTTCATTTGAAAACTCGATTTCACAAATTTGAAAGTAAACTCCGAAAATTTCAAAATAGCAGGTGCATTGGTAAGTTCAAAAATTCAATTTTTTTAAAACCTTACTTAGGAATCAGACAACTAACATTAGAAGGTCATTACTAACTACATACATCTGGACCTTTGTTCTTGACTACTCAAACCATATGTATAATGCTTAGTTTGTTCTACTTAACTCATCTGGCTATTCCAAACTTTGCCCGTTATCCTCGGGTTTCACAAGCTTTTTGGGACACTTCTCGTATTTGTTGTCTAACAACCGTGGGCTTCTGCTAGCTTATAACACAATATGTGCTATATAGCACTGGAGCGACTCATGACAATATACTAGATTACTGAAACCTTCACTCTAAGGAACTATTCGATGTGAGATTCATTATAATGTACATACCTTGAGAACCGATGCACTTGGTAACTCTACTTTATGGTTCGTTGTCACGGCGGCTCCACTCTACGGTTCGTCGTCACGGTGGCTCTGCTCTACGGCACATTACTCGGCGCTTCACTCAGTCTTCTCAGACCAGTCAGCTTTTCCGGTTAGCATCCTTGTAGGTAAACCTCCTATATCAGAACTCCCCGTAGGTATCCTTCTCCGATTAAACTTTCCATAAGTAGCGCCAGTGATCGTCTTTGAATCATTATAATGAGAACTCAAATCTTAACAGGTTCCTATCCTTTAGTAGTTTCATAAACCGTTGTTTCTATGTCTGCCATCTTATCTAGGGTCATTCTATTTGTGGACTTTCACTTTCTATTTAGCTCCAAGCATAATTCTTAACTCAATTTTCCCTATCGGGTAGCCACTTACTTTATAGGGAATCTATTAGCCACTAACATCTCTATGGTTCTTGGTCCCACCTTGAGACCATAACCTGGTGGCTACTGAGGTTTCCAGCTTTTGTATGGTTCTGTTAAGGAACTATCTCTTAGGTATTTGGAACCTAGGCAAAACTCACTCATATTTTCTCAGGGTTCCCACTCTCACAGGGGTCATAGTTCTGAGATTTCTCTCGCCTAAGCAATATTAACTTCATAATGTCTATTGATTCTTGGTACTAATATTGATATACTTACTACTGGGTACCTATAACTCTCATAAGCACTAGTATGACATAACTGTCTCCCCAGAATTACTGGGTACTTTCCCTCTTCTGTCAATTGATCACCACCGTCAAGGACTTAATCAAAAGATCTTCGTCCCCGGAGCCACGCCCCTTCGCACACATGGTGTCTGGCCTCTACAAGGTAGGGATTTTCTTCTCAGGGTACCTTAACAAGTTATTATTTTGACAAGGACATTAAATCGATAGGTTACTATCCAAGGGAAACCTAAACAGTAGGTTACTGTCTACCGGAAAACTTAAGTTGTACCGACTTCTCTGTACCACTTCCCTTGAAACTCTGAGTGGGGATTTAACTTAGATTCCGATTCCCATATCAAAAGTCTTAAAGTTTAACAACAGAAACCATATTCTGTGCCATCTACTCTATATCAAGGCCTCCCGAGCCTAACCCTTTTCCTTAGGATGTACGTCCTTTTTGTATCACAACACCAGTATTGTATCAGTACTTGTACTTGTTTTTTTTTTTTCGAAATACTTTTAAAACCATGGCTTAGAACCTAACTTAGTTAGTCAAACCGATTGGCCAGGTAGGCGTCTATCATGGGAGCCTCACCGTGCTAGGGTGACTGATTGGCTGATCCACATAGACTCGGCCCTACCTTCGGCACCAATGGTTTACTGTAACTGAGTCGGGTTCATACCAGATAAAACACTTTTGAAAGCTTAGAACCTAACTCCGCTACTCAGACAATCCGACTAGGCAGGTGTTTTTGTGGAAGGCTCGACGAATTCAAGGAAACTGATTGCCAACCACAAAACCCCTTTCTAGATATCAGACTGTTTGGAGTAACTTAGTTAACTTCGTGCCAGAATGCCTGCTCTGATACCAAAATGTCACACCCCAACTTTTCTAAAGCATTTTCGAAATTATTTGATCAGAGTTCAAAATAATTTAACCAGAGTTGAGCAACGAAATGATTTTAAATACAGAGTAACTGATATTCAACCACTGTAGTGTACTGGTTTGTTGATACAAAGAGTTCGAAAGACTATACATATCTACAGGACTTTCTCCAGCTAGTCCTTCTGCCTGCTGCTTACCCTTGTTTCTGTTTCTGTTCACTCCGAAAATCCTGAAGCTACAGTAAGAGCTGAGGTTCAATACCCATTGAACCTCAGGTAACGGTTAACCTCATGCTTATGTATCAAATATGTATGACAGATATTCATGTCAAAACAGCAATAATCACATACATTATTCTCATATTCACATAATAACATAATACAGCCACTGCAATATGTATGTTATTATAGTCTGCACTATTCACCAGTGCCACGGTGTACATCCGTGTCCTCAGCGCTAGGAAAACATAACGGCGTTATCAAGACTATAACCCGTATCAAGTTGTATGTGTATGATCAATTTTCAAAAACAGAATTTCAGACTATCTATCACATATAAGCATACCATAAGCATCAGAGTTAAGGTTACAATACGCGTCCGTACCTCCGTTCGGTGTGAATAGTAATTTACTATTCATGTATACGGCACTATTCATGTATACGGTACTATTCACGTATACGGCACTATTCACGTATCCCCAAACTTCCTTTGAATCTGACTCCGGAATCCTCGGATATCCTATAATATCATTTTTATCAGTGACCATTAATTTTCAGCATTTGCGGAAACTATGTTGGATATTCACTATTCATGTGAATAGTACCAGTAAAAATATTTTTACCGTGCCGGTAAATATTTTTTACTGTGCCAGTAAATAATATTTACTGTCCAAGGATAATTCTTTTCTGATGTGACAGATCAGACTAAGCTGCAGCCACAGAGCATACTCAGAAAAACTCTATCTGGCATTTCTACTATAATTACCAAAAGAAACTACCAATTATTAAGACTAGAGACCAAAGAACTTACCCTTGAAGTTCCTGCTCATTCTCTCCAGCTTCAAGAACTTTACTCTAAACTCTCTCTCTAACTCTAAGAATTCTCACTCTTCTCTTAAACTCAACTGTTGTTCTCTGAGTTTGGTGTGAAGAAAATGAAGAAATGAAGCCTCTATTTATAGTGAAAAAGCATGACACTATTCATACTTTATCAGGTCAGATTTTGGCCGTTGGATCTTGACTTTAAACATGGCTTCATCTCAACCGTCCAATCCATTTGCTTACGTCATCGATGACGTCATCAAGATGCTTACGTCATCGATGACGTCATCATGACGATGACACTTTCTTACTCTTTTGCATTTATCCTATAAAGCTTCCCTGATCGGTGTTCTAATCGCGTTATATTAGAAATTCTCAAGAATCCGGAAGCACAGCCTTGAAGTTCTATTTTTCCTCTTCAGAAATATCTGGGTCAACTAAATTTTTGATCCTATTTAGGGTATTCCGTAACCTGCCGAAGATTTTAAGTCGGACACTGACGGTTACAGAAATTACTTCGGGTGACACCATCTTCTAGACAAAAATTCACTGATTCATAATATGTGCAGTTGTTTACTACTTAATTCAAGGAGTTTGAGTTATGATTTATTTCCTACAGATTCCACTATCTGTCCTAATTCAAATTATCGGTTTCAACCTATCTCAATAATCATTCCGCCGATTACGGAAATGACTTTGGAGATAACCCACTCTGAGATAGAAATTCACTTGTTTATAATATACCCTTACTTTAAAAACCTAATTCACGGTTTATTAGAAATAATTTTATTTCTATTGTTTTCCAAAGTATAAGATATTATATTATAATAATATTATTATTGAGTGGGTCCCGCGCGCAAAATTTTTCAAAACTCACGAGACTTCTGTCGGCAGAGGAGAAATAATTTGACGTGGGTCCCGCATGAATAGTAAATACGTATTTATGAATAGTGAATACCGTATTTTTGAATAGTGAATACGTATTTGTAAATAGTAAATACCGTATTTTTGAATAGTAAATACGTATTTGTAAATAGTAAATACTTTTCATATTTCTCAAAATATCGATTAAATACCGTATTTATAAAAAGTGAATACGTATTTGTGAATAGTGAATACTATTCATGTACGTATTTGTGAATAGTAAATACTATTCATATTCAAAAATACTGATTTCAAATTTGTCATTTTCAAAAATAGGGCCTAGTAGTCCTCCAAAAATAGGCTAGTTTTCAAGTCTTTAGGTCCAAAATTCAGGATGTTACATTATATGCTGTTATGAGGTTGGTAAATCAGTCTGATGTTTATAGCGAAGCAAGGAAATCACCTAAACAAGCTGTCATTGTTGGAAAAGGTATTGTGGTATATCAATGAAACATTATCTTTCATCAGTTCAAAAGATAAGGTGGACACTTATGTGAATGTTATATATGTTATCAAGGATCTCCATTGATTTAGTTTGTCTGGAGAAGTTCAGCAACTCCTGAGACTCCACCTCACACTAGATGTTTAAGAACTGCCTTATTATGGATCACTAAATCTAACCATCAACAAAGTTCAGAACAACAACGGGTTTGGATTTTCTCAGTATCTCTTCTCTCCTTTTCTTCTCATTATCTAATCTCCACCCTCAGATTTAAAAAAATAAATGGTCTAAATTTAATATTTTATAAAACAAGTATTTTGACTATCAATAAATAAACTTAAACTATTGAATTATGATCTACACAATTTATACTTGTAATGCAAACAAAATTAATAAAATAAATTAATTTATAAAACACTATCATAATTGTTTTAGAAAATATTAAATCTGAACTATCCATTTTTTATCTAAGAGTGGAAATGGGATTCTAAAAAGAAAAAGAGAGAAGAGATTTTAAGGAAATCTGCTCCCAACGTCTTATAATCACTTGTATCAACAAAGCCTTTCTTATGATCCCAAATCAGCCACCATCTATTAATAGCATCACATGGCAGGAGATTCTGGCGCTTCTTAAAGATTTCATTCTACAGTGTGTTCATGTTATTCCATAGTCTAGCTATTGTCATTATTTTCGTTATTTTATTTGTGACATTTGCTTTGTACTTTGTGAACATTTTCTTTTTAAGTAATACTTGTAACATCCCAAATTTTGGGACAATGAATTTAGAAATAAGACTGAGATAAGAAGGCTGCAAAGTCAATAAGAGTTAAAAGTCTTAAACTTATTTTGAGAAAAAAGTTTAAGAAAATTATTGACATTATTTTGGACCCAAAAAAAAATCTAGCAAGTTCAAGACCAAGGAAATAATGAAGCTCACCAAGATCTTTAATTGTAAAGGCTGAATGTAATTGCTGTTTTACAAAGTTAATTTCATCCATATTATTTCTAGCAAGCACCACATCATCAACATAAATAAGAAGAACAGTAAATGTAACATCCTGAATTTTGAATCTAATATATTGAACATAAACCTATTTTGGGAAGACTAGTAGGCTCTATTTTTGGAAAGTGATAAATTTGAAATCAGTATTTTGTGGGCCCCGTGAATAGTATTTACTATTCACGTATACGTTTTTACTATTTACAAATACGTATTTAAAAAAAAAATATATATATATATATATATGTTATTCGCAAATACGTATTTAATACTTGAAATTTGTGAAATATGAATAGTGTTCACTATTCACAAATACGTATTTACTATTTAAAAATACGGTATTTACTATTCATAAATACGTATTTACTATTCATGCGGGACCCACGTCAAATTATTTCTCCTCTGCCTACAGAAGTCTCGTGAGTTTTGAAAAAAATGGCATGCGGGACCCACTCAATAGTAATTCACTATTTGAAAAATAATATTATATTATTATAATATAATTTACTATTCATGTGGGACCCACAAAAAATTATTTCCGCAACAAGCCACGGGAAGAGTCACGGGAGGTTTGAAAATTTGTCACGGGGAAAATTACGTATAATGACCCAGAGATAAAAATTACGCTTAAGGACCCATTTTCCAACACTATAAATAGAGGCTTCATTTCTTCATTTTCTTCACACCAAACTCAGAGAACAACAGTTGAGTTTAAGAGAAGAGTGAGAATTCTTAGAGTTAGAGAGAGAGTTTAGAGTAAAGTTCTTGAAGCTGGAGAGAATGAGCAGGAACTTCAAGGGTAAGTTCTTTGGTCTCTAGTCTTAATATTTGGTAGTTTCTTTTGGTAATTATAGTAGAAATGCCAGATAGAGTTTTTCTGAGTATGCTCTGTGGCTGCAGCTTAGTCTGATCTGTCACATCAGAAAAGAATTATCCTTGGACAGTAAATATTATTTACTGGCACAGTAAAAAATATTTACCGGCACGGTAAAAATATTTTTACTGGTACTATTCACATGAATAGTGAATATCCAACATAGTTTCCGTAAATGCTGAAAATTAATGGTCACTGATAAAAATGATATTATAGGATATCCGAGGATTCCGGAGTCAGATTCAAAGGAAGTTTGGGGATACGTGAATAGTGCCGTATACATGAATAGTGCCGTATACATGAATAGTGCCGTATACATGAATAGTAATTTACTATTCACGTGGAAGGAAGGTACGGACGCGTATTGTAACTCTAACTCTGATGCTTATGGTATGCTTATATGTGATAGATAGTCTAAGATATTGTTTTGAAAATTGATCATACAGAGGTACTATTTATATGTACGTTACTATTCACATATACCGTATTTACTATTTATTTTACTTTTCACGTATACCGTATTTACTATTCATTTTACTATTCACGTATACTGTATATACTATTCATAATACTATTCACGTATACATACCGTATTTACTATTCACGTATACATACTGTATGTACTCTTCATTTTTACTATTCATGTATATATACCGTGTTTTACTATTCACATATACACATAGTATTTTACTATTCACAGATACGCATAGTATTTACTATTCATAAATACGCATATTGATGTATAAAACTTTATGGTATAATAATGCATTATTTTGAGTGAACATATTCATCATGGCGGTTGTATTATGATGGGTGGAGTAAGGAGGGATTTAAATGATAAGAATGATTTATGCCACCACTCGGTGCACAGTGGATGGTACTTGTTTCAGGGCCCCATCTTCCATGTTTTCCTCTGGCCGGGATTTCATTGGAGTTGTGGGACATGTGACACCTCCATAGTTGTTATTTTAAAGGAGGGGAGCCATAGTCCAGATTTAAGCTCTATACCTTTGGCCGGGTGTATCTTAAGTTTTGGTGAGCTTGAAACTATCCAGTCAAATGAATGAGTTTCTATTGGACTATATGTTAGCCTATGGTTCCAGTCAGCGGTATAAGGGAGGTGGTGATATAAGGGAGGCTGCATACTGCATAGTGCATTTTTGAATAATTCAATATTTGAAAATTGATCATACACATACATCTTAATACGGGTTATAGTCGTGATAATGCCGTTATGTTTTCCTAGCGCTGAGGACACGGATGTACACCGTGGCACTGGAAGATAATGCAGATTGTAATAACATACATGTTGCAGTGGCCGTGTAATGTTATTATGTGAATATATGAATATTGTATGTGAATAAATGCTGTTTTACCATGGATATCTGTCATACATATTTGATACATAAGCATGAGGTTAACCGTTACCTGAGGTTCAATGGGTATTGAACCTCAGTTCTTACTGTAGCTTCAGGATTTTCGGAGTGAACAGAAACAGAAACAAGGGTAAGCAGCAGGCAGAAGGACTAGCTGGAGAAAGTCCTGTAGATATGTATAGTCTTTCCAACTCTTTGTATCAACAAACCAGTACACTACAGTGGTTGAATATCAGTTACTTTGTATTTAAAATCATTTCGTTGCCCTACTCTGGTTAAATTATTTTGAAAATGCTTTAGAAAAGTTGGGGTGTTACATTTTGGTATCAAAGCAGACATCCTGGCACAGAGTTAACTAAGTTACTCCAAACAGTCTGATATCTAGAAAGGGGTTTTGTGGTTGGCAATCAGTTTCCTTGAATTCGTCGAGCCTTCCACAAATACACCTGCCTAGTCGGATTGTCTGAGTAGCGGAGTTAGGTTTTAAGCTTTCAAAAGTGTTTTATCTGGTATGAACCCGACTCAGTTACAGTAAACCATTGGTGCCGAAGGTAGGGCCGAGTCTATGTGGATCAGCCAATCAGTCACCCTAGCACGGTGAGGCTCCCATGATAGACGCCTACCTGGCCAATCGGTTTGACTAACTAAGTTAGGCTCTAAGCCATGGTTTTAAAAGTGTTTCGAAAAAAAACAAGTACAAGTACTGATACAATACTGGTGTTGTGATACAAAAAGGACGTACATCCTAAGGAAAAGGGTTAGGCTCGGGAGGCCTTGATATAGAGTAGATGGCACAGAATATGGTTTCTATTATTAAATTTTAAGACTTTTGATATGGGAATCGGAATCTAAGTTAAATCCCCGCTCAGAGTTTCAAGGGAAGTGGTACAGAGAAGTCGGTACGACTTAAGTTTTCCGGTAGACAGTAACCTATCGATTTAATGTCCTTGTAAAAATAATAACTTGTTAAGGTACCCTGAGAAGAAAATCCCTACCTTGTAGAGGCCAGACACCATGCGTGCAAAGGGGCGTGGCTCCGGGGACGAAGATCTTTTGATTAAGTCCTTAACGGTGGTAATCAATTGACAGAAGAGGGAAAGTACCCAGTAATTCTGGGGAGACAGTTATGTCATACTAGTACCTATGAGAGATGTAGGTACCCAGTAGTAAGTATACTAATATTAGTACCAAGAATCAATAGACATTATGAAGTTAATATTGCTTAGGCGAGAGAAATCTCAGAATTATGACCCCTGTGAGAGTAGGAACCCTGAGAAAATATGAGTGAGTTTTGCCTAGGTTCCAAATACCTAAGAGATAGTTCCTTAACAGAACCATACGAAAGCTGGAAACCTCAGTAGCCACCAGGTTATGGTCTCAAGGTAGGACCAAGAACCATAGAGATGTTAGTGGCTAATAAATTCCCTTTAAAGTAAGTGGCTACCCGATAGGGAAAATTGAGTTAAGAATTATGCTTGGAGCTAAATAGAAAGTGAAAGTCCACAAATAGAATGACCCTAGATAAGATGGCAGACATAGAAACAACGGTTTATGAAACTACTAAAGGATAGGAACCTGTTAAGATTTGAGTTCTCATTATAATGATTCAAAGACGATCACTGGCGCTACTTATGGAAAGTTTGTCGGAGAAGGATACCTACGGGGAGTTCTGATCAAGGAGGTTTACCTATAGAGGATGCTAACCGGAAAAGCTGACTGGTCTGAGAAGACTAAGTGAAGCGCCGAGTAATGTGCCGTAGAGCAGAGCCACCGTGACGACGAACCGTAGAGTGGAGCCGCCGTGACAACGAACCATAAAGTAGAGTTACCAGTGCATCGGTTCTCAAGGTAAGTACATTATAATGAATCTCACATTGAATAGGTTCCCTAGAGAAAAGACTGTTGTAACTTAGTATATCGTCATGGTTTGCTCCAGTGCTATACAGCATATATTATGTTTATAGGCTAGCAGAAGCCCATAGTTGTCAGACAATGAATATGAGAAGTGTTCAGAAAATTTTGTGAGATCCGAGGATAGCGAACGATGTTTGAAATAGTAGGAAGATTAAAGTAGAACAAACTAAGTATTTTATGGATAGTTTGAGTAGCCAAGGACAGAGGTCCGAATACGTGTAATTAGTGATGACCTTCTAATGTTAGTTGTCTGATTCCTAAGTAAGGTTTAAAAAATTGAATTTTTGAACTTGCCAAGACACTTGCTGTATTTGAATTTTTTTTAAAATTGATTTGTTCGCACATGTGGATTTTTGAAACAGAGTTTTCAAATGAAATGTTTTCAACAGAATTTGAGACCACAGTGATGGTTATTTTGAACAGATGTTGTCTTATATAAAGGGGTTTTTGTTAGAACCCAAAGTTTGAAACTGAGTTTTTAACTATGTTGTGGTAAAGTCAGTACAAAACTGGAAGGACAGAAGCTGTTGTAGATGTACACAGTTTGCTGGGTCTGCCAGATGTTTTAAAATGTTTGAAATCGCTGGCCTATGATAAAGGTTCTTTTGAAACAAAAAGTTTTTGGAGGGATTTTTTTGAGAAAATGGTAAACGCACCAGCAGTAAACGCACCCAATCCATGGTATTTCGTCGAGGGCGTATGTTTTGATTAGTACAACCAGACTGTCTATGACTGGACTGAGTTCCGCTAGATAGGGTTGCTACTGTATGTGCCAGTGTGAACACTGGGTCTCCTAAGAAAGGGGCGGAGGTTCTCCCACATTGTTGATAGTACTATTGAGACTGGATTCGAGGATTGGGGTAAGGCGCTCACTGTACCAAATGGTTAAGATGATGGTGTGTACTCTCAATTGTAAAATTTTGTGAAATAAATTAGCTCCCTCAAAGATATGTGCCGGTAATAAAAGTTTTTGAAAATGATCCGGCAGTGAAAAATGCTCTCACGAATTTGTGATGGCAGCGATTAAGTTTAAAAATGTTATAGCACTATTACTTTGTGGTATAGTGCAGATTGTGAAATGTACTGAAACCACGGAAAATTTTTCATGTTTGAAAATTTGAAAATGAGACAAGAAAATAATTTTGGGTAGCAATGACATGATTGTCGACGCTATCGTGTTGAAAAGAAAAGCAGTGTAATTGGGAATTATGGTACAGGAACAACAACTATTAGAAAGGTCTGGAATACTAAACTAGTTAAGTCAATTAATAGCTGTCAGCTATAGTGTTGAGTAAGTGAAAGAAATTCGAGAACTTGAATGGGAAAGACTCAGATGAAATTGATGAGCAGATGCGGAAGGCCAATATGTGTTAAGCCAAAAGGCTAAATAAATCAGGCAGTGAGGCCTGTGTAACCGAGTACTATGAGAATAGATCAGCAAGTCCTGTAATTTAGTACTATACCTGGGTATAAGATTGAGACATTGAATAGTAGGATGCGTGCTATTTAAGTTTGCATAAGGAAGGAATAGACTAGAGGTCTAGATAACCTTTTGATTTTATATTGTCAAATTTCGAGGACGAAATTTATTGAACGGGGGGAGAAATGTAACATCCTGAATTTTGAATCTAATATATTGAACATAAACCTATTTTGGGAAGACTAGTAGGCTCTATTTTTGGAAAGTGATAAATTTGAAATCAGTATTTTGTGGGCCCCGTGAATAGTATTTACTATTCACGTATACGTTTTTACTATTTACAAATACGTATTTAAAAAAAAAAAATATATATATATATATATATGTTATTCGCAAATACGTATTTAATACTTGAAATTTGTGAAATATGAATAGTGTTCACTATTCACAAATACGTATTTACTATTTAAAAATACGGTATTTACTATTCATAAATACGTATTTACTATTCATGCGGGACCCACGTCAAATTATTTCTCCTCTGCCTACAGAAGTCTCGTGAGTATTGAAAAAAATGGCATGCGGGACCCACTCAATAGTAATTCACTATTTGAAAAATAATATTATATTATTATAATATAATTTACTATTCATGTGGGACCCACAAAAAATTATTTCCGCAACAAGCCACGGGAAGAGTCACGGGAGGTTTGAAAATTTGTCACGGGGAAAATTACGTATAATGACCCAGAGATAAAAATTACGCTTAAGGACCCATTTTCCAACACTATAAATAGAGGCTTCATTTCTTCATTTTCTTCACACCAAACTCAGAGAACAACAGTTGAGTTTAAGAGAAGAGTGAGAATTCTTAGAGTTAGAGAGAGAGTTTAGAGTAAAGTTCTTGAAGCTGGAGAGAATGAGCAGGAACTTCAAGGGTAAGTTCTTTGGTCTCTAGTCTTAATATTTGGTAGTTTCTTTTGGTAATTATAGTAGAAATGCCAGATAGAGTTTTTCTGAGTATGCTCTGTGGCTGCAGCTTAGTCTGATCTGTCACATCAGAAAAGAATTATCCTTGGACAGTAAATATTATTTACTGGCACAGTAAAAAATATTTACCGGCACGGTAAAAATATTTTTACTGGTACTATTCACATGAATAGTGAATATCCAACATAGTTTCCGTAAATGCTGAAAATTAATGGTCACTGATAAAAATGATATTATAGGATATCCGAGGATTCCGGAGTCAGATTCAAAGGAAGTTTGGGGATACGTGAATAGTGCCGTATACATGAATAGTGCCGTATACATGAATAGTGCCGTATACATGAATAGTAATTTACTATTCACGTGGAAGGAAGGTACGGACGCGTATTGTAACACTAACTCTGATGCTTATGGTATGCTTATATGTGATAGATAGTCTAAGATATTGTTTTGAAAATTGATCATACAGAGGTACTATTTATATGTACGTTACTATTCACATATACCGTATTTACTATTTATTTTACTTTTCACGTATACCGTATTTACTATTCATTTTACTATTCACGTATACTGTATATACTATTCATAATACTATTCACGTATACATACCGTATTTACTATTCACGTATACATACTGTATGTACTCTTCATTTTTACTATTCATGTATATATACCGTGTTTTACTATTCACATATACACATAGTATTTTACTATTCACAGATACGCATAGTATTTACTATTCATAAATACGCATATTGATGTATAAAACTTTATGGTATAATAATGCATTATTTTGAGTGAACATATTCATCATGGCGGTTGTATTATGATGGGTGGAGTAAGGAGGGATTTAAATGATAAGAATGATTTATGCCACCACTCGGTGCACAGTGGATGGTACTTGTTTCAGGGCCCCATCTTCCATGTTTTCCTCTGGCCGGGATTTCATTGGAGTTGTGGGACATGTGACACCTCCATAGTTGTTATTTTAAAGGAGGGGAGCCATAGTCCAGATTTAAGCTCTATACCTTTGGCCGGGTGTATCTTAAGTTTTGGTGAGCTTGAAACTATCCAGTCAAATGAATGAGTTTCTATTGGACTATATGTTAGCCTATGGTTCCAGTCAGCGGTATAAGGGAGGTGGTGATATAAGGGAGGCTGCATACTGCATAGTGCATTTTTGAATAATTCAATATTTGAAAATTGATCATACACATACATCTTAATACGGGTTATAGTCGTGATAATGCCGTTATGTTTTCCTAGCGCTGAGGACACGGATGTACACCGTGGCACTGGAAGATAATGCAGATTGTAATAACATACATGTTGCAGTGGCCGTGTAATGTTATTATGTGAATATATGAATATTGTATGTGAATAAATGCTGTTTTACCATGGATATCTGTCATACATATTTGATACATAAGCATGAGGTTAACCGTTACCTGAGGTTCAATGGGTATTGAACCTCAGTTCTTACTGTAGCTTCAGGATTTTCGGAGTGAACAGAAACAGAAACAAGGGTAAGCAGCAGGCAGAAGGACTAGCTGGAGAAAGTCCTGTAGATATGTATAGTCTTTCCAACTCTTTGTATCAACAAACCAGTACACTACAGTGGTTGAATATCAGTTACTTTGTATTTAAAATCATTTCGTTGCCCTACTCTGGTTAAATTATTTTGAAAATGCTTTAGAAAAGTTGGGGTGTTACAGTAAATGCAGTGGAAGATGCTTTATAAAACAGAAAGTGATCAAAGGGCTGATTGAATATAACCATAAAAAATCAAGGCAGATGAAAGCTTAGAATAGCATTGTCAACTAGCTTGTTTCAAGCCATAGAGGGACTTTTGCAACTTACAAACTTGATTAAGTTGAGAAGGTGTGAAACTAGGAGGAAGTGCCATATAAACTTCCTCATGTAAATCTCCATGCTAAAAAAGCATTATTGACATCTAATTGGTGAAGGTGCCAATTTTTAGTAGCGGCATAGACAATATTAAACGAAGAGTTGTCATTTTTGCACCAGGAGAAAAAGTGTCAAAATAGTCTATACCTTCAGTTTGAGTATAACCTTTGGCTACAAGATGAGCTTTATACCTTTCTATGTCACCATTAGCCTTGAATTTGGTGCGAAAGACCCATTTGCAACCAATGGTTTTCTTCCTCAGTGGTAACTGAATAAGAATCCAGGTCTGATTTTGTTCAAGGGCATGAATTTCTGCATCCATAGCATCTCTCCAAACAGAGTTTTTCATAGCTTGCTTAAAGAAAATTGGATAAGGATTAAAAGTAACAGCATGCATAAAGGAATGATAAGAGGAAGAAAAAGAGGAATAAGAGAGAACAGAAGCCAAAGGGTATCGAGGGACACCTTTACATGATGACTGATTAGTGACAAAGGATAGGAGATGGAGAAGGGGAATGAGAGGAATTATTGGGTAGAGAAAGAGGTGATGAGTCTAGTGAAGAGGAGGGATTAGAAACAACGATGTCATCGGATAAAGGATAGCAAGGTTGTGATTCAGGCCAAGGGGAAGAAAGTGGTGTAATGGTGCCATTTTTGAAAGGGAACACATGTTCATGAAAAAAAAACATCACGAGAAAGAAAAATTTGATTAGTAGATATATCTAACAATGTAAAAGCTTTTGAATCATGAGGAATGCCCAAGAAAACGCATCTTTGTACTCGAGGATCAAGTTTCGAGCGATTAGTGGACAAAGTGGAAGCAAAGCAAAGGGAACCAAACACTTTAAAAGTAGAGTAAGATAGAGCGGAAGCATATAAACGTTCAAAAGGTGTTTGAATTTGAATAATTGGAGAAGGTAAACAATTCATGATGTAAGTGGCAAGAACCGAAAAAGACCAGTAACAAATATGAATATGAGATTGAAAAAGAAGAGCTCGAGTAACATTTAAAATATATTGATGCTTACATTCAACTAAACCGTTTTGTTGAGGAGTAGCAACATAGGATTTTTGGTGGATAACACCATTAGAGGCAAAAAATTGAAACATATTAAATTCACCACCATTGTCTGATCTAAAAATTTTGGTAGAGGATGAAAATTGTGTTTTAACAAGATCAATTTTTTTTAAAAAAATATGAGTATAAGCATCAGATTTGTTGGTCATCAAAAAAAGCCAAGTGTGACAAGAATAATTATCAACAATTGTAAGAAAATAATGAGATCATGAATAGAAGGTACAAAAAAAGGACCCCATATATCAATATGAATCAAATCAAATGTTTTATTGCATGAACTTATGCTTGCAGGAAAAGATAAACGTTTCTGCTTAGCAAAATGGCAAGCATCACATGTAAACGCAGGTATTACAGGAATGTCTGAATCTAGTTTATTTAAAATGGAAATAGTAGAGGTAGAGGGAAAGCCCAAACACATATGCTAGATGGTAGATTTTGAAATAGGCGCAGTATGAGTCATAAGAACCTGAGACAGTTGAGATTAAAGAGGTATATCTGCACTAAGAAAATATAAGCCCTCATATAGTCTAGCTTGAATTGAGTGTATCTGACAAAAATGAGAATCAAATGTTAAGAAATAATTATGTGCAGCTGTTAATCGAGAAACTGACAGGATATTTAAAGAAAAACTAGGAAGAAAAAGAACATGGTGCAAAATTAAAGAATTGGATATTCTAACTGTTCCAGAAAAACTAGCAACAGATTTAGCACCATTCGGAAGACTTACATTAATGGGGGAAATTTATGTATAAGTGGAAAATAAAGCTAGGGAACAACAAACATAGTTAGTTGCTCCTGAATCAATAATCCAGGAGACAGGAGATTGAGATACGGAGTTACCTTCAGCCGGAACAGAAATAGAAGTAGAGAGGTGATTGGCTGAAGGTAATTCTAACTTGCTGTCCAACTTCTAGTTCCAGAATTAAGTGTTAACTTCAAAAATTCATATCTCCTTGAATTTAACTCTTTCTTAAAAATTACGAATTACCCATCAAATTAAAGCTTGAGGTGTGTACTTTATGCCTGTAAATTTCATAACCTTTTGACATCATTAACACATTCAAAATTACCACACAAGTCAAATGGTGCTCAGGGTTTCAAAACTGGTAGTTTTGCTGTTCTTTATAAATTAGCTTCAATATTTCCAAAATCATGTTCCATACTTATTCTTATACAATTTTTCATTCTAAACACTTTGTAGACATAAAAACTACCAAAATCACATCATAACACCATATTCCAACTCATAAATCACAAGGAGGTTAAGAAGCCACTTACTTGTTTCTGAACTTAGCTTTTCTTTGAGATTTTTCCCTCCTCTCTTTTATTTTTGGCCAAAGCTTCAAAAATATCATACAAGGGTCATTTACTAAGACCTTAGGTACACTCATGAAGATTGAAGGAAGTAGAGCAAAATCCAAAGACTTACTTACTTAGTTATTAACTTCCTTGCTTCTTCTTTCCTCTTAATGTAGCTTCCTTCTCTCTTCTCTTTCCCTTGGTGAATATCAAACTTAGCATGCAAAATGGGAGGAAGGAAGTCTTAAATAATAGACCAAATGCATGCCAAAATATCGCCCTTGGTATTTTACCAATTTACCCTTACTTTTATCTCCCTTTTATCTTGTATTTTCTACAATTTTCTAAAGTATTCTTGACTTCTCTTGATTTTTCCCTCTTAGGTCAAAATTTGAGGCTTATGGGGGAAGGATTTTGGTCTTCATCTGCATTAAATAAGCATGCCAAAATGTCCCCCTTTAAGTCAACTTCTTTTCTTATGAAGACACTTGGCAAGTTCAAGATTTATCTCTTTTAACTTTGTTATCATATATGACAAATATGTACTCCTCCTCTTTATTCCTATTTGGCCAAAACTTATAACTTATGGAGGAAGGAATTAAATCTTCAACATGCCATAAATAAAAGTTGTTAGATGTCCTTTTCAAAAGTCAACTTAAATTCCTTGGTGACACTTGTCATCCTAAGATTAATTTGGTTGACTTTTGATATCCTACATGTGCAAAAATGTGCGTGTCTTCTACTTCTTTAGGGCTGTTTGAATTCAGCCTCTATTTTAGAGTTTTTATGCATTTTTAAATACTTTTGGACACATACATATTATGTCAACATATGACCATTTGATGATGTAAGCATATCTTGACTAATTTCCAAAGTCAAAGACTTTTTTTACTTGAACTTCATGAGTTGCCATGTGTCCTTTTTCTTGAAAGTTCTTCTTGTCCCTTTCTCATCATTTATGAAATATTATGCCAAAAAGGAAGTGCAAAGTGTCTTGAAACATTAAGATAGTTACATTGTAAAGGACTAACCGCTTCTGCTAGATCTAAGCCCGTTGGTAATGCACACAAAATGTTACTGATGAACTATTTTCAAAATACCCCTTGTCCTTGGGTTCAAATGGCAAATGGGTCGGACACTCTCACCAAAGAGAGGGGGTTCAATCCTAAAGTTGGTCAAAGCGCTGGGAGGTATCTTAATTAATGGGTGCCTAAATTCACGCCTAAGGGTAATAGATGACTTATCTTGCCCAACATTGGTATCATTTATAAGGAAGGAAGATTCTGTCCTACCTTTAGATCGTGGGTGAACCAAATCCCTTTCTTAAAATTTCAGAAAAAAAAAAAAAAAACTATTTTCAAAATTATATTAATACATACCCTACACATGGAATAGTTGTGGAGGCAAAAAGGAGACGTGGCAACTAAGGAGCCAGTGCCAGAGCAGTTAGTGGGGGGTCGGGGGATGATATGTATCTTATGAGGGCATGTGATGATTTTTCATCTTTTTTTTTTTCAACGATTATCAATATTTAGTTTTGTCCGAAAGATAGTTTTATTGTACTTAATTTTTTAGTTGAGATAGTTAAAATCCTTAATTGTATTTAAAAAGATATCAAATCCCTATTATTTAACTAAACATTATATATATATATATATATATATATATATATTAAGAAAATGAATATAAACTCTATGAATACAAACAATTGTATGAAAAAAAAACAATTAATTTACTTCTAATAAAAAAAGCCAAATTGCAAATATAATTTGTGTTTAGGATAGCGGTAACAGAAATATTTTTTTCCCCCCAAATGAGCTCTTGTTTGGAATAGCATTTGAAAATAATTGAAAATGACATAAATTTTATTGAGTACTATATATATATATATATATATATATATATATATATATATATGTTTTGTATATTATGTGATAATTGATGATAAAAATTTAAATTTAAATTTGATAAAAAAAGTCAAATTATTATTAAAAAAATAAAAAACATTGAAGTGCTTAAAAAAAGTTAATTTATATCTGGCATTTTTTCCTAAAACAAGTACCTGCAAAAATAATTATTTTCACATGACAAACTAATAAAAAGGTGATTTCGATAGCCAGATGGGCATTTCCTGTTTTGCTGCATTCGAAAAATCGATTCACATGGCCACTGATACAGTTCACACACACAACATTGCACGGTGTCATTTCTATAGTTACGCGCTAATATGGGGGCAATAGTGGAATTTACGACCACTGAGCAACGGTGATGACCAGAAGCTGAGATTTTTGGTTTTACAAAAAGTTACTTTTTTTACATAAGCCCATTAGCCACAAAAGTCACCCAACCACTTATATTTCCCCTATTAGGCTTATTTTATGGGCTTTTAGCATATCCTACTACCATGCCAAACAGACCCTTAGCTGAAGCGCCATCCTACAGTAGGTGGAACCTATTATTAGCTTCTTATTCTCTTCCTTATTTTTGAAATTAAGATCCTTAAATGGGCAAAACCAATTTATTAAATTTTAACTTCCTTCTAGCGAAAAAAGCTTACTCCATTTCTCTTTTTTCCATGAGTTCTGTTGATACAGGTTTCTAAATTCTAACTTAGGTCAATGGTCAAAAATACACATGACCTTTTCCCCCAGGATCGCCCAGCACCACGACCTTTCAACTGGATCAAAAATACACACGACATTACGTTTTTGGGTTGCTCAGCACCACAGCCGTTAGTCAACCGTTAATTACCGTTAGTTGACCGTGGTGCTGGGTGACCCAAAAACGTAACGTCGTGTGTATTTTTGATCTAATTAAAAGGTCGTGGTACTGGACGATCCTGGGGAAGAAGGTCATGTGTATTTTTGACCCTTCACCCTTCTAACTTCTTCTTGTGTTGCCAAAGGCGAAATGAATTTATTGGCTTTTGGTGCAAGCAAGATACGACTTATGGTTATAAAGAGGCATCATTAGAATGCCTTGAGGCAGCCGTAACAGAGAAAGCCAGTATGTTTTTACCCATAACTGCAAGCATTTTGGTAACAAGGCTCGTATTAGACTCACCGGAAGTTTACCTCCATTTATTCTATGTTCTTGAAACCAAGAACATAAAGTAACCGATCTAATCCAGAGAAAAGAAACAAATATTGAGAATTTTGTTGATTGAGAGTTCATCCTCGCCATATCTAGCTATTCCATTCCCATCTTTTCGTTTGAAAACCATGAGAATTTGAGAGAGTTTAGAAGTTAAGAGAGAGATAGTGTTTCATAAAAAAGGGTTAAGGTGCTTAGCACAAATAAGTTTTAAAGGGGGCAAAAATGTCAATAACTAATTTAAAATGGGGCAAACAGTACAGTCTGTTGATTAATTTAAAAAAGCGTTTTACCCGTTTAAGAATATGGGCTTTGAAATATCTTTCGGTAATAAATTTTGCTCTAGGACTTTTCAGTTTTCTTTTTTGGAAAACTTATTTGTAGGTGTACTTTTCTTCAATTTTTTCAATTTAATACCTGTGTTATGCTTTACTTTTGCTCTATTAGTATTGTATATATGTGTGTGTATAATACTAATTAACTAATTTTTCAATTTTCATTACATTTATATATCAGTGTCCTTGTGTTTTATTCTCTCGGTTAAATCACTACTACTTTTTTTGTTAACGCAGTTGACTCCAACAAATTTGTTCATGCAGTAGCACTGTTGGTTTGACAAACTTTCTCCTAGGTTCTTTAGACCTTTCAAGGTTCTCAAGAGGGTAGGTAAGGTGGATATGAACTAGAGCTTCCTTCCAATACCAAAATCTATCCTGTATTTCATGTATCCTTACTTCACAAGGCCCTTGGACAACAACCACTTAACCCTCCGCCTCCGCTTTCACTCTCAACAGATATGGAGCTCATTCTCTTATCATGTCGAGTCTTGAAACATCGCTGGAACCAAAGGCAAAAGATTGAGTTGCTTGTTGAATGGGAGCACCGTCCTATTGAAGATGCCATTTGGGAGGAATATAACCTAGTTGCTGAACAATTCCCTCATTTTTGACTTGAGGACAAATCATTTTTCCAAGGGGAAGATATGATAGCGATCTTGATCCTCACTATCGGTTGATTTATTTAAGAAAAGAAAAACGTTTCAGAGAAGAATAATATCAATTATTATTTGCTTGCTATTTAATTATTATTTAATTAATTGAGTTTATTTTTATTATTATCTTTAGGAAATAAGTGGAATATCCCATTAAATAGATTTAGTTACTATAATCTAGGACTATGAGTTATTTCGATTTCGAATTTGAATTTTGAATTAGAGTTTTTTTCTCTATAAATTATTATAAATTGGCATATTATCTCATTAAAAAGATCATCGAATATTTTAGAGAGTAAATTAGTTTAGGAGATTCTCTGGGGTTGTTCTTTGAGAGTTAGTGAGATACGTATTATCTCTATAAGAGAGTATTTCTATTTCCCTTCCCTTTCCTTCCTAAATTAAACCCTAAATTCGGTGCTTCATCAATCAGCAAGATGGCACTTACCAAGAACCTGGATTGCTATATATCAAATAAATAAATAAATAATAGTTATCATCTTAATGTACTGACCCTCTTTTCTTTTCGGATAGCTACAAGGAATGTTGGTGAAAATGCCCTACTTAGTGCATGCTTGTCATTATTTAATCAAAATAAAGAAAATTATATCCTCAATCTTAATCTATCAATAAGATTATTGACAACTTCAACTGAAATCAATGTAAATAACTAAAGAGACTGTTACAAAATCCAAGATTTCACATTGTAAATAACTAAAGAGACTACTACAAACACCAAAATTGCACTAAGTTATGATATTTATCAGAATTGAGACACAAGAAAAGTAATTGACTTGTGTCAAAGGTCAGGATTCCTAGTTGAGGTAGTCATCCTAAATTCCCTAATGTCATGAATCAAACAAGTAACATGGAGCACCAATCTGTTGCCATAATTAAAGTTTCCTAGCAATCTACCCTTCTTGTTATGTGTGGTTGAGTTTTGGTCAGTAACTTCTTCAAAATCTACACAATGTGTCCTTTTGGCAATCACTTTCAGTTGATCTCCTCAAAAATTCTGATACTAGCTTTGAGAATGATGATGAATTGTTCTCTAGCAATTTAGCGGGTTGATCAAACTCAGCAATCCTCCCTGTATATATATATATATATATATATATCATATTATTAGCACTCATGAGATGATATGATATATATATATATATATATATATATATATATATATATATAAAGATAGAACATGTTCTTTACTAATTCCTTCTTTGGACACAATGAATCTTCAAATACCTTCATCGAGGACCAATACACGATCATTATCAATAACTGTAGGAATCCTATGAGCCACTGTAATGACCGTGCATTCACTTGTCTCTTCCCTAATAGTCTTCTGAATTAAATTATCAGTCGTTGTGTCAATCGAAGCAGTAGCTTCATCAAGAACCAAAATTCTTCTTTTCTTCAATAGCAGCCTGGCAAGACAAACAAGCTGCCTTTGTCCGACACTCCAATTCTCTCCGTTCTCAGCCACTGCAGAAATGTTCAAATTCAAGTAACTTCCAAACTAATAATTGTGTATATTTTCATGTTATATATAGATATTACATATATAAATATATATAGTTACTCTTATGAGTATACATTTATACCTGATGCCTCTAGAAGCCTTGGATTCTTCCTAACTATATCACCAAGATGGCACTTACCGAGCACCTGTAATTGAAGTCTTTTCAGTACTAAGATATATATATAATAAGATTAAGAGAGTTCTTTTGATACTAACCTCCCAAAGTTCTTGATCTGAGTGTTGTTCTAAAGGATCCAAGTTGCTCCTTACAGTACCTTGAAACAAGGTAGGATCTTGAGGGATAATACCAAGCCTAGATCTTAAGTCCTTGAGGCCAATCTTGCAAATATCTACGCTGTCTATAAGTACACGTCCTGCTGAAGGTTCCACCACTCGGAAGAGAGCTTGCACTAATGTGGATTTTCCACTTCCTGTCCTCCCTACAACTCCAATCTTCTTGCGTCCCGGAAAGGTGCAAGTGACACCTTTAAGAACCATAGGAGCTGCAGGATCATACTGTATATGAAGATTGTGAAGCTCAATTTTTCCCTCCTTGGGCCACTCTAGTTGGGGCCTACAATCTTGGATTATTAGTGGAGCTTCACTTGGTATCTTAGTGAATTGTAATATCCTCTCTACTGATATCATTTTGTTCTCCACATTGCAGAGGTTCCATATTACCCAAGCTTGGAGAACGCTTAAGTTCAAACCATAAGTAGCTACTAGACCTGCCAAACCTGAAAATTACACAAAGCAATTCGTCATGTAACAAACATCATAGTAGCACAAGATTAAACATGAAATGCAAGTTATTGTTCTGCCGAAGAGTTAACTTCTGAGAATTCAAATAATAGATTGTTTATCAGATACATGAAACTGCTAAGAAGATGAAGGGGGAGGGGGAGGAGCTCACTGGGATTAATGGCAGGCCTTGGCAGTGTAACCAAGATGGTAAGGACGAAAAAGAAGACTAGATTAAAGAGAAAGTTTATCCTAACAGACAACCATTCCATGGTGGCATAATTATGAAATGCCACACGAGAATAATCATCAGCTAGAGCCATAACTTTCGTATAAAATCTTTGCTGTTGATTGAAACAACGAATTGTGGCCACCCCAGCAATTGATTCTGAAAAGTGATGCAAGATTGGAGCCTTCCTGATCCCTACCATCCTGGCCAATTCTCTAGCTGTAGTAATGTAATAAGCCTGCAAAGATGCATATTTCGTTCATAAAGAGAGTTTAACTATAGAGTTGGCTTCCTCATGATTTATTTTGAATTCATATCAAAGGTAGATATATTTTACCTGATACCAGATGGAGATGGAAAGCACCACAATGAAGAAAATAATGACTTGCCAAGCAACTTGGGACATTAGAATGATGATACTAAATAACTGGATGAGTGCAAATACAAGTCCAGCTAGTCTGTATGGTATATTTGTATCTACTATACTTTGATCTATGGAACACTGCAATAAAAATAGAGCAATATTAAAATAAATTATAAGAACTAATTTACGAAAAAGAAAGTAAATGACCACCTAATCGAGAATATTAGTGGGAACTGACCCTATTCAAGATCCTGCTTGAAGGAGTAGTATCAAAAAAAGAAATAGGAGCTCTGAAAACTGATGTAATCATTTCATGATAAAGACGATGAGCTGTCTCTACAGCAATTTTTGCCATGAACAAAGCCCTTCCCAATATAAAGACGGAACTGCCACCAGATAGCAAAACAAAGGTCCCCATGAGCGCCCCTTTACTAACATTGTTTCTTTGTTCTGCAGCCCAAGCAATCCAATAATTGCTTCCCATTTGCATTCCTTGAAAGACAATTTGGCATAGGAGAATAATGGGAACTAATGCACCTTTATAAGCAAAGGTGACAAAAGTTGAGTAAACACTCCAATTAACTCGACCCGTCTCCGCTTTCTCTTCTTTGTTTTTCTCTAAATTCTTGTTTTCTTCAAGGTACATGGCAAGGTTTGTTTCAGCTACTTCAATTTGGGGCATTTGAAATGGTTTACAGTTCTTGGATAAGGAATTATCCTCGCAGCATGGTCTGATTTGCTTTATTGTTTCCTTATGAGCAGCCATTTGATCAACAAGTTCACAACTGTGACAAGCTATCAGATCTTTATACTTTCCTGACCCAACTATTTTCCCATCTTTCATTACCTGCAATAAAAAGTATATGGACGTTGAGAGGCCGTAAACATATAATACATTCTTTAGGGAAACACAAAGTAGCTTACCAATACAAGATCAGCAGCTTCCAAAAATTCCAGTTGATGGGTAGCATAAATAACAGTTTTCTCAGATAGAAGTTCTAAGAGACATTTCTGCACAACATCGCATATTCAGTCAAGTCCATGGAAGTCTGTGTATGGTGTGTCCAAGAAAATACAAATGAAAAAAGAAGCTCTAAAATTATAAGTATTGGTGGAAAGTAAATAGTAGTTACCTTAAATAAATGAGTCCCAGTATGAGCATCAACAGCACTGAAAGGGTCATCTAGGAAATAAATATCTGAATCATTGTAAACAGCCCTTGCCAGTTGAATTCTCTGTTTTTGGCCTCCACTTAAGTTTATACCCCTCTCCCCCACCATGGTCAAATCTCCATCTTCCCACTGTTTGATATCCTGATGCAATGCACAACATTCCAGGACTTTCTCATACAATTCCATGTTCATTTTCCTGCCAAATAGTATATTTTCTCTTACAGACCCTGATTGAATCCAAGGACTTTGGGGCACATAACTTTTATTTCCATATACTTCAATTCCTACCCCTGAACTCTTCGGAATCTCACCAAGCATACAGCATAGCAGGCTTGATTTGCCAGACCCCACGGACCCACATATTGCAACCTTTTGACCTTTCTCTATCTTCAACTTCTCTGTAATTTGAATAGTTGGTTTCTTATTGTATTGATCATCAGCTTCCCATGTGTATTCACCTTCTTTAATCTCAATGGCAACATCAGAAGGTTTCAATGTAGGCTCAGTCATGAACTGCATTTGATCATCTTCTTTAATGAACTCTTGGATTCTATCAATGGACACTTTTGTTTGAGCTATCATGGACACAAGCTCAGGTAAGTTATAGATTGGTTCTTGCAAGATACGATAAGTTGCTAAAGCTGAGAGCACTGTGGCTGCAGTTAATTCAGTTTTCACCATTATACAGACACCAAAAGTGACCACAGAAACCAGAGTTGGTGCGGTCCAAAACAGAAATGTCACTGCTGAGGAAGTATAAAGATACTTCTTAAGCCAGCTCTTCTCAGTTTCCCTGAGCTGATACAGCTTCTTCAGAAATGTGGATTCCCAAGAATGCAATTTCAGAATCCTTACGTTCTTTAGTATCTCCGAAGTAGCCTTAATCCTCGAATCCTTAGCTTCCATAATCTTGGAGTGAAGACTTTTCTGCATATTAGCCATGGGAGTGTTGCAAACCATGATCAAAACAGTTACAGAAAATGCAGCAATGGAGGGTGTGAATCCTAAATTCCTGTACAAGATAACCAAGGCCAAAACAACCTGAACCGGAAGCAACCATACTCCATGAATGTACCAGCAGAAATCTCCGATCCTTTCAACATCCACGTTTATGAAGTTTGTGATTTTGCCTTGTGTTGGTCCCCCACACTTGATTGATAGTGATTTGATATATATTAGACCAGTGAGAGCTGCACGGACTCGGATTCCTATTCGTTGAGCTCCAAAGTACCATTGTCTTTGAGTTAGTGATTCCACAGTCTTCGCCAGGAAGAAGATGAAAGCAAGAATTAGCCCGTAGTGGATGTTTGAATCGTTATTATTTCCAGACAACAAATTCACAAAGTTTGTGATCAACAAGGGACCCATGTAAGAGGCCATTGTGTTAATACCTGCCCCACATAAATAAATATCATTGATCATTTGGAAAATAATCCAATAATGATTCTGAGAAATTCTTACAATGAAATTAGGATGAAGATTTTTTTTTTAATTTTTTTTTTCCTATGCCTTATCCTTAGTTCTACGTGTACTGTATAGTATGTGGATTTGCCTTATTTTTTTAATTCTTTTTTTCCCAATTTTTTAATCCTTGTGGGACTAATGTCTGGTTATGGATTAAATTATATTATGTTTTTTTAGATCCAATATTTATAACTCAGGAACGAAAAATTTATATTTCCCAGCTAGAACCAAACTTACCTGCAAATACTGCATTCAAGGCCAAGGATTTCCGGATAAAATAAGCCATAGCTTTTGCCAGTGAACCCTTTTCGAGTTCTCGTTTTCGCAGTGATTCTTGGAGCATGGAAGAAGCGTATTCTGCACTTTCAGATTGAGGAACTGAAGGTATATGAGTAAGTTCAAGTTTCTGCATCTGACCTCTCCTGAAAATAGGATTCAGCCATTGAAACGTGAGCTTGCTCCATGTTCCAGCATTTATAAATGCTTCCTTATCTTCTTCTTCATCTTCGTCTTCCTCCTTTTGAAGCAACACTTGTTCAGATTCACTGGATTTTCTCGTCCATACAGAAGGCAGAGCATTCAACCAGAGAAGTAACAACAGAGGAAAGGAAACGAAATCCACCAAGTTTTCCTCTGACAGAAAGAAAGACAAATCCAAGGATTTGAAATTCTTGACGAGTTTCACAGAAACGAAGATTGAATCCAATACTGTGGCGAAGAACCACCAGAGAATCAAAACGAGAGGCCACGTTTTGCTGTGGCGGCGGCTTATTCTCTTCACGGAGTATACCGAAACCAAAGTCGCTAAAACCCAAGTGAAAGCCAAAGAAACAGAGCAATACGACACGATTTTCTCTCTCCAATACTCATGAAACGCAAAAGCCAAGTTCAAAACCGAAAGAACAGCATGAATGGAAAGCGTGATTGCAGAGAAAACGGCGAATCGTTTTGGTACGTGTTTCAATAACACAACATCGCTACGCCTGCTTTCTATCAGACTATCAATCAAAATCCATAACAATAAAGCGATGAAGAAAGCAGCATTGAGAATACCCAATGGAGTATCAACAGCAAGAGCCATGGATGAAACAATGAGAGTCAGTAAGATTCAGAGAACATTACAATGATTTGTTCTTGGCCAAAGGAAAAAGCCAGAAAGGGGACCAAAAAGAAGGTAAGGACGAACAAGACAGAGAGAGAATCAGCATACGAATATGACAATGAAGACAGTAAAAACAGAAACATGAAAAAAGAGACACAGGTTAGGCAGTGACCAGTGAGTGCAGGTATGAAGAAGAAGAAAGCACGTGGGATTAGGAAAAGAGGATTAATGGCTGAAACAATGAAGGAGGAAGGTGAAGAGTTAAGATGAGTGTGGCTTCACTGCGCGCCAAATTGGATGCTTCCTTCCTCTTTATAGTGTGATGAAGAACGATAATGGTCCGTCTCGAATTTGAAGTCTAAACGGATTTTGGCTTTGCGCCTCCATGTAGGAAGGGAACAGATTATGTACGTAGGATGTTTTGAGAGAAGAACAAGTAAAATAAATAAGGAAATTGTAATAATGAGGATGATTGATTTCATCATATCTTCGGGGATGTTATGTTTCATTTATAAATAATTTATTATTTACTTATTTTTAAATTTTATAGAGTACCGTAATATTTATGGGCATCCTTGTGGTTTTAAAACATTTTCTTTCATTTATCATATTTCAAAATAGCTTCTCAAAATAAACAGGAATACGTTTCTTTTTTATTTTCTAAATATCTTTTTAAAATTTATATAGGAGTCTTGCCATGAATTAGTGTGTTGACTTGACTGGTTTGTTTCCTTGGCAAAAACATAAGATGTGGGTCCCTGCAATTAATGAAAATAATGAAGAATATTCACATTGTTTAGATTCATACCTTCTTGATATAATTGAAACAATACTAAAATTGAGTAGAGCATAATGACTAGAGAAAATCAGGTAGTAAATGTTAAACGATATTATTTATAATGATAATAGATATTCAATTCATTTAAAGAGATGAAAATATGTATTTAACTAAATTTTTAAACGTTGTTAGTTTAAGGGAAATGCTATTTGGATTTCAAAATCTCAAATAAGTAATTTCTCAATAAAACGAGTCGTCAATTACTTTATTATTCTTTTTAGTCTCATTACAGTTGTTGTCAACTAGATTTTGAAGTTCAAGTTGTATATTTTGTGATTTTTCCTTAATTTAAGTTATTTAATTATTTTTTGTTAATCACAAAAAAACTAATGCAATGTGGTAAACTATGCAATGAATTAAACATTTGTATTTCAATGAAAAATCATATCTTTTCATCCAATATAATTAACTTCTAGAATTAATGTCCCATTAACTCTTTTCCCTTAAAATAGATTACAACTATCCCTTAATTGGTTGATGTGATTGAATAGATTGCATTGTGTTTTTAATAAATATAGATATTGTTGTCAAACTCGCAAGTTGATTCCTCAAGTTAAACAGTTTATATTTCTAGCTTACGAAATCGTGTCAAGTCTCTTGAAAACTTGTATCAGTTGTAAACTCGTTAAACTCGCGAGTTTATGCACTGAGTTTATCGTTTTTACGTGTCTAGCTTACAAAATCATATTAACTCACTCTTAAATTCACATTAACTTTTTCGATTTAATCATGCTCAATGACTTTATATATGAATTTTATTGAAATTTCTTTGTTAAGTATGAAAATTTTTTATTTTATTTTACAATTTTAAAAATAAACAATAATTTAATAAAATAAATTATTAAATTGTAATTTAGTGTAAATTGAGAAAAAAAAATAAAGAGTTAAGATGCAATTTACATCCTAAAGTATTTTTTTCATGTGTATTTCGTGCCATAAAATAATTTGTAGTCCACCCATCACCACGAAATAATTTTTTAGGAGTGTCCATCACTCTGAAATACTTTTTTTGTTTAATTTCGCACTTAATTTAGATAATTTAGGGTTATAGATGCACCTAAAAAAGACTTTAGGGTATTAGATGTACCGAAAAAATAGTTTATGGTATTGGACGTAATTGAAATAATACTTCAAGGTGCTCGGTGCACCCAAAAAATACTTGAGGGTATTGGGTATATCACAAAATACTTTATAGTTTCGGATACACCTGAAAAAATACTTAGGATGCTCGTTGCACCTTAATCCTTCATTTTTTCTCAATTTAATTAAATTACAATTTAATCATCTATTTTATTAAATCATTTTTAGTTTTAAAATTTTAAAATGAAGTAAGAATTTTCCTCCTTTAATATATTGTCAGTTTACTTAAAATGGTATGCTTACATGACTTCATGAAGCCAAATTGATTTACTTATTAAAGTATTATTTTTATTTTCAATTTCAGTTAAAAAAAAATACACATTGGTTTTCTAGAGAATTTTATGAAAAATATTATATCTAATTTTATTTCTTTAAGTACATAAGTACGTAAATTTATTGAAGAAGGAAAAAAAAAAGAAACTTTTAGAAGCGGATGACATGTTTTAATCTATCATTAAATTGAAATATAAAAACAATTTCAAAATATACATTTATTACTATTAAATATGAAAACATCAGAATGGATATTGGTCAGGATTGTGGAATTGGAGTAGCTCAATGAATCCACCCATTTTATTCTCCCTCCTGGCTTTATTTTAAGACCGGATTGAATTTTTTTGAAAGAGATTAAGAAAGTTAAATAAGTTATTTAATTATATCATATGTTACGTATCCTTAAATTATATATTAGTTTATTATTCGAATTAATTTATTTGAAGAAAAAAATAAAAATAAAAATATTCTAAAATAATTTAATTAACTTTTTTAATTTCTAAAAAAAAATCTATCTTAGTCTTAAAAAGTATATTTTGTACTGCTGCATTAGATGGCTAGCGAGAGAATCCATATATTTATTTGTTATATTGTGATTAAGATATGTGTATATATATAAATTTAAATAATTTTATATATAGTTCAATATTATAGTTTTTTTAAAAAATAAATATATACTTATAAATAAAATAAAAAATTAGTCCCCTAAGTTTGTTTTTTTAAAGAAAAAAAAATACTATTTTAGTATTTTGTCTCGTTCTACGTGCTATCTCTTTGCTGAACTGAATCTGTGAAATTTTTTTAATGCAAAAATGTCTTCATGTGTATGCATGTGGACTGTGTTTCAGAGCTCGTCCGTAGCTCGTTCGTACGGATGAGCTCCGGACCGTCCAGATTTGATCTGGACGGTTCAGATCTGATTTTTTTATTTTCGTTTTTATTTTTTTTTCTATATAAAAAAATCATTTTTAAAAAAAATGTTAATTGAAAGATTATCTTTATTTTAGATTCTCTACCCATTAAAATTATTTTTAATAAAAAATACAAAAGTAAAAAAAAATCAGATCTGGACCGTCCAGATTCAAATCTGAACGGTCCAGAGCTCGTCCGTAGGACGAGCTCTGAATCTGTTTCCGTATGCATGTACTCAGTGCATTACTGGGAATCCAGTACTTTTTATCGTTGAGTAGAAGCAAACAAAAAGCCGATTTATTTAATATATATACATGTCTTAAAAGTTTATATATTTAATATATTAATGTGTCAATGAATTTTATCTTGGTCTAGAAAAACCTCATATTATCAATTAATTAAATCATCACATTTACTACGTACTGTCTTTTTTTTTTCCTTTTTTTTTTCTGTTGTTGCTGCCAGATATCATATATTTATATTGATTCCATATCCTATATTCACTCAATCATGCAACCCAAATTGGCAAAACATATATCCCTTTTGGGCAATAGTATCTTAATTATTAAATCAATTAATTAAATAGTAATAAAACAGAATTTACGGATAAATGCATTACCCGTGATAGACAAAAACTAATATGGAATTGAGGTATGATTCAGTTTTGTAAAATATAATATAGCAATAAGCCAAAAGTTTAATTTAAAAGGATGGAGAAACTATTATTACCTATTATTAGAATGCCACGTAGAGAGATTAAAATAAAAGTAGGTATTAATTATAATCTAGGGAAAATTAGAATCAAAGAACCGAAGGGAAAGATATTTATTAAGAAACCTTAAAAATTATGCTTATTTAGAAGCACTAAATACAAAAATATTAAAATGTCCCTAATAAATTCTTATGCATTCCGTCTTACATTTTCTCCCACATACTATTTTTTTAAATTAATACAAAATTCTAAATTTCAATAAATTAAATAACAGTTTTCTTAATTTTCATTTTCCACAACTTACATAGATATCTGTGGATAAAAATTACACATTCTTCAATCTTGTAAGAACTATAATTTTTAAAATCAACAAAAAAAATAATTAAAAATAATATAATTTTAATAAAACTCAAAGTCTCTTATAATTTATTCTATATGTTAAAACAAGAAAGTTTATATGGTTTATTTTTATTTTAGGAGAAATTTATGTCGGTTAAAAATTCATTTAATGTTAATAAAATTTTAAAAATATAAATAATCTATTATATTTTGAAAAATATGAAATAAATTTAGTTTTTCTTTTTATAAAAACAACTTAATTGATATTGATATAAATAGGGCAACGTGATGATATATATTGGTAAAAATTAAAAATTAAAAATGTGAGTTTAACCATTGTTAAATTAAAATAGATAATATATTGATTTTTTATTTTTTTAAGAAAAAGATACAGTCATAATATCATAGGCAGTTTTAGTTAACTTTTTTTTTTAAACTATGAACACAAGAGATAAAGTAGGAAATTTTTGGTCAGAGGAAATTCAGTAATTTTAAAATTTATATTATAATGTCCGGTCTTTTTAAATAATTAAAATTTTTATGGTCATTTACAGAAAATATTATTTTCTCTATGTGTTTTATTTCAATTTCCCCCATAATCTATCCTAATTAATTACCCTACAACATATTGTTCAAAAATTACCCTATAACATCAAATTTTGAATAAAAAAATATTTAAAGGCAAATATTCCTACTTATCTGGATAACTATAGACTGTCTCTATATGTTGGGAAAAAATAATTAATTAATTTGATTTAAAATATTTTATTGGTAAGTACCTAATAATTTGTTTGTCGTATAAGGGAAAAACACTTCTCATATTGTAGGAAAAGTGTTTTCTCATGTCACACACACATAAAATGGTGAGACCCACATATATATAATATTAATTATATATATATGTGGGTCCTACTATTTCATGTGTGTATGAATCTTCTTCTTCTCATATAATATGAGAAGTTTAAACCCATGTTAATAAATCTTGAAAGGACACATGTATGTTCAGCTTTGTGTGTGTGCCTTTATTTGAAGCATATAGGGCCTGCTAAGCTGGAAAAGTTTTATGGGACGACCGTAATATTATATCCTTATCGATCTGAAGGAAAGCAAATTAAAAGATCCAGAACATAAGAGAACTTTACAATAATACGAAAAATTGCTTTTTCGACTTTCAGTTTCTAAACATTAATTATTACGTACGTTCAGAATCGATTGATTTCGCACGTGAATTGCAAGGAATAAATTTAAAGCATGAATAATATAATGAAGTACAAACCAATTTGGAATTTTTTTGGTAACGGAACCTACTTATGTATAATTTTAAATATATATTAGGATAGTTATTTTTTCAATTTGTTTTAAATAGATTAAATTCTACGTACGAAACTTCCCTAACCTTTATGTCGTCATATGTAAATAACTTCCTTAACTTTTATAATAAGGGAAAATCTCATATAAAGACGGTTGAAATAGGAAAATTCTGATTTGAGTTGCTAAACTTAACAAATTATTAATTAGGTTATGTGACACAATTAGAGATTTAGAATTTGGGCTAAATTACCTCTATATCCCTTAGTTATTAAAAACAAAAAAAAAATTAAAGACAGAATAATATTGTTTACGCGCTATGTAAAAACTCTAACGACAGAAAATTTGTTGGAAACTCAAATTTAATCTTCATTCCTTAATCAATTTGAGTAATCCCATCTAAATAGATTCTTACAACGATGGAGGCATAAAAACTCACAATCACAGGAGGTGGTGCGATATATGAGGAGCAGCAACGATAATAATTTTTTTTCTAATGAATTGACAACGGCGGCACAAATAAACTCTAAATAGAAAATTATAATAGAAAAATCGCTGAGGAAAAGAAATACTAAACCAATTTTAAAAAAATCATGTGAAAGCCGCTGGGGCTGCAACATGAGTATCTATTATATATTAAACAGCGAAGGAGGTGCTCACCGGAGATGATGCCAAATGGATCTTTTTGTTGGTTTATGGGTTACGGTTATTATTGGAAAATAACCAACATTTGAATATCCTAAATTGAGTCATTGACCCAATTTAAGTTTTGTTGAGTTTATCAAGCTTATATAGAATTTCTCTATTTCAACCGTCTTTATATGAGATTCTCCTTTATAATAAACCTCCTATAAACTTTTACATATATATATATATATATAAAATTGTTGAACTATTACTTTTGTTTATATATCTGATTTAAACTTTCATGAGTTTCTGTGCCAATAAAAATAAAGTTTAAGTGGTATAAAATTGATAATTCATATAGCTGCGTAGTTTGAAAGTTCAGTAGGGTTTATGATTAAGTTTCAAAGGTTGATGAGGTTATTTCTACCCATTAGTTCAGAGAAATTTATGTAACATAATTATTATTAGCATTTGTTTTATTTTATTTCTTTTTTGTCCTTGCACAAATAATAATATCTGGTATTTTCTCCTTCACCTAAGACACTGAAATATATTTTTTTTTCAAGTACATCTAATTAACAATATAAAAAATACTGAAAAAAGTATTTTAAGGTGCTTGATACACCTTCACTTAATAGACTTTTTGAGGAGTTAAGAGTGAAGTTAAAATTGTTTTTGAAAAAAATACTTTACGTGTATAATTAGGGTTAAATCTTAATTTTTGGGGTTAAATGTATAAATTTTTGGAATAAATGTATAAATTTTGTATGAAAAAATTTATTTTATATTAAATATTTATGACTTTTTTTTTTTTTCCAACGGGGCTATGGTCGTCCCTGACCATTAAGAAGCTCGCCTCTGCATGTCGTTGTCACACGGCCCTACGGCTTGGAATGTAGTGAGTCCCGAAACGGCTTGGAATGTAGTGAGTCCCGAAAGGAAGTGTGTCCCTTCCTATTACCCTTTTGCCCTCCACTTTCCTCTTGCGCTTTACACAATTACACGTGACGTATTTGCTCCTCCCCAAGATTCTCCCATCGAATACACGCCTTTATAATAATTACTATCACCCATGCAGTGAGAATAAGGAAATTCTTCGAGCAAAAAAAAAAAAAAAGAGAATAAGGAAATTCGTTCATTTAACATATGTGATATGTCTATAGTAAAGTATACTTCCTCTTGGTTCACAATACAAGGGACTTCTAGAAAAAAAAAATGATCTAGAATATAAGTCACATTCAATTTAATTAATACTCTTTTTCTTGTTTTGCTCATGAGGTTAATGTTGACTTCATGAGCGATCTGGAAAAACAAAGAAGAGAATAATCAAAGTCGTGTCCAAAAACACTATCCTATAGAGTTATTCCGCAACCACCGGTAAAGAAGAAGCAGTACTCCCCAGGATTAAAAAGATTCTTCTTGATTAAATCAAGGCGACAGAACTTGCAGAAGATAAGATAACTCAGCAAAAGATTACCGATGTTTTCCAATTCTCTCTGTTTAATGGTGTCACAATTGGGTATTTTAAATAATTGAATCAATACCTTGAAGAGGTGACTTTTGAACATTACACCTCTTCAGAAAAGCATGACTATCTATTTAATTCATGAATCATGTTGCTTCATGAACCAACACAAATCTCTTAATTTGTAAGAACATGACTTCTCAGAATGCATCTTTTCATTTAAACATATTCCATAATATTGGAAAGACTCTTTCTTTGACACACCCATATGCAATATTTACAACAATCCCCTACATGTGTCAAAGAAAACACTATTAGCTAAGTTACACCATGGACATAACCATTGTATCTGGTGGTCCGTAGAACTATGAACCAAACCTAGACCAATAACACTTAATACACAAAGATGTCAGTGAAGCATGCTTCTATGAACTAACAAATCTTGGTGTGTATTAGAGGCATTAAGGGTCAGATTATATCATAACATTTCCGCTGTTAATCAACGGTTTTGCGCGTTATGACGGCCATGCGCGTGCCTGGTGCATAACGAATGCTCTAGAGATTTCGCCAAGATCTAATAGGAGCGGCCACACTCCACATTCGTAGAGGTGATTTCATGTAAGTGTACCTGCACTAAGCACACCGTCTTGTATGACTATGAAATCATTAAGAGCTTTGCTCAACCTAAAAAACGTGCATTCTAGCACTCTCCCATTGTCATAGGAAGGGACAAATGTTATTTTTTTTTGTGCTAATCAGAATTGACGAACGACTTGTTCTTACCCATTGAACCTTCTTCATGGGATCAGCAATCACAAAGGTTGGGTTGTCATCACTGTCAATTACGAGTTGGCTTTAGTCCCATTCCCCTCGACCAATTTATTTCATCCTGCAGGGTTTTGTTAACGGCTGATAGGTCTATTATTGACCTTACCAAATCGATTGAGATAACTCCAACACAGATCTTAAGCTAGCTTATCACAATATGTCTCAAACGATTTTTATTTCATCATTGTACTTTTACAATGGCTATTGTCATTTCACAATCACGGATCATCGACACCAAGTGTCGGTTTCTTGTCAAAATATTTGCTAAGAGATTTTTAACATTCTCAGCATTCCATCCATTTCCAGAGTAATCAACTCTGATTCACATAATACTTAAATTTTGTCACCACTAAAGGTCAAAGATAACTAGTGGATTTTCACACATAGACTAGATCTTAGTTAACTTCCGTGTATATACAACAATACAATGGGGATCCATTACATGATGCCAATGTTATCTATGGCATTATCCCTTAACTATTCCTTTCTCTTCATGAGAGTTTACATATGCTCAATCTCCACATATCATTTGCTATATCATGTTATTAACATTTATCAGTGCTACAAATTCTCAACAATTTGTGCATACCAGATTGAGCTTTAGAATCATCTCAAGCAGTATCATAAAGAATATTCACATAATGGTTCTCAAAACCAATTATTTAGAAACTTGCTTATTTGTCATCAATATTCTTTTATGATCTTTAACACCCAAAATCACATTCAATTCTCTCATGCTTTCAAGCACATAACATGGTATTTTTGACCATACAAGTTATCCACATTAAATTAAATGGTTCACGATATTATGCATGCTTATACCAAGAGAAATTAACAATACCATGAAAATTAAAGGACACATTTATCTCTATACAAGATAAATGCTTAAAATTCCATAACCACTGCCATATGCTCGTTTCAATCACAACATATTTGACAATTTACAAAATTTGCTTTCAATAGCAAAAAACAAAACAATAATTTTAGGTACTCCATATCTTAGATACCCCCACACTTTCAAATATTTTATAATCAATAAGATTCTAATTAAATTAGAATCCCAATTTATAAAGATTCACATCTTATAAAACTGCATAATCATATGACTGTATACTTCAACAAAAGGTAGTGCTAATTTAATATTCTATTTTAATTAAATGAGAATGTCTCAAACATTATCATTTATTTCACATAACAAAATTTTCTTTTCATAGAAAAAAGAAAAAGCCTTAACTTAATTAATTTCCTTTTGTCAAAATAATATATATTTTATATATTAATATTCTGTCCTCACAGAATTTTTCACATAAATTTATAAATATTTAATTATTTTAAATACCAATATTTAATAATATTCACACTATTTAAATATGTGTGAAAGCAACGCAACAAATTCTCTTTGAAAAATTTAAAGCACCAGATTATATAAATTACCGAAATATAAACATAAATTGCAGCATTAAAAATCTAAGATTTTCAATATTCAAACTAATTTATATGATATATCAAAATAAATCACACATCATGCAATTTATTATTTTATTTATTGATCATAGTAACAAATCCTTCTGGCAAATTGAATAGTGGCCAAGATATTCACAAATATATCACCAAATATATTAAAACAAAAATTTGTTTCAACTTTCAACTATTATCACGTTAAACACAACAAATTTCTATTTTTATTTCGCCATAAAAATATTCAAAATATTATAGGAGATATTATAGGAGATTAAAAATTATCAAATAAATTAGTATCTCCATTGATAATAAAGCAAATAAATTCCCCTCTTATTCTAATTAATTAAATTAGAATAACATCCTAAAATTTAGGAATTTATAATTACGTTAACTATATTTAATTTTTGCAACTAGAAACCAAATAATAAAATAACAAGTATGAACCCAATAATGATCTCATTATCATCGAAAATTTCATCTTCATACCATGAATAATTTAATTCAAAACATTTACTAATAAAAACAATAAAATCTCCCAATGAAAATAGGGCATGAGATATATATTATCTTCACTTTATTAATTTAATATCATCAAATTCTCAATAAAATAATAAGAGAAATAATAGGAGATTTATTAACTACCATATCAATCAAGATTGATTTATTTATTAACTAAAGATATTCAAACTTTTAACGAAAATAAATTCATCGTGCAAGTAATCAATAATTAAATAAAATATTGATTTTTATGGGCACATTCATATGAAAATTCAGCACATCAAATATTAAAAAATAATAATAATAACTGCATTATTAAATTTTTAATATTATGCCCACGAATATTATATATATTTATATAATATTCTAATCAATTACGTGCACCTTATTGCCGTTTGATCACGGTGAAGAAACATGCTCTTTCTTCTCATTGGAATTTGTTATTATGAACAAACGTACACGCTCCTTCGGAACCGACGCACACCCTTAGTCCTCGAGTTACCCTCATTTTTTTTTAACTGTTGAAGCGGGGATGTTTTCTCCAGTTTGACGGAAACTTGTTTTAAATCCATCAGCCTGACGACATGGGGATCCCTAAAGAGCATACGCAGAATGGAAACCTCACAGAGGGTGGTGGGAGGGACGCCTTCTCTAAATTTTCAAATGCGTCCTTTGCCGATAGTGTGCTCATACTCTTCTCCATTTGTTTCTCTCAATCTCTCTCCCTCACTCGCGCACATAAATTTCATAATCAGCGAGACATAACTCTATAGATTGTTGGCTTCATGAGCGATCTGGAAAAACAAAGAAGAGAATAATCTGAGTCGTGTCCGAAAACACTGTACTATAGAGTTATTCCGCAACCACCGGTAAAGAAGAAGTGGTACTCCCCAGGATTAAACAGATTCTTCTTGACTAAATCAAGGCGGCAGAACTGGCGGAAGATAAGATAACTCAGCAAGAGATTACCGATGTTTTCTAATTCTCTCTGTTTAATGGTGTCACAATTGGGTATTTTAAATAATTGAATCAATACCTTGAAGAGGTGACTCTTGAACATTCCACCTCTTCAGAAAGTCATGACTATCTGTTTAATTCATGAATCATGTTGCTTCATGAACCAACATAAATCTCTTAATTTGTAAAAACATGACTTCTCAAAACGCATCTTTTCATTTAAACATATTCCATAATATTGGAAAGACTCTTTCTTTAACACACCCATATCCAATATTTACAATAGTTAATACTTACTTTTGAAACCTGTCCTCTTCCCTGTGTTGACTATATATGCCTCCTTAATATCATCCGATGATTGCCATCTTGAAAATGAACCAGGTACCCTTTATTTATGCCCTGCCTGTTCAATCTCCAACACGTGTAATGATGGTTTTTTCATGTCTCTTCCATATGTATATTATTTAAAATCCACGTTTTCATATGTTTTTCCTACGTTTTCTTCATCGTCCTCCTCTTTGTTCTCTAGCTCAATCCCCAAGATAAAACATGTGGAAGACATGCCAGAAAACTCTTGGTGTAATCCTCCACTTCCTCCTTGTCCTCCTCCTCCTCCTCAACCTCCACCTCTTGCTTCTTGATAAGTCTTAATTTTGTATATATTTCCACTGTGTTATGACTAATTTGAACTGAATTATTTTTGTGTGTAAAACATGTTTGATGTGACCAATTGATGAGTATATATTTTATGATTAAATAGGTGTATATTTTATGAGATTTAATTAGAATTATTGATATTATATACCTATTTAATTATCTTTTATGAACGTTTCCATAATTGCTTGAAACTTGGGATCAAAGAATAAATCGACATAAAATCTACTCATATCCTATTTTTATTGTGTAGGAAATATTAGCTGATTTGGAATGAAGTAGAAAAGGCAATAAGAGGATATGCAATTAGCCAAACTTGATGGTCCCCGCAAGAAAAATATAAATAAAATCAATTGTGTGATCTGCTGGAGTAAATTACAAGATATGAGATATCTTTGTAATAAGAAAAAGAGAATCAGTGACCCAATACCTAAATTATAAATAAGGAGCAAGAGGAAGCAAAAGAGGAGAAAGATCGAGAGGCATAGAACGATAAGGAACGAAGGAGTAGAGGAGTAGAGGCTGAGCGTTTCAGTTCTATTCATCATCTCCACAGAAGGACGAAAGGACTGTGGAGGCGACGGAGAATCTTTCTTTTCTCTCTCTTCTTCTTCTTTGAACCTGAATTCTTATCTTTTTGTTTTGGATTTGAATAAAGCCATGTGTGGCTAGTTGGTTTTTCAACCTAGAGTACTATGAACTTGTTTGAGACTTAGAAATTGTTCCCACTTATTAGTTTTGCTTAATTTTAATCAGTTTATTTAATCTTGTTTTTATTAGTTATTGCTTAGTGATTGGCCACCGTTAAGCATGTTTTGGGGATTTAGGATTGAACTTGACGAAGGGAATCTTAAATTGACCTTGGGATTAAATAATGTGGAATTAGATTTAAATTTAACGTGAAGTTAGGTTTTAATCTAATTTGCGTTTAGGATAGACATATACCTAAAAGCTCCGCATAATCAAATTAGAGTGAGCCCAATTTAAATTGCATCTTAATTAATTATGTGAGGCATTGCATAATTATTTGAGGTAGGTGTATAAGTGGACCGACAGGCACTTATAAACATTAATACTCTAGATTAGCTGATTAGATTAAGTCAAAGTTAATTTAGTGGGGATAAAATCTAAGAATCAAATAAGGGATTAGTGACTCTAGGTTGCTCATTTGATTATTGTGGTAGTTTTCTTATTTTTATTTTAGTTTTAATTTCTTTTATTTTAATTAAATTTAATTTGATTTTCTCGACTTAAACGAAATTGTGAAATTAATACTCAACTGAAGTTGTGATACTAAGTCCTCGTGGGAACGATACTTTTCTTATCACTTTATTACTTGATACGGCCCGTGCACTTGCGGAGTTTTTTTTAGGCTTAAAGTTTTGCCCTATCACCAATTATGATAGATTTCATGCATTAGTGGAAATAAGGATTATAAGAGTTGAATTGATGCATTCTATAAGTTATCCTGAATCAAGGTAGAAAAAGGGTTTGAAACTAATGTATTACTGAATTGTTATATCAATGTTGTCACGATGCTACAACATTGTTTGGATTAATATCTGAAGAAAAATACAGAAGATAATTAAAGGAACTTGGGCCAGATGCTGCGGGCTTGGAAGCTAAAGATAGACGAAAGGAGGCCACCTGCTTGAGGAGGAAAGAAATCAAAGGTGGTGGGAATTTAGGAAGATATCTTAATAGAATTCCACTGATTACAACAGAATCAATTAGAACATAATCTTTTCATTGGGCCTAACTAAAAAGGAAAGCCCAGCTCATTAACGGACAGATTGGACGTGTGGCGCAAGAATCCTAACGATTAAAAGGAAAGACGGTCAACCCTAAAAGAGAGTTCACAAAATTGAGAGATAGACACACATGGACCCTTGGACAGAAGCTTGAGACACTACTCTGTGTTGTCGAAATCCTTCAACTGATCTTCTTCTTCTTAGTTTCTTTCTCTGTACTTTCATGGATATCATTATGACTGTTTAAGTTTCATTATGTTCTCACGTCATGAACTAACTTCTTTTTGCTACGTAATGATGGATCCTTAATTTGTAGCTTTGAACCATATTGCTAAATTTTAATTAATATAATTCAGTTTGTTTAATGTGTATATATTAACATCGGTCTTGTGCGTTAGGTGGCCACTAATAAGTAAGAGTTGTGTCCTTAACTTATTGGAAAGGAGTTAATGTTAGACCTTCATTAAACAATGTGTGTTAGTAGAGTTAGTGTATAATTCTATCTAAAGCATACGCTATAGGAATGGGTTTATAGCACACAACCATACACCCAGGTTAGCATGTTATTCCAAGCTTGAAAATCTGCATAGGAATATGAGAGAATTTGAGTAAGGAATAAAAATACAGGGTGTTGGAAAACTTATGTATACATAAGAGATAAGTTAATTGAATAATTTTGCTATAACATCGTTGAAGCATTGTGGAAGCTACTGAAGTTTTGCTATAGCATTGCGGTAACAATCTGGGTAGGAGTTGCAAATTAAGGGGAAATATGAGCTTTGCCTATTTAAATCCTGATATCTCTCAATTATATTCAATCTCGATATGTTTCATTCATTTTATATATTAGTATTTCACATCAACACTCACATCTATAATCTTTCTACCAAAATCAAGCAACTTTTGATCACTTTCTTGCAGCTTAAGTTAGTATTATAATCTCTGTGAGATGATACTCTACTTATCACTTTATTACCTTTTCGATTGGTTCATTTTTCATTAGGGAATCTAACCAACACTTCTCCTCCCCAACATCCACCTCTGCCTTTGTCACCGCTGCCTTACCTCCACCACCATCTCCTACACCTCCACATCTTTTGCTTCCTCAAATGGAAGAATGTTGTATGTGGCATGCACAACAGACTGATTTTCACTTGTGCCCGTCAATTATTATCACGGCAATGAGCATATCATAGCCTCACCAGACCTCAATATATAATGGGAGTTATCTTATAACCATTATAATAGGTCAAGAAAAAATAACGGTCAAGAATCGTAATTTATTTGCGTAGAGCAAATATAGCGCATGAATATATGATAGTTCAGAATTGTTAAGTTTGATAGTTAATAACCATCGTGTATTACAATTTCTATAATAGTGTCATCGTTGATGACAAAATTTCATTGCATTGATAATTGCCTATTTTTTAATCGTTGATGACCATCATGTATTGATAATCATTGATGAACATTGAGGTTGAGCGAATGATATTTTGGTACTTTCAAATGATAATAAATGGAAGTTACCAACTTTTAATGGAGATGGTATTTTTGATCCGATTTTGAAAGTTCATGGATACTTTTGTATCTCCAAAAAGCATTTGATGTTTGGCGCTCCAGAAGGCAAATCATATGTGCATTTTTACACCTTTACCCTTTTATAGAACTTTTTTAAAAAAATTAAAAAAATAGGCCTAAAGAAATCCATCAAACCTTAAAAAAAAAGGGTCTGGATCCTCTCATTGGCTTTTTTGTATTGTCCCTCATTGGCTTTAAATCTAGACCATACATTTGATAAAATTGTCCATACTAATAACCTCATTAAGTCAAATCAATGACTTAGATTGGATGATGAGAGATGAAGAGAAAGTTTGCTAATGAGAGAATCCTCTTCAAAAAAAAAAAATGATAGATTATTGTGTCATCGGTTTGACCATCTATCTAACCCGTTGAATCATGAAAGTCGAGGCTTCCTAGTCTTTTATTACGGTTCGATTTCGCTTTTAAAACATTTGCATCAAACATTGAAGGTCGTTAATAATCCGTTGTAAATCTATCATTGAATTTTAAAAATCATTAATTTAAATTCATGAGGGTATCTTAAAATAAAACTTGGTGTAATGACTAAGAAGTACAATTTACCTTTGTTGTAGGATCTTCTATTGATGGACAGAGGACGTCTTTTTTTTTTCTTTTTTTTTTGGGTATAAGACAGAGGACGTTAAAATTGATGCTTTTACAAGTTTACATACAAGTAATTTTGCCAATGTGAGTTGACATAGATGGTAAGGGATTCAGGACTAGGCCCTTGGGTCATGGGTTTGATCTCTTCTGTCGTTGTTGGGACTCCTTTGGTAGGCGATCTCGTAAGTCCCCAATAAGTATTCATAGAGCCCAAGGTCGTGCCCTGACCTTAGTGGGGAACTGATGCGGAACCCTCCAAAACTTATATATATATATATATATATATATATATATATATATATATAAAGTAATTTTGTACTAGTGGGCCAAAAAAAGAAAAAAAGAGGGAAAGTTGTACTCCATCTTGTCATTAATATAAGACATAGGCTCTAAATGCCTTGTCTTTGAACTGTGGGTGAGCCCAACCCTTTTCCTATAATTATATATAGTTGTAGAATCGATCTTAGTTCTAAGTATAAGATATATTTAAGTTTAGCCATTAATAACCTCAGGAGCACAATTTGACAGTCATTGTACTCAAGTTATTATTGTACTTATTCAACTTGTTAACAATGTCGGATAGGATGTATAGAGCACAAGTAGTCAATCTTTATACTAAAATAGTCAACGTTACTCAAGTAGTCATTAGAGCTCCAACCGTGGTCACCGGAGCTTTGGTAGCCAGAGTTCCATCAGTGGGGTGGTGTCTCTGATGCCAACGAGGGTTCTTTCTTTTTTTAAAAAACTTGAAAGGCATTTTGGTAAGAGCACAATATTTCAAAATGCCAGAATAGTCCCTTAAGACCTATATGTTGTTTCCATGTGTTCACAAACTTTTTGGGGATTTTCAGGTTCAAATGGTATTTATTTAGAAATTTTCCTTTTTTTATTTTCAATTATCATATTATGATAAAATTCAGATATTGTGGAGTCTAAGTGTCTAATTGAGAGTAATAGTTTTTATATAATTTTGAATCATAAAATTTGAATTGTTAATTTTTTTAAATGCTTTTTAAAAAATTAGGGAGAATTCATGACAAATCTCATAGTAATATAATAGCTCTTTTATTTATCAATTCTTCACTTATCAATTGATTTTTTTTAATATTTTTTTTAAAATTGGGATCTCAATGAGATTCTCCCAAAAAACTTAAAAAAGAAAAGAAAAAAGAAAGACGCGGACTCTCATTATCGTGATCAATTTCACATGACTTGACCCACTATTTGATTAAGCCACGTGAACTTGGGGTTTGTACATTAGGTGCTTGTCTTAATGTGTTTCTTACATGCTTGTTCCTTTAATTAGAGGGATGAGCACATTTTATTTTTATTATTTTTTATATAATTTTATTTATTTAGATCAAATTATATGTTACTTTTTGAAATTTTTTTGGTACCCAGTATCTCAAATTAATTAGTTTTTAGGATACTGGTGTTACAATACAAATATTTCTGTATGCAGAACTGGAAACCAATTAATTTGAGATACTAAGTACGAAAAAGTTTTCAAAAAATAGCATATAATTTAATCAATATATATATATATAATAAAAAATTGCTTGTCTCTCTAATTAAGAAGCACATAAGAGACAAGTACCTTATGTGCTTCTGTGAACGGCCCTAAAAACTAATTAATTTGAGATACTGTGTGGGAAAAAGTTTTCAGAAAGTAGCATATAATTTAATCAAAATAATAAATAATAATAATAATAATAATAATAATAATAATAATAATAAAAATTGCTTGTCTCTCTAATTAAGAAGCACATAAGGGACAAACACCTTATGTGTTTTTGTGAACGACCTTAAAAATTAATTAATTTGAGATACTGGGTGTGAAAAAAATTTCAGAAAATAGCATATAATTATATATATATATATATATATATATATATATATATATATATATTATAAAATAAAAAAAATTTTACTTGTCTCTCTAATTAAGAAGCACATAAGGGACAAGCACCTTATGTGCTTCTGTGAACGGCTAGATGCGATGGCATCATCATGTGTTCTTTTATATGTATGTATAAGGGGAAAACTATTCTTGAGTACATATAATTTTCTTTAATTTTAAATTTAATACCTATATATTTTTCTCTCCTTATTAAGTCCTTGAATTTTAGTGTTAGCGCAATTGACATTTGTACCTAAGAAAATAATGTTAACAGAACAAAGTTTTAGGAATTAACGGTAATAAAAGAATAAAATTATAAGATCTAATATAGAGAACAAATACAAAGATACGAAATTAAAAGTCGAAGGAAACTACAAGTTCTCAAGAATGGTTTCCCTTAATAAAAACGTTAGTTCAACGCAAAAGAACCACATTCTTAAAGTACATAATACGGCTTCACACATCGGACAAGTACACAGACTAAATCTAAAGACTGTAAATTTAGCTACTACGTACAACCACTCTAATTGGCAGATAATTAGAAGGGTACGACAATCTACTTTTCATCAGCATGATTAAAACCATGTTGAGCCATAAACACAAAGTTGAAATTAGGAGAGACAAAAATTACATGATAGAATATAATGGAGTCAATATTTGAAATTAAGGGAGAAAGTTACAGAATTGGACCCAAAATTTTAGGAAATTATGCTTAAGCCTCAAATTTTTTTTGAATATTTTTATTTTAGTCCTTCCATGAAACTTTTAATGGGAATTAAATTGAAAATATTAAAATTTTTATGAGGCTTAAATATAATTTTTTAACATTTGGGTCCAATTCTATAATTTTGGGGGGTTGGGGCTACCCCTAGCCCCCTGATTTCGCCCCTGATACTACTTCTGGTCCTAATTATAAAATCATTTTTGTAACAAATTGAACTATAAAAGTGATCTTATAATTAAATCCGGAGAGAGTATGAACAAGCAAAACCTTATTGAAAAAATCTTCATACCAAAATGTTGCATATAAAAAGAGATTTGCCAAGAATGATGAAGAAGTTTACTAACTTTCTCTCAAAAACAGGAAAAAAATCTAACTCATTTTTAACCATTACACTAGAATTAAGACGAAGTGGTTAACTTTGTAATTATTCAAAATAGAAGGATGTTGTCATCTCAAGGTAATGTGGAATGGTATTGTGCTGAGGTTGACACTTGGAAGTTGGAAGATTTGATTATGATCAAATATATACTACTAAAACTCTAAGCAACTCATTCATTGGTACACAGTGGCTTGACAACTATGCATTTCCTTCATCATTCATTGGTCATTAGTGGATACACGTGTGCATCTTCATCTCTTTTCCATTTTTTCAAATTCATTCATATTCTGTTCAGAAGTTAACCTTATCTTGAATATCATTGGACGTGCAAATTAATACCATTAATTATAGTTGTAATCTCCATGGGTCTATTCCATTCCCCATGTATCATAATGGAGTTTTGTCTTCCCCATGCTTAGTTTCCGTCCATTGACAAAGTAGATCTGCATCTATTTATTCGTTTTGTTCAATAGTCATTTGCACAGTTGAAAAACTCACGTTCATCATTTTTAAATGGTATTAATCCGTACCAAAAGACATTTGTGAAAGTTCTTTCCTTCAAAATGAGAAATGAGTTCTGTTAGAGTTGCATCATTCATTGAAGTTAATAGCACAAAGCATGGCATTGATTGTCTCACAACCGAGAGTGGATCTGGTGCTGTTCTTTGAGTCTCTATTTATATCCTTTCAGCTTCTTTTATGATTTATGCTTCCATCATTTTTTGCCATCTGATTGAGGTCGAAGATCAGGCCATCTGAGCGAAGTCGGTGAGTCAAAGATTGGGAGGGAAGGGAAGCCCAGTTTTGGAGGAGATATTATTTTCTTCGGTTTCCTCCAAATTCAAAATGCTCCTCTAGCTGTACTACTCATCTCTGCGCCTCGTATTTCTCTGAAGAAAGTTTCTCTTTTTTTCTCCAATCTTGCTCCAACATCGCCGGCAAGGTGCGTTGATTACTGGAGTTGATTTAATTCTTTTGAGTATGTAAGTATTTCAATTCTTGGTTTTTCTCAATTTAGATAGTTCCTCTGTAGAAGAATATGCGTTTTTCATTCTCACTGAAGAACTGTGGTGGAAAACAGTGCCTTGATGATTGATAAATTCCACAGTGCCTTGATGATTGATAAATTGTTTACTACAGTGTCCCTACAAAAGAGGTCAGAGGTCTCTCTTTCTCCACCTTTCACCTTTCTTACTCTCCTGCTCGCAATTTTTAAAGTTAATCACATTGTTTTTGCTGGTTGTAGAAAAATATGAAAGAGAAGCCCAGAGATATTGGGATGCATTCTACAAGCGCCACTAAAATGAAGTTTGTTTTCCGAAATTGCGAAGTTTATCTTTTTCCCCTCTCCCTGGAAGTCTGCGTTGATTATTTCATCATTCTTAATTTGTTGACTATGCTTAATCCCCATAAACCAGAGTAGTCTATTCTCAATTAAGTAAAATAATGTTCCTGAGTGCAATTGTTTCACTTTATGAAAATCTTCTTATCTGTTTCATATCAATGTTTATGCCAAAATAGTCTGACTAATATCGTTTCCTTTTTCTTGGCATTTCTTAACTGGAGATCATCCTTCAAACCACATTTCTTAGAATTGGAGAGACATGGGCTTACACTACACTTGAAGCAGGGGCGGAGCTAGGATTTGAAATTAGGGGGGGCGAAAATTACATAATAGAATATAGTGGAGTTAGGATTTGAAATTAAGGGAAAAAAATTATAGAATTTGACCCAAAAATTAGGAAATTATATTTTAGTCTACCGAAGCTTTCAATTTTCAGTTTTAGAAGGCTAAAATATAATTTTCAAATTTCTTGGGTCAACTTCTGTAATTTTAGGGGGGCGGGAGCCACCCCTAGCCCCCCCTAATTCCGCCTCTGACTTGAAGGAGTTAGAAGGAAAAGTTGGTCCAACTCTGTGGCTAAGAACATCTCAATCTCACTATCCACACTAACAGCATCTTGCCCTTTGGAAATACCATGGTTGATGTTATAATTGTTGTTCAAGAAAATATATCTTCAAGTTTTTTAATTTAATACATTTTACACGCATCTTTCTAGCTTTGGAAATTAATTTTTTATGCTCATCTTTTGCAACTTACTTGATCATGTGGAGAAGGAATCAATGAATTCAATATTATTATTATTTATGGGATTCAGAGGATTATAATTTTATGCAAATTATAATTATACTTATTATTAATATTTATTATTATTATTATCATTATCAATATAATATATTATTATTACATTGATAACGATTTTGATCGACTAGGAATTTAAAATTTGAATTTGATTTTAGGAGAAAAGAATTAATGAAAGGTGTGTTTGTAATTTCAGGTGAATTAATGAAGAGTGTTTCCGTAATTTTGCACTCTTCATTAATTCACCTAAAATTACAAACACATCCTTCATTAATTCAAAACGACGTAGTTTTAGGGTCACTGGAGATAACTCTATCTCCAGAAGAAATCTTTTACCCATAATCATTTTAGTTTATAGGCCCCTAAATCTCGTGTTATTAGGATAGTTTTAATTTGATTTATTCTCAATTATAATAGGAAGATTATTTTAATTTATTAGCCCTTAAATCTTGGGAAAATTAGGATAGATTTAATTTAATTTGATTTGATTTAATCTCCTTGATTTTGGAATATTTGGCACTATATTTATTAAATTCAAAATGTGGAATTAATATGAAATTTGAATTTGAAATATATGAAGGATAAATAAACGAAAGGCAGAGAAAGTGAGAGATTCTTGGGAAAGAGAAACTCATTATTATGTATATGGGAAGTTGTGATCTAGAAAATAAAAAAGGGTTAAGGAGCAAATTTACCAATAAACTATTGGTCCAAGAGCACCCAACACAATAAAATCTTATCTGGACCTTAAATACCAATCAACTCTTTAAAAGGTAAACTGAACACAATGAGGTTAAGGTAAAACTAACTCCGTTACATCTCCCTCCCTCTCTCATTCATTCACTTTTGTCTTCCACACCGCACTGTTACACTTGGGCGATGGCTTCACATTTCTCAGTGCCTTCCACACGGCACTTGAATCCGCTCGCAAATGCGATATGCGCCAAGATGAACATTTGAAATGCAAATTTCAACTCAAAACTCAAAAAAAAAAAAAAAAATTGAAAGGAAAGAAGAATAACTAAAGGCCATTAGAGAAATTCTGAACTAACACCAGGTAGTGGGAGTTCCAAATAATAGAAGATTGAGGACTTTAACACATGAAGCAGAAAGAAAGTCTCTTCTCAACTCCTCTAGTCGTGAAATTTCCACCCCAGATTTTGAGAGAAATAGAAAAAATGGAAACTTGGGGAAGTGAAACCCACAAATGGCAATTGGACTGAACTCCCCTGTTGAAACCTCGGATTTAGATATAAATTCCGACCTGGTAACTTGCATTCGAATAAAAGAAAGAAAAAGAATAGAAATAGAACATTCCAATGTGTAAAAGACCTCACCTTTGGATCTCAATGTGCTTGATTTCTCCCGAAAACAAGAAAAGTTCGTGAATCTCTCTCTCTCTCTCTCTCTCAGTAGCTAGATTTGAAACATTCTTTACCTGGACCATCCTCGTTTGGGAAAACCTAGATAGAGAAGACCGACTGAGTTTCTAATTATAACAATAAAATCGAACTAGAAGCGTGACAATATAGTAGAGTTGAGCCTCGAATTCGGTAAATGTTGACCTTGCATTCCGATGACTTAGAAAGATGAAAGATAAAGAGGCAAACATGAAGACAAAGCGAATGAAGAAAGAAAAACAAAAGAAAATGAATTGATAAACGGACGTTGACGCTGAATTAACGTTTTTGTGCTCAATTTACCTTTTAAAAAGTTGGTTGGAATTTAAGGTCCAGACAAGAGTTTATTGTGTTGGGTACTCCTAGACCAATAGTTTATTGGTAAATTTGCTCCTTAACCCATAAAATAAACTAGTAATTAAAATAATGATTGAAATAAACAAGGTTCTGAAACCCGGACCGGTGACTGAATCGGTCGGGGTACTGGGTCAAGGGTTAGTGGGTCAGACCGGATTCAACCCGAGCCTAGACTGGTAAGGTTTAGAAAATTGAAAAATTATTTAACCAAAATTCTATATATTACTTCAATACCTTAAATCACTAGCAAAATAATCATATAAATATCTTTATCAAATATTCTTTATAATTTCTTTAACAAATTGACTTTGGACTATCATATACCACAAATGACATTTAAATTTATAATAAATAAATTATTTTATAATATATATTACTTATTTTTTTTATAATAATATATATTACTTATGAAAATAAATAACGTGTGCCAGTATCCATCAGAACCTGCTCCATTCTGTGCCCTGTCCTTGCCTACACTGAGCATCTTCAATCTATTAATTATAGGCTTGGGTGGATCTTGTTTTTTTCGTCAGGTGGATGTTTTTGCTTTTTTCAAACCATGGAAATAATAAAATTAGGTGGTTCTGGGAAATATCCAACACTAGCCTTTACCCATCGGTCATTATTGGAAAATGAAACCCTTTTTGACCATTGAACATTGAGCACAAGCATTGCATCGTCTTCTTCTTTCCAAGACCAATATTTTCAAAATGCTCTGCAACAAAGCAGCAAGCCACTCGCAACTCCTCCCAACTCGCTCCTTCACAGTTTGTTAATATCTTTCTCTGATCAATTCCCTCCTTCCCGATCGATGACCTTCACAGGCGACAAGTCTTCAAGTAGAGCGAGTTAATCACAACTATTAAGTCTTCAGATCTCTCTCCCTCCCTCCCTCCCTCTCTCCTTCTCCTTCTCCTTCTCCTTCTCCCTCTATGTTTTCTAAACCCCGGTGACTGAATCGGTCGGGGTACTGGGTCAAGGGTTAGTGGGTCAGACCGGATTCAACCCGAGCCTAGACTGGTAAGGTTTAGAAAATTGAAAAATTATTTAACCAAAATTCTATATATTACTTCAATACCTTAAATCACTAGCAAAATAATCATATAAATATCTTTATCAAATATTCTTTATAATTTCTTTAACAAATTGACTTTGGACTATCATATACCACAAATGACATTTAAATTTATAATAAATAAATTATTTTATAATATATATTACTTATTTTTTTTATAATAATATATATTACTTATGAAAATAAATAACGTGTGCCAGTATCCATCAGAACCTGCTCCATTCTGTGCCCTGTCCTTGCCTACACTGAGCATCTTCAATCTATTAATTATAGGCTTGGGTGGATCTTGTTTTTTTCGTCAGGTGGATGTTTTTGCTTTTTTCAAACCATGGAAATAATAAAATTAGGTGGTTCTGGGAAATATCCAACACTAGCCTTTACCCATCGGTCATTATTGGAAAATGAAACCCTTTTTGACCATTGAACATTGAGCACAAGCATTGCATCGTCTTCTTCTTTCCAAGACCAATATTTTCAAAATGCTCTGCAACAAAGCAGCAAGCCACTCGCAACTCCTCCCAACTCGCTCCTTCACAGTTTGTTAATATCTTTCTCTGATCAATTCCCTCCTTCCCGATCGATGACCTTCACAGGCGACAAGTCTTCAAGTAGAGCGAGTTAATCACAACTATTAAGTCTTCAGATCTCTCTCCCTCCCTCCCTCCCTCTCTCCTTCTCCTTCTCCTTCTCCTTCTCCCTCTATGTTGTCTCACCGGTGAGATGGTCGAACGTCGGTGGAGAGACGCTGCTCTTTTTTTTTTTTTTAAACTCCTTGACTCGGCCAACTCGGCCGGGTTAGGTCGAGTTGACCCCGGTTCAACTTAGAACCCGGGGTCACCCCTCAAACCGGACCGATTGTCCGTCCGGTTCGACGGTTTCTGGTCTGAACCGGCCGGTCCGGTTTTCAAAATATTGGAAATAAAAGACATGGAAGGTGAGATTAATATGAAATTTGAATTTGAAATCAAAATATGAAGGATAAATAGAGGAAAGACATAGGAAGTGAGAGATTCTTGAGAAGGATAAACTCATTATTATGTATATGGTCAAGTTGTGAACTAGAAAGTTATTATTATTATTATCATTATTAGGGTAAAGGATTTCTCCTGTCATTGGAAATAGAGTTATCTCTAGTGACCCCAAAACTACGTCGTTTTGGATTAATGAAGGGTTTGTTAGTCAAGTGAATTAATGAAGGGTGTTTCTGTAATTCTGTTTATTTTTTAATCATATACATTTTACCAAAACACCCTTTATTAATTCACCTGAAATTACTAACAAATCCTTCATTAACTCAAAACGACGTAGTTTCGGGGTCATTGGAGATAACTCTATCTCCAGTGACAGGAGAAATCTTTTACCTTATTATTATATTCACATATTTTACGACTATTTTGTATTTAATCATTTTAGTTTATAGGCCCCTAAATCTCGTGTTATTAGGATAGTTTTAATTTGATTTATTCTCTATTATAATAGGAAGATTATTTTAATTGATTAGCCCTTAAATCTCTGGAAAATTAGGATAGATTTAATTTAATTTGATTTGATTTAATCTCCTTGATTTTGGAATATTTGGCGCTATATTTATTAAATTCATTTTTTTAAAAAAAAATTGTCTAATTCAATACCCATCATATATTTATTAAATTCATTATTTTCAAAAAATTTGTCTAATTTAATACCCATCATTAATTACTTAACTTTTCATATCACAACTTTTTTGATACTTACTTTTCAAGAATCTCTCACTCTCCATACCTCTCCTCATTCTCTAGATTTTGATTTCAAATTCAAATCTTTTACATCTTTTACGAAATAATTTGTTTGTTTTTGTGCCTCATTTAAATGAAATGGAACTCTTAATAAATTGGAAAGATCAGTCATGATTATATTTAGTACATGGAACAATATTTAATTTTATATTTTACATTTTCTAATTTCTACATCTTATTTTCATATATTAAGGAAGCCTTCCCCCCCCCCCCCCCCAAGGTATTATAGAAGTTTTTTAGTTGCCAACAAGGCTACAACAATATATGAACATAAATGATTGACCTATTTCGAATGATGTCTATTGGACATTTTGATTAGTAATATTTTCAAATTTCAAATGTGGCATTAATGAGTAGCCTACAGAGTTTTATGATTTCAATTTCAAATTTTTAATTTCCAAATATTACGTATAAAGAGTTGCTGATTGGAAAAAAATCTATTAAATTTAATATTTTTAATTTACTTACTTTTAATATCACAACTTCCAACATGAGCTTAACTTCCCAAGAAACATTCACTCCCCTGTTCCACTCATTCTCTAGATTCTGATCTCAATTTCAAATTTAAAATCAAATTTGAAGTTCAAACCCCTCACATCTTTTTTTTATTTTTAATTTTTTGCCAAGTATTTGGGACGATTTTACTGTTTTTCTGGGATGGTTTAATAATTTCTGATTCTTTTACTTATATTGAATTCCATGTGAAAGATATGGTTGTTTTTTATCCCTCGAACTCCACTTCTTTAATATTCTCTATGGTTGGATAGGAGCATTCAAATCTAAAGAACTTCCTAACCTTTGAAGCAAAGAGAAGAGAGAAAACAAACAACTCTGGCTTGAAGCATTAGATGATATGGATATGATTTTGCAGTTATTCTTTCCTTATGTTTAGTTGTTGTTAGTTTGTGCTCTACATTTAATGAATTAGATTTTTATATCCATTGTACCTTTCATGATCTTATATAATATGGGGAATTACAAAGTAATTTTGTTAAAAAAGAAAAAAGAAGAAGAGGAAATTACAAAGTGTTCATAATCGTTATCCATGAATTTAGTATTATTATTTATGGAATTTAGATTATTCTTATTTCTGTGCCAATAAGAGGATTATAATTATACTTATTATTAATATTTATTTAATGTTGATTTATTATTATTATTATAATATTGATAATGATATTGAATTAATTAAGAGATTTAAAATTTGAATTTCAATACAAAAGAATTGATACGGCAAATTACGAGATTTAGAGGATTATTCTACCAATTTCAAATGATTGTATTTATTGTTCTTTTATTAATTTATTGATTCAGATTAGTATGAGTATGAATTGAGATTTGAGATTGAACTTGATTAAAATAAATTAATATAGTAAAGGTCAATAGTGGACCTTTTTTGGGATAAAATGAATTAATTTATCCATCTAGATTGTATATTTAAATTAAAATTAAAGTTTTAAGAAAACATCATGGATTATTCTGAAGATACTCTATTTAAAATTTGAAAAAAAATAAATATAAAGGATCAATAAAAAAAATAGAAACAGAAAATACCTTGTAAAGGGAAGACTCATTAATGTGGTTGAATGCACCTCTCAAATTAATAGGGTATTAATACATGGAAAACTACACACAAAGGAAAGCCAATTTAAGACACATTACCAAAGGGAAAACAAAATTTCAAATTGTTGATTCATCATGGAAGAAGCAAAATAACATCGAGAAGAAACATGGGGTGTTGGAAAATGTGAGCGTGCATGGTATATAAATGAGAAAAAAAAAAAGTAGGACTCATGGATTGGTCACTAGAATGAAAAAACATGTGTTTGATTTATATTGGTGACAAATAATAAGTGCATCCAAGGGTTTAGCTCTGATATGTAATATATGACCAATTATTATGGACTAAATTTACATTCAATTTTGGGACGTAATTTATTATATTTGGGGATATTTTATTTTAAATTATTTTAGTTGATAGGCCTTTAAATATCGGTGATAGTTTCTATTTATTCTCTATGATTATAAGAAGATTTCTTTTAGAGATATTTTGTATTAATTATTTCAGATGATTGGCCCTTAAATCTCAATCAAATTAGGATATTTTTAATTTGATTTATTCTCCACGATTCTAGGAAAATTTAAGGCTACAATAATTGGCACCAAACCTAATTTAGCCTAAATATAACCACTGCTATGTGGCTCATGAAGTAAGAAGCCCATTGTATAATATTCCTTGATAACCATTATGGATGATTGAGGGAATTGAATTTCTTTATCATTTATGAATTTTTGTTGTTTTTAATCTATTCCATTTGTAACACCCCAATTTCCATACCACTTATTGTGTTCATAAACACATAATACTGAGGAATACGGTATTGTCAAATCAGAGTAATGCGGATGATAGAGCATACATTATCATTTGGATAATGAGTATCCGATACAATGCCCAAACTTAAGCTGGCATATTAAAAATCTCGAACGAATATTCTTTCCAGAACTAGTCTTTCTTCCGAACTTCGTTCTGTCTGGTGACATTTCACGTACTTCCTTGAATAGTTCCTTCTTTCATCTAGCTTCTCTTCTTGAAGCTTTTGCCAAATCTAAGATTCAATACACATTGAATCTCAGGTAACAGATAACCTTATTTGCAAATATGAAATGTAAATGCAGTATAACACATGTAAAAGCATAGAATAATTTACAGTAAACAAGTCGCACCGTAACCGCAGTTAACGGCCAAGGACCTCAGCCCTTTAGGACACGCAGCCCTATGAGACCGCAGCCTCAAATCCATAGCTAGGAAATAAACATGCAAATTATCTAGCAAACATGATCAGTCATACATAATTACATACATACATGCTAATAAGAGTTAACGTTACTGTACGCGAACGTACCTTCCTTCCACGTGAATAGTAGTTTACTATTCATGTATACGTCACTATTCATGAATAGTAATATGCCCGTCCTTTGAATCCGACTCCAAACTTCCCGGACATCCTAACATATCACCGTATCACTTAGAATAATGCTCTAAGGGTTATTTATATCAGCATTGACCATTTTACCCTTACATTTCTCCAAAAACGGAATTTCCAGCATTTTGCCCAGATTTTTCTCTAACTTTGAAAAATCATAATTAATTCTACAAAACTCCAAATGAGGTGCTGTAAAATTCCACATAACCCTTGATATGTCTATTCCCAAGGAAAAATAACGGTACAAACTCAAAATCTCTGTATCATTCCCAGATTTTCCGTTTCCAAACACTACTCAGATTTAAATCCAGTAAACAAAGCTTAACTTCAAAAATTATGATCTCCTTGTCCAGAGCTCAAAACGTTACAAATTATATATCAACGGAAAGCCCTGGATGTCTACTTTATATCTGGAAAATTTCATAATTTTATCACATGCCGTTTATTCCCAGATTTTAAAAATGTGAATATTGTCCAGAAAAACATCTCAAAATAACACTGTCTTATAAGGTGACAGAAAATTCTTATGAAAACTCTTATTTTCCAGTAAGCTTTTGATCCTCAAAAATAACATTAAACAACTGAAATAAATATGGGAGAGGTATTAAAATCCTTACCTAAGCCCAAAAGTCAATTGCATAAAATCTTCTTGTCTTCACCGAACACTTTCTCAGTTTCTATTATTCTCTCATACTCTCTTGGTATCTCCACTATTCTTTTCCTCTTCACTATTCTTCTCTTTCTCTTTTGGACGACATACATATAGAAATGGGGAGGTGTGAATGTCCTCTATATATAGGCCAAGAGTGAAGAAGGGATGGTGGAGCATACGTAGGAAGTTTGGTGAGTTTGGTGGAGTTTGGTGATGTTGGTGAATAAGGATAAAAGTGGGTGTTAAATATATATGTGTGCATGAGAAAACCAATCCGTAGGTTGGAGACTTTCTCCATTTCATACTTCACCCATTCCTCAACTCTTACGGTGCATTTATATATACATTCACATATACCAATTTTCCATATGTTGGCCAAGAGTAATTATCATGGGTAGTGTGAATGTGTGTGGGTGTTGGCCGTGGGTTTGGCAAGAGGATGGAGTGTGTGTGTCTTGTACAAATATTCTTCCATTTAAAGTGAAGTATGACGCTGGAAAGATACTGCTTAATAAATCAAATGGGCATGCATGGAAGCTACGTGAATATTGATGTGGCTATCATAAAAATATTCTATAACCTACTTTATTGATCAATAAAATATATCCATATAAGCATTTGGAATTTCCTAATTGTAATCCTCCAATAAAATTTCCTTATTTTCAATAATTATTCATATAGTCTTTCAGACCAAATTTTCATAATGTATACGTGAATAGTAAAAACGTACATGTGAATAGTAAATTACTATTCATAGTCCCAAAATATACTGATCCCAAATTTGTCACATTTAAATACTGGGTCTAGTAGTCTTCCAAATATAGACTAATTTCCAAATCTTTAGACCCAAAATTCGGGATATTACATTTCTCCCCCCGTTCAATAAATTTCGTCCTCGAAATTTGAACGTACAACCTGAGAGAAAACACCTTAGACTTTCAGTCTATTCTTCTATATGCATGCTTACTATTCACGTAACACAATCATTCATCCTATCCCAGTATGTAGTTTTCAAATATATGACTCTCTGGTCCATTCTCCAAGCGCTTGGTTACACAGGCATCACAACCTGATACATTTTGCCTCTCAGCTTATCTCATTCTAGCCTTCCGGCTCATTCAATTATCACAGCACTGGATATTCTAACCTTACTACTTAGGGAATCACCCTCTGCCATAGGCATCTCAACTGCAACTTTGTACAATTTGAATATTTTGCCAGTCTCAAAATATACTTTAGACACACTGGTTTAATGTCACCATGCTAAGCAACAAATACCATACTTGGCATATAGGTCTTACAACCCAGGGACTCTGCCCCATGCAAACTTGCATACCAAATCTTACTGTCTTAAGCATTTACTCATCTGTTTCATCTGAGCTTCTTTCATTCAAGCTCTCAAAGTAATGTAGCTAACCACTACTATCTGACCCATCTGGTTTAAATTCTATATTAGTTTCTGTTCCTATATCTTAAACTCCAACTACACCGCTTTTCTTTTCAATACAATAGCATCAACAATCATGTCATTGCTACCAAAAACTATTTTGTTGTCTCGTTTTCAAATTTTCACACATTGAAAATTTTCTGTGGTCTCAGTACATTTCACAATCCGCACTAAACCAAAAAGTAATAGTGCTATCACATTTTCAAACATAATTGCTGTCCACAAAAATTAGTGAAAACACATTCGCTGCCGGTTCGATTTCAAAAGAACTTTACTACCGACACACATTTATGAGTAGGATTATTCTTTTCACAAATTCAACATTTGAAAGCTCTCGTCACCACTTCAACCTTTCGGTATAGCAGCATATCGCAATCCTTTCATACACAAACCACCGCAGTGGTAATGCACTTGTTGGTCAATGTGGGAAAATTTCTGTCCCCCCCATAAGAGACCCAGTGTCTGCACTGGCACATTAATGGGCCACCCCACCAGAATCCCTCCTCGGGAAAAAGGACAATGTCCAGGAGCCCTGCTCCAAACGTCTGCATGGGTCCCAACCAAACAAGGCAAAACACACGCCCCTACAAGGCGAAACTTCTCAGATTGGATGCATACACTGCTGGTGCGAAAATAAGCTTTTCAAAAACTAATCCCCTCGAAAGAACTTTCAATAATGGCCAGCAATTTCAAACATTATAAAACATCTGGTAAGATCCAATAAACCGTGTACATCTACAACAGTTTTCGAACTCTTCCAATTTTTGCGTACTGCCTTTACCACAACATATTTGAAAACTCAATTTCAAATTTTAGGTTCTTACAAAACCCTTTTTTATGAGACAACATGTTTCACAAATCAACTATTCAAACTGGTCTCAAATTTTGTTGAAAAACATTTCATTCGAAAACTCAATTTCGAAAGTTCACAAGTTCAAATTTCAACAAAATCAGCGGGTGTATTGGCAAGTTTAAGAATTCAACCTTTAAACATATCCAGGAACCATACAACTAATTTCTTAGATGGTCAACACTAACAAACCTTATCCTTGGCTACACAAACCATTCATATACATTGGTACTACATTCTAGTAGCTGGTTTTATTTTGGTCGATTCACACACCTAAAGAATCACTCAATCATCAAGTTTGATTCTTAGATAAAAATTCAGTTGGTGGCAACCTTCTGGATACCCAAACAATTCTTAGGCTCACCAATCCATTTTTGAAATCTCGACCATACTCAATACACATGCTAGAATTATCAAGATTCATAGCTTACAACAATCAAATATTATCCTCAGATATTCCCAAAATAACAATCATCAAATTCACAATTTGACTTTTAGAACCTCAATATCAACTGAGTTGAGAAATCATATTGCCTATTGTACATATTAGGATTGTGGTTCACAATTCTTAATCTGATCCTCAAAACATACAAAGGCTCTTCTCACAATGTCAATATTATCACAAAGTTCTAATACTACCTCAAAAGTAATCATTAGTCACATTTCAACTTAGACCATATTCAAATATATCCTCAATTATACGAATTCATATCAGCATTTTCTTAGCATCCCTAACAATCACCAATTTTTCTCTCTACAAGGTACTCGACCTTTAATCAAAAAGTTTCAAATTTCAAACTCTGTCAACAATCACCTTATCCGAGATTACTATCGCCTTAGCACGCTTACACTCAGAATCCCATTTTCAAATGTCTGTCCCGACATCTCAAAACAACTGCATACCTAAATCGGATTTCCTGGAGATTTGGTCATTAAGTAATCACCATGTGACGTATAAACGTCCAAACTTAATTTCCTTGAGACATGACTAACAATAAATGTTGTGTCGATTACCGCCTGCACCAAAATTCAAAAAGGTTTCGACCTATAAGGGCGATTAGGGTGCATTAGGTTGTATTAGGGTGCGGTGCCATAAAATTTCCGCATAACAACAAAGTCTGCACAATTATGAGCCAGCGACAGATGAGAATCCAATGCTGCTTAACAAAATCTAGACGTTACTAGCCCAGCTATAAACCGAGTAAAGCATGAGTAATTGTTTCACATTCTCTCAGGCTTCACATCCTCTCAAGCTTCACATCAACATACATATTTCCTCTCCGATCGTAACTTTCCCTATATTCTTCCACATTATCTTTATACATGGCCGGTTCAAGCAACTTCATTCCAGTTTCCGATTCATACAACCCTTTCTTTCTTGAAACTTTACTTCATGACTATCAGACTAACATGTTGTCTGACTTGTCAAACAATGTATCATACCCTTATTCTTCTTTACTTCCCCAAAATCCCGTAAGTGTGAACGTTCATTCATCTGCCCCAATGATTAACGTTCCTACTCCTCCTCCAAGGATACAAGATTCTATTTTTACGACTACTACCAGAAAGGAATCTGAAGCAGGTCCATCAAGGCGACCTGTCCAAAGATGTCGTAATATGGCAGATCTTATGGAGTCCACGGTACCTTCTCAACCAAGGAATCCTGCTTCTAGCCTAGCTGAGACCTTTAACCCATTCTCATGTGGTTGCTGCCATGTTCTACGAGAGATCATTCATACCAATGGACTTCAATACCATAAACTTGAAGTTCATGGGAGGATTGGTATGATATGCCACGCTGTCTTTCACCAGGACGTACAAGGAGGTTCTTCTAGTCCTCAAGTATTTGACTTTGGTAAGAAAAATTTAGAAGATGTCAAACATTTTCTAGAAAATTATTGTTTGAATCAAAATTCTTTAGGGTATGTCCTGGTGTCAGATCCCCTATCAGCCTACTATGAGGCCCTTTGTGTTGGTTTGGAATGGACTAAAAATCAAAATGAACTCCCTAATAGTTCATTTCCAACCAATACAACAAATATATCCAATAAAGGAAAAGAGCTCGTGGTTGTAAATAATAATCCTTCAGTCCCCATACCTAGTGATCCATACCGATCAAGAGCTGAACAAAATATTAGGGGTGCATCAATGTCAATAGATGATCTTAGAGACTTCTTCCATTTACCTCAACAAGAAGCGGCTCAACAAGTTCGCCTATGCAAAAATGTTCTAATGAAAATATGCCATAGGGGAGGAATAAAGCATTGGCCTTATGTAAAAATTCGAAGCACTATGAAGCAAATAGCTAGATTGAGAAGAACAATGTCTCCTGATGGTCCTCTCTCAAGAGCAGCCGCTCAGGAAGAAATTAATAGACTTAAACTTGAGATAGTCGAAGCTTGCGGTGGGATTGTACCAACTTTGTTCTTGATGCTTGAATTAATATAGTCTACTCTTCTTAGCCTTCTTGCTAATGTTTGTAATCTCTATTCTAGGATTCATAAGGATTTTCAAGCTTTTCTGCCAAACTCAACTTTATCTATTAAATTCAAACTTAAGCAAGTCATTCTAACTTATTGTTAGGACCAATATAAAGATTGGACTTCTAAATTTGAGTAGATAATTTCCATAATTTTCACTCTTGTCACTCAGAATTTTCTAAGAATTAGTTACTATTCACGTATACGGTACTATTCACGTATACGTATTATTCACTATTCACTCGAGCATACTAGCCAAATGCCAGAATCTCTGCTCTGATACCAAAAATTGTAACACCCCAATTTCCATACCACTTATTGTGTTCATAAACACATAATACTGAGGAATACGGTATTGTCAAATCAGAGTAATGCGGATGATAGAGCATACATTATCATTTGGATAATGAGTATCCGATACAATGCCCAAACTTAAGCTGGCATATTAAAAATCTCGAACGAATATTCTTTCCAGAACTAGTCTTTCTTCCGAACTTCGTTCTGTCTGGTGACATTTCACGTACTTCCTTGAATAGTTCCTTCTTTCATCTAGCTTCTCTTCTTGAAGCTTTTGCCAAATCTAAGATTCAATACACATTGAATCTCAGGTAACAGATAACCTTATTTGCAAATATGAAATGTAAATGCAGTATAACACATGTAAAAGCATAGAATAATTTACAGTAAACAAGTCGCACCGTAACCGCAGTTAACGGCCAAGGACCTCAGCCCTTTAGGACACGCAGCCCTATGAGACCGCAGCCTCAAATCCATAGCTAGGAAATAAACATGCAAATTATCTAGCAAACATGATCAGTCATACATAATTACATACATACATGCTAATAAGAGTTAACGTTACTGTACGCGAACGTACCTTCCTTTCACGTGAATAGTAGTTTACTATTCATGTATACGTCACTATTCATGAATAGTAATATGCCCGTCCTTTGAATCCGACTCCAAACTTCCCGGACATCCTAACATATCACCGTATCACTTAGAATAATGCTCTAAGGGTTATTTATATCAGCATTGACCATTTTACCCTTACATTTCTCCAAAAACGGAATTTCCAGCATTTTGCCCAGATTTTTCTCTAACTTTGAAAAATCATAATTAATTCTACAAAACTCCAAATGAGGTGCTGTAAAATTCCACATAACCCTTGATATGTCTATTCCCAAGGAAAAATAACGGTACAAACTCAAAATCTCTGTATCATTCCCAGATTTTCCGTTTCCAAACACTACTCAGATTTAAATCCAGTAAACAAAGCTTAACTTCAAAAATTATGATCTCCTTGTCCAGAGCTCAAAACGTTACAAATTATATATCAACGGAAAGCCCTGGATGTCTACTTTATATCTGGAAAATTTCATAATTTTATCACATGCCGTTTATTCCCAGATTTTAAAAATGTGAATATTGTCCAGAAAAACATCTCAAAATAACACTGTCTTATAAGGTGACAGAAAATTCTTATGAAAACTCTTATTTTCCAGTAAGCTTTTGATCCTCAAAAATAACATTAAACAACTGAAATAAATATGGGAGAGGTATTAAAATCCTTACCTAAGCCCAAAAGTCAATTGCATAAAATCTTCTTGTCTTCACCGAACACTTTCTCAGTTTCTATTATTCTCTCATACTCTCTTGGTATCTCCACTATTCTTTTCCTCTTCACTATTCTTCTCTTTCTCTTTTGGACGACATACATATAGAAATGGGGAGGTGTGAATGTCCTCTATATATAGGCCAAGAGTGAAGAAGGGATGGTGGAGCATACGTAGGAAGTTTGGTGAGTTTGGTGGAGTTTGGTGATGTTGGTGAATAAGGATAAAAGTGGGTGTTAAATATATATGTGTGCATGAGAAAACCAATCCGTAGGTTGGAGACTTTCTCCATTTCATACTTCACCCATTCCTCAACTCTTACGGTGCATTTATATATACATTCACATATACCAATTTTCCATATGTTGGCCAAGAGTAATTATCATGGGTAGTGTGAATGTGTGTGGGTGTTGGCCGTGGGTTTGGCAAGAGGATGGAGTGTGTGTGTCTTGTACAAATATTCTTCCATTTAAAGTGAAGTATGACGCTGGAAAGATACTGCTTAATAAATCAAATGGGCATGCATGGAAGCTACGTGAATATTGATGTGGCTATCATAAAAATATTCTATAACCTACTTTATTGATCAATAAAATATATCCATATAAGCATTTGGAATTTCCTAATTGTAATCCTCCAATAAAATTTCCTTATTTTCAATAATTATTCATATAGTCTTTCAGACCAAATTTTCATAATGTATACGTGAATAGTAAAAACGTACATGTGAATAGTAAATTACTATTCATAGTCCCAAAATATACTGATCCCAAATTTGTCACATTTAAATACTGGGTCTAGTAGTCTTCCAAATATAGACTAATTTCCAAATCTTTAGACCCAAAATTCGGGATATTACACCATTACTCCTTATTGTTTTGGAATCATATTATCTACGTTGTTTTCATTCTATTCCATAACTCCATATTAACGAAATGTCTTTTTATGCTTTATACTGCTTAACTTAGGTATTTTCAAGTGGTTGAGGAATTTGTAGTTGTCAATTATAAAAACAAGTATATTTTTAAATATACACACATTTAAGTTTTTCATAGAATAAATATATGAATCAAAGATTTTTTTAAAAATCAAATTAAATGCTACATAATCATATACTCTTATTTTTTTAAGCATTCTTTATTTCATTCCATTCCAATTAGGAGTGTGGCTGTTTCTATTATGGATATTTTAAAAAAGTGTGTGATAACGCTGAAATTTTTAAGGGAGTTTCAGTTTAGTCATTGAAAGAATTTCACACATTGCACAGCGCATAGGTTATTTTTATTGTTGGAATGGTTATTCAAAAATTTACTTTGTTTTTTCATCAACATGGATGATGATCACTTCATTTTTTTCTCCTGCATCAAATGATAGCTATTGTATGTTTATTCCATTCCAACCAAATCCTCTAACATGGTTAAATGTGCATGGTTGTCTATAATGGATAATTTTTAGAATTATACTGAAATTTTTTTGTTGATTTTTTAGAACTTCGTTAAGGAACTTTTAGGTTGGTCCAACCGATCATTACTTTCATCCGTAGATTTTGAAATTGAAAGAATCTCGTGCATCACACACCTTGAGGCATATAATATTTTTGATTTTATGTGTTTAACTATAGTTTTTTAAAAAAGAATAATCTACATATTGATGATTTTTATTGCACGTGACCTTGCATTGCATAGGGTGGTTTGTCTTGACGGATCAAATAATACACATTTTTTATATAATAGTGGAACTATTAAATCAAATTAAAAGCAAGATAGCAATAAGTATACCACTTATTAAAAACCTTTAGTCAACTCAGGTTAAATCAAAATAAACCAAATTATATAGTGAGGAGCACAATTCGGTCGTCGTGTTCTCTTAAGGAGTTTTTTATTTGATTTCTAGGCTAAACTAAGTGACAAAAACACTACAAGGTATTTTGAAATTGATTTTTTTAAAAAAAATTTTAATGATGGATAACAACCTAAATTACTATTATTTTTTATTTTTTGATAAAATGATGAATAAAAGTGTGAAATTAGATTTAAGGAATAATACGATGGAATGCTCCTTGTAAGTGAATCTATGGCTATCTTAGCTTGCCTAATGTCATGTGAGTTAATTAATTCACCAAATCTACTTAAAAATTCTAAACACAATTTGAGTAAAGTGATTATTGACAAATAATAGCCCTAAATGCTAGAAAACAACAACTTATTAAGGATTTTTTAAAACCACTTGGGGGGGGGGGGGGGGCGGGGCGGGGCAATTTAAATAGAGTTGGTAAAACTTGCTTCTTTAATGAAGAATGCTCACGGAGACACTAAATAGCAACACACAAATCAATTATTATATTTATACCTGACAACGGGCTTGATGAAATAATTTCAATGAGTGCAAATGAAAATAAATAAAATCAAAACCCAAGTCTTACAACTCAATTAAAAGTACAATAATCCAACTAAGAATGATTTAAAACTTAGGGATAAGAGTCTTATTTGCCTTGGAAGTTTTAACTTAGAAGCACTCAGTACCCGGAAGTTTTCTTTGGAACAAAATTGCCTCAGAAGTTTAAAAATGTAGCAATCTTACCCTTCCGTTAATCTTGACCGTTAATTTGTTGCTCCAATTTGTAAACTTCTAGGACAAAATTGTTTCTAAAAAAAGCTTTAAGGGCAAAGTTGCTCCTAAAAAAAATTTCCGGGGCAATTTTTCTCCAAAAAAAACTTCTGGGTGGTGAGAGCTCTTAAGTGAAAACTTCCGAGGCAAATAAGACCCTTTTCCCTTTACTTAATATGTTTTAAGATGTGGTGCATAACTTACAATTATTTGAATGTAAGCAGTGTATTAGTGTTGAAGTGATTTGAATTTTTCAATTTTGAAATTAAAGTATCCAAAATATTAAATGGAACCAAATAAATGGTCATGTAACAATTGTCATATTTTTAATGTTTGAATAATTTTTCCAGAGTTCAACAATATTTATGCTAACAGTAATGAAGATGCTCTCAATCCGCGCAATGCGCAGGTAATTAAGGCAAAGGCCTTGAATGACTTAAGCGTGGGTGAAGAGATTTTAATATATAGAATAAATATGAACCCATCTGAATCTAAACTGCCTTTCAATTTGATAATGAGGCAATTTCCCCATAATAATTTCATTTGCAATGACGATAAACAAAAGTCAAGGTTAATCAATGTCCAATGTAAGTCTCTACCTACCGAGTCCGGTTTTCTTACATGGACAACTATATGTTGCATTATTAAGAGTTAAGAATTTTAATGAGTTGAAATTACTTATATTGGATGAGTTCAATAAATGCAGCAATACTACAATAAATGAAGTTTATAGAGAAGTTTTTAAAAACCTTTTATTGCAATAATAGCATGAAGATAATCTTCTTTATCTCCATAGGATTTTGTGAAATGTATTATAATTTTGATATAATGAATTGGTTGAATAATACCATTGTATCATATGTCGATCATTTTAGCCCTTATACAGTTTTAACATATCCGTGCAACGCACGGGTTGAAAGTCTTATTTATGACTAAATCATAGTCCCCCAGACAATGATATATTAATTAATTTTATATTCATTTGTCAAATTGATAGTTCCTGGGTCATGGGGAGAAATAATAGTGTCAGAATTCGTATCGATCCTCAAATAGATTCATCTAGAATTTTGCCCCAAAAAACAAAAAGAGATTCATCTAGAATAATAAGTGTTCCATTTTAAAATAAATAAAAAAGGATAAAAGAAATAGGAAAATCACTCAAAACTCACTGTTTAAAAGTTCTAGTGGTTCAAAGTTCGAACTATGGGTATTTGATTTAGTGGTAGACCTGCTAGATCACAATGGGCGAACTGAGTTCAAATCCTACCTTGTTCAAAATGATCCATGGGAAAAGGTGTCTTGGTCACAAATCCTCAATTTAAAACATAACTAGACATATTGTCCCTCAAAATTCTCGGCTTGTTGGAAAAGATGAGTAAAACCAAGACAGAGAGAAGTAATTAAACCATGGCATTGAAACTACATAACTTACAAAACAAAAACTAACAAAGAATCACTTCAAAAATGATGACGTAAAATCTTGAATCCTTTGATCATTATACACTCACTCCTCCCTCTCTCTCTCTCTCTCTCTCTCTCTCTATATATATATATATATATATATATATATATATATATGCGTACACACACATATGTCTGTATCAAAAAAATTTGCAGTCACTTTTTTGGACGTTCATGGCGCAAAGCCATCAATCAAAGGCTTTGCTTGGCCATTAGCATTAGTGAGATAGAACGTTACTCCACAAAAATGAAATTCCACAACTCAAATTGGATTTGGGCACATTTTAATGTTTTTTAGATGTACACTACATTATTGAGAGCAAATACTTACACATGAGATTGAGAGCTGAGACTCTGAGAGTGAGAGCCCAATGAAAATCTAACGATACTTTGCAAAGCCTGACGGGTATCAATACCTCACGCTCGCTGCTCGAAGACTCAACACTTGCGCTTAGATTTCCCAAATACGTTAGACGCTCGGAAGTCAACGCTCTCAACACTTGCGCTTAGATTTCCCAAATACGTTAGACGCTCGGAAGTCGACGCTGGCAGAATCCAACGACTACCCAGAAGCGACGAGGCAAAGCAATTACCATCAGCGAAAGGAGTCAAAACGAGATTCTGGTCTTGCGATGAGATTGAACCAAGGTTAGGCACTTATGGTTATTTTGAGAGAAGCAAAATAAAGTGCTTGCGTGATTGAGAGCTGAGATTGACAACTAGAGAATGAAGGAAAGCACTGAGCTGAGAATTAGGGTAGTCACTGAGAGTTAAGAATCAGGAGGACGAGGAGGAGAGACGGAAGTGCTTGCCAAAAGAGAAAGAGAGACCAAGCTAAGAATGAGGAGGAGGGAGTGTCTAAGCGGCTGAACTAAAGTCTAGGGTTTTTTCAAAGAAGCAGTATATGTGTCACACTCTCATTGGAAGTAAAAATAAATTTACAATTTTGTCATCATAACAGGCCGACCTGACAGGCCTAAAAGGCTTATTATCAGGCCTGGGTCTAGCCTGTTACACAAAATAGGCCTTGAAAGAGGCTTGGCCTGGCCTTTTAGCCTGATAGGCCAGACCTGACCAGGCTTTTAACAAGCCAGGTCACAGGCCCCTAACCTATTTTTACCCCTACTTACTACCTTAGTTCTTAACTTCCTTGCTTCTTCTTTCATCTTAATGTAGCTTCCTTCTCTCTTCTCTTTCCCTTGGTGAATATCAAACTTAGAATGCAAAATGGTAGGAAGCAATTCTTAAATAATAGACCAAATGCATGCCAAAATATCTCCCTTGGCATTTTACCAATTTACCTTTACTTTTATCTCCCTTTTATCTTGTATTTTCTACCATTTTCTAGAGTATATATTCTTGACTTCTCTTGATTCTTCCCTCTTAGGTCGAAATTTGAGGCTTATGGGAGAAGGATTTTGATCTTTATCTGCATTAATTAAGCATGCCAAAATGTCCCCCTTTAAGTCAACTTTTTTTTCCTATGAAAACACTTGGCAAGTTCAAGACTTATCTCTTTGACTTTGTTATCATATATGACAAATATGTACTCCTACTCTTTATTCCTATTTGGCCAAAACTTATGACTTGTGGAGGAAGGAATTAAGTCTTCAATATGCCATAAATGAAAGTTGTTAGATATCCTTTTAAAAAGTCAACTTAACTTCCTTGGTGATACTTGTCATCCTAAGATTAATTTGATTGACTTTTGATATCCTACATGTGCAAAAAATGTCCTTGTCAACCTCTATTTTAGAGTTTCTATGCACTTTTAAATACTTTTGGACACATACATATTATGTCAACATATGACCATTTGATAATGTAAGCATATCACTACAGCAAAAACACATCTTAGCGACGGTTTCTCAGAGGCGGTTGGAAAAAGGGAAAAAAAACAAAACGCTGATTGTAATTTTAAATCCAAAACGCTGATTAACACTCCAAGACCCAAAGTATACCCCTTCCCATCCTAACCACAGCGCCTCACCCTATCAGAGCTAACAGAGTTCATTCTCGCATTCGATTTTCCTCTTCGCTTACACAGAGCTCGTCTCACATTCGCATCGATGATCTCACATTCGCATTAGCATCGATGATTATCATAGTATGGGCTTCGGTTCGGAACTCTGAATCGATCAATCTAATGGGACTACTCCGATCCTCGCATCGGTGTAATAGATAGACCTGGAAATCTAATCTATGATTTCTGGCTCCTCACTTCCGGTCGGTGCGCCTCCCCTATCTTTGAACCTCTCCTCTACTTTAAAGTGACTTTCTGTCTTCTCATTTGCATCAGAAATCTCAATCACACAGATCTAAAAGGTATGCATTGGAGTTTTTCTTAGCCATGTTAAGGATCTCCCTCTTCTCTTTCTTAGCGTGATTTTCTATCTTATCTGTCTTACTCATGTTAATGCAATTTCATTTGTTAATTTTCGCAGAGTACCGACCCTGTTCCCCTCTTTGTCCTCTAAAGTTTCAACTCAAATTTTGCCCTCTTCTCTGTACAGTGAGAGGTAAGGTATTTTTTGTTCTTAATGACTAAGTTGTGATTTGAGAGGTAATCTAGTATACCTTGTTCTTCAATTTCTCGGGATCTAATAATTGTATCAGTTTTGACTTCTCGGATCTGCTTTAATTAATCAACCTAGATATCTACATATTTATGTGGGCAATTGATTAATGAAGAGTACATATATATACAATAATATTACAACATCTTGGGCAAGTTATTCTGGCAAAATGTAGCTAGCTGTATGTATAGTGTCCATTATTTAAGAATAGATATATCCATTTACCCGGGATTCAAGCACATGCACTGTAGACTGAAGCAGGTTCCCCTTTTTCAATTGCAATATTCCGGGCTTTGACGATTCTTCCATATTCAAGTAATTCAACCTTTATCTTATCATAAGTCTCAACAAATGAGTGGCGATCATAGAAACAAGTGGATGTTTATGTGCATGTCTTTTAAATCCTGTGGCGTGATTGATCTGACAAGGTTAAATTATCTTATTACATCATAGTCTTATTGCCAACTGCCAAGACAATGATGTACTCATTTTTTTCTTCAAAACATGCTCTGAACTGACTAACATGGGCATCATAGCCTTCGGTAAGTTTGAAAATGAACGAATGAGAATTAGCTACCGATGCAGCTTCTCCAATCTCAACCTGGTCTGCATCTGGCCGACCCTGTTCCCCTCTTTGTTCTCTGAAGTTTCAACTCAACTTTTGCCCTCTTCTCTGCGCAGTGAGAGGTAAGGTATTCTTTGTTCTTAATGACTAAGTTGGGATTTGAGATTCCAGATTCAACATTGGGATTACCTCTCATTTGTTATTCTTTGGCTGTGCTTCATTGATTTGTTTTTGGTTACTGAATGCATGTGCTTTGCTAATTCTTTGCATTTCTCATAGTTTCCTATTCTATAAAGACTTGTATATTATTGTTTGTATTCAGTGATGGATAAATCTTGGATTAAAATGCCACGAAATACACCGGAGTATGAAGCTGGGTTGAACGTATTTTAAGATTTTGCCTTTCTACAATCATCTAGTGCCGGTAGAATAATATGTCCATGTACTAAATGTTGTTTTAGAAAGTAGCAGACTAGAGAAGAAGTGTTTGACCACTTAATATGTAAGCCATTTCCTGAAAATTACACATTTTGGTATCGACATGGGGAGACATTAAATGGGGATATGCCTATAATAAATGAGAGCCAACGAAATGAAGATTGTTTGTATGACACAATAAATGATATGCCCAATGAAGATCCTATGCGAAATATGATAAATGATGCATTTGGCTTTTCTACACCATGTCATAATGAAGAATCTTTTTCACCATCAACTGAACCGAGAGAAGAGGGTGAAGAAAATATGTTAGACTCACATCATGAACCAAGTAGGGATGCTAAAGAATTTTTTCCAAAAAAATTCCCTACTCCTTTCTTTTTTCCGTTATTTGTTAAAGATATTACAAGTAATGGGTCCTCCTCTTAGAATCGTGAGCCTCCATGTTAAATCAGAGAGGCACATCTTTGGTTTTTTAAAGTCATGCGGGATATTGTTTGTAGCAGTGGCAACGTGTGAGTGAATGATGAGTAGTTTACTCAATCTTACTTATAGATTGTTGTCTTGTCCTGTTTTCTGATTCTCAACATCTGGATTATGAAAAGAGTTTGTCTCTAATGCCACAGACTGTTTTCTTTCTTCTTCTTCTTTTTTTGGCCTGTTTTCTTGTTATTCCCACTTGCTTTAACCACTAAATGAATATGTTATTTTTTTGTAAACATAAACATGCAGGAGAAGATTAGTGAGATTGAAAGTAGTGGAAATGTTACTTCAGCACTTGCACCTAATGGTTCCATTGAAGTTAATTGAAGTTAATTATGCTAGCTAAACTTTATCAAAATATGTCTATACCTCTTCCTATTGAACTACATGCTGTTATTAATGACCAAGTAAGTTACTATTTTCCTTAATGAACATCATATAATTTTTTATTTCATTTACTAAAATTTTTATTTAACTGTTTTTAATGCAATCAGCGGAGTTAAATCCCCGTGAGCAACCTTCTTCACATTCTGCAACTCATCTGCCTTAATAGTTTACTTAGGTTTAATTTTTTGTTGTTTTGTTGGAACTTTGATTCCATTTATGTTTAATTTGTAAGATTACTCAGGTTTAAACATTTGTAGTTTTATTAATATTTTGATTCCATTGTGATGCACATTTACTTTGTTTTATCATGTATTTGGATCTACTGATTTTTAATGCTAAGACATTTTAAGTTTGTTATCAATATTTGTGTTTATTTTGTATTACATTTAATTAATACATAATTAGATGATAATAAAATTACTGTTTAAATGTTTGATCAATCATTAATATATATTGCGGGCAAAAAAATAATAATAATAAAGCAATGGAATTCAGTCTATATTGCGGATCGTGTATATGACTTGAAATATTCAGTGGTATAGCGACGGTTCCGATATCAATTAATAAAGGAAAAATCAGTTTCAGCTACGGTTCAAATATCAAATATGCTGTGTTATTTTTTTGCGACAGTTTTATAGACACAACGACAGTTTCTCTTTTTTAACGACGATTATTCCGGCGGTTGTGTGAAACTGACTCTAAATTATTTAATGGCACCAATTTCCACGTCAGTTTTAAAAATGTCATAAATTATTTTAGTGGCGGTTCAAACCGACGCTAAATGGAAAATAAACCGCCGCTAAAATTCGTTTTTGCTGTAGTGTATCTTGATTAATTTCCAAAGTCAAAGACTTTTTTTTGCTTGAACTTCTTGAGTTGCCATGTGTCCTTTTTCTTGAAAGTTCTTCTTGTCCCTTTCTCTTCATTTTTGAAATATTATGTCAAAAAGAAAGTGCGAAGTGTCTTGAAACATTGAGATAGTTATTACACTGTAAGGGACTAATCTCTTCGACTAGATATAGGCCCGTTGGCAATGCACACAAAATGTTACTGATGAAAGAATGTAATCAACAAATAACCAGTATGCAGTAACAAGTTGTGATGAAAGAAATGACAACAAGTTCATATTATTGAAACATTTAAGTTGAGGCATGATAGGTTAGTCGTAGTGCTCCACTTAATTATAGTTTACGCTATAAACCCATTTCATGGCAAGAAAACGCTGGTCTGGTCATCAACTTGAGAAGATACGCTGCACCAGCCATCTCAACCGTCAATCCCATCATAAATATCATCATATGTGAGGGAATCTGCACCATCCATTTAAATGTTGAAATTAATATTAGGCGTTATGCTTTGATAGGCCTGTATATCCTTTCCATTTAAGAAAAATGTAAACTTGCCTCCCCAACATTGTACCGTCACAAATTAATTTTATTTCGTCAACATTTGCTGTTATTAACATTATTAATGATGTTAAATTTAAAGACTAAAAATATACTTTATAAACTTAAGGGATTAGAAAAAAACTTTATATAAAATTAAAATATCAAAAATCTATTTTGACTTTTTTTTTTTTTTGCCTGATCTCACTACACGGGGTTAGACAATGTAGGCTTGTGCAGCTCACATTTTTATGGGTTGGTAAAACACCAACCTAACCTTCAATTGGGGGTTGGTAGGCTAGCCCGCGTTTGTTTTTTCAAAAAAAAAAAAATCATATTTTCTCAAGATTATTAAAAGTCTAAGATACATGTATATGTTATCAAATTTGTCTTTCTAACTTCGACAAAAAAAAAAAAAAAATTGTCTTTCTAACATCAATAGTTACACATAAAAATTCAAAAACATAATCTACAATTTAAGATATAAAGTTAACAAATTTACTAAAGTTTGCAAACAAAAAATATCAAATCATACTCAAATAATCAAGATATGATAATTTGGTGTTAAAGAAGAAAGGATGCTGAGATTTTTCCTCTTTGGGATTGAGAGGTACCAAGGTGAGACCGTGGGACTTATGAGTTTTATAATACTATTGTGGTACAGTCTAACTCACGGGTTAAACAGTGTGGCTGGTGTGGCCTGCACTTTTGCGGCCTGAGAGATCCCTCACCCTAACCCTATCTAAACCTACGGACTACATATAGGTTGAACCCATTTTATTGACTCTAGATTTCACCAACCTTTTAAGACCAAATGACTTACCTCTCTAATCCCATCTCATTGAGTCGATTATGCTATATAGTATTAGCTAAATTTTATTATAATAGACTTTAAAGACTATACATTAGATGAAATATGACCTTCTTTTAAATTATTAACACATATATATATCTATATACAGATAAATTATTCGCATAATTAACCATATAGTATAATACTCCAATATCCATTCATATGAACTTAAAATTATTTGTTCAGCTCTTAACAAAAATATACAACTTAAATTATATGCTTAGAATCATTACGTAGTGTTGGTCAATGGTCACACATTGCAAGACATAAACATAGGTTTGATTCTCTCATTTTCTTCTTAAAACCTCATTTATATCTTTAGATTAAAAAATAAATGGTTTAGATTCAATATTTTATAAAATTATTATTTTAAACATAGGGTTAAATGCCTAATTTGCCTCGGAAGTTTTGCTAAGGGGGCGCTCAGCACCCGGAAGTTTTTTGGTACCAAATTTGCCCCGGAAATATTAAAAAGGTATTAAATTTACACAAAAATGATGGAATTCCACGTAGATCGTTAAAATGCCACTTCATCACACGTGACATGCCATCTCATCAATCAAAAGTGTCATTTTTGCCCTGGAAGTTTTCATTGAGGAGCAATTTTGCCCCGAAAGTTTTCATTGAGGAACAATTTTACCCCGGAAGTTTACAAAAGTAGCAATTTTGCCCTTCTTTCTCCCAATATTAAATTTGACTATTAAATCAGTCAAAGACCACACATGTCATACGTTGAAAAGGTCGAACTTGGAGTCAGAGAAGGAGATCCTTGAGATGTTAAGCTCAAGGCGGCAAGAATTTTTGAAGTCGAACTGGTCACAGGAAGCATCACTTATGATCTAAGCAAATGATTAGTTTATACAAACGTAAATATTATCGTTATAGATTTGTTTTACTGAACCAATTTTTGGAACAATTCATTTCTCGTTTTGCGTTTCATTTGCTTAGATCATAATTGATTCTTCCTTTGGGTTTTGCGACAGACCTTTCAGTCTCTGTGACCAGTTCGGCTTCACAAATTCTGGCCGCCTTGAGCTCAATAATCTGAAGGATCTCCTTCTCTGACTCCAAGTTCAACCTTTTCAAGGCATGACATATGTGATCTTTGACTAATTTAATAGTCAAATTTAATATTGGGAGAAAGAAGGGCAAAATTGCTACTTTTGTAAACTTCTGGGTCAAAATTGCTCCTCAATGAAAACTTCCGGGGCAAAATTGCTCCTCAATGAAAACTTCCAGGACAAAAATGATACTTAACTCTTATTGGGTTGATGAAGTAGCATGCCACGTGTCATGAGGTGGCATGCCACGTGTACACTTTGTTAAACTTAACGGTTAAAATTAACGGAGGGGCAAATTTGGTACATTTTTCATACTTCCGGGGAAAATTTGGTACCTTTTTCTTACTTGCGAGGCAAATTTGGTACCAAAAAACCTTCCGGGTACTGAGCACCTCCTTAGCAAAACTTCCGGGGCAAATTAGGCATTTAACCCTTAAACATAAATAAATAAAATCAAATTGGTCAAATCTAATTAACAAAATTTACAATTGCAATACAAATAAAATTTTAAAAAATAATTTATAAAATACTACATTTACCATTTCTTTTTATATGGTTTGGGACCCCTCCTATTCTCTTTCCATCCTATTCCCTCTTCTCTTTTGTCTTTAACCATTAGAGCAACATTTGAATGGTTCATATTTGATCTTTTGTAAAATTACTATTAAAATTTTAAATTATAAAATAAAAATTTAATTAAATGAAAATTGCTATATTTTGGTACAAATAATTCAGTAATACAATAAAGAAAATAAAAATAATATTTTGTATAAAACTATACCATTCAAATGTTAACCTAATAGTTAGAAAATAAGATGAGAGAAGAGGAGGGTCCCAAGCTACTTCTTATAAGAAAGGATTTATGGATATGCCATATTCCTTTTTATAAGTTAGGTTTAGTGAATGTTTGGAAAAAAAGTAAACTCCCCAATTTACCCTCATTTATTTACAAAAATTGCTTATTTCATTATTATATTTAATTAACATGTTTGAGTAAAGCACTTAACATAAAATATTCTCTATTTATTGCACCTAGCTAAATCTTTTTTTTTACACATTTATTGTACCTAATTAATTTTAAGGTTTAATATCACTTTTACTACGGAAGTATTGGTTAAGGAGCACTTAACACCCGAAAGTTTTTTTTGGTATCATTTTTGCCCTGCAAGTTTACAAAAGGGAGCAAATATGCCCTGTAAGTTTTTTTAAGGAGCAAATTTTCCCCAAAAGTTTTTTTTTAGGAGCAAATTTATCGTGAAAGTTTACCAAGAGAGCAACAATCCAACGGTCAAGATTAACCGATCAGCAAAATCATTATGTTTACAAGCTTCCCGGGCAAAAATGATACCAAAAAAACTTACGGGTGCTAAATACCCCCTTACCAATATTTCCATGACAAAATTTGTATTTAACCCTTAATTTTAATTACCTCTTTAACTGTAAGAAGATCGTTTTTTTACGCCGATGTGACTTTGAGGCGTAGTGGCATTAAGAGCTCACCTATTAATAGGAGGACTGTCCTTTTAGTTCAAAAAATATAGGAGATCATCCCTGTAAGCAAACACTGTGTCATGGCCCAGTTTCCACGCGAATTCTTCTCCTTCGCCTTCTTCTTCTTCTGCTGCCTCGTTCCATCTCTTCTTGCTCCCACGCTAACTCTCTATCTTACCATTTTCTTATTATTAACCATGGCTTGTACTCTGCTTTGTATTCCTGTCGTGGCTCGTTTCTACCGTTGATCTGTTTAATTTCTGTCATCTTCTTGATCTTTCTCGGTGTTCTTTTTCTCCTGCTTTTTTTTTTCCATGGCTCTCTCTACATTCTCATTTCCTCAAAGATCGCTTCTATGTTCGAGTTCGATTCACTCTCAACGTGGAGTCGATCTGTTCTTGCAATCTTTACACAGGCACATCCAGGTTTGTTTAACCTTCCTTTTGCAAAGTTCATTGCTAGTGAAGTGACTCATCTGTGCATCAATGAAGGAGTAAGAGTTGGAACTTCGATTTCTGTTTCCGGGTTTGAATTTGAATATTTAATCTTGCGCGGTATTTTTCTGTTTCTTGTTGTTTACGTAATTTCGCTCGTCCTTTTTTGTTTTTCTTTAATGTGGAAATTGATATGTGACTTGGTTTTTGTCCTGATTCAATATGTATAGGTCAAGAAAAGGCCAGCTCGGCTTTATGCATCGCTATCAGAAAGAGGAGAGTATGCTTCTCAGAGACCACCAACTCCACTACTGGACGCCATAAACTATCCAATTTACATGAAAAATCTCTCTACCAAGGTACGTCAATAATAAAAATGAAAGCACATAGCAATACTACGACAGACAGATACTTAAAAGGAAAATTAAAGATTATATTTCTTCCTCGGATTCTGATCTCAGTATTGGTGCAGGAGCTAAAACAACTAGCTGATGAGGTGCGTTCTGATGTTATTTTCAACGTTTCTAAAACTGGGGGCCATCTGGGTTCAAGCCTTGGGGTTGCAGAGCTCACTGTTGCTCTCCACTATGTCTTCAATGCCCCAAGAAACAAAATCTTGTGGGATGTTGGTCATCAGGTTGGGTTTGATATTGTTTGGTTGCTTTTCTTGGTTTGGTGGTGAATGATGGTGATGGCCTTTGTTCTGAACAAGTTAATTTTTGTAAATTTTGCAGTCGTATCCACATAAGATACTCACTGGTAGGAGGAATAAGATGCAAACGATGAGACAAACGGATAGGTTTACTAAACGTTCTGAGAGTCAGTATGATTGCTTTGGCACTGGTCACAGCTCAACTACTTTATCACCAGGGCTAGGTAGTTCTCTCTCTTCTGAGTTTGGGAGCTTTATGTCTTTATTTATTTTGGAATCAAGAGACTTATGGGCTCTATTCTTCCAGTTTATAGCATGTCTATATCAATTAAAGGATGTCCTTTCCATCATGTTTATGGTTTTAAACCTGTTCTAAGTTTGCCATACCTTTGTAAGTATTTAGAGGGTTGAAAATATTTGATTCTGGAATTCAGTTCAACTCATTCTTGTCTAGGTGTTTCTTGGGTAGCAATTACTGGTATAGATCCAGAAATTGAAATTGCAACTTTTATTTAATAATCATTTCTGCTGCAATTCCTCTTTCTCTCTTGTGGCTTGGCTTTACTGAGTTCTCCTTAATCAATCAGGAATGGTTGTTGGAAGGGACCTGAAGGGAGGGAAATATCATGTGGTTGCCGTAGGTAGTGTTCTCAGAGAATTGAGAGAGGTTGCCAAGGTGAGCATTAGATTTGGAGTTTGAGTATATTAATGATGGGTAAACACTTCTTTGAAATTAAAACTAATGCTGCACAAAATGACAATATTGCAGGGAGTAACTAAACAAATCGGTGCCCCTATGCATGAGTTGGCTGCAAAAGTTGATGAGTATGCTCGAGGTATGATCAGTGGTTCTGGATCAACATTGTTTGAAGAGCTTGGACTCTACTATATTGGTCCTGTTGATGGTCATAATATAGATGATCTTGTTGCCATTCTCAAAGAAGTTGAAAGTACTAAAACAAGTGGTCCTGTCCTGATCCACATGGTCACCGAGAAAGGCCATGGATACCCACATGCAGAAAGAGCAGCAGACAAATACCATGGTAAAAAGCGGCCAAATTTCTACTTAGTTTTATTTACATCAAATTATTGAATAAATCTATCATGTACTGGTCATTTAGCCATTTGAATGCACCAAATACCTTATTTCTATACTTTGCATATGTAAAAACTGCACCTGTTATGTTGCATAATTACTGCCCATCACTACACTCTTGGAAGCAGGAGAAAAAGAAGTAAAAATAAATGTGTACCACAATTATTTCACAGCGCATATAATTAAGTAATGGCTTGCTAAACACATCACCGATCTCTGACTTGGTTTGGTTTTGATTTTTGCAGGATTTACTAAGTTTGATCCGGCAACTGGTAAGAAATTCAAAGGTAAGGCTACCACACAGTCTTACACAACATACTTTGCAGAGGCTTTGATTGCAGAAGCAGAAGCTGACAAAAACATTGTTGCAATCCACTCTGCAATGGGAGGTGGAACTGGCATGGATCTCTTCTTTCGCCGTTTCCCAACAAGGTGCTTTGATGTGGGAATTGCGGAACAGCATGCTGTTACTTTTGCTGCAGGTCTGGCTTGTGAAGGCCTCAAGCCTTTCTGCGCAATTAACTCATCATTCATGCAAAGGGCTTATGACCAGGTAGGATCACAAACTGTCTAAATCTTTTCTTTCTATAACTACATCACCTTCACCGATTCTTTGGAATCACCCAATCAGTAAGAGTAAGTTATGCTAGGAGTAAGCTATGTGTTCCGTTCCATAGGTGGTCCATGATGTGGATTTGCAGAAACTACCAGTAAGATTTGCAATGGACAGAGCAGCACTAGTTGGAGCAGATGGTCCCACACGTTGTGGTGCTTTTGATGTAACTTTTATGGCCTGCCTCCCTAATATGGTGGTGATGGCCCCTTCTGATGAAGCTGAGCTTTTCCGCATGGTTGCCACTGCTGCTGCGATCGACGATCGCCCTAGTTGCTTCCGATTCCCAAGGGGAAATGGCATTGGTGTTGATGTACCACCGGGGAACAAAGGCATTCCTTTAGAGGCAAGTTAGAGTCATGGCTTTATTTCATAACTTTTAGAATAATCATGCAAATCAACTTAGTGTTTATGTCATGATACATTGACAGGTTGGAAGAGGAAGGGTACTGATTAATGGGGAAAGAGTGGCCCTACTAGGCTATGGAAGTGCTGTTCAGAACTGCTTAGCTGCAGCTGCCTTAGTGGAGCACCACGGCTTGCGAGTAACAGTCGCAGATGCACGATTCTGCAAGCCGCTGGATCACTCCCTTATTCGCAGGCTAGCAAAATCACACGAGGTCTTGATCACCGTAGAAGAAGGGTCTATTGGAGGATTTGGGTCCCATGTTGCTCAGTTCATGGCCCTTGATGGCCTCCTTGATGGGAAATTGAAGGTAAAACAAAAAAATCCAAAATCTAAACTTTCTTTGAAGAACTTTGTCCACTAAATGATGAAAACTGACATGCATTGTATGTGAAATTTGTGCAGTGGAGGCCAATGGTTCTTCCAGATCAGTATATAGAGCACGGATCACCTTCTGACCAATTGGCTTTAGCTGGTCTTACACCCTCTCACATAGCAGCAACAATATTCAACATACTTGGATAGAAAAGAGAGGCACTAGAGGTCATGTCAATGTCATAAAAGAAACTACGGAAAATTATTTTAGTTCTGAGTCTCACTCACCCACAATGTAGAGAACTTAGTAATATGGTAATCTTGTATAGTGAAATAGACATGTGCAAATTGTAAATGGAGGTTGTCAATAGCAATTAATACAGATGTCAATATCAATATATGCGATATAATATCTACAAAGTCGCAAAAGTTTAGTGTTATTTGTATGTTTTTCCCCATCCTTTCTTTCTTGACGTACTTATGGAACATTGTTGTATGCTCGCGCTAGTGTACAGAACCAGTTGGTGTATAAAATTCTTGGTTAAATGCGATTTCTTTTGGCTTTTTAAGATTCCAGAAACTGATGTTGTTTGGCTCCACACTGTTCTATACTGGTTCAATTGATCTGGTTTAATTTTATAAATATCTGATTTTCTGTTCACTGCGCCTGCAATCGTGTCTAGGCTGAAATTTTCAAATTGTTCATGGCACTCTGTTCTGGATGTTCATGGCACTCTGTTCTGGATCGAAGAATCTAAGGTTTGAAGGGTGAGGGCATTTTGGTATTTTTCATGTAAATAGCGTGGACCCCACCCCCAGATTTAACACCGTTAAACAAGATTTAACTGTGGTGTGACTTTTGCACCCATTTGCTAACCACGTGTGTATTTTTGCTCCTAAAAAAAGCACGTGGTATTGGGCGCTACTCTGGAAAAAGCTCATGTGTATTTTCACCGCTTAACCCTTTATATTAAGAAAAGAAGTGAGTATTAGCACCAGCTTTTGCTTTTGATTACGCGTCTTTAAAGAAGTTTTAGCAACAAAGTCAAATTCCAAATTTGCTTATATGGAGGGATATGATTAAGTTTAATTTAAATGTAGGTTGCTGTTGGGTTTATTATTATTATTATTATTAGGAATTAATTAATAGGCTCTATCTAATCATTTTTAATTTCTTTTTAAATCAATTTCGTGTTCATAAATTTGTTGTAGAATTTAGGATGACCAAACTAAGACGAAAACAATAAAACAAGGAAACGATTGCTTATTGCAATGTGCTACAGAACTTAGGGCCGTTTGGTTCAAGGAAAATGAGCCAGGAAACGGAAGATGGCATTTTCCGTCCGACTATTTAGTTCACATTTTCTCACCAAAATATTTTCCAATTACAGGTCATTTTTTCTTAAACATGAGAAAATCGGTTCCCACCTATTTTAATAGGAAGCACTTGGGCGATCAAGAAAATGGAAGAAGACCAACTTACCCTCTTCAGCGCTGGAAGAGAGGAAGAGAGCGACGCCGGAAAATATCATGGAAGGAGAAGGAAGAAGCAGTCAACGGTGCAGATCCGTCAGTGACAACAGCAGAAGAGGTGAAGCAACAATTCGATGGAGGTGAAGGAGCATGGAGAAAGCACACTGCTCTGGTATGAAGGTGTTTTCTTAACCCATAATGGAGTTCGACAGAAGTGATCTCTTCACCCTTAACCCAGGTCGACGGAGGTGAAGGAGCAGTTCAAGGGACTCACTAGAGGAAGCTTCATCAATTGTCTCTGTGCTTAAAACGGTGGTCAGGTTGTGCACACTCGAGTGCTCTGTCTTGTTGACGGCAACTTGAGGCAGGGACATGTGAGAACAACAGCACACTCGAGCATTTCAAGCAAGCAGAGTAAAGCTAAGTAAGTAAGGGGAGGGATCGGATTGAAAATTTACAAAATGAAGTAGGGATACCTTGTGGGAGTCATGCATCGACAGTGAAGCAGAGGTGGAGGACGAAGTGATAGAAAGCATTGCCGAAGCCATCGTCTGTGAATTAAAAAGTATAAGGCAAAACGAAGGATAAGAGAAGAAAAGTAAATGAACGAGGTAGTTAAGCTACAACGATCTGGGTTAAGGGTAGTGGGAACAATGAGGGGTTTGGCTATCTAAGGCTGGTAATGTCTTGTAGATTCCCGCCATGTGGCATTTTCTTTTTTTTTTTAAAAAAAACTTTATTAATTGCTCACTTCCGATGTCATGTAAACTTTGCTAAATCCATGGTCGAAAGCATAAAAACCAGCTGAGCCCTGCTAAATTCAGTGTGCAGACTGGGCACTGCGTGCGTAGGATTTAAAATAATATTTTATTTTTAGGGATAAAATGGTTTTTATCTCGTTTTTCTACTTTATTTTCTTCTAACTAAACAAAAATTTTCTTATCAACCTTTTTTTTTTTCAATGTGAACCAAACGCATCGAGACACAAATATTTTCCTTTTCATTCCATTTCTTCCTTTTTTTCGATCCAAATGAGGCCTTAGAGCCTACGAAAAAGGTGGTAATTAAGGGAAAAGAAGATGGCCAAGTTCTTTATGTAAAAACATGTTTGATTGTCAAATAATCTCAGAACTCAAGTTTACTTTTATTTCTTCTTCTTCTTCAATTTGATCACTGCTTCGTCTTTGCTTTATACCAAAGCTCGTTTCATGCTACAAGTGATTCTTGGCTTTCATAGTTTGTCATTACACACTTGCTAGTAGCTACATTCATTTTTATTACTAAAAAAACTTTGAGAATTCTTCTCAATAAACATTTGAGAACAACGATTTTGTTACTAAAAAAAAAAAAAAATCTTCTCTAATAAATATATTCTTTTTTTGGAAAATCAACAAATGAGTACAAAGAAGATACAAGCTTAGGTTATGAGTCTTTCCTCATATTGCTTTATTTTAGCAACCATAAATCCAGAGGCGGAGCCAGAAATTGTAGTTAGGAGAGGTGAATTTTATAGAATAAAACCCAAATGTTTATAAAATTATATTTGAGCCCACAAATCTTTCAATATTTCTATTTTAGTCCCTTTACTATAGAAATAATAGGGACTGAAGTGAAAATATTAAAAAATTTTTGAGGCTAAAATATAATTTTAAAGAACTCTGGGTCATTATCTACAATTTATGGGGGATGGGGGCCACCCCTAGCACCCCTACCTTCACCCCTGCATAAATCAGGGGCAAACATAATTTTGCTTTGTTTCATCAAGTGAGCGAAAAGAATTTGATTCTCAAATTTGAATTTATTTAACAAATTCGAATTTCATTAATAAATTAATAAATTCGAATTTCATTCTATAAAAGAATTCCAATCAAAGGGTATTTTAGGTATTTTACATTTTCTTCCCACATCCACCACTTCATTTTCTTCATACTATATATTTTATTTTCCCTCAACCCATTTTTTGTTCCTATATCTACCAAACAACACACCTATTTTAAGTTCTCTCACAATTTTTCCTTCCTTTCCATTTACTCACCTTCCTTTTCGCATACCAAACATGCCCTTAAGGCTCCATGTCTAATCAATATTGAAGCTAAGTTTATGTCTTGGGATAAGTATGATTTTTTGTTCAAAAGTTTTGGCTGAGGAACACTGGGCACTTGAAAGTTTTTTTAAGAGTAAAATTGGCCTACAAGTTAACAAAATGGAGCAATTTCACCCTCAACGTTTTTTTTAAGAGAAATTTTTTCCTGTATTTTTTTAAGACCAATTTTGCACCTGTAAGTTTACAAATTAAAGCAAAAATTTAATGGTCAAAATTACTACGTTTTTAAACTTCCTAAGGAATTTTGATTTTTTTAAAAAAACTTTCAAGTGCCAATGCTTCTCAGCCAAAACTTTCGAGGTAAAAATCATACTTATCCCTTATGTCTTGTTCAATAATACACATTATTTTATTGAACATGATATAAATTTAGTTTTAAATAAAAAAATTATTCTATTTTCTTTATTGTAGTATCGAATTATTTATATAAAACATAATTAATTTGTATTTAATTAATTATTTTTCTTTTATAAAAGTTAAATTTGGACCATTCAAATATTGATTTAATAGCTAAAAAAAGAAAAGAGGATGAGAATGGAAAAGAAGGACAAAGTCTTATCTCATTAAAATAAATAGGGTGGGCTATATTGATTGCATGATACCATTATATTCTATCAACAACCAAATATTTAGATATATTATTAACTAAAAGATTTCATTCAATAACTTTATTAAATATTCTCTTCAAGCTTATTATCAAGAATAAACGAGATATCATAGTTCTTTTAAAAATTTCATTTTGTCTTTTTCTTAACTTATAGATCAAAGACAAACACCTAAGTTAGGCTCGTTTGCAAATATATATCAATGTTCAAATTTCGTTCTAGGCTACTTGGCTCCTAATTATTTTATATATGAATTCATATAAAACATAAAATTTATAATAAGATATATTATTTATAAGTTATGAATAATAAAAATTATTTATTAAAATATACGCGCTAGCACAAAAAATAAATAAAAATAAAAAAAATCCACGCCTTCACTCTCTCAACTGGTACAACTCTGCCTTTACAAAACAAAATCCACCTACCCCCATAAGTTATCATCATCCTCCTTCAGCTCTCATATATATATATATATATATATATATATATATATATATATATATATATATATATAGCTTTCTCTCTCAATTTTCTTTTAATTTAAGGGGCAATCATTGGTGGCTTGGAATACTCAACATTAACAAATCTAATCTACCTTCCCCTGAAGGCAAGCGTTCTTGCCATTCTGGCTTTATTTATAGTTTAATTTGATTAAATCTCACATATTAAAGATAGGTAGTTAACTCAATGATTATGGGGTATATTTTAAACTTTGTCCTCATTTATAATTAGGTATTTTTCAATTATTTCTTTTCTTTCTATCTTCATGAGTACAATTAATATAGATAAAATAATCATAATCTCATTTATTATATGAAACTGAACCTATAAATAGAACTAGAGTGATATAATATTAGAGTTTAGTATAATTAATAGGGGTAATATTGAAAATTACTTAAATTTTAAGAAAAATTTAATACAGTAACTTTAACTGTTTTTATTGATTTATGAGAATTATAAGTTGGTACCTTATAAAGTTATAATAAAGATCAATATTTTTTTTGTTGAACAATATAGATATTCTCGCGCCATAATATATAAATAAATATATGGCATGCAGGTGGAGGACTAAAATACCAATATCAAATGGGCTGACGCTGATCCTCATCAACCTTCTATTATAACCCAATCTCCCTCTTTCTCTGGCAGCAGCTAAGCTAACACGTCAGTGACAGCTTCTCACATGCCAGTCCAAAATTCTCAAATCCATTTGTAACTTCCCCTCTTTCCATTTACACAGGCACAACACACTCTACGAAATATCTAGCCACCGCATTGGCGGACCCACGGTTGTGCCTCTGGGTGCACATGCAGACATAAAAAAAATGGAAAAAAAAAATAATGAAGGGAGTGGTGCATTGCACTTGGCAGCCAAACGTGGACCCCGCGAACCATGGTACGTTTCTAATGTTGCTCTCCAAATGTAGTGAGAAATCAAGTGGTATGAGGTTTGTACACGCCCAATTATAAGTATATACACTCCCTCTGCTATGCTCTTTAGTTAATTTTTGTTGGGAGAAATTAATAAAGGGAAATATGTTACATTAAAGTATGGGAAATAATTTTATCTTCAGTGACTGGAGAAATCCTTTACCCTTAAAGTATTCATAATTATCGTTTTCTCTAAATTAATTCATAATTGTGGCTCCGCCACTAGCAACTCTCTATCTCATAGGGCTCAGGAAGGTTCCAAGAAGAGAAAGGATATTGTTTATCCACTAATCTATTTGTTGATAAAGTTAGCACTCATTCTATCGGTAGCAACTATTAATGTTGAACTGGTTTTTTCTTCAATGACTTTTGTTAAGGATAAATTACACAATTGGATAAGTAATGATTGATTTAACTCATGTATACTAACTTATGTTGAACGTGATATACTTGATAAGATTGATAATGAAGATATAATGCAATATTTCAAGAAATGAAGAATCAAAGAATGCTTTTGTTTCTGTTGTATTAATTTAGTTGACTCTTAATTATTATTTTTCTATGCTTAGTTAAAGTTTTCTTTTATTTTGTTATCTATAATTTGATTTTTAATGCATTTAAAACTTTCCTTAAAAAAAATTTCGGGAGCCAAATCCCTTACTAATTGTGCACACACAAATTTCAAATCCTGGGTCCGCCAAGCCACCCATATGATTAATTAATTGAATCCTGCAGTGAAACATTATATTGCTATAAATACCACCCTCCATTACACATCATTTGCTTGTGCTCTCCATCTGTTTGTAGTTTATTTCTTGAGAGCATTCTGTTATCTGTTCTTCATCAGTACTGTTTTATTGGAGGAAGAAGATGACGATTGAACAGTGCAAGGATGTTGAGAGTGGAGAAGCCATTAATGGGCTTCGGGATTTGGAGGTGCCCTTGGTTGTATCATCAGTGACGGATGTTGATGAGTCTGATTCTGATCATGATATGGTCGAAAATGGTTCCATTGGAATGGTCCTGTTCAGTACATTTGTTGGTGTCTGTGGTTCGTTCGCTTTTGGAACTTGTGTAAGTATCTTTATATACTTCTCTCTCTCTCTCTAAGTGGTTTGTATTATAGAAACTAACACAAAAGAAAAGAACTGCACTCTGTTTCTTCTTCTTGTTCTTCTGCCTTCGAAAACTTGGTGCATGGCTCGAGTAATGTTCTGAAAAATGGAAGTTACTAAAGTGTCATCCTCCTTTTTTGCTTTTGTGTTCTGGGTTAGGAACCAAACCAGAAAAGTCACACCACACAAACAAACAAAAAGGTTTGTATGGTTTTAGCTTAAGTTATGATATTTTTGGCAGGTGGGCTATTCAGCACCCACTCAAGCAGCTATCAGAGCAGATCTAAATTTGTCTCTTGCTGAGGTTTGCATTCTATTTTCCACTCTTTACTGAAACTTTCTTCATACTACCTCTGGTTATTAATATAAAATCTCGTTCTACTGTAATTTACACTAAGAATGAGATCTTATATTAAAGATTGAATTTTGTGTTACCTTACAGTCTTATTAATACTTGTTTTCTTTTCCTCTCCTCTTTTTTGGGAGGGTAGTTTTCCATGTTTGGGTCTTTAGTCACTATTGGTGCAATGCTTGGAGCTATAACAAGTGGCAGGATCACTGATTTAATTGGACGTAAAGGGGTATGATTTATAGGCTAAATCTAAAACCACTCTCTCAATGCTTTTAGCCTCTTCTTCACTATGCTAAGTCTGATCTTTCTTGGGGAACAGGCAATGAGAATGTCTTCAGGCTTTTGCATTATAGGATGGCTAGCTATCTTCTTCTCCAAGGTATGATTTTCTGCACAATTCAAATCCATCCCACGTTTTTCCTTCGGATTAATATAATATTGGTTCTTCAAGTTTGCCCTTATTTTGATTTTGGTTTTTCAAGTTTCAAACTACAAGTTTTGGTCCTTCAAAGAACAAAAATAGAGAGACTAATGTTTTAACAAAATGAAACTTAAAAGATCAAAATCAAAATAAAGGGAAACTTGAGGATTCAAATATTTTATTAAACCTTTTCTTTTCTGTCACTAAGGAATTGTTGTAGAATGTTAAAAGACTCATGATTTTATCTGTTTCAGTGTTCTAGCTTTCTTGACATGGGAAGATTATTCTCAGGATATGGAATTGGAGTAATCTCGTACGCAGTAAGTAACCGATAGGGCTTTACCAAAAGAAGCAAAAAGATAAACCATGACGCTAAGCTCCTGCTAATTGACATTATATATATGTTGACTTTTGATGACAATCTTACAAATTCTTTTTAACAGATATTAGCTGAATGTAACAGGTCCCGGTATATATAGCAGAAATCGCACCGAAGAACCTGCGAGGAGGACTTGCAACAACAAATCAGGTAAGAGAGAAGAAGTGATTGCTGTCTTTCTTTTGTTTCTTAACGTAAGTTTGGGTTTTAATTTTGGCCTCTCTGCAATCATTTCTGTGCAGCTTATGATTGTTATTGGAGCTTCAGTCTCCTTCTTATTAGGAAGCGTTATAACTTGGAGAACACTAGCTCTTGCTGGTAAGTTACATAATTACTTTTCTCAATTGTCACTTTTAAAAAGCATTAAGTTATAAGAAACAAGTCTAAATTGTTTTGCTTGGCTTTAAACTTTGAAGGGCTTGTGCCATGCTTTTGTTTGCTCATTGGTTTGTGCTTTATACCTGAGTCACCCAGATGGCTGGTAAGCATTAAACTAGTGTATATATATGATCCAAAGAGCTTTGTCTTTTAAGAAATGAAGATGAAAATCTAATTAATAAACTGAAAATCATTGTTTCCAGGCAAAGGTTGGCCAAGAAAAAGAGTTTCAAGCAGCTTTAAGGAGACTTAGGGGAAAACATGTTGATATCTCTCATGAAGCTTCTGAAATTCTGGTAATTTCCAAGCTCATGAACACATTTGTTAACAGAACTTTATAATGAATCTGAGACATTCTTCTCTAACAGGAATATATTGAAACTCTTCAAAGCCTTCCCAAAACCAAGTTTCTAGATTTGTTCCAAGGCAAACACGTGCGCTCTGTAGTTGTAAGGAACGCTCTCTTCTTTCCAAAAATATTTGATTACAGGGTGGCAACAATTTAAAGGATTCTAACTATATTCTACAATTTCAGATTGGGGTAGGGCTAATGGTATGTCAACAACTTGTTGGAATCAATGGTATCGGATTCTACGCGTCAGAGACTTTCGTAGCAGCCGGTAAACGAAAACATATAAACTGATTTTTAATACCCATATAGAGAGAGAAGAAAAATTAATACTTTTGCATAACTTGATTTGCAGGGTTTTCTTCAGGAAAAATTGGCACCATAGCTTATGCTTTTACACAGGTGGTTGATCCTTCCTCTACTAATCCTTTTAGACATATCAATCATATAACCATGTTTCTGTATAAGCTTAAAATCTTTTTATGAATGGATGACAGGTTCCATTGACTGTGTTAGGAGCCATTTTGATGGATAAGTCCGGTAGAAGACCACTGATCATGGTAAATCTGATTTAAAGTTTTTTTTTTTCCCCCCATTTCATCATCTTATAAAAGGCCAACTGAAGTAGGAGGTGCTCATGTTCAAGCATTATATGTGCAGATTTCTGCAGCTGGGACACTCTTAGGCTCCTTTATGACTGGGGCTGCTTTCTTTCTCAAGGTAAGTCTTTTAGTATTAAATCATGACTTGGTTTTATGAGTTTAGGTTAATAGTTCGATTGAATTTTGGTTTTTTCATAAGAACTTGGTTTGAGTTTAAGTATAAGAACCAAAACTAAAACTCGTTAAAAGTATAAGTACTAGGACTATATTCTTATGAATCTATAAGAACCAAAACCAACAATGTTAAACTAAAGGGAAAAAAATTAAAATTTGATCAAACTATAAGGATTAACAATGGTATTAACCCAATTAGTTTCCGAAAACATTTCCATGAATCATATGTTCATTAGAGAATCTAACAGCAAACACTTAAGAAACTTTAGCAAAGTCTGGTCCTTATATTTCCATTGCACAGGGTCATAGCTTACTCCTTGGGTGGGTCCCAGTATTAGCTGTCGCCGGCATACTGGTAAGTCTACATCTGCAGCTACTGATAGTTACTTGCTGTACCCAGTGAACTATAAAATCTATGAAATTAATGGTCACTTTGATCTGAAACTGTATCTTATTTTGTTGACCCTGGTTGGAATCAGATATATGTAGCAGCATTCTCAATTGGCTTGGGACCAGTTCCTTGGGTGATAATGTCTGAGGCATGTTTCTCTTGCTTGATACAAGCACCTTGAAGGCTTTTATTTTATGAATCATAATGAGGAAAAGATAAACAGGAAAAAAAAATTCTAATACTAATGTTTTTTATTTTTATTTTTAATGTGGCAGATCTTTCCCATACATGTGAAGGGAACTGCTGGAAGTTTGGTGGTTTTAGTGAACTGGTTAGGAGCTTGGATGGTTTCCTACACATTTAACTTCCTCATGAGTTGGAGTTCTCCTGGTAAGCACAAACTTCAAACTCAGTTGAATTAGCTTTTTGATCTTATGAGGTTTGGGTAGTGTTATCTCTCATCAATATATTCAATGTAAAATAAATAAAAATCTATAATAAGCAGGGGCGGAACCAGGATTTGAAATTAGGGGGGCGAGAATTACATAATAGGATATAGTGGAGTTATCATTTGAAATCAGAGGGCGAAAATTATAGAAGTGGACCCAAAATTGTAGGAAATTATATTTTAGTCGCATAAATATTTCAATTTTTTCAGTTTAGTCCCTCTATAAAAATGTTAATAGAGACTAAAATGCAAACATTGAAACTTTTATAAGACTAAAATATAATTACTTGATTTTTTCGGGTCAAGTTCTGTATTTTTAGGGGGGGTGGGACCACCCCTAGCCCCCCTGATTCCGCCTATGATAATAAGCCTGCATTTCCGACAATTTATGAATAGTACAACTCATTTCTTAGATTATATAAAACATATGAAAAACATGTATCACTCCAGTTTATATGATTCATCACTTTCAACTAGTTCTCATGAATTAAGGAATCATAGTTAAGTTATTAAATATGTATTAAATTGATTTTTTAAAAAAAAAATTGCCCTTATCAATTTCTCTCTCTCTCTCTCTCTCTCTATATATATATATATATATATATATATATTAATTTTCGAATCACTAGCACCCTTTTCTTCTCTCTCTTTTCAATAAGTATTAAATAGAGACAAAATTGAAAAATAATCATTAACAACCCTTTATATGATTTACATTTGAGACCAAAAATTTCTTCTAAAGTTGACTTATAATTGGAGTCTGAGTGATATCAGTAAAGCAAACTAACTATTGAAAGCTTGTTTAGTTTAGTTTATGACTTATGCTTCATTTTTCTCTGTACAGGTACGTTATTTAATTATGCTGGATGTTCCCTCTTGACCATTCTATTTGTTGCAAAAATAGTCCCAGAAACCAAAGGGAAAACTCTAGAAGAAATTCAGGGATGCATCAATTCATAGAAAGAAATTATATGACTATTTAAGGAAATTTAAGATGCATGCATGGGTATATTCAGGACTGTGTCTCAATCCTATCTCTCTGTCTTTTTGATGGTGGAAACTCAAGCTTACAGAAGATATTGCCATGACAGAAAGATACTGAAGTGTCCAATGATCACACCATCATGTATCAAAAGTCTATGAGCTTCATTTGATAAAGATGGAGGAGAGCTTCATATAGGCCAGGAACCCAGAAAATAAGAACATGTAGCTATTCCATTTATGTAGGAATGAGTGACAGATTAGGCAATTCTTCAAATTCTTTTTACTGGTTTAATATTCATGAAGAATTAGGCGAACTCTCTCCACTGCAGTAGTTCCTTTTTTTTCCTTGAACCCCAATGGATTGACTGGAAAGATTATTACTCATCAACTTGCTAGTCTTAAATCACTTCAACTTTTCTGCCTTCAAGACCTTAATGGGCCAATACCGTCAAAATTAGATCCTCTCATATCTCTAGTAGAGTTTCGAATTGGGGGCAACAAGCTTTTTTCAATTCGGCGATTATGCAGAACGAGGGGTTTTTTTTTGGTCATTAATGTTTAAATTAGAGCGGGTAACATGGGTTTTAATTTGGGCCCAACCTGTATCAAAAAAAAACCTATGGGCCCAACCTATTCAACCTGTAAAAAATGGCTGATTTGGGTTCTGTAAAAGTGAGATCGTTTTGATGCCGTTCTTTTAACCCGAACCCATATAGACCCAACCGGCAATAAGTTTGGATCATCAGGTTGGCGGGTTGGACGATTTTTCTTAAAAAACCTATGACTTTTCTGAGTGTGCACACCATTGATATTAACAAATTATTTAACCAACGAGTTGGCTCAAGTGATAAGCAGTTTGTATCGTTTAAATAAGGTCTTGAGTTGAACTGGGTGGGCAACAAAAAAAACAAATTATTTATTATATTAAATGTAAATGATAATATCTCGGACGCTTTCTTTTGATTCCTTTACCTTTCACTGCCCTCTTTTTCTACCAAACGCGGCCATTTTGGTGCAAAATCTCTCTCTCTCTCTCTCTTCTTAAAAATATATAAATAATAATAATAATAACATTCATTGTCATAAAGTACTTTTTAGTGCTACTCAGTATTTTGAAATATTTTTTCAAAGTCATGAAGTATTTTTTTAGTATAAGTCAGTATTCTAAAGTATAATTTTAGTACCAGTTAATACCTGAAATATCTTTTCAGTACTAGTTAGGATCTTGAAGTATCTTTATACATTGATAGATGTATGTGATTATATTGACAAATCAAACAAGTTCTCTAGATTTTGACTATGTTACTTCTTTTTTTTTTTTTTTGTTTAAATGTGAAAATCACAAATTAACTCTTGGGTAGAAGATATTGGGAAAATCTCATTTAAGTCCCAAGACCAAAAGAAAAAAAAAATCAAAAAAGATTGACAAGTTCATTTATATTACTAAAAACAGCTTTCGTTTACAAGTGTAGTATGTGATTATACTCCTTCCTTTCAACCATAACTTCAACATCGTAGAACACGAAATCTAGTTTGTGAGTTTGACCAAAAAAAAAAAAAATCTAGTTTGTGAGTGGCTAGGAGGAGAAGCAATCTATTTAGGGGAAAAAAAAACGCAATTAAGATTTGAAAAGAAAATGCTAATGGATCTTAAAATGGCAAAGACAAAGTAACTTGAAGAAATTGCTCACAGTTTTCAAATATGAGATTGACCCGTTTGGATGGACATCTAAAAAAATGTTTTTTTTAGTGCTTATTTTTTAAGTTCTAAATTAGAGCTTTTAAAAAAATGAGTACTTTAGCTTCTTTTTTTTTGTTGACTTTTACTTATTAAAAAAAAATATTATCTAAACATATAAATTAAATAAAAAAGCATTTTTTTTAACATTAAAAAAGTTTTTTTTCCCTAAAGGAAAACCCATCCAAACACACCCTAAATCTTAAATCGAATATGGATGCTTAAGTAAATTGCGCACAAAGTCCCAGTTTTCTAACAAGGACGACGACAAGAGAGACAAAAGGAAAATGACGGAGGCACGTCGGTGAGATCGACTGGCTACAGTCGACACAAACCTCCTTGATATTTGTTGAATATACTTCATAAATGTCTGAAGGCACAAGTAGGTAAATATTTGATTATTAATTAATAATTATTATTTCACTTTCACTATCAATCAATCAACTTAATTATGTTAGGGAGAATGAATTTAAGATTTAAGGATAAAATAAAAAATTTGTTAGTTTGGTATTTTTAAAATATTTATTATATTAGTTATTGAAAAAAATGTCATTTTTCTATACATATTACAATATTAATATAATAATTTAATTTGAATCCAAGTATAAATTAATTTAAATAATCTATATCCATAAAAGCATTTTTTTTTTTTGGGGGTCAATATCCATAAAAGCATAAAGTAACATCTAAAGGTAAAATGATCAATTCATTATTACTATTGAGGTCACATTTCATACTTTTTATATACTTGTCCTTCTAATTAGAGGAATGAAAGCATTTTTTTATTTATATTTTTAAATTTTTATATATTTTATTTATTTAAATTAAATTATATGTTGTATCATAAATTTTTTTTGGTACCCAATATCTCAAATTAATTAATTTTTAGTATTTAGAAATATTTTCCTAGTACCATGAAAATTAATTAATTTGAGATATTGGGTATAAAAAAAATTCAGGATTTAACATATAATTTAATCTAAATAAAAAAATATTAAAAAAATTAAAAAATGCTTTCAACATTCTAATTAATTAGAGGGACAAACACTTAAGAAGTATGTGAGGGAGAAGCATGTATTGTGATTCGTCAGTTTTCCTCATCATCCATCATAATCATGTCTCTCTAATTAATCTGAAATGTTACATCATCAGGCTATACTCTTTAGATTTTTCTATTTTCTTCCCAATCAACAGCCTAGATGAACTCATAAGAAAATGGATGATGAGATGATCTCCTTCCCAAATCAAACACACCCTTAACTCTCATTATTTCAATTTCTTATAATCCTTCATAAACCTATATTGAGAAGATGAGCTAATCTAGACTGTTAATAGGAGGATGACAGAAAAATCAAAATAGTAATAATTTGATGATGCAACTCATTTTTTACTTTTTAAATTTAATAAAATAGATATAATTTAGAGATTAAATGGATACGTGAAAAAACCAACCCACCTTTAGCTGAAATTCTCCACTTCACTGCTTTATTCGTGGTTCCCATCACCGTCGTCTCTTGCCACGTTTTCTTGAAATCATCGATGACGCACGGACGCATGGTAGCCTTAAAATCGTGTTAGTCAGTCTACCCTGCTTTTTAATTTTTCCTCAATTCTTCTCTCTTCTTGTTATAGAAATTCTGTTATTAAAAAGGAATACATTTTTATTATATTTCCTTGCGAAGAAAGATGATCACTGAATGAAATGAGGAGACTTTGACGATTCACCTTGTTATTAATTATACACTAAAGAGGCGCTTTGGAATTTGAGCCCCTGATACTCACACGCTCATTCTGGAGACGAAGCTTGGATATCATATATCTGAATCGTCGCTGGAGCTTGGGATTCCAAGAATTACGGATTCGAATCAGAAGTAAGCCTTAGTCTTTTCTCTTACCCGGTTGATATCTCTCCATGCCCTGTTTTGAAATTATTATACTTATTTGCTCAAACTGTTTCATAGGCTTGACTGACGATGATTTGAGCTTCACTAGGTTCCCAGTCTTTTGTTGTCTTTAAATGCCCAGAAATTGTGTTTAAGTTTACTTTTCTTTTTTTGCCCCTCATCGTCTAAAAAAATCTCACCTGAACAGTGTGCTGGTTGAGTTTTCGAGCTGGATGACTCATGCACGGAACCAATGTTGAAATTAAATTTACATATCTGTTGTACTCAATTTGTTCATATTATCCAAAACGAATCTCAAATTTGTAGCAAGACGACTGTGTAATATGGATGTCGGCGACAACTGTTGGAATCACACTGTTATGGCTAACCCTTTCTTTATAGTATAAGGGGTTCTTAATTAGCATTTTAACTTCAGTTTATAGTGTTTTGGTTTGTACAACTCAAAATGACTAAGTAATCTAATTAACTCGTGTTTCCCCTTTAAGCAACATATGTGGCTTCTGCACGTTTTCATGTGTTTTGATTCTGTTGCCAGGGTCTAAAACATGACTAAATTATTCTGTTGCAGGAGATAGACAGTAAGGAGCAAAGACTAAATTATGAGTAGGTTCGGCAAAGAGATAGGTGCCTGCGATGATGGTGATGTCAGTAATGAATTTTCTGCTAGCGGATCAGGTGGAGAAAGAACAGTTCATCTTGATCATGAAATTGCACAACTAACAAAACTTAGGTCAAGCCCCCATAAACTTTTGGGGTGTGTTGAGCCTGGTAGGATGAGGTTGCCAGTATCGACTGTACGAATGTTGGCTGGCAGAGAAGCTAATTATTCTGGACTTGGGAGATTCTCATCAAGAGATGGTTGTCATGTTTTAAGCCGCTATTTGCCTACTAATGGTCCTTGGCTGGTGGATCGGATGCAAAGCCGTGCCTATGTTTCACAATTTTCTGCTGAAGGATCACTATTCATTGCTGGGCTCCAGGTTTTTAATGTCATTATTAGAGTTTTTGTTACCAGTTTTTGTACAGATACTCACATATACGTATTATGAATCCTACTCATATATGTATTATGAATCTTAGGAGGGTTCTGTTAGATTGAAAATGTGTGCTTTTATTGTCACTCAGGAGTTTTGATTTTATCTCAAAATAATTGTTGCTAGAATTTCAAAGAAGCATCAATTATTTTTAAGGGTATTTTAGTGAAATGTCATTACATTTTGTTATAATGTAGATTATCTATTAGGTTTCTAATCTTTCTGTATAACCTTAAATGACTATTATTTTGAAACAGAGGTCATATTAGTGACATAATTTACCCAAAAAAATGTATTTAAAACTTTGGGCTTTTTATGCCTTCTTCTGAAACAGGGAAGCCACATTAGGGTCTATGATGTTGGCAAGGACTGGAAGGTGCTGAAGGACATCTCTGCTAGAAACCTGAGGTGGACAATTACTGATACATCTCTTTCACCAGATCAATGCTACCTTGTAAGTTTGAGTTGATCGGAAAAATATTGCGATTATGTGCATTATTAGAATGGATGATTTCCTCTTAGTGATATGGATGACCAATGTTGAGTTGGTTTTCTGTCCGTATAGAAGTTTCGTCTGTTTATCATTATTTTTTTTATCACAACCAGTGAGTATTAATTTAAATCTAATGTAATTATTGCAGGTTTATGCTAGTATGTCACCTATTGTCCATATTGTGAATGTTGGGTCTGCTACAACACAATCAATAGCAAATGTCACAGTATGTTCTGGAACTGCCATTTTTCTGACTTCTAATTGTGATAGCTGGTGATTTCTGCTTTGTAAATGTTAGTGTTTTCTATTTATTTGTATAGAGACATAGAAGATGCTACTTCCACAATTTTGTTCCCAGCTGTGTTTTTCCTATCTAGTCCTTGGAATTTATAAGCGCTGAAGTTTGCCAATAAAATCTAATAATGCAAGAAGTGAACTGAACAGATCCATATCTGTCGCTCCTTGGTTCATTTTGAGCTTTTCAAACTTATAAGTTTAATGGTTCAGTTCAATGTTTGGATGCTTTGTTATGGGCAATTGGCCATGCTCTTACTTTGTTACTATTTTTCATTGGATAAGGTGTGTCCAACTAAACAAGTTTGGAACATTTTTAATGTTGTTTATAGCAGTTTAGCAATACCTCTTTTATTGAAGAAGCATAAATTTTTTAAGTTCAATTTTCAACAATAAAATGGCGTCATACAATCTATGTTGTCGACCACCTAGTAAGTTAAGGCTTGTTGTTGTTTCAACAATACCTTTTGTACATTGAATAGTTGTTTTATTTATGCTCAGAAGGTTATCTTTTGTTGCAGGAAATTCATTATGGTTTAAATTTATCTTCTGATGAAGATGATGAGGAATTTGGGATTTTCTCTGTCAAGTTTTCAACAGATGGCCGAGAACTTGTTGCTGCTACTAGTGATTGCTTAATTTGTGTATATGATCTTCGAGCTGATAAGCTCGGCCTTAGAATTCCCGCCCACACGGTATTATATATATTATCTTATAATTAGTTTCTAGTAATGAATAATTCAATAACCCTTTTCTACTTTATAAAGATGTTAACTGATATTTGTCTGAGTTCACAAGCTCATTCTCAGAGCTTACTAATTTGTTACATTGTAGCAGAATGAAATATTTATTCAATTAAGTCTTTGGAATGTCTGAAGTCCTTAGGAAAAACTAAATAAATAAAGTAAATAAATTATGTGATGACCAAATAGTATTCTTTCCTCAAAGTGCAATTAATTACTGTGAAATAGTTTTAGCCATAAGAGGCAAATTTTATCGTAGATATTCCGAGTATTAAACTCTCCTACACTCTTATTTAGTTCTGACTTAATCTGTTGTTAGTCTCTTGATATTTTTTAAAACCTGAGTCTGATCATAACGTTGAGTCTTGTGAGGAAACATGAACATGAATGCAATCAAATTTGGAACCTGCCTACTAATCTTCTCAATCACTATTTCTGGTTTAGAGATTATTTGAGTGAAGATAGTAGTCTTTTTTAATTGCATTCTGGTGGCGCATAGCAGCTAAGGTCTTTCTGCTTCCCATTACAGCATGCAGCTTACATTTTAGATGAATTTTTACTTTGCAGTCTGATGTTAACACTGTCTGCTTCGCTGATGAATCTGGCCATCTTATATATTCTGGAAGTGATGATGGTTTCTGCAAGGTAAACCTTTTATTATAGTAATCAGAATTTGGTTTGGTGATAGCCACAATTGTTTGTGTTGGCAGTAACGGTTTCTGGCTGCTGAGATGGGTTGGTAGGTGCAGCTTGATCGGCAGCTTCTTGTAAAGCTGAAGTCACAATGTCCTTTTTGATTTTTTTTAACACCTTCATTTTTAGGAGTATATTGCTTCCTCCATTATTCTTAGGATCATCTTGTTAGAGAGAAGGCAATATAATTTAAATGCAGCACACTGCATTATTACTTCAAATGCTTAACATGATGAAATATCAGATCTTTGTGGGAAGTACATTGATATTCCTTAACGGTTCTTTGGATTGAGGAGAATGGAGGAGAAGAGATATGGGAAGGAAAGGTTTGATTTTTAGATTTAAACAAGGGGAAGATCTAAATTAAACCTTACCTTCCCTTCCTAATCCCAAGGGAAAGTTTCTTTGATTTGATTATGGGTGTGCATGGTAACGCTCCCAGAATGAGTTTTTTTTTTTCAAATTTTTGTTCTTAGGAATAAAAATGGATAGGAATTGTGTTTGGTAGATCTTTTTTTTTTTTTTGGGTGTGTTCCGGGATGAACCGGTTTATTTTTTGTGCTGGAGAACAAAAAAAAAAAAAAGAAGCAGAAATCTATTCCAGGGCACAAAATCAGCATCATTTTTTCCCCTCCATCGGAATTTGAAGCCCCCAAAACCCCATCATCGATATCTACGAATCTCTCTTCATCAACACCCTCAATTATCATCGAGATAGTTCTATAGAATTATGCTACTTCTGACTCTAATGCCGTAATACAAATTACAAAGGCCTCCTAGAACTAGCTAGCTTGATGCTTCGTAGTTCATCATCTACTTCAGGTTTCATCCGTTGTAGATTCACAATGGCGGAGACAAGCTCTGGTTCTCTTAAGCCACCTTCTTCCATCATCAATCCCATTGATCACCTTCCTCCCCGCCTTCACAGATCCGAGATCTTCCCCCTGCTCCCACTAGTTCCCAATCCACCATCGACTGACTTCCAGATTTTTCCGGCTATTCATGGATCACCTACGGAGCGGCTTCACTATCATCTCACAATTTCCTTCTCTCTCTGCCGAAGAATCTCATATCGGCCCCATGTAACAAAACGTGATTTGCAGAGAAATGAACAAAATTGGTCAATCAAAGCTAAGAGGCAATACCGTCTTCGAGATTCTGAGGCTTTGTCGTCCCTCAACGGTGCACCGCTATGGCTGGGTTTCTTCTTCTTCTTTTCTGATTTGAATTTTCTGGATTGAAGGTTGCTGGTTTTTCTTATCTTTGATTTTGATTATCTAGTTCGCAGTTTGATCTGCTTTGGGGGTTCTTTTTTTAATCTTCTTATCTAGATTCTGATAAACTGAGAAGAATTTTCTTGAATACGTGGATGATTATGAAAGTAAGTCACGATTCTTGTTTTTTTCCGCCATTGTTGATCTAATTTATGAAGAACTTTGTGCCTCTGATCTTGATCTAGTTGTTAACAAACATAATTCTTATTCTCGGAGTAAAAATAAAATGGGTTAACAAACATAATTTTAATTCTCAGAACTCTTCTAAAGCACAGAATCAGAAAAAATGTTTCATTTCAGAAACAGTGCTGGGGAATAGAATGGTTACCATGCACACCCTATGTTTCTGGGTCTTCCATAGCTTAATATGTCTTCGACGAATATTCATTATGTTACAATATATGACTTATTTGATTGCATAGGAAACCTATTTATTTATGAATGTAATTATACTAAACTGAGCAAATTTTCAAACTTTGCATCACCAATAATGGCATTGGGCTTCTGGTTTGCTATTTTTCACTTAAGGAACTTTGGGCTTTTGTATAGGTGTGGGATAGGCGTTGCTTTGTCTCAAAAGGACAACCGGCTGGAACATTAGTGGGTCATTTACAAGGTGTCACATTCATTGATAGCCGTGGAGATGGTCGTTATTTAATATCTAATGGAAAAGATCAGACTACAAAATTATGGGACATAAGGAAGATGTCTTCTGATGTTATAACGTAAGTCTAATTATTATTTAATCCTCTTCTTTTATCCTTTCATATGTTTCCTACCTAACTTTTTGATGTTTTCTCTAGTTCTTAAGATTTTAGAGTTGTACAAATAAAATTGGATTTCCTATTCAATATCCTATGGGAAATGCTATTATTTTTGGAAAAATGGGATTTGAGAAAGAAACGAGTGAGTGAAATATTGAGTGGGGGGACATGAAAAATGGGAAACAAACCTGCTGACCAATCGTCTATAAATTAATATGACCTTTAACTGATATCCTAACAGTCGTAAGGCTCTTTCTGTAGGCAATCTAAAGGTAGATCTGATGGTTGTGTAAACGCCAAAGATTTTAATTTTTTATTATCATGAAGGTCTTATAGAGTTGGTAATTTTCATGTTTAAGATCCTTTTTTCCATTAGAAAATCACAATCTTCTTTATAAGAATTAAACAAGTTTATCTCATGCCCCTCCTGTAATTCTGATTTTTTTCAGCGATGTTAGATATTTGAATTATTAGTGAAACCAAATGGGGCATCAACTATGGTTTTAAAAAGCACTGGAGAAATAATGTCTCATTTATTTTTCATAATCTGTGATATATGTGTGTGTGTGTGTCTATATGTATATGTATTTCACACTGATGCTGGTTACTTTTATTCAACACAGTCCCAGCATTCAAGATGACGATTGGGACTACAGGTGGATGGACTACCCCCAAGATGCAAGAAATTTAAAACATCCCAAAGACCAATCATTGGCAACATATAAAAACCATTCGGTGTTGCGTACTTTAATCCGCTGCTACTTCTCGCCATCATATAGGTAAAGTTACTTCATGATCCAAATTATTTTGGTTCTTAAATTGTGTATGACATTTCATAAAAAAGTTTTTTTTTTGGGTAAAAAAAATAAATAAATAAATAAAGAGAGAACCAGTTATGTAGCTGTTAATTCATTGACTTGATTATATTTTGGTGGTCGCTAGGATGTGGGAGTATGCTTGAATGTTATCTACAAATTGGATATTTTATAAATATCTGAATATATAACCAGATAAAGAAGATGTTATTGATCTCAAAAAGTTTAGATTAAGTTGATGGAAAAAAAAGGGTTACTACAATTTTTGGTCCCTCAAGTTCATTTTGGTTTTGGTTCTTCAAGTTTCAAACCATGGGTTTTGGTTCTTCAATGGTCCAGGTTTTCTTTAAATTATGAGGACCAATATCCTAAACGGAATGAAACTTGAGAGAGCAAAACCTATAGTTTGAAATTTGAGGGAGTGCAAACTTGAAGGACCAAAGATCGTATTAACTCAAAATAAATAAATAAATAAAATCTTTTGCAGTTGAATTACAATAAATAATCCAGCTGGTGGTTTTTCAGAAGTTTGGTTGAAAGCCCTGGACATTGCTGAAAATCTGAATGAAAATATCCCGAGTTCCAGACTTTTGATTAAACTTACTCATCCTTTTTAACTTTCAATATGACATTGTAGATTTGCAGTTTTATTCTTAAAAAATAATAATAATAATAATTGGAAGCTCTGCCGTCATATGAAATTTAGGCTATTTGATTTCTTTTGTCATTATATTGTGTCTTCTCTTTTATGTGATAATGTGAACCATATGAAGAAATATTTCATGTTCTTATTCTTGTGGCAGCACTGGACAAAAGTACATTTACACCGGCTCAAGCGATGGCTCTGTCTATATCTATGACCTGGTAAAAGCAAAACTGCTCCTGCAAGCTAACTCTATTATCACTTGTGTCCAGATATAGGAAAATTCCATGTACCATCCTTTCTGATTGGCAGCGACACTGGATGAAACAACCAAATTAATCTAATTAGATAATTAGATTAAGAAAGTTAGTTAAGTTAGTTAATATGACATGTTTTTTTCTTGAAACACCTTGATCATCATTCTTAATTCCCTCAATTTCTCTCCTTAATTATAATTATTGTTGAGGGAGTATTAATAGGAGGAAATTAGAAAAAGATTGATAAATATAAGAAATAAGTCTTACATGATGGAGATTAATTCCCTAATTTGATCCTGCATTAAGGACTGCAGGAGTATTTAATCAAGGTTCAAGGAAAGTCCTGTGATGTTTAAATATACAGGTGACCAATATATGAGTTAGTAATAATATTAATTATTAAAATACAGAATTCAACTTTATTGATGATTAATAAGTAATACTACCTCTGATCCTAAATATAAGACTAGTGAATTTTTTGGAGATATTAAGGAAGCTAATAAATTAATTTAAAGTATTTATATTTATCATTTTTTCTCCAAACTATTTTGTCTAATTTATAATTTGATATATATTTAAATAATACACAACATATAATATGATTAAATAATTTATTTAGCTTCCTTAATCTCGCAAAAAAAAGTTTACTGGGTCTTATATTTAGGACTAGAGGGAGTACTAAAGTAATAGTAGTGCCACTTAGGGAGGCTACTGGTACATTGTTTACTGTCATAGAAGCATGAACATAGTGACATACCAAAATATGCATGTTCAACTATAAGGTATTATTACATAGTGACATGCCAAATTATGTACAAGTATAAATATAGTAGGGTAAGAGGTGAAAATTTGTCCAGGAAGTTTTCGTTAAGGAGCAATGTTGTCCTGGAAGTTTTTTAAGGTTCAATGTCACCTTTGAAGTTTCAAAATATAGCAATGTTACCCTACTGTTAAAAAACTAAAGTTAACTGTTAAAAAATTGACATTGATCATTAACTTTTAACGGAAAATGGCAACATTACTTCATTTTATTTAACATTTCTAGGCAATATTGAATCTAAAAAAAATTTCAGGGTAATATTCTCTCCAGCGAAAACTTCTGGGGGCAAATTTGCACCTTAACCCAATATAATAATATGTCATGTCTGATAATGTTGTACCTCTGCAATATGGAAAGAGGTATAGAGAAGGGAAAGAGAGGGAAACAGAAGTATGAAGGAACGAGGGAGAGAAGAACAGAAGAGATTAGAGAGATGAGAAACTGAACTAACTCTTGGGTATTACTCCAACACCAGGCAAAAACATACACATCTAGTGCATCAATTGGATCTTATGAATCCTAACTAACTGACGGCTTACAACCTCACCTACCGTTGAATCAGAATTACAAACATATAGAACAGATACCCATTTCAAACATGTCCACGTTCTGCTTTTGAAATGACAGTGCGTCAGAATATTAGCATTTAGTTGTCTGCCTATAAATTTCCTGGCACAAGTGGCTTGGTTGTGATTGTGATGATTCCTTGTAGGTGAGTGGGGCTCAAGTCGCAAAACTTGACCATCACGAAGGACCTGTGAGAGATTGTAGCTGGCACCCTGTGTACCCAATGTTGATCAGTTCCTCCTGGGATGGTGACATAGTCCGGTGGGAATTTCCGGGGCGTGACAAACCCACTGCTCGACCGAACAGGAGAGCACTAGCAGGTCAATTATAATCCTGGCCTTGGAGAAGAAACTTTTATGATTTGTAACTCATGATCTCTGTCCCATATATATGAGCCCTTGGCCTCCAGCAGCTCATGATAGAATTCTCTGTTTTTTACAGGAAGAGGTAGCAGAATTGCATTGAATGCCTTGCTTGCTCAAGCTAATTCTATTCCCTAGGTGATGTGTGTGTGTGTGTGAAGCCTTGGAAGATGTAAATCTAGCTTTTTGTTTGTCGTGTCAAGTTCTTTTTATGTTCTTCAATGCCTGTAAGTGCAGTTAAAGCTTTTCCTTGTATACGCTTGTTGGGAAGGCTGTGTATGATTTTGTATAGGAGTGCCATCAAAGAAAGGAACAGGCTGACGGTGTAATCTAATGGTAATAATAATAGTATGAGTTGTCATAGGCTTTTATTTCCTGAGCGACTCACCAGTTTGGAAGGTTTAATGCCTGTCTAAATTTCATGGTCAGAATCATATCCTTCCAGCGTAGATTCATGTTCATGTATTCAAATCTCAGTGAGACGAGGTATATGATGTGTGTGTGTGTATAGAAATGCATCTGTATATACGTTTTTCTGTGTTGAGCAACACCTCATAAAAAGGAAGATGAAAAATAATGTGTTGGGGTGATAAATGGCCTCGTTCCCTTGAGAAAATAACATAAGGTCAAGTCCTTAAAAAAATAACATAAGGTCAAGTTCTGGGAAATGCACTTATTGTGAAAAGACAAAAACATTTTGTGCTTTTAAGCCTAGAAAGGAGAGTATCAAGTCTGAAATGGTTTGGGGATAATATTGACTTCATAGCAAGTGAGCAATATGGATTTTATTTAAAATTTGTGTGATTACATGGGGAAAATCTCACACAGGTCTTGAGGACCAGAAAAAAATCAAAAAATTCTTAGTGTAGATTTCTGTATTAAATTTTTTTTAGGAGTTTATCAATTGTTAATCTATGATATGTCAATATAGTTACACACACTTGTTAACATTTGTTGTTTTAGTTAATACAGATGGGCTTGTCAATGGCTACTTTATGACTTGTCAATATGATCAAATACACTTACTAACAGAAACTGTTTTAGTTAACATAGATGTGTTTGTTAATGACCACTCTATAACTTGTTAAGATAGTGACATACACTTGTCAACGAGAGTTTGTTTGATTAACATAAATGAACTTGTTAATAGTCACTCTATGACTTGTCAATATAGTCACATATACTTGTCAACAGAAGCTGGTTTGGTTAACATAGAAATGCTTGTTAATAGTCACTCTATGACTTGTCAATATAGTTACCCATACTTGTTAACAAGAGTTGGTTTGATTAACATGGAAGGGCTTATAAATGGCCACTCTATGACTTATCAATATAGTCACATATACTTGTCAATGAGAGCTTCTTAACATATAAGAGCTTATCAATGATCACTCTTTGACTTGTTAATATAGTCACATACACTTATTAAAAAGTAAGTTTACATTTGGAATCTATATGACTGAAGTCTTTAGCGAATTTTTTGATACTTTTTCTGGCTTTTAGGACCTAAGTGAGATTTTCCTGAGTACATTCCTCCTACGGGATCTCTTAATATTTCTCCTAAAAAATAATTATACTTTGACTGCGTGTTGATATATGGATAGGGAATAGGTTGCATTATATATGGTTGATCTCATCCAAGAGGAGGTTTAACTATGGGCTTATATCTTGCATGTAAAATGGGCCTCAACCATATAGCTTTGAGTCCACTTAAACCATGATTACAGTCCAATTAATTAAATTTTTAAACATTGGTTTAGAATGCTTTTACTCAATAGTTATATATGTATTTAACCAAAAAAAAAATAGTTATATATGTAAACAAGATCTCTGTATCAAAAAAAAAAATATGTAAACAAGATAAATATATGAGATGATATTTGTTTGGATTTTTTTTTTAAATAAAAAAATTCCCTTTGGCTTCCAAACATCCACTATTCTGATGATTTAAGGTCTATCAAACTAATGATAATTGATCACATCTTTTGAAATTTCATATAAAAAATAATTAGCAAAAAAATTTAAATACCACTTCATTATTTTTATGTTTTAAAATATGTTTAGTAATTATTTAAATATTTTACCCATGTCTAGAATTTGAGAATATTTATTAGTGGGAATTTAAAAATATATTAAGTACTAAACACTAAAAAAGGAATGATCCTGTTCAAATGCCTTAATAATAAATTATATCTTCAAAAGTTCCAATATGTGGTCGTGTGTGTGTGTGTGTGGATTTGGTTTTCAAGCTCACCAAACTTGAGATTTATTTAATTAAGAGATAAAGTACGATCAAGAATAAACACTAAAACTGACTTATACACGTCTCCTATTTCACTTGCATATTTTTTTTAATTTTCCTTTGACACAACTTATCTTTATATGTGTTTGTGTTTTATATTATAGATACTTGAGCTAAATAAATAATTTTATATAAATAAAATATTAGTTTAGAGACTAAAACATAAATAAAAATTTTGGTCAAATGCCGTGATATGTTCAAAAAATAAGGATAATTTTAAAAAATAAATTTAGAACCAAAACAAATTCCTCAACTTAGCTGAAATATATATTACTTGAGTTAGCTCTAAGTAGCTTTTTATATTAGTTTGTATTATTAGTTTATAATTTATCCAAGGTGAATTTAACTGTTTATAGAAAAATGGTTCAAAATAAAACCAGTTCAACTGTTAAATAATCTGATTTTTTAATTCAAACAATTTTATGTATAAACCAGCTTTATGTCAAAACCACAGATACATCATACATCCAATCCAGACTAATCTTTTTAGAGAAAAATGTCAACACTCATATTTTGAAATGTAATGATTCATAAGTCTTCTCTTGATGTCATCATTTTGGCTTTGAACTTTATGAGAGTCTAAGGTGGTGACTGAATTTATTTATTTATTTATTATTTTTTCATTATGATGGAATCTATATTGGGATGGCAAAAAAGATAGTGATGTTGTTTGAGATTTTTTTCCCCCCAAAATTTCTTTAAAAGAAATGAAAAAAAAAATCATTTCCCTCGTCTATGGATAAACTCTCAATGCTATTAGTTATTTTAAATATAAAATAGTTCTCCTAACAATTTTTTTCCCCGGATTTAAGTAAGTTAAATGAAAAAAATTGACTTAAAAACAGCAACAACTAAACTCCTTTCACTAAACGCAATTATTATTTTTATTTTAGATGTATATATATATTTTCTGATCAAAATATAAGCCACATTTAAAAAAGATTTAATTTAGTCCATAATACAAGTCACCTTCTAGAAGAATTCATTAATTTCAGTAAGATGATAAAAAAGTAAATATTTTGGGGGAAAAAAACAAATTGTACATAGTATATTTCAAAGTTTAAACTCAAAGGAATTGATTGTTCAAAAAAAAAAAAAAATCAAAGGAATGACCTTAATTAACAAAGAAACGTGGAGTATTATTATTAATCCCACCATTTTGAATATAGAAGCATGCACCTTAATGATCCTACTATTAGTATTAACTAGTTTAGAACCCGCGCAATCTGCGGACGCAAAGGGGAAAAAAATTACGAGTATAATCTTTAAAAACATATCAAAATCTCTTGGTAAAAGAATACAGAAAAAAGACGTGATATATTATTTTATATTTTGAAAAGAGACCAATAAACTTGTCACAACATCTCCCATTTATTATATTTTGTTTTAGGGAAAAATATTTCTCCTGTCACTCAAGATAGAGTTATCTCTAGTGAGCATTGGCACTAGTGCCAGGCTTAGTAGTCTGGCCTCTCCCCTCCCTCAGGGGTTCAATCCCCGCCAGTTGTATCAAAAAAAAAAAAAGAGTTATCTCCAGTGACCCTAAAACTATGTTGTTTTGAATTAATGAAGGATGTGTTTGTAATTTTAGGTGAATTAATGAAGGGTGCAAAATTACGGAAACACTCTTCATTAATTCACCTAAAATTACAAACACACTCTTCATTAATTCAAAACGACGTAGTTTTAGGGTCACTGGAAATAACTTTATCTCCAGTGACTGGAGAAATCCTTTACCCTTCATTAATTATTTTTACTACTTATAATTTACTATTTTTGTAAATTAAAAGGAAGGTTTAGACGCACTTTCAAATTTTAATATCTTTATTGTCATTAAAAAAAAAATTAAAGTTCATGGACTAATAGACTTGCTTGGTCGACCTCATCACTTAATTTGTTTCTTCTTTTGAAACTCAACTTGAGACTTGCGTTTCTAATTGAACAACCCCTCGAGAATAGTCATCAAAGTCCGAGTGGAGAAAATAATGACAAGGATGAGTCTCAATAACCAAAGGTCCATTTGATGTATTGTTTGGCACTAAATATTGGCACAACTTCAAATCTTAATTTTTTTTTTTTAAAAAAAATTCAGATCTTAATTCATCTTATTGTGAGTAATTAACTAGCTCATTTTAATAAATTCAACGTCGTTAGTTATCTAGAAGCTTTTTATATAAGAACATATAACTGCTTACGTGATTCATTTTGAAATATAGGTATGAGATCTTATATAATACAGTATGAGAAAAGTATTTCTCCTGTCACTGGAGATAACTCTATCTCCAGTGACTCCAAAACTACGTTGTTTTAAATTAATGAAGGGTTTGTTAGTAATTTTAGGTGACAGGAGAAATACTTTTCTCATACTGTATTATATAAGATCTCATACCTATATTTCAAAATGAATCACGTAAGCAGTTATATGTTCTTATATAAAAAAGCTTCTTGATAACTAAAATGAGCTAGTTAATTACTCACAATAAGATGAATTAAGATCTGAAGTTTTTTTTTTTAAAAAAAAAAAATTAAGATTTGAAGTTGTGCCAATATTTAGTGCCAAACAATACATCAAATGGACCTTTGGTTATTGAGACTCATCCTTGTAGAGTTGGTGAAAAGGATAAAGGCAATTATCAAATGCTTTCTCTCACTCTTCTTCATGAATTATGATCTTTCTCAGCCATTCAACAGCCCCAACTCCTTTTCTATTCTAGTGACAAACTACGAACCACAGGGAATATGGGGGAGGACCACTCCTCATTTGACCCAAAATTAAATATAATGGACAAGCTAAAGATATGGTACATGATGATGTTTATGAGTGTAAATTTTTCAACCACACCAAATGAGGAAGAAGAATATCTCAATATATATACGCAAAATCTCCCCTCAGTCTCTTTATAAACAAAAGGACCAACCTTTAAGTTTAACCCCTCTACAAGGTTACAACAAAAGCATATATATCCCAATAAACAAAAGGACCAAAGTCTTTTATAATATCCTCTATTTTAAAGGACAATTATTAATTACTAACTTGATTAAACTATTTATTAAAATGTTTTATGCACACAGTTAAGCTTTTGATTTTATTAAGCTCATATTTTAAAATTAGATGTTGCTATAGAATTTGCTAAATTATCCAAAATATACTAGAATATGCTGAGTGAGCCCTAATACGACAATATACAATAATTCAACATGTGCCAAAAAGGTGGAAGCATTATCGTTAGCAAAAGTAGCTTAAGCTTTCGAAGCCTTCCCTGATTGACCCATTCGAGAACCATCACCTAAAAAATATTTGTAACTATCAATCCAGCTCATTATAAATGCTAATATGTGCTTGTGAGATGTCAAGTGGAACATTTTAGATAACAAAGTACTAGATATATAATTTACAAATGTATCATCACAAATTCTGTAATAAATTTTTCATATCATGAATCACAAATATAACATGCCAAGCAACAGATCGATACCCTGATAATCCTTATCACCCACCACCCCGCTGACATAACCCATGGGCTATAACGTAATAGGTGTAATCTCTATGACAAGACTACACCAAGCTCTCCAATAATGAGGTATAGTCCGACCAAAGACTATAGAACTTATATCGAACCATGGGTTCCCTTTCTTTTGAATATAGAAAGGTGTCACTGTCCCAAGGGCTGACCCTTAACCCGACCAAAGGAAAAGGGTGATATCAAGGGCACTAAAAATATCAAAGTTATCCACTATGCACCAAGTGGTGGCATACAACGTGGTATTCATACATAATAATTCTCATCATCACTCCACATCCATCACCACTTCACATCATCATAATATTGACATGTATATATAAGATTTTAAACATGATTTATAAAATAATTCACCGTCTCAATAATCATTAAAATGACAATATTATTTCAATTCAAGAAGTCATAACAAAAGTGCATTATCCAAAACATATATAATATCATAATTTCTTGTCTCAATAACCATTTCAAAGTGATCATTGATATATTAAATCAATAATACAATCTCAACAGTCACATTTTAAAATAAAATCCCACAAGGTAACTACATTAAAAACATAGTATCCATACATGAAAAAAATCTCTCAAACATCATACAAGTAAGTACAATGAGTGGAAAATAGTTACCTTAAGTTCTTGATTCAAAAAATAAACTTGAGAGATATCAAGTTCACTATAAAAATAAATATATAATTATGCGTTAATAGAATTAACGAAAATACCAACTAATAATAAATAATTAAATAAACTATATTTGTCTCATTTAATTTTCTTAGAAGATTTGACAATTTTATTTATTCCTCAAATCATAGTTATAATCTCGTTTCCTTCCTTCATAAATTATTTCTTACTCATTATGATAATCAAAATATCATTATATCCTCAATTTAACCAAAATACCCAATTTCCTACAATAAAAGCTCCACCTAAAAATTCAGATATTCTCATTGGTTTATAAACCTTAAATCTAATTCATCTAATCCTCAATATAACCTCCAGTAAATTAAAAATGAATTATAAATTCGAATACAAAAGACCTACCATCACAAATCTCAATTTCTTAACCTAATACTAACTAATATAAGAAAAACCCAATTTATTTAACAAATCTTCAAATCCCCATATAATCAAAATTATATCAAACTCTAACTTAAATTCCAAATCCCAACTCATAATTTTATAAAGTTCCAGATTTGACAAAACTAAACCGATTAAACTGACAACAATATTTTCAGTAATCCAAATAAATACCCTAAACTTCATTTAATTAGTAGAAATATCTTATAAAGCATAAATCCTAAATTCTTTTAGATAGAAAATTAAATTTAAATTTCCACAACTACCAACTAATAAATCTAAACCGATTAAAATAACTTATTAATCATGCTATTGATATATACAGTCATCTATTATCAAAACTCAAAACTTTATCATAATTCTAATCCCAAAATTTTCATTAATCAATATTATATTACTCACATTAGAAAGATAAAAATGTGTAGAATAACTTTCCTAAAAAAAGTTTATTGAAAAGAAATTAATTTAATTATCTAAATGATCTTTTAAAATAAATAATATATCTTAAAATACACAGAAAAACTACACAATCCTCTTTCTCCTCTCCTTCGTCACTCCCACTCTCACACACACACACAAACAAACACACACACACACACAAACACACACACACACACATATTTGGCAATATAGGCGGTGGGAGGTAATTAATTTCCTCCCTCCCACCGCCATTGAATACGTGGTAAATGTGCTGCCCCCAAAATAATACATATTATTATTATTATTATTTTATAGTATATTATTATAATTATAATAAATATTAATTTATTCATTATCATTATTGTTAATTGTTTGTTTTATTTTCCTTTCTTCTTTTCTATGTTTTTGCTCTCTCTCTCCCTCTTTTTTCAACTATTTATTATTTCCACACCTTTATTCCACTAATTTCTTTTACTATCATAAATAATATTTTACATATAAACCTTTATTTTGATAATTAGACAATAAATCAACGTATCATGATTAATTATTTTTTTTATTTGTAACTAAATCCTAATGTAAAAATTAGGATGCTACATCTTTCGGGTAAAACGTTAGCCGGGATTGACTCGAGCCAAAATGTTGAAGGAGCTAGTTTAGTGAAAGCTAGTGGAGATAGGGTGGCTGATTCTTTGATTGATCAACAAAACTCCAGCGGATCTAGTGCTGAAAAGTCATCTGGTGATGGCGACATGATAGGAGGGAAATACCTTGCCTTTATAATGAAGATGTACGTAGTAGTAAATAAGGCAGTGGTATCAGTTCAACTAGCTAGGAGAGGTATCAAATAAGGAGGTCGCTTCTACGTTTTTGGAGACATACCAATTAAGGATTGTGACACCAGCAAAGTAATTGGGATTTCATAAATTCATTCATGTGCCCTCACTGTATCGTTAATTAAACATAATGATAATACTGATACCAATACTATGTGTATTGATACCACCCCAAGCTATATTGATAACAACTTTAGCTGTACTGATACCACAACCTTGTGTATTGATACCATAACTATAAGTATTGATACCTCCCTTAGCTGCATTGATACCACTGCCTTATTTATTGCTACATACATCTTCATTTATATATGTACATATACCACAAAAAAAAAGTCATATAAGCCTCGATTCCTACCCTTGTATTTGTATATTTTTTTTCTTTTAATGAAATGCTTTAATTTTGCTCCATTATTGTTATATAGAAGTTAACATTACTAATTGAAGTGAAAAGAGTAAAATTAGTGATTTAATCAAAGGAAAAAAGTCATTACTAAATTTTCTGCATTTGCCTAATGAATGTACTTGATATGAATTTTCTTGCTTCTTGAATGTAAATACAGTGTAGTGTACAGCTTTCGAATATCAATACAATCTTATTTTCACTTTTAAAAATCAATTAAAAAAAAAAGTACCACCACTTCAAGGATCACTGCCATCTTCTTCAATGCAATGGTAGAATTGGGATGTACTTTAGGGTGTCTTCATTGTTTCTTTAGGACCTCAGGGTGACTGTTTCTCTTGCAGCTGCAACAAATTAAAAGAGATGCAGGGAATACGAGGGACCACTCCTCATCTGACCCAAAATTAAATATAATGGATAGGGTAAAGACATGGTACATAATGATGTTTATGAGTGTAAATTTTTAAACCACATAAAATGAGGAAGAAGAATATCTCAATATGCGCAAAATCTCCTCTCAGTCTCTTTATAAGCAAAGAACCAACCTTTAAGTTTAACCCCTCTGCAAGGCTGCAACAAAAACATATACATCCCAATAAACAAAAGGACCAACCTCTTTTAGGTAAAACGTTAGCTGGGAGTGTCTCGAGCAAAAGGTTGAAGGAGCTAGTTTAATGAAAGTTAGTGGAGATAGGGTGACTGGTTCTTTGATTGATCGACAAAAATCCAACGGATCTAGTGCTGAAAAAAGTGATCTGGTGATGACGAAATGACAGCAGGGAAATATCTTGCCTTCATAATGAAGATGTACATAGTAGTAAAAAAAGTGGTGGTATCAGTGCAGCTAGGGGAGGTATCAAATAAGGAGGTCGCTTCTACGTTTTTGCAGACATACCAATTAAGGATTGTGACACCAACAAAATCATTGGGATTTCACAAATTCATTTATGTGCCCTCACTATATCGTTAATTAAGCATAATGATAATACTGATACCAATACTATGTGTACCAATACCACCCCAAGTTTACCGATAAGAACTCTAGGTGTACTAATACCACAACCTTGTGTACTGATACCATCACTATAAGTGCTGATACCTCCCCTAGTTGCATTGATAGCACCGCCTTATTTACTACTACATACATCTTCATTAATATATGCACATATACCCAAAAATAATAGTCATATAAGGCTAGATTCCTTCCAGGTGCTAAGTGCTCATGAGCAAAAAGACCCTTATCCCAAATATGATCATCTTTCTCAACCATTCAACAGCCCCAACTCCTCTTCTACTCTGGCTTCCCTTCAACAACTTTGACAGGTCAATTCCATATTTTTTATTTATGAAAGTATTCCTCATTGATTGACAAAATATATCATCTTCTTATATTTATTCATAAACTTTCAAAAAAATATATAGATAAGAATGTCAGATACAATGCTACCCTACGCACATGCTCCTTATGGCCTCATCATAGAGAATGTTTGATAAACAAACAAACCATCCAAGACTTGGAGTATTCTCGTTTCTCGTTGTTTGTTTATTTCATCCATGAACGAAGCCATTTTCACTTTTATGCTCTTTATTAGCAAGAGTTGCTGGAAGAAAACAAAGAAGGAATTGAGAGTAAATAGAATTGTGGTAACGAATAATGACAAAATATATCCTCATTGATTGACAAAATATATTATCTTCTTATCTTTATTCATAAACTTTCAAAAAATATATAGATAAGAATGTCAGATACCATACTACACTGTAAAAGTATATACATCCTAGTAAACAAAAGGACCAACCTCTTTCAGGTAAAACGTTAGTCGGGAGTGACTCGAGCCAAAAGGTTGAATGAGCTAGTTTAGTGAAAGCTTGTGGAGATAGGGTGGCTGATTCTTTGACTGATCGACAAAACTCTAGCGGATCTGGTGCTGAAAAGTGATCTGGTGAGGGCGACATAACAACAAGGAAACATCTTACCCTCATAATGAAGATGTACGTAGTAGTAAATAAGGCAATGGTATCAGTGCAGCTAGGAGAGGTATCAAATAAGTAGGTCGCTTCTACGTTTTTGGAGACAACAGCAAAGTCATTGGGATTTCACAAATTCATTCATGTGCCCTTATTGTATCGTTAATTAAGCATAATGATCATACTGATACCAATACTATGTGTACTGATACCAACCCAAGCTGCACTGATAACAACTCTAGGTGAACTATACCACAACCTTGTGTACTGATATCATCACTATGAGTACTGATACCTCCCCTAGCTGCAATGATACCATCGCCTTATTTACTACTACGTACATCTTCATTATGTACACAAAAACAATAATCATATAAGGCTTGATTCATACCTGTACCCATCACTATATCTTTAAATAAGCATAATAATAATACTGATACCAATACTATGTGTACTGATACTACCCTAAGCTGTACTGATAACAACTCTTAGGGTACTGATACCACAAGCTTGTGTACTGATCTGGTGATGGCGACATGACAACAGGGAAATACCTTACCTTCATAGCGTGAGCTGAGTGTCCAGTGCCACGTCGCCAGCTCAGTTCGAAAGCCCAACGGTATGATGGATGTCTTGGAAACAAGTGGGCTCATGATGCAAGAGGTTACACCATGTGAACTGTAGGTCCAGCCCCATGTTGTTAACCCAGTGTAAACTCATAGCGACTTGAGGGATATGTTGGACACATGTGGGCCTGTGATGCAAGAGGTGGATCTCCACTCTTTCATGCCACAAGCCCAGACATTACGGAAATTGGAATGTCTTCACTTCACAGTGAAACATTAGGTATGGCGTTGTCCCCTACGTGTTTTATGAACCAAGCTGTGAGCCCAATTTCATTTTTGGATGAACGCACTATGCTCCAAAACAAGGCCCAGATTTAAAGCTATAGTGCCCGTTAATGAAATGTCCCCTGTTTCGACCATTTCTTTTATATTGAAAGGAACTCACTTTTATTTATGACCCAACTAATGAAGAGGAGAGACTGTTGTGTGAATTAGTAGAAATATTAGTGCTTCATGGTTGTGTCTTGGAGACTTTAATGACATTTTATCTCAACATGAGAAGTATGGTGGGATACCAAGAGCTTAGAGGAAAATTATGAACTTTAAATGTTTTGTAGCTGATTGTGTAACACCCTAAATTTCATACTTCAAATCGTGTCTGTTAACACTTAGTTTTAAGAAAAATGATAGCGTTTGAGGTGCTACAGCACAGCGTAATGCAGAAGGAGAGCATGCACTTACGTTTGGACAATGAGAATCTGATATAAAATGCCCAGACATATGCTGATGTCCCGACATAAGCTGATATATTAAAAATTTCCCGAAGGAATATTCATGTGGTACATTAGTCAGAGCTTTATATAATTACAATTCTTTATGACAACTATACAATCTTAAACCAAGCCTTAGGTAGACTTGTGGCAATGAACCTAACTCAGTTAATAAAACAATTTGGCCAGGCCGGTACTAGTGGAAGTCTCACCGAGTTCACGGTGACTGATTGACTGAACCACATAGATGAATCCTTTCTAGACACCAAATGGTTTGAAATAACTTCGTTAAATCCATGCCAGAAAGAATGCTCTATTGACGCTCTTACGACATTTGCTTTGACTGATGCCTCTTATCGGCTTCTCCCTTTGGTGCCTTTTCACAGCTCCATCTACCGGTGCCTTCTCTGATCCTAGTTCCTTTCCTGAACCTTAGACAAATTTGAGGTCCAATACCCATCGGACCTCAGGTAGCAGTTAACCTCTATAGCAGGTATGACAGTATATGACAGATATTCATTACATATCAGCATCAACCATACATAGCACACAACAGATGTAAGGTTACAACAATACATAAGCACACAGCAGATGTAATGTCAACACAACAACAGTACATAGCACACAACACATCTAAAGTCATCCACGTTTGCACTAACCAGTGCCACGATGGCCCCTTGTGTCCTCAGCGCTAGGAAAACTCAACGGCATTATCAAGACTATAATCCATATAAAGCTGAATGTATAAACATGTGATTTAAGCCTCATAAACTTAGTCACAGTGCATGATCCAAGACCTAGTCTTGTCCATCACTTCATGAATCAATCAATCATATATAATCATACAAGATATAGGCGATTAAAGTTACTAGTACGCGAACGTACCTTTCACCGTGTAGTTACCATCATGTCCGACCCTTGAATCCGGCCCGGACTTCCTGGATATCCTAACATATCACCATATCACTTAGAATAATATCCTAAGAGATACTTCCACCTATATTTACCTCCATACCCTTGGTGTATTTGTTATTTACAATTTTTCCCTTACAGTTATTTAAAAACGTAGTGCAGTATTTTCTGGGCAAATTTTTTGGTAACTTTGAAAAATCATAATTAATTCTACAAAAATCATTTTGAGGTGCTGTAAAATTCCTCATGATCCTTGACATGTCTATTTTCAAGGAAAAATATTCCAAGAACCTATAGAATCATGGGTCATTCCCAGTTTTGGCTTTTCTCAACGTTGCCCAGATTGTTGTCCAGAAAAATAGCTTAAATTCAAAAATTCATATTTCCTTGACCGGAGATCAAAACGTTACATATTGTATATATTTGGAAAGCCCTACATGTCTACTTTATTTATGTAAAATTTCATGATTTAATTATTTCATTTGCTACATAAAATGATAGCCTCAATGTGGCTGACTCCAGAAAAACTCCCCACCGTAAACTTTACCGGAATTTCGCTACTTTAGTCTTCATCTTCCAAGAATTTTGCTCCACCATAATTTCCATCAAATTTTTGAAATAAACTCATTTTTAACCTTAAAAACATGAAAACAAAACTACTTTGGAAGATTCAAGATCAAAGCACAATTTAACTATGAATTTAAAGACTAAAACTTCAAGAACTTAAGAACTTACCTTTGAAGCTTTACTCCTTCCTCCTTTTTGCTCCAAGACTTTTCTCTACTCACTCTCTAACTCTAAAATCAGATGCTTTGAGCTGATTTGGTGTGAAGAATTGAGGAGGAGCTCATGGCTATTTATAAGAAAGTTTCAATGGCAACAATGGTAATTCACAAGAACTCCATTTGCTCTTCATTTCAACTTCTTCAACAAGTTTTCATTTTCCTCTCTCTTCCTCCTCCCAATTTCATCCCTCTCTCATTCTCTCTCCTTATCCTCTTCCATTGCATTAAATTCTTTATCCTATCTCTTCCAACTTGTCCCCCCCCCCCAAATGAATTCTCCCATGTGCCTTTAATTAATAACATAATTATAATACATAAATTCTTTCCCCTTTGTCAAGCAAGCTAACCGTCCCTCCTTTCTTCATTTTTGACTCAAGACTTGTGATAGTATTCAAAGCTTCTCATTGGCTCATCAAGTTTCACATAGATTTAACTTAATTGTTTAATTAATTAGAACCATTAGATTTCACTTTTTAAAACTTAATCTTAGCCTTTCATTTGTGTAAAAAAATCCTACTTACTATTGAAGATTTTTATCTTATATCACATGTGTTCTTATCCTATATAATATCTTGACTATAATATTATAAATTCTCTATTTTACTCTCTCTCATGGCCATCTTTGTTGAATTTTTGGGCTGAATATTTAATTCCCAATTAGCACTCCTAATATGGTAGTTTATATGTTATTAGGTATAATTGACCAAGTGTGATTGGTTCCTAAGCTAATTATGATCATTAGTGACTCATCCTATGCCAATCTTGTCTTCTAATTAGTCTTTGATTTTTAAATTAAGACATCCCTAATTGTTGTTCTTTAATTTTCCTCTTGATTAATTTTGAAGAATTACTTAATCATTTAATTAGTGCAATCTTAATTGCCCCACTAATTGTTGTTAATTTCCTTTAATTAATTTAAGTTTTTTTATAACCTTTTATTGTTTATTTTAGTTATATAAGAATCATGATTTAATATGACAACTATAGTGCATTTTATGATCCTTAAATATAATCTTAAATTTAGCCTTTGGTTTATTCAATTTCAAGGAAAAATTACTTAAAATAATAATTAATAAGTTACAAAACTTGAGACCACATATTCACCTTTATTTAATATGTTTTATTTATCAAAATATAGTATTAATGATAAATAGGATTTTTAGGGTATTACATATTGTGAGCTAGAAGATTTGGATTTTAATGGGTTTAGTTTTACTTGGTGTAATAATAAAGAGAGCCCAGAAACTATCTGAGAACGCATTGACAAGGCTTTGAGCAATATATATAATTGCTTATGTGATTAATGTTGAAACATTTAATTTGAATGTTTATTTATTTATTTATTTAAGGGTTTTATCACTTCACCTTAAATTCAATTGTTATCATTATATTATTAGTGCAAAATAATCTTTTTAGACCGCCTTTTTAGACTTGATATAGAGGATAATGTCTAAAAAATGTGACCGATGACATTTTTATAAATTTCATAAACCTTTTAGACCGGTTCTTCTAGACCTGATTTCTAAAGAACCGATCTAAAAAGAAATGAGATAATCAAAAAATTCAAATGAAAATATCTTTTAGATCTAATATTAATAGCAATAAGTTTAAAAGATCATAAAACTTATGTGCTCAATACTCGATCTGAAGCTAGGTTCTCTTCTTTGCCATCTCTGCCTCTTTCTCAGACAAAAATCGTTGCGCGCTCAAGACTCTGAAGCTAGGTTCTCATCTTTGCCTCGTTATCTGATGGAAATCACTGTGCGCTCTAGACTCCGAAGCTCATTGTTGCTATTGCCGAGGTTTGAATTCGAAACTTATCACTCTGTTCCTATTTATAAGTCTATTTTCACTCTTAGTGAAAGTGGATTTATAAATAAGATTAGATTGGTACCTCTTTTCAATTCCTTTAATTTGGTGCCCTACGAGCTTTCTTTGTTGATTCTCCTTTTTTTATAGACTCGGGATTTGATTTTATCTATTTTAGTTTTAGTTTTCTCTAATAAATATATGTGTGGTTTAAGAGGATTGAGTGAGCGGTGATCTGGTTTTATTTTTAAACATGATCTTAAGCAACTGGTCTAAAAAGTAATTTTAAGATCGATTATTCAATTGATCTAAAGTAATAGGGTTTTTAGACCAATTGTATCTAAACCTAATCCACAACCAGTCTAAAAAGCGATTCTCACTAGGTCTAAAAAGCAATTTTTATACTAGTAATTGTTTTGATTAAAATTGATTGTATTAAATTAATGCTAAAAATATAACAATATATCTCCAAGTTTCATTTATGAATCCTTATATATGACAATGAAATTAGAAATACCACACACACACAGAGTTACGTAGTTAATCAAAACAAAAAGACCTAAACCTACTAGTCAATACCTACCAACATTAAGGAAGAAGATTATGGGAAGTGGAAGTATATAGAAAAAGTAATCAAAGCCAAAGTGTGTTTGGTATGCTTCATGCTTTTCCATCGATAGAAAGGGCAAACATGTTGTGTGTGCGTATATATATATATATATATATATATATATATATAGCCTCCATTTTTGTAAAAGTTTCTTTCTTCTTCCTTTTTATATCAATCATAGTAGAAACTAATATTTCTTGAAGTACAGAGAGTAAATGATAAACTCATTTTAAGTTTGTTTGTTTCATATATTACGAAAGTTTAGAATCAAACATTTAAATACTTGCTTATTAGGAGATGAGAGTTTCTCTCGCTCCTGAGTTGGTTATCATAATAGTTTTATTTTAGGGAAGATTGTTAAAGTGGTGAAGAATGTAATCTCCTTTCCCTTTATAATAATAATAATAATAATATTTATGTATGTGTGTATTTATATAATCCACATGTTTAAACGTTGACTAAAGTGGATGATTTATTATAATGATCAATGAATCAATTGGAAATGAATGGTGGTGTGCGTGAAGGGAACCGATCATTATCTCTTATTGTTGCTAATTTTCTATTAGAAAACGCATTGAAAATAAAGTGCCTTGTGTGTGTGTAAATGTAAATATACATATCCTATTATTTTCTCCCATCTCATCATTAATCAAAACAATAAAACTATCCATATAATATGTATGTGTGTGTATATATATATATGTATACATATACATATACATATACATATATATATATATATATATATATATATATTTATATATTTATATTTATCGTTTGTCATGTCACTTGACATAAAGTTATATCAAACTACGTCATTTTGAGAGTTAGGGGAATTTATGAAGGGTGTTTTGATAAAATTAACACTTTTCATTAATTCTCTTAACTCTTAAAACGACGTAGTTCTGAGGTTAGAGGAATTAATAAAGAATATTTTGGTAAAATTTATATAATAAATATAAAAACAAAAATATCAAAACACCTTTCATTAATTCTCCTAACTCTCAAAACGACGTAGTTTTGGAGTGACTTGACATACACCTTTCATTAATTCTCCTAACTCTCAAAACGAAGTAGTTTTGGGGTGACTTGATATAACCTTATGTCAAGTGACATGACAAACGATAACCCCTTATATATATATATATATATATATATATATATATATATATATGTATGTATGTATTTATATACACATATATATAGGTGGAGTCAGGAATTATAATTAAGGGTTGAAAATTACAAAATAAAACTCAGATATTCATGAAATTACATTTCAGCCTTATAAAATTTTTTTCAATATTTTCATTTTAGTCCCTCCATGAAATTTTTAGTTGAGACTAAAATAAAAATTTTAAAATTTTTATAAGGCTAAAATGTAATTTTCTAAACATCTGAATTCTACTCTATAATTTTTGAGGGATGGGGCCACCAGTAGCCCCCTAATTCCCCCCATATATATATATATATATATATATAGATGCCTTGTATGCTCCTTTTTGAAGTGCCTATGTGTACAAAAGTTTCATTTTATTTTTCTTTTAATTTCTTTATTGGATATACGATGTGCTTACTAGTTTGGTTATTCATAATTAAAAGAATATGACAAAGAAATAATGGTCCATATTATCAAGTTCTTTAGAGCCATCATAACCGGTACGAAATTAGAGAAGGTAGGGATGTGACCTTTTCATCAACCAATTAGGCGTTAATTAACTTTTTTTATTACACCATGCCCCTAAAAAAAACAAGATATATGAACTTTCAAGTACACAAATTAATTGCTATATATATAGATATCCTTTTCGCAAATGCCATAACACCCTTCCATAATTGTTTTATTATTTAATTTTTGTACGTGCTCGTTAAATGCTTTCACTTTGCTAGATGTCAAAAGGTGACCTAATTGGTTCAATTTTATTCATATTACATTGGTGATGAGATTATATTTGGAAAAATTGCGTCTAGGTTTGGAGTAAAGGAATTTACAACAAAATTGTCTTCAAAATTTCAAAATTATGGTGAAGCCCCTTGAGACTTTTTTTGCCATATTTTTCATATATGAAAAGACACAAATGCCCCATATGATTGTATTAGGCTTTGTCGAGGAAGGAGTAGTGATTCTTTATGTACTTTGTATCCAGATTGATATTGAAATTAGAAATCATCAAATGTTTGCATTACACCTTATATCTCTTGATGAACCAAATGAGTAGGATATATATGATAACAACACAACTGGCCTGAGATCATGCAATCCAGTAAGGTAAACAAAAATATTTCATAAAGTAGATCTTTGCATTACGGATGATTATTTCTATTAAGGCACCAGCACTGTCAATCTCATATCCAGCATTAGTAGAATGAATGCAATAAAAACAAAACTTTTATAGAGAACTTTGAGTTAGTTACCAACTCCACGTTAGAGAACATGAGGAGGCTAATGACGTTAAGGCGGAGCATATGTGCGGTTAAGAGTGGATCCATTCAAAAAATATTTTATGAAATATAAAAAATAATTTTTAATTTCTAGAAAGCATTAGTAGTGGGATTGAGAGGGCTGCAAGATGATAAAATTTCAAAATATTTTGAAACTAACTTTTCATTTTCTTTCTATTTTTAATATATTTATTTTGAAAATATTTTATCTAATATTTCAAAATATTTTGCAATTTGTAATTATTTCTCGGATATCTCTCTTTATTGTTTGGGATCTTTTTTGTTTTTCTTTTTATCATTGTTTTAGTTGTTATGATATTCATGGTAGGAGGAGAGCGTGCAAGGAGGGACTCTCAATGTAAAATATTTTATTTTATATTTTGAAATTTCTTGTTATTTGTAACTATATGATGATATTTTTCTTTATTTTTTGTGAATATTTTATTTTGTATATTTATTTTAGTTGTTACAATAGTCATAGGAAAAGAAGATAACGTGCACAAGGAGGAGGGAGACTCTCAACATCACTCTTTCTATATAATCAATAGATCAGCCATCACCATAGCGATTGGCTGCAAGACCCTACTAAGCTTTTTGTGTAGCACGCGCTCGATTCAAAGGGGTGAACTTACTTTTCATTACCAATTTTTATTAATAATTAGTTTTACTACTTATAATTTACTATTTTTGTAAATAAAAGGAAGGTTTAGACGCACTTTTAAATTTTAATATCTTTATTGTCATTCAAAAAAAAATTAAAGTTCATAGACTAATAGACTTGCATGGTCGACCTCATCACTTAATTTGTTTGTTCTTTTGAAGTTCAACTTGAGACTTGCGTTTCTAATTTGAACAACCCCTTGAGAATAGTCATAAAGTCAGAGTGGAAAAAAATAATTTATCTATTATATAAGATTTTATACTTATATTTCAAAATAATCACGTAAACAGTTATATGTTCTTATATAAAAAGCTTCTTGAGAATCAACGAGGAGTTTATTAAAATGAGCTAATTTACTCACAACAAGATAGGTTAAGGTTTGAAGTTGTGCCAACATTTACCGTCCAACAATATATCGAATGGGCCTCCAAATGAAAATATAACTACTTATCTGATTAATGTTGAAACATATATATCACTTCGCCTTAAATTCAATTATTATCATTATATTATTAATGCAAAATCAACTTTTTAGACCTGATATTGAGGATAAGTCTAAAAAATGTGATTGGTGACATTTTTATAAACATCATAATCTCTTTATATCGGTTCCTTATAGATGAGGTCTAAAAGATATTTTCTAAACCTGATTTCTAGACAACCTGTCTAAAAAGAAATAGGATAATTAAAAAAATCAAATGAAAATATCTCTTAGACCTAATATTCAGAACAACCGGTTTAACATATCATAAAATCTACATGTTCGATCAAAGACAGACCTTAGAAGAGGCAATGGGAGGCACCCCCCCCCCCCCCCCCCAAAAAAAAGCAAAAAATCTTCAGAACTTTTTAAAAAAATTTAATATAATGTAAAAAATATATTATCTTATACATTAGAATTTTTAAAATACTTTTATTATACATTTAACTCTCCCAAATATTGCTTTTTTAATTGGTTAATGAGTATATATTTGGCTCCCCAAATGTTTATCTCAAAATTTGCCACTGCGCTCAAAACTCTAAAGCTAGGTTCTCATCTTTACCTCTTTCTTTGACAGAAATCACCGCTCACTCTAGACTCTGAAGCTTGTTGTTGCCTATCGCCAAGGTTTGAATTCAAAACTTACCTCCTTTAGATTCCTTTAATTTGGTGCCCTACGAGATTTCTTTATTGAGATATGCCTCTCTCTTTTTTTTTTAATACGCATAGTAGAGGAGGGGGCAGGGTTCGAACCCTGGATATGGGGGAGGGGAGCCAAGCTCCCATGTCACTGCGCTACTAAGACGCTGGCTGAGATATGCCTCTTTGATAGACTTGGGATTTGGTTTTATTTGTTTTAGGTTTAATTTTCTCTAATAAACATCCTTGTGGTTCAAGAGGATATATAGAGTGTCACGTGATTTGGTTTTTATTTTTAGACTTGATTTTAAGCAACCGGTCTAAAAAATACTTTATAAGACCAGTGGTTGTTCAATCGGTCTAAAAAGTTTGTATTTAGATCTTATCCAAAATCAGACTAAAAAACGATTTTTATACTAATAATTATTTTGGATTAAAATTGATTATAATAGATTAATGCCAAAAATAGAACAATGTACATCTCCAAATTTCACGAACGAATCCTTATATATGTCAATGAAATTAAAAATGCCACACACACACACACACAGTTACGAAGTTGATCAAAAGCAAAAAGACCTAAACCTACTAGTCAATATCCACAAACATTAAAGAAGATCACGGGAAGTGGAAGCATATAGAAAAAGTAACCAAAGCCAAAGCTTGTTTGGTATGCTTCATGTGCTTTTCCATCAATAGAAAGGGCAAGCATGTATATTGTATTAGGGCTTTCTATATATAGCCTCCATTGTTCTAAAAGTTTTTTTCTTCTTTCTTTTTATATCAATCATAGTAGAAACTAATCTTTCTCGAACTACAGATAATAAATGATAAACTCATTTTAAGTTTGTTTGTTTCATATACGAAAGTTTAGAATCAAACGTGTAAATACTTGCTTATTAAGAGATGAGAGCTTCTATCGCTCCTGTTAACCTGAGTTGGTTATCATAATAGTTTTATTTCAGGGAATATTGTTAAAGTGGTGAAGAATGTAATCTCCTTTCCCTTTATAATAATAATAATAATATTTATGTATATGTGTGTGTATTTATAATCCACATGTTTAAACGTTGAATCAAGTGGATGATTTATTATTTCAATGAATCAATTGGAAATGAATGGTGGTGTGCGTGATGGAAAACAACCATTATAGGTATCTGATTGTTGCTAATTTTCTATTAGAAAACACATTGAAAATAAAGTGCCTTCTATATATATAAATATACATATCCTATTATTTTCACCTATCTCATCATTAATCAAAACAATAAAACTATATATATATATATATATATATATATATATATATATATATATTATATCTGTGTGCGCGCGCGCCTTGTATGCTCCATTTTGAAGTGCCTATGTGGACAAAAGTTTCATTTTATTTTTCTTTTAATTTCTTTATTGGGTATACAATGGACTTATTAGTTTGGGAATTCATAATTATATTAAAATAGTATGACAAAGAAATAATGGTCCATATTATCAAAGTTCTTTAGAGCCATCATAACACGTACGAACTTAGAGAAAGTAGGGATGCGACCTTTTCATCAACCAATTAGGAGTTAATTAACTTTTTTATTATACCCTGCCCCTAAAAGAATCAAGATATGAACTTTCAAGTACACAAATTAATTGCTATATATATATATATATATATATATCTCCATGCCATAACACCCTTTCATTATTTAATTTTGTACGTGATCGTTAAATGCTTTCACTTTGTTAGATTTCAAAAGTTGAGCTAGCTAGCTAGATGGGATGACCTAATTAGTTCAATTTAATTCATAATATATATTGGTGATGACTGATGAGATTATATTTTACATTTTTTGTTGTCTCTTATAGGACTTTTATATTTTCTACAAACAAAAATTTAGATGATTTGAGTTTTGGGGTGTATAGAAAATGCTTATTTATTATGAAATCAATTTTAATTTGTTGGCATATATAATTTGTCAATTTGCCCCATTCTTAATCATCACCCTCATCTCACCACGCTTCTTATCAACTGAATTAATAATAGTAATATTTTTTCTTCTTCTTCTTCTTTTTTTTTTTTTGGTGGAAATACAAGAGCAAAAATGTAATAAACAAGTTAATAAAGTAAACCCCTCCTAACTAAGTTACTTCATATACAAAAGAGTTAATATTTGAACATCCAAACAATTGGTATGGAGAATCTTTGTCAAAACCATCATCATATTATAAACATTATCATTTTTCCATATTATATGCATACATATAAAAATGGGTTGACGTGGCCAAAGAACGTCGGCATATGCATATATATATATATCAACGAAAAAAGAAGAAAGCGAAGGTTTGACTAAAGAATACTAGAGACAACAACTTTAGTGATGGGAAAGGATTATACCTTTTTGCTGCCAAAAAAAAAAAAAAGGATTTGATTAATTCTTTATCCAATAACATAAATGTGTGAGATTTCACTTTATACTGTACTCCATAATTGACAAAAGAAAAAGAACATCACCACGTGTGATAGGATATTTCATTTTTCTACGTACCAATTAACTTCAAATTCTAAACCCAATTCTCATTCTATGGCTGCAAAATTTAAGAATTAAATTAACTTCAAAGTGCCCCAAATATATATACTCCATTAGCACTCCTTCCTTTTGCACATTCAATAATGTAATGAAATAATAGAGTAATTATCTAGTTTGAAATGCTTCAAGTGCTTCATAGGTGGAGTATATATATTACCACTTTCTTTTTTCTATCTTTTTTTTACTGGTAAATGATTTCTCCAGTCATTAGAGATAATGAAGGGTGTTTCCGTAATTTTGTTTATTTTTTTATCGTATGAATTTTACCAAAACATTCTTCATTAATTCACCTAAAATTATAAACACACCCTTTATTAATCTAAAACGATGTAGTTTTTGGGTCACTGGAGATAACTTTATCTCTAGTAACTGGAGAAATATTTTTCCCTTTTTTTATTGGTAAGTTTTATGTTAATTTGTGGAATTTGCAAGCACAGAGATAAAAATTCATTATTATCTTTCTTTATCTCTTTACTTCATCACGATGAAATATAGTATATACTTTAGAAGATTCTGATTTAAAATTATCTTTAATTGGAATAAGTTGAACAAATGTTCTTACACATATAAGCGTATTGGTGAGTCAGCCATAGAAGATATGGTTTCTTAGTTTCATGTGGTTGCTTTGCATTGGTGAAGATGAGTGGGGCTGGTTTGATGATAACAAAACTAAAAAGAGTTTGTTTTATAGGATAATCTTATAATAAAATGAAATTATAAAATTTAGATTAAATTTAGGGAAAAAAAATCATGCTAATTATTCGGGTCGATTGGACTATTCGGATTATAAAAATTAATAAAGATTACATTTTTACTCCAAATATGAGTATATAAACGTATCAAGGACAAAATGCCCAAGTTAGATCATCCCTTAGTTATAATCTAAAAGAGAAAATAACTTTTATAATTCGAATATGAGCACATGGATCTCGAGTCAACAATTTACAGCAAAACATTCAGTATATTCAAGTCATATTCTCAAAGGAAACATACCTCTTATTTTTTTTATCCTAAATATAAAATAAAATTTATAGTGCAATTTATATTATAAATGTTATTCTATATTTAGGTCCGGAGAGAGTATCATCTTATGCCTCGAATGTGGCTATAAATCTTGCAAGTCCAAGATGTCCCGAGTTAGGTACCTTGTATGAGTCATAACCTGAAAGTAAAGCATGTAATTGACTTAAGCGTTCAATAAGATGATAGATAAGTCTTGCCAGTCAAAAGCATATCCGAGTCATAATTAAAGGCTAAAATGAAGTATTCATGCTTTGAATATAAGAATAAATCTTCATGGTCAAAATTGTCCCAACAGTCTCTGGCCTTATTCGAGTCATAAGCTATTGAATGTCTTCTTCGCATCTGATTTGTCATTATGAGTCTAAGGAAAGTTTAATATTTTTTCAAAAAAGGTGTCTCAAGTTTAAAATAAATTAGAAAATACAAGAACACTCTTTCAAGCATCAAATTAAGATATTTTATTTTTTAACACTCTTTCAAGCATCAAATTAAGATATTTATTTTTTATTGTTTGTTTGGTATGATGAATTTGGAGAGGAGGGGACGAGCAGGGATGGAAATAGGCCAGACGGCCTATCAAGGGTATGTGGTCTAATCTGTTGAGGGTCTAGTCGGGTATGATTTGTTAGTTAAAAAGGTCCAGTCAAGACATGTTTTGATTAACAGGCCAGGCCTAGGCTTATTAAGAAGCCTATTAAGCCTGTTAAGCCAGCATGGGCCTATTAATTACTTTAAGCTAACAAAAAAAAAGTAATTATTCTATCTAAAAATAGTAATTCTTCTATCTAGAAAAAAATGTAATTGTATTAAAAAAAAATCTTAACAAGCTTGATCTTAACAGGCACTATTAAAAGGCTTGATTTTTGCTAATATTCGGTGCTTGATCTTAATAGGTCTCTTTAACAAGCCTCAAACTAGGCCAGGCCTTTGTACAGCGAGACTTAGGTCAAAAATAAGGCTTGTAATAGGCTGCAAGCCATCTTGTTGTAAAATAGGTTTGGCTTGTTAAGAGTGAAGTCTGTCATGTTTCCACCCCAAGGAACAAGAGGAAAAAATTTTATGAATTGAATTTTTTAAAAAAAATAGCAAAGTGAGGTTAAAAACTTTTAATTAATTAATTTTTCACACTACTTATGATACATAGTCTCTTTATTAAAATTTTATAAATTCACTTCTTTAATTCTTTTAAATTCAATTCATAAAAATTTTACTTTCCTTCATACTAAACAGTCACTTAAGGTATTTTTTTTTAATGAAATAAATCATAAATATTAGTATTAATTAATAGGTTTCAACCAAAAATTGGATAAATTTATTATAGATGAGCCAAGTTGGCATCAAATTTCAAAGCTAAAAGCTTTACATCACCCTCAAACTTTACATCACCTCAAGAGATTTACATGTCCAAAAGATGATGACCTTAATCAGCAAATTAAAATTTATGTTTGATCTCTTAAGTGATTAACACTTTTATTTTTTAACTACACAAGCTACGTAACATCAAATAACTGTATTATAAAACTATATCCACTCCAAATCTACCACTTGTGTCGTTTCTTTTATTGTTCATAAAGTCATCTTAATTATAAGATCCTAATTAACTTTCCCTTTTTGTGTAATCTTTCCTTTTAACCGTCCTTCCTTTTTGCATTACGTGTCAATTCATTTCTGTTAATCCCATGTTTAATCTTTAACTCCATGTTTAACATCAACAATTTATATGGAAAAAAAAAAAGAAGAAGAAGAAGAAAAATCTACATGCTTACTCCCTCTATCCCTATATATATAAGGTCTTTTTAACTGAATTGTGATTTTTAGAAAACAATTTAAAATAATAAATATGTAGAAAATATTTTTTTTAAAACAAAAATACCGTTATTTATCATTGAGTAAGAGAGAGTAACATTGAAAAAAAGATGGAAGATCATGTATGGGGGAAAAAGATGAGATGAATCTGCATTTTAAGGCTAAATATATAGAATTCCCTTAATCTTGGGTTAGTTGCATATAACCTTCTTAACATTTCAAAGTTTAAATTTAACTCAATGACCTTTTATTTTTCTTATTATCAACACCATGTCGTTAAGTGACCATTATCTTTTTTAACAAAAATTGTAGCGTCAAATTAACAAATGACATGTGGTGTCCTATAACACCTCTTAAATTTTAACCAGTTACAGATAACCCCTGTACTTTCATTAGTTATAAATAACTTTGACATTTTGAAATTTAAATTTAACTCTCTTAAAATTTTGATTTATAATATTAAACTCAGTGTAGTTATTCTTATCATTTTAATAAATTTATTAAGATTTTTACAATGATGTATCAATCAAAATAGCTTTTTTATGGGAAAAACTAGAAGAATAATACTTAAAAATATAAAAATAAAAATGTCATAATTTCTATAACATTTACTTATTTTTTTAGGATAATTGAGCGTTGATAAAATAAAACTATCATCATTTGTGTCAAATATCTTTTTGGGATAATTAAACATTGATAGTTTAAATATTGCATTTGTTTTAGAGGATATCTTTTTCCCTCTTTAATTCTTTATTAGTAATGCATATTTTTCTTAAATCAGAGGTTCAACGTTTATTTTTCGGAGAATTAAGGAGCATGACTTAAAAAAAAGCGAAATATTTATTAATAAAGATCTTAAAAAGTATAATTATTTAGAAGGATTAAAAATTAAAATATAAATTTCTAATTACGAACTTAACCCGACCCTATTCCCTAGACTTTCTCTATCCTCGTCTCAACTATTCAACGACTACTTATCAAATTTGCTGATATCTAATAAAAAAAATCTATAAGCAACTCATTATCTTTAAAATTTTAAATTTTCCCAAATTAAAATAGCATCTAAAATATAAAAATAAGGTTATTTTTAGTCCTTTAAGTTTATATGAAGTATACTTTTTGTCCTTTAATTTTATAAAATATACTTTTAGTCTTATAATTTTAACACCGTTAATTTTACTAACAAAAAATTCAAACTTAAGTGATAACGATGTAAACTTAAGTGATGACGGATGACTGTGTAACTAAATGCTATTAATCTTAAATTTAAAATATGAGTAAATTAAAGAATATATAAAATTTATGTAATTAAATGTTATTAGTCATCACTTGAGTTTACTGCGTTAGTGTTTTCCATTAAGAATATTAATGGTGTTAAAATTTTAAGACCAAAAATATATTTTATAAAGTTAAGCGACCAAAAGTATGACTTATGTAAAACTTAAAGGACTAAAAGTATGCTTTAGCCTAAAAATAAATAGAAATCTACATATTTCTAGAATTTAATTATTTTATGAACTTAGAAAAATCACAAAAAAGTCTATTATTGCACCTTATCTTTGAATTGTGATTTTTTTTACTTCTCTATTATTACTAAATAAAATTCCTGATGAATAGATTTCAAATACAATAATATTGAATAAGTTCCTAACACATAAAACTAGTAACCAATGATATGAGGAGAGACAAGGAAACATCAATTGATAGTTGCGAGAGTTAGAGAAAATGGAGGGATTATGGCCTGGGTTAATTTTCTAAATAAAAATTTATATCTTTATTTTTTGTCTTTGTGTTATGAATATAGTATGTGGATGACCCATTATGGGCATTAATGTTCCCACTACTGTTATGGTGGGGAGTGGGTAGCCACCCACTACATTCATGGTAGTGAGTGGGTAGAAGCTACACCTCTCTCTCCAACCATTATAAATAGCCCCCTACCCCCTCACAAATGTATACCGAACAAACTGAATGAGAATCTCTCTCTCTTGAATCTCTCTTGCTCTTGTCTTCTATTTTCTACTTCTTCTATATCTTTATTTTTATAACACGTTATCAGCACGAGAGCTCTAACGAAGGTATGATGATTTCATCTACTTTCTTTAACAATATACATTTATTTATCTAAGTTCTTTTCTATTATTTATTTTGTTATTATAGTATGGCCAGAAGTCATACGTCCCTTGATTTTTTATTATGAAATTATATGATCCGAAGTCATATAACTTTCATCTTATTATTTTATGGCTGGAAGCCATAGTATTTAACTTTTATTTATCCTGAAGATAAATGGCCAGATGTCATAAAATTTTGATACTATATAGCCAGGAGCCATATAGATTTCAACTTATATCTTATGGCTGGAAGCCATAATATTTATCCCGAAGATAAATGACTAAAATTTGAGATTATTGTTGCTTTTATATGTTACTTTGAATCCCTTTATGAGTTCTTTTATATTATTAGTATTGTGATGATAGTATGGCCAGAAGCCATCTTATTATATGACCAGAAGTCATATTTCCTTGATTCTGATTTTGACATTATATGGCCAGAAGCCATATAACTTTTATCTTATTTCTTATTGAATGGCCGAAAGCCATAATATTCAACTTTTATTTATCTTGAAGATAAATGGCCTAAAGCCATAAAATTTTAATTTTGTTGCAATGCTTTATGAATTATTTTTTGTGAGTTTCCTATTATTATCATTAGTGATTTTTATATTCAATATTCTAATAATTTCCATTTATTTCTTTAATTAGTCTGAACCATGTCAAACCTTGCAAAACTTGAATTTGTGGCTCTTGATATTACCGGGAAGAACTATTTATCTTGGATGTTGGATGCGGAAATCCATCTGAATCCCATGGTCTGGAAGACACAATTAAAGTAGGGAATGAGGCATCTAATCAAGATAAAGTCAAATCCATGATTTTTCTTCGCCGTCATTTGCATGAAAGTCTGAAAATTGAATATTTAATAGTGAAAGACCAACTTGTTCTTTGGAACAATTTAAAAGATAGATATGACCACCAGAAGATGGTCATCCTCCCAAAAGCTCGTTATGAATGGATTCATTTGCGTTTGCAAGATTTTAAAACTGTGAGCGAGTACAACTCAGCCATGTTCAGAATTACTTCTCAGTTAAAATTGTGTGGAGAGAATGTTACTGATGAAGATATGTTAGGAAAAACATTCTCCATATTTCATGCATCTAATTTGCTCCTGCAACAACAATATCGTGAAAAGGGTTTCAGGAAATATGCTGAATTAATTTCTTGTCTCCTTGTGGTTGAACAAAACAATGAGCTTTTATTGAAAAATCATGAATCCCGTCCAACAGGCTCAATTCGATTCCAAGAAGCGAATGCAGTAACTAATGAATCCTTTAATAAGCGAGGATGTGGACGTAAAGGTGGCTACAACCGTGGGCGTGGGCGTGGTCCAAATCGTGGTGGATCAAATTTCCGAAACCCAAAGTGGGGAAAGACTAATAAGCACCACAAAAGGGAAACTAGTGGAACTAGTGGGCATAACAAACATACTGAAAATGCATGCTATCGTTGTGGTGGCAAAGGTCATTGGTCTCGTACCTGTCGTACGCCAAGACACTTAGTTGAACTTTACCAAGAATCACTAAAAAGTAAGGGCAAGGGGTCAAAGATTGAAGTAAATCATGTTGAGAATTCCAAGTTTGAAGATGTTGATTTTACTCATTTGAATATTGATAAGGCTGAGAATTCTGAGTTTGATGATCTTGATTTTACTCATTTGGATGTTGCAGATTTCTTAGCATAGATTATCTTTTTCCATTTGAAATTGTTATGTTTCAGTATGTTTAAGCTTTCTTCCATCATATGTATTCCTTTTAATTATGTTTTATTTATTTTCATGTATCCTTTAATGAAGAATGAATCTTATCAATCCTGAAGATTTGTGTCTCGTTGATAGCGCAACAACCCACACCATACTAAAAAGTGATAAATATTTTTCTTCCTTGGTAATGCAAGAAGCCAATGTTCAAACTATATCTGGTAATATAAATTTGATTGAAGGCTCCGGAAGAGCTAATATTTTGTTACCTGGAGGAACAAAATTATGTATTGGTAATGCATTTTATTCTACCAAATCTAAGAGAAACTTATTGAGTTTCAAAGATATCCGCAGAAATGGATACCATATAGAAACAACAACTAAAAGGAATCAGGAATGTCTTGTTATCACAAATATAGTTTCTGGTAGAAAATGCATATTAGAAAGTTTTCCTGCCTTTTCTTCTGGTTTGTATTATACATTTATAAGTACAATTGAAACGCATGCTATTGTAAACCAGAAGTTTACCAATACAGACCAGAAGTTCGCCAATGTAAACCAGAAGTTTACTAATGAATTTAATGTTTGGCATGACCGGTTAGGCCATCCAGGGTCAACCATGATGCGACAAATAATTGAGAATTCATCTGGACATACCCTGAAGTGTAAACAAATACCACAATCCCATGATTTCTCATGTGCTGCATATTCCAAGGGAAAGTTAATTATTTGACCCTCACCAAGCAAAGTGGAAAGTGAGTCCCTCACATTTCTAGAACGAATACAGGGAGATATTTGTGGGCCAATACATCCATCATGCGGACCATTTAGATACTATATGGTTTTGATTGATGCATCAACCAAATGGTCGCATGTTTGCTTATTATCTTCTCGCAACCTGGCGTTCGCGAGATTACTTGCTCAATTGATTAGATTAAGAGCACATCACCCTGATTATCCTATCAAGAAAATACGTCTTGATAATGCTGGTGAAGTTACTTCACAAGCTTTTAATGAATATTGTATGTCCCTTGGAATTGATGTTGAACATCCTGTAGCTCATGTTCATACGCAAAATGGACTAGCAGAATCATTAATTAAACGATTGCAACTCATTGCAAGACCTTTACTTATGAGATCTAATCTCCCAATTTCTGCTTGGGGTCATGCCATTTTGCATGCAGCAATGTTAATTCGTATCAGGCCAACTAGTTACTTAAAGGTTTCCCCCTTACAGATGGTTTTTGGTTAAGAACCTAATATTTTCCCATATAAGAATTTTTGGGTGTGTAATATATGTGCCAATAGCACCACCTCAACGTACTAAAATGGGTCCACAAAGAAGAAGGGGAATATATGTTGGGTATGAATCTCCTTCAATTATACAATATTTAGAACCATCTACAGGAGATTTATTTACGGCACGATTTGCAAATTGTCATTTTGATGAATCAGTTTTCACAACATTAGGGGGAGAAAATAAGCAGTTGGGTAAAGAGATTAACTGGAATGAATTATCATTGGCTCATTTTGATCCTCGTACAAAGCAATGTGAACAAGAAGTTCAAAAGATAATTCATTTACAGAATTTAGCTAATCGAATGCTAGAAGCATTTACTGACCCAAAGAAAGTGACAAAGTCACATGTCCCAGCTGCCAATGCTCCTATTCGAATTGATGTCCTTGAAGGACAATATATTATAAATGAATCTAAAGCACGCCTGAAGCGTGACAGGCCCATCGGTTCCAAAGATAAAAATCCTCGAATGAGAAAAGGAGCTAAAAATATAGATGGTCAAGTCGAGGGTAATCGAGAAAAGTTAGTAGCTCTAGAAGAGCCATCTCCTAAAGAGTTACTATCTCTAGTAGAGATGTCTCCAGAAGAGAATGTTATAGTCCCAGAAGAGACACAGGTACCTGAAATAGGTGAAAACAATGAAATATCAATAAACTACGTTATGAATGGTATCCGATGGGATCGAAATGAAGTCAACGTTGACGACATCTTTGCTTATCATATAGCATATGATGTAATGAATGATAATGAGGATCAAGAGCCAAAATCCATTAGCGAGTGCCAACAACGAAAGGATTGGCTTTTATGGAAAGATGTTATTAATGCAGAATTGAAATCACTAGAAAAACGGAAAGTATTTGGACCTGTAGTTCATACACCTGAAGATGTAAAGCCAATTGGATACAAATGGGTCTTTGTAAGAAAAAGAAATGAAAAGGGTGAAATTACAAGATATAAGGCACGTCTTGTAGCCCAAGGCTTTACACAAAGACCTGACATTGATTTTGAAGAAACGTATTCACCAGTAGTGGATGCAACTACTTTTCGTTATTTAATTAGCTTGGCAGTAAATGAAGGACTTGATTTGCGTTTAATGGATGTTGTGACTGCCTATTTGTATGGCTCACTTGACAATGATATTTATATGAAAGTCCCTGAAGGACTCAAGTTGCCAGAAGCATCTAATTCAAATTCTCGAGAACAATACTCAATTAAGTTAAATAAGTCTCTGTATGGCTTGAAGCAATCAGGGCGCATGTGGTATAATTGTCTTAAAGAATATTTGTTGAAAGAAGGGTACAAAAATGACCCAATATGCCCATGCATTTTTATTAAAAGATCTATAAACGAATTTGCTATAATTGCTGTTTATGTTGATGATATTAACATCATTGGAACTCCTGAAGAGCTTCAAAAGGCAATTAATTGTTTGAAGAAGGAATTTGAAATGAAAGACTTGGGTAGAACGAAATTTTGTCTTGGACTACAGATCAAGTACCTAAAGGGTGGGATCTTTGTATATCAAGAAACTTATACAAAGAAGGTCCTGGAGCGATTTTATATGGATAAGTCACATCCATTATGTACTCCAATGATTGTAAGGTCTTTACAAGTGGATAAAGATCCATTTCGACCTAGAGTAATTAATGACAAAGGTAAAGAAGAACTACTTGGTCCAGAAGTACCATACCTCAGTGCTATTGGAGTATTAATGTATCTTGCCAATCACACAGGCCTGATATATCATTTGCTGTTAATTTATTAGCAAGATATAGTTCTTCACCAACACGAAGGCATTGGAATAGAATAAAACACATTCTTCGTTACCTCAGAGGCACTATGGACATGGGGTTATATTACTCAAATGTATCAAAGCATGAACTGGTTGGTTATGCAGATGCTGGATTTTTGTCTGATCCTCACGATGGTAAATCACAAACAGGCTATTTGTTTACATGTGGAGGTACAGCTATTTCATAGCGATCTATGAAACAAACTATATCAGCCACATCATCTAACCATGCAGAAATTCTAGCAATGCATGAAGCAAGTCGAGAATGTGTATGGTTGAGATCAGTAATACATCACATACGAACAACTTGTCATTTATCTTCAGGTAAATTGGTCCCAACAGTTCTACATGAAGATAATACTGCATGTATTACTCAACTTAAAGAAGGTTATATCAAAGGTGATAGAACGAAGCATATTTCACCAAAATTCTTCTTCACTCGTGATCTTCTAAAGGATAGTGAAATAAATATCCAGCAAATCAGTTCAAGTGAAAATTTAGCAGATTTATTTACCAAATCACTTCCAGAAGCAACCTTTGAAAAGCTTGTCAATGGAATCGGCCTTCGAAGACTTAAAGATCTCAACTGATGTTGTCAAAAGGGGGAGTCAATACACGCTGTACTCTTTTTTCCTTATCTAGGTTTTGTCCCACTGGGTTTTCCTGGAAAGGTTTTTAATGAGGCAGCATTAGAAAGTGTATTAGTGGATGATGTACTCTTTTCTTTTGCTAGGTTTTTATCCCACTGGGTTTTTCTTAGTTAAAGTTTTTAATGAGGCACATTCATAATGGACATCCAAGAGGGAGTGTTATGAATATAGTATGTGGATGACCCATTATGGGCATTAATGTTCCCACTACTGTTATAGTGGGGAGTGGGTAGTCACCCACTACATTCATGGTAGTGAGTGGATAGAAGCTACACCTCTCTCTCCAACCATTATAAATAGCCCCCTACCCCCTCACAAATGTATACCGAACAAACTGAATGAGAATCTCTCTCTCTTGAATCTCTCTTGCTCTTGTCTTCTATTTTCTACTTCTTATATATCTTTATTTTTATAACACTTTAAAAATAATTACAATTTTTAAGATCTTTATTAATAAATATTTTTTCCTTGATCATTCAACCTAATTTTCTCTTTATTTTATATTTTTAAATATTATTCTTTTAGTTTTTGTCATTAAAAAAAACAATCTTAATTGGCAAATGATGGAAAAAATCTTAATAAATTTAATAAAATGACAAAAGTAATGACATGTGGTTTAATTTTATAAATCAAAATTTTAAGAGAGTTAAATTGAAATTTTGAAATGTCATGGTTTTTATATATGTACACACACGTGTGTGTATGTGTATATATATGTATGCATATATTACCATCCAGTATGTGGTTCAGGGTTTGTGGTTGTCTCTCACAACATATGTTTCTCTTCTGGGACTCAAACTCTAGACCTAGAAGTTCTAGAGTGGCCTTACATCGTTAGACCAGCCTTATGTTGGTATTATGGGTAATTTGTAACTAATTAAAGTTCATGGGGTTACCTATAACTAGTCAAAGTTTAAGGGTTTCTATGAAACTAGTAATTTACGTAGAATGTCACATGTCATCTGTTAATATGACGAGACAATTTTCATTATAAAGATAACGGCCAGTTAACGATAGGAGGTGAAATAACAATAAAGGTTATAGGGGTTAGATTTAAACTTTGAGATGCCAAGGGGTCATATGCAACTACCTCAAAGTTAACGAGATTTCGTATAATTTAGCCTTTAATTATTACAATGTATGAAATTAATTGAGGGGTCATATGCTATATTTTTTCATGCTTCCAAGTAAGTTGGTCAAATTCACGAACTTAAACAAACTCATAGCAATAATGTAGATTCATATTGTAAACTCAAATCGCAAAATTGTAAAAGTTTACTTTTGTCAATAAATATATATTAATAATGTATAACTAAATAACTAAAATATAAAAAATGACAAAAAAATTGAATTAAATATATTTTAAATTCTAAATAATTGAAATTAAATCTCTTAAAATTCATAATTTATCTTACTCAACAAAGAAATCTCTTTAAAATTTATATATATAGCCATTGAGCTTGATCAAATTAAAAAAGTTGGGACAATTTTAAGAATGGGTTAACACAATTTTATAAGCTAATTAAGCTAAAAGCATAAAAACCATAAACTCGGTGTGTAAACTCACGAGTTTGATCGAGTTAACAATTAACATGAGTTTAAGAATAACTTTGAACAATTTTATAAGCTAAAAATGTAAGAACCATAAATTCAAAGAACCAACACATGAGTTTAACAATAATGTTTTCAATACTCTTATTCTATTTATAATGCATTCAGCATCCTAAATCATAAATAAGATTATGGTTCTTAATATAAGTGAAAAATAACATCAGGAGGTGCTGGATGCATAAAGAAAAAAAACATCAAGGAACTAAATGCACCATAAATGAAATCACGGTGATAAATACTACTAGTACTAGGGAATAACATTAGGGTGATGGATACTACTTTACCCAAAATATTAATAGGTTACATATAATAACATTTCAAACACACATATAAAAAAATAATTATATAATTCATGTTTATTAATTTTAATATGTTTGTAAGAATTCATTTAAATATTAATATACTTAATTATGTAAAATTCGTTAAATTAATGGAAGAGAGTAGAAAATTAGATAACAGGGATAAACTAATAATTTTAAGAATTGAACATATAATTACAATTGATAAAATTGAGTATTTTAGAATCTTTATCATTGATCCCAAAAAAAAAAATATTTATCAAAATATGCTTAATGGTGTTAAAAATTGAATTAAAGTGAAGATTTAAAAACAACGGAGTGATCTTGTATACTTAGCAAAATTAAAAAGGCGGGTAGCAACATTGTCAAATTCACGTGTTTAAATAAATTCGTGATAAGATCATAAATTCGTAAAAGTTTACTTTTATTAATAAATAAGTTTTAAAAGTATATAATAAAAATAAAAATATTTTAATTTAAATATATTTTAATATAAATAGTTGAAATTAAATTCATCTACATTAATAATTTATCATATCCAATAAATAAATTTATATGAAGTTCATATATAAAGTCATTGAATATGATTTAAAAAAACAAACAAACATAAGTTTAAGAGCAAGCTAAGACAATTTTGTAAAATAAAAACAATAAACTTGGTGTGTAAAATCGTAAATTTAACCGATTAACACGAGTTTAAAAATAAATGAATACGATTTTGTAAGTTCGAAACTTAAGCCTGTAAGTTCAGAGAGGCTAATCACAAGTTTGACATCAATTACAATGACTATATTTTATATTTTAGCTTATAATAAATTAGGCGTGCGATTGACGCATTACCCTAATAACAAAATTGTCTCCTTCTAATTGTAGTGGTACTGCTCAATAAGGACATGTTTGAAACTGTTCATCAAGAAATTGGAGTGGTATTGGGTTTTGATCATAAATCTGGTCTTCCTTTGAAATACTAATTTATCCCTATTTATAAAGTACTTTGGCATATTTTAAAGGGATAGGATATTGTTACAACATTTTTTTTTGTTACAACCAATGTTACTACTACTTTTCCACCGTTAGATCAGAATCTTAATAGGAGAGAACAATTATATAGGTAAATGAGATTCTGATCTAACGATGGAAAAGTGGTAGTAACATTAGTTGTAACAATATCCTATCCCTATTTTAAAACTGTCAAAATTTAAAGTAAATTTCTCTTTTAGCTTTAATATTAGTTTTTCTTCGTAAACATTTTAAAACTAACATTTTAATATATTACTCAATAAGTGTTAGTCAAACTGATAGAATGGAAGTACCTATTAACAAATAAAAACACTTTGCCAACTTTAAAATGAAGTGAAAAAAGCACAAAGGGTAAGGATGGGGAAAAAATTAAAAATTGAATTAATTAAAACTATCTTATTAATACAGTGTGTAAGTTATGTAATTTTATGTTTAAAAAACAGAGTACTATTTTCTTATCTCCGTATTATACTGTTCATAATTTTTCAAAATTATACTTTATTTTATCATGTGTCGATATTATTGCGTGGACAGTATTATTATATTAGTATTAATAATTTTTTATGAAAAAATAAGAAAACACTACTTGAACCTTAAAATAACAAATCAGTTTTGTTGCTTTTAAAAATATAGGGTGAAGGAGCGTTTTTGCCAATCAACTATTACGTCAGGAGCGATTTTGCCAACTATCTTCTAATGGGCCCAAAAATGCCAAATAACAATTAAATATGACAAAAAAATACAAATCCGTTTAATGAACAGTGACACCGTCTGTTGCCATGCCACGCGGAGCGCCACGCGGGATTTCTGATGCCAGCTCATTCACCTATGTGGAAATGTGAAGGAGCGTTTTTGCCAATAAACTATTACGTCAGGAGCGTTTTTGCCAATAAACTATTACGCCAGGAGCGATTTTGCCAATTAACTTTTAATGGGCCCAAAAATGCCAAAGAACAATTAAACATGTCAAAAAACTACAACGCCGTTTAAGGAACAGTGACGTCCGTCTGTTTGCACGCCACGTGGGATTTAGGCGCTCTCACGTGGGATTTTGGCTCACTTATGTGGAAATTTCATTGCCTAGGTGGCTTTTGTGTTTTTCTTTCTTTTTTTTTTTGGTTGAATCCCTATATTTTTACTCAAACCGAACTTGCTTGACAGACGAACCCTTCCACAAAGGTATCCTTCGACACCCGAGAGCGAGGTACTTTAAAATAAATTATACTGGTTCCTCGCAAGGTTTTTTTTTTTAAAAAAAAAATAAGTAAATAAAAATAAAATTAAAAAAAACTCTAAAAAAATTAATATATATATATATATATATATGTGTGTGTGTGTGTGTGTGTATGTGTGTGTGTGTGTATAATACTGAAGCAGTGCTGACCTCGAGGTACTGTGGCTTTTTTTTTTATAATAATTATTACGTACTATTTATTTATTTTTTAAAAATTACATTGACAGCAAAACCTCGCGAGGTCAGCATCAGTACCTCGCGAGGTACTATGGCGATTTTTTAATTTTTTGTTTTTTCATAACTATAATTATGAATTTATCTTTTAAAAAATTATATTACTAGTACCTCGTGAGGTATTGTAGGATTTTTTTTCCTTCTTTTATTTTAATTATAATTATCAACAATTTTTTTTAAAAAAAATTATACTGAGCAGTACCTCGCGAGGTACCGTAGGTTTTTTAAATTTTTTTAATTTTATAATAATTATTTTTATTGATTTATTTTTTAAAACTATACAAAGGAGTACCTCGCTAGCGACCTCCCAAGGTAATATGATTATTTTTAATTTGTTTATTTTTTAATTATACTTACCAGCACCTTGCAAGGTACTGATGCTGACCTTGCTTTTTTTTTTGTAATAATTATTTTTATTTATTTTTTTAAATAAATGATATTGAAAAAATTAAAAAAAAAATGCGTAGTTACCTTGAGAGGTACTTAGACTACCTCACAAGGTAGTTTAAAATGAAAAATCAAATAAATAAATAAATAAAATAATCCAAACAGAAAAATAAGAAAGGGAAAATTCATTTAAGGGCTCTTTTTGGAGAAAAAAAATCCTAAAAAGGCCCCAACATTTAGGTGCTCGCTCTCGGGTGTCGAAGGATACCTCTGTGGAAGGGTTTGTCTGTCAAGCAAGTTCGGTTTGGGTAAAAATATAGGGATTCAACAAAAAAAAAAAAAAGAAAAACACAAAAGCCACCTGGGCAATGAAATTTCCACATAAGTGAGCCAAAATCCCACGTGGAGAGCACCTAAATCCCGCGTGGCGTGCAAACAGACGGACGTCACTGTTCCTTAAAAGGCGCTGTAGTTGTTTGACATGTTTAATTGTTCTTTGGCATTTTTGGGCCCATTAAAAGTTAATTGGCAAAAACGCTCCTGGCGTAATAGTTTATTAGCAAAAACGCTCCTGGCGTAATAGTTTATTGGCAAAAATGCTCCTTCACATTTCCACATAGGTGAATGAGCTGGCATCAGAAATCCCACGTGGCGCTCCGCGTGGCATGGCAACAGACGGTGTCACTGTTTATTAAACGGATTTGTATTTTTTTGTCATATTTAATTGTTATTTGGCATTTTTGGGCCCATTAAAAGATAGTTGGCAAAATCGCTCCTGGCGTAATAGTTGATTGGCAAAAACGCTCCTTCACCCAAAAATATATATAAACTATACTTCATTTTAAAATCATTGATTTAATATTTTGAAAATCAAGTATTATTTTTCACCCTTTTTTAGTTAAATGTCAAAAGAAGTTTGAATCTTTCATTTACATGCTCGTCCTTCCCTACACTTATTTTTTTTCTTGTATGATCGTTTAACCGAGTTAAATTCAAGAATTGTTAAGCTTAATTAACAATATCTTTTTTTAAAACAGTTTTTACATCCTCGAGATTTCATGTTTGAATCACTAACATTGACAATTACGTGCAGGTCTTAAGGACTAGAAATAAATGTAATAAGGTTCTTTAAAATCACTAAATTACATAAAAGTCCCTAGAAACTTTTTTGATATTATTTATATTAATAACAAGAAATGTCATATTTATAACAGAAAGTGCTATATTTATAATAAAATTTAAAAAACTGACCATTTACAAAAGAAAAAGTTATTTTACAACAGAAAGTGTCATATTTACAATAACATTTAAACACTTGTATTTTTGTTTCAAACTCAAGTCCCTAAACGTACAGAGGTTATTTACAACAGAAAAAGGCTAGGTTTACAATAGGACGTGCTATATTTACAACAAAATTTAAAATTTGGCCATTTACAACAGAAAAAGCCATATTTACAACAAAATTTAAAAACTGGATTTTGTTTCCATAGAATAATATCAAAAAAAGTCCCTAGAGACCTTTTTTAATATGTGAATTTCTATAAGAACTTTTTTACTATTTTTTATGGTCTTTGGCTGTAACTTTCCCTTCTTTTTATACTAGGACAAACAATTGTAAGTTGCCACGACTTTCCTAATAGCTTAAAGGACATTCATATATTTTCGATCAAAAAAAAAAAAAGGACATTCACATATTGACATTGACTATCAATATGACATAAAATAATTATAACTTTAATTAGCAACTTAGAGTTACCTAATGAAAAATAAAAATTAAATTTAAATGTCCAACAAAATTAATAAACTATCACTATTTTGATAAAAAATTCTTGGGTTTCCTTCCTGCGTATCAAATCAAGAAAAGAATATAGAAATGGCTATTCATATCCATAAAATCTATAAAACCCCATTATGTTTGTTTACTTATGGAAGTCTCATGTCTATCGACTATTACACACAAAATAATGAAATAGTGGGGGGAATATTCTAAGCAAAATATATATTAAAAAGTTCAAATTCACTTTTTTTTTGACAAAAATCATAGATTCTTTCTTAAAAAGGACCACTTGGCATTCCATGCTTTCTCAAAATATTAAAAATAATTTTATAAATAAACAAATAGAGAGAAGCATTTGATCCTTCCTCATAACTAGAAGCTTTTTCCACGAACACACAAATTTTAAATATCAATAATTTTCTTAATGTCAAATCATGAATATTTCTGTCAAGGTGCCAATGCAATGCATTTAGACCCCATAAAAGATGTAAAGTTGTAAACTTTATCGACATTGGGTCATTGAAATTTGTTGCTGAATCTTTATGATCAATTAAACTTTTGTTTGTTATATTATTATGATCTTATTTATAAGTCTCTTTTTAAGAGAGTGAAGTTGGATTTATTAGTACATCTAATTTTTTTGGGTCAAAATTAGTACATCTAATCACACTTTAATACATCCAATATGCACCAAGATTAATATCAATAGCATCAGGGGTGCAGGGAGGGGAGGGCTAGGGGACCCCGTGTAACATCCTGAATTTTGGACCTAAAGACTAGAAAATTAGCCTATTTTCGGAGGACTATTAGACCCTATTTTTGAAAATAAATTATAACTCAAAATCCTTGAACTAAGTAGTAAACAACTGCACATATTATGAATCAGTGAATTTTTGTCTCGAAGATGGTGTCACCCGAAGTAATTTCTGTTACCGGCAGTGTCCGACTTAAAATCTTTGACAGATTATGAAATACCCTGAATGAGGTCAAAAATTCAGTTGACCCAGATATTTTTAAAGAGGAAGAATAGAGCTTCAAGGCTGTGCTTCCGGATTTTTGAAATTTTGCAAAAGATCACGCGATCAGAACACCGAACAAAGGATTTTATCAGTAAAAACACTATTTAAATTATTAAAATAAAAAAAAATTAAGGTGGCCACGAGGTGCACCTCGTGTGCCAACTTTTATTTTTTTTAATAATTTTGAAAATTACGCAAAATGACCCAAAAACAAGAAATTACACTTAAGGACCCATTTTCCAACACTATAAATAGAAGCTTCATTTCTTCATTTTCTTCACACCAAACTCAGACCACAATGGTTGAGTTTAAGAGAAGAGTGAGGATTCTTAGAGTTAGAGGGAGAATTTAGAGTAAAGTTCTCGGAGCTGGAGAGAAGGAGTAAGAACTTCAAGGGTAAGTTCTTTGGTTTCTAGTCTTAAGATTTGGTAGTTTCTTTTGGTAATTATAGTAGAAATGCCAGATAGAGTTTTTTCTGAGTATGCTCTGTGGCTGCAGCTTAGTCTGATCTGTCACATCAGAAAAGAATTATTCTTGGGCAGTAATGTTATTTACCAATACAGTAAATACTATTTACCAAACAGTAAAAATTATTTACCGTCACGATAAAAATATTTTTACTGGTACTATTCACATGAATAGTGAATACTATTCACATGAATAGTGAATATCCAACATAGTTTCCGCAAATGCTGAAAATTAATGGTCACTGATAAAAATGATATTATAGGATATCCGAGGATTCCGGAGTCAGATTCGAAGGAAGTCCGTATACGTGAATAGTGCCGTATACGTGAATAGTACCGTATACATGAATAGTGCCGTATACGTGAATAGTACCGTATACATGAATAGTGTCGTATACATGAATAGTAAATTACTATTCACACCGAACGAAGGTACGGACGCGTATTGTAACCTTAACTCTGATGCTTATGGTATGCTTATATGTGATAGATAGTCTGAAATTCTGTTTTTGAAAATTGATCATACACATACTACTTGATACGGGTTATAGTCTTGATAACGCCGTTATGTTTTCCTAGCGCTGAGGACACGGATGTACACCGTGGCACTGGTGAATAGTGCAGACTATAATAACATGCATATTGCAGTGGCTGTGTTATGTTATTATGTGAATATATGAATAATGTATGTGATTATTGCTGTTTTGACATGAATATCTGTCATACATATTTGATACATAAGCATGAGGTTAACCGTTACCTGAGGTTCAATGGGTATTGAACCTCAGCTCTTACTGTAGCTTCAGGAATTTCGGAGTGAACAGAAATAGAAACAAGGGTTAGCAGCAGGCAGAAGAACTAGCTGGAGAAAGTCCTGTAGATATGTATAGTCTTTCAAACTCTTTGTATCAGCAAACCAGTACACTACAGTGGTTGAATATCAGTTACTCTGTATTTAAAATCATTTCGTTGCTCAATTCTGATCAAATTATTTTGAAAATGCTTTAGAAAAGTTGGGGTGTTACATTTTGGTATCAAAGCAGGCATTCTGGCACGAAGTTAACTAAGTTACTCCAAATAGTCTGATATCTAGAAAGGGGTTTTGTGGTTGGCAATCAGTTTCCTTGAATTCGGTGAGCCTTCCACAAATACACCTGCCTAGTCGGATTGTCTGAGTAGCGGAGTTAGGTTCTAAGTTTTCAAAAGTATTTTATCTGGTATGAACCCGACTCAGTTACAGTAAACCATTGGTGCCGAAGGTAGGGCCGAGTCTATGTGGATCAGCCAATCAGTCACCCTAGCACGGTGAGGCTCCCATGATAGACGCCTACCTGGCCAATCGGTTTGACTAACTAAGTTAGGCTCTAAGCCATGGTTTTAAAAGTATTTCGAAAAACAAGAACAAAGTACTGATATAATACTGGTGTTGTGATACAAAAATGACATACACCTTAAGGAAAAGGGTTAGGCTCGGGAAGTTAAAACCTTGATGGCATAGAATATGGGTTCTGTTGTTAAACTTGAGGACTTCTGATATGGGAATCGGAGTCTATATTGAATCCCCGCTTAGTGTTCAAGGGAAGCGGTACAGAAAAGTCAGTACGACTTAAGTTTTCCGGTAAACAATAACCTACTGTTTAGGTTTTTCCTTGGCTAGTAACCTATTGATTTAGTGACCTTGTGAAAATAATAACTTGTTAAGTTATCTTGAGAAGGAAATTCCTACCTTGTAGAGGCCAGACACCATGCGTGCAACGGGGCATGGCTCCGAGGACGAAGATCTTTTGATTAAGTCCTTGACGGTGGTGATCAATTGACAGAAGAAGGAAAGTACCCAGTAATTCTGGGGAGACAGTTATGTCATACTAGTACCTATGAGAGTTGTAGGTACCCAAGTATACCAATATTAGTACCAAGAATCAATAGACATTATGAAGTTAATATTGCTTAGGCGAGAGAAATCTCAGAACTATGACCCCTGTGAGAGTAGGAACCCTGAGAAAATATGAGTGAGCTTTGTTTAGGTTCCAAATATCTAAGAGATAGTTCCTTAACAGAACCATACGAAAGCTGGAAACCTCAGTAGCCACCAGGTTATGGTCTCAAGGTGGGACCAAGAATCATAAAAATATCAGTGGCTAGTAGATTTCCCAAGAAGTAGGTGATTACCCAATAGGGAAAGTTGAGTTAAGGATTATGCCTGGAGCTAAACAGAAAGTGAAAGTTTACAAATAGAATGGCCCTAGATAAGATGGCAGGCATAGAGACAACAGATAATAAAACCACTAAAGGATAGGAACCTGATAAGATTTGAGTTCTCATTATAATAATTCAGAGACGATCACTGACGCTACTTATGGGAAGTTTGATCGGAGAAAGATACCTACGGGGAGTTCTGATCAAGGAGGCTTACCTACAGAGGATGCTAACCGGAAAAGCTGACTGGTCTGCGAAGACTGAGTGAAGCGCCGAGTAATGTGCCGTAGAGCAGAGCCACCGTGACGACGAACCGTAGAGTGGGGCCGCCGTGGCAACGAACCATAAAGTAGAGTTACCAGTGCATCAGTTCTCAAGGTAAGTAAATTATAATGAGTCTCACATCGAATAGGTTCCCCAGAGTGAAGGTTTAAGTAATCTAGTATATCACCATGGTTTACTCCAATGCTATATAGTACATATTGTTAGACAACAAATATGAGAAGTGTCCCAAAAAGCTTGTAAAACCCGAGGATAACGGGCAAAGTTTGGAATAGCCAGATGAGTTAAGTAGAACAAACTAAACATTATACATATGGTTTGAGTAGTCAAGAACAGAGGTCCGGATGTATGTAGTTAGTAATGACCTTCTAATGTTAGTTGTCTGATTCCTAAGTAAGGTTTTTTAAAAAAAAAAAAATTGAATTTTTGAACTTACCAATGCACCTGCTATTTTGAAATTTTCGGAGTTTACTTTCAAATTTGTGAAATCGAGTTTTCAAATGAAATATTTTTCAACAGAATTTGAGACCACAGTGATGGTTATGATGTTGTCTTGTACAAACGGTTTTGTTAGAACCCAGAGTTTGAAACTGAGTTTTCAACTATGTTGTGGTAAAGTCAGTACAAAACTGGAAGGACAGAAGCTGTTGTAGATGTACACAGTTTGCTGGGTCTGCCAGATGTTTTAAAACGTTTGAAATCGCTGGCCTTTGATAAATGTTCTCTTTGAACAAAAAGTTTTTGGAGGGATTTTGTTTGAGAAAATGGAAATCGCACCAACAGTGAACGCACCCAATCCATAACACTTTGCCGAGGGCATATGTTTTGTTTAGTACAACCTGACTGTCTATGACTGGACTGAGTTCCGCTAGATAGGGTTGCTACTTTATGTGCCAGTGTGAACACTGGGTCTCCTGAGAAAGGGGCGGAGGTTCTCCCACATTGTTGATAATACTGTTAAAACTGGATTTGGGGATTGGGAGAAGGCGCTCACTGTACCAAATGGTTAAAATGATGGTGTGTACTCTCAATTGTAAAATTTTGTGAAATAAATTAGCTCCCTCAAAGATATGTGCCGGTAATAAAAGTTTTTGAAAATGATCCGGCAGTGAAAAATGTTTTCACGAATTTGTGATGGCAGCGATTAAATTTAAAAATGTTATAGCATTATTACTTTGTGGTATAGTGCAGATTGTGAAATGTACTGAAACCACGGAAAATTTTTCATGTTTGAAAATTTGAAAATGAGACAAGAAAATTTATTGAATATTGGATTCTGTAGGCCCAAAATTACTTTCTAGGGGATGAATATTTTTATTGGTGTCTAGGAAAGTGATTGAAAGACTAAGCCCCTATTTGATGGTTATTCATTTTGTTGCCGTTGTAAAAAGTATGAAGAGATTTTCGCTAGATTTACACTTACCTAGCTAATTTATATGAGTAACAGATGACAATACCATAACAGAATGCGGACATAGTCTTGATTATACAGAATAACTGGCTTAAGTTTGAATTTAATAAGATAAAGCTGAGTTTGGCAGGAAAACTCGAAAATCCTTATGGATCCTAGAATAAGAGATTACAAACATTAGCAAGAAGGCTAGACTATATTATTTCAAGCATCAAGAGCAACAGTTGGTACAATCCCACCACAAGCGTTGACCATCTCAAGTTTAAGTCTATTAATTTCTTCTTGAGCGGCTGCACTTGAGAGAGGACCATCAGAAGACATTGTTTGTCTCAATCTAGCTATTTGCCTCATAGTGCTTCGAATTTTTACATAAGGCCAATGCCTTATTCCTTCCCTATGGCATATTTTCATTAAGACATTTTTGCATAGACGAACTTGTTTAGCCGCTTCTTGTTGAGGTAAATGGAATAAGTCTCTAAGATCATTTATTGACATTGATGAAGCCCTAATATTTTGTTCAGCTCTTGATCGGTATGGATTACTAGGTATGGGGACTGAAGGATTATTATTTACAACCATGAGCTCTTTTCCTTTATTGGATATATTTTCTGTATTGGTTGGAAATGAACTATTAGGGAGTTCATTTTGATTTTTAGTCCATTCCAAACCAACACAGAGGGCCTCATAGTAGGCTGATAGGGGATCCGACACCAGGACATACCCTAAAGATTTTTGATTCAAACAATAATTTTCTAGAAAATGTTTGACATCATCTAAATTCTTCTTACCAAAGTCAAATACTTGAGGACTGAAAGAACCTCCTTGTATGTCCTGGTGAAAGACAGCGTGGTGTAACATCCTGAATTTTGGACCTAAAGACTAGAAAATTAGCCTATTTTCGGAGGACTATTAGACCCTATTTTTGAAAATGAATTTAGAATCAGTATTTTATTGGACATGAATAGTGTTTACTATTCACAAATACGTACATGAATAGTATTCACTATTCACAAATACGTATTTACTATTGGTTAATACGGTATTTTGTGGGGTATGAATAGTATTTACTATTTAAAAATACGGTATTTACTATTTAAAAATACGGTATTTACTATTCCTAAATACGTATTCACTATTTGAAAATACGTATTTACTATTCAAGCGGGACCCACGTCAAATTATTTCCCTCTGCCAACACCCGTGAAGTTTGAAAAATTTTGCGCGCGGGACCCACTCAATAATAATATTATTATAATATAATATCTTATACTTTGGAAAACAATAGAAATAAAATTATTTCCAATAAACCGTGAATTAGGTTTTTAAAGTAAGGGTATATTATAAACAAGTGAATTTCTATCTCAGAGTGGGTTATCTCCAAAGTCATTTCCGTAATCGGCGGAATGATTATTGAGATAGGTTGAAACCGATATTTTGAAGCAGGACAGATAGTGGAATCTGTAGGAAATAAATCATAACTCAAACTCCTTGAATTAAGTAGTAAACAACTGGACATATTATGAATCAGTGAATTTTTGTCTAGAAGATGGTGTCACCCGAAGTAATTTTTGTAACCGTCAGTGTCCGACTTAAAATCTTTGACAGATTACGAAATACCCTGAATGAGGTCAAAAATTCAGTTGACCCAGATATTTTTAAAGAGGAAGAATAGAGCTTCAGGGCTGTGCTTCTGGATTTTTAAGAATTTGCAAAAGATCATGCGATCAGAACACCGAACAGGAATTTTATCGGTAGAAAAATACTATTCACATTATTAAAATAACAATTTTTTTTAAAAAGGGCACAGATGCACCCCGTGAACAATTTTAATATTTTTTTTATATTTTTGGAAATTACGAAAAATGACCCAAAAACAAGAAATTACACTTAAGGACCCATTTTCCAACACTATAAATAGAGGCCTCACTTCTTCATTTTCTTCACACCAAACTCAGATCACAACGGTCGAGTTTAAGAGAAGAGTGAGAATTCTTAGAGTTAGAGAGAGAGTTTAGAGTAAAGTTCTTGAAGCTGGAGAGAATGAGCAGGAACTTCAAGGGTAAGTTCTTTGGTCTCTAGTCTTAATATTTGGTAGTTTCTTTTGGTAATTATAGTAGAAATGCCAGATAGAGTTTTTCTGAGTATGCTCTGTGGCTGCAGCTTAGTCTGATCTGTCACATCAGAAAAGAATTATCCTTGGACAGTAAATATTATTTACTGGCACAGTAAAAAATATTTACCGGCACGGTAAAAATATTTTTACTGGTACTATTCACATGAATAGTGAATATCCATCATAGTTTCTGCAAATGCTGAAAATTAATGGTCACTGATAAAAATGATATTATAGGATATCCGAGGATTCCGGAGTCAGATTCAAAGGAAGTTTGGGGATACGTGAATAGTGCCGTATACATGAATAGTGCCGTATACATGAATAGTAATTTACTATTCACGTGGAAGGAAGGTACGGACGCGTACTGTAACACTAACTCTGATGCTTATGGTATGCTTATATGTGATAGATAGTCTGAAATTCTGTTTTTGAAAATTGATCATACACATACAACTTGATACGGGTTATAGTCTTGATAACGCCGTTATGTTTTCCTAGCGCTGAGGACACGGATGTACACCGTGGCACTGGTGAATAGTGCAGACTATAATAACATGCATATTGCAGTGGCTGTGTTATGTTATTATGTGAATATATGAATAATGTATGTGATTATTGTTGTTTTGACATGAATATCTGTCATACATATTTGATACATAAGCATGAGGTTAACCGTTACCTGAGGTTCAATGGGTATTGAACCTCAGCTCTTACTGTAGCTTCAGGGTTTTCGGAAACAGAAACAAGGGTAAGCAGCAGGCAGAAGAACTAGCTGGAGAAAGTCCAGTAGATATGTATAGTCTTTCGAACTCTTTGTATCAGCAAACCAGTACACTACAGTGGTTGAATATCAGTTACTTTGTATTTAAAATCATTTCGTTGCTCTACTCTGGTTAAATTATTTTGAAAATGCTTTAGAAAAGTTGGGGTGTTACATTTTGGTATCAGAGCAGACATCCTGGCACAGAGTTAACTAAGTTACTCCAAACAGTCTGATATCTAGAAAGGGGTTTTGTGGTTGGCAATCAGTTTCCTTGAATTCGTCGAGCCTTCCACAAATACACCTGCCTAGTCGGATTGTCTGAGTAGCGGAGTTAGGTTCTAAGCTTTCAAAAGTGTTTTATCTGGTATGAACCCGACTCAGTTACAGTAAACCATTGGTGCCGAAGGTAGGGCCGAGTCTATGTGGATCAGCCAATCAGTCACCCTAGCACGGTGAGGCTCCCATGATAGACGCCTACCTGGCCAATCGGTTTGACTAACTAAGTTAGGCTCTAAGCCATGGTTTTAAAAGTGTTTCGAAAAAAAAAAAAACAAGTACAAGTACTGATACAATACTGGTGTTGTGATACAAAAAGGACGTACATCCTAAGGAAAAGGGTTAGGCTCGGGAGGCCTTGATATAGAATAGATGGCACAGAATATGGTTTATGTTGTTAAACTTTAAGACTTTTTGATATAGGAATCGGAATCTAAGTTAAATCCCCGCTCAGAGTTTCAAGGGAAGTGGTACAGAGAAGTCGGTACGACTTAAGTTTTCCGGTAGACAGTAACCTACTGTTTAGATTTCCCTTGGATAGTAACCTATCGATTTAATGTCCTTGTCAAAATAATAACTTGTTAAGGTACCCTGAGAAGAAAATCCCTACCTTGTAGAGGCCAGACACTATGCGTGCAAAGGGGCGTGGCTCCGGGGACGAAGATCTTTTGATTAAGTCCTTGACGGTGGTGATCAATTGACAGAAGAAGGAAAGTACCCAGTAATTCTGGGGAGACAGTTATGTCATACTAGTACCTATGAGAGTTGTAGGTACCCAGTAGTAAGTATACCAATATTAGTACCAAGAATCAATAGACATTATGAAGTTAATATTGCTTAGGCGAGAGAAATCTCAGAATTATGACCCCTGTGAGAGTAGGAACCCTGAGAAAATATGAGTGAGTTTTGCCTAGGTTCCAAATACCTAAGAGATAGTTCCTTAACAGAACCATACGAAAGCTGGAAACCTCAGTAGCCACCAGGTTATGGTCTCAAGGTGGGACCAAGAACCATAGAGATGTTAGTGGCTAATAGATTCCCTATAAAGTAAGTGGCTACCCAATAGGGAAAATTGAGTTAAGAATTATGCTTGGAGCTAAATAGAAAGTGAAAGTCCACAAATAGAATGACCCTAGATAAGATGGCAGACATAGAAACAACGGTTTATGAAACTACTAAAGGATAGGAACCTGTTAAGATTTGAGTTCTCATTATAATGATTCAAAGACGATCACTGGCGCTACTTATGGAAAGTTTGTCGGAGAAGGATACCTACGGGGAGTTCTAATCAAGGAGGTTTACCTACAGAGGATGCTAACCGGAAAAGCTGACTGGTCTGAGAAGACTAAGTGAAGCGCCGAGTAATGTGCCGTAGAGCAGAGCCACCGTGACGACGAACCGTAGAGTGGAGCCGCCGTGACAACGAACCATAAAGTAGAGTTACCAGTGCATCGGTTCTCAAGGTAAGTACATTATAATGAATCTCACATTGAATAGGTTCCCTAGAGAAAAGACTGTTGTAACTTAGTATATCGTCATGGTTTGCTCCAGTGCTATACAGCATATATTGTGTTTATAGGCTAGCAGAAGCCCATAGTTGTCAGACAACGAATATGAGAAGTGTCCAGAAAATTTTGTGAGATCCGAGGATAGCGAACGATGTTTGAAATAGCTGGAAGATTAAAGTAGAACAAACTAAGTATTTTATGGATAGTTTGAGTAGCCAAGGACAGAGGTTCCAATACGTGTAATTAGTGATGACCTTCTAATGTTAGTTGTCTGATTCCTAAGTAAGGTTTTAAAATTGAATTTTTGAACTTGCCAATACACCTGCTGTATTAGAAATTTTGAAATTTATTTGTTCGAACATGTGGATTTTTTTTTTTTTTTTGAAGCTGAGTTTTCAAATGAAATGAATTTGAGACCACAGCGATTATTATTTTGAAATGATATTGTCTTGTAAAAAAAGGGTTTTTGATAGAACCCAGAGTTTGAAACTGAGTTTTTAACTATGTTGTGGTAAAGTCAGTACAAAACTGGAAGGACAGAAGCTGTTGTAGATGTACACAGTTTGCTGGGTCTTGCTAGATGTTTTAAAATGTTTGAAATCGCTAGCCTTTGATAAATGTTCTCTTTGAACAAAAAGTTTTTGGAGGGATTTTGTTTGAGAAAATGGAAATCGCACCAACAGTGAACGCACCCAATCCATAACACTTTGCCGAGGGCATATGTTTTGTTTAGTACAACCTGACTGTCTATGACTGGACTGAGTTCCGCTAGATAGGGTTGCTACTTTATGTGCCAGTGTGAACACTGGGTCTCCTGAGAGAGGGGCGGAGGTTCTCCCACATTGTTGATAGTACTGTTGAGACTGGATTTGAGGATTGGGGTAAGGCGCTCACTGTACCAAATGGTTAAAATGATGGTGTGTACTCTCAATTGTAAAATTTTGTGAAATAAATTAGCTCCCTCAAAGATATGTGCCGGTAATAAAAGTTTTTGAAAATGATCCGGCAGTGAAAAATGTTTTCACGAATTTGTGATGGCAGCGATTAAGTTTAAAAAATGTTATAGCACTATTACTTTGTGGTATAGTGCAGATTGTGAAATGTACTGAAACCACGGAAATTTTTCATGTTTGAAAATTTGAAAATGAGACAAGAAAATAATTTTGGGTAGCAATGACATGATTGTCGACGCTATCGTGTTGAAAAGAAAAGCAGTGTAATTGGGAATTATGGTACAGGAACAACAACTATTAGAAAGGTCTAGAATACTAAACTAGTTAAGTCAATTAATAGCTGTCAGCTATAGTGTTGAGTAAGTGAAAGTAATTCGAGAACTTGAATGGGAAAGACTCAGATGAAATTGATGAGCAGATGCGGAAGGCCAATATGTGTTAAGCCGATAGGCTAAATAAATCAGGCAGTGAGGCCTGTGTAACCGAGTACTGTGAGGATAGATCAGCAAGTCCTGTAATTTAGTACTATACCTGGGTATAAGATTGAGACATTGAATAGTAGGATGCGTGCTATTTAAGTTTGCATAAGGAAGGAATAGACTAGAGGTCTAGATAACCTTTTGATTTTATATTGTCAAATTTCGAGGACGAAATTTATTGAACGGGGGGAGAATTGTAACATCCTGAATTTTGGACCTAAAGACTAGAAAATTAGCCTATTTTCGGAGGACTATTAGACCCTATTTTTGAAAATGAATTTAGAATCAGTATTTTATTGGACATGAATAGTGTTTACTATTCACAAATACGTACATGAATAGTATTCACTATTCACAAATACGTATTTACTATTGGTTAATACGGTATTTTGTGGGGTATGAATAGTATTTACTATTTAAAAATACGGTATTTACTATTTAAAAATACGGTATTTACTATTCCTAAATACGTATTCACTATTTGAAAATACGTATTTACTATTCAAGCGGGACCCACGTCAAATTATTTCCCTCTGCCAACACCCGTGAAGTTTGAAAAATTTTGCGCGCGGGACCCACTCAATAATAATATTATTATAATATAATATCTTATACTTTGGAAAACAATAGAAATAAAATTATTTCCAATAAACCGTGAATTAGGTTTTTAAAGTAAGGGTATATTATAAACAAGTGAATTTCTATCTCAGAGTGGGTTATCTCCAAAGTCATTTCCGTAATCGGCGGAATGATTATTGAGATAGGTTGAAACCGATATTTTGAAGCAGGACAGATAGTGGAATCTGTAGGAAATAAATCATAACTCAAACTCCTTGAATTAAGTAGTAAACAACTGGACATATTATGAATCAGTGAATTTTTGTCTAGAAGATGGTGTCACCCGAAGTAATTTTTGTAACCGTCAGTGTCCGACTTAAAATCTTTGACAGATTACGAAATACCCTGAATGAGGTCAAAAATTCAGTTGACCCAGATATTTTTAAAGAGGAAGAATAGAGCTTCAGGGCTGTGCTTCTGGATTTTTAAGAATTTGCAAAAGATCATGCGATCAGAACACCGAACAGGAATTTTATCGGTAGAAAAATACTATTCACATTATTAAAATAACAATTTTTTTTAAAAAGGGCACAGATGCACCCCGTGAACAATTTTAATATTTTTTTTATATTTTTGGAAATTACGAAAAATGACCCAAAAACAAGAAATTACACTTAAGGACCCATTTTCCAACACTATAAATAGAGGCCTCACTTCTTCATTTTCTTCACACCAAACTCAGATCACAACGGTCGAGTTTAAGAGAAGAGTGAGAATTCTTAGAGTTAGAGAGAGAGTTTAGAGTAAAGTTCTTGAAGCTGGAGAGAATGAGCAGGAACTTCAAGGGTAAGTTCTTTGGTCTCTAGTCTTAATATTTGGTAGTTTCTTTTGGTAATTATAGTAGAAATGCCAGATAGAGTTTTTCTGAGTATGCTCTGTGGCTGCAGCTTAGTCTGATCTGTCACATCAGAAAAGAATTATCCTTGGACAGTAAATATTATTTACTGGCACAGTAAAAAATATTTACCGGCACGGTAAAAATATTTTTACTGGTACTATTCACATGAATAGTGAATATCCATCATAGTTTCCGCAAATGCTGAAAATTAATGGTCACTGATAAAAATGATATTATAGGATATCCGAGGATTCCGGAGTCAGATTCAAAGGAAGTTTGGGGATACGTGAATAGTGCCGTATACATGAATAGTGCCGTATACATGAATAGTAATTTACTATTCACGTGGAAGGAAGGTACGGACGCGTACTGTAACACTAACTCTGATGCTTATGGTATGCTTATATGTGATAGATAGTCTGAAATTCTGTTTTTGAAAATTGATCATACACATACAACTTGATACGGGTTATAGTCTTGATAACGCCGTTATGTTTTCCTAGCGCTGAGGACACGGATGTACACCGTGGCACTGGTGAATAGTGCAGACTATAATAACATGCATATTGCAGTGGCTGTGTTATGTTATTATGTGAATATATGAATAATGTATGTGATTATTGTTGTTTTGACATGAATATCTGTCATACATATTTGATACATAAGCATGAGGTTAACCGTTACCTGAGGTTCAATGGGTATTGAACCTCAGCTCTTACTGTAGCTTCAGGGTTTTCGGAAACAGAAACAAGGGTAAGCAGCAGGCAGAAGAACTAGCTGGAGAAAGTCCAGTAGATATGTATAGTCTTTCGAACTCTTTGTATCAGCAAACCAGTACACTACAGTGGTTGAATATCAGTTACTTTGTATTTAAAATCATTTCGTTGCTCTACTCTGGTTAAATTATTTTGAAAATGCTTTAGAAAAGTTGGGGTGTTACACGTGGCATATCATACCAATCCTCCCATGAACTTCAAGTTTATGGTATTGAAGTCCATTGGTATGAATAATCTCTCGTAGAACATGGCAGCAACCACATGAAAATGGATTAGTAGTCTCAGTCAAGGTAGAAGCAGGATTCCTTGGTTGAGAAGGTACCGTAGACTCCATAAGTTCTGCCACATTACGACACCTTTGGACAGGTCGCCTTGATGGACCTGCTTCAGATTCCTTTCTGTTAGTAGTTGTAAAAATAGAATCTTGTATCCTTGGAGGAGGAGTAGGAATGTTAATCGTTGAGGCAGATGGATGAACGTTCATACTTACGGGATTTTGGGGAAATAAAGAAGAATAAGGGTATGATGCATTGTTTGACAAATCAGACAACATGTTAGTCTGATAGTCATGAAGTAAGGCTTCAAGAAAGAAAGGGTTGAATGAATCGGAGACTGGAATAGAGTTACTTGAACCGGCCATGTTTAAGGATAATGTGGAAGGTTATAGTGAAGATTACGATCGGAGAGGAAATGAATATTTTGTGAAGTTTGAGAGAACATGAAACATTTACTCTTTCTTTACTCGATTTATAGCTGGGCTAGCAACGTCTAGATTTTGTTAAGCAGCATCGGATTCTCATCTGTCGTTGGCTCAGAATAGTGCAGACTTTGTTGTTATGCGGAAAATTTTATGGCACCGCACCCTAGTGCACCCTAGCCACCGTTAGGGGTCGCAGTTTCCTAGACCTTTGCAGACAGAAATCGCTATGGCATTTATTGCTAGCTGTGTTTTCAAGAAAATAAGTTTGGACGTTTATACGCACATTTATCTAAGAAATCTGTCTTAGATGTGCAGCTGACTCAAGATGTCGGAATTGACATTTGAAAATAGGATTTTGAAGCGTAAGCGTGCTAAGGTGATAGTAATCTTGGGAAGGGTGACTTTCTAATAATATTAGATGAACCGGAGAGAATCCGAAGATTTGAAATGATGATGAGAATAGTATCTATGATGATACTTGGTACCAGAATTAAGAGAATTGGAGTGATAGACAAACCCAGAAAATAGAATTTTTCCTGGATCACTAGTTGGCATGCTAGTACAAAGGAAGAGGTTGAATTATAGAAAATGAAATGGAGCATTTGTGAAATGTTCCCAGTTTAATGGAGCATTGAATAGTAGGATGTATGCTAGATAACCATGTATAAGGAAGAAGTATATTAGAGGTCTAGATAACCTTTTGAGTTTATATGTTCAAATTTCGAGGACGAAATTTATTGAACAGGGGGAGAATTGTAACATCCTGAATTTTGGACCTAAAGACTAGAAAATTAGCCTATTTTCGGAGGACTATTAGACCCTATTTTTGAAAATAAATTATAACTCAAAATCCTTGAACTAAGTAGTAAACAACTGCACATATTATGAATCAGTGAATTTTTGTCTCGAAGATGGTGTCACCCGAAGTAATTTCTGTTACCGGCAGTGTCCGACTTAAAATCTTTGACAGATTATGAAATACCCTGAATGAGGTCAAAAATTCAGTTGACCCAGATATTTTTAAAGAGGAAGAATAGAGCTTCAAGGCTGTGCTTCCGGATTTTTGAAATTTTGCAAAAGATCACGCGATCAGAACACCGAACAAAGGATTTTATCAGTAAAAACACTATTTAAATTATTAAAATAAAAAAAAAATTAAGGTGGCCACGAGGTGCACCTCGTGTGCCAACTTTTATTTTTTTTTAATAATTTTGAAAATTACGCAAAATGACCCAAAAACAAGAAATTACACTTAAGGACCCATTTTCCAACACTATAAATAGAAGCTTCATTTCTTCATTTTCTTCACACCAAACTCAGACCACAATGGTTGAGTTTAAGAGAAGAGTGAGGATTCTTAGAGTTAGAGGGAGAATTTAGAGTAAAGTTCTCGGAGCTGGAGAGAAGGAGTAAGAACTTCAAGGGTAAGTTCTTTGGTTTCTAGTCTTAAGATTTGGTAGTTTCTTTTGGTAATTATAGTAGAAATGCTAGATAGAGTTTTTTCTGAGTATGCTCTGTGGCTGCAGCTTAGTCTGATCTGTCACATCAGAAAAGAATTATTCTTGGGCAGTAATGTTATTTACCAATACAGTAAATACTATTTACCAAACAGTAAAAATTATTTACCGTCACGGTAAAAATATTTTTACTGATACTATTCACATGAATAGTGAATACTATTCACATGAATAGTGAATATCCAACATAGTTTCCGCAAATGCTGAAAATTAATGGTCACTGATAAAAATGATATTATAGGATATCCGAGGATTCCGGAGTCAGATTCGAAGGAAGTCCGTATACGTGAATAGTGCCGTATACGTGAATAGTACCGTATACATGAATAGTGCCGTATACGTGAATAGTACCGTATACATGAATAGTGTCGTATACATGAATAGTAAATTACTATTCACACCGAACGAAGGTACGGACGCGTATTGTAACCTTAACTCTGATGCTTATGGTATGCTTATATGTGATAGATAGTCTGAAATTCTGTTTTTGAAAATTGATCATACACATACTACTTGATACGGGTTATAGTCTTGATAACGCCGTTATGTTTTCCTAGCGCTGAGGACACGGATGTACACCGTGGCACTGGTGAATAGTGCAGACTATAATAACATGCATATTGCAGTGGCTGTGTTATGTTATTATGTGAATATATGAATAATGTATGTGATTATTGCTGTTTTGACATGAATATCTGTCATACATATTTGATACATAAGCATGAGGTTAACCGTTACCTGAGGTTCAATGGGTATTGAACCTCAGCTCTTACTGTAGCTTCAGGAATTTCGGAGTGAACAGAAATAGAAACAAGGGTTAGCAGCAGGCAGAAGAACTAGCTGGAGAAAGTCCTGTAGATATGTATAGTCTTTCAAACTCTTTGTATCAGCAAACCAGTACACTACAGTGGTTGAATATCAGTTACTCTGTATTTAAAATCATTTCGTTGCTCAATTCTGATCAAATTATTTTGAAAATGCTTTAGAAAAGTTGGGGTGTTACACCCCGTCCCCCAAATTATAGAAAAGTACCTAAATTTTTAAGAAATTCCATTTCAGTCTTATAAGAATTTCAATATTTTCACTTTAGTCTTTATTAAAAGTTTTGTGGAGGGGCTAAATAAATGAACATCTTGAAATGTTTATAGGTTTTAGATGCAATTTCATAAATACCTAGGTTCTATTCTATAATTTTCGTCCCCATAATTACAATTCTTGAGTCCACCCATGAATAGCATGCCTGCGACTGAACAAAATATCTAGCCATGTTTATGATGAATTACAAATAATGGATATCGTTATAATTATTGGCTAGATCAAATACAATTCAGTTCTTTCCCTCAGAGAAAACATGTCTATGTTTAATTACAATCTTGCCAACGCCTTAGTCGCGCAGTAGCATGAGAGTTTGGCTCCTCTCTCCCATGTCCAAGGTTCAAACCCTGCCCCCCTCCCCTACTATGTGTATCAAAAAAGTTACAATCTTAAAAAATAATATAGAGTTTAGACCTTTTTTTATAACGTTGAGACAAAAAAAAAATGTTTAATTAATTAAGTCATATGATTGATAGAAAATATTCTTAAAAAAATTACATATCAATATATAATTAAGGGTAATTTTGTCTTAGAAGTTGTTAGAGGGGACAATTTTGCCTCGAAACTGTCAAAAAGATACCAACTTTGACCTGTCCGTTATCGTAATTAATTTTAACCATTATTTAATTAAATATGCTGAGATGATAGTCTACAAATCATTTTTGTTGAGTGTAAGTTTGCCCTAGAAGTTCATATGTTATCTATTTCATTTTTTTTCAAAGTTATATTTAAAACTTTTGATACAAATTTGCTCTTTAACAAAAATGACGTGAATGACATATAGACTTTCAACTTAATATATTTGGTCGTCTAACAGTTAAAATTAATTGGGATATTGGCCAGGGCAAAATCCCCCCCGACAGCAGGAGAAAAACTATTAGGACAAAATTCCTCTCAATGACAACATCCAGGAAAAAGTTGCATAATCATTTAAATAACATGGGAGAGTAAAGCATGGGTACTAGTACCATTTAAAGGAAAGAACTAACCAAGATTGTATACTTATTTTTAGATAAATGGTTGAAATTGAAATTAGGAAAAGTATGCATATACTTTCTCTAAAGAAGAAACACTAAATCAATGTCCCAGTTTGACCACAGATTCAAAATTTTGCCAAAACAATTTATATGAATTGTATTATTTACTGTTTTTAAATGGGAAAAATATAGTAGAAAAATATCATTGAAATTCGAGAACACCAATTCAGATGATCTCAAAATGGCCTTATTAGATGTCGAACTTGCAAATTAGGCAAATCATGAATAATTTTTCTGAACAGGAAACACTAAATCGAAGTCCCAATTAGGCTACAGGAGCAAGATTTTACCAAAATTAATAGGAATTGCATTATTTTTATTTTTCTTATAAAAATTCAAATAATATATCTAGTCTTATTTATAAGATAGAGAGAGAAATTTGTTTAGTCCAATTTATAGGATAGATAGAGAAATTTTTTATGTGAATATACAGTTTTATTCTTCATTCAGTATATTGTATTAACTTTGTTCTCACATGGTACAATATATATTAAATAGAATTTGTAATACCTTAAAATTTATAATCATTATAAATATTATATTTTGATAAATAGTGCCTATTAAAAATAGGTGAATATGTGATCTCAAAATTGAGTAACATATTTATGTTAATTTAGGGAATTTTCTCTAAGAATTAAGGTAATCAAAAACCAAATTCTCTAATTTTATTTTGGGATCATAAAATACCACAAAATTACCATATTAAAGCCTAGTCTTATATAATCATAAGGGCAATAAAATGCTATGAAGATACTAAAATTAATTAAGAGAGATTAATTAAAGTTGAAAGGTCAATTTTAAGAGTATGATTAAGGAACATAAATATAATAAAATTGTCATGTTAAAACATGGTTCTTATGTAACCGAAATAATCAAGGAAGTGTTATAAAACCACTTGAATTAATTAAAGGGAATTAACTACAATTAGGAGGCAATTAAATTTGCACTAATTAAAATAATGGTATAATACCCCAAAATTCATATGTCTCTTAAATATTATGGTTTGGCCAAATAATACCTATTTAAAATAGGAAAGTATGTTGTCTCTAATTTTAGTAATTTATCTGTTTATTTTCCTTGGAATTTAAAGAGGCAAAAATCCAATTTTATTTTAGGGACCATAAATTGCCCTATGATTATTAAATTAATGCATGGTGCATAAATGACCAAAGTAAACCCAAAAGTTGTGAGAAAATAATTAATCCAATTAAAGAAAATTGCCAACAATTAGTAGATAATTAAATCTACATTATTGAATTAATTTCATAAACTTTCATAATTAATTTGATAACATGTGTTAAAGGCATAATTAGGGATATATGACCTTAATTAAGAACCAATGGCTAATAAAGGACTAAGATTAACATATAAGTAGTTTCTAATGATCATAATTAATCTTAGAACCAATAGGAGGCTTAGCTCTTTAATTATTATAGACAAAGGAAACACAATTTCTAGAGCCAAAGAAGATGAAATAATACTTGGTTAATAATAATAAATACACTTGATTTAAATAAGCAACCAATTGTACATTGGCATTTGGCATTAAGTGATACTTAAGCGCTTAATTATGTGATTAAATGACATTACTAATTAACCCATAAAGGTCACGTTTTCAGCTGCACATGTGGGAGGAATTATGAACCAAGTATTTAAGAAGAAATTAGAGTTGAAAAGTCAATGTTCCAACTAACCAATAAGAAGCCATAAAATAATCAATATTTTGTTAATTCAAAATTTCATTTAATGGCTATTAGCAAGGAGCATTTCGGCTAGCACATGGGGTTGGATTGAATTTATTATTAAAAATAATCAAAGGTAGTTGATTAATAAACAAAAGCAACAACTTGTCCATGAAGTAGAACCTTCCAACACTTGGTGAGCAAGTTTCAAGACTTCATGAGCAAGTTTTCAACCTTGTTGAGGAAGGAGAAATTTTCTAGAATAAGTCCACAACTTGTAGAGGAAGTTGCAACAACTTGTAGAAGAAGTTGCAACAACTTCTTGAGGAAGTAGGACCTTGAATTTTCCCTATAAATAGAAGAGCAACCCTCTTCATTTCTTCACACCAAAATCCTTAGCAACATCTGATTATAAAGAGTAGAGAGTGAGTAAGAAGAAGCTTGAAGTGGTAGAAGCAAGGTTCAAGTAAATTCTTAAGCTATAGTCTTTAAATTCATAGTTAATTTATGCTTTGATCTTTAATCTTCAAAAGTAGTTTTGTTTTCATGTTTTTATGGTTAAAAATGAGTTTATTTCGAAAATTTGATGGAAAATATGATGGAGCAAAATTCTTGGAAGATGAAGATCAAAGTAGCAAAATTCCGGTAAAGTTTATGGTTGGGAGTTTTCTGGAGTCAGCCATGTTAATGCTATTATTTTATGCATCAAATGATCTTTAAAAATCACGAAATTTTCCAGAAATAAAGTAGACATGTAGAGCTTTCCAAATATATAAAATATGTACCGTTTTGATCTCTGGACAAGGAGATATGAATTTTTGAAGTTAAGCTATTTTTCTGGACGAAAATCTGGGCAGCGTGTGAAAACATTAAAACTGTGAATTGTTCTTGAGTTCTGGGTGAAACTTAGTATTTTTCCTCAAAAATAGACATCCTAAGGATTCCAAAGAATTTTACGGATCCTCGTTTCAATTTTTATAAAATTAGTTATGATTTTTCAAAGTTACTGAAAATTCTGCCCAGAAATGCTGAAGTAGCGTTTTTAATAAAATGTAAGGGTAAAAGTGGAATAATAAATCCACCAAGGGTAGGAAGGTAAATTAAACCTTTAGGATATTATTCTAAGCAATATGATATTTATCTAATATCATACAAAAATCCGACAATAATGTATAGGATATACAGGAAGTCCGGAGTCGGGTTTAAAGGTCGGGCGTTTGACAATGACGCGGTGAAAGGTACGTTCGCGTACTAATAACTTTAATCGTCTATATCTTGTATGATTATATATGATTGATTGATTCACGAAGTGATGGACAAGACTAGGTCTTGGGTCATCACTGTGGCTAAGTTATGGAGCTTAGTTCACATGATTATACATTCAACTTTACACGGGTTACAGTCTTGGTAATGCCGTTGAGTTTTCCTAGCGTTGAGGACACGATGGGCCGTCGTGGCACTGGTGAATAGTGCAGACCATAATAACGTACATATGCAGTGGCTGTGTTCTGTTATTATCTTTCATATATGATTACTACTGTAATGTCATGAATATTTGTCATGTATTATTATATCTGTTATAGAGGTTAACTGTTACCTGTGATTCAATCCGATTGAATCTCAAATTTGTCTAAGATTCAAGAAAGGAACTAGGATCAGAGAAGGCACTGGTAGAGGGAGTCGCGAAAAGGCACCGAGGGGGGAAGCTGATAAGAGGCACCGGTCAAAGCAAATGCCGGGAGAACGTCAACAGAGCATTCTTTTTGGCATGGATTTAACAAAGTTATTTCAAACCATTTGGTGCCGAAGGCAGGGCTCGTCTATGTGAGTCAGTCAATCAGTCGCCGTAAAGTCGGTGAGACTCCTACAAGATAGACACCTACCTAGCCGAATCGGTTGATTAACTTAGTTAGGTTCATTGCTCCAAGTCTAGCTGAGGCTTGGTCTAAAGTTGTATAGTTATCATAAAGATGTGTAATCATACAAAGTTCTGTAATTGTATCAAATGAATTATTCCTCCGGGAAAATTTTTAATATATCAGTTTATGTCAGGGCATTAGCATATGTCCGGGCATTTTGTATCAAATATTCATTGTCCAAATATCAGTGCATGCTCTCCGTTTCCGCATTACTCTGAGCTGTAGCACCTCAAACTTTGTCGAATTTTCTAAAACTAAGTGTCAGCAGACACACTTTGAAGTGTGGAATTTGGGGTGTTACAGGATTAAAGTTATAAAGTTTTTTAATTTTAAGATTTTTCTTAATATGTGTGAAACATGCTGGAAGTCTTATGTGCTGGTTCATCCAAATAACATTAATGACATTATTTATTATTTATAAATAAGAAAAAGATAGAAAAATGTCATTGAAATATAAAAATGCCAATAATCTGAATTCTCAAAATAGCCTAACTATCTTGAACCTGAAGTCTCTAAGGACTTATCTAAATTTAAATTATGAAGCCAAATTACTTACATGTCCTTCATTTAAAATCTGAAAAACAAAAAAACAAAATCACAATAACAGTTTAACAAACAGTAACTTTAATTTATCAAATGACAAGTATAATTTCACAAAATTTTCTTACTAAATATTAATAATAATAACAATTTAACAAGTAACAATTTTAACTTATCAAATGATAACAACAAATAAGGCAATAATTGTAACATCCTGAATTTTGAATCTAATATCTTGAACATAAACCTATTTTGGGAAGACTAGTAGGCTCTATTTTTGGAAAGTGATAAATTTGAAATCAGTATTTTGTGGGCCCCGTGAATAGTATTTACTATTCACGTATACGTTTTTACTATTTACAAATACGTATTTAAAAAAAATAAAATATATATATATATATGTTATTCGCAAATACGTATTTAATACTTGAAATTTGTGAAATATGAATAGTGTTCACTATTCACAAATACGTATTTACTATTTAAAAATACGGTATTTACTATTCCTAAATACGTATTTACTATTCATGCGGGACCCACAACCAAAATAATTCTTCCTCCGACACAAAACTCTCGTGAACTTTGAAAATTTTGTCAGCGGGACCCACTCAATAATAATTTATTATTTAAATAATAATATTATATTTTAATAATAAAATAATATATTATATTATATTATTAAAATATTAAAATATTATTAAAATTTAAAAAAAAAAGTTCACGGGCGGCTAAGAGTCACGGGAAAGTTTTCTTTTTATAATTTTGGGAAAATTACGTAAAACGACCCAGAGACGAAAATTACACTTAAAGACCCATTTTCCAGCTATAAATAGACCTTCCATTTCATTTCATTCTTCACAACTTCTAAGAGCCATAGAGAGAGGTAGAGAGAGAGAGAGAGAGAGAGAGAGTAGAGAGATATTTGCTTGAGAGTTATAATAGCTGGTTGGTGATTCGGGTATTAGCAAGTAACAGGTAACTCTGAATATTCTTCCTTATACTTGTGAATTATGTATGATTATAAATTTGTTTGTTTACTATTTTGGTAAGAATATTTAGAAAATATTTATGGTTTTAAGATCTGGTGTGGGAACTTTGATTTGCAAATCTGCAGAGGTACTATTTATACATACGTTACTATTCACGTATACCGTATTTACTATTCATTTTTACTATTCACATTTACTATTCACGTATACCGTATTTACTATTCATAATACTATTCACGTATACATACCGTATTTACTATTCACGTATACATACCGTATGTACTCTTCATTTTTACTATTCATGTATATATACCGTGTTTTACTATTCACATATACACATAGTATTTTACTATTCACAGATACACATAGTATTTACTATTCATAAATACGCATATTGATGTATAAAACTTTATGGTATAATAATGCATTATTTTGAGTGAACATATTCATCATGGCGGTTGTATTATGATGGGTGGAGTAAGGAGGGATTTGAATGATAAGAATGATTTATGCCACCACTCGGTGCACAGTGGATGGTACTTGTTTCAGGGCCCCATCTGCCGGGATTTCATTGGAGTTGTGGGACATGTGACACCTCCTTAGTTATTTTAAAGGAGGGGAGCCATAGTCCAGATTTAAGCTCTATACCTTTGGCTGGGTGTATCTTAAGATTTGGTGAGCTTGGAACAATTCAGTCAAATGAATAAGTTTCTATTGGACTATGTGTTAGCCTATGGCTCCAGTCAGCGGTATACGGATGGAGGTGGTATAAGGGAGGCTGCATACTGCATAATGCATTTCTGAACAGATCAAGGATTTGATAGACTGATGAATGATTTGTAAAGACATATGATGAGAACTTCTGAAAAATATATTTATATATATAAAGTCATATTTTATTATTTTTGTATTGATAACTACTTTTACAAATAATCTTTGTAAGAGAAAGTATGGTATATATTTATATTTATGAAATAAGTTTATGCCTTTTTGTCATACATTATTTACTTGTATGCGGTGGAAATATTCAGTAGTTACTGAGATGTGTAATCTCACCCCATATTATCATTTTTCAGGTGAATAACTTAGTAGAGATCAAGGGAATGCACCCATGGAGTGAGCTTTGTAGGCTCTTCTGTACTCCTTTAGTTTATGTTGTGTTATTTTATTTGCCATGAACCTAAAAGACTTCCGCATTTTAAAATAACTCTTATTTATTGGATTTATTTTGGCCCTGTATAAATGGATTTCTACCTTTGGCCATATTGTAAATATGTGTTTGAGTGTTGAATATCCTATATTTGGAGGTGTTACTATTATTTTGGCCAAGATTTTGGTATTGAAAATGAGGCGTTACATTTTTGGTATCAGAGCAAAGGTTCTGGCCAATCTGTAAATTTCCTATCAGTTTTCTAAATAAAAATTTTGAGGTCATGGCAAATTAAATATCATAACATGTGCATTTTCCTTTATAGCTTTGGATTCTTTTTACCAATTTTCTTGTGACATTCATGATAGGAGAAGAATGGGTTAATCAAAATATTCAAGTGATTGATAATGAGGATTTATGATTTGAGGATGTGATTGAGATTAAATTTCAGAGCCGCGTAGCGGAAGATGGTAAGTAGAAAATTTATTGAATATTGGATTCTGTAGGCCCAAAATTACTTTCTAGGGGATGAATATTTTTATTGGTGTCTAGGAAAGTGATTGAAAGACTAAGCCCCTATTTGATGGTTATTCAATTAGTTGCCGTTGTAAAAAGTATGAAGAGATTTTCGCTAGATTTACACTTACCTAGCTAATTTATATGAGTAACAGATGACAATACCATAACAGAATATGGGCATAGTCTTGATTATACAGAATAACTGGCTTAAGTTTGAATTTAATAAGATAAAGTTGAGTTTGGCAGGAAAACTCGAAAATCCTTATGAATCCTAGAATAAGAGATTACAAACATTAGCAAGAAGGCTAAGGAATAGACTATATTATTTCAAGCATCAAGAGCAACAGTTGGTACAATCCCACCACAAGCGTTGACCATCTCAAGTTTAAGTCTATTAATTTCTTCCTGAGCGGCTGCACTTGAGAGAGGACCATCAGAAGACATTGTTTTTCTCAATCTAGCTATTTGCCTCATAGTGCTTCGAATTTTTACATAAGGCCAATGCCTTATTCCTTCCCTATGGCATATTTTCATTAAGACATTTTTGCATAGACGAACTTGTTTAGCCGCTTCTTGTTGAGGTAAATGGAATAAGTCTCTAAGATCATTTATTGACATTGATGCACCTCTAATATTTTGTTCAGCTCTTGATCGGTATAGATTACTAGGTATGGGGACTGAAGGATTATTATTTACAACCATGAGCTCTTTTCCTTTATTGGATATATTTTCTGTATTGGTTGGAAATGAACTATTAGGGAGTTCATTTTGATTTTTAGTCCATTCCAAACCAACACAGAGGGCCTCATAGTAGGCTGATAGGGGATCCGACACCAGGACATACCCTAAAGATTTTTGATTCAAACAATAATTTTCTAGAAAATGTTTGACATCATCTAAATTTTTCTTACCAAAGTCAAATACTTGAGGACTAGAAGAACCTCCTTGTACGTCCTGGTGAAAGACAGCGTGGCATATCATACCAATCCTCCCATGAACTTCAAGTTTATGGTATTGAAGTCCATTGGTATGAATAATCTCTCGTAGAACATGGCAGCAACCACATGAAAATGGATTAGTAGTCTCAGTCAAGGTAGAAGCAGGATTCCTTGGTTGAGAAGGTACCGTAGACTCCATAAGTTCTGCCACATTACGACACCTTTGGACAGGTCGCCTTGATGGACCTGCTTCAGATTCCTTTCTGTTAGTAGTTGTAAAAATAGAATCTTGTATCCTTGGAGGAGGAGTAGGAATGTTAATCGTTGAGGCAGATGAATGAACGTTCATACTTACGGGATTTTGGGGAAGTAAAGAAGAATAAGGGTATGATGCATTGTTTGACAAATCAGACAACATGTTAGTCTGATAGTCATGAAGTAAGGCTTCAAGAAAGAAAGGGTTGAATGAATCGGAGACTGGAATAGAGTTACTTGAACCGGCCATGTTTAAGGATAATGTGGAAGGTTATAGTGAAGGTTACGATCGGAGAGGAAATGAATATATGGAGGTTTTGTGAAGTTTGAGAGAACGTGAAACATTTACTCTTTCTTTACTCGATTTATAGCTGGGCTAGCAACGTCTATATTTTGTTAAGCAGCATCGGATTCTCATCTGTCGTTAGCTCAGAATCATGTAGACTTTGTTGTTATGCGGAAAATTTTATGGCACCGCACCCTAGTGCACCCTAGCCACCGTTAGGGGTCGCAGTTTCCTAGACCTTTGCAGACAGAAATCGCTATGGCATTTATTGCTAGCTGTGTTTTCAAGAAATTAAGTTTGGACGTTTATACGCGCATTTATCTAAGAAATCTGTCTTGGATGTGCAGCTGACTCAAGATGTCGGAATTGACATTTGAAAATAGGATTTTAAGCGTAAGCGTGCTAAGGTGATAGTAATCTTGGGAAGGGTGACTTTCTAATAATATTAGATGAACCGGAGAGAATCCGAAGATTTGAAATGATGATGAGTTGTGCCAATTAACCCGAGAGCATTCTTCACTCTCTGAGTATCCGAAGAACTCTATGAATTTGTCACAGATAATTCAAAGACTAAGGTTTTTGGATAAACATGTTGGAAGATCGATGGAAAGGTATGAAATGGTGATCCTTAGGAATGCCAGAAAGATGTTAGAATGAATATAGTAAATATTGAGGCTAGGCTTTAATTTAATCTAAGCTGAAATAGAACTTAAAGAACGAAATGAGCCTTTGTGATATTGCAGGTTGTGGTAGAATTAGAACCTTGTGAATGCTGCTGAGGTTGTAGATAGTCTTCGTATAATCCAAGAATTAGATTAGGAATTGTGAATCATGATCTTAGTATGTATAATGGGTATTTTTGGGGAAACACGAATTATCAGTTGATGTTGAGGTTATAAGAATCAAATTGTAAACTTGACTATTGATGTCTGGGAATATTTGAGAATAGACTTGAATTCAATCTAAGTTAAGATAGTATGTCTAATTATGAAAGTATGAAATCCGGTGATTTATGTTATAATATTAGTATGTTATTTGGGTGTGATTAATAGATAACTATGAGAGGAACATATGATATTTAGTATATGTCTTTGAGATACTAAGGATTGAATTCGAATCATGTGAACAATGCTGAGGTTGTGAGAATAATATTTGAATGTTCTAGATCTTAGTCTAGGAATTGTGAAACATGAATTTAGAATGTTCTATGGGTATTATTGAGGACACATGATATCTCTGTCTTGCTGATATTGAAGTTCTAAGAGTTGATTTGTAATTTGACAATTATCATTTTTGGGGAAAGTTTGAGGATAGTTCTTAAATGATATAAGCTATGGAGTATGATGAATCTAGTATGAATAATCGGGGTTTTAGAAATAGGATGATGAATCTGAAAGTTGGTAGGGGATCTAGAGGGTTGCTACTAGTATAAATGTAATATAACAGTTCAACTTAACAGTTGTATTGATTCTTTAGGAGACTGAATTGATTGAATAAATTGAGATATTAGAATATGGTATTAATTGATTTGAGAGAAATAGGGAACAAAATGTGATACCAACATGTATAAGGTGTTCAGAGATTGCCAACTGCTTAACTAGCATAGGAAATGATCTTGATAATAGAATCTTTCTTTAGAAATAATGAATTGAGTGTTTCATGGATGAGTTGAGTAGAATAAGTTGGAACCTGGAATGTATTCGGAGTTGGTGACTATTTAAAATAGTTGCTAGGTCCCTGAGTATTTGAATTTTGAACTTACCAATGCACTTGCTGTGTTTGGAAATTTTTACGCAATATTTACAACAGGATTTAAGACCAGTTTGTAATCGACATTTATAAACTATGATGTCTCATGGAATGAATCCTTGCGAAATTAGAACAAGAATTGACTTTTAAATTATGATTGTGGTGGAAGGTGTACAAGCTAGAAGAGGTTGGAAACTGTTGTGGATATACTTAGTTTGCGGAATCTTGCCAAATGTACTTGTTTTTGAATTATTTGCCATTGGTGAAAGCTAGATTTAGTAAGTGAGTGTTTTCTTAAACTTGAATTGAGGAAGCACGGGTATAGGATAGACGAGCAGAGGCTTGAGGCGGTAAGACCTGTTGAGTTAGTTTGCGTATGGTGGTATCTCTAGGCTATAAGACTTATGTGCCTAATATTGTGTTTGTTGCCTAACATGGTAACATTAGACCTGTATGTCTAAAGTTTATCTTAAGGTTGGTAGAATAATCAGATTATATCATGTTGTGGTTATTATGGCCTGAGGGTAACTTCTTAAGCTGTAAGATCTGAATATCCAGTGTCGTGGTAATACAATGAAATAAGCAGAAAGGAAGAATGAACTGGCCTGTGAGGCCAGTGTAACCAAGCGCTCAAATAAGGAACTAGTGGATCCTGTGTCTGAATATTACTTTGGGTACAGGATGAACGAAAATTGTGTTGTGTGCTTGGTGAGCATGTTTGGGAAAGAGATAGGACTTAGGGATAATATGATATATAAAGCTGAGTCGGAGCGGATTGTTGATGCGGGGGATAAGCAATTGAGGAACAAGGCTATTAGCTTGTAAAGGTTGTGTGTAAAGGAATGGCTCCTGGAGATGCTACTTGGGAAACGGAGGAGAGCATGCGACAAACCTATCCTCATTTATTTAAATAGGTTAGAATTCTTATTATAGCGAAATTTTGAGGACAAAATTTTCTTTTAGGAGGGGAGAAATGTAACATCCTGAATTTTGAATCTAATATCTTGAACATAAACCTATTTTGGGAAGACTAGTAGGCTCTATTTTTGGAAAGTGATAAATTTGAAATCAGTATTTTGTGGGCCCCGTGAATAGTATTTACTATTCACGTATACGTTTTTACTATTTACAAATACGTATTTAAAAAAAATAAAATATATATATATATATGTTATTCACAAATACGTATTTAATACTTGAAATTTGTGAAATATGAATAGTGTTCACTATTCACAAATACGTATTTACTATTTAAAAATACGGTATTTACTATTCATAAATACGTATTTACTATTCATGCGGGACCCACAACCAAAATAATTCTTCCTCCCGACACAAAACTCTCGTGAACTTTGAAAATTTTGTCAGCGGGACCCACTCAATAATAATTTATTATTTAAATAATAATATTATATTATAATAATAAAATATTATATTATATTATATTATTAAAATATTAAAATATTATTAAAATTTTAAAAAAAAACGTTCACGGGCGGCTAAGAGTCACGGGAAAGTTTTCTTTTTATAATTTTGGGAAAATTACGTAAAACGACCCAGAGACGAAAATTACACTTAAAGACCCATTTTCCAGCTATAAATAGACCTTCCATTTCATTTCATTCTTCACAACTTCTAAGAGCCATAGAGAGAGGTAGAGAGAGAGAGAGAGAGAGTAGAGAGATATTTGCTTGAGAGTTATAATAGCTGGTTGGTGATTCGGGTATTAGCAAGTAACAGGTAACTCTGAATATTCTTCCTTATACTTGTGAATTATGTATGATTATAAATTTGTTTGTTTACTATTTTGGTAAGAATATTTAGAAAATATTTATGGTTTTAAGATCTGGTGTGGGAACTTTGATTTGCAAATCTGCAGAGGTACTATTTATACATACGTTACTATTCACGTATACCGTATTTACTATTCATTTTTACTATTCACATTTACTATTCACGTATACCGTATTTACTATTCACATTTACTATTCACGTATACCGTATTTACTATTCATAATACTATTCACGTATACCGTATTTACTATTCATAATACTATTCACGTATACATACCGTATTTACTATTCACGTATACATACCGTATGTACTCTTCATTTTTACTATTCATGTATATATACCGTGTTTTACTATTCACATATACACATAGTATTTTACTATTCACAGATACGCATAGTATTTACTATTCATAAATACGCATATTGATGTATAAAACTTTATGGTATAATAATGCATTATTTTGAGTGAACATATTCATCATGGCGGTTGTATTATGATGGGTGGAGTAAGGAGGGATTTGAATGATAAGAATGATTTATGCCACCACTCGGTGCACAGTGGATGGTACTTGTTTCAGGGCCCCATCTTCCATGTTTTCCTCTGGCCGGGATTTCATTGGAGTTGTGGGACATGTGACACCTCCTTAGTTATTTTAAAGGAGGGGAGCCATAGTCCAGATTTAAGCTCTATACCTTTGGCCGGGTGTATCTTAAGATTTGGTGAGCTTGGAACAATTCAGTCAAATGAATAAGTTTCTATTGGACTATGTGTTAGCCTATGGCTCCAGTCAGCGGTATACGGATGGAGGTGGTATAAGGGAGGCTGCATACTGCATAATGCATTTCTGAACAGATCAAGGATTTGATAGACTGATGAATGATTTGTAAAGACATATGATGAGAACTTCTGAAAAATATATTTATATATATAAAGTCATATTTTATTATTTTTGTATTGATAACTACTTTTACAAATAATCTTTGTAAGAGAAAGTATGGTATATATTTATATTTATGAAATAAGTTTATGCCTTTTTGTCATACATTATTTACTTGTATGCGGTGGAAATATTCAGTAGTTACTGAGATGTGTAATCTCACCCCATATTATCATTTTTCAGGTGAATAACTTAGTAGAGATCAAGGGAATGCACCCATGGAGTGAGCTTTGTAGGCTCTTCTGTACTCCTTTAGTTTATGTTGTGTTATTTTATTTGCCATGAACCTAAAAGACTTCCGCATTTTAAAATAACTCTTATTTATTGGATTTATTTTGGCCCTGTATAAATGGATTTCTACCTTTGGCCATATTGTAAATATGTTTTTGAGTGTTGAATATCCTATATTTGGAGGTGTTACTAATATTTTGGCCAAGATTTTGGTATTGAAAATGAGGCGTTACAATAATAACTAATTTAACTGACAACAATTAAGTCATTCCACATATACTTAATTCCAAAATAGACTATAAAAATTTTATAGGAATAAAGTCATTTCACAGGATGATTTTGAAATCATATTTTAGTGGATTTATGTTTTTTCTTTTTTTTTAACCTTTTATAAATAGTATGAATTTTTATAAATTTTATATTGTACAAAATAGAATAAAATATTGATCTCATATACCGGAAGCTATAGTTCTCATGGCTTGAGTTTAAAGATTACAAATGACCTAGAGAATTCAAGCTCGATTACTGGTATATCCCAGAATATCGAACTCATGTAATTGTAATACAAAATATGGGAAATGATCGACAAGAACTTAAATGGTGATAAATATATAGGGTAAAGGATTTCTTCAATCACTGGAAATAACGTTATCTCCAGTGAACTCAAAACTACATTATTTTGGATTGATGAAGTTTGTTTCCGTAATTTTGTTTATTTTTTTATCATATGAATTTTATCAAAATACCATTCATTAATTCATCTAAAACAACAAACACACATTTCATTAATCTAAAACAACGTAGTTTTAGGGTTACTGGAGAGAAGTTATCTCCAGTGACCTGAGAAATACTTTTCCCAAATATATAATATCACTTCAAATTTTAATATTATGTATAGATAGATTGTAGAGGGCTTAAGATCTTTTTCGGAATGGATGATATCCTATGTTGACCGTACACTCATTAAACAATTGATACAATGGCAAGTTCCAAGATGAGTTTAGATCCTCACATATTATTAAAAAAATGTACAGAAGGAGAGAAAGCATTGAGATATATAATTCCAAATAAATAAAAAAGAGAATTTATTATCAAGTTGAAAGAAATGCAATTACTAAAAAAATTTACAATAAATAAGTATGATGCAATGACAAATTTTAGAACAGAGATTGACAATGAGTTCATAATGTTTATTTGTTATTGAAACTTTTTAGTTATTACGTTCCCTTATTATGATTTTATCGTAATTCTTCTAAACAGAATAAATATGATATACCGCTATTTAATCTCTTTTCTCTTTGTCTTTATATTACAAATTTTTATATTGATACTTTCTAGGTAAAAAATTGTCCTATTCCAGTTCTTAATATAATAATCAATTGATTAATTTAGTTAGATTAAGAAAATTAGTTAAGTTAATTATTTAGAATAAACCTATATTTGTTTTACGACAACATCATCTTTTATCATAACTTCCCTTAAAAGAAACTCCTTAACTCATGCAATTGATATGGATGGTTAAAAAAAAAACAGAGAGAGAGAGACAAAATGAACTGAATTCTCACTTGTAAGACTAAATTCAACTCTCAACAATCTAAAATGCTAAGGAGAAGATGGTATAGCATGAAGTATTCTGTAAATATTAAGATTTCCAAACAGATAATATTATGAAATTATGATTGGCTCGCATTTTGTGGCCTGTATATTGTAGGGAGTGGGGCACAAGTACGTAAGCTTCAGCTTGGGCTTTGGTGTGTACTTAAGAAAAGAGTTATTCAACAACGGAATAAAAAAGCTCTGACTTTTAAAAGCTTTCCACTACTCATCATCCCCTTCTTCTCATCATAATCGTCTCTCTCTCTCTCTATTTCCAAGCTCCAAGCTTTCATTTACACACACACACACACACACAAAGAGCCAATGAACACGTAATCTCTTAAAAGGGTCCATTTTTATCTCCCTTTTGGTGCTCCTCTTGTGTCTTTTCTTTTTTATGGAATGAGACTGATATAACTTTCTTCTTCATCTACTTTGGTCCTTTTCAAGTCGTTTAGAGAGACAAGAGATTATTTCTGGGTTCATTTCTGAGTTTCAGAAGAATGTTAGTGACAGAGAGAAACAAGTTTTGGTTGGTTGTGTTATTGCTTCTTGGAGCTCTTGTTGGAGAAGCTCTGTGCCGTGTTGAAGACAGGCCACGTCGGATTCTTCTCGATACAGATGTCGATACTGATGATTTCTTTGGCCTTCTCTATCTTCTCAAGCTTAACAGATCAGAATTTGAATTGGAGGTAAAAACCAGAGTCATCGTCAGAACTTGGGTATTTGAAAATTGAAAACTTTATAACCATCCTATGTTATTCACTTCCTCTGTTTAGTTCATCAAACAACACAACTCACACAGTAAAAACAACACACACAAAAAGGTACTTTTTTAAAAAAAAACTTTTTATTAGTAAGCAAGAATTAAAAGGGTATCAAATAAAAAGTATTGAACAGTACTTGGTCGTCCCTTCAACTTCATTTTCTGTAGTTGTGTGTGTTTTGAAGAGTTTGAACTTTGGACTTCATGTGCAGGGTATCACAATAAACACAAATTCTTGGACTAATGCAGGGCACGCAGTGAATCATGTATATGACTTACTTTACATGATGAACAGAGATGATGTTTCAGTTGGAGTAGGAGGTGAAGGTGGAATACTTGAAAATGGTACTATATTACCAAATGTTGGTGGTTATCTTCCACTCATAGAACAGGTACATATGTATGTTCCTAGAGATTTTTTTTCCCCTTTTCTTCTGTAGCTATCAGTTATGTTTTTTGCTTCTTTTACAATCATTTTTATTGTGTTCATTACATATTCCTGAGTTGCAAAAAGAAATGCAAAGCACTGTAGAAAATGTAGGTGAATGAATAATCCGCTCTAGTATGTAACCCCTTGTAACTGAAAACAGGAAATGAATACAGTAGGAGGTTGCAGATACAGGCAGGCAATTCCTTTAGGAGTTGGAGGGAGATTAGATATTGATACAAACTATGGCCTCAGAAAATCCTTCCTTCCACAGGTATAAATATAATAAAATACATTATATCTTACAATTTTACTCCAAATTGGATATTCATTTCATACTTGTTTGGGATCCCAAAACTGACTTTTTGAGCCTTAAAAGTCAATTGGAGCCAAAAATGTTGTTTGGATTAGTGTTTAGGCAAAATGACTTTTTGTCCAAAAACCACTTTAAAGTTGATGCAACTTTTACTAACTTTTGCCTTTTGATTTTTTTTTACTTTTCTTCAAATTTAAACCTTCTAAAATTGACTTTCTAGTATGTCATTTAAACAAATTTCTATCAAACTAATATTTTTATAAAAGTTTATTCAAATATAAATCTCATTACACTAATTGATTTTTACCTTCATCTTCAGTTTGCAAAAGTTAGTTGGGATTAAAGTCACTTTTGCAAATGTTAATCCAAACAAACCCGAAATGTTGCATTGAGTCAGACCATTTAGCGTAAGTATATACACAGGCTTTGATGTTTTTAGGCTAACCTATCTGGTCGATGTTATGTGAGTGTAATCACTAAAACCCATTTGGATTACTGATTCTGTGATGAAATTAGGGCAGAAGGAAGTATGAACCTTTAAGACAACCTAGTGCACAGCAAGTGATGATTGAGAAAATATCTCAAGGTCCCATAAATGTGTTTCTAACTGGAGTTCAAACAAATTTTGCCATCTTTCTCATGAATAATCCACGCCTAAAGAAGAATGTGGAGCATATATACATAATGGGTGGTGGTGTAAGGGCAAGAAACCCTACTGGTTGTTGCCCCAAGAATGCTTCCTCTTCTTGTGTTCCCAAACAGTGTGGTGATGCTGGCAATTTGTTCAGTGATTATAATTCAAACCCTTATGCAGAGTTCAATATTTTTGGAGACCCTTTTGCTGCTTACCAGGTCAGTCTTTAAAATAGGTCATTCCACACCTATAAAGGGTTTCTATGCTAAATGTATAAGCATGTTCTTTTCTTTATATACCAAGTTTTGCATAAGAATCTTCTAAAAGAAATGCATGAAAATGGCTCTCATTGCTCAGGTGATTCATTCTGGTATTCCTATCACTCTTGTTCCTCTTGATGCAACAAACACAATCCCAATAAGCAAACAATTCTTTGAGGCTTTTGAACAAAATCAAGACACTTTTGAGGCTCAGTACTGTTTCAAGTCATTGAAAATGACTCGTGATACCTGGTTCGATGATCAGTTCTACAAGGTAACTAGTCAATGAACTTGTGCTTGCCTATGATATTTTTTCTTGGATTCTGCAAATATATGTTCATGTTTTCTTAAACATAGAACCATATCAGGTTCAATTCTTCTTGACAATGACTAAAAATTGGCAGAGTTATTTCATGTGGGATTCTTTCACATCTGGGGTAGCAGTATCAATAATGAGTAATTCCCATAAGTATAACCACAAAGGAGAAAATGAATTTGCAGAAATGAAGTATATGAAAATCACTGTGGTAACCTCAAACAAACCATATGGTATATGTGATGGCTCCAACCCTTTCTTTGATGGCCGCCAAGTCCCCAAGTTCAAGTTACAGAAAGGTGGAGTTCATAGTGGTCATGTTCAACAAGGACTTAGAGATCCATTTTGCTTTGTCAAGAATGGCAGAGGGAGATGTAAGGTATACACACACACACTTCAATAACAACTGATTTTAGACTTTTAAATCCCAAACTTGTTTATCTTCCAACAAAGTTAATGTGTTGTATGTTCTTGTCAACTTGATGTTTTAGGATGGTTTTACAGCAGAAGTAAATGGTTCAGACTCGGTTCAGGTGCTCGTTGCTACAAGAGCAAAACCTAACAAGGATCCTAGAAGCCCTCTTGACAGAGAATTTTTCATAAGCTTCTTGGAGGTAAGGGCCAAAAATGAAAATATCAAACACTTGTGTTGAACATAGTCTCTGTGCATATTGTTCTTAATGAAATGATGTGAATATATATGACAGGTTCTAAATAGGCCACAACATGCTGGGAGATTCAACTTCACAACTCAGTTTCCTTATTACAAAGAAGTAACTTACAAGCCAGATTTTGGAAAGAAAAAGCTAGGGAAGCATGTTGTGTTTGACATGGATATGAGTGTAGGAGACTTTCTTACACTGGTTTACCTTTTAAAAGTGCCTGTCCAAGTGATGAACCTTGCTGCAATAATTGTGAGTCCAACTGGATGGGCAAATGCTGCAACTATAGATGTAGTGTATGACTTGCTTCATATGATGGGGCGTGATGATATTCCTGTGGGTCTTGGAGATATGTTTGCAACAAATGAATCAGATCCTATAGTTTCATCTGTTGGTGGCTGCAAATATGTTAAAGCAATCCCTCATGGAAGTGGTGGCTTTCTGGACTCTGACACTCTCTATGGACTCGCTCGCCTTCTTCCTCGTAGCCCCAGAAGGTACCCCTTACACCAATATTGAAATGGGAGCCCATTGATGGAGACTTGGTAGTATGAGATACTAAGTCCCACATTGAGTAACATGGGATGCCTGATGAGGTATTCAAGTGGGTTGGTCCTCCCGCCTCAATTGCAGCTAGCTTTTGGGGTCAGGTTTCTCATCCTACTTAAGTACCCATCTCTTTTCTCTTTATCTCTCCCTAAATGAACCTTTTATATCCAAACCAAAGCAACCCTTTCACTTCTTTTTTTATTATTGAAATGTGATGTTTTGTTTCATATCATATTGTGACAGGTATACAGCAGAGAATTCAGTGAAGTATGGAGCTCCAAGGAATACAGATCACCCTGAACTCAGACAACCACTAGCTATGGATGTTTGGGAGTCTGCATTGCAAAAAGTTGAGCCGGGTTCTAAGGTTACTGTGTTAGCCAATGGACCCTTGACTAATCTTGCCAAGGTTGTATCAGTTAAAAACATGAGCTCTCGAATTCAGGTTAGTTCATATGCCCTCCTCTGGTCTAGTTAGATTTGATTCTAAATATAAGATTTCAATCTATTTTGTCTTTATATTTATCATTTCCCTAACTTTTAAGTGATATATATATGATACCAGTAGAATGTTACACATGAATATTTTAGGGATATTATGTCACATTTGTTCAAATGAACCAATTCATTTCATTTCCTTAATCTATTCAATTAGTTAAGTAGCTCTTAAATTAAGGATAGGAGGTAGTATTAGAATGCTAGGAGACACATTGAGATTAACTTGAATGGTTTAAAATTCCATAACTATTTCAGGAGATATATGTGGTAGGAGGACACATGAGGAAGAAGAATGGAAGTGAGAAAGGGAATGTGTTCACAGTTCCATCAAACAAATATGCAGAAATGAACATGTTTCTTGATCCTCTAGCAGCAAAGACAGTGTTTGAGTCTGCATGTGACATCACTCTCATTCCACTCACTGTGCAACTCAGGACAACCTCATTTTTATCAATTCTAAGACAACTTCATATGACTCAAGAACAAACACCAGAGGCTGTCTTTGTCAGGCGTCTGATCTCAAGGCTCCATCTCTTGAAGCAAAGCCACCACAGATATCACCATATGGTATCACATCCCATATCCATACCGTACTTCTATATTTGTTACAAAGAGGTCAATCATTTCATTTCATATAGGGTTTTTTCCAACAGTACTCAATATTCTAAAGCAATTTTTTGTGTATTCAACACCCTAAAGTATTTTTTCAATAACAGTTAATATCCTAAAGTAATTTCTTATATATTCAGAACCTCATAGTATTTTTCTAGTGACCCCTAGTATTCTAAATTTTTTTTAAAAAAAATGTGGCAAAATTGCACAACAAAAATTACTTTAAGATTCTACATGCTACTGAAAAAATATTTTAAGGTGCTAGATGCAACTTAACCCCTTCATATACACGAACTACTTATCTCTTATGGATCAAAAGTGTGTGTTTGACTTCATTGTTGAAGACCAACAAAACCATGGTTTTGGTAATTCTTAATGTGAAACCAAACATGCTTCTCTTGACTTAAAAGTACCAAAATCATGATTCTGGTGGTTTCTAACGTTAAACTAAACATGGTTTAAATCTCCTGACTTATAGAGGCATTGTTTCTTCTAATGCATTGCAATTTGCAGGATACATTCTTAGGGGAAATTCTAGGAGCAGTGGTGTTAGCAGACATCAATTCAAATAGTCTCAACGCTAAATTTGAGGAAAAGAACATTAAAATCATAGCCAAAGGCAGAGAATCATGTGATGGGGAGACAATGGAGGATGAAAACCATGGGAAATCAGTGAAAATATTGCAACATGTTGATTCTAACACTTTGAATCATCTATACACACATAGGCTTTGTGATAAGAATCAGTACTCAGCCAAAGTTGGAAGCTTTGCAGAACAGAGAAAAAGATGGAGCCGCCCTATTTCTGGTACAGTCTGAGTAGAATCAAACAAAGAGACACAATCTTTTTCGTTGTTTCGATTTATGTCATCTTCTTTCATGGAGTTAAGGTTCATAGGATTGGTGATATTCCATAAGATAGACTAAAAAGGCTATAGCGACTTTTCTTTGTACTAGATTACTTGAAAAAAAAAATTAAAAAAATCTTGATACAGATTGATATCAATTTGGGGCCTCTTTTGTAAAAAGAAAAGGTTCACTTGGTCTTGCCAAACTTTATACAATTATCATTTGGGGTTTATTTTTCATTTTATTTATTTAGTTTTTTGGTTTTTTTTTTTGGGGGGGGGGGGGGTGTTCGTACGATCTATAGTGAGATCATAAACGATTTTTGTGTATTATGAAAGACATAAAAAAGTATTAAGAATGGTAATCGAAAAATAACAGAGTATTAAGAACGGCTGTAGGTAAAATAAAGGACTTCATTATAAAAGGATTGACTTATATATTTGAGCCTTTATTTGTTTAACATGGTTTTAGACTTTCTAACTAAGCATGTACAATAGGCACTCTCAAAGTGCATGTTTTTTCACTGATGACGTAGTTCTTGTGGCTGAATCATAAGAAGAAATTAATTTTAAACTTGAGTTATGGAGAAGAAGTTTAGAGTTGAAGGGCTTTTGCTTGAGGAGTAAGGAAATAATCTGTGATCAAAAATTTAAATGGATAAATGCTACCATCGTTATTTCTAATCAAAAGATAACTAATAAAGTAAATTGGAATTTTTTATCAAACTGCTATACATAAGATACCAGCAATGTCATATGATAATGAGTGTCAGGCTTTAAAGGAACGATAAGGATATAAGCTTGAGATAGCTGAGATGAGAATGTTGTGATAAATGTATAGTCAAAAAGAAAAGATAAAAGGGAAAGAAACAACAAAATACTAGTACCAATTTGAAATTTAGTTTTTGTTGTCTGTAAGAGTATTCATATTGACTACAAAAGTATAGCAATTAACAACTTATTTTAGTAGAAAATTTTTGAATTGAGATTTTAAAGTTCAAGTGGTATTTTCTTATCATTTTCCCAAGATAGAACTTGTGACGACCATATGCAAGGAAAAGTTGGGTACAAATATTAAAGAGACAATGATAGAAAATTATTTAAGGTAGTTTGAATACATTCAAAGAAGACCATTAAATGTACAAGTGATGAGGTAGATCAAACAATGATGTTTTAAAAAGAGACAGGGGAGATAGAAGAGGATACTTAACAAAATTATTAAGGAAGAACTCCTGGTCAACAAATTTTCTAAAGAGTTAGTTGTTCCCCCCCCCCCCCCTCTATACAAAAAAGTTTAGATGGGGGTAGATACCGGTACCCCACCAGGGTCAGGACATGCCTCTAGGCTTAGAGAGCATTTATAAAGGTACTTACAGATCGCCTACCAGCGGGCATCGAACCTCCTCCTTTTTGAGGTGAAGGTTGACATCTTAGTCAACTGTACTAATCTTCATTGGCAAAGAGAGTTTTTTTTTTTTATATTGAAAAGTTTTGGATGGGTTCGGCATCAGTCCCCCACCAAGGCCAGGGCACGGCCCCGGGCTCTATGAGCACTTACTGGGGACTTACGAGATCGTCTACTAAAGGAGTCCCAGTGACGGCAGAGGGGATCAAAATCACGACTCAAGGGCCTAGTCCTGGATCCCTTACCATCTATGCCAACTCACATTGGCAAGAGAGTTAATTGTTGATAGAATATAATGGTATATATGATCCATATAGCTAACCTCGTCGAATGATATTGGATTTTTTTTTTTTTGGACAAAGAAGCCTAAGGCCCAAAAAAGCAAAAATCAACTAAATTCATAAACCTCCACGCACAATCCCAAACTCATCATCCTCTTCACAAAAAGAAAGGGCTTGTCGGTGTTGTTTACTTAATCATATTATATATTATGTATTCTTAAATTATATATCAGTTTATAAGTTAGACAGACTAAGTTGCAGAAAAATGATAAATATAAATAATTTGAATTAATTTAATTAAATTTTTTAATTTCTCTGAAAAAAATCAACTTTATCTTATATTTATAAACAGGGGAAGTACCATTTGTTTAGTTGATGAAAATTTGTCAACTACTTTATCTTCCCTTCCCCTTTCCCCAAATAAATTCTCGAACTTAGGCCACTAATATTGAAGGGGGAAAATATTCTGATCTATGGCCTGTAAATTGTTATGATTTTTAAATTCATTCTTTAAGTTTTAAATATTTATATATTGTTCTTTCATGTTATTAATATCAATATAATACCAGTATAAAAAAATAAGATTTATAGCAATCCGCATTATTTATTAATATTGAACTGTACATCAAAAATCAAAAGCCAGCTTGGGATTTGATTTGCCTCCATTATTGAGTCCATCATGTTCTCAGTTTAACGATACACTCTGTCACTGTGCATGAAGGGGTTGGCATGTCTTATTCTGTTCTGTATCTCCACAACCAAGCAATGATTTTTCTTTTTGTAATTCCTTTTTTTATTTTAAAAAATCATAATAAGATATAAGTACTATTTATAGTTTATAGACAGTGCCATTATTTTAAATTATGTATAATATAAAACATATATTCGAATTTTTTTAGGAAAAATTAATGAGTCTCGTACTTGGTACTACCTCTGATCCTAATTATAAGAGCTAGTTGATTTTCTTTGGAGAGATTAAGGAAGTTAAATAAGTTACTTAATCATTTTATATGTGGTGTATTCTTAAATTATATATTAGTTTATTAGTTAAATTAATTAGTTTGAAGAAAAAATAAAAATAAAAATATTCTAAAGTGATTTAATTAGTTCCTTAATCTCTCCAAAAGAGTCAACTAGCTCTTATAATTAGGATCAGATGGAGTATAAAATATGACAAATGAATCATAAATCACTGTATTGGGGAACAAAAGAATATTTCTTATAATTGTATTTATTTAAATTTCTTTGGGATTTGCTCCATTAAGAATCAAACAAAAATCGAATCTCTGAAGATTTTCTCTTAATTTTTAATTAATGCCATTTCTTATCTTGAAAGCTTGTTATTGGATCCAAATCTATTTACCAAATTCATTGGCAGCTCTGTATCTTTTCTTCTCCCTAGAAAGTCAACTGTGTATCAAACAAAATACTCTAAATTTTTAATTGGAAAAATAAAGTCACTTGATTCTTCTATCTTTTGTTCCTTTTTTGGGGATAAATTGAACGGTGAACTTAATTTACTAAAATAAATAAGTTAATTAAATTAATTATAAATAACCGCAACAATTATGTAAATATATATAGGATTGGAAAGTCACCAACTAAGGGAGGAGATCCTCTCGTTATTTTAATTTCTCATAATCCTTTATAAGCGCATATGAACCATTGATTGGGAAGAGGATGTAATTTGGACCATCGATGGGGAAAAGAAGAAAAAAGTCAAAGGAGTGATAACTTAATGACATAACTTATTTTTTACTTTTTAGATTTAATTGAAAGAACATGATTTAGAGATTATGAGAGATGCTAAGAAAATAGTAATGAAAGAAACTACACTCCTCCAACTAATCCTTGTGATTGATATAAATTTTATTCATCATAGCTAAAAAAAAACTTACCTTTCTATGTATCCACACTTCAAATTGGCTAAAAAACTTACCTTTCTAAATATCCACACTTCAAATTAGTGGAGACTCATCTAAAATAAAGTTTAATATTTCTACTTTTACTGCAGGATTTTTTTTTTAAAATTTTTGTCATACTCACATAAAAGTAAGTGAATTCCATTATAAAGAGAGGAGAAAAGTAAAATATTAGTGGGACCCACCCATTTCTACGATAAAATCAAAAACAGAAAACCTTTAAATAATCCATCATCAATTAGTGGTTTTATATGTATCGTTTTATCTTCTTTTTTTTTTTTTTTGGGGGGGGGGGGGGGGGGAATTGTGTGACAGTCAATCTCATTTGTGAAATAAACCTACTTGAATGCAAGTAACAACAGGAGTTCACAAATCAAAACCTACATTCACCATAAGACCACCATCTACATTCATTCATAACAACAATCACACAAAGAACAACAAAATAAAAACCTAAGACACAATCTTCCACCAAAAGGAGAAAACTGATCATAAAAACACTCTCACAAGCTTCTCCTACAAATCCAAATCCATAAGTCATCTCAGAAACTCAGTTCCACCATAGGGATTGACCCCCCAGCTCCAATAATCTGATGCTCAAGCTGCACCATAATAATATATATAAATATTATAACCTAGAAATCCAAAACATACTACAATCTTTTTCTTTTTCTTTATTTTTCTGCTTAAAGTTTCTCTCAAGATTTAAGTAATTACCCTGAACAGAGTCTCCAGCTTGTTCTTCACAATGAAATATTCTTGCTTTACTTGTTGCAGACATCTAGTGCACCTGCAATCACAACATTTTTCTATGATCAGAATGAAACTCCCAGAATTCAAATCAGTGAAACCTTAAACTCAATCCAAAATTGCCGTACATAACATAATTTCACCCAAAGTTTCGTCTTTTGGGTACTAAATACTTCCTCCAATCCATATTGTGAGTCACTTCTAACTGTCTCATCAAGAGATTTACTCATTAACGTGTTTGAAAATGAAACACTTTCAACTTTGCTCATATTTAAAAAAAACATATTTTTCTTATAAATTGTTATAGGAGTAATATTTGGAAAAGAACAAAACTTAAAATCAATATAGTTATATCAATTAGGTCAAATTCATTGGTGAATTTACCAGTATACATACGCATATTAACATCTAACAACAGAAAAATAACAAGTGTGATCAAAAAATTTGACCTAATAGATACAAACAACTTGACATAAGTTAGTCCTGCTGGGAAAAAATAAATAAATAAATAAATAAAAACCCACCAAGTGACTTATACTAGGAAACAATAATTTCTCATAAAAGAGGCCTTATATTTGGGACAAAAGGAGAAGCCTATGAAGTAGCAAATGCATAACCACTGTTTTGAGGCAGAAACTACTTACGAGTTTACGTTCTGTTCTTCACAGTAGCCTCGGAAAGCAATGCAGGCATTTTTAACCCTTTGTGCACCAATGCTGTTGAACCAGGGACACAAATTTATCTCTCAAGCAGATCAAATACAAATCCATAACATGAAAAGGAATCAACTTTATCTGGAAAAAGAATCAACTTTGTTACTATGTTGATCTGTCTCTCTAGTTGACTTGACAGCATGATTGAAAAAAGATCCCACTAGCCAATGAGAACATAATTTAGGAGGCTTGGAAGAACTTTGCTGGTTTTTATGGTTGAAAAAATCTTAACTACGTTACCAGAATAAACGACCATATTGTCTGATGAAATTGTTACCTTGAACTGCTACCCTTGAACTGATGGACATGAGCATCAACTTTCTTGAAGTCAATAATTTTCTGCTCTCTGTAGGGAAAAAAAACAAAACAAAACAAAACAAAACCATGACCCCAAGGTCATCACAACCCCAATTAAATCTCCAACAGATAGAGAGGTGAAAAAACTGGGATGGCATATACTCACAGAGCAAAGGTGAGATCTTTAAGAATCCTTTCAGAATCTTCAAAGAAGAGAGAAACCACTTCAGCCACAAAAGATGGGTTACTCTCATCTTGTAGTTGTTGAAGCTGTAAGAACTGACTGTCCAAATATCCCTTTTTTCCTCACCAGAGAAACCACAAATCAACACAAACACAAGACAAAACAACAAAGGAAAAACAAACCCGAATAAATAGATCTAAGTAAACGACCATCTTGTAGTAGTGGCAGTGTACAGACAAGAAATGATTCAAAAGCCAGAAATGTAAAATCAGAGGAGCCGTATTAATTTGATGTTTGTCCTACCTCTATGAACAAGGATTTGGTGTATTCCACCAACTGTCTCTGCATCTGACCCACATCCATGATCTGTGTGTCCCCTTTGATTCTTAGTGAGAGAGAGAGAAGGAAGGAGAGAGAGCCACTTGTGTACTAGAAAGAGTGAATGTTGGGGTTCAAGGTCAGATCTTTAGAAGGAATTATTGGTGAATGAGTGAATGAATAAGAGAGATTTGTGTAATTTGGTGGGTGAATGAAGCGAAATGAAAAGGTCTTTATGGGGATAGCAGCTGGCAGTGGCAGTGCCGCCCCGTTAGTGGGGGCAGAGCTCTCTCTCTCTCTCTCTCTGGGGATTTGTGCACTGCTCGGCTTTTGAATTTGGTTCAGGGTCAATAACCAAAGACCCCATTATTGGATTTGGACCCTCGAAGATTGAAATTGGAAAGTTTGTTAATTGTGTAAGAAGGATTTGCATACAAACAAAACATAATTCAGACATAAATCAAATTCTTTTCCGTAATTTTACCAACGAGTTAGAGACAAAAGGAATATATTTTGGGAAAATCTCTACTAAACAACTTTACAAATCCTAAAAAATAAAAAAAGTCTTTAAAATATTTATAATTCTAAAGAAGTGTTAGTACCTAATTAAAAATAAATAAATAAAATAAATGGCATAAATATCCTCATTAAATCTCATTTTTATTTTAATTTGTCTTCTCTCTCTTTCTTCTTCTTCAGGTTTCATGCCTAGAAGGTCTAATAACAACAGCTCAACCTCCTCCAACAACAGCGATGACGGCCTCAACCTCCTCTAGCAACGATGAAAGGCAATGTCAAACTTCTCTAGCAACAAAGAAGTAGAGGGGGCATAAAGATTTCAGTGGAGGTAGTATCCTCAGTTCCAAAATTTTTAAATTTCCCTAGAGGTCTTCCCATACTCCTAAGCTTGATACAATCCTTAAGGAAGATTTGGATTTTCAAGAAGACGATTCTTTCTATTTATGATCTCACAAGTTGCAAATTTTTGCAAATTTTCACAAGATCTGATAGAGATTTCATAAGTTTATATGAGGTTTTTATAAGTTCTCAAAAGAATTTCACAAATTACAAATCAAAATTCACAATATTTGATGAGGTTTCACAAGTTCTGATAAAGGTTTCGCAAATTTAAATAATGTTTTCACAAGTTCTTAAAAGAATTTCACAATTTCCTTAAAAAATTTCACTAGTTGCAAATCAAAATTTACAATATTTGATATGGGTTTTCACATATTCTAATAAAGGTTTCACAAATTCGGATAAAGTTTTCACAAATTCCTTAAAGAATTTCACAGGTTTTTACAAGTTCTGATAGAGGTTTCACAATTTCTAGAACGAATTTCATAATTTCATATCAGGTTTTCACAACTTGCAAATCAAATTCAATTCTAATAAGGGTTTCACAAACTGTGATAGATGGTTCATAAATTTGGATAAGGTTTTCACAATTTCTCAAAAAAATTTCACAACTTGCAAATCAAAATTCAATTATGAAAAAGGTTTTTTGACTTTGGATAAGGACTTCACAAATTCATATACAATTTCACAAGCCTACGGAAGAGTTTATCCAACCACAAAAGGGAAAGTGAAGTGGAATCCATATACAGTGCATAGAAATCCTGCATCGTAACATCCTAAGAAGTTAAAAGGTACGGAGGTGGACGAGGTCGAATGAACATGGTGGGTTTCAACGATCCCACCAAGTTCTTGTTGGCCCCTACATATTTTTTTTTTTAAAAAAAGAAAAATACTACACATGGCCCCAACTCGTCAATAGCGAGGATATTCTATCCAAATTGGGTGAGAACCCCGATTTAATGATCCCGCAGATATTAGAATATTGCTAGCCACATATGAACCAGAATGATCCTTTCTAGCTTCATACATGGTAATCCTTGGGTGCCAGTGCCATGCCCAACCAAATACCAAATCGTGGGTGATGTTCACTCTAGCGTTGTCTTCCAGGAGGAATATTTTCTCGAAATCGACGTGACAGTTGAGTAGGTCGTCGGAGCCATTCCTACCGGAACGGGCAGCAACCCATTTGAGTGATGTCTAGGAGTCTTCAAAGGCAACAGGAACATGGTGTTCATAGGGGCGGACCCAGGAATTTTAGTGATGGGGGGCGAAAATAAAAATTACTATATCATAAATAAAAAAACTTGACATACAGTACAGATTTAATGTACAAAAAATTAAAAGAAAGAAATTAGGATTATTTCACTTTACTCTTGCCCATCTATAATTGAATCTATGTTAAAACTCAAGATAATTTCTTCTTCAATGTATGTAATAAAAAAATCAAGAAATTGGTCTTCCATTTTATTTCGAAACATGTTTTTGATTATCTTCATAGCAAGAAAGATCTTTTAGTAGTTATTGTAGAAACTAGAAGAGTAAGTACAAATTTAATCACTCTTTCAATAAAAAGGTAAATGATGAACTTTCTAGTTCTTATTAAAGCTTAACATAATTCAGATGATGAATTTATGAAATCTGTATTTTTTGACAAACAAAAGATATAAACATCAGTCCCAATATAAGCCTCAGTGGAGAGATCTCGGAAGATGTTTATACTTAAGACATAGGCCCCACCTCTTTTTTTTTTTTTTTTTGTAAATTACAGGCAAGCTAAAAAGCTTGGAATGATGAGGAAAGGACTGAATCATGAAGACCAGTCCTTAATACATCAAACTAGCAAAATAAACTAAGCAAACTCAGCAAAGTAGACCAAGCAAAACAGGTTATCTGGTCTCTAAAATACAAGTCCAGGCAACCCCCTGGAACGAGTGGGACAAGTATCATGTCAGCATCAGTAGGAGCATCATGGCCTTGTTTGTGTAACATCCTGAATTTTGAATCTAATATCTTGAACATAAACCTATTTTGGGAAGACTAGTAGGCTCTATTTTTGGAAAGTGATAAATTTGAAATCCGTATTTTGTGGGCCCCGTGAATAGTATTTACTATTCACGTATACGTTTTTACTATTTACAAATACGTATTTAAAAAAAAATATATATATATATATGTTATTCGCAAATACGTATTTAATACTTGAAATTTGTGAAATATGAATAGTGTTCACTATTCACAAATACGTATTTACTATTTAAAAATACGGTATTTACTATTCCTAAATACGTATTTACTATTCATGCGGGACCCACGGCCAAAATAATTCTCTGCAAACTTCCCGTGAGCGACAACCTTTCTCGTGAGTTTTGAAAAAAATTCACGCGGGACCCACGTAATAATATTTTACTATTTAATTTATAATATTATATTATTAAAAATTTTTAAAACTTTCACGAGGGCGGCTGAGAGTAGTCACGGGAGGGTTTCTTTTTAATTTTTGGAAAAATTACGTAAAATGACCCAGAGACGAAAATTACACTTAAAGACCCATTTTCCAACTATAAATAGACCTTCCATTTCATTTCATTCTTCACAACTTCTAAGAGCCTTAGAGAGAGGTAGAGAGAGAGAGAGAGTAGAGAGATATTTGCTTGAGAGTTATAATAGCTGGTTGGTGATTCGGGTATTAGCAAGTAACAGGTAACTCTGAATATTCTTCCTTATACTTGTGAATTATGTATGATTATTAATTGGTTTGTTTACTATTTTGGCAAGAATATTTAGAAAATATTTATGGTTTTAAGATCTGGTGTGGGAACTTTGATTTGCAAATCTGCAGAGGTACTATTTATACGTACGTTACTATTCACGTATACCGTATTTACTATTCACATTTACTATTCACGTATACCGTATTTACTATTCATTTTACTATTCACATATACCGTATTTACTATTCATTTTTACTATTCACATTTACTATTCACGTATACCGTATTTACTATTCATTTTACTATTCACGTATACCGTATTTACTATTCATTTTACTATTCACGTATACTGTATTTACTATTCATAATACTATTCACGTATACATACCGTATTTACTATTCACGTATACATACCGTATGTACTCTTCATTTTTACTATTCATGTATATATACCGTGTTTTACTATTCACATATACACATAGTATTTTACTATTCACAGATACGCATAGTATTTACTATTCATAAATACGCATATTGATGTATAAAACTTTATGGTATAATAATGCATTATTTTGAGTGAACATATTCATCATGGCGGTTGTATTATGATGGGTGGAGTAAGGAGGGATTTGAATGATAAGAATGATTTATGCCACCACTCGGTGCACAGTGGATGGTACTTGTTTCAGGGCCCCATCTTCCATGTTTTCCTCTGGCCGGGATTTCATTGGAGTTGTGGGACATGTGACACCTCCTTAGTTGTTATTTTAAAGGAGGGGAGCCATAGTCCAGATTTAAGCTCTATACCTTTGGCCGGGTGTATCTTAAGTTTTGGTGAGCTTGGAACAATTCAGTCAAATGAATGAGTTTCTATTGGACTATGTGTTAGCCTATGGCTCCAGTCAGCGGATACGGATGGAGGTGGTATAAGGGAGGCTGCATACTGCATAATGCATTTCTGAACAGTTCAAGAATTTGATATAATGATGAATAATCTGTAAAGACATGAGAAGAGAACTTTTGAGATATATATGTTTTATTACCTTCTATATTGATGACTATTAGTATAAATTATTTTGTATGAGAAATTATGGAATCTACATATATATTTGAAATCAGCCCATATCTTTTTGTCATATATTATTTGCTCGTGTACGGTAGAAATATTCAGTAGTTACTGAGACGTGGAATCTCATCCCATATTAACATTTTTCAGGTGAATATCCTAGTAGAGAACAAGGGAAGGCACCTATGGAGTGAGCTATGAAGGCTCTTTTGTACTCCTATAGTTTATGATATGTTATTTTATTTGCCATGAACCTAAGACTTCCGCTTTGTATTGAACTCTGAAATAATTTTTCTGAAATTTATTTTGATTAAGGGTTAAACTTTATTTGAAACGGTAATGTAATCTAATGATTTGGATATTGTTAAACCTTTTGGAGGTATTTTTAATATTTTGACCGAGTTTTTGGGTATTAAAATTGTGGCGTTACATTTTTGGTATCAGAGCTAAAGGTTCCATGGCAATTTTGTTTATTTTCTAAAGTGATTTCTTAAAATTTTTTTTAAAAAGTTCGTGGCAAATTAAATATCATAACATGAGCACTTCCCTTTGTTAGATTTAGAATTTATTTAGCTATTTTATTTGTTTAGTGTCCTTATAGTATTAATCATAGGAGGAGATAATGGCAAGAACTCGAAGAACTAATTCAACCCCTGCTCCATCCCAAAGAGGTCTCCCTCCGCATCAAGATGGTCCCCATCCTCAGGATAACAATGCCCTTTTGGCAGAATTACGAGACGTCATCTTGGAGATGAGGGAGAAAGTGAATAGACACGAGGATGAATTAGCAAAAGGAAGAGGCCAAGGTGGTAAGGAAGGAAAGGAGAAGGCTCTGGAAGTCACACCTTCTGACCATCAATCTAGGGGAGGAAGTTATTCTCGTACTGAAGATGGAGGTAGTAGCGGTTCTCATTCTCAGTATCATCCCTTACCTATTACTGAGGTTTGGGAAAAATTTCGGAAGTTTACTCCACCGATGTTCGAGGGGAAGCTAGATCCGATTGCAGCACTGGAGTGGCTGAAGCGTGTAGAAAAGATTTTCAGAGTTATCGAGATTAGCTCACAACAAAAGGTGATGGTTGCTGAACAATTGTTGCAGAAAGCAGCTGAAGAATGGTGGGAAAGCACCAAAACAAAAGGAAATGCTGAGATGACGTGGGAAGAGTTTAAGGAAAAGTTCGAAAATTATTACTTTTCCCCTTCAATCAGAATAGAGAAAGAAACTGAATTCCTCACATTCAGGCAAGGGGAATTACATGAAGACGAATTTATTACTCGCTTTTTAGAGTTGTCTAAATTCTGCGGATATTCACAGAACAACTCTAAATGGTTGAGTGCTCGATTGGTTGAAAAAGCTAGACCAGACCTAAAAACAGCTCTATCACCGTTCCTTGATGAAACAAGGGATTTTGAAGAAATATGCGACAAACTGCGCACGATAGCAAGGAACAAACGAGAAGAGGAAGCTGAGAAGATGAAGGGTTTTCAGGCCAGATCTACACACCTCATGAGACCAACGGGAGGAGTTACTAAGAAGCAGAGTCACAACTTCAGTAATGTGAATACGCGGTTTAGCCAACCATCCAGAAATCACTTTGGTGGACCATCGAGGAGTTATTTTACTGGACCCCAAAGAAGTCATTTCAGCAGACAACCGAGGAGTCAATTCAAAGGACCTCAAAGGAGTCACTTCAGTGGAGGTCAGAGTTCATATAGGGGATCCACAGCTCCTGTTGCAAGCACCGCTAACAATCAGATGTGTGCCAAGTGTGGAAGAATACACCAAGGACCATGTGTGACGTGTTTCAACTGTGGAAAGCCAGGACACATTTCCAGATTTTGTGAGGAGGAGCCTCGAGGGGCCAAGGATGCTAGAACTGCAGTGCCAGGGAAAGTGTTTGCACTATCACATCAGGAGGCAAGTGCTTCACCAAATCTGATTAAAGGTATCCTCAAACTCCAAGGTCTTGAAGTAGAAGCCTTATTTGATTCTGGTGCCACACACTCTTTTATATCATACGACTGTGTGCCTCGATTGAATTTAAGAGTGAGTGAATTGCCTTATTATATGATTATTTCTACACCGGCGGGAGCTTCAGTAAAAACTTCTAGGGCTTGCTTAAATTGTACGATTGAGATTGATAATAGGATCTCAAATATAGACCTTGTTTGTTTACCCACGAAGGGTATCGATGTAATAATAGGAATGGATTGGTTGTCAGCTAATGACATCATCCTTGACTGCAAGAGGAAGACTATCTCTCTTGCGGATGACTCTATGAGTCATAGTAGACCACAATTATTGTCTATAGTACAAGATGAAAAGCCTGTTCATCATGGTTGTCTTGCGTACATGGTGTTTTTCTCCATTCAAGAAGAAGTAGAGGAAGGGATAGAAAATATCGAAGTGGTAAACGAGTTTCCGGAGGTATTCCCGAAAGAAATGACAGGTTTACCCCCAGAGAGAGAAGTAGAATTTTCTATTGATCTCGTACCTGGAACGGAACCTATATCTAAAGCTCCTTACCGAATGTCTCCATCGGAACTAGCAGAATTGAAGAGGCAGATCGAGGAATTGTTAGAAAAGGGTTTTATCAGACCCAGTGTATCTCCTTGGGGATCGCCCGTACTCTTTGTGAAGAAGAAAGATGGGAGCCTGAGACTATGCATTGACTATCGCCAGTTGAATAAAGTGACTATAAAGAATAAATATCCTTTACCCAGGATCGACGATCTACTTGATCAGTTGAAGGGAGCATCCATATTCTCCAAGATCGACCTCAGATCAGGTTATCACCAACTGAGAGTCAAAGCTGAAGATGTCCCAAAAACTGCTTTCAGAACTAGATATGGCCATTATGAATTTCTTGTTATGCCATTTGGGCTAACAAATGCTCCAGCAGTATTCATGGATTACATGAATAGAATTTTCCGACCATATCTAGATAAATTTGTAGTGGTTTTCATTGACGACATCCTTATCTACTCTAAGGATGAAGAAGAACATAAAGAGCACCTTAGAATCGTGCTACAAGTGTTGAAGGAGCACAAGCTCTATGCGAAACTGTCTAAGTGCGAATTTTGGTTGAAGGAAGTAAAATTCCTAGGCCATGTCGTATCGGCTGAAGGTGTTGCAGTGGACCATACTAAAGTTGAAGCAGTTCTCCAATGGGAACGACCAAAGTCCGTGACTGAGATCAGGAGTTTTCTAGGTCTAGCTGGCTATTATAGGAGATTTATCAAGGGCTTTTCACAGATAGCTATGCCCTTGACAAAGTTAACTAGGAAGGGTCAACCATATGTATGGGACGAAAAGTGTGAAGCAGCTTTTCAAAATTTGAAGACTAAGTTGACTACGGCACCAGTACTTATAATTCCAGATCCTGCTCAGACCTTTACTTTGTACACAGATGCTTCCAAGAAAGGTCTTGGGTGTGTATTAATGCAAAATGGTAGGGTAGTAGCTTATGCTTCTCGACAGTTAAGGCCACATGAAGGGAATTATCCTACTCACGACTTAGAACTGGCAGCAGTAGTGTTCGCTCTGAAGATTTGGAGGCATCACCTCTACGGTTCAAAGTTCGAAGTTTATAGTGACCACAAAAGTCTGAAGTACCTGTTCGACCAAAAGGAGCTCAACATGCGACAGAGGAGATGGATGGAGTTTATCAAGGACTACGACTTCGAATTGAAGTATCATCCAGGAAAAGCGAACGTTGTAGCAGATGCCTTAAGTAGAAAGACAATCCATGTAGCCCAGATGATGATCAGAGAACATAAATTGCTCGAGGAGATACCAAGTACATCTATTGATGTAATGTCAGGTTTGGTCGCTACCATGGAAGCATTAACTATTGAAAGCACAATTTGGAAAGAGATTAAATTCGCTCAGCTCGAAGATGAGTATCTATTAAACGTGAGGGAAGATATTGAAGAAGGAAAAGAATCGAAATTTGGGATCGATAGAGATGGGATATTAAGGTATAAAGGAAAAGTGTGCATACCTAATGATGGAGAAATAAAAAGGCTCATACTAGAGGAGGCTCATCGGAGTAAATACACTATCCATCCTGGAACAACCAAGATGTATCATGATCTTAAGCAGAATTGGTGGTGGCGAGGCATGAAGAAAGATGTGACTGACTTTGTCACTTGTTGTTTGACTTGTCAGAAAGTCAAGATCGAACATCGGAAACCTCCTGGATTATTAAAGAATTTGGATATCCCAGAGTGGAAATGGGACAGCATCTCTATGGATTTCATCATGGGGCTTCCTCTAACGACATCCGGACATAATGCCATTTGGGTAATTGTCGATAGGTTAACTAAGTCAGCTCATTTTCTAGCAATTGCAGCAGAATACTCATTGGAGAGACTAGCAAAGATCTACATGAAGGAGATTGTCAGATTGCATGGGATACCGAATAGCATCGTATCTGATCGTGATCCACGATTCACTTCACGATTTTGGAAAGCATTGCAGAATGCTATGGGAACTCGGATGAGTTATAGTACCGCTTATCATCCTCAAACTGACGGGCAGACTGAGAGGACTATTCAAACTCTGGAAGACATGTTGCGGGCTTGTGCAATCGAACTAAAAGGAAGTTGGGACGATCATCTTCATCTTGCGGAGTTTGCATATAACAATAGTTATCACTCCAGCATTGAGATGGCACCTTATGAGGCTTTGTATGGAAGAAAATGTAGATCTCCTATTTGCTGGACGGAATTGAATGAGCGAATTTTAATAGGTCCAGAACTTGTGGACGAGACGACTCAAAAGATTAAGGTGATTCAACAGAAACTTCTCACTGCTCAGAGTCGACAGAAGAGTTATGCTGACAAGAGAAGACGACCGTTGGAGTTCATGGTGGGCGAACATGTATTCTTAAGAGTCACACCAATGACTGGCATTGGTAGAGCAATACGAGCAAAGAAGCTTTCACCTCGTTTTATGGGTCCTTATGAGATTTTGGAGAAAGTTGGACCGGTAGCTTACAGAATTGCATTACCTCCACAGCTTGCGAACCTTCATGATGTCTTTCATGTATCGCAACTGAAGAAATACCAACCGGATCCTTCCCACATTATAGAAGTAGAAGAGGTAGAACTCAAGGATAACATGACGTATAAAGCTGAGCCGGAGCGGATTGTTGATGCAAGGGACAAGAAATTAAGAAACAAGACCATTAGACTTGTAAAGGTCGAGTGGAAAGGAATGGCTCCCGGAGATGCTACTTGGGAAACGGAGGAGAGCATGCGTCAAACCTATCCTCATTTATTTATATAGGTTAGAATTCTTATTATAGCGAAATTTTGAGGACAAAATTTTCTTTTAGGAGGGGAGAAATGTAACATCCTGAATTTTGAATCTAATATCTTGAACATAAACCTATTTTGGGAAGACTAGTAGGCTCTATTTTTGGAAAGTGATAAATTTGAAATCCGTATTTTGTGGGCCCCGTGAATAGTATTTACTATTCACGTATACGTTTTTACTATTTACAAATACGTATTTAAAAAAAAATATATATATATATATGTTATTCGCAAATACGTATTTAATACTTGAAATTTGTGAAATATGAATAGTGTTCACTATTCACAAATACGTATTTACTATTTAAAAATACGGTATTTACTATTCCTAAATACGTATTTACTATTCATGCGGGACCCACGGCCAAAATAATTCTCTGCAAACTTCCCGTGAGCGACAACCTTTCTCGTGAGTTTTGAAAAAAATTCACGCGGGACCCACGTAATAATATTTTACTATTTAATTTATAATATTATATTATTAAAAATTTTTAAAACTTTCACGAGGGCGGCTGAGAGTAGTCACGGGAGGGTTTCTTTTTAATTTTTGGAAAAATTACGTAAAATGACCCAGAGACGAAAATTACACTTAAAGACCCATTTTCCAACTATAAATAGACCTTCCATTTCATTTCATTCTTCACAACTTCTAAGAGCCTTAGAGAGAGGTAGAGAGAGAGAGAGAGTAGAGAGATATTTGCTTGAGAGTTATAATAGCTGGTTGGTGATTCGGGTATTAGCAAGTAACAGGTAACTCTGAATATTCTTCCTTATACTTGTGAATTATGTATGATTATTAATTGGTTTGTTTACTATTTTGGCAAGAATATTTAGAAAATATTTATGGTTTTAAGATCTGGTGTGGGAACTTTGATTTGCAAATCTGCAGAGGTACTATTTATACGTACGTTACTATTCACGTATACCGTATTTACTATTCACATTTACTATTCACGTATACCGTATTTACTATTCATTTTACTATTCACATATACCGTATTTACTATTCATTTTTACTATTCACATTTACTATTCACGTATACCGTATTTACTATTCATTTTACTATTCACGTATACCGTATTTACTATTCATTTTACTATTCACGTATACTGTATTTACTATTCATAATACTATTCACGTATACATACCGTATTTACTATTCACGTATACATACCGTATGTACTCTTCATTTTTACTATTCATGTATATATACCGTGTTTTACTATTCACATATACACATAGTATTTTACTATTCACAGATACGCATAGTATTTACTATTCATAAATACGCATATTGATGTATAAAACTTTATGGTATAATAATGCATTATTTTGAGTGAACATATTCATCATGGCGGTTGTATTATGATGGGTGGAGTAAGGAGGGATTTGAATGATAAGAATGATTTATGCCACCACTCGGTGCACAGTGGATGGTACTTGTTTCAGGGCCCCATCTTCCATGTTTTCCTCTGGCCGGGATTTCATTGGAGTTGTGGGACATGTGACACCTCCTTAGTTGTTATTTTAAAGGAGGGGAGCCATAGTCCAGATTTAAGCTCTATACCTTTGGCCGGGTGTATCTTAAGTTTTGGTGAGCTTGGAACAATTCAGTCAAATGAATGAGTTTCTATTGGACTATGTGTTAGCCTATGGCTCCAGTCAGCGGATACGGATGGAGGTGGTATAAGGGAGGCTGCATACTGCATAATGCATTTCTGAACAGTTCAAGAATTTGATATAATGATGAATAATCTGTAAAGACATGAGAAGAGAACTTTTGAGATATATATGTTTTATTACCTTCTATATTGATGACTATTAGTATAAATTATTTTGTATGAGAAATTATGGAATCTACATATATATTTGAAATCAGCCCATATCTTTTTGTCATATATTATTTGCTCGTGTACGGTAGAAATATTCAGTAGTTACTGATGTAACGCCTCATTTTCAATACCAAAATCTTGGCCAAAATAATAGTAACACCTCCAAATATAGGATATTCAACACTCAAACACATATTTACAATATGGCCAAAGGTAGAAATCCATTTATACAGGGCCAAAATAAATCCAATAAATAAGAGTTATTTTAAAATGCGGAAGTCTTTTAGGTTCATGGCAAATAAAATAACACAACATAAACTAAAGGAGTACAGAAGAGCCTACAAAGCTCACTCCATGGGTGCATTCCCTTGATCTCTACTAAGTTATTCACCTGAAAAATGTTAATATGGGGTGAGATTACACATCTCAGTAACTACTAAATATTTCTACCGTACACGAGCAAATAATATATGACAAAAAGATATGAGCTGATTTCAAATATATATATAGATTCCATAATTTATCATACAAAATAATTTATACTAATAGTCATCAATATAGAAGGTATTAAAACATATATATCTCAAAAGTTCTCATCTCATGTCTTTACAGAATATTCATCATCATATCAAATTCTTGAACTGTTCAGAAATGCACTATGCAGTATGCAGCCTCCCTTATATCACCACCTCCCTTATACCGCAGACTGGAGCCATAGGCTAACACATAGTCCAATAGTAACTTATTCATTTGACTGAATTGTTCCAAGCTCACCAAAACTTAAGATACACCCGGCCAAAGGTATATAGCTTAAATCTGGACTATGGCTCCCCTCCTTTAAAATAACTAAGGAGGTGTCACATGTCCCACAACTCCAATGAAATCCCGGCCAGAGGAAAACATGGAAGATGGGGCCCTGAAACAAGTACCATCCACTGTGCACCGAGTGGTGGCATAAATCATTCTTATCATTCAAATCCCTCCTTACTCCACCCATCATAATACAACCGCCATGATGAATATGTTCACTCAAAATAATGCATTATTATACCATAAAGTTTTATACATCAATATGCGTATTTATGAATAGTGAATACTATGCGTATATGTGAATAGTAAAATACGATATATATACATGAATAGTAAAAATGAAGAGTACATACGGTATGTATACGTGAATAGTAAATACGGTATGTATACGTGAATAGTATTATGAATAGTAAATACGGTATACGTGAATAGTAAAATGAATAGTAAATACGGTATACGTGAATAGTAAAATGAATAGTAAATACGGTGTGAATAGTAAATATGGTATACGTGAATAGTAAATACAGTATACGTGAATAGTAACATGAATAGTAAAAATGAATAGTAAATACGGTATACGTGAATAGTAACGTACGTATAAATAGTACCTCTGCAGATTTGCAAATCAAAGTTCCCACACCAGATCTTAAAACCATAAATATTTTCTAAATATTCTTGCCAAAATAGTAAACAAACAAATTTATAATCATACATAATTCACAAGTATAAGGAAGAATATTCAGAGTTACCTGTTACTTGCTAATACCCGAATCACCAACCAGCTATTATAACTCTTAAGCAAATATCTCTCTACTCTCTCTCTCTCTCTCTACCTCTCTCTATGGCTCTTAGAAGTTGTGAAGAATGAAATGAAATGGAAGGTCTATTTATAGTTGGAAAATGGGTCTTTAAGTGTAATTTTTGTCTCTGGGTCGTTTTACGTAATTTTAACAAAAATATAAAAAGAAGAACCCGTGACATTCCAGCCGCCTCGTGAACAATTTTAAAAAATTTTAATAATATTTTAATATTTTAAATAATATAATATTATAAATCAAATAGTAAATTACTATTACGTGGGTCCCGCGTGAAATATTTTCAAAACTCACGAGAGTTTCTGTCGGGAGGAAGAATTATTTTGGTCGTGGGTCCCACATGAATAGTAAATACGTATTTAGGAATAGTAAATACCGTATTTTTGAATAGTAAATACGTATTTGTGAATAGTGAATACTATTCATATTTCACAAATTTCAAGTATTAAATACGTATTTGCGAATAACATATATATATATATATATTTTTAAATACGTATTTGTAAATAGTAAAAACGTATACGTGAATAGTAAATACTATTCACGGGGCCCACAAAATACTGATTTCAAATTTATCACTTTCCAAAAATAGAGCCTACTAGTCTTCCCAAAATAGGTTTATGTTCAAGATATTAGATTCAAAATTCAGGATGTTACATTTCTCCCCTCCTAAAAGAAAATTTTGTCCTCAAAATTTCGCTATAATAAGAATTCTAACCTATTTAAATAAATGAGGATAGGTTTGTCGCATGCTCTCTTCCGTTTCCCAAGTAGCATCTCCGGGAGCCATTCCTTTACACACAACCTTTACAAGCTAATAGCCTTGTTCCTCAATTGCTTATCCCCCGCATCAACAATCCGCTCCGACTCAGCTTTATATATCATATTATCCCTAAGTCCTATCTCTTTCCCAAACATGCTCACCAAGCACACAACACAATTTTCGTTCATCCTGTACCCAAAGTAATATTCAGACACAGGATCCACTAGTTCCTTATTTGAGCGCTTGGTTACACTGGCCTCACAGGCCAGTTCATTCTTCCTTTCTGCTTATTTCATTGTATTACCACGACACTGGATATTCAGATCTTACAGCTTAAGAAGTTACCCTCAGGCCATAATAACCACAACATGATATAATCTGATTATTCTGCCAACCTTAAGATAAACTTTAGACATACAGGTCTAATGTTACCATGATAGGCAACAAACACAATACTGGGCACATAAGTCTTATAGCCTAGAGATACCACCATATGCAAACTAGCTCAACGGGTCTTACCGCTTCAAGCCTCTGCTCGTCTATCCTATACCCGTGCTTCCTCAATTCAAGTTTAAGAAAACACTTACTTACTAAATCTAGCTTTCACCAATGGCAAGTAATTCAAAAACAAGTACATTTGGCAAGATTCCGCAAACTAAGTATATCCACAACAGTTTCCAACCTCTTCTAGCTTGTACACCTTCCACCACAATCATAATGTAAAAGTCAATTCTTGTTCGAATTTCGCAAGGATTCATTCCATGAGACATCATAGTTTATAAATGTCGATTACAAACTGGTCTTAAATCCTGTTGTAAATATTGCGTAAAAATTTCCAAACACAGCAAGTGCATTGGTAAGTTCAAAATTCAAATACTCAGGGACCTAGCAACTATTTTAAATAGTCACCAACTCCGAATACATTCCAGGTTCCAACTTATTCTACTCAACTCATCCATGAAACACTCAATTCATTATTTCTAAAGAAAGATTCTATTATCAAGATCATTTCCTATGCTAGTTAAACAGTTGGCAATCTCTGAACACCTTATACATGTTGGTATCACATTTTGTTCCCTATTTCTCTCAAATCAATTAATACCATATTCTAATATCTCAATTTATTCAATCAATTCAGTCTCCTAAAGAATCAATACAACTGTTAAGTTGAACTGTTATATTACATTTCTACTAGTAGCAACCCTCTAGATCCCCTACCAACTTTCAGATTCATCATCCTATTTCTAAAACCCCGATTATTCATACTAGATTCATCATACTCCATAGCTTATATCATTTAAGAACTATCCTCAAACTTTCCCCAAAAATGATAATTGTCAAATTACAAATCAACTCTTAGAACTTCAATATCAGCAAGACAGAGATATCATGTGTCCTCAATAATATCCATAGAACATTCATGTTTCACAATTCCTAGACTAAGATCTAAAACATTCAAATATTATTCTCACAATCTCAGCATTGTTCACATGATTCGAATTCAATCCTTAGTATCTCAAAGACATATACTAAATATCATCTGTTCCTCTCATAGTTATCTATTAATCACACCCAAATAACATACTAATATTATAACATAAATCACCGGATTTCATACTTTCTTAATTAGACACACTATCTTAACTCAGATTGAATTCAAGTCTATTTTCAAATATTCCCAGACATTAATAGTCAAGTTTACAATTTGATTCTTATAACCTCAACATCAACTGATAATTCGTGTTTCCCCAAAAATACCCATCATACTAAGATCATGATTCACAATTCCTAATCTAATTCTTGGATTATATGAAGACTATCTACAACCTCAGCAGTATTCACAAGGTTCTAATTCTACCTCAACCTGCAATATCACAAAGGCTCATTTCGTTCTTGAGTTCTATTTCAGCTTAGATTAAATTAAAGCCTATCCTCAATATTTACTATATTCATTCTAACATCTTACTGGCATTCCTAAGGATCACCATTTCATACCTTTCCATCGATCTTCCAACATGTTTATCCAAAAACCTTAGTCTTTGAATTATCTTTGACAAATTCATAGAGTTCTTCGGATACTCGGAGAGTGAAGAATGCTCTCGGATTAATTGGCACAACTCATCATCATTTCAAATCTTCGGATTCTCTCCGGTTCATCTAATATTATTAGGAAGTCACCCTTCCCAAGATTACTATCACCTTAGCACGCTTACGCTTAAAATCCTATTTTCAAATGTCAATTCCGACATCTTGAGTCAGCTGCACATCTAAGACAGATTTCTTAAATAAATGCGCGTATAAACGTCCAAACTTAATTTCTTGAAAACACAGCTAGCAATAAATGCCATAGCGATTTCTGTCTGCAAAGGTCTAGGAAACTGCGACCCCTAACGGTGGCTAGGGTGCACTAGGGTGCGGTGCCATAAAATTTTCCGCATAACAACAAAATCTACATGATTCTGAGCTAACGACAGATGAGAATCCGATGCTGCTTAACAAAATATAGACGTTGCTAGCCCAGCTATAAATAGAGTAAAGAAAGAGTAAATGTTTCACGTTCTCTCAAACTTCACAAAACCTCCACATATTCATTTCCTCTCCGATCGTAACCTTCACTATAACCTTCCACATTATCCTTAAACATGGCCGGTTCAAGTAACTCTATTCCAGTCTCCGATTCATTCAACCCTTTCTTTCTTGAAGCCTTACTTCATGACTATCTGACTAACATGTTGTCCGATTTGTCAAACAATGCATCATACCCTTATTCTTCTTTACTTCCCCAAAATCCCGTAAGTATGAACGTTCATTCATCTGCCTCAACGATTAACATTCCTACTCCTCCTCCAAGGATACAAGATTCTATTTTTACCACTACTAACAGAAAGGAATCTGAAGCAGGTCCATCAAGGCGACCTGTCCAAAGGTGTCGTAATGTGGCAGAACTTATGGAGTCTACGGTACCTTCTCAACCAAGGAATCCTGCTTCTACCTTGACTGAGACTACTAATCCATTTTCATGTGGTTGCTGCCATGTTCTACGAGAGATTATTCATACCAATGGACTTCAATACCATAAACTTGAAGTTCATGGGAGGATTGGTATGATATGCCACGCTGTCTTTCACCAGGACGTACAAGGAGGTTCTTCCAGTCCTCAAGTATTTGACTTTGGTAAGAAAAATTTAGAAGATGTCAAACATTTTCTAGAAAATTATTGTTTGAATCAAAATTCTTTAGGGTATGTCCTGGTGTCAGATCCCCTATCAGCCTACTATGAGGCCCTTTGTGTTGGTTTGGAATGGACTAAAAATCAAAATGAACTCCCTAATAGTTCATTTCCAACCAATACAGAAAATATATCCAATAAAGGAAAAGAGCTCATGGTTGTAAATAATAATCCTTCAGTCCCCATACCTAGTAATCCATACCGATCAAGAGCTGAACAAAATATTAGAGCTGCATCAATGTCAATAAATGATCTTAGAGACTTATTCCATTTACCTCAACAAGAAGCGGCTCAACAAGTTCGTCTATGCAAAAATGTTCTAATGAAAATATGCCATAGGGGAGGAATAAAGCATTGGCCTTATGTAAAAATTCGAAGCACTATGAAGCAAATAGCTAGATTGAGAAGAACAATGTCTCCTGATGGTCCTCTCTCAAGAGCAGCCGCTCAGGAAGAAATTAATAGACTTAAACTTGAGATAGTCGAAGCTTGCGGTGGGATTGTACCAACTGTTGTTCTTGATGCTTGAATTAATATAGTCTACTCTTCTTAGCCTTCTTGCTAATGTTTGTAATCTCTATTCTAGGATTCATAAGGATTTTCGAGTTTTCCTGCCAAACTCAACTTTATCTTATTAAATTCAAACTTAAGCCAGTTATTCTGTATAATCAAGACTATGCCCGTATTCTGTTATGGTATTGTCATCTGTTACTCATATAAATTAGCTAGGTAAGTGAAAATCTAGCGAAAATCTCTTCATACTTTTTTACAACGGCAACTAATTGAATAAACATCAAATAGGGGCTTAGTCTTTCAATCACTTTCCTAGACACCAATAAAAATATCCATCCTAGAAAGTAATTTTGGGCCTACAGAATCCAATATTCAATAAATTTTCTACTTACCAACTTCCGCTACGCAGCTCTGAAATTTAATCTCAATCACATCCTCAAATCATAAATCCTCATTATCAATCACTTGAATATTTTGATTAACCCATTCTTCTCCTATCATGAATGTCACAAGAAAATTGGTAAAAGGAATCCAAAGCTATAAAGGAAAATGCACATGTTATGATATTTAATTTGCCATGACCTCAAAATTTTTATTTAGAAAACTGATAGGAAATTTACAGATTGGCCAGAACCTTTGCTCTGATACCAAAAATGTAACGCCTCATTTTCAATACCAAAATCTTGGCCAAAATAATAGTAACACCTCCAAATATAGGATATTCAACACTCAAACACATATTTACAATATGGCCAAAGGTAGAAATCCATTTATACAGGGCCAAAATAAATCCAATAAATAAGAGTTATTTTAAAATGCGGAAGTCTTTTAGGTTCATGGCAAATAAAATAACACAACATAAACTAAAGGAGTACAGAAGAGCCTACAAAGCTCACTCCATGGGTGCATTCCCTTGATCTCTACTAAGTTATTCACCTGAAAAATGTTAATATGGGGTGAGATTACACATCTCAGTAACTACTAAATATTTCTACCGTACACGAGCAAATAATATATGACAAAAAGATATGAGCTGATTTCAAATATATATATAGATTCCATAATTTATCATACAAAATAATTTATACTAATAGTCATCAATATAGAAGGTATTAAAACATATATATCTCAAAAGTTCTCATCTCATGTCTTTACAGAATATTCATCATCATATCAAATTCTTGAACTGTTCAGAAATGCACTATGCAGTATGCAGCCTCCCTTATATCACCACCTCCCTTATACCGCAGACTGGAGCCATAGGCTAACACATAGTCCAATAGTAACTTATTCATTTGACTGAATTGTTCCAAGCTCACCAAAACTTAAGATACACCCGGCCAAAGGTATATAGCTTAAATCTGGACTATGGCTCCCCTCCTTTAAAATAACTAAGGAGGTGTCACATGTCCCACAACTCCAATGAAATCCCGGCCAGAGGAAAACATGGAAGATGGGGCCCTGAAACAAGTACCATCCACTGTGCACCGAGTGGTGGCATAAATCATTCTTATCATTCAAATCCCTCCTTACTCCACCCATCATAATACAACCGCCATGATGAATATGTTCACTCAAAATAATGCATTATTATACCATAAAGTTTTATACATCAATATGCGTATTTATGAATAGTGAATACTATGCGTATATGTGAATAGTAAAATACGATATATATACATGAATAGTAAAAATGAAGAGTACATACGGTATGTATACGTGAATAGTAAATACGGTATGTATACGTGAATAGTATTATGAATAGTAAATACGGTATACGTGAATAGTAAAATGAATAGTAAATACGGTATACGTGAATAGTAAAATGAATAGTAAATACGGTGTGAATAGTAAATATGGTATACGTGAATAGTAAATACAGTATACGTGAATAGTAACATGAATAGTAAAAATGAATAGTAAATACGGTATACGTGAATAGTAACGTACGTATAAATAGTACCTCTGCAGATTTGCAAATCAAAGTTCCCACACCAGATCTTAAAACCATAAATATTTTCTAAATATTCTTGCCAAAATAGTAAACAAACAAATTTATAATCATACATAATTCACAAGTATAAGGAAGAATATTCAGAGTTACCTGTTACTTGCTAATACCCGAATCACCAACCAGCTATTATAACTCTTAAGCAAATATCTCTCTACTCTCTCTCTCTCTCTCTACCTCTCTCTATGGCTCTTAGAAGTTGTGAAGAATGAAATGAAATGGAAGGTCTATTTATAGTTGGAAAATGGGTCTTTAAGTGTAATTTTTGTCTCTGGGTCGTTTTACGTAATTTTAACAAAAATATAAAAAGAAGAACCCGTGACATTCCAGCCGCCTCGTGAACAATTTTAAAAAATTTTAATAATATTTTAATATTTTAAATAATATAATATTATAAATCAAATAGTAAATTACTATTACGTGGGTCCCGCGTGAAATATTTTCAAAACTCACGAGAGTTTCTGTCGGGAGGAAGAATTATTTTGGTCGTGGGTCCCACATGAATAGTAAATACGTATTTAGGAATAGTAAATACCGTATTTTTGAATAGTAAATACGTATTTGTGAATAGTGAATACTATTCATATTTCACAAATTTCAAGTATTAAATACGTATTTGCGAATAACATATATATATATATATATTTTTAAATACGTATTTGTAAATAGTAAAAACGTATACGTGAATAGTAAATACTATTCACGGGGCCCACAAAATACTGATTTCAAATTTATCACTTTCCAAAAATAGAGCCTACTAGTCTTCCCAAAATAGGTTTATGTTCAAGATATTAGATTCAAAATTCAGGATGTTACAACTGAGACGTGGAATCTCATCCCATATTAACATTTTTCAGGTGAATATCCTAGTAGAGAACAAGGGAAGGCACCTATGGAGTGAGCTATGAAGGCTCTTTTGTACTCCTATAGTTTATGATATGTTATTTTATTTGTCATGAACCTAAGACTTCCGCTTTGTATTGAACTCTGAAATAATTTTTCTGAAATTTATTTTGATTAAGGGTTAAACTTTATTTGAAACGGTAATGTAATCTAATGATTTGGATATTGTTAAACCTTTTGGAGGTATTTTTAATATTTTGACCGAGTTTTTGGGTATTAAAATTGTGGCGTTACAGTTTGGCCATATAATCTGCACATGAAATGTTTTCTCTCGAGGTATAGTGAAGCTCGACATTCCAGTCTCCATATAGCAAGTCTCTAGTCTCCCCGATAATTCCTCTAAGGGGATGGTCCATGTGGCAGTCCCTCATAAGGGTGTTGACTGCATCCAATGAGTCTGAGTAGAGAACAATTCTTTGAAAGCCCATCTGACGGCCCAGCTTCAGACCATGCATGATAGCATAAATTTCTGCTTCAAGCATAGTGTGGAGGCCAAGCGATTTGTTGAATCCCATCAACCAACAGCCTTGAGAGTCCCTTATGACACCGCCACAAGCAGCCTGTTGCTGATATCGCACAGAGCCATCAACATCAATGCGGACAACGTTTGCTGGTGGAGGTGTCCAAGCTTTTTCAACATCACTGCCAAGATTAAAAATTTTGTGTGTCAGTGTTTGGTTAGATGTACCCTCCATGAGGAGGTAGGTGCAAGTATGAAGCATCTCCCTGGTAGTCGCGTTTTCGCCTTGGAAGAGAAATCTGCATCTGGTTGTCCAAAGGATCCAACACGCCAAACTGAATGTTCTCTGCCAAGAGGTATTTTGAAATCGACCTTTTCCAAGATTGTGGTTGATATTCCACTTGAGCCATTCCTGCACATTTCCTGCAAAAAAGAGAGAAAAGTAGTTAGGTGTGATAAGTTGTTTCCACAAACTTTTAGCCCTTTCACAATCCCTGATAACGTGGATCACGTCTTCCTCATTGTTGCAATTGAAAGGGCAAAGATTTCCATCAGATAACCCTCTTCTGGCTCTTAGGGAGTTAGTCACAAGTCTTTCATGACCCACTTGCCACATGAACATTTTAACTTTCTCAGGGAGCTGCTATTTCCACACTAGGGTCTAGAATCTATTAATGCCCGTCTCGTCATAATTGGAGAGGTAATTGTAAGCAGATTTAACAGAGAAGCACCCATCTTTAGCAGCTCGCCAAGTGAAGCCGTCAGGGAAACTATTAGTAGGGGGTTGCATTCTTGAAATAGAATTTATAATTGTAGAAGGAAGAATTCCCCGCCATCTATTGGTATTCCATCTGTCGTTGCTTAAAATTTGATCTCTCACCGTCTCATCAGGGCTTATCAAAGATGGATCATGAACAAAGGTTATGAGAGGCCGGTCAAGGGGGAGCCAGAGGTCCTGCCAGAATTTGGTTTCACTCCCGTTATTAACTTTCCTGCCAATGCCAGCAAGGAACTTATCCCAGACGTCGACCACCGCCTTCCAAACAGAAGAAGAGCTTCTCTTTTTTGAAACCTTAGGCATAGAGGAACGACTGCAATTGTACTTGGACCATAGGCATTGAGCCCATAAAGAATCTTTTTTTGTCAAGAGATTCCAACAAATCTTCATAATAAAAGCCTTATTTTGTTGACGGAGATTTTTAATACCAAGTCCCCCTTGTTTCTTAGCTTTAGTTACTTTGTCCCAAGCAATGAGATACATCTTTTTACGTCCTCTTCCTGAGACCAGAGGAATTTCCTCAATATCTTATCAAGCTCATTAATAATACAAATAGGAAGGAGGGTTGATTGCATTTGATATATGGGCAGGGAGGATAGCACCGATTTAATGAGAACAGTGCGGCCAGCCATAGTTAAGAATTTGCTTTTCCAAGAAGACAACCTTTGCCTAGCTTTTTGCACAATGTGTTGATAGGTGGCTCTGGTAGTCCTCTTGTGAATGAGTGGCACCCCCAAGTATTTCCCGAGATCATGAGCGATACCAATTCCAAGAAGCTGACTAAGCTCGAGAGCTCTGTTAAAATTGACATTTCTAGAGAAGAACACTCGAGACTTAGCCAGGTTGATTCTGTGGCCAGAGACCTCACAAAAATTTTGCATTACATTACGAACCTCCGCCATTTGGTGGGGAGAGGCCTCAGTGAAAAGGATGAGATCATCTGTGAAAAACAAATGAGAGATAGCGGGGCTCCCTCTCTTAAAAGTGAACGGTTTCCAACGGTCGGCCTCACATTCGGGATTAAGTGCCCCAACCTTTCCATGCAAAGGACAAATATATATGGGCTTAGGGGATCTCCTTGCCTAACACCTCTGGAGGGGGTAAAGCTCGGACTCTCGTCATCGTTCCAAAGGACGAACATGGATGAGGTAGAAAGGCAAGCCATGATAAGATCGATGAGATTGCTGTTAAGCCTCAAACACGTGAGGGTATTCCTTATGAATCCCCAATCGAGTCTATCGAAAGCCTTTTCCATATCAACCTTGATGGCAACAAACCCTTTCCTCTTACCCTTCATTCTCATGGAGTGGATGATCTCCTGAGCAATGATAATGTTTTTACAACTGGTTCTGTTGGCAATAAAGCTGCATTGCTCAGGCCCAATGAGCTGTCCCATAACATTTTTAAACCTATTCGCCAGGATCTTAGTAATAATCTTGAAACTCACATTGCGTAGAGATATTGGCCGAAATTCCTTTAGGGTAGAAGGATGGTCAACTTTAGGGATAAGGACAATCTTAGATCTGTTAATAGAAGCCATGGAGGCTGGATTGGAAAAGCATTCTTCAATAAAGTCACAAATTCTATCCCCCACGGCATTCCATTGCGTTTGGAAAAAGTGGGCCTGAAGGCCGTCAGGCCCCGGGGCTTTAAAGGCACCCATGGCAAAAGTTGCATTCTTTATTTCTAATTTGGTAACTTTATCTGAAAGCATGTGCATCTCGCGAGTGTTGATGTTAGGGAAGTTTGAGCACCACCCATCAGAGTCTTTCACATTAGGGTCGCGAGTATAAAGATTGGCGAAAAAATCATGAGCCATTTTCTTCGCCAAATCATGGTCTTCAACCCAATCCCCAGCCTCATTTTTTATGGCCCCAATATGCTGCTTCTTCCTTTTAATCACAGTCGAAGCATGAAAAAATCTTGTGTTTCTGTCTCCGTGCTGGAGCCATTTGCTTCTTGATTTTTGGAACCACGAGATTTCTTCCTGAGTAACCAATTTATGGTAATCCTCCCAGTGCTGCTTTTCCAACCTAAATAGACCGGTCCTCAAATTCATTCTCCGACATCTGTCAATACCCTCAAGGCGGCGGATGATTTCTTTTTTCCTCTTGGAGAAATTGCCAAATCGGTTATTATTCCAGTCCAGGGCAGAAGTTTGGAAGTGTTGGAGACCTTGGAGCCAATTCCTGTCCCTCCAGGCCTCTTTAGTAATGTCCATGAAATCATTCTCCAAAGTCCATGCAACCTGGTAAAAGAAGGGTCTTGGAGGGCGAGGAGTAGGGGTGACAGGTTTAGAGTTAACCACCACGACTCTATGATCAGATTTAAATTTTAGCCCATGGAGAACCGTGAAGGCGGGAAAGCTTCTGATCCATTCAAAATTTGAGAAAGTCCAATCCAGCCTCTCTTTTAAGCCCCGTCTCTCCCAGGTGAATTTTTCGCCCAAAATTCCAGCTTCAATAAGCCCAGTGTCATCAATGCATTCCCTAAAGTGGCACATGGAAGCCCAAGGAGGATCAGCTCCACCCAACTTGTCAGTAGGGGATAAGTAAGTATTAAAATCTCCCAAGACTAACCAAGGGTAGGTAGAACTTGAAGCAAGGAGACGAAGTGAGTTCCAGAGAGTAGATCTGCCGACTAAAGTAGTCTCACCATAAACAATAGTTAAAAGGCTCGTAGTGTTACAAGAAAGCTCTTTGACTTGGCAATGGAGTAATTGGGTGGATGATGTGAGGTAAGTAATATCAAAAGTGTCCGAATTCCACAAAAGCCAAATGCCCCCGGAAAACCCAGTAGCTTCCACCCGCATCCAGTGACTGAAGCCAAGAGTCCGACATACCTTATCGGCCCTACTGCCGCTTACACGAGGCTCAATAATACAAAGAATATTAGCATAATATTTATTGATAATATCTTTAATTTTTTGGGGGAAAGACCGGCTACCGGCACCCCTACAATTCCAAGATACAATAATCTTTAAAATATAAAAACAAAGATTAGGAGGAAATACTTACCTGGAGCCTCCAGTCCCGCTTCCGTGCTCCTTTTCACATTGTATTTCAGGCACATAGGTACCATTGGCTTGTAAAAACTCAGGAGCAACGTCATCATTGGGATCCCAATGTTCAGGAGGCTTTAGATCACTGAGATGATGAGTATCCTGAGTTGTTGTTGAAGTTGGATTGTTGGAAGTGTTAATGTTGACATTTGAGGCTTCAATCCCTTGTTGTGGCTTTGAGTTGAGATTTCCATGGATTATAATGTGTGTTCGCTGCCCCTTTGTTGTCTTGTCACTTGGTTTTTTACTTGCCATAATATTGTCCAGCGCATTTGAATTGTTGGAATTGGCATGTAAGGATTTATCATATATGGCTTGAGGATTTGGCCCCAACGTGTTGTCCATATTGGAGAGGTCCATTTCATTTTTTTCAACTCCAACTTGGCCCAATTGCTCTTGGCCCACCGAGCTAAAAGATGCATGTCCATTATTTTTGCTGCTGGGCCCCCCTGCGTTAGTCACCATGGTGGATTCCTTTGCCTTATACATTGTCTTCATTTTTTGCCCAAATTCCCCCCTTTGACCGTGTGGAATTCTAGCTATCCCTTTTTGTTTCTTTTTTATTTGCTTTGATGATGTAAGCACTATGGCCCCATCCTCTTCATTTAATGCTTGTCCAGAGTCGGTACCTTCCCTACGCCCTTGTTCTCTACGGCCTTCTTCTCCGCGGTTTCTCCCAGACACAGAATTGGGGCGTGTCAGATCAGCGTCATCGGTGAGGTTCTGAATAGCTGAAAATCTCAATTTTTGACCAGAGAAGGACGGATTCGGTATCTTGAGCCCACTCTTCTGCGATTGACGTTGTTCTAGCCATTGAGAAATCCGAGTACGGTTTGGCCGTCGGGACACAAGCATCCATGGCCCAAAACCTTCCTCCTCCGTCGACGTTGTCGTTTTTTGGCCTGGGAGCATTGTGGCTTGCTGCTGTGGAGGCTGTGAAGGCTGTGATGGTGGGGTTGCGCCATCGTGAGTGACTGATGAAGAACTTCGAAAGGGGCGGCTCTCACGCCTGTGCCCTGCTCTTCCACAAGTGAAGCAGATGGTGGTAAGTCCTTCATACTCAACATTGAAGATTGACCCTGCAATGATGACTTTAGGAATTAATTTCTTCTGAAGATCAAGTTCCACACAAATCCTTACAAATCTTCCTCTCTAAATTTTTGGTGTCGATTCATGATCATCCTTGAGGGTATTCATATCCACCTTTAGTGTTCTCCCAATCCGATCTCCAATCCTTGAAATACAATGTTTATTATAGCAGTGTAGTGGAACGTCAGGGATGCGAACCCATGTTGCAACACGACCTAGTGGATTCTGATAGGGATTAAAATATGGTGTCCATCTTTGAATTAGGACACAATGTCCCCTGATCACCCAAGGACCCTCATACATAACCTTCTTGTAATGTGACCTCCATAATTCTTTGTCTTGAAACCTGACCACAAAATAATTGTTTGGGACATCAATCAATTCAAAATTAGAGAATCCCCATAGCTTGATCAGAAGATCCTTTAACACAAAGAGATTGAATTTCCTTCCAAGAACAGTGAGTATGAGAGCATAATTCCATGGCTCACACCACTCATTGTATTCATCCTCAGTGCATGGCGCAACTGGACATAATTCCATGAGCTTCTTCATTTCTTCAGATTCTTCAGGCACTTTCCAACTGATATCCTTGTCATTGGTGAATAAGTCATCCTCCTCCATAACGTGGCCAGCATGTGCAATACCATTGAATCCCATCAAAGAGGCTTGATAGGAAGGGAAATTTTTCTCCATATATTCTGGACTTTTTGCCGCCTCAGCTTGTTGCTCTGTTTTTTCATTTTGTAATGCTTCATCTTGCTGCTCTGTTTCTTTCTCTAGCATCCGGTCATCCATGATTGCTTGTGGAGTTTCCTCCCATTTAGTTTTCTTTTTCCGGTCATCCTAGCCCTCAGCAGGCGGCCGGTCCGGCGGGAGTTTGCGTTGCCCAGTTTCCGTTAGCGAGAGAGCTTTGTCGTGAGAGAGCATATCTTGGTTCCCAACTCCACTCAAAATGACTTCTTTACATAGGCCCCACCTCTACATGTTATTTCTTGTACATTGTGGATTTCAGCAACGAACATAGGTTAGTAGCCCGTGGGAACTGGGAATTGGGACTGATATTTCTATTTTTCTAAAAAAAACAAAAAATAGGGGGGGCGGGGGCCACCCCTAGCCCCTCCCTCGGTCCGCCTATTTTGGGGCTCTTTTGTAATGAACGGGAGACGGCAACGATGTTGGTCACCAAATCAAGTGAGTTGACGTGGTTGTGGTAGCTTGCAATGAAGGGGGTTTGGAGGACAAAGCCTCTGTCGTGGAAGTAGAGGAGGAAGGAAGCAAAGAGAGGATGAAAATAGGAAAACAAAAACAGGAAGAATAATAGGAAGTAAGAGACAATGACATGGTGGAAGGTTGAGGTGGAGGCAGTGGCTGTGCGATGTGTGGAAGAAATGGAAGGGATAAGGGATATATAGAAGAGGAACAATTTTGTAATTTCATTTTAATTCTTAAAAGAACCCATCAGGCACTAATACCTATTTGGGAATATATATATTCATTATACCTATTTTTCTTTTCACTTTATAAAATTCTTTTAAAGGGATTTTCCCTATATCTTTTTAAATTCAGTTATGCTCATTAGGAGTAAATATTGTAACTTCTTCAATTTTAACAATGAGATAACTTTTTTTTTTTTGACTAAACTATAATGGTGGTCTTTTAATTTTAGATACGGTTTTATTTTAGTCTTTTAATTTAAAAAGTGTGTTTTTAGTCTTTTGAAATTAACACCATCAAATTCACTGATAGAAAATGCTGAGTGAGTAAATTTAAATTTCCGGCCCATCAAGTTTAAAATGCTAACATGTCTTTAGAAAGATTGATTTTAAATTTCGGATATGTCAACATTTTAAATTTTTTGACTCGTCATTTTTCGCTCATAAAGCTAATGGTGTTAACTTAAAAAGACTACAATTACGTTTTTTTAAGTTAAATGACTAAAATAAAATCTCATATATCCTTAAAGAATCAAAAGTATAATTTAGCCTTTTTTTTTCTTAATTCCATTGAAGTAATTAAAAGCTAATTATAGTTAACATTTTAAACCAAAAGGAGTAATTATTTTTTTAAAAAAAAAAACCAAAAGGAGTAAATTGTACACCTCCAATTCCAAAATATATGACCATCAAATCAACCCAATTTTGTAGATTAAATAAGTTAGTTAAAAATTGTTAATAACATTTATAGTATTTAAAATTACACCTTTTTTTTTAAATCTATCCTTATTTAATTTTTATTAAAAATGTGAGATAAGATGTAGACTCAATTTCTTTTACTCACTCCAAAAGCTTATAGCTCAATTAGCGCGATGGGTCCTATGCTTGATGCTGAGTCCAGAGTAGACGTGGTTGTGTGTGTGTGTGTGAAGGGTTTTAAATTGTCTCTCTCAAAAAATAAAAAATAAAAAATCTTTTACTGACCTTCTAACAATGATTTATTGCACTCAATTTAAGTCAATAGCTTTTGAAGATGGAAAAAAAAAAGATAAATATAAAAAAGGCATAATCAAATGGAAATTTATTGATATTTGTTTTTCTCTTGCTTTATTCTTCAACTTCAGGATTGGACAGTATTGCCACATCAAAAATTACGTTCCCTCTTGTGCACATCCCACATTATACTAATGTGTATTCTATTCAACTTAATATTAACTTAAGAATCAATCTTAATTAATCATTATCTTGCTGATTAAGTAGCTTATAACTGGAGTTCTTTAAAATTGAAGTTTTGGAGAAATAGACAAACACTAATTCACTATATCATGTGTATTTACTATTTAATTACTCTATGAGATAACGTAGAATATGGATGCTATACTTATGAGACAAGATAATCTTTAATTAAACAAATGAATGTGATCCAATTACATTGAATCCTTTTCATCTGTAGCATGCAATGCACGCAGTACTTCTTAATTGCTTTTTTTTTTTTTATAAATAAAAAGTTTTGAAGGGTTCGGCATCAGTCCCCCTACCAAGGCCAGGGCACGACCCCGGGCTCTATGAGCACTTACTGGAGACTTACGAGATCGCCTACCAAAGGAGTCCCAGCGACGGCAGAGGGGATCGAATCCACGACCCAAGGGCCTAATCCTGGATCCCTTACCATCTATGACAACTCACGTTGGCTCTTAATTGCTTTTTGTTTTAAAATAAGGTTGTTGTATTGTGCAATATTAATGTTTTGTGCAGCAAGACAATGAGCATCCATTCCAAATTCCCAATTGGGGAACAAAAAGGGAATATAAAAACATAAGAGGGGTAAAAAGGTAATTTTGGTTTTCATAAAGTAGACCAACTCATTTCACCACCTTTTTTTTTTTAATATATAAAAACATTTCACCGCTTGGGTCAGAGAGCATGAATGGCATCATCTTTTACAAAATCATTGGGCTACCTAAATTTGTAAAATGGAATGGAATATAAAAAAAAGGAAGCGAATGGGATTTTTTTAATAAATTGTTTAAATATTACATTAAGGGGTAATACTCGAAATTTTTTTAGAACAGTCATTAGGTATAAGAAAGTTTTTGAGGGAGCAACTTTGCCCTCAAAATTTTAAAAAACGGGGTAATATTGTTTTCTCTTAACTGATCTAAACCAACTATTTTGAAATAACATACCAATGTGACATATATGTATCCTTGGTTAAAGGACCTTTTTGTCACGGAAATTCCTATGAAAGAGTTGTGGGCACCGTGAAGTTTTTCAAGAAGCAACAACGCTCCACTTTTTTTTTTCGTTGATTAATTTCATATTTAGGATACCGCCATCAAACATCAAATAAGATGAAAAATAAACAAAACTCAAGAACCCATAAATCAAAAACTAAATATATGAAAAGAAAAACTCATAAACCATAAATTCAAAATGAAAGCAAAACAAAAATCCTCAAAGTCCAAACAAGCAAATGCAAATTTTGGTTTTAGGAAATTAGAAAATATAATACAAGAAAATGGACTATAAAGTCAAAAGACGGGAAAGTCATTCAGTGAAAAACTCTTCACAAATTTGTTTTGTGAAGCATGCCTATATCTATTATCAACGGGATTGAAGATATGGGCATGCTTCACGTAGCAAATTTGTGAAGAGTTTCCTGGTGAATAACTTTCTCATCTTCTACGTCCTTTGTTTTGTTTTTTTTTTTTCCCCTGTTGTACCTTCTGATTTCTCAAAATCTAAAATTTATGTTTTCTTTTTCAGAATATGAGGATTTTTTGTTTTGAATTTGAATTTTCTTTTTATTTGTTGGTTTTTCATGTTATTTAATTGTTTGATACTTGATGGTGACGTTTCAAATATGAAATAAAATCAATAAAAAGTTGTAACTTCCAGGGTGTTATTGTTTCCTTTAAAAAAATTCCCAGTGCTCACAATTCTTCCTTGGAAATTTCCAGGGGAAAAATGCCCCTTATTAACTTGAAAAAGCTGATGTGGATGCCACATGCGCATGTCTAAGTATAATCAGTCAATTAACGGTTGACCGTTTAAATCCATTAGGTTAGGAGAATATTGCCTCATTTTTTAAATTTTTAAGGTAAAATTACCCCTCAAAAACTTTTTGGTTCCTAGTACTCATTTGAGAAAACTTCATAGGCCTTTTATCCCTTTAACCCTCCATTAAATTAAAGTTTAAATAAAAAGTACCATTAAAAACCTACTAACAAAATGTTGATTGAAGTGATAAGCAGTCTTATCCTGTAAAAAGAAGAATACATATTCAAATCTCGAAAAGCACGTTTATTAGGAAAGATAAAGTGTACTCGTTGAGAAAGACAAAAATATTTTATGATTTTAGTTTCTAAAGAGAAAACCCTTAATCAAATTTAAAAAAGAAACACAAAAAACCAAATATGATTATATTATGTTGGGCGTAATAATGCAAGATCCAACAAATAAATTGATGGGTTTTGCCCTCAAGGTTAAATATTCAAACAAAGTGTTTGTATTCTAGGGTTTGGATCAAGCAGAAATGGCTAATTCATCACCATGTAATATGTGAATACTTTTGGATAAAGACGGGTTTGGATCCTCTCATTGGCATTTTTTCATTGTCCCTCATTAGCTTTAAATCTAGACCATATATTTGATAGAATTGTCCACACCAACAACCTCATTAAGTCAAATCAATGACTTGGATTGAATGATGAGAGATGAGGAGAAAATTTGTTAATGAGATAATCTTCTTCCGGATAAAGACTTGATTAATATATTGTGAATGAACTGTAAGTAAGCCCCAATCATGTGTACAGCTATAAAAGCATACCTTCATCATCGTAATATAAGATTTTTCATTATATTTTTGGCTCAGTAAGATTTTTCATTATTTAGTCAATAAATATGTGGGGCTGGTCTGCTTTCCATATGTCTAATGTCAATGTGGTCTATCGTCCATGAAAGCAACAAAATTTACACATGGTTGTTCCCACAGTTGTCTTGGGCTATGAACATTCCAATATTATTCAATATGGGCCAAGCACATAATAAGTTAAGTTAGGTCGACTTTCTAGACCACACAAAGTTCCTACTCACCTCACTTCAAAATATAAAATCCAAATATTTACCAATATATATATATATATATATATATATATATATATATATATATATAATCCAAATAATTAAATTTTGAAATTTGAAAAATCAGTTAAAATTGGTTAAAATTAATAAACATGTAAAGAATGTAATTTACTTTCCTAAAACACATTTATTTATGGAGATGGTGAGTGGGAGAAAGAATGAGTCAAAAAAGAGATGAGAGATGTACAATTAACTAGACTTGTGTTATAGTCTACATCATTGTTAAAGCTTGGTTTAGTGTTATCTAGAATTGCTAGTGTCTTAGTAGCGTAGTTGTATGGGAACTTAGCTCCCCTCCCCCATACTTAGGGTTCGAATCCTGCCCTTGCCCCTACTATGTGTATCAAAATAAAGTGTTATATAGAATTAAGCTGTACAATATTTATGATTTGTGAATAGCATGACTACCTATCATTTTTATAGATACATGATTATTAATATATTTTTTTTTGGGTGCAAAGAATGAGACCATAGAAGTGCTAGAGATGCATATTCCATTAAAATAAAGATGAAGGTGTGTTTGTAACATCTCCAAAAATTACTTTCACACTATTATACAAAATTCTTCACATATTTACTTCATATAGAACAAAATCACTTTTCTAATAATAATAACCCAAACACCCTTCAAGATTTTTTGTTTCAATTTTTAAATCGATCCTAAAAATTTATCCTAGCATGAAATTCCCTTGATGAGTGTTTTTCAAACTCGAACATAAACTAATTTCAAAACTGATTCTTGATCAGCGGAGCACAATGGCAATCTCCAGAGAGTTTCTTAGAGTAATGGTAATTATAACAGCCATTAACACAAGTTCAGCTTTACTACTAACACAAGTTCACCTATGGAAGTGTAGCCATTAACATACAAGGACAAAACCATTATAATGAGAGCAATTATAACAGCCAATTCAACTTGACTGATAAATATATCAATGAAGAAACAGATCAAGAGGGTGATGGCATATAATTACATGCGAAGCGTCCGTCAGCTGCAAATTCTAACATGCCTTACAACTCTTCATACAGTAGCCAGGAAGATCTGGGGAACCAATCATATACTCCACATTATTAGTGCATTCTCCGAGGGCAGCCCATCTCTCGCAGTTCACGTGCTGATCGGTGCAATCTCCTCTGGCTCCCACCGTCTTATCGAAAGAGTCAACATGAATCCACTTTGTTGCTGACCATTTTTCACCTTCAATTACAGGGCATCCAGCATGGAGACTCTTGGGGTCTGGGATAGCATTAGGGTGGAGACTGAAGAATAGAAGAGCATCCCCTTTACGTGGTTTCACTGCTTATTGCCATGGTAAGGATGGAAAGAGGAGAACAATAATTTAACGTTAATCTGACAGGCATCGAATAAGATTATTCGTGAAAGAAAATACTCCATTCAAATGCACACCTGCTACTCCTTTCTTAGCACACTCTGAGAGATCGTCGCTACCATCAGAATGTCTAGAACGTGGAGGGTCCTGGGACCAGAATGGAAATTTGTAAGTTACCAAAATTATCTATCAAGTAGACATAATTGGTCTATGAAACCACAGACGGTCCTGACCACTCTGCTAAACCCCCAGCCCCCGGGCACAGCCAACTAAAATAAAACCAGAGTTAGAGATAGAGAGCATATTCAATGCTCATTCTCCAGGAAAGGTTGCGCCGGTCCGACTCTACATGCCCAAATCAATGAAAGCACGATTAACATGCATCATTTATATTTGCTTTCAAGATAAAATACTGCCTGTCTGGGACAAGTTTCTGCTCATCTGTCACAGCTTTTGACATTTAACAGCATATAGAAATTTATCAGCAGCTAATAAAAGTAATAAAGAAATTGGTAGAAATTTCAACTTAGCTCAATGGCAGCTTGAGTACTAATTTGATTCATTCAAAATTGTGAGCAACTGAGCTAAGTCAAAATTTGTACCAATTTCTTTATTATTTGGACTCAGCTCAAGGCAGCTTGAATATTAATTTGATTCATTCAAAATTGTGAGAAATTTGTAATCTGATTGAAACAAGAGCATCAAACAGTAATGAACAATGATAAAACAGACCTCAGCATTAGGGAAAACTGTTTCACCGCCTTTGGTCACATCAGAGAGATACATGAGAACAGTTGCAATTCGATGCCCACCCCGAGCAATATTGACTTTATCGGAAAAGTAATCATGATGAGGTTCATATTTCTGCCCATGCTCATATCGCAATACCTGTATGTCTTCCCCATTTTCTGAAATTTAATGATCAAATATGATAAGGAAACTGAGACATTCTTGTTTCTATATTCTTCTTTCATTTGGGAGAGAAGGGAATTATAGAATCTAGAAATGCAATTCATCATTAGGATCATGTAAGTACTTCCAAAGGAGTCATCTTAGAACATTCTTGACATAGTTTAACAACCAAAGAGTTTCAAAAAGTCATAGGTTGCACTAATCATTAAAACAAATAATGAAGATTTCCCATTTTCTAAAGTCAAGCCAAGTGAGGGCATGCAACATTCAGATTTTAGACAGAGAACCTCAATACTTCTAGTTTGCAAAACTGTCTGGTAGGTTGGAAGAGAGAGATAAAGAAAAGGAGGAAGATGGAAAGTAGTTTTTAAAAGGGAAATTGCTTCCGGTAATCAAAGAACTCACAACTTGGTAACAGGATACAGGTAGTACCCCGGTGTGTTTCCCTATGTAAGCAAGCACAAAATTTGAACATTGGCATTTTATACAAACACATTATAATACATCTGTGGAATAAAGAAAGACATGGATATCAGTAATCAGTTACACAGGTCTCACAATGATGCCATGCAAATTTTTGAGATAGACCAGTTGAATGAAACTTTATATATGGCATACCTTTTGGAAGAAAGGTCAATGATGAAATCTTGTCCTCAATACCAGCAACAATAGGATCCTATAAAATAAAGATTAAAACATGTACACTCAATGGACAAAACACACCTATATATATATCTTGTGAAGAAATAATATCCATTCCTTTAAAAGGCAGAATAATCAAGCAAAGCCTACATTTCATTAACAGCCCATCTAAACACAAACAATTAATGATACAAACTCCAACCAGATTTTCTTCTAGGCTCTCTGACTACAGACACCCTTTCTACAGCATCTCTTCTAAAAAAGGACTAAATAGATATTCATCGTGCTAATAACTTCGCCCAGCCCAAGTAATAGCTATCAAAGATAATGAGTTTAAACCCATATAATGAACCCACTCGCATATTTTTCTGTTTTCCGTTCATAATTACACGTACTTATTAAAGATCGGAAAGTGATTGTAGCTCATGCATTGATCTTAAAGATGTGAACCCAAAAAGAAAATAACAAGTCCACTATCAAGGCAAAACTCTACTCACATAAGCAAACAAATTAGGAAATACATGAAGGAGCAACAATGAAACCGACCTTGTTCTTAGGAATAAACATCCCTGAGCTTGTTCGAACTTCACTTAGTGTACTTTCTCCAGACTCATTATCCGCTACTTCAGATCTCTTCAACTCTGATTTGGCCTAGTACAACGCGATGAACAGGCAATCGCTTCATTAATCGAAGAAATCGAAAGAAACCACATCAAATTCACATAGGCAAAAGCTTGTATTTCTACCGATACTCACTATAGAGATCAAGTGGTCGCATTCTAAGTCTGTGAGGAAACCTTCGTAAACAAAAGCCCTGGACAAAAATGAGATTCATTCATTTCACTCCCACTAAAAATGAAGTTAAAATGGAAATACTGAGAAAGACATAGAGCCACATTCGCATGAAATTGAAGAGGCGAAGAAAAGATACCTTGGCTTCCATGAAATCTGTTTGACTTTAGAAGGGTCGACGATGGAACTAGCGGAACCAGCATAGGAGCTGGAGACTTCACGAGTGATCAGGAAGATTGAAATCAACACAAGGAACGAGGATGACCCGAACCTAAACATTGAGTCCAGCTTCGATCCGCAGGAAAATTTTCCGAGAAAACGATTTTCGGGGTCAACAAGCGAGAGGTATCGCTAGCTATCTCTTCTGCCCCAGTTGAATTGTTACCAGAACCTGCTCCTCCTTGTTTTTTAGTTTTTGCCTTTTTGGAGATCTGATCCAAAGGAACGACACCGTTTTCCCAGAACTTGGGAAATGCGTGGAACTGGAAGATCAGTCATTAGTCACACACACACAACCAAATGTTTTGACTTTTGAGATGTTAATCCGTCATCTTTAGGCACTAACTACACAAATTTATATATTATTGTCCTAATTATAAAAGCTAGTTGATTTTCTTGGGAGAGATTAAGAAATCTAAATAAGGTACATAATCATTTCATATGTTAAATATTCTTAGATTATGTATTAATTTATTAGTCAAACTAATAAATTTGAAGAAAAAAATAAAAATAAAAATATTTTAAAATAATTTAATTAGCTTCATTAATCTCTCCAAAAAAGTCAACTAGCTCTTATAATTAGAACCGGAGGGAGTAATTATTAATACTTTCTCCGGTCCTAATTATAAGACCTAGTTGACTTTTTTTTTGAAGATATTAAAAAAACTAAATAAGTTACTTAATCATTTCATATGTTGTATATTTTTAGATTATATGTTTGTTTATTAGTCAAACTAATTAGTTTGAAGAGAAAATGAAAAATACAAATACTCTAAAGTAATTTAACTGACTTCCTTAATCATTCCAAAAAAAAAAGTTAACTAGGTATTATAATTAAGATCAGAAAGAAGGAGTATCACATTATGAATGTAATTTCACTAATTCAATGAACCAAATAGGCCATAAATATTTTAAAATTACTTTAAATACAATCGCCATGAAGATTTTAAATTTTTTTACTATCTAATGATAGATTATCATACGATTTTATCATATATGGACAGTGCCTCTATGCATATAACTGTCATATTTTTTGGTTGACAAATTATATTTATCAGATAATTAATTACATTCATATTCATGCATATAGATAATTAGATGTTATATCCTGTTTTTATCCTAAGTCAGACCGAGAAAAAGAGCTTGGGAGGATACAACTAATGATTCTTTTATGGGTTAAGGAGCAAATTCGCTAACCAACTATTAGGTCAGAAATATCTGGCACAAAAAACTTTTAAGAGGACCAATACTACCAACAAACAATTGAAATGGTTAAAAAATCACAACGCTGTCAGATCCCTAATAACTTCCGTTTGTAGAGATTGCCACGTCAGATTTTTTGTTCAGCTGACCTTTTTTTTTTTTGGTTTTTCTAGGTGGCCCTTTTTTTTGTGTGTGGGTATTTGTTTTTAAAACACACGGTTAAAACGAGATTGAGCCAGAAAACCCAGACCTATCAAGAGTGACCCGAGAGCGAGAGGCAGAGAAGGCGAACTACACGAACTCACCGAAACCCAATGGAGAAGGCGAAATCGAAGTAATGGAAGCAGAAATGGTGACTGATTCTCCGACATGGGTTGCAAGCGGTGAAAGCACCGACTGTGTTGGCGTGTTTTGCAGGGAAGCATCATCCTCGAACTTATGCTTTAGTGTTGTCGTTAATGGTGGTGGGTTGATATAAGGTTGGGGTTGGATTTGCTTTCCTGGGTAAGTCTTGTATTTTAGCAATTACATCTGGGTGTTCTTCTGTTTTGGTAATTTCTTTGTTTCCTACTCAGCTTTCGATTCATGCCTTTTGGGTCCATATTCCTTTTTGTTACTTGTTTGAGGAGGCTTTCTCTTGTGGCATTCATCCTTTTTAATTTAGCTGTTGTTTGGATATATGGTTTGAATCTTATGATTTATAGCTCTGGATTTCGCATACATAATTGACGTCTGATGAGAAGCTTTCATCTTATTCGCTGGAGTTGTGTGATTTACATTGAGCTCTTAGATCTGATATTGCAATTAGCAATCTACTTGATTGGCGTTAGGGATTCTGGAAAAGGGCCACACAAAAAAAAAAAAAAGGAGGGGGGCCACCTGGAAAAACAAAAAATCCGACGTGGCAATCTTCACAAACGGAAGTTATTAGGGATCTGACGGCGTTGTGATTTTTTTAACCATTTCAATTTTTTGTTGGTAGTATTGGTCCTCTTAAAAGTTTTTTGTGCCAGATGCTCATGGCCTAATAGTTAGTTAGCAAATTCGCTCCTTAACCCTTCTTTTATATATATCCACCCTTTAAGACCTTTTTTTCATGAGTCACTTTTTAAAAATAATTTTTACGATTTACGAGGTAAATATATAAGAAGAGTTTTCTCTAAAATTGTGGAAAAGAGCATTTGGAACTACACCCCTACCCAAACACTCACAAGTGTTGGTTGGCGAAAATCACTTTTCACAAGAAAATAGACATTCACGTAACAATTCCTCGAGAACATACAACTCCAATGGTCTTTCCTTGCAGCCTAATTAACAAAGTTTACATTATATGTATATAGTTTATGTGTTTCTTATGTGCTCATTCCTTTATTAAAAGTATGAACATATTATATATATATATATAGGGAAAATCATTTGTGCAGTCACTGCATTTAAGGTTTTTTTCCAGTGAATAGAAAACGACGTCGTTTGGTTTAGTTTAATGAACATTGAAAAAAAAAAACTCACATTCTCTCTATCGGCTTTACCTCTCTCTTGTGCAGAGCAAGAACAATAGCCAGTGATAGAAAACTGAATGAGAAGGAAGTATGCAAATTGATACTGCACAAATCGGCGTTTAAATTCCTAAATAACATTCGCGATTAAATTCCTAAATAACAATATCTTGATTCATGCAAAGCCAATCGGAGTAGTAAGTTTTCTATTTAGCGTGGCAAGAATTTGATACTGCACAAATCGGCATTTAAATTGATACTGCACAAATCGGCGTTTAAATTCCTAAATTGATAAAGTAGCCAGTGATAGAAAACAATATCTTGATTTATGCAAAGCCAAGAAATTAGTATTTCGATCGGTGAAAAAAATCGGCGTCTTTTCTATTCACTGTAAAAAACCTTAGGTGCAGTAACTGCATAAATGATTTTCCCATATATATATATATATATATATATATATATATATATATATATTGTATTTATTTAGATTTAAATTATGTGTTGTTTTCGGACATGTTTTTTGCACCCAGTATTTCAAATTAATTAGTTTCCATGATACTGGTGTTATAGACAAATATTTTTGAATGCAAAACTGGAAATTAATTAATTTAAGATATTGGGTGCAAAAAACATGTCCAAAATCAGCATATAATATAAAATTAAATAGATACAATATATAAAAAAATTTTAAAAAAATATGATTATATAATGTAGACTCCTAATATGATCATATAAAAATTTTAAAAAATTTTTTAAAAAAATTTTAAAGATATGAGCATATAAGAAGCACATAAACTATATACATATAATGTAGACTCCTAATTAACACCAGCAAACTTTATCACTGGTATAGTGGTAGCATGGGATGTTTTGGTTTGGATCCTAACTTCTTTTTCCCAGCCAAACTTTTTAATGAGTGGTGCCTATAATTAAAATGGACTGGAATTAGGCACTACTAATTAGAATATATAGTTAGGAATGACATTTGATATCATCTCTCTCTCTCCCCCCTCCTCTTTTCTTACCATTTCCTCATATCAACCCTGCCCTAAAATAATAATAAAATGCAATGCCATTTTACAAAACTCTTCTTCCCTCCCTCCTATGACATGTATTTTCTATAACGGTTAGTGTGTTTGAGATGGTGTTTAAGAATTCCAAAAGCATTTATTTACGCAAATTGAAATAAAACTCCTCTCATATAATTATTTACTACGCCGTAAATTACAATTGAAAATATGCTTTTGAAAGCTCCAATCGCCATTTCAAACAAGTATCATCTTCCTTAATTCCTATATTTCCTCTCTCACTTGATTATTGTTGATACTTCAGAAATCATTAGTACGGTAAATTATTAAAAGATTGACAAATATGAAAACTATATCGTATATTTAAAACTAAGATCAATTTCTCAAATATATTTTATACTCCCTTCAGTACTAAATATAAAACATTTTTTTCTTCATATTTGTTAGTATTTTCCTACTCTTATTGACACTCCCTCAATAATAATTAAAAAAGAGAGGGAAAGAAGTGAAAGTGGAGCTAAATCACCAAAAGGGGAAGTGAATTGAGGATTTCAAAAACTTTTCGATTTACTCTGTTTTTGAACACTAAAAACAGAGCTGAACAGAGTATAGGAAAGAAGAGCAAGACACACAAGATTTATACTGGTTCGGTCTAATCTCTTGACTTACGTCCAGTCCCCAAACTCTTTGGGATTTTCACTATCTCAATTGATTACACACTCTGTAACTCAAGAGTAATTCTCTCATTAGAACTTACTCCCCCTTACAAGTTACAATCAATAAACCTAATCACCAAATCTCCTGACTTGTGATTCTTTACAATAAATGATTTACAATCAATGAACCCTCTTTAAGAATGGATAAGAATAAACACTAAAACTCAATGTATCAAAAGATACTTTACAAGTGAAAACTGAAAGTGTAGTTGGAAAACTTTAATGCAATTCGTTTTCAGCATATGTGTTAAATGAGAAGACTTGAATGCAGATCTATTTATATCAAGAGAGCATTAAATGACCGTTATAATCTTCAATATAACCGATGCCTTCATTAGACAATGATTAGGTTAAGCTTTGGTCTTCTTCTCTCTCTACTCTTCACTTAATCAAGTTGCATAGAAGTTTAGGGTTGACTTCTTGAATATTAATCCATTGGAATAGCAGCTACTAAATGTGGAAAGCAGACTTTAATTCTTTGTTAACGTGTGCAGAATGATTGTCCAAAAGAATGCAAGCTTTCTGAGTTTTGCATTTAATGTGTTGACGTCACTTTTTGCTTTTGCTTTTAACCTTCAATTAACATCTTCTAAATCATCTAAAACTCACCAACAAAGTGGTTAAATATAGCTAAGAATATTAATGAATGATGATAGGAAGTATTAAGATCATACAAGAAGGTCTCGCAAATTCGTCAGATTTGAATTTCAAACTTTGCGACACAAACTCGAGTTTGTTCACTAAAACTGGAGTTTGTTACTGTGCACTTATAGCAAAACTCGAGTTTCCATAACTAAACTCGAGTTTCCTCCTTCCAGAAAGCAAAGTCGTGATTTGAGCTTTAGAACATGTTTCGGATAAAACTCAAAACTCGAGTTTTCATTTCTAAACTCAAGTTTTGGACCTTTAACATGAAATATGAATTTTAGCCTAAAACATCAAAACTGGAGTTTTCATTCTAAACTGGAGTTTTCAAATCATTGAAAAAATGCAATGCTCTCGGCTTGGCCAAAACTTGAGTTTCCAAAACTAAACTCGAGTTTTCATTTAAGTATGAAAATTTTGAGAAATCTATGCCAAGTCAAAACTGGAGTTTCAAAAAACTTAGTAAAAACATGAAAACTCTCTATTAAGTGTAAACTCGAGTTTCCAAATTAAAACTCGAGTTGTCTCAAAACTTTGAGAAAACTTAGAAAACTCATGGCAAACTGAAAACCAGAGTTTTAAATCAAAACTAGAGTTTGCATATGTTCAAAATGTTGGCCTCTCTGTATGGCTAAAACTCGAGTTTTCAAATGAAAATTGGAGTTTTGTCTTCATCAGAAAATAATGAGAAGTCTCTGTATGATACAAAACTCGAGTTTGTCTCAAGATGAAAAACTGAGTGCTCTTTATAAGCCCAAAACTCAAGTTTTCCTATGAAAACTAGAGTTTTGCTTTGTTCATTAAAATTGAGCTACTCTTTGTCAAAGTCAAAACTCGAGTTTTCAAAATAAAACTCGAGTTTGCCTCTGACAGTAAGTTTTTTAACTTACCAAAAACAAACTTCAATTTGTGTTTACAATTGTCAGTTATCATCAAAATACATAGAGAACTAACAAGAAGGAATTAAGGAAAATGACTAGGGTATGTTTACAAAATATATGTTATATTAACTAACTTCCTTAATATAATCAAAGTAGGTAAATATATCTTATATTAAGGACATGAAAAGTATTAAGGACCAGAGAGAGGGAGTATATTATTATATTAACTCATGTAAATCTCTCCACTTTCATTGCCCTCCTCATAGTCATCCCCATATTTATCATATATGTTCAATATGGTCAAAAAAATGTTCACGAGGTTCTTCTTTGCCTCTACATCCTCCATTTCTGCTAGACATATCACCACATTCATCCAGTTATCATAGCTGCCAGTGGAGTCACCTCATGTAACGTTCGGTCTACTTCTAAAATGGCTGCCTCAAAACCAGATTCTTAGAATCATAGCACTTGCTCTAGTTTTGAATGTTGCTGCCGATTTACCTCTTCATTAGAGTTACAGTTTCCAATAAGAATCTCCATACGTGGCTCTGTGTTCATATTATCTGAATCATTTTTTATGTTATAGAGATGACTGCATTCTCTTATGATAGAGGTTTATCTTATACGGTTTTATTGGTGGGGGAAGAGGTAAGGGGTTTTTAATGATCTCTTGTTTGATTTAAGATGGGATGAAAGAGGAGGAATGATTGCATTACCATTCTATCCTAACATATTTGGTTATATTTTTTACTTATGTTATATAAATTAATTTACATCATATCTAATTAATATAATAAAATTTTTATTTATAATTGATATAATAATATATATTTTGTTTAAAATTAATTGTATAATAATATTTTTTTAAAAAATGTAATAGTATTTCTTATTTATAATAACATATTTTCATTCTAAATTAATTTCATAATATAAAAATATATTATTATAAATTTAATAAAAATAATATATTTTTTATAATAATAATATTTTTATTTAATATTATGTTAACATATCTTATCATTATAATTTTTTTAAATCAATTTTGTAACAATATTTCTTATTTTTAAAATATTTTTTAAGTTTATTTCATAATAATATTTTTTTAATGATAAAAATATATATTTTTTATGATCATGATGTTTAATTCACAAATATATAATTTTTATATTAAATTATTTTTTATAATATATTTTCATTTGAAATAATTTTTTATAATAATATATTAAAATTGTATAATAAAATATTTTAATAACAATAATATTTTAGGTTATCGTAATATCTTTTTATCATGGGCATTATTGGAATATCGCATATCACATAAATTATAAGGGTAAAGTGGTCCAAAATTTTAGCTCCTCTTCAAAACCCCCCAATTTGGAGGAGAGCGCAACCAAGATAGAAGTGTTGGAAGGAAGGGAATGAAAACTTTGGGGTCATCTCCCTTCCAAAATTTCACACTAAATAAGGGGAGGCTCTCAATTTTCCTCTCCTTCCATCCCCTCCCCTCCAACCAAACAAGCCCTTAGTGAGGTCAAGTAAGTTAAGATTGATCCATAAAAAATACTTTATTATAAATAACTCATTTAAGAGCATTAAGAGAATTAGTTAAGTCAATTATTTTTAACGAATTAATTAATCCCACCAAATGATATAAGATTGCTTGATTTTATAGTTGTTAGTAACAATTGTGTATTTTTCTTTTTTACAACCATTGTGTATTAATTTCCTTAAAATACCATTTTTATTTATGTGCATTGTAACTAATACTTAATGGAAACACCTTGGTATATGCAATCAATAGGGATGGTAATTTAGTGAGAAAATTATAAATTTTGGAGACAAAGTGATTTGAAGTTATATATTTATGACTAAAATGAAGCCCTGATATAACTTTTATATTTAGAACATGAGGTAGTATATATATTTTTGGCAACAAGTAAAGTCTTAGTCTACTCACTGATCAATACAAAAAACGCAGCCTGGCTCATGTTTGATCAACACACAATGAAGCTACTAGAATGAAATAGACATTTTCAAAATAAACGAGCTTAGTAGACATACCCACATTACCAAGCTTTTCTGTGAGTTATCCAAAGCTTGTCGTCCAGCAATGAGCTCCAATAATAGCACCCCATAAGCATAGACATCATCAGTCTTTTCGTCTACTAAACCATACATGAAGAATTCGGGTCTGGCTTTCCTTCGATGCTTTTAAAATCCGCTGCCCTTTGATACCCTAAAACGACGTCGTTTAATGTCCTTTTTTTGCCCTCATTTTCCTCCCGATTTGGTCAAAATTTAATGTCGTTTTCACATGGAACCATTCACCAGATCTAGTCGAACTGCTTAAGCAACTCTAGAGCTCCGATCTGTTACGAAATCTTCCCCTCTCTCGTTGATAAAGAGGACGAAAGCATCGTCTCTTTCCGATTGAATAGGAAGAAGATATTGTCTCACAATAGCGTCATCCTTTCTCGCGGATGGAATAAGGTATATAGAATCACTGACTCGGATGAGGTATTGACTCAATTAAAATTTATTCCTTTTCAGCATTGTACATTCAAGACTATGATTGAAGATAATTTAATTGAATCCCATCGTCCTTTCTGCATTTTGCTGTTTTAGTTTGTCTGTGCATCTATAAAGAGTAACGAAATACTCATCTCTGATGTTAGTTATATCTCTTGTGAACCAGTTGAAGTAAGTCCCTATTCTCATATAATCTTATTCTTTTCTCTTTGAGGTTGCAGACATTGATTTTATTTTTCCAATGTATATCTTTCAGAAATCAAAAAATGTTTCTTCTGTCAATTCACAATCAAATTGGTCATATACTCTAGCATGGGCAGGGCACAATTATGATCTTTTGCTCTGAATTATATCATACAGGTGTTTTGAATTAGATGACAGGAACTACTTGTGTTGATATACTTGATTTGTGATAAAATTCTGCACTTTTTAGTAGTTATAACGTATAAACTTGTAATTAAATATGGTTCTGTTGATTAAATTTTCTCGCCATTTTTCTTGTTTTCATGCCAACCTTGATTCATAAGTCTATCATAACAACAACAAAAGGGATGGTATGTGCTTATTTAACTGATGATGGATGTTAGTTTCATGTCCCTTAGTTTGTTTTTTTTCCCCTTACATAGTCATGCATAAAATAGTTTGGAAGCATTATGTGATGTTTCGTACTCAGTGATCTGTCATTTTTAGTAAATGTGCTTCAACAGAAAACATAGTTTGCTTGAAATATTTGATTGAGGATTTTTACGTCTCTTTTAGAAATATGAGCTTCTGTTTTTCCTAAATCCTAATCCTTTCACCAGGATACTTGCTTTTGATACACATGGTGGAATCAATGTATGGGATAAAAGAGTGAAAACTCTCCCCTATCTTGAGCTTGCATCTAGTTCCTCTAGTATGCTTAACAGCATCCAATTAAATGCAGAAAATCAGGTTGAGTGTTGTGTCTGCATTCTATAATGTCATTGAGTTTTTGTGCTTTTCTCAACTATGGATGTTGATATTTTATGTTTCTAAAAAGTTTCCCGACATAGATTGATTGAAATAGTATCAGAAGTTGGCATGCTTATCTCAAGCTCAAAACTTTTATATCACTTATGAAGTCTTGAGAATCTAGGTATTTTGAACAATACATGCCCTTCATATAGCCCAACAAAGCTATGCATAACCATGGCCTTACAAAACTCCAGTTGATAGCACAGATGAAATTGAATTTATGTAGGTTTGATTTCCCCAGGTTTTGATATATGCCTTATACAATATAGCCCAAAGAAACTAATGTGTAACCATTCTACAAGATGCTTGCCCAATATACTTTTGTTCCTGGTGTTTATTATGCATTAATTTTATAATTGCGCGAGGCTGATACAGATTTCTAATTTTAAAATCTGTACATTTATAGCTTTTCTATTGGTTTCTTTAACTCCTTAAGCTTAGGCTTAGTATCATATCTAAGTTTGACCAGCTGACATTATGGTCACAAATTTTCTGTTTCACTCATTCTATTTGCTATCAAGAATGACTAATACATGGAGAACTTTAGTTGTTCCATTTGAATTGTTATCTTTCACTTTTCAGCGAAACAAAATAGGATTGAAATTAATTACAATGACTAATACATGGGCTTTGTTCCATAACAGGTTACACAAATAATCAACCTGTTTGACCAAAATGGAGAGTAGACACAAAAAGAAGTACAAACAAAATAAAGAGCAGACCAAGAGAAGTGCAAAATGAGGTTGCTTGAGTAAAATAGAGAGCAACACAATGGAATTCATAAGTTGTACAAAAGAGCTGGAAAAAATAAGGTGGAATGGAGGCCTCATATATGAGGATCAAAGTCAATCATTGAATCTGTATTTGTAACACAATGTAACTTTGTAGTGTTAGTGAATATATATTGACAGTCTTAAATTTGTCTATTATTGTAAGATGAGACAATGTTATGTAAGAAAATTCATATTTCAATACAAGAGACTAAATTGTTTTCTTTCATTATCATTATTCTTTATGCTTACCAACATTATATGTTTGGATAAAATCCAGTGCTTCAAGTGATGTAAAGTCGCATTCAAGTGGTGCCTATAAAAAATAAAATAAATATCTAAATACATCAAACAAACTAGTTGAGAATGCGATTCAACATCATATGACATAACGTCAATAAATTTGTAAGAGTCACTTGACTTGATTGAGACTTATCCAACATCATGTTACTATGCTTTACTGGAGTTGAAGTCTCACTTTTTGAAGTTGATTATGGTGTCCCTAAAACATATTTAAACATTAAATATGTAATAAGCATTAAGCATCTTTGGAAAAAATAATTGATCAAAGGTATACCTGTAAAGCTTGATGAGGCTTTTTAGAGGCTTTTGTTATTTCTCTTCTTCAATTGATTTCAAGGCAGCTCTTTATTCGTTTACTCATCTTTCTACCATATCTCTTTTTGAAGCCAACAACTTTTCTACCACCGTTATCGCCATCATGATTCCCCACATCAAAAGTATACTTGTAAAGCATCTTTATGAAATATGCCAGGTGCACAAGGCATGCATTACCTTTGGCATCACTTCTTGTAATGCACGTGACATAGCAGCATCTTGATCAGTAAACATAGTTAGTGGCTGGGCATTTTTGTGTGCGCATAAAAAAGTCTCAAAGAGCCATTTGAAACTCTCAACAGTCTCATCATATAAAAATGCCACTCCAAATATTCCCCGTCCTTTGTAATGGTTAAAGCCAGAGAAGATTGCAAGAGGTCTATAGTCATGATTTGTGCAATAAGTTGTACTTTCCTTTTACTTCTTTAACTTTCATTCTTGCTTTGCAATTTGTTCTTGTCTCTTCTCTAGGCTTTCGAGTTTTCACATCACGAATGTCTGGTTTCTTCACTCCTTTGCGATGAACATATAGATAAGAGGAATATTTTGACTTATCTTTTTTGCTCTTGTTAAAGCTCTGTTTTCAAACACCAAAACCAATTCTTCTACCATATGCCTTCCAAAATTCCCATGACTCTTCTATATTATTAAATTCAAGATCAAGTGTAGGAGCTAAATTTATATCCATCTGCAAAATTGAAAAATATGTACCCAATATAAATATAAACTTACAACAAAATTGATATATTCTGAAAAAAAAAAAGTTATTTAAACAAAAGTGAAAGCATCTTCAAAACTATCTATTGGTATATTCATGAAAATCTTGTTATTTTTTAATCCAACATGCATACTTCTAATATCAGAGGACTAAAATATCCCTGTAAGTTAAAAAATAAAATAAAATCAATGTCAGTATTTCACACGAACAGACATAGTGTAGAACTAAACTGTAGTTTGGTTTAGCTTGATATAAAAATATTCCTTAAGTAAGCATAGAACAGACCTGTAAATAAGTATTCCTTATTAGAATGTTAGTATTGCGTGAGTTTGTGGATGGGAATGACTTGTTCCTTATTTCATGCTATGCTTTAACGCAAGAACATAGATTAAAATGGTTCAATGCAAAACACAAGAAAATAGATCAGAATGTCAGTATTTCACAAGCCAAACTCAAAGTATTAGTGCTAGGTAGCCTAGTAAATTTCAGTAAAACACAGTTTTAGGCTTAATAGTCAAGCAACTGGGACAATATGGTTTATTGCAATTAAAAAAGTTGAATCATCGGGCATTTGTTTACAAGAAATACTGACTCGAACTCTGCAAGCTTTTTCTACCTCCTTCGATTTCCTCTTCTCTAAGACCTTTTCCCACTTCCTCAGATTTTCCCGCGCAGATTCAGGAAGAAGAAAGGGGTACTGGCGCCAAAGAAGAATGGCACTGACATGTGTTTCTTCTCTCGGGAGAAAATGCGAAAAAAACAGAGGACGCACATGTGTTTCAGGAGGAAAATGAAAGGAATAAAAAAGAAGAATGAAAAAGACATTAAACGGTGTCGTTTGAAAGTATAGGAGGGCAACGGATTTTAAAAGCACTAGAGGAAAGCCAGACCCGAAGAATTCTAGGCGAAAGGTAACTGTTGTAACAGGCAAAGTAAATTAAAAAAAGACTTGGGGGCAAAAAAAAAAGGATTATAAATAGAGAAAAATGACAAAACAATACCACTTAAACTTCAAAATCTTATTGACAATAATAATAATAGGATTGACAAAAACATAAAAGTAATTGACAACTCTTTTTTACTGTAAAATCACTTATATAAGATTTTATAGTTTTAATAGTATTTTCTTAAAGAAATTTTGTGAATGTGTTAGATTACAAACCCAAATGTCCCTTCAATTTTGGATAGTGTATGGTGAGTCCATTGGTTAGGTTTGAAAGCCCAAAATCAGATATATCGGGTATGATAATGAAGTTATAAACATTGTTGCCAAATAGAGTTGGCATAGAAGGTATGAGATTTGGTTAAGTCTTAAAGGGATGCGTATTCGATCCCTGCTGCCGTAATTAGGATTCCTTTGATAAGCGATTTCGTAAGTCCCCAGTAAGTGCTCAAAGAGGTGGATGACTGATGCCGAACCCCTCCAAAACATTTTCCTATAAAAAAAAAGTTATAAACATCGTCCCAAGAAACATTATATGCAAAAATATACTCACTAGTCATTAATATAAGACCTATTTAAAGAGTTAATTTTTGTCCTAAATATAATACATATTTTTTATATTTATCAATTTGTTTTCTAATTTACTTTTATTAATATTTATTTGACGAAAATCAAAGAGGAGAGAGGTAAGAAATGAATTAACGAAGATGACCAGAATATTTTAAAAAATACATGTGACATTAACTAACTTCTTTATCTAATTAAATTAGATGGATAAGTCTTATACAAAGGGCTAGAAGGAGTAATTCAGTTTAAATTGATGTATTGAGCTCAACCATGAATGTCATTAGACCGTTGATGGAAATATGAAAGTATTTAAAGGTACTTTTTATTAGGGATTAAAATAAAAAAATGATGTAAATTTAAGACAAACCTTATTTCTTTAAGTGATTTTGATTTTAACTAGTTAAAAGAGACTTTTAATAGCCTTGGGGGAAGATTTTATTGATACGTTGCATATGAAAGTTTAAAAAAAAAAAAAAAAAGTCACTTTGGTAATTTTGTTTCATAGTCAATGTATAGAAACTCAAATTGGACTAGTCAAAATTGACGTAAAGCCAGGGAATTGGTCAATTGATTGATCTAGTCTTTCGTTTAAATTGGCCAAAATCTGATTTGGATAAATTCAAATGACTTGGGCAACTCAACCAACCTAGCAAACTGCAAAGGTTGGTCGGCTTAGTTCTTGACATTATATACTACCTCATATTTTAAATATAAGATCTAGTTGACTTTCTTTGAAGAGATTAAGGAAGCTAAATAAATTACTTAATCATTTCATATGTTGTGTATCCTTAAATTATATATTAATTTCTTAATTAAACTAATTAGTTTGAAAAAAAATAAAAAAAAATTCTAAAGTAATTTAATTAACTTCCTTTATTTTTTTAAAAAAATTTAATTAGATCTTATAATTAGGACTAGAGAGAGTATTATTTATCATGTCCTTAATCTAAAACCTAATTAACTAAGATTCAGTGTGTTAGATAAATTAGTTGATATGATATATTTTTTTCTTAAACCCTTTAACCATCTTTTTTAATTCTCTATCTCCCTCTTCTACTAAGTTATTATTAAGAGAATATTAGAAAGGTTAATTTGGAAAAAAACAAAAAACAAAAACTCATGAACGCGAACAACAACTTCACAGTTAACTCTTATATTATAGATTAAAGAGAATAAGTAAATATAAATGTTGGGTTACCCTTGTTCTTGAATTCGAAAGAGGAAGTAAATATCTTTTTTTTTTTTTTGAAAAAGTAAATATCTTTACATGAAATAGATTTGATTGTATGCTTGTTAATTTCCTTTGTAGGGTAGAGATTTTTTTAAAATATATATATAAGGGAAAATTATATAAATAAAATAGGATTGTACGGTTGATATTAATTGGAAGCATATTATATTTTTTTATTTAAATATTTCTTTCTTTCACAGTCAAATATCAATATTTTTAATTTTTAATATATTTTAACCCTTAAGCTATGGTCTCCGACTCTCTGATTAGTCCGCCGGGCCCGCGGTGGTTACATTGTTTATTCTTTATGGCCTCTTCTCTTCTTTTTTAGATATTTTTTGTAAGATTTTTTACGTGGAACTTGATCAAGCATGCAAGGGCCCATCCTTAAAAAACAAGGTTGAGTGATTTGTTATCTTCAAAGTTAATTTAAAGGCTAAAGCATATTTTTAGTCCTTTTAGTTCATATAAGGTATACTTTTGGTCTCTTAACTTTATAAAGTATGTTTTTAGTCCTATAATTCTGACACCGTTAATTTTACTAAAAGAAATGTAAACTCAAGTGAAAACGGTGTAAATTTAAGTGATGATTGTTTAATTAAATTCTGTTAACTTTAAATTTAAAATATAGATAAATTTGAAGAATATATAAAATTTGTGTAATTAAATGCTTATAATCATCACTTGAGTTCACCGTATCTACGTTTTCCATTAGCAATATTAACAGTGTTAGAATTTTAGGACAAAAAATATACTTTATAAAGTTAAGGGATCAAAAGTATATCTTATATAAAACTTAAAAGACTAAAAATATACTTTACCCTGATTTAAATTATTAGATCTTTCATAAATATAAAAATCCATCAATAAATTAATAGTGATGATGGGTTTCTCTATCTCTCTTTTTCTAAATAAAAAGATAAAGGAAAACAAAACAGAAAGTACTAGATGGTTTTTTCGATAAGATATTTAACCCAAAACTTTATTCTCTCTTCCCTCCTCTCCCACTCCCTCCTCCTCCTCTAAAATCAAACAAACCCTAAAGCTTGCAATGTTAACATCATTGTCCTCATGGAGATTTCTTCCTTCGCTCAGAATGATCATTTGAACCCTTAAATTAAATAATAATAATAATAAATCATATTTTAAAATCAAATAGTTTCAGTGTTTCTTGTATTTGACAGTCTACTGGCCTCACTTATATTTTTTATCCTGCGTGTGTGCGTGCTGGGGGTTTTTTTTTTGGGGGGGTGTTTTGAACGTATCCCTCTGCCTCAAATAATATTTTAATAAAAAGAAATAGTAACATCAATCAAATATATCCTTCTAAACCTTGTGTGTTCATAACTATTGGTCCAGAGTGTCGATCCATCTAGCAATTTGATCACGGGCGAAGGAGAAAAAATACACACCAAGTTTGCCTGTGGGAGCGTCCAGTACCACCAAGTTTTAAAAGGAGCAAAATTACACACAAGGTTAGCTTTTTGGGAGCAAAAGTGCCACTTACTGTTAGTTGACCAAATAGTCAACGTCCATTTTGGATGGTGTGAACAGTTATGATGACGTGGACGCTGAATTGGGCTGAGAGGAAGCCACATAGGAAGAAAAAAAGCTGACTAGATTTAGGAGGAAATTAAAAAAAACAAAACAGAAAGGAAAAAAAAAAGTTGAACACCCAACCCCATCGGGGGTTGCTTTCATCGCGACACGTTCTTCTTCTGTCCAAGATCCGGCCAGCAAACTTCCAAAACGCGAACGAAAGACCCACGGCGTCCTTCTCCTATTCAAGATCCGGCTAGGCACCTCTTCGAATAGTCAGAGGTGATTTTGCAATTTTTCTTTGGATAATCAGAGGTGATTTTCTTTGAACTCGCAGAAGATCAAATTTCCCAATTGAAGAAACCCTAGAAACCCAAATTTTCTCCATCGTGGTTCATCTTCTTCGACCACCGCTGTTCCAACCACCGTTCTTCCGTTACCGGACCTTGGCTCCGTCGTCCCTCAGCAACAATCACCTCACCACCACCGTTATTTTTCTATCAAAAGTTTTTTACTGTTCATCTTCTTCCTCAAATTGCTCCTTAACCCTTGTTTTTATTTATTACTACCTTCGGTTATCAATCCTGGGTAAATCCAAATCGAAATCAAATCTGGGTAAATCCAAATCGAAATCAAATCTGGGTAAACAAGTGTGAGAAATAAAGACATGACTTCGTCTATGTAAGTTCTTGGCCTGTTTGTTCTCCTGGCTCGACTCATGACCAGCATCGTCGACTTGAGCATTCCTTAGCCGTTCAGCCTTTACAGATTGGAGACGATCGATGTCATTGGCTTGGCTACTGCTGGGGATTTCGCGTTTGCGTTTTTGGATTTTTCTCATGGTTAATCAGTCCAAAAGATCGATGAAGCAATTCGAGAAACCTAATTCCAGAAGCAAAGCAACAAATGGTTAGGGAAGAAAAGGAATTCGGGGAGATCCAGATTTGTTCTTTGTCTTCAGCAGGTTATGTTTTAACGTGGCTTTTTTTTTTCAATGTTTCCCTGTCAGCATTTCTTCACATAGGTGGCAAAACTTAACAGCAAGTTAGCCATCAGTTTTCCCCCAAACGGTAAATGGCACTTTTGCTCCCAAAAAGCTAACTTTATGTGCACTTTTGCTCCTTTTAAAACTTGGTGGTGCTGGACGCTCCCACAGGCAAACTTGGTGTGTATTTTTGCTCCTTCGCCTATTTAATCACCAACTATTGGTCTTCATATATTATACGTCTAATACAACGACACCCATGTGTATGAATGCTCATGAATAACTCAACCACCTTACATACTCATTCATATGACTTAATAAAGTTAGATGGAGAACATATCTTATTGGGCGAACAAACAAGCTCTTGATAACTACTTATTATTTCAGTTTGAGACCAAGGAGTCTTATATATTTCCCATGCATTATTGTGGATATCAGTAGTAAAACCCTTTCTATATGGAAGCGCATTGGTTGATTTCTTCGGTAACAATAGTTAATGCCATTTACTTTGTACTATTGTCAATTCCAAGTTTTGGTTCAACATTTTTCACTCTATTTATACAGTTTGAAGGTCCCCATCGGGTCACAGTTGAAAAGTTGAAATTTATGATATCAGACAAACGTGTAGAATTCAATTTTGCTATTGCTTTTTCTACTACTCGATCAGAATGAAGAATCGCATACCATTATTATCATGTTCTTGAATATCCGCCTCACCTCAATGCACCTCATGGTAGTCCAAGCTCGGCGGCCGCCTTACTCTTCGGTCTTCTCTTTGTTGTCTTCCTCTTCTATAACAAGCCCTCCTTTGTTGTCTCGTCCTCACTGGAATCTCGATCTGCCTTCCCCCTATCTATAATATTTTGCTTCTGCTTTATCCTATTCCCCTTCTTGACATTTATTTGTTGTTTTTTGTTTTGCAAATATGGAGATTATGACAAGGCAACATGTATGACTATTTTTCTTTCCTTCCTCATATTTTATTTTATGTTATCTTCGCTACTTTTGCTCCCTCTTCTTTGAAGTTGTATTCTCTCTCGCCTCTCCAACACAACCTTCAACACTTCCAACCTCACATCGATCTCTCCATATGTTCTGCTTTTGTTTAATCATCTATGATATGGATGCTTATGATCTCAATTCTGATTTTGTTCATTTGTTTAACCGTTTAACTCTGCTTATTCATTTCCCATAAATATATTTAATTATTAATTACCATCTTGGCTTTGTTTTTTTTTTTTTGGGTTAAAAAAAACGATCATATTCATAGTCGACCAGCCTTAAACTCAGTGAGGTGGAAGAATATAGCTTTGGTTACAACAAGAGGATTGGTTTACTTGCACGAGCAATCTTATATTCAAACTGTAATATCCCGAATTTTGGGTCTAAAGATTTGGAAATTAGTCTATATTTGGAAGACTACTGGACCCAGTATTTGAATGTGACAAATTTGAGATCAGTATATTTTGGGACTATGAATAGTAATTTACTATTCACATGTACGTTTTTACTATTCACGTATACATTATGAAAAATTGGTCTGAAAGACTATATGAGTAATTATTGAAAATAAGAAAATTTTATTGGAGGATTACAAGTAGGAAATTCCAAATGCTCATATGAATATATTTCATTGGTCAATAAGAGTAGGCTATACAGTATATTGTTTAATAGCTACTTGATCATTCTTTGCGGTTTTTCATGCAGCCAAATGAATTATCCAATTAGGTAGCATTTTCCATCCTCAAATTTCCCTTAAGTTGGCAGTAAGGAAATGTACGCATGCACATCCATTTCATTTCTTAATTTCACACCATCAAAATTACCTTTGGCCAACCTATATGAAAAATTGGAAGATATGTTGAAGTGTGCCGTAGGAAAAGAAAATTAGGTGAAGTATGAAATGAAGGAAATTTCAATCTACGCAAATACCTACCACTATCTTGCAAAATGCACAATTTTCACACACATATTTTCTTCACTAACTTTGGCCATTATCTACCAACATTCCACCAAACTACAACACTCTTACTCCACCTTTTGGCCTATATAAATAGAGGACACACATCAGATTTTTCCATTAATGTTGTCCAACGAAAGAGAGAAATTGTGGAGAGTTGAAAGACAAAAGGAAAAGAATAGTGGAGATACCAAGAGAGTAGGAGAGAACAATAGAATTGGGAGAGTTTTCGGTGAAGACAAGAAGATTTAATACAACTGATTTTTTTTGGGCTTAGGTAAGGATTTTAATCCCTCTCTTATCTTTATTTCAGCGGATTAATATTGTTTTTGAGGTTCAAAAGCTTGCTAGAAAATAAGAGTTTTCATAAGAATTTTCTGTCACCTCATAACACTGTTATTTTGAAAAGTTTTTATGGACAGTGTTCACATTTTTAAAATCTGGGAATAAACGGCATGTGATAAAATTATGAAATTTTCCAGATATAAAGTAGACATCTAGGGCTTTCCGTTGATATATAATTTGTAACGTTTTGAGCTCTAGACAAGGAGATCATGATTTTTGAAGTTAAGCCTTATTTCTGAAGTTACAATCTGAACAATGTTGAGAAATATTTAAACTGGGAATGATACAGAGATTTTGAGTTTGTACCGTTATTTTTTCTTGAGAATAGACATATCAAGGGTTATGTGGAATTTTGCAGCACCTCATTTGGAGTTTTGTAGAATTAATTATGATTTTTCAAAGCTATCGAAAAAAAATCTAGGAAGAAATGCAGAAATTCCGTTTTTGAGGAAATGTAAGGGTAAAATGGATCAAAAAAAATGAGGAACAGAGTCAAACAGAGTAGGTGCTACAATGATTTCAACGTTTTTTCGTAATGCAATAGTGGCACTGTAGCAATAGTGGTACTGTTACAGTATACGGTATGGTACTGTAGCAGTATACGGTTACTGTAGCAACTGAAAGAATTTTTCCCAGAATTGTGAAAAAAATGGTATTTAAGATAATACTTTGCAATTTATAAAGGAAAAATGTTGATGGATTGGGAAACCATGAGAAACATTAAAATAAATTATATTGTGATAGTGTTGCTAGACGTGAAGAAGTGACTAATGACAATGATAAACATTTTAGGCATACCTTGACACCTCTACTGATCCCAATATCTTCAGACGAGTTAAGGATTCAAGCTTGAGGTGGGTAACTGTTATCTTATTAGCATGTATGTATGTATTTCATGTATGACTGATCATGTTTGCTAGATAATTTGCATATGTATATCCTAGCTATGGATTTGAGGCTGCGGTCTCATAGGGCTGCGTGTCCTAAAGGGCTGAGGTCCTTTGCCGTTAACTGCGGTTACTGTGTGATTTGTTTACTGCGAATTTTTCTATGCTTATACATGTGTTATACTGCATTTACATTTCATATATGCATATGAGATTAACTGTTACCCCTGGGGTTCATTCATTTGAACTCCAGATCACATGAAAGAGACAGGTAGTGGATCGGGATCAAGAGGAAAGAAGCAGCTGTAAGGGTTCCAACAGAAGGGACTTATATATTATAATAAAATTTATGGTCCATATTATATTGTTTATCATTTGTCTACTCTGGATTATTGTATTAAGAACCCGCTGTGGGATAGATTTGAACCACGAATTATTTTCAATTTACTTTTTTTTATACTTGCAAATAAGTCGTCCAAACCACTTCGATGTCTGTGCGCTTACACTCTGATATATAAAGGCGTATTAAGGACGGGTGTTACAATTTTTGGTATCAGAGCGAGGTTAAAGGTAACCATGATCGGGGGTTCTCACAGTGTGATCTGTGGCGAAGCATTGGCTCTTACCCCGACATGGCCAGGGAGCCTGGTTTGGACAAAATATTTGGAATAAGGAAACCCAATTTAGTATTGGTTTGTGAAATGCGAGTAACAAGTATGACATATGTTTTAAGTGCATATGCATATTAGGAATGATTATTATACCTCTGTTATTAATAACTAAACTTCTTGACATATAGTACTAGAGTATTACAAATGGAGCCCCAGCAGGAAGCAAATCCACCTACACGTGGAAGGGGCAGATGTAACGCCTCATTTTCAATACCAAAATCTTGGCCAAAATAATGGTAACACCTTCAAATATAGGATATTCAACACTCAAACACATATTTACAATATGGCCAAAGGTAGAAATCCATTTATACAGGGCCAAAATAAATCCAATAAATAAGAGTTATTTTAAAATGCGGAAGTCTTTTAGGTTCATGGCAAATAAAATAACACAACATAAACTAAAGGAGTACAGAAGAGCCTACAAAGCTCACTCCATGGGTGCATTCCCTTGATCTCTACTAAGTTATTCACCTGAAAAATGTTAATATGGGGTGAGATTACACATCTCAGTAACTACTAAATATTTCTACCGTACACGAGCAAATAATATATGACAAAAAGATATGGGCTGATTTCAAATATATATATATAGATTCCATAATTTATCATACAAAATAATTTATACTAATAGTCATCAATATAGAAGGTGTTAAAACATATATATCTCAAAAGTTCTCATCTCATGTCTTTACAGAATATTCATCATCATATCAAATTCTTGAACTGTTCAGAAATGCACTATGCAGTATGCAGCCTCCCTTATATCACCACCTCCCTTATACCGCAGACTGGAGCCATAGGCTAACACATAGTCCAATAGAAACTTATTCATTTGACTGAATTGTTCCAAGCTCACCAAAACTTAAGATACACCCGGCCAAAGGTATATAGCTTAAATCTGGACTATGGCTCCCCTCCTTTAAAATAACTAAGGAGGTGTCACATGTCCCACAACTCCAATGAAATCCCGGCCAGAGGAAAACATGGAAGATGGGGCCCTGAAACAAGTACCATCCACTGTGCACCGAGTGGTGGCATAAATCATTCTTATCATTCAAATCCCTCCTTACTCCACCCATCATAATACAACCGCCATGATGAATATGTTCACTCAAAATAATGCATTATTATACCATAAAGTTTTATACATCAATATGCGTATTTATGAATAGTGAATACTATGCGTATATGTGAATAGTAAAATACGATGTATATACATGAATAGTAAAAATGAAGAGTACATACGGTATGTATACGTGAATAGTAAATACGGTATGTATACGTGAATAGTATTATGAATAGTAAATACGGTATACGTGAATAGTAAAATGAATAGTAAATACGGTATACGTGAATAGTAAAATGAATAGTAAATACGGTGTGAATAGTAAATATGGTATACGTGAATAGTAAATACAGTATACGTGAATAGTAACATGAATAGTAAATACGGTATACGTGAATAGTAACGTACGTATAAATAGTACCTCTGCAGATTTGCAAATCAAAGTTCCCACACCAGATCTTAAAACCATAAATATTTTCTAAATATTCTTGCCAAAATAGTAAACAAACAAATTTATAATCATACATAATTCACAAGTATAAGGAAGAATATTCAGAGTTACCTGTTACTTGCTAATACCCGAATCACCAACCAGCTATTATAACTCTCAAGCAAATATCTCTCTACTCTCTCTCTCTCTCTACCTCTCTCTATAGCTCTTAGAAGTTGTGAAGAATGAAATGAAATGGAAGGTCTATTTATAGTTGGAAAATGGGTCCTTAAGTGTAATTTTCGTCTCTGGGTCGTTCTACGTAATTTTCCCCGTGACAAATTTTCAAACCTCCCGTGACTCTTCCCGTGGCTGGTTGTGGAAATAATTTTTCGTGGGTCCCACATGAATAGTAAATAATATTATATTATAATAATATAATATTATTATTCAAATAGTAAATTACTATTACGTGGGTCCCGCTGACAAAATTTTCAAACTTCACGAGAGTTTCTGTCGGCAGAGGAGAAATAATTTGACGTGGGTCCCACATGAATAGTAAATACGTATTTTGGAATAGTAAATACCGTATTTTTAAATAGTAAATACGTATTTGTAAATAGTAAAAACGTATACGTGAATAGTAAATACTATTCACGGGGCCCACAAAATACTGATTTCAAATTTATTACTTTCCAAAAATAGAGCCTACTAGTCTTCCCAAAATAGGTTTATGTTCAAGATATTAGATTCAAAATTCAGGATGTTACATTTCTCCCCTCCTAAAAGAAAATTTTGTCCTCAAAATTTCGCTATAATAAGAATTCTAACCTATTTAAATAAATGAGGATAGGTTTGTCGCATGCTCTCCTCCATTTCCCAAGTAGCATCTCCGGGAGCCATTCCTTTACACACAACCTTTACAAGCTAATAGCCTTGTTCCTCAATTGCTTATCCCCCGCATCAACAATCCGCTCCGACTCAGCTTTATATATCATATTATCCCTAAGTCCTATCTCTTTCCCAAACATGCTCACCAAGCACACAACACAATTTTCGTTCATCCTGTACCCAAAGTAATATTCAGACACAGGATCCACTAGTTCCTTATTTGAGCGCTTGGTTACACTGGCCTCACAGGCCAGTTCATTCTTCCTTTCTGCTTATTTCATTGTATTACCACGACACTGGATATTCAGATCTTACAGCTTAAGAAGTTACCCTCAGGCCATAATAACCACAATATGATATAATCTGATTATTTTGCCAACCTTAAGATAAACTTTAGACATACAGGTCTAATGTTACCATGATAGGCAACAAACACAATACTAGGCACATAAGTCTTATAGCCTAGAGATACCACCATATGCAAACTAGCTCAACGGGTCTTACCGCTTCAAGCCTCTGCTCGTCTATCCTATACTCGTGCTTCCTCAATTCAAGTTTAAGAAAACACTTACTTACTAAATCTAGCTTTCACCAATGGCAAGTAATTCAAAAACAAGTACATTTGGCAAGATTCCGCAAACTAAGTATATCCACAACAGTTTCCAACCTCTTCTAGCTTGTACACCTTCCACCACAATCATAATGTAAAAGTCAATTCTTGTTCTGATTTCGCAAGGATTCATTCCATGAGACATCATAGTTTATAAATGTCGATTACAAACTGGTCTTAAATCCTGTTGTAAATATTGCGTAAAAATTTCCAAACACAGCAAGTGCATTGGTAAGTTCAAAATTCAAATACTCAGGGACTTAGCAACTATTTTAAATAGTCACCAACTCCGAATACATTCCAGGTTCCAACTTATTCTACTCAACTCATCCATGAAACACTCAATTCATTATTTCTAAAGAAAGATTCTATTATCAAGATCATTTCCTATGCTAGTTAAACAGTTGGCAATCTCTGAACACCTTATACATGTTGGTATCACATTTTGTTCCCTATTTCTCTCAAATCAATTAATACCATATTCTAATATCTCAATTTATTCAATCAATTCAGTCTCCTAAAGAATCAATACAACTGTTAAGTTGAACTGTTATATTACATTTATACTAGTAGCAACCCTTTAGATCCCCTACCAACTTTCAAATTCATCATCCTATTTCTAAAACCCCGATTATTCATACTAGATTCATCATACTCCATAGCTTATATCATTTAAGAACTATCCTCAAACTTTCCCCAAAAATGATAATTGTCAAATTACAAATCAACTCTTAGAACTTCAATATCAGCAAGACAGAGATATCATGTGTCCTCAATAATATCCATAGAACATTCATGTTTCACAATTCCTAGACTAAGATTTAAAACATTCAAATATTATTCTCACAACCTCAGCATTGTTCACATGATTCGAATTCAATCCTTAGTATCTCAAAGACATATACTAAATATCATCTGTTCCTCTCATAGTTATCTATTAATCACACCCAAATAACATACTAATATTATAACATAAATCACCGGATTTCATACTTTCTTAATTAGACACACTATCTTAACTCAGATTGAATTCAAGTCTATTTTCAAATATTCCCAGACATTAATAGTCAAGTTTACAATTTCATTCTTATAACCTCAACATCAACTGATAATTCGTGTTTCCCCAAAAATACCCATCATACTAAGATCATGATTCACAATTCCTAATCTAATTCTTGGATTATATGAAGACTATCTACAACCTCAGCAGTATTCACAAGGTTCTAATTCTACCTCAACCTGCAATATCACAAAGGCTCATTTCGTTCTTGAGTTCTATTTCAGCTTAGATTAAATTAAAGCCTATCCTCAAAATTTACTATATTCATTCTAACATCTTACTGGCATTCCTAAGGATCACCATTTCATACCTTTCCATCGATCTTCCAACATGTTTATCCAAAAACCTTAGTCTTTGAATTATCTTTGACAAATTCATAGAGTTCTTCGGATACTCGGAGAGTGAAGAATGCTCTCGGGTTAATTGGCACAACTCATCATCATTTCAAATCTTCGGATTCTCTCCGGTTCATCTAATATTATTAGGAAGTCACCCTTCCCAAGATTACTATCACCTTAGCACGCTTACGCTTAAAATCCTATTTTCAAATGTCAATTCCGACATCTTGAGTCAGCTGCACATCCAAGACAGATTTCCTAGATAAATGCGCGTATAAACGTCCAAACTTAATTTCTTGAAAACACAGCTAGCAATAAATGCCATAGCGATTTCTGTCTGCAAAGGTCTAGGAAACTGCGACCCCTAACGGTGGCTAGGGTGCACTAGGGTGCGGTGCCATAAAATTTTCCGCATAACAACAAAATCTACATGATTCTGAGCTAACGACAGATGAGAATCCGATGCTGCTTAACAAAATATAGACGTTGCTAGCCCAGCTATAAATAGAGTAAAGAAAGAGTAAATGTTTCACGTTCTCTCAAACTTCACAAAACCTCCACATATTCATTTCCTCTCCGATCGTAACCTTCACTATAACCTTCCACATTATCCTTAAACATGGCCGGTTCAAGTAACTCTATTCCAGTCTCCGATTCATTCAACCCTTTCTTTCTTGAAGCCTTACTTCATGACTATCAGACTAACATGTTGTCTGATTTGTCAAACAATGCATCATACCCTTATTCTTCTTTACTTCCCCAAAATCCCGTAAGTATGAACGTTCATTCATCTGCCTCAACGATTAACATTCCTCCAAGGATACAAGATTCTATTTTTACCACTACTAACAGAAAGGAATCTGAAGCAGGTCCATCAAGGCGACCTGTCCAAAGGTGTCGTAATGTGGCAGAACTTATGGAGTCTACGGTACCTTCTCAACCAAGGAATCCTGCTTCTACCTTGACTGAGACTACTAATCCATTTTCATGTGGTTGCTGCCATGTTCTACGAGAGATTATTCATACCAATGGACTTCAATACCATAAACTTGAAGTTCATGGGAGGATTGGTATGATATGCCACGCTGTCTTTCACCAGGACGTACAAGGAGGTTCTTCCAGTCCTCAAGTATTTGACTTTGGTAAGAAAAATTTAGAAGATGTCAAACATTTTCTAGAAAATTATTGTTTGAATCAAAATTCTTTAGGGTATGTCCTGGTGTCAGATCCCCTATCAGCCTACTATGAGGCCCTTTGTGTTGGTTTGGAATGGACTAAAAATCAAAATGAACTCCCTAATAGTTCATTTCCAACCAATACAGAAAATATATCCAATAAAGGAAAAGAGCTCATGGTTGTAAATAATAATCCTTCACTCCCCATACCTAGTAATCCATACCGATCAAGAGCTGAACAAAATATTAGAGCTGCATCAATGTCAATTAATGATCTTAGAGACTTATTCCATTTACCTCAACAAGAAGCGGCTCAACAAGTTCGTCTATGCAAAAATGTTCTAATGAAAATATGCCATAGGGGAGGAATAAAGCATTGGCCTTATGTAAAAATTCGAAGCACTATGAAGCAAATAGCTAGATTGAGAAGAACAATGTCTCCTGATGGTCCTCTCTCAAGAGCAGCCGCTCAGGAAGAAATTAATAGACTTAAACTTGAGATAGTCGAAGCTTGCGGTGGGATTGTACCAACTGTTGTTCTTGATGCTTGAAATAATATAGTCTAGCCTTCTTGCTAATGTTTGTAATCTCTTATTCTAGGATTCATAAGAATTTTTGAGTTTTCCTGCCAAACTCAACTTTATCTTATTAAATTCAAACTTAAGCCAGTTATTCTGTATAATCAAGACTATGCCCGTATTCTGTTATGGTATTGTCATCTGTTACTCATATAAATTAGCTAGGTAAGTGAAAATCTAGCGAAAATCTCTTCATACTTTTTACAACGGCAACTAATTGAATAAACATCAAATAGGGGCTTAGTCTTTCAATCACTTTCCTAGACACCAATAAAAATATTCATCCTAGAAAGTAATTTTAGGCCTACAGAATCCAATATTCAATAAATTTTCTACTTACCAACTTCCGCTACGCAGCTCTGAAATTTAATCTCAATCACATCCTCAAATCATAAATCCTCATTATCAATCACTTGAATATTTTGATTAACCCATTCTTCTCCTATCATGAATGTCACAAGAAAATTGGTAAAAAGAATCCAAAGCTATAAAGGAAAATGCACATGTTATGATATTTAATTTGCCATGACCTCAAAATTTTTATTTAGAAAACTGATAGGAAATTTACAGATTGGCCAGAACCTTTGCTCTGATACCAAAAATGTAACGCCTCATTTTCAATACCAAAATCTTGGCCAAAATAATGGTAACACCTTCAAATATAGGATATTCAACACTCAAACACATATTTACAATATGGCCAAAGGTAGAAATCCATTTATACAGGGCCAAAATAAATCCAATAAATAAGAGTTATTTTAAAATGCGGAAGTCTTTTAGGTTCATGGCAAATAAAATAACACAACATAAACTAAAGGAGTACAGAAGAGCCTACAAAGCTCACTCCATGGGTGCATTCCCTTGATCTCTACTAAGTTATTCACCTGAAAAATGTTAATATGGGGTGAGATTACACATCTCAGTAACTACTAAATATTTCTACCGTACACGAGCAAATAATATATGACAAAAAGATATGGGCTGATTTCAAATATATATATATAGATTCCATAATTTATCATACAAAATAATTTATACTAATAGTCATCAATATAGAAGGTGTTAAAACATATATATCTCAAAAGTTCTCATCTCATGTCTTTACAGAATATTCATCATCATATCAAATTCTTGAACTGTTCAGAAATGCACTATGCAGTATGCAGCCTCCCTTATATCACCACCTCCCTTATACCGCAGACTGGAGCCATAGGCTAACACATAGTCCAATAGAAACTTATTCATTTGACTGAATTGTTCCAAGCTCACCAAAACTTAAGATACACCCGGCCAAAGGTATATAGCTTAAATCTGGACTATGGCTCCCCTCCTTTAAAATAACTAAGGAGGTGTCACATGTCCCACAACTCCAATGAAATCCCGGCCAGAGGAAAACATGGAAGATGGGGCCCTGAAACAAGTACCATCCACTGTGCACCGAGTGGTGGCATAAATCATTCTTATCATTCAAATCCCTCCTTACTCCACCCATCATAATACAACCGCCATGATGAATATGTTCACTCAAAATAATGCATTATTATACCATAAAGTTTTATACATCAATATGCGTATTTATGAATAGTGAATACTATGCGTATATGTGAATAGTAAAATACGATGTATATACATGAATAGTAAAAATGAAGAGTACATACGGTATGTATACGTGAATAGTAAATACGGTATGTATACGTGAATAGTATTATGAATAGTAAATACGGTATACGTGAATAGTAAAATGAATAGTAAATACGGTATACGTGAATAGTAAAATGAATAGTAAATACGGTGTGAATAGTAAATATGGTATACGTGAATAGTAAATACAGTATACGTGAATAGTAACATGAATAGTAAATACGGTATACGTGAATAGTAACGTACGTATAAATAGTACCTCTGCAGATTTGCAAATCAAAGTTCCCACACCAGATCTTAAAACCATAAATATTTTCTAAATATTCTTGCCAAAATAGTAAACAAACAAATTTATAATCATACATAATTCACAAGTATAAGGAAGAATATTCAGAGTTACCTGTTACTTGCTAATACCCGAATCACCAACCAGCTATTATAACTCTCAAGCAAATATCTCTCTACTCTCTCTCTCTCTCTACCTCTCTCTATAGCTCTTAGAAGTTGTGAAGAATGAAATGAAATGGAAGGTCTATTTATAGTTGGAAAATGGGTCCTTAAGTGTAATTTTCGTCTCTGGGTCGTTCTACGTAATTTTCCCCGTGACAAATTTTCAAACCTCCCGTGACTCTTCCCGTGGCTGGTTGTGGAAATAATTTTTCGTGGGTCCCACATGAATAGTAAATAATATTATATTATAATAATATAATATTATTATTCAAATAGTAAATTACTATTACGTGGGTCCCGCTGACAAAATTTTCAAACTTCACGAGAGTTTCTGTCGGCAGAGGAGAAATAATTTGACGTGGGTCCCACATGAATAGTAAATACGTATTTTGGAATAGTAAATACCGTATTTTTAAATAGTAAATACGTATTTGTAAATAGTAAAAACGTATACGTGAATAGTAAATACTATTCACGGGGCCCACAAAATACTGATTTCAAATTTATTACTTTCCAAAAATAGAGCCTACTAGTCTTCCCAAAATAGGTTTATGTTCAAGATATTAGATTCAAAATTCAGGATGTTACAGCAGAGGCCGAGGTTGAGGCAGGGGAAGGACCAATCAACATGAACTTCCAACTCAGGATCCCATGCAACAAGCACGGGCGATGTTGGGTGAATATCAAGATTCGTTGAGGGAGTTCAGAGAAGAGGTAATCTTATTGAGGACAGAACGAGATGAAGCAAGGCAGCGTGCTGAAGCTGCTGAAGCTCGACTAGCTCAGAGGGTGGAGATGGAAGAAGAGGAGAACCAAGAAGATAACCCTCCACAGAGAGAAGCTCCACCTCCTGTTGAACCACAAAGACAGAGATCTGTTAGAGAGTCTCAATTCTGGACTATTCAATTTTGCAAGCATAACCCGCCATCATTTACTGGTGAACATAATGCAGAAGCTGCTGAGAATTGGCTACTCAGACTGGAGAAAATATTTGAGGTGATGGACTGCCCGGAAGAGCGGAAGGCACAACTAGCCATTTACAAGCTGGAAGGTGATTCGGACCATTGGTGGAAAAGCATAGCCAAGGCTTTGCGTGCTCAATGCAGACCAATAACATGGGAACTGTTCCAGGAGAAATTTAATGAGAAGTACTTTCCCCACTCAGTCCAAGTAGAAAAGGAACATGAGTTCATAACCATTACCCAGAAACCAGGAGAGTCTTTTGACAGATATCTGGCAAGGTTTGTCAATCTGTCCCGTTACTCCTCCTACCTAAAGGAGAATGAAGCAGAGGGATGGAAGATAGACAGGCTCATCAAGGGATTAACATTTGAAATGAGGGATAGACTAGTCTCTCGAAGATTTCTTACATTCCACCAAGCTGAGGAAGAATGTAGGATAATTGAACGCAATCTGAAGGAGCTGCATGCGAGTAGGATGATGATAAATAACAGTGGACATAGCCGTGGGAATTCCATAAGTAATCAGAAGAGAAAAGGGAAATGGTCTGGTTACAAGGGCGGAAACAAGAAGCCTAATCACTCCAGGCAGGAAGATCCAAGACTACCAGTACCCCGAACATGTGGAAAGTGCGGGAAGAGCTACCCGGGGGTGAATTGTGATGGAAAGTTGATCTGCTTCAAGTGTAACCAGCCGGGACATCTCAGTTTTAATTGTCCGCAGAAGGCTGGGGAAAAGAGGCCACAAAATTATGGAAGGGTCTTTGCTTTAACCCATGAAGAGGCTAGAAAATCTCCTGACATGATCCAAGGTACAATTTCATTAAATGGTAATTCTTTACAAGCACTATTTGATTCAGGAGCTAGCCATTCTTTTATTGCTAGTAGTTGTGCTAAAAGACTAGGGATGAATACCTATAGGTTACTATATGATTTGATTGTAAATACACCGCTAGGTGTTAAGTCTGTAGTATCTGATGCATGCTTAAATTGTGTGTTGATTGTAAATGGACATGAGTCCACAATAGACTTAATTTGTCTACCGTTAGTTGGTATTGACATCATACTGGGATTGAACTGGCTGACGGCCAACAATGCGTTGATCGATTGCGGTAACAAGCAAATCCTGTACACACAGTCAACAAAGGATACTACGGCAGGCAATTTGAATCTTCTCACTGCTCGAGAGGCGAAGAAATGTCTGAAACAAGGTTGCTTAGGATATATGGTGTTTCTCTCAGTGCAGGCAGAGACTGAACCATCATTGATTGATATACCAGTAGTGAACGAGTTCCCTGAAGTATTCCCAGAAGATATTAGCGGATTGCCACCGGTGAGGGAAGTTGAGTTTACTATTGAGTTGATGCCTGGCACGGGACCGATATCTAAAGCACCCTACAGAATGGCGCCTAACGAAATGGCAGAATTAAAGAAACAAATCGAGGAGTTACTGGAGAAAGAATTCATCCGACCCAGTGTGTCACCCTGGGGAGCTCCAGTACTGTTTGTGAAGAAAAAAGATGGAAGTCTTCGACTCTGCATTGATTATAGGGAGTTGAACAAGGTAACAATAAAAAACAAATATCCACTCCCTAGAATTGATGATCTTTTAGACCAATTATCTGGTTCTTGCGTTTTCTCAAAGATTGATCTGCGCTCGGGATACCATCAATTACGAGTAAGAGCTGAGGATGTTCCGAAGACAGCTTTTAGAACCAGATACGGACACTATGAATTTATGGTAATACCCTTTGGTTTGACCAATGCGCCTGTAGTGTTCATGGACTATATGAATCGAATCTTTCGTGAGTACCTAGATCGATTCGTAGTAGTTTTCATTGATGACATTTTGATTTACTCCAAGAGTAAGGAGGAACATGAGCACCATCTGCGACAGGTACTTAATGTACTGAAAGGGAAGCAACTCTATGCTAAGTTGAGCAAATGTGACTTTTGGCTATCAGAAGTTAAATTTCTGGGCCATGTGATATCACGAGATGGGGTCGCTGTTGATCCTAGTAAAGTGGAAGCAGTACTAGACTGGAAGAGACCAGAAACAGTAACAGAAATACGGAGTTTCTTGGGTCTGGCGGGATATTACCGCAGATTCATAAAGGATTTCTCCAGACTTGCCTTGCCATTAACAAAGCTGACGCGAAAGAACCAATCATTTGTTTGGGATGAGCATTGTGAGGGTAGCTTCAAAGAACTGAGGGAGAGGTTGACTACAGCACCAGTGTTGATCATCCCGGATCCGACTCAGACATTTGTTGTCTATAGTGATGCTAGCAAGCATGGATTGGGATGTGTCCTGATGCAGCAGGGCAGAGTGGTGGCGTATGCCTCTCGACAGTTGAAGCCTCACGAGTCAAACTATCCAACTCATGATTTGGAGCTCGCGGCTGTTGTTTTTGCATTGAAGATTTAGCGGCATTATTTGTATGGTAATACCGTGGAACTATACTGTGATCACAAGAGTCTCAAATATCTCTTTGACCAGAAAGAGTTAAATATGAGACAACATAGGTGGATGGAGTTGCTGAAGGATTACGACCTGGAGATTAAATATCATCCAGGGAAAGCAAATGTTGTCGCAGATGCTTTGAGTAGGAAAGTGGTGCAGGCAGCATTCATGATGATTCAGGAGCAGAAACTGTTGGAGGATTTCAGAGATTTGAACCTGTCCAACCAAATCACGATAGCACGGAAAGAGTCCCATAAGGTTTATCTTGCAAGTCTTCTTGTTAGCCAAGAAGAGTATGATCTGAGAGATGAAATTGAAGAAGCTCAGAGGCATGATGAACAGGTGAATGCTATACGAGAATTAATATCTCGGAATGAGACTCAAGACTACGACCTGTCACGTAACGGATTGGTTAGATATAAGAAGAGAATTTATGTACCGAAAAACGATAAGTTGAGACAGAAAATATTGGATGAAGCTCACAAGAGTAAATATACCTTACATCCAGGCATAGTCAAAATGTACCAGAATCTGAAATCTGAGGTCTGGTGGCCAGGGTTGAAGAAAGATGTAACCCAATATGTGGCCAAATGCTTAACCTGTCAGAAGGTGAAACTCGAACATCAACGGCCACCAGGACCACTACAGAGGATTGAAATCCCAGAATGGAAGTGGGAGGATGTTACCATGAACCTGGTAGTGGGATTGCCCAAGATTAGACATTTTGATGCAATCTGGGTAATTGTTGATCGTTTTACAAAGTCAGCACACTTTATTCCCATCAGTGCTAGTTATTCTCTTGTGAAGTTGGCTGAGGTCTACATCAAGGAGATAGTGAGACTCCATGGTATACCAAAAAGTATTATTTCTGACAGAGATCCTCGATTCACATCTCGATTTTGGAAAGCTTTACAGGAAGCTCTGGGGTCAAAGTTTAAATATAGTATAGCTTATCACCCCCAGACTGACGGTCAATCCGAACGGACCATACAGACGCTAGAAGATATGTTGAGGGCGTGTGTATTGGACTTTAAAGGAAATTGGGATCAATATCTTCCACTAGCAGAGTTTGCATACAATAACAGCTATCATTCGAGCATTCAGATGGCTCCGTTTGAAGCACTATATGGAAGGAAATGTCGATCACCCATTTGCTGGACAGAGTTGTCTGAAAGAAGGCTAATTGGACCAGAGATAGTTGACAAAACCTCTGAGGGTATTGAACTAATCAAGAAGAGGCTATTAGCAGCGCAAAGCAGGCAGAAAAGCTATGCAGATAAAAGGAGAAGACCTCTGGAGTTTGATGTAGGAGATCACGTTTTTCTGAAGATATCTCCTGTTACAGGTGTTGGTAGAACATTGAAAAGGAAAAAGCTAAGTCCTCGATATGTTGGACCATTTGAAGTGTTGGCGAAACGTGGACCAGTAGCTTATCAGCTAGCCTTACCCCCAAATATGAGCAAGCTTCATGACGTATTCCATGTTTCTCAACTAAAAAAGTATCAACCAGACCATGATCATGTCATAGAATATGAGAATGTAGAACTCCGACATGATAATACCTTTGTAGTTGAGCCGATACAAATTAGTGATAAGCGAGAAAAGCAGCTCAGGCATAAAAGAATGCCATTGGTGAAAGTGATCTGGAAGGGGTTATCTCCTGAGGAGGCAACATGGGAAACATTGGAAAGCATGAAGGAGAAGTACCCGGAATTTATGGCTCAGAGTTTACATGATGTGTAGCAAATTTCGGGGACGAAATTTAAATTAACGGGGGGAGAAATGTAATATCCCGAATTTTGGGTTTAAAGATTTGGAAATTAGTCTATATTTGGAAGACTACTGGACCCAGTATTTGAATGTGACAAATTTGAGATCAGTATATTTTGGGACTATGAATAGTAATTTACTATTCACATGTACGTTTTTACTATTCACGTATACATTATGAAAAATTGGTCTGAAAGACTATATGAGTAATTATTGAAAATAAGAAAATTTTATTGGAGGATTACAAGTAGGAAATTCCAAATGCTCATATGAATATATTTCATTGGTCAATAAGAGTAGGCTATACAGTATATTGTTTAATAGCTACTTGATCATTCTTTGCGGTTTTTCATGCAGCCAAATGAATTATCCAATTAGGTAGCATTTTCCATCCTCAAATTTCCCTTAAGTTGGCAGTAAGGAAATGTACGCATGCACATCCATTTCATTTCTTAATTTCACACCATCAAAATTACCTTTGGCCAACCTATATGAAAAATTGGAAGATATGTTGAAGTGTGCCGTAGGAAAAGAAAATTAGGTGAAGTATGAAATGAAGGAAATTTCAATCTACGCAAATACCTACCACTATCTTGCAAAATGCACAATTTTCACACACATATTTTCTTCACTAACTTTGGCCATTATCTACCAACATTCCACCAAACTACAACACTCTTACTCCACCTTTTGGCCTATATAAATAGAGGACACACATCAGATTTTTCCATTAATGTTGTCCAACGAAAGAGAGAAATTGTGGAGAGTTGAAAGACAAAAGGAAAAGAATAGTGGAGATACCAAGAGAGTAGGAGAGAACAATAGAATTGGGAGAGTTTTCGGTGAAGACAAGAAGATTTAATACAACTGATTTTTTTTGGGCTTAGGTAAGGATTTTAATCCCTCTCTTATCTTTATTTCAGCGGATTAATATTGTTTTTGAGGTTCAAAAGCTTGCTAGAAAATAAGAGTTTTCATAAGAATTTTCTGTCACCTCATAACACTGTTATTTTGAAAAGTTTTTATGGACAGTGTTCACATTTTTAAAATCTGGGAATAAACGGCATGTGATAAAATTATGAAATTTTCCAGATATAAAGTAGACATCTAGGGCTTTCCGTTGATATATAATTTGTAACGTTTTGAGCTCTAGACAAGGAGATCATGATTTTTGAAGTTAAGCCTTATTTCTGAAGTTACAATCTGAACAATGTTGAGAAATATTTAAACTGGGAATGATACAGAGATTTTGAGTTTGTACCGTTATTTTTTCTTGAGAATAGACATATCAAGGGTTATGTGGAATTTTGCAGCACCTCATTTGGAGTTTTGTAGAATTAATTATGATTTTTCAAAGCTATCGAAAAAAAAATCTAGGAAGAAATGCAGAAATTCCGTTTTTGAGGAAATGTAAGGGTAAAATGGATCAAAAAAATGAGGAACAGAGTCAAACAGAGTAGGTGCTACAATGATTTCAACGTTTTTTCGTAATGCAATAGTGGCACTGTAGCAATAGTGGTACTGTTACAGTATACGGTATGGTACTGTAGCAGTATACGGTTACTGTAGCAACTGAAAGAATTTTTCCCAGAATTGTGAAAAAAATGGTATTTAAGATAATACTTTGCAATTTATAAAGGAAAAATGTTGATGGATTGGGAAACCATGAGAAACATTAAAATAAATTATATTGTGATAGTGTTGCTAGACGTGAAGAAGTGACTAATGACAATGATAAACATTTTAGGCATACCTTGACACCTCTACTGATCCCAATATCTTCAGACGAGTTAAGGATTCAAGCTTGAGGTGGGTAACTGTTATCTTATTAGCATGTATGTATGTATTTCATGTATGACTGATCATGTTTGCTAGATAATTTGCATATGTATATCCTAGCTATGGATTTGAGGCTGCGGTCTCATAGGGCTGCGTGTCCTAAAGGGCTGAGGTCCTTTGCCGTTAACTGCGGTTACGGTCTGATTTGTTTACTGCGAATTTTTCTATGCTTATACATGTGTTATACTGCATTTACATTTCATATATGCATATGAGATTAACTGTTACCCCTGGGGTTCATTCATTTGAACTCCAGATCACATGAAAGAGACAGGTAGTGGATCGGGATCAAGAGGAAAGAAGCAGCTGTAAGGGTTCCAACAGAAGGGACTTATATATTATAATAAAATTTATGGTCCATATTATATTGTTTATCATTTGTCTACTCTGGATTATTGTATTAAGAACCCGCTGTGGGATAGATTTGAACCACGAATTATTTTCAATTTACTTTTTTTTTATACTTGCAAATAAGTCGTCCAAACCACTTCGATGTCTGTGCGCTTACACTCTGATATATAAAGGCGTATTAAGGACGGGTGTTACACAAACTCCCATATTAACGGATGGACAAATTTGGTGGGGTGATTATCTAACCCGTTTTTGAGGTGAATGTGTTAGTTATTGAATATTATAAGATTTCTAATATAAAGTTGATTGATGTAGGAGCTAGACAAATCCATTATTTTTGTCTGAAATAAGACCTTAATCCATTTTGAAAAATATATATATGAATTTTGGAGACAAAATATAAATCACATGCATATTTTCTTTTCACATTTTCACACTCTCTCTTCATCTCCCTTCCTATCATTGTTTTGAGAATTTGATTGTCTAATAGATTTTTATTTATTTTGTACATGGTGATATTCTTTTTTCCAGCAACTGTGACTTATCTTAGGCTATCTTCAACTACAACCATGATGCGGTCGTTGATTTCCGGGTCAGACTCAACCTTATAATGGCTGAAGAGTTTGGTGATGGAGCTGATTCTCTATCAATTTAACATCAAGACTATGAAGTTTTCTGTTCGCGGCAACAAAGACTGTTTCTGATATCTTCCAATATGTTTTGCTCCAATCTGATGGATTTCGGATTTTTTTAAGTTTTTTTAGTAGTTTAGTTAAAGTTTCTGTTTTTTTTTTAATTTTTATTTTTAATGTGGTTATGACAATATTTCATCGATTACAATGGTAACTATGACATGTGTATGAATATTTATGACATTTTCTATGGTAATTGTTATTGTTGAATTTAATGATGTTTTTTTTTTTAAATTATTATTATTATCACATTCAGTTAGAGTAGTATTCTGATTAAACATTTGAGGATTCCTTACGACATTCAACTTATCGCTGATGTTGTTTCATTTTCCCATCATACATTCAGTCACGCTGCTTCAAGTTTATTGATAATCTATTCATCTTCCATTATCCGTGATTTCAAATGTATCTTTACACCAAATGTTTTTTATATTAATAATTGATAATAAAATATTTACAAAATTTACGGAAGAACGCGCCTCCTCGACACAGTCGGTTATCCGCCACCCGTGCAACCAATGTTTGCCCTTTTGCCTTCCTTAAATATCACTTAAGTACTTGATAACTTTATCTATCTACCAAGAAAGGCATCTGAAACTCAACTTTTACTAAAAGCAATTCTATATGTCAATTAACATGGATACCAGCCTAGCTACAAAGTTTACATCAAGGCCTTATACACTTGATTTTAATGGTAAGAGTTGATCGCATTATTCATAAATGCCTTGAACGTTGTTGCTTCAGCTACCAGCGCCCAATACTTGAACTTGAGTCTGTTGATCTTATAATTTTTGACAACACGGTTAGGATTTCAACCATTTTAAATATCATTTATGTCCTAACCATTTTAAATATCATTTATGTTCATTGAAGATGATGATCATTCATTATCACAACTTATAATCCCGCCAGACAGTAACACCAAAAGGAAGACACTTACTGGTGACGTTCAATCTTTATGTGAAGATCTTGGACTTTTTGAGTTGTCTACACCAAAATTGAGCTGCACCAAACCTTTGAAGAACATCAAGAAGGAGAAATAATAGTTTCAAATTTTAGTAATCATCCATTTTGTCGTTTTTTTTTTTGGGATTTCATTGTTTTGGTACATTATTTGGCAGCACAACCATGTTAACGTTCAAGTCCTTTATCTTTATTAAGTTAAATTTAATGGCTCATATTAAGTTATGATTAAAGCTTTCAATTGTTGTTGCACTCAACTATTATTTTGGCATAATTTTTACATTTAATTATGTAGTGTCATATACAATACACACTTAAGTTCTTTTTCCCTAATATGAATGTTATGAAACAAAATCTTATAAATGTGGCTCAAATTTTCCTAGTAGACAAAATTACGCCACATGCATAATCATGTTTAGTTTGCACACACATTTTTAAGATAAACAAGCATTTTATACTGAATAGCTCTAATAAGTTTCCTAAATATTCTTTTTATAATTCTATGATGAAAAGCGTTTTATACTATTACTTTGTAATTAATAAATGTTTTACATAGTAAATAACATCTGTGTTATCTTAAGCAATATCAATAAAAGGTGTGTGCAGATTACATAGACTGCTTTAAAAAGTTGTCTCCACAAACATAGCTAATTAAATATCATTTAAAAATTTTGAAAGTGTCTTTTAAATTATCGGTTTAATTATTCCACTTCATATGATGAAAATTATTTAGTAAGACTATCTCTAACAACTAATACACTTAGGTTATCAATGTGCAGTCAAATCAGTAAGTAAAATTTTTCGACTCATTTGTTGTTCATACTGTGAAGGAATAGAAGATTTTTGGAAAAATTAAAGCAAGTTAGTTCGTTTTTTTTTTCACATTTAATTTTTCCCAATGTTTTGTATTAATAGTTTATTTAGCAAGGTTTTGACGTTAGGATATAAAAATCATTATATGTTTACGTTACCTAGCTAATTAAATGATTTCTGAAATTAACGTTATGGTTACGGATTGTGGGATTTTGCTGCACAAACCCTCCAATTTTCATGATTTTTTAAGAGAAACAAATCTCAAGTAGTGGTGTTTTTATGGAAAAAAAAATTAGTATAGTTGAAAATGTTTTCCCCCAGACTTTGAGTACCATTATTGTATTCAAACTGAAATTGTGAAAATGCATTTACGACTTTAACAGACGAACTTTCTAAATGTACAATTTGATTATAACTGATGAGGAAGTCCTTGGTTTATCACTTAAATATTCGATTTCGTTTATCTTTTCATAATAGCATAATATAATAATTTCAAATAATTTTTTACGATTTTTTTTTTGTAAAAGTTAATGGTTACATTATTTATCTAATTTCATAAAACAAAAAACTACATATTATATAAATAATCTAATAATTATTTATGTTGGGCAATGCAAAAGTATACATAGTAGAGTTTCAAAAAGAGGGTTACCGCATGCACATATTATATTGTGGTTGTCTGAAGCGGATAAGATATGTACACCATATGATGTTGACAAGATAATACTTGCAAAGATTCCAGATAGAGATAAAGACCCAGAATTATATGAATTGGTTGGAAGCTACATGATCCACGGTCCATGCGGGAGATCGTCTAGTAGTGCACCTTGCATGAAAGATGGAAAATGTTCTAAGTTTTCCCCTAAAAGATATAATGAACGTACAATGTTGGATGAAAATGATTATGTGGCATATCGTCGTAGAGATGATGGACATACCGTGACAAGGATGGGAGTTGAGGTTGATAATAGATTTGTTGTCCCCTACAATGATAGGTTGTTGAAATTTTTTCATGGTCATTTAAATGTTGAAAAAACAAATCAATCACGTGCTATCAAGTACTTATTCAAATACATAAGTAAAGGTCACGATCGTGTTATCGCAAGCATATACAATGCCACTGATGGTGCTGGCTCGCAACAAGGTTTTGATGAAATATCTCACTACCTTAGTTGTAGGTACATATCTTCATGTGAGGCATCGTGGATAATTTTTGGCTTTAACATAGACAACCACATGTTGAGAGGTTAAACTTCCATCTTCCTCATGAGCAACGTGTTTATTACACTCAAAGGGACAAAATGTCATCATTGGTTAACAATCCAAGGGTTAAAGAATCAATGTTTCTTGCTTGGATAGAAAAAAATAAAGATGATCCATTTGTAAGAACAATATCTTACTCTCAATTTCCCAACTACTTTACTTTTGTGAGGGAAAAGAGGATATGGAAGATTCGTGAATGTGGGTTTTCAGTAGGAAAATTGGGTCATTGTACACTAGCTCAAAGAGAATTATACTACCTCCATTTATTGTTGACAAAGGTTCACGAGCCAAAGTATTATGTAGATATAATGATGGTAAACAATGTAGTTTACTCACCATTTAGAGAAGCATGTTACGCACTAGGCTTATTAGATGATGACAATGAGTTCATAGATGCAATTAAAAAAGCATCTTTATGGGTATCTAGCAATTACCTTTGTCAATTTTTCACTAGCATGTTGTTGAAAGTAGGTGTGCCGATGATGTTAATAAGGAATATTGATCAAGCATCAGGGTTGTGTAATGGTACAAAGCTACAAGTGACAAAACTTGGGAAAAATATCATAAGGGCTAAGGCTTTGAATGGCATAAGTGTTGGGGAAGAGATTTTGATACACATAATGGATATGAATCCATCTGAATCTAAACTGCCTTTTAATATGACAATGAAGCAATTTCCCATCATAATATCGTTTGCAATGACAATAAACAAAAGCCAGAATCAATCAATGTCTAATGTAGGTGTTTACCTTCCCAGTCCAGTTTTTTCACATTGGCAACTATATGTTACTCTGTCTAGGGTTAAGTCTTTTTAACGGATTGAGATTACTTATTTTGGATGAATTCAACAAATCTAATAGTACTACAACAAATGTTGTTTATCAAGAGGTTTTTCAAAACCTTCATTAGATATAATATGATATTGTTATGAATTTGTTAAATAAACACATAACAGCAAATTTTGGTTAATTTCAACAATGTACAAATAAACTTATCCGTGCAACGCATGAGGAGAAAGTCTTGTTTACAAGTATATGAGAAAATAGTATAAGTGTTTTGTTATCCAACCCTCTTGAATAAAATATTGAAGTCAGGTATTATAAGTAAGAATTTCATTAAAAAAATGTATTCTAAGTATAAGCGTTTAAAAAAAAAAAAATTCGCCACAGTTCATGTAAAAGCTAATTGTGGAGATGTGAAAATAAAATATTTGATATGAGAAAGACAAGTAAGATAAGAGAAAATTAGAGAGAATGATATATAAATTTTTAATTAGATATTGTATACTCATGAAAATTCATTTTGTTTCAATGTGGCTCTTGTTGAAATTAAAGACCTAAAAATAAAAGCAGTGCGAGCGAAAATGGAGGGGAGCAGAGAAATTTTTTTAATGAGTTCGATTTTTAAAAAATGAAGTGAAATGGTTAAAAGTTGTTTATTAATTTTTTATTCTTTAATCTTACATATTTTTTTTTTTGGGATAAAAGAGCAAAAATGCGCAGGTTTATTGAAAAATAGCAAAAATGCTACAGCTGTTTATTATATGAATGTTGACCATGGGTTTTAAAAAATTGACTAAATATGTTGACGTGGATGGTGAGTTGGCGAATTATGTATGGGTGACACGGATGCTAGTCTGGACAGCATACAATCTGTAACAAAGAATGACAGACATAGGATTAAATCAAAAGAATGAAATCCTGATTAGTCAAGGGAGTAGGGGGAAATGATGTGTAAGACACTTGTAAATTTGATCTTCATAAAAAGAAAAAAGAAATCTTGTTAAAAAAATATTACACTTATTCATTAAATGTAAGATACTTACAAATGAATAATTGTTAAGAAATTAATTTATCTTGCCTATAAGACTATTCCACTTGTTAAGAAATTAATTTATCTTGTCTATAAGACTATTCCACTTGTTTGTTCATAGAACTATTCTACTTGTTCATTATCTATAAGACATTTTCAAATTTGATCTTGTTAATAAATTAACTTGTTAAAAAAATGTCCCACTTGTTCATAAGAGTATTCCACTTATTTATGAAGTGTAAGACACTTGCAAATAAGTAATTGTTAAGAAATTAATATATCTTATTCATAAGATTACTCCACTTGTTCGTAAGACTATTTCACTTGTTCATGTTTTGTAAGACACTTTTTAACTATGATGTGAAGTAGGTATGAATATAAGATTATTACATGTATGTTTTGCTACATCTCCGATCATAATTATAAGATCTAGTTGATTTTTTTGAACAGATTAAGGAAGCTAATTAAATTATTTTAGAGTATTTTTGTTTTTTTTTCTCATTTAAACTAATTAGTTTAACTAATAAACTAATATATAATCTAAGGATATACAACATATGAAATGATTAAGTAACTTATTTAGTTTTCTTAATCTGTCCAAAGAAAGTCAACTAAGTCTTATAATTAGGACTAACATACTAATAATTAGAAGGCTTTGGTAGCTTGATGGTCATGCCTCTACTGGAGTATCAAGAGGGGGTGGATTCAAACCTCCACTTGGCCCTGGCGCCCCATGCTGGAAAATGCCATCGGAGTTTCAGTTACCGGTCGACCGGGGTCGACATTCACTCCATTGGGTGCAAACCCTCATGTTTGTACTCTGTAATATCCCATCCTTTTAGGTATCACATCCATGGATACTTAGGAGAAAGCTACTTGATCCTATATCAATATACTAGTCCACCTAAGGCTAGATACTTGTGTTCTACAAACAGAACATTGGCGCCGTCCGTGGGGAACCTATTAGTTCTCTAAGAGTTTTGATGATCTCCAATAATTGTAAACAAAGCATGAAGTTTTGTTTTCAAATGTTGTAAAACTCATTATCAGAGCAAAACTCGAGGTTTGGATAGAAACCTCGAGGTTTGGCCTTACAGAGAAAAATTCAAGATTTCTGAACTAAGTAAAAAATTGAGTATTCAGAGAAAACTCGAGGTTTCATCACACAGAGACTTCTCAGCATTTTCTGGAAAATGCAAAACTCGAGGTTTCTGGTAAAACCTCGAGGTTTTGTCTTATAGAGAGTCTCTTAAGTTTTGAACACTTGAAAAACCTCCAGTTTTTATCTAAAACCTCAAGGTTCTATTTTTGACTTGAAAATTCCAGTTTCCACAAGTTTTGTGAAAACTTGAGGTTTGATAAGAAATCTCGAGGTTTTGCCTGGCAGAGAAAACTCAGATTTTAACCAGTGTCTCAAAACCTCCAGTTTTGAGTTTGACAAAGTTTTCTCAAAGTTTTCAGAATAAGTGAAAACTCGAGGTTCGAGGACAAACCTCGAGTTTTGTCCAAGCAGAGAGCATCTGTGTTTTTCTCAATTTTCAAAACCTCCTGTTTTACTTTAAAACCTCAAGGTTTTTGTCTTAGCTCAAAAACTCAAAGTTTTCACATTTGAACAAAACTCGAGTTTTGGTTAGAAAACTCAAGGTTTTGGCAACAAGAGAGCACACAACTTTTCTCTAATTTGAAAACCTCCAGGTTTTGCCCTTAGCGCAATTTTTCAAAATTTTCATATTTGAATGAAGACTCGAGGTTTCTGATAAAACCTCAAGGTTTGGTCAACCCGAGAGCTTTGAGGTTTTTAAAGTTTTGAAAACCTCCAATTTTGGATAGAAACCTCCAGTTTTGATGTTTTGGACATAATCAACTTTACATGCTACAGTCCAAAACTCGAGGTTTGGAGAACAAACCTCGAGGTTTCATCGCAGATCCAGAATTTCAAAATTGACGAATTTGTAAATCTTTCTTATTTGATCTCAATACTTTCCGGTATTATTCTCTACTATTCCTAGCTATGTTTAACCACTTTGTTAGTGAGTTTCAGATGAATTAGAGAATGTTTATTGAAGGTTTAAAGCAAAAGCAAAAAGTGACGTCAGCACATTAAATGCAAAACCCAGAAAGTTGCAATCTTTTGGGTAATCTGTCTGTACACGTCTAGCAAAGAATTAAAGAATGATTTCCGCATCCAGCACCTGCTTTTCCAATGGATTAATTCTCAGGAAGCCAACTCTGAACTTCTACACAGCTGGATTAAGTGAAGAATAGAGAGAGAAGAAGACTAAACCACTTCCTAACCTTTGCTGAACATCTCCAACGGTTCTATTAGAGAAATCAACGGTCATTTAATGCACTCTAAATATAAATAAAGTTGCATTCAAGTCTTCACAACAACTATAACTGCTGAAAACTAAATTCATTCAAGTTTTGCATTTATTCTTTCAGTTTTCAACTGTATTGTATCTTTTGATACTTTGTGCTTCAGTGTTCATTATTATCCACTCTTAGAGAGAGTTTTTATCTGTAAATCATTTATTGTAAAGAATCACAAGTCAAGGGGACTTGATGATTGAGTGCATTGATTACAACTTGTAAGGGGAGTGAGTTCTAGTGAGAGAACTACTCTTGAGTATAGAGTGTGTAATCTTTTGTGATCGTGGAAAATCCCAGAGAGTCTGGGGACTGGATGTAGGTCAAGTGGTTAGGACCGAACCAGTATAAATCTCTGTGTCTAGCTGCTCTTCTCCTTATTATGTTCATCTCTGTTTTGCTATTTGAAAACAGAGTTATTTTCGAAATTTTTAAAATACCAAATTCACCCCCCTCTTGGGTATTTAGCTCCACTTTCATTTGGTATCAGAGCAAGGTCTTCTCAAAAGAGCTTAACATCTCGAGAAGGATCATTATGGAAGGTATTCTACCTGATGGAGCTTCAATCAACAGACCACCCGGTTTCAATGGAGAGCACTATTCATTTTGGAAAGCAAAGTTTAAGGTTTTCGTAAATGCCACTGAATATGGTCTCTGGAGAGTATTCGAAAGAGGAAATTACAGACTAACAGTTCTCCACGATGGTCTAAGAGAAGATAAGCCAGAAGAAGATTATGACGACAATGATAGAAGAAATATCACACTCAATGGCAAAGCGGTTCTTTTGCTGCAAAGTGCTCTTAGTCAACAAGAGTATTTTCGTGTTTGCAATCTAACGTCAGCTAAAGCCATGTGGGATGCTTTGGAAATAGCTCATGAAGGAACTGCTGGAGTCAAGCAAAATAGGGTCAATACACTCATGACTGAGTATGATCTTCTTCGTATGAAGCCTGGAGAATTCATTAGCGATTTTCAGCTAAGATTCACTCATTTGATCAACCAACTTGCTGCATTGGGCAAAGAATATGAGCAACCTGTCCAAGTGAGGAAAATTCTCAACATCCTCAATAAGAAATGGGAAGCCAAAGTCACAGCAATTGAAGAAGCTCATGGAGATTCCATGGCATCTGTAACAGCACTCTTTGGTAGCCTCTCTGAATATGAGGCAAAACTCAAATTCAAGAAAGGTCTTGAAGAAGTACATGGCAAGAATAAGGGAATTGCTCTCAAGACGGCTAAAGAAGCTAAAGAGTCAAGAGATGATGATGAAGACGAAGATGAGGAGATTGACATGATGGTCTGAAGGTTCAAGAAATTTTACAAGAAGGACCAAGGATTCAAGAAATTTCACAAAGGTAGCTCAAGCTATGAGGCAAAGAAGCCTAACATTTGCTACGAATGTGAAAAACCCAGCCACATCAAGTCTGAGTGTCCCCAGTTGAACAACAAGGATAAGGAAAAGAAGAGATTCAACAAATTCAAGAAGAAAGCCTATGTTTCAGCTATTTGGGGTGATAGCTCGTCTGATGAAGAGGAAGAGGATGAAGAAGAAAAAAAATGTTACAAGAAGCTTTTGAATTGATCCTTTATGCAGGATATTAGAATAAGCTATAGAATAATATAAAAAAGTCTTGTCCCTCTCCGTCGTTGCTAAAATGTGGATAACGGTAGAGGTTGATTTTCTTTGATGAAGCAATCAAAATCTACAAGCAGGGTTCTATGCAGATTAGGAAGAGTAGAAGAAGCTTTGAAAGTAGTTAGTAAAATAAAGAGAAATTTACTGCAGATCAATTAATATACCGCAAAGGCTATTACAAATGCGAAGATTAGAAGAGGCCATTATGCAATGCACCTTTGCTGTAGCCTCTTGGGATGCTGTTAAGAAAATTGTTATATCTCTTTTGTTTACCCTGTGATCAGTATTTGTTTCATGATTTGTGGTCCTATGCAGTATCCAAGTGTTTGCTAAAGCTATGCCCTTTCTCTTTTAATGGCTCATTATGAAGGCTTATTGATACATTCTTTAGATTCATATCAGGTTAAAGCTCTTGAGCTTGAAATGCTCTCTGCACATTTTTGCTCCAGAATTGTGCTTTGCCTTTCGATGAATTTTGTTCGGTATGGTAACGAGACTACAACAATCCCTATGAAAGGGAACAAAGGCAGACTCAGTTAAACTGAATCTAGTTAACATCTGGGCTTCGTGGAGATAATGGCTAAAACGTATTCCTTCGGGATGCAGTAACACCCACATAAAGGTTAAAACGTGTACCTTCGGGATGCGGTAAAGCTGAGATTTTGGTTAAAATGTATTCCTTCGGGATGCGGTAGCACCCACATTAAGGTTAAAACGTATTCCTTCGGGATGCAGTGAAGCCAAGATTATGGTTAAAACGTATTCTTTTGGGATGCGGTAAAGCCCACAGGTTAACACGTATTCCTTTGGGATATGGTAAAACCGAGAGTTTGGCTAAAACGTATTCCTCCGGGATGCGGTAACGCCCACATAACAGCTAAAACGTGCTTCCCTCGGAACACAGTAATGCCGGAGAAGCCCATTGCAGTTATGATGCATCAAAGCTTGGGGTAATGAAGCAAGCCGTCACAATGACCCTGATCAAGTTGGAATGTTTAGAGTTTGGTTGCAACATTGAACATAAACATGTGACAGATGACTCCTACTTCGTGATGATTTCTAGTCAACCACTTCGGAGCGTTCCACGTCTTTGGGTTGTCCCAGACCTGTATTTTGTGTAATGAATTTTATGACTCTAGCCATGGCAGATCCATGTTAAGCTATAAATGCATCCCGACAGCTCAGAGACCTGAACTACCAGGATGGGGGGAAATAGAATGGACAACGATTTGTTAGTGGAAAGCATGTTATCAATCATCGGGATTAATGCAAACTCGGACTAGTATTCAAAATGAACAAGCTAAATGATTTCCACAAATAGTAAGTATTTCCCATTGATTTTGATTTGCTCAAATATTATTAAATGCAGGAATATAAACTGGATATTTATCTCAGGAAAAAATGCTACGAAAGCAAACAAGGATTATATTTCTTTTCAAACAACCTGGATAAGCTGGATATATCTTGGCCAAATCCGCGTTACACATCAAACAATTAATGCATCTCGGCAGTTCAGAGACCTAAGCTACCGGGCTGGGGGCAATTGTTATGGATTCAAATATTAGGCCCAACCAAAGTGTGTGACCCAGCAAGAGGCAACCAAACCCTAAACCTAAGGTACCCTCTATAAATAGATGGTAAACCTTAAAGTATACATCTTCTACACTCTCTGTCTCTTTACTATTCAGCTACACAGAGCACACACTCCACTCTATTGGGTGAAAACCCTTATAATTGTAGTATGTGATCTCCTATCCTCTTAGGCATCACATCCATGATACTTAGGAGAAAGTTACTTAATCCTACATCAATATACTAGTCCACCTAAGACTAGATACTTGTGTTCTACAAACAGAACAGTATCATTTGATATTAATTTCCTTCATAGATATTCCTTTTGACCGAAATTTTCTCAAGATTCTATTTTATTATTATGGCTCGTGGTGGGACCTGGTGACTGGTGAAGTTTACTTGATGGAAAGGATATTGCTTTTCAAAACCGTTTAAGAGATTCTTGTTCTTGTAGAAAAGGAACTTGTCATTTAAGATTTAAAAAAAAAATCATCAAAGAACAATATTGTATAAATTATTAAATTATGATAAATTATAAATTATTAAATTATGATAAATTATCCAGCTGGCTTCATTCCATTACCTAAAGAGTGAGACTACATTTGATTTTACAGATTATTAAAAAGAATAACTAATAAAAAATATTGGGGAAGCATGATGACAATATATAATGTCGGGAGATGATCTTAATATAATTATTAGATTATATGATAAATAATGTATTTAAACATTATTTTCCTTTATTTGTCTTGTATAATAACCAATGATTTGGTTTAGAGTTACTCTCTTTAGTCCTTAATATAATATACATTTTTCTAATTTGACTAGATTAGAAAAGTTAGATGAATTAGTTAATATAATATACATTTTGTAAAACACCATAATCATTTTTTTTGTTTCTCTTATTTACTTTTCTCCTTAATTATTGTTGAGGAAATATTAATTAATATGGGTAAGTTATAAAAAGATTGAGAAACATGAAGACTATATCTCATATTTAAGACCAATATTAACATTTCAAACATATCTTATATTAAAGACATGGGGGATATACCAGCACTATTAGTAGTGCAGTGGTATTGGGAGTAGTCTCTCCACCCCTTGTACTGGGTTTGATCCCCCTTCCCCCTATCGCCTATGTATCAAAAAAAGAAAAAAAACATGGGGGATATTATATTTTTATGATGTCATTTGTAATAAAAATTAGAGTCATTCACTCTCATCCTTAATTATTGTTTAGGAAGCATTAATTAATAGGGGTAAAATGAAAATTATTGATAAATATAAAAATTACGTCTCATATTTAAGATTAAGATTGACTCATCAAGCATACAGGAGGGATTACATTTTTATGATGTCATTTGTAACATAAAATAGATTAAGAAGTAGAATTACCCATTAGAAGAGTTACTGGCACCGTAAACAATTTTTGAGTGCAAGAATACCTATGAATATGATGATTTCAAAACAACCCTAAAACTCTTCTCACTTGAAAAATTTTGGTTTTATAAGTCATTTTTTATAAATTGAGATAAAATTCTTCTCACTTATTTACTTAAAAACTATTATATAAAAGCTCATCCAAACGTATAATAAAATTATTCAAATAAAAAAATAAAATTATTGTACAATGGCTCCATACTTTTCTCAAAATAAAAATAAAAGGCGAACATTTTATGTGGGTAACAATATAGAAAAGGTAAGCTTTACAAACCGATTTACAAGAAGAAATAATTATTCTGGACCAAAATAAAAAACGACAAAAAGAAAAAACACCTGATATTATTGACCGACCTCATTGCCATTGGACCGCACCAGAATAATTTCGATGAGGGCCCCACGAAATGGAGGAATTGTCTAATGGACACCTTATGACCTTAACGTCCACATGACGCCGTTATCTCGGCATTTGCTCCCCGACAATATCTGGTGTTCTTAATTTAAAATTATTAATAAATTATTGCACAAAAAATAATTTAATAAGAAATATTTAAAATTATATCGTATACTTATTGAGGAAAAACCATAGTTATCTAAAATCAATCATGCTTCTTGCTTTTTTTTTTTTAAAAAAAATACATAACGGGAGGATAGATAATGCCTCTAATAATGTAACTATGTAAGAATTTACATTTTAAAAAAATATTTTTTAGTGGAAAAAATTGGATTATTTTTAGTATAAAGGTATGATGAAAACTTGAACATACGATTTGTAAATATTTTATTATTATTTTGATTTTTGATAATTCATTATATGATTATGGAAAATAATCAAATTCATTTTACATCTTTAATAAATAGTAATTTAGTTTTTTTTGACTTTATTGATACATAACGGCCATCATGTTATATTTTCAACTCATTATTTTTAACAGAAAAACTAAATTATAGTTGATCACAGCTTTCCTCAAAATTTATGGCTAAAACTTTTTCTTCATAGACAAATTAATAGTAACTCAAAAAAAATGGCCCTAACCAAACAAACTCCTAACATTTCCGTTCGAACAAACATGACGTTGTTGGGTCCCACAACGCAGCCTCCAAAACTGAACCAACCCACAACTTGGTAAGGTCAGCCATGAAGCCACCTGTCCCTTTAATCCCAAGACACGACGTGGCGTCTTCTCTCTCGTCATCGTCTCCCCAGCACTTATCCTCCTCACGCGCCAAACGACGACGTGTGAGGAACGCGCTATTCGATTCCCCCAACCCCTTTCCTTCATCCTCTCGCTATATATCTGTGTCCTCATACAACCCATTCCACAAAACACAAGTTCACGGCGAACGGTGAGGGAGAGAGATCTAATTCATCAAAATTCAACCTCCTCCTTCCTTCCATTCCCAGGAGGAAGAAGACGAGGTAGAAGAAGAAATAAAGAGAAAAAAGAAAGAAAGAAGAAATCAGAAGAGAGACTTTTCATGAGGGTTTCATTTCTCTCTGTTCATAATTCATTCCGAGTTTCTGTCCTTCCCTAATTTCAATCTCTCCCTCTGTTTTGCTTCCTCTCTATCTCAATATTTTTGTTCAATCTCTGACAATTACGGTTCTTAACCATGGGAACGGAAGTTTTACGGCCTCAGGATTGTTTGATTGAAAGAATCAGACAATCTCCGGTTTCGATTTACCGACAGAGTTATGTAAATTACAATAATCATGATAAGAATTATGTACCCACCTCAAGATCTAGTCGAAAACCGGCCAAACGACCTGAGAGGTCAGAAAAAAGGAGGCCAGTTGCTGTTCCAAGCCAAACGATTCCAGTGCGGTCGGTTCCAAGGAGATCTAGCTCCGATGATTTATCTAGCTCAGATAAAAGAAGACCTGTTGTTCCAAGCCAACCGATTCCGGTGCCGTCGGTCCCGAGGAAATCTAGCTTAGATGATATGAGGATGGGGAGGAGCAGCGGGATAACGAGGGAGAAGGTTACAATTCTTCGAAGAGGCGAGTCGCTAGATTCGAAAATCATGAGCAAGGCGTTAAAGAATAAGGAAGGTGACGATCTCATGACTTGCTCGGCTCAATCCATTTACGCCGGATCGGCGTTTGCGGTGTCTCCGTCACCGAGCGCGCTTCCTCTGCCTTTCTTTCTGAAGAAGCAGCCGTCCGCAGCCGTCGACGACTTTGCAACGCAAGGTCTCCGGCGTCTGCTCAGACTCGAATGATTCGTTCGCTTGTTGACAACTTGAAATTAGGGTTTGGATTGGATCGAGCTGGAAAGGATCTATAATCTAGTTCAACTTCCTTTATTATCTATTCGTTTTCACCTTAGAACCTTCTTCTTGTTCTTCATGAATCTATCTTCTCCGTGCGGCGTCCTTCCCGGCGTGAAGTTTGACCCAACTGTGATTTTTTGAAACGGAAGGGTAGAACTGAAACCGGTGAAACAAAGTTGGGATGAGAATGTCAAAATATTAGTTTGTCATAGAGTCATAGTTGTATTTGTATGAGATGTGGGGTTTTAATTGTAATTAATTTTGTGATCTAAGGTGAGAGTATATTTATATTATAAGGACCAGAAAGAAATAAGTGAGGAAATGGGAGGTTGGATTTGTAAAATCTGGGAAGATATTGGGCTGTGGATAAGGTGGACCGTGAATTATTTCTTAGCTTTATGGCTTTATTAAGATGGGCCTAGTGCCTTGTATCTTTAATGTTGTAGAGTAAAAATATTTAAATCACATATCTGGGCTTACTGAAAAAAGTTTCACAAAATTTATTTATTTTACTTGTCTTTCTTAAATCAATTTAATTATCATTAATTAATAGTCTGCAACTTTAAATTATCATTAAGGTATTCAAGTTAGGATTGCAATCTCATCTCCTTGCTTTCAAGAAAGACCTTTGAATTCTCTCAACTCGCTTATCTGCATGTTATACTCTTATTTACATCTCGCAACTCATGAAGCTGTTGACACAAACTCTTTAAGTCGTCTCACATGTGAGCACGTTGATGCTCAGATTCAACCCTCAAGCGTTCCAATTGTGTCTTGAGACGTTTATCTTCAGCCGTCCAACGTTCCCAAAAGGCCCTGTACTTGTCCTTCTCCTTGCAGTGTCTTTAAGATCTTCTGTACTCTTCTTCGACTTCTGGTAAGAAGAAATTAGAGTTCTTATCTTGAGTGAAGTTAGGATCTTCTTGCTGGTGATGATCATCTTCCTCGTATTGAGGATATGTGGCAAACTCATATGAGCAGAGGCTATAGCAATGAGCATCATATCTATTATGGCCATGATTAACATATTCATGCTGGTTACAAGTAGCATATTTGTAATACTCACAGTTGGCAATTTGGCATACTGATGTCATCGAGTAGAGTAGCTGGCTCAGTCATGATAAACATTCTCATATGGGGCGTCATATGCATAACAACACTCCCTATACAAGTATACTCTGTAACTCATATTTGCATATTATTTATAACTCATATTTGCAACTAATCACCATGGCAATTTCTCTACTTTCTCTTTCTTTCTTTCTTTGTTTTTCTTGATCTTTTACCTCTTTTTTTTTTTTCCACTATTTCCTTTTTTCGGCCTTTATAATTTCCACTTTCTTTTGCCTTCAACTCCTTTTTTCCTCTTTTGTACAAATACAAAATCAAAGCAAGAATAAAATTAAAATTTAAAAGATTGCCGAAGTAGAACGGTTAAAGGCACCATGGGTGGGAAGTGAGATTTTGTGCAAGGATGTTGATCAAGCCCAAAAACTCTCAAGACAGCCACAAAATCACAAACCCCGCTGCAAGGTAGAGTTGAAACTTGAATGCATGGCGGTGATACATGGGAGAGGATATGGTGGCAGAGGTGCGGTGGAAGGAAGGTCACACACACACCCATATATATATATATATATATATATATATATATATATATATATATATTTGTGGGGGAAATTAGGCCATTAAAGCAATGGAGGTAGAGGCGGAACTTAATTATGCAATCCCCCTACCCCCAAAAGAAAAATGCGTTGAGATTTTTTTAAAAAAAAATTTAATATAATGTAAAAAGGTATGTTATCTTATATATTAGTCTTGTTAAAATACTTTTATTATACATTTGACCCTTCAAATATTTTTTTAATTAGTTAATGAGTATACATTTGGCCCCATAAATATTTTTTTAGATTAATTAATGAATATATATTTGGTCTCCCAAATATTTTTTTCAAGATCCGCCCATGGAGGGAACCACAGGTTGGGGATAAATAAAGAGGGAAAATGAGGGGAATGAGACGGAAGGTGGAGAAAGAATATTTAGAGGGAAAAGAAATTCTTATTATATTCAATCAATCAAAGCTGTCTATAACAGATAACTTTAAACTCTATTTATAGAGCCCTAAAAATAAAAATAATAAAAATTTAAATTCAAATCCTGATAAATATCTTATTTAATAATTATAATAGATAAGAAATATAGAAATTGGGTCAGCTCAGAATAATTCATCTTGAGCCTGGACACTTCTATTTATAATCAACAGTAACCAATTACATAGTGATTGCTATATACATGGAAATGATTTATTTCCTACTCTGTGATTACTCTATACATGGAAATGATTTGTTTCCTACTCAGTGATTGCTCTATACATGGAAATGATTTATTTCCTACTCAGTGATTGCTCTATACATGAAAATGATTTATTTCTAACTTCCTCCTTTACTTTGAACCCTCTTCCTTGCCTTTCCCTTCTGAGTAGCTCTGGTGAGAATTTGATTATGTTGAAACCTTTTGATTGGAGATACAGTAATACCGAGTTTATCCCTGAGTGACCAGAATCTAGCATGACTCAGTGGTTTAGTTAGACAGTCAGCAATCTGAGCAGTAGTCGGAACATATTGAATATTTAGAGTCTTAGATAGAACTTGATCCCTTATAAAATGTATGTCTATTTCGATGTGTTTTGTTCTGGCATGATGGACTGGGTTGGAAGCAAGAGCTGCTGCACTTGTATTATCACACCAGATGACCAATATTCTTCGTAATCTCAGATTTAACTCAGACAATAGAGATCTGATCCAGGAGAGCTCCGACGAGGTATTTGCTAGTGACCAGTATTCAGACTCACAGCTGGAACGAGATACAACCTATTGTTTCTTAGAGGACCACGTCACAAGAGAATTACCCATGAAGACACAGTAACCTCCAACCGACCTTCGATCATCCGGACAAGATGCCCAGTCAGCATCTGAATATGCTACTAAGTCAAGAGAGGTTGATGGTTTAATGTGCAGACCGTAGTGAGTTGTGCCTCGGAGGTATCTTAGAACTCTCTTAACTGCTTTCTAGTGCTCAGTTGTGGGCTGTGAGAGAAACTGACTTAGTTTACCAACACTGAAACTAATGTCAGGCTGTGTGTTGCATAGGTATTGAAGTGCTCCCACAGCGCTGCGATATTCAGAAGGGTTAGCGAGCAATTCTCCGCCATAAGCAGATAGAGATTTGTGTGCAATCATTGATGTATTACAAGGAGAGGCATCAGACAGATGGAATCTGTCAAGTAAATCACATATGTACTTTCCTTGTGTCAGATAAAGACCTGAGGAATCTCGGTTTGCTTCAATCCCAAGGAAATAGTGTAGAGAACCAAGATCTTTTAGTGAAAAGATGCTGTTCAGTTTAGTAGTGAAGCATTTGAGACTGTAAGAGTGACTGCCAGTGACAATTATATCATCCACATAGATTAGTATTATCAAAATCTGAGTTCTATTGGAGTAAATGAAGAAGGAAATATCGCTTTTCGAGTTGGTAAAGCCCCAAGACAAAAGAACATTGCGAAGCCTATCAAACCATGCTCGTGGTGCTTGCTTCAAGCCATAGAGTGCCTTAGATAACTTACAAACAAAGTTAGGCCGAGATGCATCAATAAATCCTTCTGGTTGCTTCATATAGACAGGCTCAGTCAAGAAGCCATTAAGAAATGCATTGTTGATATCAAGTTGCTTGATGTCCCAATTCAAAGCGATAGCAATAGTCAAAATGATTCTAATAGTAGAAGATTTAACAACAGGACTAAAGGTCTCATAGAAGTCAATACCTTTAGTCTGTTGAAACCCTTTTGCAACAAGTCTTGCCTTCCTTTTGGTAAGGGTGCCATCTGATCCAAATTTGGATTTAAAAACCCATTTGTTGTCAACAACATTTTGAGACAGTCGACGAGGTACAAGGACCTAGGTTGAATTGCGTTGCAACACATTAAATTCTTCATTCATGGCTTGACGCCAAAGGGGTGAGGCAAGGGCCCCTTTGGCGGTTGTCGGAGTGTATTCAGGTGCAAGGGATAAGCCCACATATGTAGTTTTTGGTTTAGAAATACCGTGTTTACTTCGTGTCTGCATTGGATGTGAATTAGAGACAGTAGTGGTCTGATGTGATGACAAGGAGTTGACTGATGTTGCAGGTGGAGCACGTTGTGTGGTATCTGTGATTAAATCAGACTCCATTGATGATGGGGCGGTAGTGGTGACTGGTTGATCCAGAACAGAGTTATTGAAAATTGGAGCTTGATACCCAAGAGGGGGGGTGAATTGGGTATCTTTAAAAATTTAAAGATCTAACTCTGTTTTGCACAACTAAGAACAGGGTATAACAGAGATGGAGAGAAGAGAAGCTTTTGAAAGAGGAGCTTTATACCCAAGAGGGGGGGTGAATTGGGTATATTAAAAATTTTGCAACCTGGTTCTGTTTTTACACTCTCAGAACAGAGCAGAACAGAGGAGATAGAGAGAAGAGCTTTGCACACAACGATTTATACTGGTTCGGTCCTTTCTCTGACCTACATCCAGTCCCCAAGCCTCACTTGGGATTTTCAATCCACTAACTCAACAATATTGATTACACACTCTGTACTAAGAGTTGTTCTCTCACTAGAACACACTCCCCCTTACAAGTTGTAATCAATACACCCCAACTACCAAGTCCCCTGACTTGTAGTTATCTCAATCAATAAATGATTTACAAGTATTTGACTCTCTTACAGAGCTGATAAGATAAACACTGAAGAACTAAGTATCAAAATGATACAATACAGATGTAAGCTTGATACAATAAATGACTCAATAAATTTTCGCTCTAAGTAGTTGTATCAGCTTGAGAAGAAGTTAATGCTCTCTATTTATAGGTAGAGAACATTAAATGACCGTTGTGAGATGATTCCAACCGTTGGAAGTGATTTGCTTAAGTTCTGGTCATCTTCTCTCTCTAAACTTCTGCTAATCCAAGTCTTAATGAAGTCTGATGTGGATCTCTGAGTTTCTGCCCGTTGGAATTAACTTTACTTGATGTAGTAAGCATTCTTTAACGTTAACAAGGCGTGCTCAGATGGATTAGCCGAAAGTAGATGAGATTGTGCAGGTGCATTAAATGCACTGTTCACCTTTTTGCTTTTTCTCACAAATCTTCAATAATCTTGATCTGTGCTAACTGAAAAACACTCAACAAACTTGTTAAACATATCTGGGATCATGAGTGAATGATTTATGAAAGCAATTAGATCAAACAACAAGTTATAGCAGATTTCACAAATTTGAAAAAGCTTCAACGGTCACTAACCTCGAGGTTAGTTCATCCAACCTCGAGGTTGGCCTGAAATCCTCAGGCAAACCTTCGTTTTAAAATCATTCAACCTCGAGGTTGCAAAGTGAACCTCGAGGTTTCTCTTGAGAAGAAACCTTCTGATAAATCTCATTAACCTGCAAACCTTGAGGTTCCAAAGGTAACCTCGAGGTTTGAAGTTTGTTTCAAACCTTCGGTTTTCACTGGAGCCCGACAACCTCGAGGTTGTATTTCTGTACTCGAGGTTGGCTCTTTGAAAGTGCAAAGTTCAAAGTTAAACATAAGGTCCAGCCTCGAGGTTACAATGTTAACCTCGAGGTTTTCAATACTTTGAAAACCAGTGTGCTCTCTGTAAGAGATGAAACTCGAGGTTGCAACATCATACTCGAGGTCAAAGGTGTTTTCATCGAGCTTAAGTTTCAAAACAAAGTGTCCAACCTCGAGGTTGAAACATGGACCTCGAGGTTCATGTGCTTGATGAACAACATGACCTTTCTGTATGAGTTGAACCTTGAGGTTAGCTTTGCATACTCGAGGTTACACGTGATAATGAAGAAACTTGGGTTTTCAAAATGAACCAGAACCTCGAGGTTGACTTCTCAACCTCGAGGTTTCACATATAATTTGTGAAACCAAGTTTTGCAACATTCGAACACTTGATTTTTAAAGCTTCTGTAAGGTCAAACCTCGAGGTTACAAACCCAACCTCGAGGTTTGCTCTTAACCAGAGTTTTGACACTTAAGAGCAAAACCTCTTCAATTGTTTGTAGTTGTTGACAATCATCAAAACCATCAGAGAACTAACATTCTCCCCCTTTTTGATGATGACAACATCTACAAGCAATACCTCTTTAAACATTTAAAAGATTATCAGTGAGATTATCAGAGTGTTTGAAAAACTGATTTTTGCACAAGTAGAGTTCTTAGATAAAGAGTCATATATTCTCAGAGATAAGCAGAAGCATGAAATTGAGACTGATATTGCAATTGATATTCCATTTCAACAAATTTATACAAAATACAATGGAATTCAATTAAAAAACACAATACAGACAGCAATAAAAGAAAACAAATACATGAAAATACATATGCTGCTGCAGACAAAAACTAGAGTCTACTAGATCCCTAGACTCTAGTCCTCACTCATTGCTTGTCTCCAATGGAATTCAATTAAAAAACACAATACAGACAGCAATAAAAGAAAACAAATACATGAAAATACATATGCTGCTGCAGACAAAAACTAGATCCCTAGACTCTAGTCCTCACTCATTGCTTGTCTCTCCCCCTTTGTCATCGTCATCAACATACTCTGGGTCGAGAATAACAAGAGGAGGCTGGTAAAGCACCATAGCAGTGGTAGGATCAAATGTGGGATCAAGAAGAGAAGGATGGGCAAAGGGAGAAGGTGTGGGGAAGATTTCAGTAGAGGGGGTAGGTGGAGATAGAAATGGTGGAATGAGAATCTCTGTAGAAGGGGTAGTGGGTGAAGGTTGAGACTGAGCAACAGGAGTGGTATGAGGTGGAGAAGAGTGTGGAGGGCTAGGGAATGAGAAAGAGTGAGAGGGAGGTGAGTGATGGGGTGAGAGAGCAGGAGACTCAGCAGGAGAGGGAGGTGAAGATGGGTCAGGAAGTGATGAGCTAGGGCCATCATGAATATCAGGACGGGGATCAGAGGCTGCATCAGCAGAAGGTAAGTCAGAAGCCACATCAGGAACTGGAACAGATGAGGGGCCATGAGTGGATGAGGAGCCAAGGCCAAAATGTCTGAGAAGCATGTCAGCTTTGTCTCTGGCATCAGATGCAGCAGTGAGAGAGACAGCCAAAGAAGAGTTCAAGTCAGTAAACCTTTGATCCATTTCCTCCTTTAGCTTGTACAGATGGGACATTGCCTCAGTCTGTGCAACTATGACATCCATAAGTCCCATCTTGATGTCAGCCCGCAATACATCAACTTCAGTCTTCATGATAGCTCTGTGGGAGATTAGGGCTTGATCCACTATCTGTCTGATTTGTCCCATCAGATCATCTGGTAGAGGAGCCTGAGAAGGTGGAGGAGCTGACTGTGCTTCCTCAGGGGCCTGAGAGGCTTGAGACTGAGCCGCCCCCTCTGCATCAAACTTGATATGCATGAGGTTCAGCTGATGCTTCCCAAAATAAAGGGGATACTCAAGGGTATCAGTGCTCCCCACATACCAGATTCTGTGATAGTAGAGGATCACAGAAACGAGAGAAGGGTAGGGTATATGAGTCAATGGCTTTTTGGCAAATTTGAATGACTTCATCCCCTGAAGAAGCCAATCCCCAATATTAAAGGGCACCCTCCTCACAAAGGCAGTGAATGGTCTATAATCGAGGGAGGTAAAATGGGTGTAGTTCCCAGCCTTAGGAACAAAGTTTCTTGAATAAACATACCAAAGAACTCTGTGTTCTTGTGGCATGTCCCTAGGCTTGAAGGTTAGCTTTATCTGTTGGTCAGGTGGAAAGGGTTTGCCTGGAATAAGAGTTTCATATACCTCTTGATTGGTATAAGAAAATTCTGGAACAGGAGGTGGGTTTTTGACTTTCAGAATTTTGTTTAAGGTATCAGCAGAAAGTGTAAACTTGACACCTCTTACTGTGGTTGACACCCTTTCCTCCACCAACTCTCCCTCAGAGTCCAATACACTCACATCTTCCATTTTAAAATAGAACATCCTAACCAGACTAGGAGTGTATGGACAGTAAATGGAGATAAAGGGTTCATACATTTTGATCCAAGGACTGAGATCAAAATTGCACTCTTTGTGGAAGTTTTCTAAATTAATGGCAACTGAAGCACAGAAAACTTTAGAGAGATAAGTTTCTCTATACTTATCATTTTCTTCCTTGGAGGAGAAGGATGAAGCAGCAGTGACGAATCCTTCTGGGGGTGATCTGATATCCCGGATATCCTCTATTGCATTCACAGCAAATTTCTCCAACTTCTTTTGCTGTGAGGCCTGAGAGGTAGATTGAACTTGAGGCCTTGAGGGATTCTTGGTCCTTGCCTTCTTGGCCTTTTCTCCTATTTTCTCTTTCCCTTTACCGATTGTTTCAGGCACTTTCCTCTTTTTAGACTCAGCTTGACTGGGCTCTTTGATGGAAATGCCCTTCGGTTTGCTCTTCGGAGGAGGAGATGGAGGAGGATCAATGGGCATCCCTGGGATGTGCTTATCAACCCCAGAGCGCAAGCGAAGAGACCGAGTCTTCTTCCTCACAGGCTTGGTTGCTTGAGGTTCTGGGGAAGGTTGACGTTTTGGAGGTGGAGAGGGAGACCAAGATTCTGTCTCATTGTTCGAATGGGAGGAAGATTCTGACTGGGAAGGAGATTTCGAGGCCATTTGTGGACAGAGAGTGGAAGAAATGTGCAGAAAGATGAAGATTGGAAGAGGAAGTGACGAGAGAGAAGGAGTGAACTCGAGGTTAGGGTTCAGTAAAAATGAAATTTCACAGCAGCATATATATAGACACGCTCTCAACCTCGAGGTTGACTTCTCAGCCTCGAGGTTAGATGAACAAAAGTTCACTAAACTCTGCGATCAACCTCGAGGTTGACATCTCAGCCTCGAGGTTAGATGAATAAAAATTCACTAACCTTTGAAATTCTTACCTCCAACCTCGAGGTTGCCTCCAGAACCTCGAGGTTCGACTGTCTGATAGATGAGATGTCTCTTCTGTTTGCTACCAACCTCGAGGTGCTAATCCCATACTCGAGGTTCCAGCTTTTAAGCATTCTCAATTTTGACAGTTTGCCCCGATAACCTCGAGGTTAGCTTTTGAGCCTCGAGGTTCCATCCATCAGATATCTTGAACCTTTTGACACTCTTCCAACCTCGAGGTTGACTACTGAACCTCGAGGTTTGCCCCTTTGACAGCAAACCTAAGTCCTGCATAAGATTGTCTATGTACTCCGATGCTAAAGTTAGTGATCTATAATCATCAAAACCATATTTTAATATAAAAGTAGACAAGAATTACTTACAACTCATTGGGATTTACCATTCCCAATTCTCTTCTTATGAATGTGAATGGGTCCTTGGCTAATGGTTTGGTGAAAATGTCTGCCAATTGAAGATGAGTTGGGATGAACATCACTTTCACATCTCTCTTCTGGACATGATCCCGGATGAAATGATGTCTCACATCAATATGCTTGGTTCTTGTATGTTGCACGGGATTCTTGGCCAAGCTTATTGTGCTAGTGTTATCACATAGTATTGGAATCTCCTTTAAGTGCACTCCTAAATCAGCAAGTTGTTGCTTCAGCCACAACACTTGAGCACAGCAACTTGAGGCAGCCACATATTCAGCTTCTGTTGAGGACACCGCCACGGTAGTTTGCTTCTTGCTAAACCAAGAGACAAGTGAGTTGCCAAAGAATTCGCATTGCCCACTTGTACTCTTTCTATCCGTCTTATAGCCAGCATGATCCGAATCTGAATATGCCACAAGATGCTCCGGCTGACCTTTAGGAAACCATAGCCCAAGAGTCTTTGTATCAGATAGATATCTGAATATTCTCTTCACGTGTTCAGCATGAGACTCTTTGGGTGCGGATTGGAACCGAGCACACATTCCAACACTGAATTGAATGTCCGGGCGACTTGCAGTGAGATAGAGCAATGATCCAATCATTCCTCTATACTTGGTGATGTTAAAGTCCTTGCCCTCTTCATCAGCATCCAAAGAAGTAGTTGTGCTCATTGGTGTGTCAGCCCCATTGCACTTGTCCATTCCAAACTTCTTCAGCAAATCATTCAGATACTTTGTTTGAGATATGAATATCCCATCTTTACGTTGCTTGATTTGCAGCCCAAGGAAGTAATTAAGCTCTCCCATCATTGACATCTCAAATTCACCTTGCATAGACTTGGAAAATTCCTCACACAAAGAATCATTAGTAGCACCGAAAATAATATCATCAACATATATCTGTACGATTAAAATCTCATTTAATTTATTTTTCTTGATAAACAATGTTGTATCAGCCTTTCCTCTGATAAATCCTTGATTGAGTAAGAATTGACTCAATCTTTCATACCAAGCTCTAGGAGCTTGCTTAAGACCATACAAGGCTTTCTTAAGTCTAAAAACATGATCCGGAAATTGATCATTTTCAAAACCTGGAGGTTGTTCAACATACACCTCCTCTTGAATGAAACCATTTAGAAAAGCACTTTTGACATCCATTTGATAGAGTTTAAAGCCTTTTGTGCATGCAAATGCTAGAAGAACTCTTATTGCTTCCAATCTAGCTACTGGAGCATAAGTCTCTTCATAGTCTATTCCTTCTTCTTGATTGTAACCTTTGGCCACTAATCTAGCCTTGTTACGCACAATGATGGCTGACTCATCACGTTTGTTCTTGAATACCCATTTTGTCCCAATTACCGGATGGTCTTTGGGTCTAGGCACCAAGTCCCAAACTTGATTTCTATCAAATTGATGTAGCTCCTCTTGCATAGCAATCACCCAATCATTGTCTGAAAGGGCTTCTTCTATTTTAGAGGGCTCTATATGAGAAATAAATGCAGAAAATGTAACTTCATTCAAGGTACTATTTCTGGTCCTAACTCCTTGATTTACATCACCTATAACTTGGTCTAAAGGATGATTCCTTATAAATCTCCAAGCTCTAGGTTGAGACTGATCAGCATTTTCTAAATTGCTTTCAGGATTAGCCTCAAAAATGTTTTCAGAATTTTCAGAAGGAGTAGGAGCATTTTTCGAAAAGAATTTGTTTTTGAAAATAATCTCCTCTTCATCATCCAAGGATTTATCAGATTCAGATTCACAAAATACAACATGTATAGATTCCTCAACAATCTTAGTTCTAGTATTAAAGACTCTATATGCTTTACTCCTATTAGAATAACCAATAAAGATAGCTAAATCAGCTTTAGGATCGAATTTACCAAGATTGTCTTTACCGTTATTGTGCACATAGCACTTACAACCGAAGACACGAAGGTGACTGAGGTTTGGCTTTCTTCCTTTGTAGAGTTCGTATGGAGTCTTATTCAGCTTCTTTCTCAAGTATGCTCTGTTGGAGACGTAGCAAGCCGTACTCATGGCATCAGCCCAAAACACTTGCGAAGTGATGTACTCGTTCAACATTGCTCTAGCCATTTCAGTGAGTACTCTATTCTTTCTCTCCACAACACCATTTTGTTGTGGTGTTCTTGGTGCTGAAAAGTTGTGATCAATCCCCATACTATCACAGAACTCAGCAAAGGCTTGATTTTCGAACTCTCCACCATGATCAGTTCGTATTCCTGAAATTGAGAACCCTTTCTCGTTTTGGACCTTCTTGGCAAATGAAACAAACTGATCAAAGGTTTCATCTTTAGAAGATAAAAATATTGTCCACGTAAATCTAGAGAAATCATCGACAATGACCAAAGTGTATAAGTTTCCACCAAGACTTTTCACTCTAGCTGGTCCAACTAGATCCATGTGAAGAAGTTGAAGAGGTCTGTTTGTTGAAATCTCATTTTTAGCTTTAAAAGAAGATTTGGTCTGTTTTCCCTTTTGACAAGCATCACAAATCATATCATTTTTGAAATTCAGTTTGGGAATGCCAATAACCAAATCCTTTTTCAATAACTTGTCAAGTTGATACATATTGACATGAGCTAATCGCTTATGCCATAGCCAACTCTCATTCAAGTTACTTACAAAACAATTTTCAGAAGTAGAAGCATTGCTAGAGAGGTTCAAAGTATAACAGTTTCCATCTCTAGGTGCTCTAAATAAAGCTTTATTTTTCAAATCATTTATGGAGATCAAATCCTTTTTAACAATAAAGCATTCATCAGAGTCAAATATTACCAAATTACCCTTATCGGTGCTTTGGCTCACACTTAGGAGATTATGACACAATCCTTCTACAAGGTAGACGTCTTTAATGAGTGGGCCTTCATTGTTGCCTATCTCACCAATGCCAGCGATTTTCCCGGATTGATCACCTCCAAATGTGACTCTACCTCCATCTTTTGGCTTTATTGATAAAAACTTTGATTTGTCTCCAGTCATGTGTCTTGAGCATCCACTATCAATGTACCACTTGTTCGGCCTTGATGCTCTAAGACATACCTGCAGATTACCAGAGGTCAAGTTTTAGGTACCCATCTTTTCTTGGGTCCTTTGGGGTTAGCATGCACCTTGGGAACATATGTTCCTTTTGGTACCCAGACATAATTTCCTACAGGTTTAGCTTTTCTTTCTTTTCGATGAAAACAAGATGAAGTAGAATGACCCTTCCTATTGCAATATGTACAATGTGCAAAAGGATTTGAGGAATGAACAGATTTAGTGAAATAATTCATATAGGATTTTTGTCCATTCTTTTTCTTTCCTTTCTTCTTATCAAAGTCTGGTCTATAACCAATGCCCGATCTATCGTTTGTAAAACGTTGTTGTTTCAAAATTACATTGAGCATTTCACTTCCCTTAGTGAATTTCTCAAGTGCTTTTGTAAGTTGTGAATTCTTTTTCTCTAGGATAGAGCATTCATCACAAATCAGAGATTGAGGAGAAGAGAGGTTTTCAATTTGCAGTTCAAGAAAAGAATTTTTTCTTTTCAAAGACATATACTTGTCTGCAAGTTTTTCAAACTCCTTTTGAACAACATTGTATTCAGCAAACAATTCATCATAGGAAGGAAGAGATTCATATACCTCATTTATTTCACTAGGTTGTTCTTCTTCCTCAGCAACCAGGCATATGTTGGCTTTTTCACTTTCATCCTCTTCAGCTTCATCCTCATCCGATGAGCTATCTCCCCATATAGCTGACACATATGCCTTCTTTTTGTATTTCTTGAATTTCTTCTTTTCTTTCTCTTGGTTTTTCAGCTGAGGGCATTCTGCCTTGATGTGTCCGGGCTTCTCGCATTCGTAGCATATGATAGGCTTCTTTGATTCATAGCTGGAGCTACCCTTTTGAAACTTCTTGAAGCCTTGATCCTTTTTGTAGAACTTCTTGAATCTCCGGACCATCATGCCGATTTCTTCATCCTCATCTTCATCTTCTTCATCTTTATCAGCATTGAGAGCGACTCCCTTGTTGCGATTGTTGGTGCCATTAACTTCTTCCAAGTCCTTCTTGAATTTCAACTTGCTCTCATACTCAGATAGGCTTCCAAACAATGCAGCAACAGAAGTCATAGACTCACCACGAGCCTCTTCAATAGCAGTAACCTTGGCTTCCCAATCCTTTGTGAGAATATTGAGAATTTTTCTCACTTGAGACCTTTGATCGAAGATCTTTCCCAAGGCTGCTAACTGATTTGTGAGATGAGTATATCTAAGCTGAAATTCACCGATAGTTTCTCCTTGCTTCATTCGCAATAGGTCATATTCTGTTGTTAGGATATTGATGCGGTTCTCTTTGATTCCAGATGTTCCTTCATATGCGATTTCCAGAGCTTTCCACATATCTTTTGCTGTAGACAAGTTGCAAACACGAAAGTACTCCTTTTGACTAAGAGCACTTTGAAGCATCAGAATAGCCTTGCTATTAAGAGTAATATTCTTCTTATCATCATCGTTGAACTCAGCTTCGGTCTTTGGAACAGTGATGCCTCCTTCAATCTTAATTGGAACGTAATCTCCAGTTTCAAATACTCTCCACAATCCATATTCCGTAGCCATCACGAACACGCGAAACTTTGCTTTCCAGAAAGAATAATGTTCGCCATCGAAACCGGGAGGACGGTTGATTGAAGCTCCATCAGGAAGAATTCCTTCCATAGTGATCCTTCTCGAGTGGTTAAGCTCTTCTGAGAAGACCTTGCTCTGATACCAAATGAAAGAGGAGCTTTATACCCAAGAGGGGGGGTGAATTGGGTATATTAAAAATTTTGCAACCTGGTTCTGTTTTTACACTCTCAGAACAGAGCAGAACAGAGGAGATAGAGAGAAGAGCTTTGCACACAACGATTTATACTGGTTCGGTCCTTTCTCTGACCTACATCCAGTCCCCAAGCCTCACTTGGGATTTTCAATCCACTAACTCAACAATATTGATTACACACTCTGTACTAAGAGTTGTTCTCTCACTAGAACACACTCCCCCTTACAAGTTGTAATCAATACACCCCAACTACCAAGTCCCCTGACTTGTAGTTATCTCAATCAATAAATGATTTACAAGTATTTGACTCTCTTACAGAGCTGATAAGATAAACACTGAAGAACTAAGTATCAAAATGATACAATACAGATGTAAGCTTGATACAATAAATGACTCAATAAATTTTCGCTCTAAGTAGTTGTATCAGCTTGAGAAGAAGTTAATGCTCTCTATTTATAGGTAGAGAACATTAAATGACCGTTGTGAGATGATTCCAACCGTTGGAAGTGATTTGCTTAAGTTCTGGTCATCTTCTCTCTCTAAACTTCTGCTAATCCAAGTCTTAATGAAGTCTGATGTGGATCTCTGAGTTTCTGCCCGTTGGAATTAACTTTACTTGATGTAGTAAGCATTCTTTAACGTTAACAAGGCGTGCTCAGATGGATTAGCCGAAAGTAGATGAGATTGTGCAGGTGCATTAAATGCACTGTTCACCTTTTTGCTTTTTCTCACAAATCTTCAATAATCTTGATCTGTGCTAACTGAAAAACACTCAACAAACTTGTTAAACATATCTGGGATCATGAGTGAATGATTTATGAAAGCAATTAGATCAAACAACAAGTTATAGCAGATTTCACAAATTTGAAAAAGCTTCAACGGTCACTAACCTCGAGGTTAGTTCATCCAACCTCGAGGTTGGCCTGAAATCCTCAGGCAAACCTTCGTTTTAAAATCATTCAACCTCGAGGTTGCAAAGTGAACCTCGAGGTTTCTCTTGAGAAGAAACCTTCTGATAAATCTCATTAACCTGCAAACCTTGAGGTTCCAAAGGTAACCTCGAGGTTTGAAGTTTGTTTCAAACCTTCGGTTTTCACTGGAGCCCGACAACCTCGAGGTTGTATTTCTGTACTCGAGGTTGGCTCTTTGAAAGTGCAAAGTTCAAAGTTAAACATAAGGTCCAGCCTCGAGGTTACAATGTTAACCTCGAGGTTTTCAATACTTTGAAAACCAGTGTGCTCTCTGTAAGAGATGAAACTCGAGGTTGCAACATCATACTCGAGGTCAAAGGTGTTTTCATCGAGCTTAAGTTTCAAAACAAAGTGTCCAACCTCGAGGTTGAAACATGGACCTCGAGGTTCATGTGCTTGATGAACAACATGACCTTTCTGTATGAGTTGAACCTTGAGGTTAGCTTTGCATACTCGAGGTTACACGTGATAATGAAGAAACTTGGGTTTTCAAAATGAACCAGAACCTCGAGGTTGACTTCTCAACCTCGAGGTTTCACATATAATTTGTGAAACCAAGTTTTGCAACATTCGAACACTTGATTTTTAAAGCTTCTGTAAGGTCAAACCTCGAGGTTACAAACCCAACCTCGAGGTTTGCTCTTAACCAGAGTTTTGACACTTAAGAGCAAAACCTCTTCAATTGTTTGTAGTTGTTGACAATCATCAAAACCATCAGAGAACTAACAGCTTTGCACAATACGATTTATAGGTTCGGTCCTTTCCCTGACCTACATCTAGTCCCCAAGCCTCACTTGGGATTTTCAATCCACTAACTTCACAAAATTGATTACAATCTCTGTACTCAGAGTAGTTCTCTCTCTAGAACTCACTCCCCCTTATAATCTGTAATCAATACACCCAACCACCAAGTCCCCTGACTTGTGGTTATCACAATCAATAAATGATTTACAGAAATGACTCTCTTACAGAGCAGATAAAATGAACATTGAAGCACAAGTATCAAATTGATACAATTCAGATGAAAGCTGAACACAATAAATGATACTTAATAAGTTTTCGCTCTCAGTTGGTGTATCAGCTTGAAAAGAAGTTAATGCACTCTTTTTATAGGTAGAGGGCATTAATTGACCGTTGCTTGATGGATCCAACCGTTGTAGATGATTAGCACTAAGTCTGGTCATCTTCTCTCTCTTATCTTCAACTAATCCAAGTGTTAATGTGATCTGATGTGTCTTTCTGAGAATTTGCCCGTTGGAGATGACTTTGCTTGATATAGTAAGCATTCTTTAACGTTTAGAAGGCGTGCTCAGATGGATTAGCTGAAAGTAGGTTGATTTGCAGAAGTGCATTAAATGCACTGTACACTTTTTGCTTTATAGCTTTGACCTTCAATAATCTTCATATGTACTAACTGTAATTCACTCAACAAACTTGTTAAACATAGTAGGAAACATAATTGAATGATATATGAAAGCAATTAGGTCAAACAATAAGGATTTGCAAATTCGTGTAATTCAAAAATCATTTTTTACCGTTGCATACTCGAGTATGTTCATCCTTACTCGAGTATGGCACTGTGTGTAAGTGTCCTTACTGGAGAATTCAAAGTGATACTAGAGTATGCAGCTTCCAGAGGCAAACCATCGTGAGTTGAGTTTGAAAATCAAGACCTATACTCCAGTATGTTAGTGACTTACTCAAGTATGACACTGTTTGTTTGAAAAATTTAAGTTCAAAATGCCTTTATACTGGAGTATTCATTTGCATAATGGAGTAAGCAAGTCCTTGACAAAATGAGCGACCTCTCTGTATGGTCCCATACTCGAGTATGCAATGCCTTACTCGAGTATGTAACTCAGTCTTAAAAAGTGTGAAGTCTTTCATTGTCAATACTGGAGTATACAAAACCATACTTGAGTATATAAGAACAGGTGCCAAGTTGAAAATCAGTTTAAGAGCTCAATACTCGAGTATGCAAACCCTTACTCGAGTATGCATTAGTTATAAAATGTTTGAAGCTCTCTGTAAGTCTCTATACTCGAGTATGCATACCTATACTGCAGTATGCACTGAAGATCAAAACTTGTTTGCTCTCTGTAAGTGCCTATACTCGAGTATGCATACCTATACTGCAGTATTGACTTATCTTGAAAGTTTGGTTGCTCTCTGGATGGCCTGTACTCGAGTATGCATACCTATACTCGAGTATACATCTTTTTTCAAAAACTTGATTGCTCTCTGTGACTTCAATACTCGAGTATGGCTACCCATACTGCAGTATTGACTAGTAAAATGCAATTGAGCAATCCTTTAACAGTCTTATACTCGAGTATACATACCTATACTGGAGTATGCAACTGTCAAATGGTTTTTAACTGATTTTGGAAGCTTCAAAACATATTTACAATTGTTGTTAATCATCAAAATACATTGAGAACTAACATTCTCCCCCTTTTTGATGATGACAACACTTGTAAACTATCTTTTTAAAGAATTTGAAAGATGGATTTCCTTTTGGATTGAAGTTTTCAAATATCAGTGTTAATTGTTAAGAAATCAACCAGTTTTGCATTTTGAAACATAAAACTCAGAGAATGGCAGCAGAAATGCTTTCAAAGTCATAAACAACTTGAAATATATTCATTAAGCACAATTCATACAATCGGAAGTGATATCAGAAATGATAAACACATGTTACAAAAACACTGATAATCACTGATATCAGAAATACAGCAAGTGAAGTAAAAAAAATGAAATACAAACTAAACAAACTAGACCCTATACATCTTTCTCTCCTTCTCCCCCTTTGTCATCATCAACATGGGGAGGATAGGTAGAAGGGTCAAAAGGAATGTCAGAGGCAGATGGAGGCGGAGGAAGGAAAATGACAGCTGGAGTGGGAGGCAAGAGTACAGAGGATGTGGGAATGGGAGAAGGTAGATGGAAAATCTCAGTGGAGGGGGTAACAGGAGATGGAAGTGGATCGGGTAGAATCTCTGTGGAGGGAGTGATTGGTGAGGATAGGACAGCGGTGGCAGGTGTGGAAGGGAAGCGGGGGATGATGAGACAGGAGGTGATGTGGTATGCGGCGGGCTAGGAAATGCAAAAGGTGGTGAGGAAGGTGGGGAAGACTGGGAAGGCTGAGTCTCAGGTGCAGAGGATGGCTGGGCAACTGGGATAGGAGAGGATGAAGAAGGACCAGTCGTGAATCCGAAGGTTGATGAAGAAGCTCCAATACTGAAATGGTTGAGCAGGCGATCAATCTTATCCCGGGCCTCTGTTGCAACATCAAGTGTCATGGATAGCCGGGAGTCTAAGTCAATGCCCTGATCAAATATCTCGTCTTGCTTCTTTTCGGAGTCCTCCTTCATCTTGGCCAACGTTGTCCTCATCTCTGCCTGACCAACGATAATCTCATTCAAGTCCGTCAAGATATCAGCACCAGGCTTCCCGAACTCAAACTGCATCTTCATAAAATGAGATAACAGTGTAGCATCAACGATCTCCTTGATCCTCTGATCAAGATCCACTGGAAGAGGAGGAGGTGGAGCCGACTGAGCCTCGTGCGCTACAGACTGTGATGCACGGGCTTGAGATCTCTGTGGAGCCCTCGACTGACCGGATCCTTCTTGATCAAAATGGATCTTCATGAAATTAAATTGAGTTTTGCCAAAGGGCGTGATGTACTTCATCGTCTTAGGTGGTCCCACGTACCATATCTTGTGGTAAAACAAGATAAGGGAAACCAGAGAGGCAAATGGCATGTATGATCCTTTCCGGGACACGAACTTGAAGTAGCTGATCTCCTTGAACAGCCACTGCCTGATGTTGATAGGATGCTTCCGGATGAATGCGGTGAAGAAGCGATAATCCTTCTGCGTGAAATGCGTGTAGCTGCCTCCCTTCTGGACAAAATTTCGTGAATACACATACCAAATCACCCGGTGCAAGGGTGGCATGTCTGAGGGCTTAAAGGACAAATGTGCTTTCTGATCATCCGGAATGTCCTTTCCGGGCACAAGTGTGGTATACACCTCCTCATTGGTGTATCTTGGTGTAGAGGCCGGAGGAGGGTTGTCAATCTTCAGTATGCGGTTGAGGATAGCAGCAGATACCGTGAATTTCACCCCTTTGACAGAAGTGGTGATTCGCTCCTCTAGTGGCTTGCCCTCAGAGTCTAGCACGTGATCAGCCACCATGTTAAAATAAAACATCTTGACCAACTCCGGAAAGTAAGTGGCCTCGATGGAAACAAATGAAGCATATGGCCCGAACCACAGAGAGAGATCAACATTGCACTCTCTATACACTTGTTCCAGATCAACTGAAACAACAGCGCAGAATCCACGGCTTGCAAATTGATCTCTGAACTTGGTGTTCAAGCCGGGAGGAAGTGGAACTGGAGCAATCTTAAATCCTTCAGGAGCAGACTTGTGGAGCTTTATCTCTTCTACAGCATTTGCAATCACAGGCGAAACTTCTTCCTCAGACTCTGTCTCAGACACAGAATCGGTAACTTCGACTGTGGATGGAGAAGAGACGACAGTGGTGGAGGCTCTCTTGGACCTCGACTTCCGGTGAACCACAGTTCTTTTTCCTTTGGCTTTGCTTGGTTCTCCGGTCTTCTTCTTCTTGCTAGCCGAAGGCGGTGCCGGGTCTTTCGACGACGTACCCCTCTTCTTGGGGTTTGGAGACGATGCCTCAGGGATAACAATGCCAACTCCGGGAATCGTTTGATCAATGCCCGTTTGTAATCTCTTCGGGATAGACTTCATTCTCGGTGCTCTTTGTGGAAGAGAAGAAGTGGGTTGATCAGATTTAGATTGATCTTTGGACATTCTGATGTTAGGGTTTTAGCGAGAATGAGAATGGGAAGGATTTGAAAGAGATTTGGAGATATTTATGGGGGATTTGTGAGGGAACATGACGGTTTCAGAGTGAAAGAAGAGAGAAAGACACGTCTGCTAGGGCTTACTGGAGTAAAGATGCGAGTATTGAAGAACACAACTGTTTAGCTATATATAGACAGACCCCTATACTGGAGTATAGCTCTTGCATACTCGAGTATAGCATACTTTCACTTACATACTACAGTATAGATGGAAGTATACTGACCTGGACTTCAAAAATGTAGAGTGAATTTTTGAAACCCCGATGGACATACTCGAGTATGCCACTTGCATACTGCAGTATGCCTCTGGCATACCTGGAGCTTTGGCCTTTGTCTGACCCTATACTGCGTATAGCACACTTTACTCGAGTATAGCACCACTTTTCTCAGCAATGTGCTCTCTGCCTTCTGGATACTCGAGTATCCACTTACATATTGCGGTATAGCTCTTCTGAACTTCAGTTTTAGCTTTCTGCAACTTCCATACTCAAGTATCATCACCAATACTGGAGTATGCAACCTCTGAAACATCAAAACATCCTGCAAAAACAATGGCTATACACTCCGATGCTTAAGTTAGTAAAGATTAATCATAAAAAACATAACTAACATTAAATTGAGAGAGAATACCTTACAATTCATTGGGATTTACCGTTCCAAATTCTCTCCTTATGAAGGTGAATTGTTCCTTGGCTAGAGGCTTGGTGAAGATGTCAGCTAGTTGAAGATGGGTCGGAATGAACATCACTTTGACATCTCGCTTTTGAACATGGTCCTGAATGAAGTGATGCCTCACATCAATATGCTTGGTTCTTATGTGTTGCACCGGATTCTTGGCCAAGCTTATTGTGTTTGTGTTGTCACACAATATTGGGATCTCCTCCAAGTATACTCCCAAATCAGCAAGTTGTTGCTTCAACCATAGCACTTGAGCACAACAACTTGAGGCGGCCACATATTCAGCTTCAGTTGATGACACGGCCACAGTTGTTTGCTTCTTGCTAAACCATGACACAAGAGAGTTGCCAAAGAATTCGCATTGGCCACTTGTGCTCTTTCTATCCGTCTTGTAGCCAGCATGATCCGAATCCGAATATGCTACCAAGTGCTCCGGCTGACCTTTGGGAAACCACAATCCAAGAGTCTTCGTATCTGAGAGGTATCTGAATATCCTCTTCACGTGTTCAGCATGAGACTCTTTAGGAGCGGATTGGAACTGAGCACACATCCCAACGCTGAATTGGATGTCCGAGCGACTTGCTGTGAGATAGAGCAATGATCCAATCATTCCTCTATACTTGGTGATGTTGAAATCCTTGCCCTCTTCATCAGCATCCAAAGAAGTGGTTGTGCTCATTGATATGTCAGCCCCATTGTACTTGTCCATCCCAAACTTCTTCAGCAAATCATTTAAATACTTGGTTTGAGATATAAATATCCCATCTTTACATTGCTTGATTTGCAGCCCATGGAAATAGTTGAGCTCTCCCATCATTGACATCTCAAATTCACCTTACATAGACTTAGAAAATTCCTCACACAAGGAGTCATTAGTAGCACCGAAAATAATATCATCAACATAAATCTGAACAATTAAAATCTCATTCGATTTATTTTTCTTAATAAACAATGTTGTGTCAGCCTTTCCTCTAATAAATCCTTGATTGAGTAAAAATTGACTCAACCTTTCATACCAAGCTCTAGGAGCTTGCTTAAGACCATACAACGCTTTCTTTAGCTTAAAAACATGATCCGGAAATTGATCATTTTCAAAACTTGGAGGTTGTTCAACATACACCTCCTCTTGAATGAAACCATTTAAAAATGCACTTTTCACATCCATTTGGAAAAGTTTAAAGCCTTTAGTGCATGCAAAGGCTAGTAGGACTCTTATGGCCTCCAATCTTGCTACTGGGGCATAAGTTTCCTCATAGTCTATGCCTTCCTCTTGGTTGTAACCTTTGGCAACCAATCTTGCCTTGTTACGGACAATGATTGCCGATTCATCACGTTTGTTCTTGAATACCCATTTTGTCCCGATAACCGGATGGTCGTTGGGTCTAGGCACCAAGTCCCAAACTTGATTTCTGTCAAATTGATGCAGCTCCTCTTGCATAGCTATCACCCAATCATTGTCTGACAGGGCTTCTTTTATTTTAGAGGGTTCAATATGAGATATGAATGCAGAAAAGGTTACTTCATTCAAGGTTCTATTTCTTGTTCTTACTCCTTGGTTCACATCACCTATAACTTGGTCTAAAGGATGATTCCTTATATATTTCCAAGCTCTAGGTTGAGACTGATCAGGATTTTCCAAATCATTTTCAGGATCAGCCTCAAAAACATTTTCAGAATTTTCAGAAGGAGCAGGAGTAGTTTTCGAAAAGAATTGATTTTTGAAAATAGTCTCTTCTTCATCATCCAAGGATTTATTGGAGTCATTTTCACTAAACACAACATGTATAGATTCTTCAACAATCTTAGTTCTAGTGTTAAAGACCCTATATGCTTTACTTCTATTAGAATAACTAATAAAAATAGCTAAGTCAGCTTTAGGATCGAATTTACCCAGATTGTCTTTACCGTTATTGTGCACATAGCACTTACAACTGAAGACATGTAGGTGGCTGAGGTTTGGCTTTCTCCCTTTGTAGAGCTCATATGGAGTCTTATTCAGCTTCTTTCTCAAGTATGCTTTGTTGGAGATGTAGCAAGCCGTACTCATGGCATCAGCCCAAAACACTTGCGAAGTGTTGTACTCGTTCAACATTGCTCTTGCCATCTCAGTGAGTACTCTATTCTTTCTCTCCACAGCACCATTTTGTTGTGGTGCTCTTGGTGCTGAGAAATTTTGGTCGATCCCCATACTGTCACAAAACTCACCAAAGGCGTTGTTTTCAAACTCGCCACCATGATCAGTCCTTATTCCTGAAATTGAGAAACCTTTCTCGTTTTGGACCTTCTTGGCAAAGGTAACAAACTGATCAAACGTTTCATCTTTAGATGATAGAAATATAGTCCAAGTAAATCCAGAATAATCATCAACTATTACCAAAGTATAGAGATTTCCACCGAGACTTTTTACTCTAGCTGGTCCAACTAGATCCATATGAAGTAATTGAAGAGGTCTTTTAGTTGAAATCTCATTTTTCGCTTTAAAAGAGGATTTGGTTTGTTTTCCTTTTTTACAGGCATCACAAATCATATCATTTTTGAAATTCAACTTGGGAACACCAATTACCAAATCCTTTTTCAGCAACTTGTCAAGTTGAAACATATTTACATGAGCTAATCGCTTATGTCATAGCCAACTCTCATTCAAGTCACTTACGAAACAATTTTCTGAAACAGAAGCATTACTAGAGAGGTTGAGGGTATAACAATTACCATCTCTAGGTGCTCTAAATAAAGCTTTATTTTTCAAATCATTTATGGAGACCAAATCCTTTTTAACAATAAAGCATTCATCAGAATCAAAGATAACTAAGTTACCCTTGTCAGTGCTTTGGCTCACACTTAGGAGGTTGTGACACAATCCTTCTACCAAGTAGACATCTTTGATGAGAGGACCTTCATTGTTGCCTATCTCACCAATCCCAGCAATTTTTCCCGATTGTTCTCCTCCAAAAGTGACTCTACCACCATCTTTTGGCTTGATTGAGAGGAATTTGGATTTGTCTCCAGTCATATGCCTTGAGCATCCACTATCAATAAACCACTTGTTGGGTCTTGATGCTCTAAGACAAACCTGCAATTTACAAGGGATCAAGTTTTAGGTACCCATCTTTTCTTGGGTCCTTTGGGGTTAGCTTGCACCTTGGGAACATAAGCTCCTTTTGGTACCCATTTATAGTTCCCTACAGGCTTAATTTTTCTTTCCTTTTTATGAAAGCAAGATGAAGTAGAATGACCCTTCCTATTGCAATAATTACAATGTGCAAAAGGATTTGAGGTGTGAACTGATTTTGTAAAATAATTCATATATGACTTTTGACCATTCTCTTCTTATCAAGATCTGGTTTGTAACCAATACCCGATCGATCATTTATAAATCGTTGTTGTTTAAGAATCACATTGAGCATTTCACTTCCCTTAGTGAATTTCTCAAGTGCTTTTGTTAATTGTAAATTCTTTTTCTCCAAGATAGGGCATTCATCATAGACTAGAGATTCAGGAGAAGAGAGATTTTCAATTCGCAATTCAAGAAACGAGTTTTTCCTTTTCAAAGTCATATATTTGTCTGCAAGTTTTTCAAATTCCTTTTGAACAACATTGTACTCAGCAAGTAATTCATCATAGGAGGGCAGAGATTCGTATACCTCATTGCTTTCATTATGTTGCTCTTCTTCCTCCGCAACCAGGCATATATTTGCTTTTTCTCCTTCATCCTCTTCAGCTTCATCTTCATCGGATGAACTATCTCCCCATATGGCTGAAACATATGCCTTCTTTTTGAACTTCTTGAATTTCTTCTTTTCTTTCTCTTGGTTCTTTAGCTGAGGACATTCTGATTTGATGTGTCCGGGCTTCTCGCATTTGTAGCATATGATAGGCTTCTTTGATTCGTAGCTGGAACTACCCTTTTGAGATTTCTTGAAACCTTGATCCTTTTTGTAGAATTTCTTGAATCGCCGGACCATCATGCCTATCTCTTCATCCTCATCTTCATCTTCCTCATCCTTTATCGTGTTAAGAGCAATTCCCTTGTTGTGATTGTTGCCGCTGTTGACATCATCTAAATCCTTTTTGAACTTCAATTTACTCTCGTACTCAGATAGACTACCAAACAGAGCAGCAACTGAAGTCATTGATTCTCCACGAGCCTCCTCGATAGCAGTAACTTTCGCTTCCCAATCTTTTGTCAAAACGTTGAGAATTTTTCTAACTTGAGGCCCTTGATCATATATCTTTCCTAAAGCTGCCAGTTGATTTGTCAGATGAGTGTATCTAAGCTGAAATTCATTGATGCTCTCTCCTTGCTTCATCCGTAGCAGATCATACTCAGTGGTTAAAATGTTGATGCGGTTCTCTTTGATTCCAGAGGTTCCTTCATACGCTATCTCCAGAGCCTTCCACATCTCTTTTGCAGTTGACAGGTTACATATTCGAAAGTACTCCTTTTGACTAAGAGCACTTTGAAGCATCAAAATAGCCTTACTGTTGAGAGTGATGTTTTTCGTATCATCATCGTCGAAGTCAGCTTCAGTCTTCGGAACAGAAATGCCTCCTTCAGTTTTAACTGGTACATAGTCTCCAGTCTCAAAGACTCTCCACAATCCGTATTCAGTAGCCATCACGAACACACGAAATTTTGCTTTCCAAAAAGAATAGTGCTCGCCGTTGAAGCCAGGAGGTCTGTTGATAGAAGCTCCATCAGGAAGAATTCCTTCCATAATGATCCTTCTTGAGTGGTTAGACTCTTCTGAGAAGACCTTGCTCTGATACCAAATGAAAATTGGAGCTTGATACCCAAGAGGGGGGTGAATTGGGTATCTTTAAAAATTTAAAGATCTAACTCTGTTTTGCACAACTAAGAACAGGGTATAACAGAGATGGAGAGAAGAGAAGCTTTGCACAATACGATTTATACTGGTTCGGTCCTTTCCCTGACCTTCCCTGACCTACATCCAGTCCCCAAGCCTCACTTGGGATTTTCAATCCACTAACTTCACAAAATTGATTACAATCTCTGTACTCAGAGTAGTTCTCTCTCTAGAACTCACTCCCCCTTACAAGATGTAATCAATACACCCAACCACCAAGTCCCCTGACTTGTGGTTATCACAATCAATAAATGATTTACAGAAATGACTCTCTTACAAAGCAGATAAAATGAACACTAAAGCACAAGTATCAAATTGATACAATTCAGATGAAAGCTAAACACAATAAATGATACTTAATAAATTTTCGCTCTCAGTTGGTGTATCACCTTGAGAGGAAGTTAATGCACTCTTTTTATAGGTAGAGGGCATTAATTGACCGTTGCTTGATGGATCCAACCGTTGTAGATGATTAGCACTAAGTCTGGTCATCTTTTCTCTCTTATCTTCAACTAATCCAAGTGTTAATGTGATCTGATGTGTCTTTCTGAGAATTTGCCCGTTGGAGATGACTTTGCCTGATGTAGTAAGTATTCTTTAACGTTTAGAAGGCGTGCTCAGATGGATTAGTTGAAAGTAGGTTGATTTGCAGAAGTGCATTAAATGCACTGTACTCTTTTTGCTTTATGGCTTTGACCTTCAATAATCTTCATCTGTGCTAACTGCAATTCACTCAACAAACTTGTTAAACATAGTAGGAAACATAATTGAATGATATATGAAAGCAATTAGGTCAAACAATAAGGATTTGCAAATTCGTGTAATTCAAAAATCAGTTTTTACTGTTGCATACTCGAGTATGTTCATCCTTACTCGAGTATGGCACTGTGTGTAAGTGTCCTTACTAGAGTATTCAAAGTGATACTAGAGTATGCAGCTTCCAGAGGCAAACCATCGTGAGTTGAGTTTGAAAATCAAGACCTATACTCCAGTATGTTAGTGACTTACTCGAGTATGACACTGTTTGTTTGAAAAATTTAAGTTCAAAATGCCTTTATACTGGAGTATTCATTTGTATAATGGAGTAAGCAAGTCCTTGACAAAATGAGCGACCTCTCTGTATGGTCCCATACTCAAGTATGCAATGCCTTACTCGAGTATGTAACTCAGTCTTAAAAAGTGTGAAGTCTTTCATTGTCAATACTGGAGTATACAAAACCATACTTGAGTATATAAGAACAGGTGTCAAGTTGAAAATCAGTTTAAGAGCTCAATACTCGAGTATGCAAACCCTTACTCGAGTATGCATTAGTTATAAAATGTTTGAAGCTCTCTGTAAGGCTCTATACTTGAGTATGCATACCTATACTGCAGTATGCACTGAAGATCAAAACTTGTTTGCTCTCTGTAAGTGCCTATACTCGAGTATGCATACCTATACTGCAGTATTGACTTATCTTGAAAGTTTGGTTGCTCTTTGGATGGCCTGTACTCGAGTATGCATACCTATAGTCGAGTATACATCTATTTTCAAAAACTTGATTGCTCTCTGTGACTTCAATACTCGAGTATGGCTACCCATACTGCAGTATTGACTAGTAAAATGCAATTGAGCAATCCTTTAACAGTCCTATACTCGAGTATACATACCTATACTGGAGTATGCAACTGTCAAATGGTTTTTAACTGATTTTGGAAGCTTCAAAATATATTTACAATTGTTGTTAATCATCAAAACACATTGAGAACTAACAGTTATGTGCAGTGGATGGCGAGCCAGATAGTGTATCAATATCAGGAGAAGTTATAACAGCTGGGGTATCAGCATACCGAGGCATATTTGATGGACTAGCAGCAGGTAAACTTGAAACAGATTGATACATATCAGGGAAAACATGAGCATCTGTAATAACAGGTAAAGTGTCAACATACCAAGGCATATTTGGTGGACTGGCAGCAGGTAAATTTGAAGCAGATTTACACAGATCAGAAGAGATGTGAGCATCTACATCAGCGGGAACTAGAACTTCACTGATAAATGGTGAAGTACTTGAAAAATCGATCAACTCTGTATCAAGAGACCTCTGAAAATCCACAAAGGTGGTAGCAAATGGATAGTCATGCTCATTAAAAACAACATGCCGAGAAATATAGATTCTCCTTGTGGAACTAAGGCACTTAAAACCTTTATGAGAGCTGCTATATCCAAGGAAAGTGCATTTGGTGCTGTGATATTGGAGCTTATGCTGATTATAGGGTCGAAGGCATGGAAAATAAGCACAGCCAAAGGTTTTTAAGTTTTTGTAATCTGGTTTCTGTTGATGCAGAGTCTCAATGGGAGAAATATATGACAAGGTCACTGTTGGCAGTCGATTGATGAGATAAATAGCAGTGGAAAAGGCTTCCCATCAATAGTAAGTAGGCATGTGAGCATGAGCAAGAAGTGTGAGACTAGTTTCAACAATATGGCGGTGTTTACGCTCAACACGACCATTTTGGGCTGAGGTGTGTGGACAAGAATGTCTGAAAACAATCCCACTATCATCAAGTAAGGTTTGAAAACTTCTGTATTCACCACCCAAATCACTATGAAGGGTTTTGATTTTCCTATCAAAGAGATTTTCAACCATTGTCTTGAACACTTTGAAGGCTGAGAGAGCTTCACCTTTGGTTTTTAAAGGATAAGCCCATGTATACCTACTGTGATCATCAAGAAAACTTATATAGTATCTATAGCCTCCAATAGATTTAATAAGAGAGGGCCCCCAAAGATCAGTGTGGATCAACTCTAGGACATGTGATGCACAAGATTGAGATAAAGGGAAAGGGAGTCTATGAGACTTGCCAAGTTGACACGAGTAACAAAATTTAACAATTTCATTAGAAGCAACAGAGACATTACAATCAGCAAGAACTCTTTTTAAGGTATCTTTACTTGGATGCCTAAGTTTTCTATGCCAAAGTTCTAAAGTAGATAAAAGACGACTTGTCCTAGGACAATTATTTTTGACTGAATTAAAACACACAGCAGGCTTCTTTGCCGGAACAACTTGATTTTTAATCTGATAAAGTCCTGGAGTTGATCCTTTTGTGGCCTTTCCATGCAGTAGGGTATTACGCTGTCTCTTGTCCTTCACAAAACAGCCATCAGAGTCAAGTTCAACAAAAGCATCATGATTATCTTTGGTGAATTTAAAACCACCGATCAATTTCTTAGCCATCTTAGGTGCTACAAAAACCTCATTCAAGCTTAGATATTTTAGTGCAGAAGATTTATCACATAAAAGCTTCGCATTACCAGTTCCAGTCACAGTGACAAGAGTTCCATCACCAACTGAGATAGTATTTATACTTGAGTTTGTCGCTGGTTCAACATTCTCAGCATTGTTGGTAATATGATGGGTAGTGCCTGTGTCTAGGTACCAGGCTGGATCAGCTGGAGTGTCAGGAGTAGCTAGGTAAGCAGAAGCATTGCGGGGACTCTTGAATGTGCGATCAAAACGACGAAAACATTCAGAAACTTGATGGCCTGGCTTGTCACAGAGATGACACCAAACTTTATCATTTTTGGGACTTTGGCCACTTTGTCCACCTGAGCCTCCACGATTGTTCCTTCCTCTACCGCGTCTGCCTCCACGGCCATGTCCTTGATAGCCAGAACCTCCATGGCTTTGATTATAATTAGTGTTGGGTTGGAAAGACAGGTGAGCAAACGCAGTAGAGAGTGTAGTGGTGGAAGTTGAGCTAAGTTGTTCTAATCGAGACTCAAAAGTTAGCAACTTCGATTGAAGCTCAGCCCAAGTGAGTGTGTCCTTTTCAGTAAGGAGCACGACGATAGGTGTATATTCAGAGTCCAAACTAGCAAGAGTTTGGGTTACGAGATCCGTTGCAGACAGGGGACATCTAGAGAGAGTAAGATTATCCGATAGAGACTTCATTTTGGCAAGGTAGTCTTTCATCTTCTGAGGCCCTTTTTTAATTTGCTGAAATTCACTTTTCAGCAAGGTGATTCTAGATCGAGTATTTGCTCCAACAAACTCTGTAACAGCTTTCCAGAGTGCCATGGAAGTCTTGCAATGCGTCATCTGCGAGGCTATTACAACCGTCATCGTGCCAAGCAACCATCCAAGAAGGATTTGATCAGTGGCCAGCCAATCGTCATAGAGAGGATTTGGACAAACCTGCTCAGTCGAATCAAGAATATACTCTGGTGGCACCGCCTTAGTGCCAAGAAGATGACCATCCAATCGGTGGCCTCGAACAATAGGCATGATTGTGGATTCCCGAATGAGGAAATTGTCACCGTCCAACTTGACGGGACTCCCTTGATTGAGAGAACTTAGAAGAGGGGTGGAGCGAGTTGTGACCTGAGGAGATAGATGGGAGCCAGAGGATTAACTTGGAAGGGAGGCATAGCTGGGGTAGATCTGTGGGTCTTGATGAAAAGGGTAGGCCGATGGTGAGCGCAGAGGCGAGGGAGGCACGAACGTGGAAATGGGAACGGCTGAGGTAATGGAGTGTGCAGACAGGTGATCTGAAGATGAAGAAGGGGCGAAGGTGGAAGACGACGCAGAGGCGAAGGAAGGAAAGGAGGGATGATATGTGTAATTTGGGAAGTGTCGTTGGGCAAAGAGTGACGCTGGCTGGGAAAAAGGGAAGGAGGTTGGCAACGTGAAATTAGGGTTAGGTGGCAGGGTGGGACCAGTCATTGATGTGGAGAGGACTGAGGTGACAGTGGACTCCAAAGGTGTCGGATTTTGAGTGTGAATGGTGGAGAAACTAGGATTAGGGTTTGGGGTGGCAGTGGGGGCTAATTGGCTGGAGGAATTCCCAGAAGATGCCATTTCTATCTTTTTTTTTGGCTCTGGTACTAAGATAAGAAATATAGAAATTGGGTCAGCTTAGAATAATTCATCTTGAGCCTGGACACTTCTATTTATAATCAACAGTAACCAATTACATAGTGATTGCTATATACATGGAAATGATTTATTTCCTACTATAATAGACAACCTAAATCTCCTAGCTAACCCTAGATTTTCTTACCCCACATCACACCAATATACTCATTTTGTGTACACACACTCATATTTAATAGATGTGGTGATAGTGATTAGAAATTAATATGCTGATAGAATTTAATGTAGTTAATATCGAAAACTAGTTGAAATGTATAATAAATTATTTGACGTTTTTTATTGTATGTTTTTAATTATACGTATGAATTACAATTTGAAACAAGTCATATTCAAGAGAGAAAAACCAAACAATTAAGCTATATGGACAAAGGATGTTATTGTGCGAGATTGAATAACCATGAGTTGAATATATATATATATATATATTTTTTGGTATAAAAGATGGTTGAACGCCTACAGTATATAACTGAAGAATTTAATTCTAAACAGCCAAGCGCTTCGTAGCGTGATGACACTAGGGCCAGCTTTAGGAGCTGGCCTTCTCCATTGTTCAAGGTTCGAGCCCTGCCTCCCCCTCCCCCCACTGGCTGTATCAGAAAAAGAATTTAATCCTAAACACTCTTGGTCTACCTAGGTTCTAAGATGAGTAGGACACACATCTAAGATTGTAGAATTAGAGATGTCTCATTTAATCCTAAACACTCTTGATCTACCTAGGCTCTAAGATGAGTAGGACACACATTTAAGATTGTAGAATTAGAGATGTCTCATTTGGCTGAGGCATTTACAATTCTATTAAGATCACTTGAAATGACCCTAACATTAACCTGTAAATCTCAATCTCTACTAAAGCATATTTTTAGTTTTCACAATTGAAGTTGAAGGTCGGATTAAACAAATCTGGTTATAAAAGGTTTGGGCCTGGATAGCCTTTTTTTTCGCTAAATCTGTCACATAACAGAGTATTATGAAATGCAGAAAAAGAACTGTTCATGAACTCTTAAAGATGTCAACGATAGCAAGGAAACCTGGTGTCTTATAGTTAAGGTGCTTAAGAAATGGACGATAACGAAGAAGAACCCACCATTTGAGGTCTGGCACGATTTTAGTTGACAAACAGGTAAGTAATTAAATAGTGCAGTTCACGTATTCACTAAAGGGATTTTTTGTGTGGCACTGTGGCTCTTAATTCAACTTACTTGATGCAAATAGGGTGATCGAATATTATTCAGAAGGGACAGATCAAAACGATACACCAAAGATTTATTGGAGGATGAGGTCTACAAGTTTGAGAACTTCGAAGTCTTGGCCAACAATGACGATTACAACACATGTGCACACCGATGGATGATTTTGCTCCACTCGAATACTTTAAACGCAACTTCCCGATATCTCAACACTCATTCAATCTGGTCCTAATCAATGACATCGCTAGCTAAGAAGAAAAAAACAAAGAGCTAGTGGCAGAAAGGTTTCCATTGGCCTTCTGAAATCTTTTAAAATTTGTTAAAATCTATGTATATATTATATAATATTTTATTTTAATAAATAATTTGTCCCCAGCTAGCCTTCTAAAATTTGTTAAAATATATGTATTTATTATATAATATTTTATTTTGGTTAATAATTTGGCCCATTTAATATTTTATCTTATTTATAATTACACTCTTTTTGTTTTGTTTTGTTTAACATTTTTCTTTGTTTTTTTAAAAAACATTTTTCCCTCCCAGACGTCCTCCACACGCACGCTCTTCCTCTTCCTCCACTCCAGTCTAATAGTCTCCATCATGGTTGTGAAAACGACGTTTGAAAATGTAGAAACGCCCGTTTCTACGTTTTTCCGCCGGAAAGCGTGGCGACACGGTGGGTTGAACGGATCTGAGGTGGAAAAGGCTTGAACGCTGTTCAGACTCGGTAGACTCGTGAAAACGTCGAGTGAGCCGAGTTCAGTATTATGTAATTTATGTCATTTTTTAAAAAAAACCAAAATCCCCAATTAAAACTGACCTGGAACCCTATTTTTGGGTGTGTCAGCCGTGGGTTCTTCGATCCTCTACTCTTCTTCACTTCTTCTCTCACAGTCACGACGACGGCATAAGGGAAGGCTTTGAAATCGACGATTCGGCTGTTGGTTGTTGGAGATTTGCAATGTTGCTTCTTCTTGTTCTCGGCGTTTGCTGGAAAATAGTGAAATCGACGAGTCAATATTGCTTCTTCTCGGCCGTGGGTTCTTGTTCTCCTTAATCGCCGATCGTTGCTGCTGCTTCTTCTTCAGTCTTCACCGTCGCTGAATCTGATCGTCACCACTCGGCACTCACTACTCACCCACTCACCCAACCCAAGTATGCCTATTGCCTATCGCCTATCGCCTATCGCCTATGTCGCTGAATGGTTCTGTTTATTATTATTATTTTTTTGTTTGCTTGCTATTTTTTTTATTTTAATTTTGCTTGCTGTGGCCTATTTTTATGGTTTTGATTTTATGGTTAATGGTTCTGATTTTATGCCAAGTATGCCTATTTTTTTTATTAGTGTGTATGGGACTTTGCCTTGGTATTTTGACTGTAATATGTATGGGACTAAAATTTCTGATGAACTTTAATGTATTAATGTGTTTTGGTTTTACATATGTTTGATGTTTTTTTTTAGTCCGTAGTAAACTTTTACGTTTCGTTTACGTTTTCCGATTTTACGTTTTTGCTCACCCCTACCGTTTCTACGTAGACTCTACATTTTTAGAACATTGGTCTCCATCCTCTCACGCAGTTTGCAGATGTTCTCTCGTCTCCACATGCACACGGCACACACTTCCTCAGTTCCTCTTCCTCCATCTGTGCTCTCCAGTCTCCATCCACAAAGTCTCCCTCTTTCGTTGAGTCCAACCAATGTTTTGCCATTGCCGTTAGCGTTAGTCAGAGATTTTTTCGGAAGGTCGTCCGCCACTACAGTGTCGGCTCGCCATTAGGTATGGGATTCCTTCTGCCACTGCCTTTTTCGTTTTGCATCATTTTTTTTTTCTGATTGAGTCTGGAGATCACTGGTCCTTTGAAGAATTATATTGCATGATAAAGGACCTAAAATAAGGAAAGGCTATGTAGAATAGCATACTTCTGCTTCTGCCATTGTTGATTGATGATTTTGTTTAGGATTAGTTTGTGTAGAAATTCAAGGCATAATTTTCCTCTGAATACGATTGTTTGAATTCAACAAGTAAATTAATGGAAGAGATGGAACAACCAAAATCTCAACACTCACCTGCAACTGCAAGCTGGATATTTCGACTTAGAGATTCTTCCAGCATTGCTAATTTTGTACTCCAAGACCAATTCCTACTTGAGCAAGACTGCCAACCCCCATACCCTTTTTGCATATTGTTTTGTTTATTGTTTGAAATGAGTTCTTGCAACCACTCCTATTGCTCTAATGAGTTCTTGCAACCCCCATTCCTGCTCGCCATTAGAAATTGTTTATATTGGAATTGATCCAAAGTTTATGGCATGCTTTTAGTCAGAGTTAGTTGATTTTGTGTTTTCTTTTGGGTCTCGAATTGGCCCAAGTATGACTTTTTTAATGATAGTTTTGAGTGAAAAATATATAATCTCGTATAATGCTGTTAAGTGTTAACTAGTTTTAAATAATTTTATTAAATTTCATTATATATATAATTTTTATGTTTGTGTTTGTGATATTTTTATGACAATGTTTGGTTCATTACTCATTAGACTGTGAGAAGAAAATAAAATTCTTGTTTGAGATATCTACTAAAAATATTAGTATCTTCTTATATATTATTTTCATTTATAATTATCATTTATTATCTATTTGTATTTTTAATGTTATGCCATACTATTTAGTAAATAATTCAATATGTTTATTTTTTTGGTTTGGGCTAAAAATATTTCCTATTTCCGCCATTGCAAAGAGCTCATTGGTTAGTATACATTCCTAGCAACGTTTGTATTCAAACAGTTTTATGTTAACTGAAGACATCATTTTCATCCAAATAGGTTAAGGTATAAATTGGCTAACGAACTTTTACTCCTAGAACGCCTATCACAAAAAACTTTTAAGTGAACCAAAAATACAAAAAAAAAACTTTTAAGTGGACAAAAAATATAAAAAAAACTTTTAAAAATGTAGAGTCAACACAAACTTTTACTCTAGGAGTGCGTAGCACAAAAAAATCCATGTTCAATCCACCAAATATCCGACTATTGCAAATCCTTACTCGGACTCCCCAACATGTGCATTGGGGTTAGAAAAGTGAACACAACAAAAAAGAAAATCACAAGTGTAACAAGTAGATTTCATTTTGAGTAAGGGTAGTAAGTTTTTGAACTTGTCTGGGTAAGTTCATTTGTGATCCACCCAAAATCCGACTGTTGCAAATCTTTACTTGGACCCCCCAACCATGTGCATTGGGGTTAGGAAGAGTGAATGCAACCCAAAAAAAAAAATCACAAATGTAACACGTAGATTTTATTTTGAGTAAGGTGGTAAGTTTTCAAACATGCCCGGTCAAGTCTATGTGTGATTGATAAGCACAATTCATACCATGTTTTTCCCTATATTTCATGACTAAATTGAATAGTAAAAATAAGCTTAACTGTGAATTAAACAAGCATAAAGGCATATATTCATGATGTAGGGACTGAAGGATAGAAATCATCTACATGCGATAAGAATGGAGTAATATGCATTGTTTTTAAGAGAAACTGTGTAGCAGAGTTGATATGATGCTATAGCATTCTGACAGCAATCCGAAGTGAAATACAAGGCATCACGAATGTTATAGCAAAGTAGAGAACGCAATGCTATGTAGCATATTTTCTGACCCTTTTACCCAGATGATTTCAGGAATTAAAGAAAAGGACGATAATAAAAGGTAGATTGATGACACGACGGAATAGAAGATGCGGAGGATCAAAACTAAAAGATTTGAAAAATCCCGCAGGATCAGCAGAATCAATCTATTTGGATCTGGAGATATGATAAATCTCGAAAAATTAGGAAAGGCACTGCAACTTGTGCCGCAAGAAAGCCCGGCTATAAAAGACAGCAGAGTCAACCCTAAAAGCGGAGAGAGCCCTAGAACAAGATTCTAGTTTTCGGCAGACTCAAGAGAAGAGTGAGAGATTTCACAAGAGCACGAGACTTTTCGGACAACCCAGCATCCTTCCCTGCAGTACGACGGAATGAAGACGACGTGGAGTGGTGACGTGACAGGGCCGCATTCACGACGTTGGAAATTCCGCCAAGCTTTCTATTTACTCTTTTTCATTTAGTTTTCTGATCATGGGTCATTCTGTTAGTGTCTGTTTTGTGTGTCTCTCGTCAGTCATGAACTAATTTTTATATGGTTGGACGAGGATGAATCTTTAAGTGTTGAATGAATCCAGTTACAAGTTCTTAATTTAATAAATTTGGTTTGTATATCAGTGTTTTAATTACTAGTCAGTTAACGGAAGTTAAGGGCTAGATTTGTGGCCTCAGCTTACTGGCAAGGAGTTGGGGTTAGACCTTTAAGAAACAGTGTTTGCTAGGCAGCCCGTGCATGGCTTGACCTATTATTATAGGCTTCAGGAATGAGTCTACCTCTCATAACCATAACACCCTGAGCGTAAAGCAGGCCTGACTAGAAAGTTGCCATAGGAATATGGAAGGAGTATAGTTAGTGTCATATGTATCGGACGCGGAAGCTTCGGTAGACTATCGTGGTGGGTTAATCAAATAGTTTTGTAGATGGTAGCCAGCTGTAGCAATTGCGGAAGCTATACAGTATAGATGCTATAGCATTGGTAAAGCAATTGGGGGATTAATGCACTTAAGGGTGATTCTGAGTCCAGCCTAACCTCTTACTGATATCTTCTCACGTTTAAAGTCATTCTGTTTACTTTTGCTAGTAGCATAGTCATTAAACACCCCTCAACCTGATTATATTTATTCTCCGTTTGCACAACTATCATAGCAATCAAGCTTCACTCTTTGGTATCTTAGTCTCTGTGGGACGATACTATACTTTCACTTTATTACTTGTTCGACTGGTTCGCTTGCCATAAGGGAATTTGACCAACAGTGATCCTGTTAGCTCTCGGTATTTTGATGATCACAAATCCTAAGTTATTGAATTAAATAATTTGTGTTATAATTGGGGTTTGCTCGAGCGAGGTTTAAGCTCATGCCCGAGCATACCTAATCTAATAGGTTGTTTAAGCATTTCAGGGAAGCCTGCTCGAGCAATATCGGGCTAAAAGGAAATCCTCCAAGTTATTTCATGCCTGAGCATTGCTAGCTGGTTTGCCCGAGCACCATTGAGATAATGGCACAATATGCAGACTGAAGTCTTGCTCGAGCAGGAGTTTCAGCATGCTCGAGCACCATCGGTCTAAACAAAGAAACAGTGAGGTAAAGGAGTCATGCTCGAGCAAGGTAATAAAGCATGCTCGAGTAGAGATAAAGTGCTTGCTTGAGCAGAGTCGAATAACTTATCTTCTTGTCTCTGTGTGGCCCTTGCTTGAGCAAGCTCTGTTGGTTTGCTTGAGCATTGGCGATAGGCTTGTTTGAGCATGGGATTTTGCTTGCTCGAGCAACGATGATAAAAATTATTTTACAAAAGCCTTCAGAGATGCTTGCCCGAGCATACCTCTATGTGTTGCCCGAGCATTGACGAAAGTGGTTAATCTTCGAAGTAGCTTGCTCGAGTAGACTTGATCTCTTGCTCAAGCAGACTTAATCTCTTGCTCGAGCAATGGGTGACTCGCTCTTTGAAAATGCTCTTTACATCTTATGCCCCAGCACATTATTTGTCCATGCTCGAGCAAGGTCACCTTTGTTTTTGAATTCTCCGTCTTCGTAAAACTTAAATCATTCTATATGAATTCATTCATTCGTATTACTACTCATTAACAATGCTAACTGTTTTTAACCAGTTTATTAATGAGTTTTAGACAGATTTATCATGGATTCACCGCAAATTCACACAAGCAAATTATGTGTCAGAAACATTAAATGCAGTTGCCAAAACCAGTGATAATCTCCGCAACCAATACTATGATCAATGTAAAGTCTTCTCTGATATTCCGGCTGCGTATTAAATGCTATTTCATAACGGGCAAAACAAAAGGAATGAAGAGAATATCGTCGCTGTAAATTCACCTGGAATATTCAAACAGCAAAAGTCATAACAAAAGCTTCATCTATCTAACGGATATATTCAAGACTCTCAACGGCTATTCTTCATCAACGATCATTAATTACAACATCTATAAATAGTCGAAGTATTGAATTCGTCAACTACCGAAACACTGTGCATTCAATTTGAACTTATTGCAATTTGCTGTTTCAACTGTTTCATTAATATCTTCGGATATTCATTGTTCTTCAGTGTTCATTATTATCTACTCGTGAGGAGTTATTTAAACACTTATTCCATTTTTGGTTTAAATCTTAAGGTTGAGGAACCTTAAGTGTGGGTGTATGATTACAACTTGTAAAGGGGAGTAAGTCCTAGTGGATTAGGATCAATCTCGAGTACATAGTGTGTAATTGTGACCATTTGTGATTAGTGAAATACCAAAAGGATTTGGGGACTGGACGTAGGTCATTGTTGATAGATTGAACCAGTATAAATTGCCTTGTGTCCATTTGCTTCCTCTGTCTCTCTTTTATCTGTGCGTGTGAGTGTTTAGCGAAAAGTTTTTTTAAAAAAAATCACCTATTCACCCCCTTCTAGGTGATATTCCTACCCTTCAGATCCATCCAAAATATGACTATTGCAAATCCTTACTTGGACCTCCAACCATGTGCATTGGGGTTAGGAAGAGTGAATGTAACCCCAAAAAAAAAAAAATCACAAATGTAACAAGTAGATTTCATTTTGAGTAAGGTGGTAAGTTTTCGAACATGTTCGGGCAAGTTTATGTGTGATCCACCCAAAATCTGACTATTGCAAATCTTTGCTTGGACCCCCCAACCATGTGCATTACGTTTAGGAAGAGTGAAAAAAAAATCACAAATGCAATAAGTAGATTTCATTTTGAGTAAGGATAGTAAGTTTTTGAACTTGCCTGATGCATGTGCAGATTATGATTTTTAAGTGGACCTAAAATATTAACTTGTTATATTTGTGATTTTTTGTTGCATTTACTCTTCCTAACCTCAATACATATGGTTGGGAAGTCCAGGTAAGGATTTGCAACAGTCGGATTTTGGGTGGATTGTACATAGACCCTTTTTATGCTGAATGCTCCTAGAGTAAAACTTTGTTGGCTAATATACACGTTAACTCTTACAAGTTTACATTTTAATAGATGTTGATTTTTTTTTTCCTAATGGCGTTGTATTGACTTTATATTTTTAAAAGTTTTTTGAGCTAAGTTTACATTTTTTTTTGGAATTTTTGGACTATTTTTTTTTTGGGTGCTAATGGAGTAAAAGTTCGTTAGCCAATCTACATTTAACCCAAACTAGATTTATAAAAAGAACTAGAGTGTTAGTCCCTCTAGTCTTATTTATAAGAGCTCAATGACCGAATTATGCAGTTCAAGAAAGCAGTTAAAGTTGGTTAAAAATAATAAATATGTATAAAAAAGTTTGTTTTCCAAATTTGCCCTTATTTATAAAGGGAAAGTAAGAGAGAAAAATAAAACAAATATAAGTATCACCAATATTTTAATTAATGTAATACATATAGTTAATGAGGGGTAAAAAAAAAACTCAATAAATATTCAAACAACTCTTATTAGACTTTGATAAAAAAGACATAATTTAAATTTTGGGTTCTAATATATATATATATATATATATATATATATATATATATATATATATATATATATCAATCATTTTGGTTCTATTTATAAGTTCATTTTGACCAAAAAAATTTGGTTCTATTTATAAGTCTAGTTTCATGTAATAAATGAAATTGTGATAATTTTACATATATTAATTGTACTTATAAAAATAAAGAGAGAAAAAACAGTTGAAAAATACTTAATCACAAATGAGGGCAAAATCAAAAATTTACCCCATAACCATTGAGTTAATTCTTTGTTACATGAGATTTGATTAAAATGGACTTGTAAATATGGCCAAAGTGATATATATATATATATATATAGTTGGCCGTTAGTTCAGTTTATTGAATGGAAAAGGGAAACTAGCATTGGTGTTGAGTAGCATTGGCCGTTGGTTTTGAGAGTAGCAGTGGTGTCCTCCCTCCCTCTTTCTCTTCGTTCATAACATTCAAAATGTGATTCACAACTTTTTCCTGGGCATTCCGTTTTGCTTTTATATTAACTAGGCTTCAAAATTCGTTTTTCTACGTTGGTTTCAGAGCATTTACACTCTTCTCCTTCTTTTCTTTTTTTTTTTTTTTTTTTTTTGCATTACAATGGCAGGACTAACGTCCTGAAATACAAAGGGTGGGATCGAACCCACGACCTTCCCAACTGTAGGGAGAAGGCATACCACTAGGCTACTAGGCCCGTGGTATTGCATTTACACTCTAATCTTCCTGCAATACTGGCATAGTTAGAATTGAACTTGTCTGATTAAGCTTCATCTTCCATCTGCTTGCAAATTAAACTTATCATTCTCATAGATTTCTTGTGGATTCAAGCTGTTTTATATATTTGAATCTGCGAAATCTACCACTTTCTATGAACAAAATTGTAGAACAAGGAGTATTTAAAACTACAAATATTATATTAATAAGTTATAATCAAAAGAAAATTAATTCCAGCATCCACAGCATTTGCTTATTCCATTGAAGATCTTCCTATCCTTTTTTTTTGGGGGGGGGGGGGGTGTTTCCAAATCCAGATCCAGAGCTGGGGTTGGTCAGATGAGAGCTTGAGTTTTTTTTTTAAAAAAATAATAATTAAGGGCATTTTTTGGTATTTTCATAAAAATAGTGTGGGCCCCACCCCAAAATTAACACCGTTAAATTAGATTTCAACGGTAGTGTGACTTTTGTTCCTAAATTGTAACAACATGTGTATTTTTTGCACTAAAAAAAAAAAAGCATTTGGTGCTAGACACTCCCGAAGGTAAAACACATATATTTTTACACCTTTACCTTATAGTTAATCACTATCAGTGTTACATCTTGTGCATTACTTCCTTGACTAAAGTATATAAAACTCCTCTGAATTTTGGGTCAATTTCTTATAATAACCTTGGCAATTTCTACAATATATGACAATTTCCACAAGTTTTGCTTGGGGTATTGTGCTTATAACCTTTTTTTCCCCAATTACCCCCTTTACTTCACTAACAAATTTTGACAATTGGAAAATAATTAACATTGCCAATATTATGATTGAAGGGCCTAAAGTTACAAGTGTGATTGAACCAACAACATTTTACTTATAGGGGGAACTTTCAGGCTACTAAGCACAGCATGCTTGATATATTTTCTTAGGTTAAGGTGAAAATTTAGCAACGAACTATTTTATTATGGGTATCCAACAAAATTTATGATTATGGGGGTATAAAAATAGACATAATCATTTTTTGGTAGCATATATAGCAATACCATTAACCCTAGTTAACTTTTGTTGCTTTTTACACTATGAGTCCCATTAGTCTTATCACTATATTTAATATATTTTTATAAGGGTAAATGTGCAAATTTAGTAATAAACTATTTCGTTATGAGTACCAAACACAATTATCTTTTGTTGGGTTCAAAAGTAGAGATAAACCTTTTTTGACTTATAAATGCTCATTTTTTTCTTTAAATTTCCATGTTTATTTTGTGAATGACTGTATTTGTCTTGTAAAGGAATTTAAAAGAATCCAAAGAGTTAAAAATTGAGAGAATGACAAAAGAAATTTGAAATTGTAAAATTCCAAATCAAGTATTTTTCATAAAATGAGTTATGAATTGCTGATCAAGTTTCATCATTACTTTAGTAATTCTTGGTAACAAACCTAATTTGAGATTTTTCAATTTTAAAATTCTTTTCATGTCATTCTCCTGAAATTTTTTTGTTCATTCACATATTTGTCTTGAATTTTTTTAAACCTCGTTGGATTATTTTAAATCCATTTATTTGTTTTGTGAATTCCTTTTATTTATCTTGTAAATGTTATTATATAGAAAAAAATTAAAGGCATTATTGTCTTTTCATTGATAAAACATAATTTCATTTTGACCTAAGGGAAGTAGTGGAATTTTAGAATCTTTTAGAGGTTGACTGAAATATAATTATTTTAATGGGGTCTAAGTTATATTTTTCCATTAAAAAAGTAACATATTTTTAAAAACATATTAAAATAATGAAGAATGAGAAGACCGGTGAGACCCACATTGCAAAAAAACAATGGAAGTTAACTGTGTTACTATATATGCTATAAAAAAAATTGATTATATCTATTTTTGCATTTCAAAATAGTTAATTTTGTTGGGTCCCCATTTGAGCTAGTAATATAGGTTTCAACATTGGGCCAAACCCGCCCAACCCAAAAAATGAGCAGTTTGGATTTTGTAAAAGTGAGACCATTTTTATGCTGTTCTTTTTTGTCCAAACACATATGAGTCTAACCTATGATAGGGTAGACCACTGGATTGTTGAGTTGAACTGTTTTTATTTATTTTTAGGCTAAAGTATACTTTTGATCCTTTAAGTTTACATGAGGTATACATTTGGTCCCTTAACTTTAAAAAGTATACTTTTAGTCCTATAGTTCTAACACCGTTAATTTTATTAACGGAAAATACAAACTTAAGTGATAACTGTGTAATTAAATGTTATTAAACTTAAATTTAAAATATAGCTAAATTAAAGAATATATAAAATTTATATAATTAAATGTTATTAATCATCATTTGAGTTCGCTTTGTCAATGTTTTTCATTAGCAACATTAACGGTGCTAAAATTTTAGGACAAAAAATATACTTTATAAAGTTAAAAGACCAAAAGTATATCTTATGTAAAACTTAAAGGACTAAAAGTATACTTTAGCCTTTATTTTTTAAAAAAACTTATTTCTTTAACTGTACTGTGTAACCTAACACCATTAATATCAACTAATTATTGATTGTATTAAATTTAATGATGACTTTTGGATTTATGTTTATTTTGTAATGCGTGGACTTGTGATGAATGCTTATTTGTAATGTTTGAAATTTTGAATTTGATGTTTTATTATCACTTTATAATTTTGTAATGTATTTTTAAGATTTTTATGTTTTAGGTTTGTAGAAAAAAAAATCTTAATTGTTTAAAAAAAGAATTTGAAAAACACATTGTAAGAAAAATTTAAAAAAGAAAAATAATATGGGTTGGGCGCGTCAACTCAAAGGTTAAAGGTCGAACTGGCTAAATGTTGATATATATTTATGTGATTCTTTTTAGCCTGAATTCATATGGTTCCAATCCGTGGCGAGTTAGCCTAAACCCAATGGTCTGACCTATACTACCAGCTCTAGTTTCTATAAAAAAAATAATTGGTTGCTAAATTTAATCCTTAGCCCTATTTTCTTAATTATTGCATTGATGGTTTTATGCTTCAAATTTCCTTCAAGAAATGATAAAAACGTAATAAATACTAACATCAAAATGGCAATTTTAGTTAACTTGACAGATCAAACAAGTCACTGATTAGTTATGTATAGAAAAATGCCAAGCTTCTGACCAAAAAAGCGTTGAAAATACCAAAAAATTGTGGAGTGAAAGGACATTCTTAAATGTTATAGTATTTTCGATTTCCAATCATAAGAGCTTTCTTCCTTCTCGGATTGAGATGATATTTGATTTGAATAATTGCGGATTCAATTTCTTGGAAGTCAAAATGACATTTAAAATGGAAAAAAGAGTTGTCTTTTAAAATACAAACTCTCGTGTATTTGGGAGAGAAAAGATGAGTGTTAAATTGTTGTTTTAAGTAAAAAAAAAAAAAGTATATATAGTTAATCACTTTCAGCTCAGTAACATCATTAGCCATTTACTAGTTATATGGGTCTATTCTTATTTTGGTAATACCTGCACTCACCTTGCTATTTTGGTAATAAACTATCAGGCTGGGCGGCGAAGACTCTTTCGCTTGCCGGTCGCATTACTCTAGCCAAATCAGTGCTCTCTGTCATTCCAGCTTATGACATGCAAACAACGAAGTTGCCTCCAGACCTGTGTAATCATTTGGAATGTCGCATAAGATCCTTTGTGTGGGGGAGTTCGGGAATTGATCGGCGACTGGCTCTGATGAAGTGGGATGAGATGTGTACTCTGCCAAATGAGGGTGAGTGTGGCTTCAAACACCTAGACCTCTAGAACCAGGCGTTCCTACTGAAAGTTGGTTTTATGGTGGTTTCTCGTCCAAAGGTACTATGGGTGCAGGTTCTACATAAAAAATATGGTTGGGATGGCCTGAAAGAAACCTATAAATGAAACCAAAAGTGCTCATACTATGGCAGCACCTGTTGAATGTATGGAAAGATGTGGAAGTGGGCACCTGGTAGAACCCAGCAGTGGCACTAGCTGATGAGTACGAATATTACCACATTTTCCCTATGATTCACGACTGAATTGAATGGTAGAAGTGAGCTTAATTGTGAAATAATCAAGCAAAAAGGCATGTATTCGTGATCTAAGGGACGAGAGACAGAAATCATCTGAATGTGTTAAAATACAATGTTTTTAAATGAAAATTGTACAGCAGAGCTGATACGATGCTATAGCATTCCGGCAGCAACCCGAGGAGCAATACAAAGCACAAGGATGCTATAGCAAAGTAGAGGACGCAATGCTATGCAGTTTATGATCTGACCTTCTTTTGTCTAGATGATTTCAGGAAATAAATAAAAGAGGAAATAATAGATTGCTGGCGTAATGGAAAAGAAGATGTGGAGAATCGGAACCGAAAGATTTGGAAGAATCCCTCAAGATCTGCAGATGCAATCTAATCCCATCAAGAAGATACTGAAGATCCCGACAGAATAGGAAAGTCTTAACCGCTGCGCCGCATGAAGGAACTATTATAAAAGGCGGCCAGAGAACCCTAAAGAGGTCGGAGAGCCTTAGACAGAAATCTATCTTCGGCAGTCTCTCGAGAAGAGTGAGCAAAATCACAGAGCACACAATCTCCAGGATAACCCAACATCCTTCCCTTGAGTTCGGCGGAGAGAAGACACCGTGGAGCAGCAACGTGACAGGGCTCCTTCCACGCTTTGGAACTCCGTTCAAGCTTTCTGTTTTCTTTGTTATTCTTGTATTTCAATCATGGGTCTTTTTGTTGATGTTTGTTTTGCGTTTTCCTCATCAGTCATAAACTAATTTTCTGATGGCTGGATGATGATGAGTCTTTAAGTGTTGAAAGAACCCAGTTGCAGAATTTCAATTCAATAAATTTGGTTTGCTATCGTTGTTTCAATTACTAGTCGGTTAACGGAAGTTAAGGGTTAGATCAGTGGCTTCACTTACTGGCAAGGAGTGAAGTTAGACCTACGAGAACCAGACGTTTTCTAGCGGCTCATGCACGGCATGGCCTATATTGTAGATTTCAAGAATGGGTCTACTACTCGTCACCCTGAACACCCTGCGCATAGCAAAGATTTATATTCGAAAGTTACTATAGGAATATGGAATAAGTATAGGTAGCATCCTACATATCGGACGCGGAAGCTTCAGTAGACAAGAGAGGTGGGGTAACCAGATAGCTTTGTGAGTAGCACCTGTGTTGTAGCACGCGGAAGCTTCACAATGTGGATGCCGTAGCATTGTGTGAACGCAACTGGGGGATTAAAGCACTTAAGGACGATTCCGAGTCCAATCTAATCCATCACTGATATCTTCTCTCGTTATTGTTATTTTGCTAGTAGCATAGTACCCAACTCCCTCGACCATATTATTTATTTTCTGTTTCACAACTATAATAGCAACCGAGCGTCAATCTTTGGTATCACAGTCTCTATGGGACGATACTCTACTTACACTTTATTACTTGTTCGATTGGTTCGCTTGCCATAAGGGAATTCCACCAACACTAGCACACACTTTTGGGTAGATAATTGGGTACCGGAGGTGGGCCCCCTCAGGTTCCTAGCATTCAGGGAGATCACGTCTGAGGAAAAACTGCTTCCAGTTAGCCATTTTGCGTCGTCGGATGGGCAATGGAGTTGGGATCGTTTTGATAGCGACCTGCCTGAGCAAGTCTTGCTGTGCATATTAGGGTGTAAGCCGCCAACTATGGAAGACAAGGCAGCGAGCTGCTTCTGGGACCTATCATCTAATGGTAGCTTCTCGGTGTCATCCACGTATCAGCTGCTAAGAGAAAGTGATGACGCTAACTCTAATCCTCTTTTGAAGGTGATATGGAATTGGCAGGGTGCACAAAGAGTCAAAGTAATCCTCTGGCTGGCAGCGCGTTCAAAGCTCTTAACCAACGCCGAACGTTATAGACAACACATGAGGGCTTCTACTGGCTGTACTAGATGTGGGGGATCATTTGAGGACATCGATCATGTCATGAAGCATTGTAAATTTGCTCAACAAGTCTGGCATCAATTCCTACCAGAATCAGAAATGTGCAGCTTTGCCCAGGTGGGGTATCTGGAGTGGTTACACCAGAACCTTTGTCAGACTAAACGCTATAGCCATCACAATGAATGTTGGGCTAGCATCTTTGGACTCACGTGTTGGAAGTTATGGGAGGCGCGGAACAAGGCTGTGTTTCAGAATGCCCATATCCAGCTGGTTAGCTCTTGCAAGGGAGATTAGAGTGCTTTCGAAGTTTGGTGCTCAAGCTAAGAATCAACCTACGGTACAAAGCAAGAGGGGAAGCAAGATTCCTAAGGTGGTCTCATGGTGTCAACGACAACTAGGAATGGTTGCTCTCAACTGTGATGGTGCCTTGAAACGGGACCCTTAGGCGGCAGGAGCTAGTTGTGTCCTAAGGGATTATGAAGGTTGGGTGCAGGGCTTTAAGGATGTCATGGTGCAGACTGATTGCCTAGTTGCACTAGCTCTCGTCAGGGACTCGGATGGAATGCTAAATGCTAACATGGGCATGGTTGGATGTATTCATCAACTTATGGCGCATGACTGGAGGGTAAATGTTACCCATGTCTATCAAGAGGGGAATTGTTGTGCAGATTTTTTGGTGACACATGCTTTGACGCTGAGTGTGGGATTACATGTGCTTGAGGTGCCCCCAAAAGGCTTGGTGATTGTTCTCTAGGAAGATGTTATTGGTGTTACCCGCGCAAGATTGTGCTCTTGTATTGTCTGATCTGCTTTGATTAGTCCTCCCTTTAGAAAAAAAAAAAAAAGTGAGACCATTTTTATGCTGTTCTTTTTTGCCCAAACACATATGAGCCTAACTTGTGACAGGGTGGACCACCGGGTTGGTGAGTTGAACTGTTTTTATTTATTTTTAAAAAAACTTACTTCTTTAAGTGTATTGTGTAACCTAACACCATTAATATCAACTAATTATTGATTGTATTAAATTTAATGATGACTTTTGGATTTATGTTTATTTTATAATGCGTGGACTTGTGATGAATGCTTATTTGTAATGTTTGAAATTTTGAATTTGATGTTTTATTATCACTTTATAATTTTGTAATGTATTTTTAATATTTTCATGTTTTAGGTTTGTAGAAAAAAAAATAATCTTAGTATATTGTTTAAAAAAAGAGTTTGAAAAACACAGTATAAAAAAAATTTTAAAAAGGAAAATAATATGGGTTATTGGACGGGTCAACTCAAAGGTTAAGGGTTAAACGGACTAAGGTTGATCTATATTTATGTGGTTCTTTTTAGCTTGAATTCATATGGTTCCAATCCGTGGTAGCTTAGCCTGAACCCAATGGTCTGACCTATACTACTAGCTCTAGTTCCTATAAAAAAATAATTCGTTGCAAAGTTTAATTCTTAGCCCTATTTTCTTAATTATTGCATTGATGGTTTATGCTTCAAATTTCCTTCAAGAAATGATAAAAACGTAATAAATACTAACATCAAAATGGCAATTTTAGTTAACTTGACAGATCAAACAAGTCACTGATTAGTTATGTATAGAAAAATCAAAAATGCCAAGCTTCTGACCAAAAAAGCGTTGAAAATACCAAAAAATTGTGGAGTGAAAGGACATTCTTAAACATTAAAGTATTTTCGATTTCCAATCATAAGAGCTTTCTTCCTTATCGGATTGAGATGATATTTTATTTGAATAATTGCGGATTCAGTTTCTTGGAAGTCAAAATGACATTTAAAATGGAAAAAAGAGTTGTCATTTTAAAATACAAATTCTCGTGTATTTGGGAGAGAAAAGATGAGTGTTAAATTGTTGTTATAACTAAAAAAAGTATATATAGTTAATCACTTTCAGCTCGTTAACATCATTAAGCCATTTACTAGTAATATGGGTCTATTCTTATTTTGGTAATACTTGCATTCACCTTGCTGTTTCCGTTATAACTAATACGTGATTGGATGCTGATTATCTTATATTATCATTATACGCAAGAACTAGCTAGAAGTACAATTAGACTTCCAAAATTATAGTTTCGGACGGAATCACTTTTCCTGCCTATCCTTTAGATAGGTAGAGGGAGCTCTTCTCTCCTGGACCGTCCATATCTGAATTTTTTTTTACTTTATATTTTTTCAAAAGAAATTATTTTAATAGGTAGAAAATCTAAAATAAAGATAGTCTCTCAACTAACATTTTTCAAAAAATGATTTTTTATTAAAAAAACTGTTAAAAAAATCAAATCTGACCCAGATCAGATAGATAGATGGTGTCTATCCTTAGAATAGGGACCGAAAGTGGTTCGGTTTTGGGACATATCCGATTCGTCTGCCTCAAATGGAACATGCATTTGTAAATTAAATTATAGTCCCTCTAGTGCTAATTATAGGTGTTAAATCGGATTTACTTTGATTTTAAATATAATATCTCAATTAATATTTTGTAAAACACTCCTATTGATTTGGGAATATTAAATGTGTTTTTATTAAAGTGATAATGGTCTTAAATGCCATGGAAATTTTTACTCAGGAGCATGGGTAAGACGGAAGTCTTTTTTGGACCAAAAATGCCACGGAAGTTTTCGCTGATGAGCAATTTTGCCCCGGAAGTTTTCACTAAGGGGTAAATTTTGTCCCGGAAGTTTTCACTAAGGAGCAATTTTGACCTTCTGTCCCCAAATATTAAATTTGACTATTAAATCAGTCAAAGATCACACATGTGATATCTTAAAAAGGTTAGCCAGAGAATGAGATCCTTGAGATGTTGAGCTTAAGGCGGCCAAAATTTGTGAAGCCGAACTAGTTAAAGGGACTGAAAGGTCGACTGTCACAAAACCCAAAGGAAGCATTACTTATGATCTAAGCAAATGATTAGTTTATACAAACGTAAATATTATCACTATTGATTTGTTTTACTGAATCAATTTTTGGGATAATTTATTTCTCGTTTTACGTTTCATTTACATTTTGTGACAGACCTTTCAGTCCTTTTGACCAGTTCGGCTTCACAAATTCTGGCCACCTGGAGTTCAACATCTGAAGGATCTCTTTCTCTGACTTCAAATTCGACTTTTTCAAGGCATGACATGTGTGGTCTTTGACTGATTTAATAGTCAAATTTAATATTTGGGGATAGAAGGGCAAAAAATTGCTACATTTTGTAAACTTTCGGGGCAAAATTGCTCCTTAGTGAAAACTTCCGGGACAAAATTACTCCTCAGCAAAAACTTCCGTGGCAAAAATAATAATTCCGGGGCAAAATTGATACTTCCTGTGAACTTCCGTGGCATTTTTGGTCCAAAAAAAACTTTCATCTTACCACTGCTTCTAAGTGAAAACTTCCATGGCATTTAAGACCCTTATCCCTTTATTAAAAGTAGTTCCAACGTATATCATTAAAGATAATACACGATTTTAAATTAGTTATCTAACTTCTATATTTAACATAAGATAAATGGAGATGCATAACATTATATTTATATTTGCGGGCCTATGACTTATTTTCATATATAAATTCGAAAGTAGTACGTTACATTATTATATCCTATCCTAGGCAAGATTATGCACGTTGTTTTATCTTATATACATTTGGAGTTATATTGAAATAAAAAATTTACAGAAGATAACCAATAAGGTGTAAGAGGTATAGTTGGCAAATGGTTGAATTTCTTAAATGTATTGTCAGTCGTTTCAACAATATTTGGCTATAAATATTTTTTTTAAAAAAATCAACGCAAGATTCATTTCTATAGAATTGTTTTATCAACTTGTACACATACCATATCATGCTTTAATCGAACGTCATGACATTAAAGATATATAAACAGATATAAGTCTGATCCATTATATTGTTGATATAATTGCTTATATTTAACTCTACCTATCCATTTTAGAACAAACTTATACTATACATATATTGACCGATCATTAATTTGACCAAAAATTTAAAAAGAAGTAGACATTATCATAAACTCTCTCCAGTCCTTATAAATAAGATATATTTATCTAATTTAGTTAAATTTAAAGAGTTAATTAAGTTATTTAATATAACATATATATTTTAGGGATAGGTTATTCTACCTACTCCTATTTTACTTACCTCTGCCTACCTCTCTCAATACCGTTAGATCATGATCTTATCTAACGGTAGAAATTTGATACATAAAATAAACATTTTAGACCTACTCTCTCCCACACTCCCACCCTCTCTCTCTGTCTCTCCCCTATCAGCGCCACTGTAACCTAATAGCCTGGCACGGTGCTGAAAAGCGCTATTAGGGTTTGAGTTCTAGCGATCTTGAAAATCTCTTCAATAGCGCTTGTCTTCTTCGCATTAGGAAGCCAACCAATCGCATTAAATAAACTTCGCATCTGTGGTCGTGGTTGTAGAATCGAGTTGGGGCTTCGAGCCTTTGAGACGAAGCACTGGTTTGATCAAGGGGATGAAAGGGGTGGCTTTGTCTTCGCTGTTGTTTTTTGGGTTCTTTGCTGGAATTATGGTTTGGAGCAGTTGGATTTTGACGATGGGATCTGATACTACCACAAATGATATGTGGAGCAATTGGGCTTTCGTGGCGCAAATTGTAGTAACTTCTACTTTTCTGATGTTAATTCTGCTTTACAACATAGCAACGAACACTGTGTTGTACTTGTACTGCAAGGCTATTCATGGTGAGCTTGCTCTTGAGATTGCTGAGCAATTGGGCTTTTGTGGCGCAAATTGTAGTAACTTCTTTAACTGTAATTTTCGGTGATGGCGTTCCAATCTTGGTAGAAGTTTGTTACTTCAAGCTATATAGGGAGGAATAAAGTCAATATATTGGTTTTATGCAAGTTTTAAAGAAAAATCATATACTTGTTCAGGAGAAAGGCTGCTTGTTTTCTTGCGTTTAGAGTCAACAGTAATGTTCGAAATCAGAATTAGAAATTTTAACCAGGGATGGTGTTAAAAATTAGTTGGTATTTATCAGGAAAAATATGCAATTAGTTGTTCTTGTACATTGAAATTTTACAGGGGTATTTGTCCTCATCTGATGTTTTATAAAGAGGAAGAAATTTTCACTGGATATCTCTGCCAAGTTGGGAAGCAGTTTCTCTCTGGCGCCTTTTGTTATTGTGTTGGTGGGCACTATTTCTTTCTTTATTTCTTACTTTTTTTTTGGTGCATGATGTACATTTGTGACTGTACTGCTTTGATTGATATGTTCTGGTGCAGAGTGAATGTTTTCCCCTTGGGTTCTCTTTGCTTGATCTTTAATTTTCTCCCTTCTTCAATTTTAATAAATGAAAGAGCAATTTATAGTTTGTGAAAATTGCTATTGCTATTTCTAGCAATTATTCTCAATCCTACAAAACTGTTTTCCCCCTTGCCACAGGCTGTTTGCTCAATATTTGCTGTCCTTGCTACATTGCCCCTTGCTCAACTTTCTTCTTTCATATCCTTCTCATTAGAAAGGTAAGCTTGAAATTTTCATATTGCTTTAATAATCTGGTTGTTGATTTGTTAAAAGTCTCACATTGCTTACCCATCTTTTGAGCATGTTTTATGTAGTTGTTGGGCAATTCTGCTGGTTTTAGATTAGAATTTAATGTGGTATTTGAGCCCAATCCAACCACATCAATTTACATGCATTAACATAAATGTGTTTGTTTCGTTGATCTTGTTTTTTGGTCTTACACAAAGTTTGTTGTTATACATAACAATGACCTTATTACCCATATGAATATTATCATATGATTGATAACTCAGGAATCAGCACTTATGATTACATCATAGCAAGGGAGCAGGAGCAAGACCTGCAAGGAGTTGGAGGTCAGCAGAGCCCCCTAATGTCTACCATCAGCTCACTTACAGGATTGAGCAGTGCAAGTTCATTTACTACTTTCCACCGTGGTGCATGGCGCACGCCCCCACGCTTGTTCCTTGAAGATCAGGTGACTTTCTGAACTTGTTTTCTTCATGGGATTTATATTAATGTCCTTTGCTTCTGTATTTTATGATAGGACTTTTTCTGCATAAACTAAACTGCCCTGTTATTGTTCTTATAAAACCCATAGTATCCCATGATTAACAGTTTCTCAATTGTTGAATGACAACCTTGTTCTGTCACTAGGGGAATAATCGTTGCATAAAGGAAGTTGAAGTATGATTTTATGTCTTATTTACCATTACCTGCTTTATTCTATACTTACCAGCACTTGTTTCTGTTTTGGTCTTGTGGGGCGGTGGTAGTTTGATGTGGTGCCACCAAAAACAGGTTCTGTCAGTTCACGAGGAAGGAAGACAGTGAGAGATGAACCAGTTAAGAAAAAGAATATCCCAGAGCAGTGAAAATCAGCCTATGGACTTTGGCATGGTTTTTTTTTTTTTGGTACAAAGCGAGGGGAGGGGGATTCGAATACGGGACCTGAAGGGAGATATAAGGCATCTCAATACCACCAGCTGTGCAACTGCACTGCTGTCCTCGGTGGTTGGACTTTGGCATGGTTGAATGCAGAAAATGTCTCAAAGGCTGCCGTGGAGGCAAGAAAAGAGTCCAAAATCCTGCAGCCTGTAACACGACTGGACAAGTCTTTTGGGCTAGAACATACCACCAGCTTTGGAAGCACTAGCTGGGCTGTTGTATTTCAAAATGTTCATCAAGCAAATATCCTGAGTTGGTTTTTTTTTTTTTTTTTTTGGTCAAATCCTGAGTTGGTTTTTACTGAATGTCCTTTTTTAACATTCTGGAAAGAGACACTGCCAACTATTGTGAGACATTTGATTTCTTTTTAAACTTCGTGATTCATAAAATTAATCTCTTTAAAGATATGGTCGCAACAAAACATTGCACAAAATAGGAATGCTTTGAGGCCTTGTTTGTTTCATGGAAAGAAATGTTTGACTTAAATAGCAAGTTCGTTTTTTTGAGAGGAGAAATTTTCCAAAGGATGTGTTTTTAGGAAATTTTTTCGAAAGGGCCAAATTTGAAAGTTGCACGTCATCAATCCAGAATTTGCTCGATTCACCATAAGTCTAAGGGATACATGACTTGTCTCGCATATTTATATTGTACACAGTAAAATCATTTTCATAAAGCTAATCCAAAGATACTATAAGTAAGGTTAATCATGCCAATGAGAGTTGGCATAGATGGTAAGGGATCTAGGATTAGGCCCTTGGGTTGTGGGTTCGATCACCTCTGCCGTCGCTGGGACTCCTTTGGTAGGCGATCTCGTAAGTCCCCAGTAAGTACTCATAGAGCTCAGGGCTGTATCCTGGCCTTGGTAGGGGACTGATGCCGAATCCCTCCAAAACTTTTTTATATAAAAAAAAAAAACATGGGTCAATCATGTTCGATTATTTTTCCCTTTACATTATTGTGGCGAATGCATCGAGACACATACCATGAATATGAATATCGATAGCAAGAACCCACAACAGAAAAGGAGTTCACATCTTAGTGAATCATTCGATGAACCACAAGCGATCTCGGTAAATACAGACTGTTGAAAAGCACAGGTGTGTAATAGTGGCGTCAGTATGTTAACCCTTGTACAACCATTACACTGCAACAACCTACATAAAAATTTGAACAATCTTCCCATGTGATTTTCTCCCCAATCTGGTTCCAAAGAGGAATCAGATAATCAAGCTAATTGCTAAAAGAAATATATAGAACCAAGAAAGTGCAACTGTCTCTTGATTTGATACAAGATGGATGAGATTTATCATTTATGCAGGCTCACAACAGATACTAAAACCAATTTTCATTGGTTTCAGCTAAGTCTCTTCGTCACTATATATAAGCCAAAATAGCATGGTGGAATGAACCCAAAAAATTAAAACCGGAGGTGATCAACGTTCTTTGAACAATTTTCATCTTTCCTTCTTTCAATGACAATATGAATATATGATACATCTAAACCACATTCTTTGCCTGGACTAATTGTCTTTAATTGTATACACTGAGTCCTTATAAACTGTATAAGACGTACATAAGTTTACAAAGAGACATTATTCATGGAACATACATCTGTATCTATCTTTATGCAGGAACAACAGAAACAACATGAGGAACCTTCCCTTCATCAAAAGGCAAACTAACATACTCTCTAGCAAATTCCTCAGCAATCTCAAGAGCAAGCTCACCATGAATAGCTTTGCAATACAAGTACAACACAATGTTCGCTGCTGTGTTGTTAAGCAGAATTAATATCAGAAAAGTAGAAGTTTCTACAATTTGCGCCCCAAAAGCCCAATTGCTCCACATATCATTTGTGGTAGTATCAAATCCCATCGTCAAAATCCAACTGCTCCAAACCATAATTCCAACAAAGAACCCAAAAAACAACAGCGAAGACAAAGCCACCCCTTTCATCCCCTTGATCAAACCAGTGCTTCGTCTCAGAGGCTCGAAGCCCCAACTCGATTCTACAACCACGACCACAGATGCGAAGTTTATTTAGTGCGATTGGTCGGCTTCCTAATGCGAAGAAGACGAGCGCTATTGAAGATATTTTCAAGATCGCCAGAACTTAAACCCTAATAGCGCTTTTCAGCACCGTGCCGGGCTATTAGGTTACGGTGGCACTGATAGGGGAGAGACAGAGAGAGGGTGGGAGAGAGAAGGGGTAAAATGTTTATTTTATATCTCAAATCTCTACCGTTGGATAAGATCATGATCTAACGGTACTAAAAGAGGTAGGCAATGGTAGGTAAAATAAGAGTAGGCAGAGTAACCTATCCCTATATTTTAAAATACCTTAGTTATCTTTCTTAATTCTATCATTCACTCTCTTCTTTAATTTCTGTATTAGGAGCATCAATCAAGGTAAATTAGGAAAATATTGACAAATATGAAATCTTTGTCTTATATTTAGAATCAATATCAACTCTATAAATATATTTTATATTCTAATGTTTGAAGCTTAGAAAAGAAATTAGATGAAATCTCTACCTAATTTGTGTAGATTAAGGAAGTTAGTTAATATAATATGTTTTTTTTCCTAAAACATCTTAATTATCTTCCTTAATCCTTCTATCTCTCTCTTACTTGTTTATTGTTGAGACCTTGAGAATGCATCGTTAAGGGTAAATTATGAAAATATTGACAACTATACTGAAAAATACGTATTATATATATTTAGAATCAATATCAATTCTTTATTCTCTAGCAAATTATGTTCTACATTAAGTACAAGAGGAGTAAATGAATAGACAACCTTCTTTGTTTTAATCCTACTTTTACAATTTAATTTGCCTATGATCATATCTGTTATTTTTCTAATTAACATTGTTTACTTTCGATGGTTTGGACTAAGTCCCTCTCCACTTAATTATTTTAATTTTAATTTCGTTTTTGTCTACATTCTTAATTATTCTAATACATTTGTATAACTGTACTACCTTCCTTTTATTTTATAGATAAGCAAATAATGTCATACACGTCAGTTAAACATATAAATTAGATCTTTAGTGATCCTCATTTAGTCATCGCTTGATGATCTGAACCATTCAAAATATGATTTTGACGGTTCAACGATATATATATATATATATATATATATATATATATATATATATATATATATATATATATATATATATTAAATAGTGCCAGTTATAAAATTATATCTATTTTAAATTTTGTATCTAATAAAATAAAAAATGTTTAAAATATAAAAATACGTAAATTGAATTTGGGCCATTATAAATCGATCTAGATGGTTAGAGTAAGATGAGCACTTCATGACCATCTTTTTGATGAGCATGAAATATGTGCTTCCCAGATTGAAAATGTTTACTTTGATACTAAATATAAGAGACTTCAATTCACTTATTTCTCAAATTGCCTCTATTTGAGGGTATATAGCAAAGAAATTTCAATCAAGGGTAACTCCAATGCAAATAATATTACAAAAAGTATTTTGAGAAAATCAACACATTCTTCTACAAATAACCACTTTAACTAATTTTTTAATCTCTACAAATCAGTTATCTAATTCCATATTAACATAGTAATAATTAAAGTTCATTCAAACTCAACTCACAAAAATTGGGTTGGGTTTCTCTCCTTTTTTCCCTTTCTCATTTTCTTCTTGAAATCACATATCCACTCTTAAACTTATTTAAAAAATGGTTTAGATTTAATATTTTAAAAAATTATTGTTACAAACATAAATAAATAAATATAAATTGTTAAAATTTATATTAAAAAGATAAAATTTTATAATAAAATTTTAAATTTAAAGCCTAAACTATCCACTTTTTCATATAAGGGGTAGTAGAGATGAGACACTTGGAAGAAAAGGAGAAAGAAAGAGAAGGAAGGTATCTCCTTCCGTGAAAATCACACTACTTCTATCCCACATATATCCTATATTCCTGGGTAATAATACTGAACTGATCTTTCATATAATACACACACTCACACACATACCTATACATATATAGGATATATATATAGGTTGAATTAGAAATGAAGGTGATATCGTCATCCAAAGGGGCACAAGCAAAAGCAAATCTAAGCCGCCACACATATTGCACCCATAGATAAAGAACACCTCATATTTGCGTAGAAGCAATGAACTCTCTCTCTCTCTCTGCTTCCATTTATCAACCCCTCTTGTTTCTTTCATCTATAAAATCACCCAAACACCATCCTTATATATACATAACCTTGTGATTATTATTAATTATTACCATCAGCTGAAAGAGTGCTACACTCAAAACACAAAATCATCATGGGTGCAAAAAGCTCCAAGAACAAAGACGACAAGGACACATCCATGTCCGAAAAAGCTTTCAACGGCCTCGGCAGACTCATCAGACTCCTCCCTACTGGCACCGTCTTCGCCTTCCAATTCCTTAATCCGATCTTCACCAACAACGGCCGCTGCGGGACCCTCCTCAACAAGTACCTCACCGGCGCCCTCCTCATCATCTGTGCCTTCAACTGTGTGTTCGCTAGCTTCACCGATAGCTACACTGGCAGTGACGGCAGCCGCCACTACGGCGTTGTCACCACGAAGGGGATATGGCCGGCTCCGGCCTCAGATGGCGTTAACATGAAGGCCTATAAGCTGAGGTTTGGAGACTTTGTGCATGCTTCGTTTGCGTTGTTAGTGTTCGCCGTGTTGGCACTTCTGGACAACAACACCGTTCAATGTTTCTACCCCAAGTTTCAGACAGAGCAGAAGTTACTGTTGCAGGTTCTGCCGCCAATGATCGGGGCTTTTTCCGGTGGGGTGTTTGTAATTTTCCCTAATAAACGCCATGGTATTGGGTACCCTGCAAGTCGCGACAATAATGTTACTGCAGGTAAATCCTCCCAAAAGGCCTAGTATGGGTAAAGTGTGTGTATACATATACATATGTGCGTGTGATGCTTCTGTTTCATTTGCTTTGATCGATATTGATGTGTATTGAAGTTTGATGACTTTTTTTTAAAAAAAAAAAATTATATATATATATATATAAATACAAAAACGTTGGGGTGAGTTGGGTCTTCGCATGTGTGTGTGTGCGCGTGACCTTTTATCGTCTCTCTTGTTACCCTTTCAAACCCGTTTGGCTGGGGCGATGCGAGCAGGGTGCGATTCAAATAAAATGGAGTTTCAAAATCTTCTTTATTACTCTATTATTTTATCAGTTATCATTTTTAAGAATAAGTATATTTTTCATATATGAAATTAATTTGTTAAATTAATTTAAAGATGCTTAGCTCAAAATTTTAAAAATTAATAGAAGATATTCTTTATAGTTATGCCCCTTTTAATGCAGTAATTTAACCCTTTTTTTTTCAATTGTCTTTTAAGTTGTCAATTGACATGACATGAGAATTAGGGTTGGCCGTTCAAAGGCCAAGGCCTAAAACAGCCTACCCTGTTAGGTTTGGGATAAGAAAACAATCTATTTTTCAACGCTTGGTCTAAGAGCATGCCGGTCAAAACCGGCCGTATGGGGCTAAAGGCTTTTTTTTCTTAAAAAGAAAAAAATTAACTAACTTTTTGGGTTTTTCTTTTTTCAAAAAATATAATTAGTAAATTACAACAATTAAAATTCTAATTTATCAAAAAAATGTTGTCAATATTAAGGTTTAAATAACATACATCAGGCAATAAACAAATACAATCACTAATTCATAATCAAAAGTAAACTATTGTCCACCGATAACTCAAAAAACATAAGAGGCTTATCACTAAACAACATGAGTATGATGACTATAATTTTCATCTTCTTCGCCACTATCATCAATTTTAAAGACATTTGATTGTACTCCACTTCGAGTAGTAGGCTCTGCTTCATAGATAAAAATATCAAGAATTTCTTCTCCTGCATCGTTAATACATTTATAATCTTTATTTTCAATAAATAATAAACCAAATCATAAAATCAGAGTATAGTTATTATGTATTTATAATTAAATTGATAAATAACTCTATAATAAAAACAAAATACATATAAATTAGTAAATTACCATCATATGTGAATCCATGCATCCAGTTGTGAGTACAAATAAGAGCTTGAACATTACATGGAAGAATAGAACTTTTATATTTTGTTAGAACAAGTGAACCAATACTGAAAGCTGATTCACTAGTTACTGTAGTAACTAGAATGCTCAGAATATCAGTTGCCATCTTTGAAAGAATCTAAAATCTTTGTTGATTGTTCTTCTGTAGCATCCTTCATTTTAAAGGACAATTATTAATTACTAACTTGATTAAACCATTTATTAAAAGGTTTTATGTACACAGTTGAGCTTTGGATTTTACTAAGCCCATATTTTTTTACTAAATATTGCTTCAAGATTTGCCAAAATATCAAAAATATACTAGACTATGTGATGAGCACAATTTATGTCATGTTTTCCCTATATTTAATGACTGAATTATATGGTAAATACAAGCTTAACTGCAACCAGTCTAAGCAAAAAGGCATTAATTCATGAATATAGGGAACTGAAGGATAAAAACCATTCACATCGTAAATATGTGCTAAAAGAAGAACAAGTTATAAGGTTTTGTGAGAAGAACATATAGTAAAGCTGATACTATGCTATAGCATTCTGACAGAATATCGAAGTGCAATACAAAGCATCGAAGCTATAGCAAAGTAAAGGACATGATGCTATGCGGCAAATGTTCTAATCTTTTGTTGAGAAAAGACAGGTAAATTGTTGACGTAACAAAATACAAGATGCGGAGGATCTAAACTAAAAGATTTGAAGAATCCCGTAGGATCAGCAGAATCAATCTACTACAATCGAAAGATACGATGGATCTCGACAGATTAGGAAGGCCCAGCTCGCTCGAATTTACGCCGCAAAAAATCTTGATTATATAAGGAAACAGCAAGCCAACCCTAGGAAGTGGAGTCGTTGAGAGCCTAAACAAAATTTCACATTCGGCCAGACTCGAAAGAAGAAATAAATAATTCATGAGGCACGAGAACTCCAAGAGAACCCAGCATCCTTCCTTGCAGTAAGACAAAGAGAAGAAGACATGGAGTGGTGACGTGACAGGACTTCTTCCACGCCGTCGGAACTTCGTTGAGCTTTTTGTTTTCTTTTATTTTAATCTTTTGATCATGGGTCATTTTGTTGTTATCTGTTTTGTGTTTCCCTTGTCAGTCATGAACTGAATTTCCTATGGCTAAACGAGGATGAATCTTTAATTTTTGAATGAACCCAGTTGCTAGTTCTTAATTCAATAAATTCAGTTTCCTTATCAGTGATTTACTTACCTTGTCGATTAGCAAAAGCTAAGGGCGAGATTTGTGGCCTCGGCTTACTGGCAAGGAGTAGAGGTTAGACCTCTGAGAAACAGTGATTGCTAAGCAGGTTGGTGCAAGGCTTGACCTATTATTGTAGGCTTCAGGAATGGGTCTACCGCTCATAACCACTACACCCTGTTTTGTAATGTTGATCTAACTAGAAAATTGCCATAGGCATATGGAAGGAGTAAAGTTAGCATTAGAAGTATCGGACGTGGAAGCTTCGATAGACTATAGTAGTGGGTTAACTGAGTAGCATTTTAGCTAGTAGCTATGCTGTAGTATTGAGGAAGCTATGCAATATAGATGCTATAGTAAAGGGTAAAGCAACTAGGGGATTGAGATGCTTAAGGATAATTACGAGTTCAGGCTAATTTCCTATTGATATCTTCTTACGACTACGGTACTCTGTTACTTTTGTTTGTTAATTAGCATAACCACAACAACCTCTCAAATCAATCATATTTACTTTCTGTTTCGCACAACTATCATAGCAATTGAGTGTCACTTCCTAGTATCTCAGTCTCTGTGGGACGATACTCTACTTACACTTTATTACTTGTTCAACTAGTTCACTTGCAGTTAAGGAAATCGACCAACAAGTTTTTAGCGCTGTTGCCAAGGACTGTAGATACCCTTAGTGACGACGCCTTCTTCGCTTAATAGTTGTGATTTATCTAAGAAAGCTCACTCTTTCCCTGTTCTTGATTTTCAGGTACATTTTGTAGTGCATGCGCAGCTCGCCTTCAGCCAAGCTAAACCGGATTTTTTAAAGCAGACTTTTAAGACTGCCTGTATCAAGACCAGTTCTAGATTCAGTCTTGGGTGGCCTTTTTTGTCCTGTCTTAAAATGACTTTTTCTACCTATGAGTCAACAATATCACATACGCCTGATTGCTTTGAATCATATAGAGATCTTGATTGAATTGTGTGCTTCTGACAACTTGAATCCTTTAGGGAGTTTTATATACTTTGACCATATGTTTTTGGCAACTTAAATCCTTCTGGGATTTTATAAGTATAACAATTTTTCTTATATATACTCTTATTTTAAATTCTCATTATGAGATTCATTTATAATTTGCAACATAGTGAGTATTAGAATATACTGTCAAACTTCCAAATTAACAAGACATATGAATATTTAATCCACCACAAGATAATGTCTATCAAAATTGAACCTTTTGCAAAGAGTATTGAGACTATATTTTCCCTTTTTCGCACAAGAATGCCCTTTTATACAATAACAACATTGCACTTTAGGTGCTCGGGCTAGAAATTCATAAATTCACCTTATGATACTGTATATTGCGCCTTTTATTTTTTGTTGGCCAACTATCTTTATGTATTATCTCATAACATATTTGCATACAAGATCCTCATTTGATCATATGATATTTTCATTAAAATTGTTGTCGGAAACTATATTTTCTTGGTTCCTTCTTCTTTCATGATATAACTAATCAAGATCTCTTTATTGCTTTTAGGTACCTTATAAAATGCTTTCCTTAAAACTCGAGTTTCCACACTCAGAAAATTAGAATAACAAACCACATTATATATGGCTAAGAGAGGAAACTTAAACCCAAAGGTCTAGGTCTTTGTAAAATATTTCCATCACAGCTTTTCAAACATCAAAAGAGATAATAAAAGTTTCTTTTTCAAAATGAAGTTAATCATGATAGAAAAGAATTGAACTAACTGATTTAGAAATACCTATCATGGTTAAAAAGATTAAAATAACTGCAAATATTTATGGTAGAAGAATATAGAAGTAATCATTTATACGTTATCATGAATCATTAAAAACCTTCTATATGGATTGAATACTAAACCGTGGTAGAAGAAGGAACAATCCACCTGACATGGCTATTGATATGAAACACTCATTCATAAAGTCATTCTAATTAGCATTTGGGCCTTTAATTAGCTTGTTGAAGCTCATAATATAGTATTCAATCATAAGCTCAGAGATAGACTCATTTTGGAATAATATTCTTTCACAAACATTTATATAATGTCCAAAGTCAACTATCCATTAGTCAAACATTCAAAATCAATCATGGACAATAGAACTGTTCTTATTATTTCACAAACTAAATCATAATTAATTAATACACTTGGACTTTGGACTTCTCAAGATTCAGAATAGAATTATTCAACCGCAAGCTCAATATTAAACTTAATTATAAAAAAAATACTTAAAGAGCAATTCATTTAGATTTCCACTTGAATTACTTATCTATAATAGAAAACAATGATTCAAAATATAATTTAACACCATAGTATGCAACATGAGTTGTACAGTGGCAATACATAAAAATTCATCACATAAATAAAAAGGAGGAGCCTTTACAAAAATTATCACAATAATCAAGCCTCCATAGCCTTCCCCAATTGACTAGCTGAAGAACTATTGCCTAATAAATGTTAAATCAGTGGGATGAGACAAAATCCTCAATAACCAGCTATTCAATTCATTAGACATTCTAATATGTGCTTGTGATGTGACAAATGGAACATTTTCTATAACAAAGTATTAGAGATATGATTAAGAAAATTTTATTTCACAAATTATATATACCAATTTTCATATCACAAATTTAGTATCACAATTCGTATGACATATTTGTTGGTTAATTTTGGGTTGTTGCATGACTTTCAAACAAAAACTTATGAGGTAGAAAAATAAAAATTTTGTTAATCATTGTGGAAACCCGTAACTCCTTATGGTCCTCAGGAGTTATTAACTTTAACTTCTTAGACCAATTAGTTATTATTATTTTTTATTAATCCGTAACTCCTTATGGTACTCATGGGAATCCATAACTCTTTACGATACTCATGAGTTATGTCTAAGTTGATCTCATGATATTGAGGAATCCATAACTCTTTATGGTACCATGAGTTGATTAGACATGCCTTCCTAAAATTTGCTGGTCTCATGAGAATCCATAACTCTTTACGGTACTCATGAGAACTCGTAACTCCTTAGGGTACTTATGGTGAATGCTGGATGGATTAGTATTACAATTATGATACTCGTAACACCTTAAGGTAATCGTGAATTATAATATAGGATCTACTCATTTAAAACACATGAAGGAGTTTTAATAATACATTTGATCAATTGAAGAGACGACATAGATTATGATGTCCTCTAATATTGATTCACACGGCTATCTCCTGATTGCAATAAGAACTCCTTCTCCTTGGATGCTTACTAGGTGATGGCAAGGTTGCGGATTCAAGTTCTTGGGTTTCCCTTTTCCTCAAGAAGGTGATAGTTTCTTTAGGTTTGGTATGAGACAAGATAGGAGTATTTACCTTTTTTGTATTGGCGGCATGCCTGTGCAAAAGTGGTGTCTTTTGCCTTCTTGCCTTCTTAAACCCTTCAAGAGTTGTGCCTTCTTCACCAAAAACATACACAAAAGTCGACTGCCAAAATCAGCCACCAAAATTGGGTTTAACCCTAATTTTAATGCTTACAAGAAATGCCTAGTCTAACTAGAAAGATCTAGTCCAACTAAAAAGGCCCAATCCAATATTGGCGCCTTCAAAGAAGCCCAATCTTCATTGGATCTTATCCAATCTTTGTTGGATATTGTTTTGGATAATTTAGAATTATCTTTTATCACCTGACCTCTTGAATTTAAATTACTATTTTAAATTCAATATTTAAGTTCCAAATTCAAATTGGTTTAAAACCCTGTTGGGTCTTCTAGCACATTTAGGTCTTTTAGTGGAGAAACTGATTTCCCACTAAAGGCTCAAATATGATGCAATTTCACTATTGGGTTTGCAGTCTCACTCCAACCCAATTACACCTTCAGTCTTAACAAAGCCCAATAACAATTATTGGCCCAATATTGCTAATTTTAAGTAATCAAGAATAACCTTTGTGTATGTTAGGCCCAATTAGTTACTAACATAAATAAACTTAGACTAATTAAACTCCTTTAATGAGTCCAATTTATCTAATGGCCACATAAGACACTAATAATGCTCTGTGGTCCCAAATCTAACTGAATTGATCAAGTGATCTACATTTCTAATTTGGATGCACACTAGTGCAAAAAAGAGCTTTAAAACCGCCTCATTTAGACCGGACTATAGAGAATTAGGTTTTAAAAGTATGACCGGTGGCAGTTTCGTAAATATAAAGAACTTTTTGGTATGACCGATGGTACTTTCGTAAATATATAGAACACTTTTAAGACCGAACTATAAAATATGCGGTCTTAAAAGTATGACCGGTGGCAATTTCGTAAATATATAGAACACTTTTAAGACCGGACCATAAAATATGCGGTCTTAAAAGTATGACCGGTGGCAATTTCGTAAATATTGTGAGAAGACGCCGATGAGTCCGAGAATGCGATGATTTATTCCTTCACTTAATTGGAATTATATATAGATGCTAATAAATAAATAAACTTCTGACCTAGGCAGTTCATATAATCTAGGGGATTACAATCAGGAATATAATTATGAAATTCAAAAAATCATGATCTGCTAACTTAATTCTTAAAATTTCTCTAACAACTTAATTAAGATGATTACAATCAGGAATATAATTACGAAATTCAAAAAACCATGATCTGCTCATTTAATTCCTAAAATCTCTCTCACAACTGAATTAAGATAATTGCACAATATAATCGTATATGCTAACTAATTAAATTTAAATTTCCAACAAATATATAAAACACTTTTAAGACCGGATGTTTGTAAAAATAGGTCTTAAAAGTTTATTTTTAAGACCGGACTATAAAAGATCCGGTCTTAAAAATATACTTTTAAGACTTATTTTACAAACATCCGGTCTTAAAAGTATTTTTTAAAAAAACTAAATTCGCTAAACTTGTTAAGTCCATGAGCGTGCTTGTCTTCTTGGTGATATAACATTTGCTTAGTTATTGATTCAACAAGTGTACCAAGAGCCTAACGAGTCAAATCCTCAGCAAGAATAACATCCTCTTCCTCTAATCTACTTGCAATATTCGTAAGTCATCCTAAGAGCCACACAATCAAATCCTTGTCAACGTTGGTAGTGAGATGCTTCGAGGGTTTAGCGATGGCATCAACTCCAATCCTCAGCAACGGCGCAAGGCTTTGAGGATTCTGGATGACGGCGGCTCCTTCCTCTTTGATCTATGGCTCTTCCCACACCATCTTTGCACAGATCTGGCTTAAAACCAAACCCAGATCTCTTCTTGTTTAAGTTTGTTTCCTCCTACCTTGACTGCTCCTGCTCAGATCTGGACTTTGATTTTGGTTGCTTGAAGCTTTGCCAGTATCGACAAGAGGATCCTGCTCAGATTTGGTTGCTTTAAGTTTGTGATTTTTTTGTAGATCTGGACTTCAATTTCACTTCTGATTTTATATTGATTCAAATTCAATTTCCATGATAAATAATTTCTATTTCTTGTTATATTTTCTTATTTCTGGACTTTGTATTCATCTTTTTTGTTTTTCTTGTTGGTGTTGCTTTCAATCTTCTCTTCTTTTCTGTTTTTCTTATTTGGTGTTGCTTCCAAATACCTTTTCAAAAACATCAAGAACACAAAAAACTAAGATCAATTGAAGGAGTTATGATGTTTTGAAGTTGATAGTCTGTTCTGGATGCTGCAAAAACGCTGGATAAGAACAATCTCCATTCATATGATATTAATGGATGAAATGCAACTAGATTGGAGTTGATTCTTGCTGAACTAGAAAGAAGACTTAAAGTGCTTCCTGATATGGGGTCATTTGCCAAACTTGAAGATGCATCGAAGATGCTACCTCACTGGAAATTGCACGGAGTATTGCCAATATTGTTGCGTTCTGGAAATCTGAAATTTGCACAGGGATATGATATATGAAATTTAGAAGTTTAACATTCGTAGATGATACTCGAGTATGTTATGTCACTTATATACTCGAGTAATATCGGGAATCAGTTGATGGGAAATGGAGATTCTTGAGTATTGGGAAGGAGCTACTCGAGTATGTGAACCAAAACTTACTGATTTCCTTCTCTGAGTTCACTTGTTTCAAGATAAAACAAGTAGGTACTCGAGTATTAACCTTGAACTACTCGAGTATGGACAATTGCAATATCTCTGGCCTACCTAAACTGTTGAATACTCAAGCATTGGAATCTGGCTACTCAAGTATTGATCATTATGAAGCATCTGACATGTGATTTTGCAGGAGATACTCGAGTATATGAAGATGGCTACTCGAGTATGTTATATCAGGAAATTTGCTAGGAAATACGACCTTCTGTAACATGATCCTAATCCCTAACTCTTCATTCATATCTCTTTTAAACTCATTTATTATTCATTATAAATTCATTAATCATAATGACAATTGATTTTCAGATGATTTAGCAACGGTCATATTCTGATTGATCAATGGACAGAAATGGTTTCGTAAAACAAAGACGAACAGAGATAATGCATTAAACCCAATTGAAGCGAGATTAGCGCGAATGGTTAAATGCTAACAACGGTCATAATCAAACGGACAAATTCAAATCCTACCAACGGCTATTTCTCCAACTATTATAAATTCACGAAGAATAGAGTTCATCGACACGAACAGCGCATACACAGATAATAGTATTCAAAGTGATCAGTTCTTATACTTGTTCATATCTTCGGATATAAGTGTGCCTCAATGCTTATCAATTACTCTATATGAGAGATTTATCAATTGTATTCAGTTTAGTTGAAAATCTCAAGGTAGTGGTATCTTGAGTACGGTTGTACAATTACAATTTGTAAGGGGGAGTGATTCCTGGAGAGTGAGAGTTATTCTGTATTACAGAGGTTGTAATTGCATTTGTGAGATAGTAAAAATCCTAGAGTGACTGGGTACTGGACGTAGGTCAAAGAGTTGGACCGAACTAGTATAATCCCTCTGTGTCGACTCTATCTACTTTTCTTACAGTGTTTCTCATTTCTCCATCGTACGCTCAAATTTTGTTTAAATCACCTATTTACCCCCCTCTAGGTGATATTCCTCTTTCAGAATCTACTTATGATGCCTGGGATAGATTCAAGGATATCCTGAGAAAATGCCCCCAGCACAGGCTGGTTAATTGGGTACAGATTGAAGCATTTTACAAGGGCCTCGACACTCAGACACGATCAATAGTAGATGCTTCCTCGGGAAGACCCCTGCTAATGAAATCTTATGAAGAGGCCTATAATTTACTGGAACGCATGGCAATGAACAGTCACCAGTGGCAAACAGACAGAGCCACTCCATCTGCATTGTTGCAGGAATACATGAACTAGATGCCATGACTGCTCTCTAAGCACAGGTTTTAACTCTGACCAATATGGTGAAAGGACTGACCCTTCCACCGATGCAGCCATCTCAAGTAGCTTGCGTGTATTGTGGTGGAGAGCATTCGTATGCTCAGTGCTCCACAAACCCTGAGTCTGTAAACTTCGTTAATAACTTTAACAGGGGAAGCAATGCTAACAACCTATATTCAAATACATACAACCCTGGGTGGAGGCAGCATCCCAATTTTTCATGGAACTCCCAGGGTGCACAAGCAACAGGACAATCCGTAAACCAACAATTCTCCAACCGAGCATCAAACTCGCCGGGATTCACCCAGCCAGCAAGGCGGGGATTCAGACTCGCAGAACTCTATGTTGAACCTTCTGAAGGATTATATGTCAAAAAATAATGCAATCATCCAGAACCAACAAGTGACTTTACGAAATCTTGAGACTCAAGTGGGACAGCTAGCAGCTGCTCTGAATAATCGACCTTCAGGAGCCCTGCCCAGTGACACTGAAGTCCCTAGGATCCAAGGAAGGGAAGAAGTTAAGATGATCGAGCTTTGAAGTGGTAAAAGCCTTGCACCTATGACAGCAACCAAGCAACCATTGGCGATCTCTGATCCACGACCAGAGAAATCTAAGGAAGGGCAAGAGGGTAGTGAACTACCCCAAGAGGACGAACAAAAGCAGCCAAGATTGACACCACCAGCACAAAATCCAGGTGCAGCAATTCTGCCTCCGCGAATAGTGTTGGAAGGTCACGATCAATGTCCGACACCGAATGCTACTGCATTACCAAAGCACAATTCTGACCGTGAACCTCCAGCAATGCCCAAACCACATCCGCCTTTTCCACAAAGGCTTAAGAAGCAAGGACAGGAGAAGCAATTCAGGCAGTTCCTCGATATGCTGTGGCAATTACACATTAACATCCCACTCGTGGAAGCTTTGGAACAGATGCCCAGCTATGTGAAATTTATGAAGAAAATTCTGTCTAAAAAGAGGCGATTGGAAGAGTTCGAGATGGTGGCATTGACCCAGGAGTGCAATGTCATGTTAACTAATCAACTGCCTTCGAAATTAAAAGATCCGGGCAGTTTCACAATTCCCTATGCGATCGAACCCAACTACTCGGGTAAGGCTCTGTGCGACTTAGGTGCTAGCATTAATCTCATGCCTATGTCGATTTTTAAACAGTTGGTCGTAGGGGAAGCCAGGCCCATTACCGTTAAATTGCAGCTGGCCGATCGCTCATTAGTACTACCTGAAGGAAAGATCGAAGACGTGCTGGTAAAAGTGGATAAGTTCATCTTCCCTGTAGATTTCATTATCCTGGATTTTGAAGCTGATCATGATGTCCCAATTCTGCTGGGGAGACCCTTCATGGCAACTGGCCGTACGCTGATTGATGTGAAAAAAGGAGAACTCACTATGCGGATGAATGACAATCAGGTTACCTTCTCAATACTGAAGAACGTGAGATTCACAGACCCAATTGAGAAGAACCTGACTTGTTTAGATACCGGTAGAAGCACTACAGAGGCAGGGGAGCCCCCTACACTACCTCAGCATTAAAGTGCTATAGCAAAGTCCGGCTGAAGACTTTAAAGCAAGCGCTATTGGGAGGCAGCCCAAGGACATGGTTCTTCAACATCAACACAAGAGGAAACAAGCCCAACTTGGTATACGCTACGGCATAGGATATGGCATCGAAGCCCCAAGTCAAGGAACAAAGCATAGGCCCAGTACAGTCAGGTACGGTCCTTACCTCTAATACACACACTGCACATACGTGACGATTGTTAGTGGGTCACCCCGATGGGCCCACTGCACATCAACTACGGGACATATCTACTCGTTTAAGGAACTGTACCGTTCTTTATTCAAATTGCTTTTGAAACACCATCGGTTTCCAGTCTCACCTCCCACGTCTTTTCACATACCCACCGACTCGCCCCATCCTTCCCCTCCCTCACCCCAAACCAATCATGGTTAGGACTAAGCGTACGGTACGACTTGGCCGGGCGCCCCCACCGGCCTCCACTCGACGAGCGTTTAGTCGTGCTCCCCCACCTAGTTTTGAAAATCGCTAGTTTTCTTCAAAACCTCCAATTTTGTCTTGGTGCAAATTCTTCAAGTTTTCAAACTTAAATGAAAACTCGAGTTTTGATATGGAAACTCGAGTTTTGACCAAGCAAAGAGCTTTGATGGGTTTCATGTTTTGAAAACTGCCAGTTTTGGAAGAAAACCTCTAGTTTTGATTTTTGGACTAAAATCGATTTTACATGTAAAAGTCTAAAACTCGAGTTTTGAAACCAAAACTCAAGTTTTCATTGCTGATTCTGAAATTCAAATCTAACGAATTTGGAAAACCTGCTTGTTTGATCTTAATACTTCCTACTATTATTCTCTAATATTCCTAGCTATGTTTAATTACTTTGTTAGTAAGTTTCAGATGATTAAAACGAAGGATTAGAAGCAAATCTCAAAATGTTAGATTTGTGTCAGAACATCAAAAGCTATGAAAAAGTTCTAACGGCTAGTTCCTTATGAGTCTAACGGCTATATTTCTTTATCCAACAGTCATTGAATCTTCTCAACGGTCATATATTGATCTTTACCTATAAAAGAAGAAGCATTCAAGGTTGATAAGAGAGAGCTTGCACTATCAAGATGCCAACATTCTGAATTCAACATCTTTCTCATACACACTTTGTTTTCAATGCTTACATAGTTCATCATAGAGAGTGAAATTATTTGTAATGCACTTCAATGTTTATCTTATTCACTTCTGAGAGAGAAGATTCATTATAAACATTCTATCTGTTTATTTGAGAGTTACTCAAGATTGGGTGATCTTGAGAGGGAAACAAATTGTAACCTTACATTGTGTAAAGGGGAGTATCTCGGTGAAAGATTTGGCTTCACAAGTGCCTGGGTGAACTTGTGGTTTGTAAAGGCTTCTCTTGTGCCCGGATTAAACAAGAGGATAGTGGATTGAAAATCTCAAGTGGAGCTTGGGGACTAGACATAGGTCAAGGATTCGACTAAACCAGGATAAAGCTCAGTTTGCATATTCTCTTCCCTTATCTCTTATGTTTCCAGCACATATATTTGAATGACTGTCTATTGCTTTATAACTCTTTACTGTCATACAAACTGGTTTTACTGAGTTGCAAAAAGATTTTCAAAGTTCCTAAATTTTTATACTTCACCCAATTCACCCCCTTTTGGGTTCAGCCGGTTCTTACAGCTATATAAGCTACTAAAAAAATTGACTATGTCTACTTTACACCGCAAAATAGTTAATTCTGTTGGGTGCCCATTAGCCGTGGGCTGACCTGCCACCTGCCCAATCCAAAAAAATGGGTGGTTTGGTTTTTACAAAAGTGGGACCATTTTTATATAGTTCTTTTTTGTCCAAACCCATATGGGCCTAACCTATGATGGGTTGGATCATTTTTATTGATTTATTTAAAAAAAAAAACTAACTTCTTTGAGTGTATTGCATAACCTAACACCATTAATATTAACTAATTATTGATTGTATTGAATGTTAATAATGGCTTTTGGATTTATATTTATTTTGTGATGTGTGGATTTTTGATGAATTCTTAATTTGTAATGTTTAAAATTTTGAATTTGCTATTTTATTATCACTTTTTGATTTTGTAATGTATTTTTATTTTTTTTTCCATGGTTTAGGTTTGTAAAAAAAAAAATCAGTATATTATTTACAAAAGAGTTTGAAAAACACAATATGAATAATTTTTTTCTTTTTTAAAAATAAAATAATATGGGTTGGGCAGAGTAACCCACCAATTCAGAGGTTATAGGTTGGGTTAGCTAAATGTCAACCCATATTGATGTGGTTCTTTTTAGCCCGGACTCACTTAGTCCCAACCTAGGGTTGTCTGACCCATATTACCAGTTCTAATGCCTAAAAAAAAAAAGCTCGTTGTTAAATTTTCACTTTAACCTTTTTTTTTTCCCATTATTGCATTGATGGCTTATGCTTCAAATTTCCTTCAAGAAATGATAAAAACGTAATAAATACTAACATCAACATGGCTATTTTAGTTAACTTGACAAATCAAATAAGTCACTGATTAATTATTGATAGAAAAATGCCGAACTTCTGACCCAAGTAAGAGCTTTCTTCCTTCTTGGATAGAAATGATATTTTATTTGAATAATTGCAGACTCAATTTCTTGGAAGTCAAAATAACATTTAAAATGGGAAAAAGAGTTGTCTTTTAAAATACAAACTCTCGTGTATTTGGGAGAGAAAAGATGAGTGTTGAATTGTTGTTATAAGTAAAAAAAAAGTAGATATAGTCTTTTAACATCATTAAGCCATTTACTATAATTTGTCTATTCTTATTTTGGTAATACTTACACTCAACTTTCTGTTCCTATTATACATGATTGATGCTGATTATTTTATATTATCATTATATGCAAGAACTAGCTAGAAGTACAATTAGACTTCCAAAATTATAGTTTTGGGACATATCTGATTCGCACGCCTTAAATGGAACATACATTCCTAAATTAAATTATACTCCTCTAGTGCTAATTACAAGTGTTAAATTGGGTTTACTTTGATCCTAAATATAATGTCTTAATTAATCTTTTCTCTCAAAATTATAATTTTTTTCCTAAATACTCACATTGATTTACATATATTAAAGGGAAAATTACACATAGGTCCCAAGAAACAGAGATATTTACATTTAGGTCCCTTGAAATGACAAAATTACTTAGAAGTCTCAAGGGACTTTTGAGTAATTATTTCAGAACGTAAAATTACTTTGCTGCCCCTAGTGCATATTTCACACAGAAATGATTAACAACAAAAAATACATAAATTAACAACAGAAAATGCATGTATTAATAACAATTTTTGAAAACCCTGAATTTTGTTAATAAATAAAGTTGTTGTTAATACATGCATTTTCTGTTGTTAATTTATGCTTTTTCTGTTGTTAATCAACAAACTCATGGTTTTCAAAAGTTGTAGTTAATATATGCATTTTCTATTGTTAATTTATGTTTTTTCTGTTGTTAATCGATTTTGGAAGTGAAAGAAGACAAATTTAGGGTTTTCAAAAGTTGTTGTTAATACATGCATTTTCTGTTGTTAATTTATGCATTTTCTGTTGTTAATCGATTCTGTGTGAAATATGCACTATGGGAAGCAAAGTAATTTTACGTTCTGAAATAATTACTCAGAAGTCCCTTGGGACTTCTGAGTAATTTTGTCATTTCAAGAGACCTAAATGTAAATAATTCTATTCCTTGGGACCTATATGTAATGTTCCCTATATTAAATGTGTTTGGAAAAATTACGCGCAGGTCCCAATGAACAAAAAAATTACAAAAAAATCCCTTGAAATCATCAAATTACATAGAAGTCCTAAGGGACCTTTTTGATATTATTAGTATTAAAAACAAGAAATGTCATATTTACAATAGAAAATGTCATATTTACAACAACATTTAAATATTTAATCATTTACAACAGAAAAAGCCATATTTACAACAGGAAATGCCCATATTTACAATAACATTTAAAAACCTAAATTTTATTTCTATACAAATAATATCAAAAAAAGTCCCTTGGAACTTCTGTGTAATTTGGTGATTTCAAATGACTTTTTTGTAATTTTCTTTATTTCTTGGGACCTACGCATAATTTTTTCAATGTGTTTTTAATAAAGGTAATTCGAATGCACATCATTAAAGATGATACTCTATTTTAAATTAGTTATTTAACTTTTATATTTAACATCGAATTGATTATATTGAGTGCATAATATTATATTTATATTTGTGGGCCTATTCATAAGAAGCAAGTCTATGATTTATTTTCATAGATGAAAGTAGTACGTTAGATTATTATATCCTATCCTAGGCAAGCAAGATTTTGCCACATTTTCATATATACACACACATATATACATATTGGGTTATGCTGAAATAAAAAATTTACAGTAGATAACCAATAGGTATAGGGTCTGATGCTTCAGTTTTTACTGCAGAATTTTTTTCTTCTGTCACACTCACATAAAAGTAAATGAATTCTATTATAAAGAGAAGAGAGAGAAAATATCAACGAGGCCCATTTACTTTTATGTAAGTGTGGCAGAAAAAATATTTTTGCAGTGGTAAATATAGAAATATTAAACCTAAGGTATAATAGGTATAGTTGGCAAATGGTTGAATTTCTTAAATATATTGAGGCGTTTTAACCATATTTGGCTATATATTTTGCAAGATTCATTTCTATAAAATTCGTTAATCAACTTTTACACACACACATGTCATGTTTGAATCGAACAACATGACATTAAATAAATAAATATATATATATATATATATATATAAACAAATATAAATCTGATCCATTGTTAATATAATTGCTTACATTTAACTCTACCTATCCATTTTAGAACAAACTTATATTATACATATATTGACTGGGACCAAAAAATTAAAAAGATGACATCATAATATACTTCCTCACATCCTTAATATAACACATATTTATCTAATTTAATTAGATTTAAAAAGTTAGTTAATATAACATATATTTTTTTAAAATAACTCAGTTATCTTTTTTAATTCTTGCATTCCCTCTATTTCTTAATTAATTATTGTAGAAAGAGCATCAATCGGGGTAAATTAGAAAAATATTGACAAATATAAAAATTATGTCTTATATTTAGAACCAAGATCAACTCCTTAAATATATCTTATATTAAGGATTAGAGGGAGTATATTTTTTGTTAAGAGAATATGGTCTAGTGTTTGAAACTTGGAAACAGAATAAGAAGATCTCTTTACTTAATTTGAGTAGATTAAGGAAGTTAATTAATATGACATATTTTTTTTCTAAAACATCTTAATCATTTTCCTTAATCCCTCCATCTCTCTCTTATTTATTGTTGAGGGCTTGAGAGAGTGCCAAGGATAAATTATGAAAACGTTGATAAATATGCTGAGAAATAGATCTTATATTTACAACAAATATCAATTCCCCAACCAATTAGGCCATCCATTAAGTACTAGAGGAGTAAATAATTGGACAAACTTCTCTGTTTTAATCCCACTTCATACAATTTAATTTGCATATGATCGTATCTATTATTTGTCTAATTAACATTGTTTACTTTCCTTTGTTTGGACTAAGGGCCCATTTAGATGGGCTTTAAAAAAAATGTTTTTTTAAGTGCTTTTTTTTTAAAGCTCCAAATTGGAGCTTTTTAAAAAAACAGTATTTTAACTTTTTTGTGACTTTTGCTTTTTTTAAAAAAAAATATCATCTAAATACATAAATTAATAAAAAAAAATATTTTTTTCATTAAAAAGTGCTTCTTTTTAAAAGAAAAAAAAAACTCATCCAAACGGCCCCAAGTCCCTCTCCACTTAATTATTAAACTTAATTTCGTTTTTGTATCTACCTTCTTAATTATTCTAATACCATTTGTACCTACCTTCTTTTTTTATTTTAAAGATAAGCAAATAATGTCATACACATCAGTTGCACACGCAAAAACTTGTGGGTTTGGAGTCAAGATTTAAACCAAAAAATAATGTCATACACAACAGTTGCACACGCTAAAACTTGTGGATTTAGAGTCAAGATTTAAAGCAAAACTGATCCTAAACATAGAAGATCTTTAACGATCCTCATTCAGTCATCGATTGATATGAAGTATGAACCATTCAAAATATGTTTTTGACGGTTCAACCATCAGTTTTTTTAAAAAGAGTGTCAGTTATAAAATTATCGATATTTTAAATGGTGTATCTAATAAAACAAAATGTTTAAAATACAAAGATATTTAAATTGAATTTGAGCCATTATAAATCGATATAGATGGTTAGATTAAGATGAGCACTCCATGACCATCTTTTTTGGTGAGCATGAAATATGTGCTCCCCTAATTAAAAATGTTTAGTTTGATTCTAAACATAAGAGACTTCAATTAACTTTATTTCTTTCTCACGTTTCCAACCTTTTCTCTCAAATTGCCTCTATTGAGTGTACATTGCCAAGAGATTTCCATCAAAGGGTCATTCTAATGCAAATAATGATTACAAAAAGTATTTTAAGAAAACCAGCACCATCCTTTTTTTTTACAAATAATCAATTTAACTAATTTTTTAATCTCTACAAATTAATTATCCAATTCCATATTAACATATACTAAAAGTTCATTCAAACTCAACCCATAAAAATTGGACTAGGTTTCTCTCCTTTTTTTTTTCTTTCTTATTTTTTTTGGGAAAATCCATATGGGGGCCCTTTTAAGAGAAAAAATCCGAAAAAAGGCCCCAAGATTCTGAAAATCCCAAAAAATGTCTCAAGGCCTTTCCTAGGATTTTTCATTAAAACGTTAGTTGTTAAAATATTGTTGTTAATGTGACTTATTTAGTTGTTTAACGAGTAGTGATTTAGTTATGAGGTTGATTTAGTTGTTAACGTTTAATGAATTTATACCAAAAAATGCCTTGAGGCATTTTTGGGATTTTCAGAATATTGGAGCATTTTTTTGAGATTTTTTCTCATAAAAGGGCCTCATATAGATTTTCCCTATTTTTTTCTTCGAATCTCATATTCACTCTTAAATTAAAAAAATATGGTTCAAATTTAATATTTTAAAAAATTATTGTTACAAACATAAATAAATGAATTAAAATTGTTAAAATTTACATAAAAATTAAAATAAAATAATAGTAATTTTATAGAATCTTAAATTTAAAGTCTAAAAACCATCCACTTTTTTATATAAAGGTAGTAGAGATGAGATACTTAGAAGAAAAGGAGAAAGAAAGCAAAGGAATCTCCTTCCTTGAAAATCACACTACTTTAACAAGTTGGGAGTGAACGGTTGATAGATTCTCACAGTAATTCTATCATTAAAATTAATTAATACTGAACTTATCTTTCATAGATATACACACACTCATACACATACCGATACATATATAGGTTATATAGGTTGAATTAGAAATGAAGATGATATCGTCATGTCCAAAGGCACAAGCAAAAGCAAACCTAAGCCGTGAACATACATGACACCCATATTTGCGTAGAAGCAATGAACTCTCTCTCTGCTTCCATTTATATACCCCTCTTGTTTCTTCCATCAACAAAATCAACCAAACACCATCCTCTATATACATAACCTTGTGATTATTATTAATTATTATCATCAGTTGAAAGAGTGCTACACTCAAAACTCAAAATCATCATGGGTGCAAAGAGCTCCAAGAACAACAACGACAAAGAGACATCCATCTCCGGCAAAGCTTTCAATGGCCTCGGCAGACTCATCAAACTCCTCCCTACCGGCACCGTCTTTGCCTTCCAATTCCTTAATCCGATCTTCACCAACAACGGCCGCTGCGGGACCCGCCTCAACAAGGACCTCACCGGCGCCCTCCTCGTCATCTGCGCCTTCAACTGTGTCTTCGCCACCTTCACCGATAGTTACACCGGCAGTGATGGCAGCCGCCACTATGGTGTCGTCACCACGAAGGGGATATGGCCGGCTCCGGCCTCGGACGGCGTTGACATGAAGGCCTATAGGCTGAGGTTTGGAGACTTTGTGCATGCTTTTTTCGCGTTGTTAGTGTTCGCCGTGTTGGCACTTCTGGACAACAACACTGTTCATTGTTTCTACCCCCAGTTTGAGATGCAGCAGAAGTTACTGTTGCAGGTTCTGCCGCCGGTGATCGGGGCTATTTCCGGTGGAGTGTTTGTGATGTTCCCTAATAACCGCCATGGTATTGGGTACCCTGCAAGTCCCGACGATAATGTTACTGGAGGTGGATCCTCCCAAAAGCTCTAGTATTGGTATAAAGCGTGTGTATACATATATAGATGTATATATATGTGATGCTTCTGTTTCGTTTGCTTTGATTGATATGAGTCCACGTTAGGTGCACATTAGTTTATGTGCCTTATGCGCTCATACCTCTATTAAAATAATAGGATGAACATATTTTTTTATTTTTTATATATTGTAATTATTTATATTTAAATTATATATTATTTTTTGAAATTTTTTCGTACTTTGTATCTAAAATTAATTAATTTACGTTCAGAAATATTTGTATGTAACACTAGTGTCGTGAAAACCAGTTAAGTTGAGATAGTGGGCGCAAAAAATATTTTAGAAAGTAGAAATGTAAAAAACGATATTAAATTGATAGAAATAAAAGTGCAGAAAGTAAAGAGAGGGAAGATAAAAGTGCAGGATTGGAAAGGGAATAGGGAGTAATTGTGGGGAGAGAAGTAGAGAGTGTAGATAAACTTAAAACATAAACTAGAATAATTGAAATAAACGTGAGAAATAAAAGAAGATGAGATAGGAATGGTAGTAAACTCACAGCGAGACCTAACTCATCAAGGGGGAGAGAGAGAATGCAAATGCAAGACATAAGGAAACACAAGTTTATTAAAATTTAAGAAGTTACAAACGAAAGCTTGGAAGAAGAAGAGAGAAGGCAGAGAAGAGTGGAGAGAAGATAGAGAGAGAGAAAGGATGGTTCGGAACCTGCCTTCAACTGAATGGAACTTCGGCTTTCAAAGACAGGAGGAAAACTATCTACACAGTTGTGGTTGGTGGTGACCGGTAACTGTTCGGTATTATATATATATATGTCCATCCCTCTAATGAAGATATGCCCATAAGTTATAGGCACCTAAATGTGAGTTGGATTGATATTGATGTGGATTGAAGTTTGGTGATTATTATTTTTTATACAAAAACGGTTGAGGTGAGTTTGGTTCCGGGCTCCACAGGCGGTGACTATTTAACAAGTTGATGCTAATTACTACTACCTCCGGTCTTAATTATAAGAGCTAGTTGACTTTCTTTAAAGAGATTAAAGAAGCTAAATAAGTTACTTAATCATTTTATATATTATGTATCCTTAGATTATATATTAGTTTATTAGTTAAACTAATTAGTTTGAAGAAAAAATAAAAATAAAAATGCTCTAAAGTAATTTAATTAGCTTCCTCAATCTCTCTAAAAAGTCAATTAGCTCTTATAATTAGGACTGAAGGGAATAATTCCGTAAGAATTCAATAAAAAGAATAATAATACACGCGTCCGCGCACATATATTTTTTAGAGATAGTATATTGTCACTATCGATTTTATGTCACTACCACTTTTTCACCGTTAGATCGGAATCTCAATAGGAGAGAGAAATGATAAAAGTAAATGAGATTCTGATGTAACAGTAAAAAAGTGATAGTGATTTGGTAGTGATATAAAATTGATAGTGATAATATCATATCTCAATTTTTTATATGTGTGTGTTTGAGACTTTTGATCGTCTCTCTTGTTGCTTCTCTGTTAGCCTTTCAACGATATAGCAGGGTCCCGCTGGGGGATGCGAGCAGAATGCGATTCAAATAAAAATGGATTACAAAATTTTCTTTATTACTCTATTATTTTATCAGTTATTATTTTTAAGAGTGAGTATATTTTTCATATATGAAATTACTTTTTTAAAATTTTTATATTAATTTAAATATGCTAGACTCAAAATTTTAACTATGAATAGAAAATAATATTTATAGTAATGCCCCTTTTTTATGCAGTAATTTAACTTTTTTAAAAAGAATTATTGCGAAGTCCCACCTAAATAATTTAATCAATTAAAAAGTCTTTTAAGTTGTCAATATATGACGTGACATGCAATTTCATCATTTATTGTAAGATATTTTAGCAATTAAATTACTTTCGTGAGATTACAGTAATCTTACTCTTTTGTGTGTGGATATTTTCTCTCATTACTTTCTTGGATATAGCTAGCTTTTATGAATTCTTCCATTTTCTTTTCTTCTAGTAAATGCCGTGTAACTTACTGTTTACAACAGATTATGGACATTCTAGTTCTCAAGGCCCAACAACTTCCCAGAAACAGTCCAACACTCACTCACCCTAGTCTTCAGTTAGGACCATTTTTTTAAAAAAAAAATAACAGAGGGTATATTAGATAGATCAGAGATCTAACAAACAATTACACAGGGGACTCAAATCCCATACTTTCTTTCACGAGCATTTCCCGTAAATACTCAGGGCACACATCTAAAAAACATGAAATAGATAAACCTTTCTTGGCCAAAATATCAGCCAAACCGTTGGCCTCACGAGGGATGTATTTGATATGTAAGTCCCAACTCCTGCCCATGAAGTCTTTTATAGTCTGAAAAAGGAGACTCTCTCTCACTTCCAAAGGCCGACCCTTTTTGAAGTCTCACAGGACTCTTGGGGCAGCCTATTTTCTCAAGACCCACCAACTACGTGGATTGATTTGTTTTCTCAAGATCCATATCCACGATACTATTCTCCAAACATGTCGGTAGAAAACAACAATGAATACAACTCTTATGAGGACTAATTGAACTTATCACCAAGTCACGAGCGCCAATCTACAAGGATTGATTCGGTGTAAGGATGAGATTCCCCATTAGCCATATTAAGATGTGTTTGCTTTATTTAAAGATGTGTCCATGTGTGCTCAATAATTATACTAATAAGTCGTGTATCCTGTGTGTTTTACTTTATTGCTCGCTCGCTTTGTCATGTTGTATTTGGATTTCTATATAAAAGATGCTCCTCACTCTCATCAAGACATCAAAGGTTGTAAGAATAATCCTATCAATAAGAAAGAGTGTTTTCTATATTGTTTGCTTCTAAATTCTTTATCTTATGGAAGCTTTATCTTCTTATAGCTTCTCTCTTATCTCTCCAGACATTCTAGTTTGCTTACTTGCTTCTCTTGAGGATCATGTGTATTAGAATGAATTTGACATGATCTTAGGGATCAAGTTTCTTTATGAATTATGTGGTTTAGTTTAGGTTTCTATAGATTGAGGTACTAATGTGGTTTGTTTAGCTAAGGAGAGTAAGATCTATAGTTATCCTAAACTAAGTCTCAAAGTTCCTAAGGAGTCTCAACCCCTATGGTATTAGAGCATATTCCTTATGTTGGGGTCCTTACACGCAGCAGAATGATTTCATCCTTTTAAATTTAACGAATCCCAATAGGAGGATCTATCAATGACGTTTAAATCGGATTAGTTAGAACCATACCTTTCTTTTACACATGCATCTTGTTTGATCTACAAGAGCCGACTCAGCGAATCTACTCCCTTTACCGGTATCCACATTGAACAGACTCTAACACTGATGGTAGTGTGCTAGCACCTTCAACGTCTTACGTATCTTCGCTTTCTCTAAGGCTTTCTTTCGTGGCTCGTCTGTATATTTTAATACAACGTCTTATATTATTTTCAGGGACCAAATAGGGTATTTACTCTAATCGTAATTGATCTTGAAATTCGAATTTGGATTTAAATAAATAGATTAGATTAGATCTGTTGGATTTAAATAAATAGATTAGATTAGATCTGTTCAACAGATCTAATCTAATCTATTTATTTAATCCAAAATAAAAGCCTGCTGATTTAATTTATCTTTATAAATTAAATTTGAGATATGATATCTATCTATTTAATTAAATCTAAGATATTATATCTCAATTTAAGTTAAATCTGAGATACGATATCTATATTTATTTTAGTTATTTAATTTATCAAATAAATTAAATACTATATAATATTATTATTATCTATATAAATAATAATATAGTTTTTGAATTAATATTTTATATATATATATATATATATATATATATATATATATATATATATATATATTTCCATCCTATATTAAATGCTATATTCATTAAATCTTAGACATATCTAAGATTCAATGAATTTGGACATTATTGCTCATGTTGGGCTATTCTTGTGTGCGACCTTATTGACCTACATGAGATTGGCAGTGGGTTAATATTATACCAGCCCATAAGTCGCAAGTGGCCTCATGCAAGACATTGCAACTACCCAATTCATATGGGGACCGTTGATATGATACAACCTATCATACAACCTGGCCATGTCCCTTTTGTTACGTGTTAATTTGGTCAAGGATGAGCATGGATAGTGTCATCCTCCTGTTCTTGACCATTACTTTCTTAATTCTCGAGTAGTCTAACAATTGAAATGGAAACTCCTTTCCATCGTAGTATGGCCATACACTTCTCAGACTCATTCATCGAGGGGCCCAGTATTATCTCTCTACAAATGTGAGGGAAAATTCCATCTTGACCATTCACATTCCTCTACATAAGAACCACTAATCCCAATCGAAGCCTTTATCATCACCCGATCAAAAGTGGCTTTTGACTAGGTCAAATATTAGTGACTCTCATGTAGGAATCCATGATGATCTCAGGTCAAAGGGCATTGTGACACGGTTATACATGAGATAAGCTTATAACTTAATCCATGCAGCTTTCTCATAGTGGGTCGGTCCAGCACTTTGTACTCTTACAAGTGCCTATGACTTTGATTCGTATCTCCATACCTCATCAAAGTCATATTGGTCTTATTTCATCTTTGCTCCCACGTAGATGACTGACCAGGGACATTTAGAATAGTTTTTATGATATATCCAAGGATGCAATTATCATAATAAACATGCAAATGATATGATAACTAAATGGAGAAATACTTTAAATAACGTTAATGTTTAAAGTACAATGATTTGCCTTTAGGGTATAATTTCCAACACCTTATGGTTATGAGAGATATAAAAGGTTATAATTATAGAAAGTGAGTGAGAAGAAAAATCCTAAATATGAGTCAAGCCTCTAGTTTTTCCGAACTAGTTCGTCTTTCTTCAACTCTTTCTTTTGATAGAATTCCTTCTTCCCTTTGCAGAACTTTAGCCCATAAAATAGATAATCTAGTTAAGTTTACTCATGTTTTAAAAGATGCTCATATAAACTCTAGTGAACTTCCCTTAGTCAGTCCTAAACTCCCTTTATCATCGCCAAAGATCTCTTACTAGATCTATTAAAAATGTATTCTATAGAAATCCTTTCCCAGCAAAAGAAATTGTTCAAAGTTCAATCTTGAACCAGTGCAGTCTACTTGTTACTAGCATAGAATAATATATTACTCTAGAGATACCTCAGCCCTTGATTGATCATGATCTAAATTAGGGTTACATGATGAGCACAAATTATGCCATGTTTTCTCTATATTTCATGATTGAATTGTATGATAAATATAAGCTTAACTGCAAACAGTCCCGGAAAAAAGACATATATTCATGATATAGGAAACTGAAGGATAGAAACCATTTACATCCTAAACATGTGTTAAGAAAAGAGTAATTTACATGGTTTTTAAGAAAGAACGTATAGCAAGCTGATACTATGCTATAGCATTCTGACAACAACTTGTAGTGCATTAAAAGGCATCACGGAAGCTATAGCAAAGTAAAGGACGCAATGTTATGCGGCATATTTTCTGACCTTTTTTATCTAGATGATTTTAGGAATAAAGAAGTTGAGAGCGACAGGTAGATTGCTGACGTAATAAAATAGAAGATGCGGAGGATCAAAACTAAAAGATTAGAAGAATCCCGCAAGATTAGCAGAATCAATCTACCAAGGACTGAAGATTCGATGGACCTCAACAGATTTGGAAAGCCCAGCTCGCTGGAACTTGTGCCACAAGAAAAACTGGTTATAAAAGGGAACATCAAGACAACCCTAAAGGAGAGTCGCACAGAGCCTAGAACGAGATTCCACATTCGGCAGACTCAAAAGAAGAGTGAGAGATTTCACAAGACACGAGACTTCCAAGACAACCCAGCATCCGTCATTGCAGTATGACGAAGAGAAGAAGACTTGGAGTGGTGATGTGACAGGGCTTCTTCCACGCCGTCGGAACTTCGTCAAGCTTTCTGTTTTCTTATTTATTTGTAGTATTTAGATCATGAGTCATTCTGTTACTATCTGTTTTGTGTTTCCCTCACAAGTCATGAACTGATTTACCTATGGCTGAACGAGGATGAATTCTTAAGTGTTAAATGAACCTAGTTGCAAGTTCTTAATTTAATAGATTCGGTTTGCTTATCAGTGAATTAATTACTAGTCAGTTAGCGGAAGCTAAGGGCTAGATTTGTGGCCTCAGCTTACTGGCAAGGAGTCGAGGTTAGACCTCTGAGAAACAGTGTTTGCTAGGTAGCCGGTACAAGACTTGACCTATTATTGTAGGCTTCAGGAATGAGTCTACCTCTCATAACCATGACACCTTGTGTGTAATGCAGATATAACTAGAAAGTTGTCATAAGAATATGGAAGGAGTATAGTTAGTATCATATGTATCGGACGCGGAAGCTTCGATAGATTATAATGGTGGGTTAACCGAATAGCATTGTAGTTAGTAGCTATGTTGTAGCATTGCAGACGCTATGCAATATGAATGCTATAGCAATGGATAAAGCAATTGGGGGATTGATGCATTTAAAGGTGATTCCGAGTTCAGCCTAACTTCTACTGATATCTTCTTCAAACTACGATACTCTGTTTACTTCTGTTATTAGCATAACTATAAAAACATCTCAAACTCATTATATTTACTTTTTGTTGCACAACTATCAAAGTAATCGAGCGTCACTCCTCGGTATCTCAGTCTCTGTGGGACGATACTCTACTTACACTTTATTACTTGTTCGACTGGTTCACTTGCCATCAAGAAAATCGACTAACAAGTTTTTGGCGCCGTTGCCGGGGACTGCTGATACCCCTAGTGACGATGCCCTTTTGCTTAATAGTTGTGATTTGCCTAATAAAGAGCTCATCTTTCTCTGTTCTTGATTTTCAGGTACATTCAATAATGCATGCGCAACTCGCCTTCAGCCAACCTAGAGCCTTACGATTCTGAAATAGAACGCACCTACAAGCAAAGGCGCAGAAAGCAGAGGTGAAGAAGTTGGAGAGGTCTATTAGTCGAGATTTCAAACTTGTTTTTGAAAGAAGATTTAGTTTGTTTACCTTTTTTATAAGAATCACAAATCATGTTATTTTAAAAATGTAGTTTACGTAAACCAAGCACCAAAACTTTTTTTAACAACTTGTCCAGTTGGAACATGTTTACATGAGCTAGATGCTTATGTCGTAGCTATTTTCGTCTAAGTTGCTAACAAAACAATTTTCAGAATTGACTTTTGGAAGGTTTAAGGTAGAACAGTTCCCTTTTCTTGGAGCCTTAAACAAAGTTTTAAGATTACCTTTGTCAATTGGAAGATCATCCTTGTTCACGATGAGACATTCTTCTGAATTGAAAATGATTCAATTGTTCTTGTCTACACTTTAGTTCACGCTTAGGAAATTATGACAAAGTCCTTCCACGTAATATATATCTTTAATTAGGGGTCCTTCTTTTTCACCAATTTCCTCAATTCCAACGATCTTTCCGGTTTGGTTTCCCTTAAAAGTTACTTTGCCACCATCCTTTACTTTCATCACCACAAACTTGGATTGATCCTTGGTCATGTGTCTGGAGCATCCGCTATCATTATACCACTTATTGGTTCTTGATTCCCTCAGACAAACCTACAATTGAGACAATGTCAAGCCTTAGGTACCCATCTTTTCTTAGGTCCTTTTGGGTTAGTTCGGGCCTCAGGGAAAACATACGTCCCGTTATGGAACCCACTGATAATTGCCAATAGGTTTATCTCTTCTTTCTTTCTTATGAGAACATGATGAAGTATTATAACTCTTACAGTTACAATAATTGCAGTGAGCAAAAGAATTTGAAGAGCAAACTGAGTTATGAAAGTAGTTCAAATAGGATTTTCCTCCAATTTTCTTTTTCCCTTTCTTCTTGTCAAAAATAGGATTGTAACCTGTGCCTGATTGATCATTTGTAAATCTTTGAACTTTCAAGATTACATTGAGCATTTCAGTACCTTTAGTGAACTTCTCTAGTGTTTTCATAAAATAAGCATTTTTCTTTACAATATTAGGACATATTTTGCAAATCACGCTTTTGCAAGTTGGAGGAGGATCTTTAATTTGTTTTTCAAACAGTTTGATTTTCCTCTTAAAGGCAATAAGTTCTTTCGCAATCTTTCCAAATTCAGAATGTAACTCGTTGTATTCAGAAAGTAGTTCATCATACGTAGGTTTAGAATCATATACCTCTTCTTCGTTTTTAGGTTGCTCTTCTTCTACAACCAAGCATACATTTGCTACCTCTTCTTCCTCACTTTCTTCTTTATCTGAGGAACTATCTCCCTATATGGCAAATATGTAGGCATTTTGCTTGAAGTGATTGAACTTCTTCTTCTTCTCATTTTCCTTGCCTTTCAACTAAGGACATTGTGATTTGATATGGCCCAACTTCTCACATTCATAGCAGATAATCTAGTCTTTATCTTTGAACTCACATCTCTTGCTCAAGCTTCCCTTCTGGAATTGATTTTTGAAGTCTTGATCCTTCTTGCAGAACTTCTTGAATCTTCACACGAACATCCCCATCTCATCGTCATCTTCTTCATCTTCATCTTTAAACTCCTTTTCTTTCAAAGCATTCAAAGCAACACCTTTGCTTCTATTGTTGTTGATTTTGTCCAATCCCTTCTTGAATTTCAATTTGCCTTTGTATTTAGAGATAGGCTTCCTAACAGAGTAGCAAATGAAGTCATAGATTCGCCACGGGCTTCTTCGATTATTGTGACTTTGGCTTTCCATTCTTTTGTAAGGACATTGAGAATCTTTCAGACTTAAGGGGCTTGCTTATACATTTTAGCCAAAGCTAATGGTTGATTGATTATATGAGTAAAGCAAAGTTGGAATTCTCCAATAGATTCTTCAGTCTTCATTCGAAGAAGATTGTACTCGGTTGTGAACGTGTTGATACGATTTTCCTTAATGCTGGAAGTTCCTTCTAAGCTATCTCTAAGGCTTTTCACATATCCTTTGCACTCACTAGGTTGCATATCCAAAAAATATTCCTTTTGACTTAGTGCACTTTGGAGGATCAATATGGCTTTACTGTTGAAAGTTATCTCCCTTCTATCGTTCTCATCAAACTCGTCTTCAATCTTGGGAACATGGATTCCTCCTTCTATTCTTGTAGGAACATAGTCCCAATTCTCAAATACGTGCCACAAACCATATTCACTAGCTAACACAAATACTCTGAACTTTGCTTTCCGGAATGAATAATGTTTACCACTTAAACCGGGTGGTCGGTTAATGGAGGCACCGTCAAGCAATATTCCTTCCATGATCTTTCTTAGGATGTTAAGCCCAACAGAGAATACCCGCTCTGATACCAAATGAAGAAAATTCTTTTTTAGATTGAATGACGAACAAAAGAAATAGAGATAGATACAGAGAAAATGGACACACAGAATTTATAATGGTTCAGTCTAACTCCTTGACCTATGTCCAGTTCCTAGACACTCTAGGTATTTCACTAATCTCACAATCACGGTTATAATTACATACTCTGTACTCGAAATGATCCTTTCAAACAGGACTCACTCCTCTTACAAGTCATAATTGTACACCCACATTCAAGGTTCCTCAACCTTGAGATTAAACAGATAAACAAGAAATCAAATAATTGTTTTAACTCCTCACTAAGTATATAAATGATAATTACTAAAGTATAATAATATCCAAAGATATTAAATGAAGTGAATGAAACAGTGAATTGAAATAATGTTGAATTGATTAAACAGAGTTTCGGTAGGTGGCAGAATTGAATGTGATGAGCTTTTATAGATAATTCTATTAATACTGTTGTGAAGAGCTTGAATATAGCCATTATGACATTCCGAATTTCCATTAAGCACAGATTGATGGTTTCTATTGGTATAGCCAAACGTTGCTTTATTAATGCATTCGTCGTCCACGTACTTGTGCAAAGAAGTTGACTCAAAGCATTTGTCGAATGGGTATGCCTCGAAAGAATGATTTCGTCTGCTACGAGGTCTTATTCTGTTTGTAGGCTCTATTTTTCGAAGGCATTAAATTCTTTTGACACATCGGATGGCTTTTGGGCTAATATGAGGTTTAAGCATTGTTAAACATCTGTAATTCACTCAAAAAGATAATTAGAGATGATATACATGAGTTTGAGTGAGATTAGATAAAAATAGATAATAGCTCAAAACAATTAAGTTCATGATTAACGTTACAGTGGAGGAGTTTGACGGCTGAAGACCTTTACTTAAGTAATCAAACCATTTTACTCAAGTAATATCGATGCAACTCAAATTAGATGCTTCAGCAACGCGCTTACTCAAGTAACATTAAGTGTTTACTCGAGTAGGCTACTTGAGTAGTTAATACTCTTCTCGAGTAATGTTGGTTCTCTGTTAAACAAAGTACTAAGTGAAAGTGTTAGAGTCTATTACTCAAGTAACATTTTATCTTACTCGGGTAGGTTACTCGAGTGGCATGATATATTGCTCGAGTAACTATCAGATAGAGAGTCAAAAATAAATTTGAAAAGAGCTTACTCGAGTAGCATACTTACCTTACTCGAGTAGGTTACTTGAGTGACACTTACCATCTACTCGAGTAGTACATTCACAGAGGAAATGCTTTGACATGAAACATTGGTTACTCGAGTAAGCTGAAACCCTTATTCGAGTAGCTTACTCAAGTAACTCAACATTGTTACTTGAGTAATACCATAAGGAACTTTGAACGTTGCTTTGATTCAATACTTACTCGTGTAACATAACATGGTTACTCAAGTAGGGCTTTGCAAATACTTAACAAATTTATCAGATTGAGGTTACTCGAGTAGATTTAAAGGTTTACTCGAGCAACACTCTTAACATAGCAATGTTTACAGATTTCAAAAGCTTAACCATTTTCAATATAAAACTTTAATCATCTAAGTCTTATTATCATCAAAACTCCGAAAACTAACATGAATGGCTTCAAACAATCATCAGTAGCCATCAGATAGACTCCCTCCTTCCAAACTAGTAGCGGGAGTTCATGAACTTGATGCTATGACAGCCCTCATGGCACAAGTGTCTTCCTTGACCAATATGATCAAGTCGATGAGCTTACCTGCCAACCATCCATCAACGCAACTTGCTCAAGTAGCCTGTGTGTACTGTGGTAGAGAACATCCTTACTCTCAACACTTTGCCAACCCTAAATTTGTCAATTATGTGAACAACTATAACAAGGGAGGCAACAACAATAACCCATACTCCAACACCTACACACCCAAGATGGAGGCAACATCCCAACTTCTTGTGGTCATCGCAGAATCAGCCACCTACTGGTCCATTAGCATGCCCTTCGTACTCTAACAGGCCTTTGAACCCCTCAGGGTTCAACCAACAAGTAAGGCAACGAGGTGCTGATTTAGTCCCTTCCTCATCCATAGAAAGCCTACTCAAGGAATATATGGCCTAGAATGACGCCATTATACAAAGCCAGCAAGTTTCCCTTCGCAACCTTGAAAATCAAGTCGGATAGCTTGCCACAGCACTCAATAATAGACCACCAGGCTCCTTGCCTAGCGATACTAAAGTCCCTAAGAACCATAGGAAAGAACAAGTTAAGGCCATTAATTTAAGAAGCGGCAAGAATGTAGGACCAATGAAGGCCTCCAAATGGCTTATTGAAGACACTGAACTAGTATCAGGACAAACAAAGAAAGGGAAAGAAACCATTGAACACACCCAGGAATCAAACCTGAACTCCTTGATTCTATAGCAACAGGGTTATGGACTACATGTTACAGGATTCTCAACTAAGGTCACACTAGATATTCATGTAACGGAAATAAGGCATGATGCTACAGTATTAACATCTCAACAGGCCCATGACATAAGACCTTCATGACCCCAAGGCAACCTTCACCATTTCCCCAGAGGCTACAAAAGCACAATCGAGAGAAGCAATTCTGGAAATTCTTGGACATGCTAAAGCAGTTGCACATCAACATCCCACTAGTGGAAGCATTGGAACAAATGCCTAGCTATGTGAAATTCTTGAAGGACATTCTATCTAAGAAATGGCGGCTGGGTGAATTTGAAATAGTAGCCATGACCAAGGAAAGTAGTGCATTACTGTTGAATAGACTACCGCCAAAACTAAAAGATCCAAGTAGCTTCACAATTCCTTGTGCAATTGGCCCTTATTACTGCAGAAAGGCTTTATGTGATCTAGGAGCTAGCATTAATTTAATGTCAATGTCTGTATTCAGGAAGTTGGCAGTCGGAGAAGCAAGACCTACAATGGTAACTCCTCAACTAGTAGACAGATCAATTGTACAACCAGAAGGCAAAATTAAAGACGTATTGGTCAAGGTAGACAAACTCATATTCTCGATAGATTTTATTGTGCTGGACTTTGAAGAAGATCTAGAAGTCCCAATTATTTTAGGCAGACCTTGTATGGCAACAGGCAGAACATTGATCGATGTTGAAAAAGGCGAACTTAATATGCGAGTCAATGAAGATCAAGTAGCATCTCAATCCTCACAACCATGCAGTAACCAAAAGCTCCAAAAGAATGCACTCTCTTAATTATAAGACCAAGCACTAATGAACCATCTGACCACACGACGTAGGAAAAAGATCTCATACCTAGCATGACACATCAGACTCGAAAGGTAACATCTCCTTATAAGGATGAATTTAGAATGTGTGGGGATGGAATTGGAACCACAAGGATGATGAGCAATCTCGCGTGGCCTTGAATAAAACTCATGACCAAGTCAGGCTGATGACTATAAACTAAGTGCTACTAGGAGGCAACCTAAGGTTTCAGCTTTCAAAATAAATTAGTCCACTACAAGGTAAACCGGAAGACCGTCAATAACGTTTGGAATATGCAAGCGAAAGGCCATAGATATGAATTCAATGCGAGCAATATGTTATAGCAAGACAGAGCCATAGCACATGGCCCTGCATTAACATGCTCAATAATGCTTATCAATAGTTCGGTAGTGAGCCAAAACCTCAGCCCAAGAATTCAAATCTCCCTCCACTCATGCAACTAAAACCTACCGCCCTCACCATTACCCATCCCTATAACCTTCTCTCTAAACCACTCACCCATACCCTTGATTTTTCGCCACCTCAAACCTTAAAGACCGCAATCCCAAAATTCCCTCACTACATATCGCAAAATTCCCGACCCTCAACCTCCCTACTGCCAAAATCACTAACCCAAGTTCGAATCCTTAGTGATGGCATGCACTAAACGAGTCTGTAACAAATCCACCGACGACGTCAAGGCCAGCCCCATATTTGCCACCCAGGAAGTGGAGACGCGCTACCACGTGCTTAAGTTAGATAAAAATTTGGTTCCTGAGTGCGACTTTGACACAGAACTGATTTACCAAAATGTTTACCCCAACTTCACCCCACCGAGGTGGTCACGCCTCTCATCTTGGAATTCTGTGCGAACTACTCGGGAGGTTCGCCTTATTTCATCACGGTCTGAGACGTGAATATGCCTTGTGGCCCCAAACACATTCGGAAAGTTTATGATCTGCAACCAACAGACGATGAATACCACACCCTGCTCCAACAAGGAGATGACCCTGCCATCCACGGCCCAGTGATTGAGTGGCTATGTGTCCCAGGCTCCATGTGGCTTACCATCAATGAAGGTTCTTAAAAAATTCAGGTCAGAAGCCTTTACATCGACGCCCATGTCTGGTTCCACTTCCTCTGCACCCACTTGTTGCCCACGGTCCACAGCCAAATAATCTCTCGAGATCAGGCGTTCTTGTTGTACTACATCCTGAAGAGCCTCCCTATCGATGTCGACACCTTCCTCTACTGTGAGTTATGCGCCACCTTGACATCTATAACGGGCAACTTTTGGTTCCTGACCTTCATTACCAAACTCTGTAGAGAGGCCAACGTCCTCTTTGATGTCACTGAAGAGTGCCTCTACCTCGTCAACCCCGTTTCCTTAGCCGCGGTACAACATATGTCAGGGAAGAAACCTAAATGTTGTGCCTTCAGCCCTTCCAAGCAACTCCAACGCCAAGCCCTTAATTATACCTCCCTCAGTTGCTGACACTGAGGGTTTGACCATGTAGGTCACCACATTATAGTGCTCCGTCGCCACACTCCTTCTCCAGTACCAAATACTCTAATAGTATATTACAAAGCGTGATCGTTGCATCGCCACTAATCTCATGGCCCACGTTCCACAATTCACCCCATTGCCACCATTCTCCAATACCATCTTCGATATGTAGGGCCTATCCAAGATGCCTTCCCCTCCGGGCCCCTTAGGACCCCACAAGCAGTGTCACAGCAAGACCTCGTAGGAGACCCCTCTTATTAGTACCTCCTCCGCCACCTTTGGCGAGGGCGACAATTCTGCCTCCACCGGCCCTATGCGTATGGTCAAGGCATCACCTTAAGTATGGAAATAGGCCAGACCAAGCTTTGGCTAAACAGGCTTAAACCTATAATGCGGTTAAAAGGCCTGAGCTTAGGCCTGAGCCTGAATGCAGGCTTTTTTTTAAGCTCAGGCTATTAGTTCTCTATGTGTTTTGATGATAACTGACAATTGTAAACTCAAAATTGAAGTTTGTTTTTGTTAAATTGAAAAACTTACTGTCAAAGCCAAACTCGAGTTTAGGTTTGAAAACTCGAGTTTATACTTGACATAGAGAAGCTCAAGATTTTCTAAACATAGCCAAACTCCATTTTGCGTCATACAGTAAAGCTGGGCATGAAACCCAAAACCCATGAGCCCGCCCAAAACCTGATGTAATTGGGCCATATTTAGCTCGCCCAAAAAGATTTTATAACGGGTTGCGTTAAAGCCCGCTTATTTAAGATTTAAATGGGCGGGCTATGGGCACACCTATGGGCTGCCCATACCCGCCCATTTAGTGTAATTTTTTTTATTAACTACCCATCCTATTCCACAATCCACTTAAAGCATTCCCTGAATTCCTTCCTATTTGAGTATTCAACCACCTCTAATCCATAACCATAATGGCTATCAACTCTCAAGATTATATAATGATGGTACTTGTCTGAATTTATATTGTTTTGTGTGAATTGTAATTATGGAACTTTGAAGATTCAGATTTCAGAAATTGGAATGATGAATTTGGATGGATGCTTAATGCTTATGTATTTTTTAAAAAAGAAAAATAAACAAGTCAAATGTAAATGGGTTATACAAAACCCGGTTAGCCTGCACATTTATGTGCTAACCCATTTACATGGGTTTAAATGAGTTAAGGTACGGGTATGGGCTAACCCATACCCATTTAAAATTAAATGGGCGGGCTATGGGTTTGGCCTCGGGTTGCCCAACCCGCCCATTGCTCTTCCCTATCATACAGAGAGCACTCTAAGTTTTTCAACTTAAGGCAAACTCGAGTTTATATATAAAAACTCAAGTTTGTGTTAGATAGAGAGCTTCCAATGTTTTTTAACATAAGCAAACTCCAGTTTTTTCATGCAAACTCCACTTTGCTCTTAGCCAAATGTTTTTCAACGTTTTTCAAATTTCAAGAAAACTCGAGTTTGTTTTAACAAACTCCAGTTTGCACTTGGCCGAGAGTTTTCTAAGTTTTCCTCATTTTGAGAAAACTCCAGTTTAGCATAGTAAACTCTAGTTTGCATTTGACAGAGAGTTTTCAAGTCTTTCTAAGCTTTTAAGGAAACTCGAGTTTGTACCAAGCAGAGAGCTTTGCTCTATTTTGAACTTTTGAAAACTCTAGTCTGCTTGTAAAAACTCCAATTTTGAACTTTGGGACTTAAACAAATTTTCTCATTATAAAAATCCAAAACTAGAGTAAGTCACTTATTGACTCAACTTTTGCTCCTATTCAAAATATGTTTCAAAGATCGAATCACGACGTTCTTCTCTGGATGAAGTAAACTTGAGTTTAGTTTTGTAAACTCGAGTTTATGCTACTGAAGAAAAGTTGCAAACTCCAGTTTGGATGAACAAACTCAGGTTTGTGTCGCCCAATTTGAAAATCAAATTACTCGAATTTGTGAAATCTTCATGTTTGATCTTAATACTTCTTATCATCACTCATTACTATTCCTAACTATGTTTAATCAGTCTGTTAGTAAATTTTAGATGTTTTAAAGAGTGTTAAATAAGGATTCAGCTTAAAGCAAAAAGTGACATCAGCACATTTATTGCAAAGTCCAGAAAGCTTGCATCCTTTTGGAAAATCATTCTCTACACATTGCTAACGGATTTAATTCAAGAGAAGTCAACCATAAACTTATGTGCACCTAAATTAACTGAAAATTAGAGAGAGAAGTGATCAAATTGTTCCTAACAGCTAGTCCAATGTCTCCAACGGTTACATTGATTAATCCAACGGTCATTTAATGCTCTCTTCATATATAAGGAGTTGCATTCAAGTCTTCTCAACAACCAATCTACAAAAAACGAAAAGCATTTAAAGTTTCAACTACTCTTAGTGTTTTCAACTTGTAAAGTATCTTTTGATACATTTGTACTTCAGTGATTATCTTATCTACTCTTAGAGAGAGTTTCATTTATTATAAGAATCTCAGGTCGTGGGACTTAGAGATTGGGTATATTAATTTACAACTTGTAAGGGGGAGTGTATCCTAGTGAGAGGATAACTTCGAGTACAGAGTGTGTAACTGATTTGAGTGATAGTGAAAATCCCAGAGAGTCTGGGAACTGGATGTAGGCCAATAGTTGTGACCAAACTAGGATAAATTTGCTATGTCTTGCTATTCTTTCATTTCCTCTGTTTTGCTATGTTTTTGTGTTCAATTTTAGAGCATTTGAAAAGAATTTTTTAAATCCACAATTCAACCCCGCTCTTGGTGATTTGCTCCGCTTTCACAGGCCTGAGCCTTCATAAGGCCTGGTTAGGCCTAAGGCCTTTCTAAAGGCCTACTTACAATGTAGGCCTTTAAAAAGGCCTCATATTGAGGGCATTGAAGTCCATAAGTAAGCTTCATGTACTTTAAGCCTAACCAAATCTATATAAATATAAGAATGGAAAAATAAATATTTTGTTATTATTTGATATAATATAAATATATTTGTTTAATGTGTAAACACGCTAGGCTTTAACAAAATAGGCCTGACCTATTGACACATATAGACCCTTAAATAGGCCTTGGCCTGACCTTTTTAACAAGTAGGCAGGCCTTACCAAGCCTTAAACAAACCAGGTTGTAGGCCGCCTAATAAGGGCCTGGCTTATTCCCACCCCTACATGACCCCCTTCTCCCCGTTGCCGGCACTACCCTATTTTGGTAGGATTTCCCTTCCTTATCTCAATTTTTTCCCCCTTTTTTTAACTTTTGGCTTACACTTGTTCGCAATCCCTTGCAGACTAGCAATAAGGGCCAAAAAATAAATAAATAAAAATCACTTGCTCTTGCTCCCATCTGTATGCATCCCTCTACTATACCTTTGACCACAGTTACTGCCCTGCTTCCTTCCGCTCTACTTCTTGTTCGCAATGGGGGCATTACAGCACTTAAGTGTGGGAGGAGAGTTATGGGCATATAAATGTGCATGTCTAAATTTAGAATCATATAGCTAGCTATATGCAATTTTGGGCAAAAATATAAATTTTGAACTTTTTAACTAATAATTAGAGCATGAACATACACTCCTAGTAGTAGAGCAACTATCCGAATGAACTAATAAAACAGATATGACTTAAGGGAAGTAAATCGTGTAGGCTTGGGAAACTGATAGTACTGGATAAATCAATGTAAGGCAGAGTAATAGTGAGGGAGAGAATAGAGTTAAGCCACATGAAAGGAAAGTTTGAGCCTTAATTTTCGTATTCTATGAGCATGCCTCCTAATTTTAAGAATTTTCTTTGGTTTTTCTTATTTCTCTGGTTTTGATACCTTGCACCAGAACCAAACTGCATAGGATAAAGGAATTTAAATTACATCCAATGAATCCATACACAAACCCTTCTTATCATAGTCCCATTGTCACCTCCTTGAGCCACCTGCATAATGCTATATCAGATGCCATACAAGCATTTGATAAAGAGATGCGCGTGCCAATGCTGTAGCATAACACCCATAGTTTTGAAAAAATTGTAACAAGGTGATGCAAAAAAAAAAACAAAAAAAAAAAGGAAGAAGAAACATATATTGTCTTTGGATGACAACATAAGGCATCACCACTGTTTAGGGCATGTTCGAATGTAGCATCATGAATACAAATTGAAAAGGCATGTCTGGTGCCTTGCTACATCATGTTTTTTGTAACAGCCTTCCAAAATTACCATTTAAATAATTATTTTATATCTAAACATATTTAATTCTGTCCAAAATAAATCATTTACGCATTAGATTCCATATCAACAGGCTCTGTTCATAATGTAAGCTCTAGTATGCAACGGAATGATCAAAACATGCAATGTACCAAAAAGGCCCTAAAGTTTGACAATATACATCAAGCTATGCTCATGTAACAAAAAGAGACATACAAGATTGAACACTTAGATAAATTCTCGGATGCCTTCTTCCCCTTAGTATCAAACACCTAAATTCTTGCTTGAAAGATAAATAAAGATGGGGTGAGTCACAAAGACTCAGTAGCCACATATCCAATTTAACAAGTATACAGGGAATGATTACAAGATAGTTAAGTGGGCCATTTATCCATCCATATATCAACAACTCAGTAATTTACAAAACCAATTAATGATTCAAGATCATTCAATATGTATGTAACTCCCTCAACCATCCTTATAACCGCTGACAGGATCCATGAGCTACAGTATAATAGGTGTAATCTCTGTGACAAGACTGCACCAAGCTCACCGATGATGAGATGTAGTCTGGCCAAAGGCTACAACACTCATATCAGACCATGGGTTCCCTTTCTTTCAAATATAGAAAGGTGTCACTGTCCCAAAGGTTGGCCCTAATCCCAGCCAAAGGATTAGGATGATACCAAGGGCAATATCCGGCCATCCACTGTGCGCTTAGTGGCGGCTACACCACATGGTACAAAATCAATCTCCTACCATCACATCTCATCTCAATCCAGAACACCTCAATATGTAGTGCAATATCACAATTTTCAACATCAACAATTCATACTTATGTTCAATATTCAACATTATGCATAAACTCTCATAATTACAAAATAAACAATTTTAGTCATAATAATATAAACAATTTATGCCCACTTAACTAAAAATTCACCTTTAAACAAATATCTCACACATACATACATTTTCATAGGTAACAAACTATAATATATTCATATCATTTAAATATATAAGCATACGCTTATAATCACCTCAACAAGTATACAAGATAAATTGGAAAGTGGTTACCTCAAGTTCTTGACACAACACTAACCGTGAAAGAAATCAGTCCCCCTTTAAAAATAAATATATAATTATATGTTAATAGACTTAACAAAAATCACTAATACCATAATTAAATAATCAATTAAATTATTATCTCACTTTAGTTTTCCTAAAAATGACAATTAATCTATTCCTCAATTTTTTTTAAACCTAATACTAACTTTTATAATTATAATCTAATTTATTAAACAATCTCCAGACTTCCAAATACTCAGAATCATATCAATACTAATTTAAAATCTTAAATCCCAATTCATAATTTCATGTAAATCACGATTTAACAAAACTAACCGATTAAATCTTAAATAATACTTTTTAGTATTTCAAATAAATGCTTAGATTCTCAGTTAATCGGTAAAAATATTTTATATAACACAACCCTAAATTCTTTTAAATATCGCAACAACTAACTAACAAAAATATAAACCGATTAAAGTTATTTATTTATAATACTCTTCATATATACAATCTTGTATTATTAAAACTCAAAACTTTATCAATATCCTAATCCCAAAATTTTCAATAATCAATACTATTTTACCCTCATTAGAAAGAGAAAAATACATAGAACAACTTTGATGAAGAAATTTTGTTGAAAATAAATTAATTTAACTACCTAAATGATCTTATAAAATAAATAATGTACCTTAAAAATTCTAACAGACTATCTTTTTTCCTCCTCTTTTCCCTCCTATCTCACTCCTTTCTCTCTCTCTTTTTCTCTATTCTTCGGGATTCTCTTGATCTCACACGCACGCACACTCTAATTAATACACACACAACACATATATGTAGGGGAAAATCCTGTTCAGGGCCCTTTTTACCAAAAAAATGCGAAAAAATGCCCAAAGACTCTGAAAATTCGAAAAAAAGGTCCAAGGTTAGCGGGGTATTGATATAGTTGTTAATGGGTCTGATATAGTTGTTAGCGGGGTATTGATATAGTTGTTAATTGGATTGATTTAGTTGTTAAAAATAGATTCTGAAATTCCGGAAAAGGCCCAAGATGAGTTGTTAATGGGGCTGATATAGTTGTTAGCAAGATACTGATATAGTTGTTAACTGGACTGATTTAGTTGTTAAAAATAATTTTTAACAACTAAATCAGCTCAATTAACAACTATATCAGTACCCCACTAACAACTATATCAGCTCCATTAACAACTCACCTTGGGCCTTTTCTGGAATTTCAGAATCTTAGGCCTTTTTTTGAATTTTCAAAGTCTTTGGGCCTTTTTTCGTATTTTTTTGGTAATATGGGCCCTGAACAAGATTTTCCCTATATATAGAAGTGGCAGTGGTGGTGAGTTGAGGCGGTGAGCTGAGGGATTTTTTTTTTTTTTAATAATAATTCTTCCTCTGCCACGTATAGTGGCAGGTGGCTGCCACCATAATGGTGGCAGCGTACCTGCCACAAAGTATATATTAGATATACTTTTTTTTTTTTGTTGTTTTGTTTGTTTAATAAAAATCTTATTATTATTATTATTATTATTATATATTTTTTATAAAAAAAATTCAAAATTTAATTTTAATAATGTTATATTTTTATCATAAGTTGTAGAATGAACTCAGTTTGTTAGTTCTTCATTTAATAAATCTAATTTGTTTTAACAGTGTTTTAATTCATAGCCAATTACGGACACTAAGGGTTATCTCGATGGCCTTTGATAACTTGGAAGGGAGTTAGGGTTAAACCTCTATTAAGCAGTGCTTGCTGGGCGAGCCCGTGCACGGCTCGACCTAAATTGTAGATGTCAGGAATGGATTTACCACTCATAACCACAAACACGTAGAGCTAATCAGATAGACTAGACTTAAAATCACCATAGGAATATGGGAGAGTAGAGTGAGGACTGTATTTACAGGATTACGGAAGCTTTTTATATAGGATAGTGGTTGGTTAACTAATAACGTTGTAAAAGTTGGTTATGTTGTAGCATTGTGGAAGTTATGCAACATGATTGCTATAGCAATGCATTGTAGGCAAACCGGGGGAATGACATGACTTAGGATTAAATATGAGCTCAGCCTACTTTTATACTGATATATTCCTTCGACATTCGACTATTAGTTATTTTCTATCATTAGAGATAGTAAAATCAACAAAACCCAAGACAACTTTTACATCACACACTTGTCTTTGGAAACTAGTGTCATCTTCAGTATCAATAGTCTCTATGGGTACAATAACTCTACTTACTTTTATTACTTGTTCAACTGATTTACTTTTTTTTTTTTTTGGTACAAGGCAAGGGGAGGGGGGATTCGAACACGAGACCTGAGAGGAGATATAAAGCATCTCAATACCACCAGCTGTGTCACTGCACTGCTGTCCTCGGTAATATGGGTTTTAACTGTGAGTCGGCTTGCCCAACCCAAAAAAATGGGCGGTTTAGGTTTTGCAAAAGTGAGACCATTTTTATCTAGTTCTTTTTTGCCCAAACCCATGTGGGCCCAACCTGCAACGTGTTGGACCTTTTTTATTTATTTTGTATTTTTAAAAAACCTGACTTCTTTGATTATATCGGAAGCTAACACCATTAATATCAACTAATTATTGATTGTAATGAATGTTAATGATGGCTTTTGGATTCATGTTTATTTTGTAATGTGTGAACTTGTGACGAATTCTTAATTTGTAATGTTTGAAATTTTGAATTTGCTGTTTTATTATCACTTTTTGATTTTTAATGTATTTTTTTTTTTCATGGTTTTAGGTTTGTAGAAAAAAAGTTTAAGTATATTGTTTTAAAAGAGTTTGAAAAATGCACTATATCAACAAATTTTTTTTTTTTTTATAGAAAAGAAACCCACCAATCTAGAGGTTATAGGTTGAGTTAGCTAAATGTCAACTTATATTGATATGGTTTTTTTTAGCTTAAACCCATATGGTTACAACCCGTGACGGATTAGCCCGAACTCGGTGGTCCAGCTCATATTACCAGCTCTAGTGCCTATAGAAAAATAGCTCGTTACTAAATTTGCACTTTAACACCCCCCCCTTTTTTTTTCAATTATTGCATTGATGGTTTATGGTTCGAATTTCCGTCAATACATGATAAAAACGTAATAAATACTAACATCAACATGGCTATTTTAGTTAACTTGAAAGATCAAATAAGTCACTGATTAATTATTTATAGAAAAAGCCAAACTTCTGACCAAAAAAAGAGTTGAAAATACCAAAAAATTGTGAAGTGAAATGATATTCCTAAATATTAAAGTCTGGTCGATTTCCAATCATAAGAGCTTTCTTCCTTCTCGGATTGAATTATTGAAATGATATTTTATTTGAATAATTGCGGATTCAATTTCTTGGAGGTCAAAATGACATTTAAAATGGGAAAAAGACTTGTCTTTTAAAATACAAACTCTCGTGTATTTGGGAGCGAAAAGGTGAGTGTTAAATTGTTGTTATAAATAAATAAATAAATAAAATATAATTAACCACTATTCTCTCATTAACATCATTAAGCCATTTACTATAGTAATATTTGTCTATTCTTATTTTGGTAATACTTGCACTCACCTTGCTGTTCCCATTGTACATGATTGATGCGGATTGTTTTATATTATGTTTATATGCAAGAGCTAGCTAGCTAGAAGTGCAATTAGACTTCCAAAATTATAGTTTGGGACATATCTGATTCGCACGCCTTAAATGGAACATACATTCCTATATTACCATTTACTAGTGCTAATTATAGGTGTTAGATCGGGTTTACTTTTATCCTAATCCTAAATATAATGTTTCAATTAATCTTCTCTCAAAATTATAATTTTTCTAAAATTCTCCTATCGATTTGCACATATTAAATGGGTTTTTGATAAAGGTATATAGTTCTAATGCATATCATTAAAGATGATACTCCATTTTAAATTAGTTATCTAACTTCTATATATATTTAGCATCAGATTGATTGAGTGCATAATATTATTATTTATATTTGTGGCCTATTCATAAGAAGCAAGTCTGTGAATTATTTTCAAAGATAAATTCGAAAGTACTCCTTCCAGTCCTAATTATAAGAGCTAGTTGACTTTTTTGGAGAGATTAAGGAAGCTAATTAAATTACTTTAAAGTATTTTTATTTTTTTCTTCAAACTAATTAATTTAACTAATAAACTAATATATAATCTAAGGATATACAACAAATGAAATGATTAAGTAACTTATTTAACTTCCTTAATATCTCCAAAAAAAAGTCAACTAACTCTTATAATTAGGACCATAAGTAATAGTACGTTAGATTATTATATCCATCCTAGGCCAGCAAGATTATGCCACATTGTTTTATACATGCCGTATATACATATTGGGTTATGCTGAAATAAAAAATTTACAGCAGATAATAGGTATAGTTGGCAAATGGTTGAATTTCTTAAACATATTGTCAGGCGTTTCAACAATATTTGGCTATATATTTAATTTTGCAAGATTCATTTCTATAAAATTCTTTTATCAACTTGTACACACACACATGTCATGATTTAATCGAACAACATGACATTATATATATATATATATAAACAAATATAAGGCTGATCCATTGTTGATATAATTGCTTACATTTAACTCTACCTATCCATTTTAGAACAAACTTATATTATACATATATTGACCGATCATTTGACCAAAAAATTAAAAAGATGACATTATCATATACTTCCTCTAGTCCTTAATATAAGATATATTTATCTAATTTAATTAGATTAAAGAAGTTAATTAAGTTATATAATATAACATATATCTTTTGAAACACCTCAGCTATGTTTCTTAATTCTCGCATTCCCTCTATTTCTTAATTGTTGTAAAAAGAGCATCAATAGGGGTAAATTAGAAAAATATTAGCAAATATGAAAACTATATCTTATATTTTGAACGAAGACCAACTCTCTAAATATATCTTATATTAAGAACAAGAAGGAGTATCTTTTTCATCAAGAAAATATAGTCTGGTTTTTTAAACTTGGAAACATAATCAGAAGACCTCTCTACTTTATTTGAGTAGATTATAAGAATTTAGTTAATATAACATGTTTTTCTAAAAAATATTTTAATCATCTTTCTTAATCCTTCTATCTCTCTTTTACTTGTTTATTATTGAGACCTTGAGAAAGCATCAATAAAGGTAAATTATGAAAATATTAACAAATATGCTGAGAAATTAATAGGTCTTATATTTAAAATCAATATCAATTCCCTGACCAATTAGGTTATACATTAAGTAGTAGAGGAGTAAATAGTTGGGAAAATGCATTTAAGGGCCCTTTTTGGAGAAAAAAATCCCAAAAAAGACCCCAAGATTCTGAAAATCTCAAAAAAGGCTCAAGGGTCTTTTCTGGGATTTTCAGAATCTACGTGAGTTGTTGATGGGGCTGATATTGTTGTTAATGTAACTGATTTAGTTGTTAAAATATTGTTGTTAATGTGAATGATTTAGTTGTTAATGGGTCTTGATTTTGTTGTTAATTTAGTTGATTTAGTTGTTAAATTTTAATGAATTTATACCAGAAAAGACCCTTGGGCCTTTTTTGAGATTTTCAGAATATTTGACCCTTTTTTGGGAATTTTTCTCCAAAAAAGGTCCCCAGATGGATTTTCCCTAAATAAATTAGACAAACTTCTCCGTTTTAATCCTACTTCTTGTACAATTTAATTTTCCTATGATCGTATCTGTTATTTTTCTAATTAACATTGTTTACTTTACTTCGTTTAATTTGGACTAAGCACTTAATTATTAAATTTAATTTCGTTTTTGTATCTACCTTAATTATTCTAATACCATTTTTACCTACCTTCCTTTTTATTTGATAGATCAGCAAATAATGTCAAACATATGAGTTGCACACGCAAAAACTTGTGGATTTAGAGTCAAGATTTAAACCAAAAAATAATGTCATAGACATCAGTTGCACACGCAAAAACTTGTGGATTTAAAGTCAAGATTTAAACCAAAACTGATCATAAACATAGAAGATCATTAGTGATGCTCATTCAGTCATCCATTGATATAAATATGAACCATTCAAAATATGATTTTGACGATTCAACCATAATTTTTTTAAAATAGTGTCAGTTATAAAATTATCTCTATTTTAAATTTTGTGTCTAATAAAATAAAAATTGTTTAAAATATAAAGACATTTAAATTGAATGTGGGCCATTATAAATCGATCTAGATGGTTAGATTAAGATTAGCACTCCATGACCATCTTTTTTATGAGCATGAAATATGTGCTCCCCTAATTGAAATTGTTTATTTATTTATATTTTTTTTTGATATAATAGGCAGGGGTCGAACCCCTGAGAGGAGGAGGAAGCCAGTCTCCTAAGTCTGACACTAATGGCAATACATTACAAGACACTTGGCTGAAATTGTTTACTTTAATTCTAAACATAAGAAACTTCAATTCACTTTATTTCTCACATTTATAACCTTTTCTCTCAAATTCCCTTTATTGAGTGTATATAGCTAAGAGATTTCTATCAAGGGATTATTCTAATGCAAATAATGATTTCAAAAAGTATTTTGAGAAAATCATTTTTTTTATATAAATAACCAAATTAACTAATTTTTAATCTCTACAAGTTAATTATTCAATTCCATATTAACATAGTAATACAAAAAGTTCGGTTGAATAAGAAATGAAGGTCATATCGTCATGTCCAAAGGCACGAGCAAAAGCAAATCTAAGCCGTCAAACATATGACACCCATATTTGCGTAGAGACAATGAACTCTCTCTCTCTCTCTCTCTGCTTCCATTTATATACCCCTCTTGTTTCTTCCATCTATAAAACCAACCAAACACTATCCTCTATATACATAACCTTGTGATTATTATTAATTATTATCATCAGTTGAAAGAGTGCTACACTCAAAACTGAAAATCATCATGGGTGCAAAAAGCTCCAAGAACAACAACGACACATCCATGTCCGGCAAAGCTTTCAACGGCCTCGGCAGACTCATCAAACTCCTCCCTACCGGCACTGTCTTTGCCTTCCAATTCCTTAATCCGATCTTGACCGACAACGGCCGCTGCGAGACCCGCCTCAACAAGGACCTCACCGTCGCCCTCCTCGTTACCTGTGCCTTCAGCTGTGTCTTCTCCACCTTCACCGATAGCTATACCGGAAGTGACGGCCGCCGCCACTGCGGCATCGTCACCACGAAGGGGATATGGCCGGCTCCAGCCTCGGACGGCGTTTACATGAACGCCTATAGGCTGAGGTCTGGCGACTTTGTGCATGCTTTGTTCGCGTTGTTAGTGTTTGCCGTGTTGGCACTTCTGGACAACAACACTGTTCACTGTTTCTACCCCAAGTTTGAGACGGAGCAGAAGTTGCTGTTGCAGGTTCTGCCGCCGGTGATCGGGGCCATTTCCGGTGGGGTGTTTGTGATGTTCCCTAATGACCGCCATGGTATTGGTTACCCTGCAAGTCCCGACAATAATGTTACTGTGGGTGGATCCTCCCAAAAGATCTAGTATTGGTATAAAGCGTGTGTATACATATATTGATGTATATATATGTGATGCTTCTGTTTCATTTGCTTTGACTGATATTGATGTGTATTGAAGTTTGGTGATTTTTTTTCCTCCCCAAAAACGGTTGAGGTGAGTTTGGTCTATGTCCCTGATAAATAAGGATAGTGGGTGAAAGTAATAATTAATACTCCCTTCGATCTTAATTATAAGATAACATCTAGGAGTTAGTTTTGGTTTTAATTATAGGACAACATTTTAATTTTTGCTACTTTCTTTCTAAAATACCCCTATTTTATTCTCTAATCAGTATTTGGTTTTTAATGATTATATATATGTGTTTGTGTGTGTGTGTTTATATGCAAATATACATATAGATATATACACAGACATATATATAGACATACACACATATATATATATATATATATCTGTGAGTGTGTGTATTTGTGTATACATGTGTGTGTATACATATATATATATGTGTGTGTGTGTGTATGGGCGTTTGTGCCTGTCAATATATGTGTGTGTATATATATAAACACACACATATATACATGTACGTGTGTATATGTTTATATGTGTGTCTATATATATATATATATATATATATATATTTATGTATGTGTGTGTCTATATCTACACACACATATATATAATAAGACCATTATTTCAATTAAAAAGTGTGTGAAAAGAAAAATTCTAAGTCGAAGAGGTATGTGGTAAGGGTTATTAATTTACTTTTACTTATGTCATGTTAAACTTATATAAGGGCATTTTAGGAAAATGAGTCAAATTAACTAATTTAACTTATCTTCTTAATTTCCCAAAATTGGTTAAATATGTCTTATAATTAGGACCGGAAGGAATATAATACTAGAGTTTAATTTAATTAGTAGGGGTAACATTAGAAGTTACTTAAATTGTCGACTAACTTTAGTGACTTTGATTATTTTTATTGATTTATAAGAATTTTTAGTAGGTGCCTTATAATATAGATGAGAAAAAGAATTTAACAAGTTGATGAAAAAAAACAAGTTAATACTAATTCCGTAAGAATTCAATAGAAAGAATGATAATACGCGCGCGCGCGTGTGAGACTTTTGATCGTCTCTCTTGTTGCGTCTGTTACCCTTTCAAATAAAAACGGAGTCACAAAATTTTCTTTATTACTCTATTATTTTATCAGTTATTATTTTTAAGAATAAGTATATTTTTTCATATATGAAATTAATTTTTTAAAATTTTTTTTATTAATTTAAATATGCTAGACTCAAAATTTTAATTATGAATAGAAAATAATATTTTTGGTGATGGCCCTTTTTTATGCAGTAATTTAACTTTTTTAAAAAGAATTATTGCGGAGTCCCACCTAAATAATTTAATTACTAAGAAGTCTTTTAAGTTGTCCATATGACCTGACATGCAATTCCCTACACTAGATTTTATCATTTATTGTAAGATATTTTAGCAATTAAATTACTTTCGTGGGATTACAGTAATCTTCCTTTTTTGAGTGTGGATATTTTCTCTCATTTTCTTTTCTTCTAGTAATTGCCATATAACTTGCTGTTTACAACAGACTATCAAGGACAATCCAGTTCTCAAAGCCGAACAACTTCAGGACAATCCAGTTCTCAAAGCCCAACAACTTCCCCGAAACAATCCAACACTCAGCCCAGTCCTCAATTAGGACCATATTTTGAAGACTCACAGGACCTTTGGGGCGGCCTATTTTCTCAAGACCCACCAACTACATGGATTGATTTGTTTTTTCAAGATCCATATCCACGATACTATTCTCAAAAGATATCGGTAGAAAACGACAATGAATTCAACTCTTATGAGGACTAATTGAACTTATCACCAAGTTACGAGCCAATCTATAAGGATTAATTCGGTGAAAGGATAAGATTCTCTATCAGCCATATTAAGATGTGTTTGCTTTATTTAAAGTTGTGTCCATGTGTGCTCAATAATTGTATTGATAAGTCATGCGTATCCTGTGTGTTTTACTTTATAGCTTGCTTGCTTTGTCGTGTTGTATTTGGATTTCTATATAAACAATAGTCCTCACTCTCATCAGGACATCAAAGGTTGTAAGAATAATCCTATCAATGAGAAAGACTTTTTTCTGTATAGCTTGCTTCTAAGTTCTTTATCTTATGAAAGCTCTATCTTCTTATAACTTCTCTCTTATCTCTCCAGAAATTCTAGTTTGCTCTACACTTGCTTCTCTTGAGGATCATGTGTACCAAAATGAATCTGACATGATCCTAGGGATCAAGTTTCTTTATGAATTATGTGGTTTAGTCTAAGTTTCTACAGATTGAGGTAATAATATGGTCTATTCAGCTAAGGAGAGCCTTGAAATGACCTTGACATAGTAAGATCTGTAGTTATCCAGACCAAGCCTCAAAGTTCCTGAGGAGACTCAGCCCCTCTGGTATCAAAGCCTATTCCTTATGGTTATGAGAGATAGAGAAGGTTATAATTAGAGAAAGTGAGTGAGAAGAAAAATCCTAAATATGAGTCAAGCCTCTAGTTTTTCTGAACTAGTTTGTCTTTCTTCATCCCTTTCTTTGGATAGAATTCCTTCTTCCTTTCGCAAAACTCTAGCCCAGAAAATAGATAATCTAGTTGAGTTTACTCATCTTCTAGAAGATGCTCATATAAACTCTAGTGAACTTCCCTTAGTCAGTCCATATTCCCATTGTCATCATCAAAGATCTCTTACTAGATCTATTAAGAATATTATATATAGAAATCCTCTCCCAGCAAAAGAAATTGTTCAAAGTTCTGTCTTGAACTAGTGCGGCCTACTTTCAGCTACCGCAAAATAGTATATTACTCTAGAGATCCCTCAGCCCTTGATTGATCATTATCTAAATCAGGGTTACACACATCTCCATATTGGTGCTATTCACCTAGCCTTTAGTTAGGACCATATTTTGAAGATTCACAAGATCCTTTGGGTGGCCTATTTTCTCAAAACCCACCAACTATATGGATTGATTTGTTTTCTAAAGATCCATATCCACGATATTGTTCTCAAAAGATGTTGGTAGAAAACGACACTGATATCTAGCTCTTATGAGAACTAATTGAACTTATCACCAAGTCACGAGCTTATCTACAAGGATTGATCCGGTGAAAGGATAAGATTCCCTGTCGGCCAGATTAAGATGTGTTTGCTTTATTTAAAGTTGTGTCTAGGTGTGCTCAATGATTGTACTAATAAGTCATGTATCCTGTGTGTTTTACTTTATAGCTTACTTGCTTTGTCATGTTGTAAGTTTGGATTTCTATATAAACGATGCTCCTTACTATCATCAGGACATCGAAGGTTGTAAGAATAATCCTATCAATAAGAAAGAGTGTTTTCCATGTGGCTTGGTTTTAAGTTTTGTGTGTAAATTTTGGGTGCTACCTAACGTTCAAGCGCAAAAACTCATGAGGTGAAGAAGAAAAATTTTGTTCTTCACCAATTGCAGCAGAATTTATATTTTATAATTGTAACTTTTTACAGTATTCATGATTTACTTAAATAAGTTAATATATTGGAACCCGTAACTCTTACAGGAGAGTATGGATCTAAATATTGAGATAAAGATAACCATATAAATTAATATATGAGAATCCATAACTCTTACAGTCACTCATGAGAACCCATAACTTTTATGGTACTCATGAGTTAAACCCCATAATTACTTATTATGGATTCTGTAACTCTTCAACTAGATCTCATGAGTTTTCCCAAATTAAATGATAAAGTAAATACTCATGAGTTCCTTTTTAGGATCTACTCATTAAAATACATGAGAGGTTTTAAGATTACCTTAGATCACTGAAGACCTCAAAATGTATGACATCCTATAATGTTGATCCATATGGCTATATCCCAATTGCCTTGAGAACTTCTTCTCTTTGATTCTTCTCTTTCCCTGGATGCTTGCTAGGCAACGGCAAGGTTGAAGACTCAAGGTTCTTGGGCTTTCTTTATCTCAATAAAGAAGATTAGGTTTCTTAAGATTCGGTTGAGGACAAGAAGAACAAGATTGGATTACCTATGGATAGCGCCTCTTACTCCTTTTCTTGGTGCTTTGGCCGAAAATCTTTGGTTCGAGAGAGTGCAATGAATTTGGCCAACACCCTTAGGGTTTTGATATGTTGGCCTAAATTTTCACGAATAAAGTGTCATGTGAATTTTTCAACCAACACCCTAATTAAGGTTCAAGATTAAAGGCCCATTAATTATATTATCCAAATAATTAAGAAATTGGATTAAATCCATACCTTGAATTATTTCTTTGAATTAAAAATTCAAGATAATGGATCTCATCCATATCTTTTATTATTTCTTGAATTAATAATTCAAGATAATGGATCACATCCATATCTTTAAACATCTCTTTATCCTTTATTTGTCCAATCTTTGGACCTATAACACACACACACACGTGTGTTGGGGGGGGGGAGGGGATAGATATTGTCACTACCAAATTATTACCACTTTTTTCACCGTTAGATCAGAATCACGTCTATTTTTATCATTTAGTACTTTTATTAAGATTATAGTGTCTTGGTAGTGACAATATCCTATATATTTAAACACATACATAAATATATTAAGATAATTCAAAATTATCTTTATAACTTAATCTCTTGAATTTAAAATTCAAATTTAAATTATAAGATCAAAATTTGAATTATAAATTCAAATTCGCCTAAGATATCGTTTGGTCTTCTAACATGTTTGGGTCTATTAGTGGAGAACTAATTTCTCATTAAAGAACCATATATGGCGTCATTTTTGTATATTAGGCTTGAAATCTCATTCCAACTCAAAGACACATATTCTCTCGAAAAAACCCAATAACAAATATCGGCCCAAGTTTGCTAATTTTAAACAAGGGATAAGGGTCTTAAATGCCATGGAAGTGTTCACTCAGGAGCACTGGTAAGACGAAAGTTTTTTTTGGACGAAAAATGCCATAGAAGTTCACAAAACGTAGCAATTTTGCCCTTCCATTAATTTTAATCATTAAGTTTAACTGAGTGCACACGTGGCATGTCACCTTATCACACGTGGCATGCCACCTCATCAATAAAAAAAGTTAAGTATCATTTTTGCCCCCGAAGTTTTCGTTGATGAGTAATTTTGCCTCGAAAGTTTTCACAAAGGAGCAATTTTGCCCCGAAAGTTTACAAAACGTAGCAATTTTATCCTTCTGTCTCCCAATATTAAATTTGACTATTAAATCAGTCAAAGACCATACATGTCATGCCTTAAAAAGGTCAAACTTGGAGTCCGAGAATGAGATCTTTGAGCTGTTGAGCTCAAGGCGGCCAGAATTTGTGAAGCCGAACTGGTCAAAGGGACTAAAAGGTCTATGGCAAAACCCAGAGGAAGCATCACTTATGATCTAAAAAAATGATCAATCTATACAAACGTAAATATTATCACTTTTGATTTGTTTTACTAAAACAATTTTTGGAACAATTTATTTCTCGTTTTGCATTTCATTTGCTTAGATCATAAGTGATGCTTCCTTTGGATTTTGTGACAGACCTTTCAGTCCCTTTGACCAGTTCGGCTTCACAAATTCTGGCTGCCTTGAGCTCAACATCTCAAGGATCTCCTTCTCTGACTCCAAGTTCGACCTTTTCAAGGCATGTATGGTCTTTGACTGATTTAATAGTCAAATTTAATATTGGGGACAGCAGGGCAAAATTGCTGCATTTTGTAAACTTCTGGGGCAAAATTGCTCCTTAGTGAAAACTTCTGAGGCAAAATTGCTCCTCGGTAAAAACTTTCGAGGCAAAAATGACACTTTTGATTGTGGCATGCCATGTGTACACTCAGTTAAAATTAACGGTCAAAATTAACTGAGGGGCAAAATTGTCACATTTTGTGAACTTCCATGGCATTTTTTGTTCAAAAAAAAAAACTTCCGTCTTACCAGTACTCCTGAATGAAAACTTCCATGACATTTAAGACCCTTATCCCTTTAAACAATCAAGAATAACCTTTGTGTATGACCCTTTAGGCCTAATTAATCACTGGCATAAATAACTTTGGACCAATCAAACTCTTTTAATAGGCCCAAGTTATCTAATGACTGCATAAGACACTAGCAATGTTCTATGGCCCTAGAATTAATTGAGTTGATCAAGTAATCTACCTTTTCTAATTTGGATACCGTGCCGCCATCATTCCTCATAACGTCATTCACATTTACTAGAAAGCAAAGATAGATTATCATATCTCTTGGTTGACTAAATGTAGCTTTTCATGAAACTAGGAATCTTCTTCAATTGACTCTAAGATAGATCATGACTCTTCATGATTGCTTACAGTACACAGATTCCCGAGTGAATTAATAGTCATCTAAGCCTTACCGGTTCTGTGAACGACTAATCCCTTGTAGAGGACTGTGAGTCCTTTCGGCATGTTCGTCTACACTTATGTATTTGAGTCATACCTAAGAGTACACTATTCTCCTCATTCTCAGGTGGATAAAGTTGTACAGTCAAAATATAATCCTATAACATAGTGCTCGATGACATCCTCAAGTCTAGGATGATTCACACCACCAAACGTTGATAGACTTTACATATCCAATGATACTTTCTACAATGAATCTTTGTGGGGTCTCTCGGCGAGTCAATTCGATGCTATCTATTCTCCAACAGATTTATCCATAACATCAACTAAGGCATCACCATGTCTGTATTCCATGACGTCCCTACCTTACATCTCTATACAAGTAGATGATGTCGTACTAATCTTATTGAGGTCACCAATACCCTTTCTTGGTGATTCAAGACTAGGAACAAGTTTTAATCAATAGACATTTAGGGTGTGCATGGCAACCATTCTATTCCTCAGCATTGTTTCTGAGATGAAACAATTTTTTTTGATTCTATGCTTTGGAAGAGTTCTGAGAATTAGAATTATGTTTGTTAACCCATTTTATTTTTACTCTGAGAATGAGAATTACATTTGTTAACAACTAGATCAAGATCAAAGAGGCACAAAGTTCTTCATAAATTAGATCAACAATGGCGGAAAAAAATAACAAGAATCGAGACTTACTTTCATAATCATCCAAGCATTCAAGAAAATTCTTCTCAGTTCATCAGAATCTAGATAAGAAGATTTAAAAAAAAAAAACCAAAACTACAAACTAGATAATCAAAATCAAAGATAAGAAAAATCGGCAACCTTCAATCCTGAAAATTCAAATCAGAAAAGAAGAAGAAGAAACCCAGCCATAATGGTGCACTATTGAGGGATGACGGAGCCTAAGAATCTCGACGATGGTATCGCCTCTTAGCTTTGATTGACCAATTTTGTTTATTTCTATGCAAATCATGTTTTGTTACATGGGACCAATATGAGGTTCTTCAGCAGAGAGAGGAGAAGGAAATTGTAAGATGATAGTGAAGCCGCTTCGTAAGCGATCCATGAATAGCCCGAAAAATATAGAAGTCAGTCGAGGGTGGATTGGGAACTAGTGGGAGCAGGGGGACGATCTCAGATCTGTGAAGGCGGAGAGGAAGGTGATCAATGGGATTGATGATGGAAGAAGGTGGCTTAAGAGAACCAGAGCCTGTCTCCGCCATTGTGAAACTACAACGGATGAAACTTGAAGTAGATGATGAACTACGAAGCATCAGGCTAGCTAGTTCTAGGAGGTCTTTGTAATTCGTATTACGGCATTAGAGTCAAAAGCAACATAATTCTATAGAACTATCTCGATCATAATTGAGGGTGTTGATGAAGAGAGATTCGTAAATATCGATGATGGGGTTTTGGGGGCTTCGAATTCCGATGGAGGAAAAAAATGATTATGATTTTGTGCCCTGGAATAGAAAAGCATAAAAAATAAATCGGTTCATCTCAAGAACAAAAAAAAAAAAAAGATTTACCAAACACAATTCCTATGCATTTTTACTCCAGGGAACAGAAATTTGAAAAAAACTCATTCTGGGAGCGTTACCATGCACACCCTTAGTGTTCTCAAGTCCTCATGATCATGTTTCCTATCATAGATCTGTTGGGATCCGTACACGCAGCAGAAGGAATTCATCCATTAAAATTTTATGAATCCTATAGGAGGATCTATCAACGACGTTTAAATCGAGTTGGTAAGAATCATACCTTTGTATTCGTGAGCGTCTTGATCGATACGATCACCAAGAGTCAACTCAGCAAATCCACTCCCTCTACGAGTATCCACACCAAATAGACTCCAACACTAACGGCAGAGTGCTAGCACCGTCAACGTCTTATGTCTCTTTTCTTTCTCTAGGGTTTTCTTTCGCGGCTCGTCACGTATTTTTTTTAATACGACTAGATCATTATCTTATAGGGTTTCTAAAACCCTAAAGGGCTGTATTAAAATATTCAAAATTAATATTAATTAATCTTGAAATTCAAATTGGATTAAAAAATAATATTAATTAAATCTGTCCAACAGATTTAATCTAATTCATTTATTTAATCCGAATTAAAAACCTGCTGATTTAATTTATCTTTATGAATTAAATCTGAGATATGATATCTATATATTTAATTAAATCTGAGATATTATATCTCAATTCAAATTAAATCTGAGATATAATATCTCTTTTTGTTTTAGTTATTTAATTTATCAAATAAATTAAATACTATATAATAATATTATTATTATTTTCAGAATAATGTTATATATATATATCCATCCTAGATTAAATGTTGTATTCATTAAATCTTAAACACATCTAAGATTCAATGAATCTGGACATTATTGCTCATGTTGAGCTATTCTTGTGTGCGACCTTGCAGGCCCACATGAGATTGGCAACGGGCCAATACTGTACTAACTCACAAGTCGCAAGCGGCCTCTAGCAAAACATTGTGACTATCCAACTCATATGAGGATTGTTGATACAATACAACTTATCATACAACCATGCCATGTCCCTTTTGTCACATGATAATTTGGCCAAGGATAAAGCATAGATAGTGTCATCCTTCTGTTCTTGACCATTACTTTCTCGATTCTTGAGTAGTCCAACAATTGAAATAGAAACTCCTTTCCATCGTAGTATGATCATATATTTCTCAGACTCACTCATTAAGCAGCCCAGTATTATCTCTCTATAAATGTGAGGGACAAATTCCATCTTGACCATTCACATTCCTTTACATGAAAACCACTAATCCCGATCGAAGTTTTTATCATCACCCGGTCAAAGGTGACTTTTGACTAGGTCAAAGATCAACATTTCTCATGTAGGAATCCATGATGATCTCAGATTAAAGGGCATTGTGACACAGTTATACATGAGAAAAGCTTATGACTTAATCCATGCAGCTTTCTCATAATGGGTCGGTCCAATACCTTGTACTCTTACAAGTGCCTAAAACTTTGATTCGTATCTCCATATCTCATCAAAGTCATACTAGTCTTATTCCATCTTTGCTCTCGCATATATGACTGACCAGGGACATTTAGGACAATTTTTATGATATGTCCAAGGATACAATCATCATAATAAACATGTAAATAATATGATAACTAAATGGAGAAATACTTTAAATAACAACAGTGTTTAAAGTACAATGACTTGTCTCTAGGGCATAATTTCCAACAAGATCCTCGTGTGAACACCTATTCTATTCTTAGGGTTTTTATCTTTAAATATATATTAACTTCAACGTAAAGGCGAGACATAAATATGGTAAAGATAAAATGTGCTCAAATACATAAATCATAAAATACTAAGTAGAAAAAAAAGATGTTTTTTTTTGTCAAAGCAGATTGTCTCTAAGACACTTATTTACTAACAAGTTCTTTATCTTATGGAAGCTTTATCTTCTTATAGCTTCTATCTTAACTCTCCAGAGATTCTAGTATACTCTACACTTGCCTCTCTTGAGGATCATGTGCATCAGAATGAATCTGACATGATCATAAGGATCAAGTTTCTTTATGAATTATGTGGTTTAGTTTAGGTTTCTATAGATTAAGGTACTAATGTGGTTTGTTAGGCTAAGGAGAACCTTGAGATGACCTTGACATGATAAGATCCATAGTTATCCTAAACTAAGTCTCAGAGTTCTTGAGGAGACTCAGCCCCTATGGTATCAGAGCCTATTCCTTATGGTTATGAGAGATAGAGAAGGTTATAATAAAGAAAGCGAGTGAAAAGAGAATTCCTAAATAAAAGTCAAGCCTCCAGTTCTTCAGAAGATGGACATATAACTACTCCTCTTATGAAGATGGACATATAACTACTCCTCCTCAAGTACAAAGAATGCATTATGGTACTGTCAGGTCTATGTTTCAAAAACTAGGAACTAAGGGTTCCTCATTTCTACCTAGGAGAACCATAACTTCAATCACTCCTATCCATAAAATCCTTGAAAAATCTCCAGTAGATCATTTCAACAAGGAAGGACATCCAGTCTATATATCCCATAAAATGGACATTTTTTCTGGGATGTTGATCCCAGTATGTGTGACTCAGATTGTGAATGTCATCATTCTCATTTCTGTTAATACTTAGACTATGATTTAGATTGTAAATGATATGAAGCCTTGCCCAATTCTAGAAGAAGACGCAAGAAGAAGAACAAAGGTTCTTCCTATTCTCAGAATAATTACCAAAGAAATGACAGAGGTGATCAAGGCCTGAAGGTAAAGGTTAGCAAACCGATTCCTAAGGTTCCAACCAATGAAATGACCTTATATGAACTCAAGGAATTAGGTCATGATGATCTAGTTGCCTGTGTACTTCCAAAAGCATAAATACAGGTTGTTATAGTCCACTTGCTCTAGTCATTGTACTAATGTATAATTCTCGTCCCCTACCATGTATTTCCTCGTAAACTCAACTTCTTATGAAGAAGAGTTTTGACTTCTTTAGGCTAGGACAAATGAATCAACAAGGGTCACTACTTGGCCCTATATTCTTTCCATAGAGGTTACTACTCATGGGACTCATAAACCGGTTACGCCAACCAAAGAAGTGTTGAACTATCAAACTGAGAATTCTATCAGCCAAAATCAAGTCTTACATCAAATTGATGCTAAGATTGACCATATTACGAGTAAGATTGAACATCTTACTGTTTAGGTTGACACAATAGCAGAGAAAGTAAGACGCCTATATCACAAGTTGAACTTCTTCCAGATTTACTTTAAACTCTTTTCGTGTTCATCTAAGTACGGCTGAACTTCTTTTATATTATTCAAGATATACAAGTGTGCTTACAACACCTCTTCATGATGCATACTCTTCTATTTGAACCCTCATGTTCCCTGACTTCTACCTTTTTCACTACAAGATTGAGCCTTCAACATTGATAGAAATTCTTTGCAAAATTGCATAGCCTCGTCTACCACATATATCTCAATAATTGAGGTTTCAGGTCAATAAGGATTTTTAAAATACCTTTTTAAGATCTTTAAGTATTGTCCAAAAGGGTACATCCACCTTAGATAAATTATGCCAATAGTCTTATTTCACTTACCAAATGAAATATTACATGCACCATTACATCAAAAAATGCAAGAGCAAAATGTATCATTAGTTGGGATATAATAATATAACCCTCCTTTTCCAATTCATTCAACTTTTCAATCTCAAAACTTTGTTACAAATAGCAGTAAAGAAAAGACACAACCTTGTTATCGTGTTTCACACATCATCTTTCATAATGCCTCCAATAGCTACTGATAATAGTTGTTACATCAGTACATGGCAATCATGAGATTTTATTTCTACTAACTTTAAATCTTCCATTGAGAAAAGTCATCTCACTTTAGAAGAATACCCTTGGGGCACCTTAATACCATGCAAACGCCCACACAAACTTTTTTTTTTCTCGTCTTTTGTCAATGTATGCATTGTTGGCTCCATATATGGTCTCTTACCATCATCTCTTAGTTATGGATGTAGATGTTCTTTTATTTTCATTTCAACCAAGTTTACTCTCATACTAATTCAATCTCATATTCATTTAAATCTTGGGCTTCATTCATAAATAATTTATTTTATCTTGGCTGATTTAAATCGTCATCCAAAATATACAGATAATTAAAATATACTTTTAGTGAGAAATTAAATCATAAATTGTTGTTTCTAAAAATCTTGACTTGAAATTAAGTCTTTAGAATTTAATCCCATTTTGAATAAATTTTCCTTACTCATATAATCACAAAATAAAACCCAATTATCATAAAAAAAAATATTTTTATTCAATTCAAATCAATATTAATATTTATTTACTGCTTTTAGTTCTGTACTTCTTTAATAAGAGGAAAAATAAAATCAGATTTCCCCCTCCAACTTCAAACCATGAATTTAATTTAATTTACTCTAAATTTCAAGATAATTTATAAAGCACATCATAATATTATTTAATTTCAGAAAATAAAATTTAGGATATTATATAATTGAACCTCTCCAAGGGTCTTACAAACAGTTATGTCTCAATCCTTGTTTCTTTAATATGATCATCTTGATCATTTGCTCCATTTTCTTTTCTTTTGAAACTGATCATTTTCTCATGCTTCAGGCACATTTCAATTTTTTTTTCCATTTATATATTGATTGGAGCATTTTTGTGCTGAAACATAAGATATAAGAATTCTCATTTAGATAAGTAACTGTATCTGACAAATATTTTACAATATATTAAGGATGCAATCAAAGTAATGTAGAAAAATAGAGAACAGTAAGAAGAGTAAACTTCACCCTAGCAACTACTCCAAATCAGAGCAATATAGAGGTATAAATAAGAAGAGCAAACATTACCTTAGTGAACTGATAGAGACGTCACCAGAAGATCGGCGCAACTTGCTCCACACCGGTGGCTGCCAACTCAGATTTCCGGCAGGTTCACTTTGAGCCTAATCCTTCCCTTTTTCTTTTTCAAATCCTTGATGTAGCCCGTGTACTGTGTTGTAATCTTTGACTCTTTTGTGTGATTTCTGTTTTATTGAGGGGCTGTTTCTTTTTTCTTTTTTAATCATAGATAAAGAAAATAAAGCCACGTCAGATCCTTAATCACATGTCATATTGCCCAGTCATCATGCCATGTAAGCAAAATTAACCGAGTGAGTAACACATAAGCGCAATTAACACCGTCAAATTTGAATTTAGGTCCTTTTAATTTAAAATTATGTGGATTAACTGCTTTAGAAGTAGGTTTAACACTTCTAAACCATGCATTCGTGAATAATTGAGTGTGATACTGCGATCGCAAAAAAATTAATATCAACTATTAATATAAAATTTTAGAAAAGTTATATTATTCACGAAATTATAAACAATAAGATCATGATGAGATGTACCTCAAACACTTTCTGAATCAAGTTACAATACAATCTACGATAGTAGCTTAAAGGGTTGTTTAAAATGAGGGGAGGAGAGGGAAAGTAGGTTAAGTGAAAAATATTGGGTTAAGGTGCATTTTTGCCCTTAAAGTATGCACCCAGAAGTAATTTTGCCTCTGAAATTTTCGGCGTAGCAATGTTGCCTCTGAAATTTAAAAACGGAGCAATGTTGCCCCTCCGTCAAAAACCCAACGGTAAACTAACGGTGACCATTAGTTGACTGTTAGGGTTTTTGACGGAGAGACAACATTGCTCCGTTTTTAAACTTCAACGGCAAAATTGCTACTTTTTTGGGAGCAATGTTGCCCCTGAAATTTAAAAACGGAGCAATGTTGCCCCTTTGTTAAAAACCCTAACGTTGACCGTTAGTTGACCGTTAGGGTTTTTAAATAGGGACAACATTGCTCCGCTTTTAAACTTCAATGGCAACATTGCTACGACGAAAACTTCAGGGGCAAAATTACTTTTGGGCGCATACTTTAAGTACTTTAAGGACAAAAATACACCTTAACCTAATGTCATCATTCTCATTTCTGTTAATACTTAGACTATGATTTAGATTGTAAATGATATGAAGCCTTGCCCAATTCTAGAAGAAGAACAAAGGTTCTTCCTATTCTCAGAATAATTACCAAAGAAATGATAGAGGTGATCAAGGCCTGAAGGTAAAGGTCAGCAAACCGATTCCTAAGGTTCCAACCAATGAAATGACCTTATATGAACTCAAGAAATTAGGTCATGATGATCTAGTTGCCTTTGTACTTCCAAAAGCATAAATATAGGTTGTTATAGTCCACTTGCTCTAGTCATTCTACTAATGCATAATTCTCGTCCCCTACCATGTATTTCCTCGTAAACTCAGCTTCTTATGAAGCAGAGTTTTGACTTCTTTAGGCTAGGACAAATGAATCGACAAGGGTCACTACTTGGCCCTACATTCTTTCCATAGAGGTTACTACTCATGGGACTCATAAACCGGTTACGCCAGCCAAAGAAGTGTTGAACTATCAAACTGAGAATTCTATCAGCCAAAATCAAGTCTTACATCAAATTGATGCTAAGATTGACCATATTACGAGTAAGATTGAACATCTTACTGTTTAGGTTGACACAATAGCAGAGAAAGTAAGACGCCTATATCACAAGTTGAACTTCTTCCAGATTTACTTTAAACTCTTTCCGTGTTCATCTAAGTACGGCTGAACTTCTTTTATATTATTCAAGATATACAAGTGTACTTACAACACCTCTTCATGATGCATACTCTTCACTTTGAACCCTCATGTTCCCTGACTTCTACCTTTTTCACTACAAGATTGAGCCTTCAACGTTGATAGATATTCTTTGCAAAATTGCATAGCCTCGTCAACCACATATATCTCAATAATTGAGGTTTCAGGTCAATAAGGATTTTTAAAATACCTTTTTAAGATCTTTAAGTATCGTCCAAAAGGGTACATCCACCTTAGATAAATTATGCCACATAGTCTTATTTCACTTACCAAATGAAATATTACATGCACCATTACATCAAAAAATGCAAGAGCAAAATGTATCATTAGTTGGGATAGAATAATATAACCCTCCTTTTCCAATTCGTTCAACTTTTCAATCTCAAAACTGTCACAAATAGCAGTAAAGAAAAGACACAACCTTATTATAGTGTTTCACACATAATCTCTCATAATGCCTCCAATAGCTACTGATAATAGTTGTTACATCAGTACATGGCAATCATGAGATTTTATTTCTACTAACTTTAAATCTTCCATTGAGAAAAGTCATCTCACATTAGAAGAATACCCTTGAGGCACCTTAATGCCATGCAAACGCACACACAAACTTTTTTTTTTCCTCGTCTTTTGTCAATGTATGCATTGTTGGCTCCATATATGGTCTCTTACCATCATCTCTTAGTTGTGGATGTAGTTGTTCTTTAATTTTCATTTCAACCAAATTTAGTCTCATACTAATTCCATCTCATATTCATTTAGATCTTGGGCTTCATTCATAAATAATTTATTTTATCTTGGCTGATTTAAATCGTCATCCAAAATATACAGATAATTAAAATATACTTTTAGTGAGAAATTAAATCATCTAAAATTGTTGTTTCTAAAAATCTTGACTTGAAATTAAGTCTTTAGAATTTAATCCCATTTTGAATAAATTTTCCTTACTCATATAATCACAAAATAAACCCAATTATCATAAAAAAATATTTTTATTCAATTCAAATCAATATTAATATTTATTTACTGCTTTTAATTTTGTACTTCTTTAATAAGAGGAAAAATAAAATCAGATTCCCCCTCCAACTTCAAACCATGAATTTAATTTAATTTTCTCTAAATTTCAAGATAATTTATAAATCACATCATAATATTATTTAATTTCAGAAAATAAAATTTAGGATATTATATAATTGAACCTCTCCAAGGGTCTTACAAACAGTTATGTCTCAATCCTTGTTTCTTTAATATGATCATCTTGATCATTTGCTCCATTTTCTTTTCTTTTGAAACTGATCATTTTCTCATGCTTCAGGCACATTTCAATTTTTTTTTTTTCCATTTATATATTGATTGGAGCATTTTTGTGCTGAAACATAAGATATAAGAATTCTCATTTAGATAAGTAACTGTATCTGACAAATATTTTACAATATATTAAGGATGCAATCAAAGTAATGTAGAAAAATAGAGAACAGTAAGAAGAGTAAACTTCACCCTAGCAACTACTCCAAATCAGAGCAATATAGAGGTATAAATAAGAAGAGCAAACATTACCTTAGTGAACTGATAGAGACGTCACCAGAAGATCGGCGCAACTTGCTCCACACCGGTGGCTGCCAACTCAGATTTCCGGCAGGTTCACTTTGAGCCTAATCCTTCCCTTTTTCTTTTTCAAATCCTTGATGTAGCCCGTGTACTGTGTTGTAATCTTTGACTCTTTTGTGTGATTTCTGTTTTATTGAGGGGCTGTTTCTTTTTTCTTTTTTAATCATAGATAAAGAAAATAAAGCCACGTCAGATCCTTAATCACATGTCATATTGCCCAGTCATCATGCCATGTAAGCAAAATTAAACGAGTGAGTAACACATAAGCGCAATTAACACCGTCAAATTTGAATTTAGGTCCTTTTAATTTAAAATTATATGGATTAACTGCTTTAGAAGTAGGTTTAACACTTCTAAACCATGCATTCGTGAATAATTGAGTGTGATACTGCGATCGCAAAAAAATTAATATCAACTATTAATATAAAATTTTAGAAAAGTTATATTATTCACGAAATTATAAACAATAAGATCATGATGAGATGTACCTCACACACTTTCTGAATCAAGTTACAATACAATCTACGATAGTAGCTTAAGGGGTTGTTTAAAATGAGGGGAGGAGAGGGGAAGTAGGTTAAGTGAAAAATATTGGGTTAAGGTGTATTTTTGCCCTTAAAGTATGCACCCAGAAGTAATTTTGCCTCTGAAATTTTCGGCGTAGCAATGTTGCCTCTGAAATTTAAAAACGGAGTAATGTTGCCCCTCCGTCAAAAACCCAACGGTAAACTAACGGTGACCATTAGTTGACTGTTAGGGTTTTTGACGGAGAGACAACATTGCTCCGTTTTTAAACTTCAACGGCAAAATTGCTACTTTTTTGGGAGCAATGTTGCCCCTGAAATTTAAAAACGGAGCAATGTTGCCCCTTTGTTAAAAACCCTAACGTTGATCGTTAGGGTTTTTAAGTAGGGACAACATTGCTCCGTTTTTAAACTTCAATGGCAACATTGCTACGACGAAAACTTCAGGGGCAAAATTACTTTTGGGCGCATGCTTTAAGGGCAAAAATGCAACTTAACCTAAAAATATTTTGAGTTGGATTTAAAAAAAAATTAGAGAAGTGGTGTTAAGATTTTTTAATTAATCTTTTTTTAAACCTTTTTATCTTAGATATTCTTTATATTAAAATTTTATAACTCAATTTCTCTAATTTTTTAAAATATACTTATAAAATTTTTCCCCCATCTCACCTTCCCTCCAAGTCCCCCAAAAAAAAGCCCATAAGTTTCGGTGTATATTCTAATTATTTTTTTAATATTTTGATCCCTCAGTTTTATAAAATATTTTTTAGTCATTTAATTCTAACATGTTATAAAAAAATGTCAATATTAAGATTTAAATGTTAAAAATCATTTTCATATAATGACATATTTAATTTAATTTTTAGAATAATAATAACCCTTAAAAAAATCGTATTTGAAATTAGTGATATTAGGATAGAAAGACTGAAAATATATTTTTTTTAGAAAAATTAAAACTTTGTAGCACTACAAAGTTAAAGGATTAAATGAGTTTTGTTTTGTTTTTTTTTTTCCTCATACATACCCATCATATAAGAAAATTTAGTAAGCTTAAAAATCATGTTAAGCCCAGGAAAAAATAAAATTTAAAAAAGAAAGACTAAATCCTGGTCATCAGCTATTCCTCGCTAGAATGATTATTTGCCCTTGATCTTGAAATGCCAAGGCGTGCAACGAGCAAGAGAAAGGCTCTCGTTTGTACTAAAGGATTCTGTGAATCAATAGCTGTGATCAGAGAACGAAGTTGTACGAGCTGAACACGAAGTGGTATTAGAAGGAGCTTGTCCCACTGAAGAGCGGGTCAAAGAGAGGCCTCTCTTTTACTGGAACAAATGCGATAGACGAAAAGGAAGAGGAGGAGGAGGAGGAGGAGGAAGAAGTATAATGTCGTATCCGGGATTTGGGAAGGAATCAGGGCCCTCTGTGCCTCCCAAATCACAGCCAGTCTTTGGTGACCATACTAACACTTTTCTCCGCCCACCGTCGTCTTCTCTCGCATCTCCAGCCTATGCCACTTCGCCGTCACCTCCCAGACCCGGGTATTTCGTCCATTCCGTTACTTCTTCCTTGTTTGCCTGAAATCTTTAAGATCGTTTCATCTTGGGATTTGATTAAATTTCCGTCAATTTGTAGTAAAATCCAGGAGAAATCGAGTTTCCTTTTTTGAATTATTGAAAGACAGTAGGTAGTGAAACAGAGTTTGCACTTTGAATAGGAACACAGTGGGAAATTTGAGGATTTCGTTTTGTGATTTCTCGTTTAAATGGTGACATTATGTCAGCTCTGAGAACTACCCTAATTTCATTTTACTGCAAGAGATTGTGATTCCGCGAACGGGATTCATATGGGGATCACTCATTTTTTATATGTTGTAAGCATTGTCTTGAAAGCTCAATTTATGTCCATATGTCAACTAGTATTATGGTATATGATCAAGTGTTTTTCTTTAGCAGTTGCTTTATTTTCTGAAAGAACCATTCTTTATTCCTTCTTTGGGCCAAATACTATCACAGGGGATATATTTTGTCACTAAATGTTGCCTTGTTGATGGTATGTATTGTCTTTAATTTCCACTGTGTCTTCTGGTTTCAGTATTGGGCAGAAACTATTTTATAGAGATTTGGATGCCCCCGCACCTGAAAATCCCGCAACAATTACAACACTTGCTGCCTCACGGGGTCCCACCACTGGTGTTACAGCCAGAGTTTCTAGATCTCAAAACCCAGAAAAAACCAGATCTTCTCCCATACCATATGCAGGCCATGATGCATCCAAGTACCTCGGTCAAGGTGTTCTGAGAAAGTGAGATCATTGTGTCTTTTAATACCATTATTTTTCTCTATACTATGCATCTGGGCTTTTTCCTTCATATCCTTAATTTAAATCTGAACTGTGGTTGTCAGATTGTGTAGACTAACGGGCTGTTCCTTAAGTATGAAAAGGGAAAGGAAATGAGGATTTGATTAGAAAATAATCCCTGTGCCCTAACTAAAATAATAAACAAAGTCAATTGATGGTATATATCATATATCTTGTTCATGATAAGCAGGCTTTGTTGCCTATTCCTTTTGGTAATCCTGACATCTGGAATGTAATGTGCTAATCATGGATGTATAAATCCATCATTCATGAAAAGAAAAAAAGAAAAAACAACAAGAAGAAGTTTCATCACTAATGTTGTTTATCATTTGTTGAGGTCTTATCTCTTTATGCTTACTTTCTGTACATTTTAGCATGCATGGTATTATGGGGATGAGAGACTTCCAGAAAGCCATTTTGTATCTACATTCTTCTTCTCATTTCCTTTAAGTTATAGGCTCTTATGTTTACCAAACACGTCTTTAGTTAATGACTTTATCTCATATGCCTTTCTAATTTATTTGAGGCCTTAACTCGTGCTTTACTGCTGATTGCAGCAGCCCGACAAATTTGACTACTGATGACCACAATCAGTTGCTTTATCTAAAATCACAATCCCCTCCTTTCGTACCCGTAAATTATCAATCTGTTCGGAGTTTTTGGCCTTCTGTTCCTGTTCAACAGTAAGTTTTAGGTTTTTTATTTCATCTCCCTGCTTTTATTGTATCTTTGGTTGTCTCTGTGTATATTTATATATGATTTACAAAGTCAATATTGAAATCATCTTGTATTTTGCCAATTTGACACTCTCAATGTGCGGTGAATTGTCAAAAGACGCTTCTGTAAAATTTTGCTAGTGCTTCATGGGCATTTATTCTGTATGGTGAAATGCTCTCACTTTCAATATCTTGTCGAACCCTTGTTTTGTCATTATTTCTCCTGTTGAAATGTGACAATTCTTAATTCTGTGGTCAATGTTGCATTTGCTTGATCTAGGACAGACACTGAGTGGATTGGGGTGAATTTCAGTTGAGGATTGTTGAAATCTTCCTTTGAGTGAAAGAAAGGGAGAGAAGAGTGGCATGGGTGGGATTAGATCAATTTTGTTGGGTTCCCTGTGTGTCTATTTTATATTAATATATCTAGGTTAATGCGGACTAGATAGTATGAGATGCCTAAGCCCCATATGGAGTTGAGTGGTGTAGGATGCTTTAGTGTGGTATGCAAGGACAATCTATTAATTTTGCCCCTGAAGTACACGCCTCGGAGCAATGTTGCCCTGAAAGTTTTTTTGGAACAATGTTGCCCTGGAAGTATAAAAACGTAGCAATGTTGCCCTTCCGTTAACAGTTCTAACGGTCAAACGTTAGTTGACTGCATTATTCTAATGTGGATTGTCTACGTAGCATCTTTATCACTTTTTTTTGGGTTAAGTAGCAATTTTGCTCCAGAAGTACACACCCAGGAACAATTTTGCCCTGAAAGGTTTTTTTTTTTTTTTTGGTTGCCTCGGAAGTCTAAAAACGTAGTAATGTTGCCCCTCCGTTAACAACCTTAATTAATTGTATTTGACACTTCTTGTAAGATTTATTCTCTCAGTCATCTCTGCTCACAATGCACGAGAGTTCATTAATCGTTTGTGTAGATAATTCCACAAGCGAGTGATTATTGTTTGGAAAAATTTGGTTGAATTGCCTGTCATGCACTCGTTTGATCTTCTGTTTGGATAAATTCGTTCTTATTTTTTTGTTTGATTTGTTCAAAACATTTTTTCTGGACAAATTCTGCAGGCGAGTGATTATCATTTGATTGGGGAATGTCTGTGATGGAGGACGCTATAGGGGAAGAAGGAGTAGGCTATATTTACTTTTAAAAATAATAATAATAATAATTGCCACCCTTACTCTCTCCTTCATGATTATAATTATAAGACCGGCTTGACTTTTTTAAAAGTAATTAAGAAAACTAAATAAGTTACTTAATCATACTACCTCTGCTCCTAATTATAAGACCGGATTGACTTTTTTTTGGAGAGATTAAGGAAGCTAAATAAGTTATTTAATCATATAATGTGTTTTTATACTTCTGGGGCAACATTGAGACAAAAAAAAAAAACACTTCGAGGGAAAAATTGCTCCTAAGAGTGTACTTTTGCAAAATTACTATTTAAAAAAGTGGCAAAGATGCCACATAGACAATCCACGTTAGCATAATATGGTCAATAACGTTTGACCATTAAGATTGTTAACGGAGGGGCAACATTACTATGTTTTTAGACTTCTAGGGCAACATTGTTCCCAAAAAAATTTTCAAGTCAACATTGCTTCTGAACGTGTACTTCAGGGGCAAAATTGATACTTAACCCTTTTTTTTTTTCTTTTTTTGTTGACACCTATGAATAATCTTTCTTTGCTTTTGATAATGTGTATTTATGGGTGGGTTCTCCACAGCTCCTGGGCCCCTGTAATAAGTGAAGAATAATACAATAAACACAAGGCCAGCTCAATAGTGACGATATGTCAATATCTATCCCACCCATCTCACTATTGTAACACTGCCCCTAAAGTTGAAGACTATAGAAGCTTCACTTTGTTGCAAATAGAAACAAATTAAATAATAAAGAAAACCCACAATCAGGCGCCTAGACACTTACACCATGATTCAAGAACAGCAGTTAGCAATTCCTCTAACAATGTTCACCTCTCTGAAACGACTTTGAAAATGACTGACATGCTTACTGTAGGTGGCTCCCTTGATATGCTCCTATCTGTTCTACTTGGCCATGTTGTCTTACTCATTTGTTGAGCTCTTAAAAATTTTAAGTTTACTTTCCCTGGGTAGTCCTCTCAGCCTATGATAAGTGTGTTTCTGGGTAAGACAAAGTGTCGAAGAATTAGATGTATATTATTGTTTAAGAATATTGAGGTTTTTTATTGTCTAGAAGTTGTATGGTAATCTCTTAAGATTATTAGACAAGTAAAAGGGAGTCTTAAAAACAATAACTTTGCATTATTGCCTCATATGGAGCATGAGTGATAGAATCTAAATAGCTGGATTTTCTTAGAAGGCAGGAGAAAGACTAGAATCAGTTTCTTTGGCTACCTATATAGCCTACTAGTCACAGATCATTGATCAATGACTCCTCATGGTTCCAACTGATACCAGGGTTTTATGGTCTTTGTGAATCGTCTTGCAGAACTATAAAATAAAAGTGGGGTAACCCTTGTTTTGGGCTCTTGTCATTTTATAAGACTAAATCACACAAGCATTGGGGAGGAGTGTTGTTCTAATTTGGTCTAACAATAGTCCTATTTATTATTGACTTGAATGTGGTCTCAAGCCATGCTTATGCTGTTCATGTTTTCCCATATAGTTTATAAACTTATATAGTTTACCTGCCATTCGCTGGTTTGCTTGCATGGATGATGCTTTCTTAGTGCCTCTGCTGTCTTAAATGTCTGCATGTTCTTTTGCTGAAGTTATTCTTGGAGTAAATACCCTATTTGGTCACTGGAAAAAACATGGGCCCCTTTTTCGTCCCTAGGAACTAAAATGGGACATTTTTATAGACTAAAAAGGGGTTTTTGGAAATTTTCGAGGGACCAAAATGGGGTCCTTTTTTTGGAAATTCATCCTTTTCAGGAACTAAAAAGGGGTTTTGTTGTTTGAGGGACAAAAATGAGGTCTGTGTTTTTTTTCAGGGACCAAATAGGGTATTTACTCTTATTCTTGTTATGTATGTAGGCCAGCTGTAGCTTCCAGTACATTGGGTAACCCGGTCAGTCTATCAGACAGTTATACCAGCTCACCGGAACATCAAGTCCAATCCTTGGTCTCACCCGAGTCCGTTTCTCATAATCCTCAGGGTTTTGTGAGTGAACTTAATGGTTCCCAAGTCTCAAAAAGAACTAGGTCTCCTCCTTTGCCGTTTGTCAAATCTCATGAAGGTTTGCAGGATAATCACACTGCTGCTCATAAAGATTTGATGAGGTAAAATGGTAAATTACATAATTTTTGTGATCCTACATGATTATTAGTTTTGATGAGGTAAATTACATAATTTTTGTGATCCTACATGATTATTATCTATAATGTACTAGCTTTTGTCAGGTTTCTAAATGTATCTGACTTATGTAGATTTATGGCCCCAGTACATTTGATCTTTAATCTAGATTCCTTATAGTAGGATGAAATCCTAAAGAATATTGACATGCTTGTAAATTTCTAGGAGGCATTTACTTTTATATATGGATCCAAAGATGTGAATAATAAATTTCAATTTATGTAAGGTTCTTTGGTATGGGTTTGATTATGTGTTGGAATTCTTTCAGTTTCTACATGTCTTTGATTGAGATGGACTTGTTTTCTGACATGGTCATTTGTGCTCAAGGATAAAGTGATAAGAATTTTTTCCAACTAAAAACTCCTTAGCAGATAAGATTTCTAAATATGATCAATGTCCATCAATGAAGACTCTATTGGCTTCATTAAAAGTTACTGGTGCTATCATTGGAAAAAGAAAGAAAGAAAAATTGTTACGTATGCATCATAAAGGCCCTGAAATGCAATGTAGATTAAGATATAGCTTGTCAGAGAGATCTTGAACTTATACACAGGAACATTGCGGCTACTTTATGAGAACTGTCAAGCTTATGAGAGTTGGTGTTTAAAGGAAGGTGATAAAAATAAACTATCTTGAGTTGAAATGCTTGTTAGCATACATTATTATTTATATCTCACTTGCAAAGAGTATAACAGTATGTACATGTAGTTAAACCTGTTCTGTGGTTTCCACTGCAGGCCTTTATCTCCTCCTAAATTGGGAAATACATCTAGCATTCTAAGGAGTGGCCCTCGTGCCCTAGTCTATAAAAGATCTCCACCACGTACCACTGTTTCTGAAGCCACATTAAACAGGTCCATCAGTTCCTCTAATCCTAAAAGAACAAGATCACCTCCTCGAATATCTTCAACTGATAAAACTCTTGAAGGCAAAATCATTTCCTCAGATGACAATTCTGAACGGTAAGTTATTAGTTATGCTGGTGCCATTGTTTGTCAATTATGGAGGCTCTTTGTCATCAAATTATGTCTTTGATGCTCTCCATTATTATTGTTTCTTTTAGTGAAATGTTAGCCAAGGCAAAGCGTGCAGCTCGGTTCAAGGTGGATCTAAGCAAATCTGAGTGGAATGATTCTGATAGTGTAGACAGGAAGGCTTCTGCAAGTAGAAATGAACAGTCTCTGTTGGAGCAAAAATATGATGGTGGCCATTCTATACAATCATCCGTCAACGATGCCAATGGCCATGCTTTTTCCGATCCTGAAGCCCTTAAAACGTCCTATATAATTATTGGCTTATGTCCAGATATGTGTCCTGGTATATTTCTCAGGTTTTAAATCTAGGAAAATTTGTTAGGGTTATTATATGTTGGTTCTATTTCATATTCCAAGTCTGCAAATGAAACAAATTTCATGCTGGTAGATTCTTTTTTGGGAAAATCTTGTTCAAGGCCCATATTACCAAAAAATTCCAAAAAAGGCCTAAAGATTCTGAAAATTCGAAAAAAGGCCCAAGATTATGAAATTCCGGAAAAGGCCCAAGGTGAGTTGTTAATGGGGCTGATAGAGTTGTTAGCGGGGTACTGATGTAGTTGTTAACTGGGCTGATTTAGTTGTTAAAAATTTTAACAACTAAATCAGCCCAGTTAACAACTACATCAGTACCCCGCTAACAACTCTATCAGCCCCATTAACAACTCACCTTGGGCCTTTTCCGGAATTTCAGAATCTATTTTTAACAACTAAATCAGCTCAGTTAACAACTATATCAGTACCTCGCTAGCAACTATATCAGTCCCATTAACAACTACGTTGGGCCTTTTCCGGAATTTCAGAATCTTAGGCCTTTTTTCGAATTTTCAGAATCTTTGGGCCTTTTTTAGCATTTTTTTGGTAAAAAGGGCCCTGAACAGCATTTTCCCTTCTTTTTTGGATTTGTTGTCAGAAAGTTCATATTGGAGAGAGTTCCTAGTTCATTTTGTTGAAATTAGTTCATTTTGTTGAAATTTGAAGCCAAAAAATTTACTGTTCTATGGGGAGAAGAAATGAATGTTTAGTGTATTATTTGTTCATTTCGCAGAGTCAGAAAGGGCAGAGCGTGAAAGGAAAGGGGATCTTGATCAGTATGAACGCTTGGATGGGGATAGAAATGTAACCAGCAGAGTTCTTGCAGTTAAGAAGGTAAGTATCATGTTACTGTTATTTCCTATGAAGCACTCATTGCACTTTTTGAGAGGTTCTTATGAAATATTCATTAATGAGGTGAATCATGGCAGTATAATAGGACAGCAGAGAGAGAAGCAAGCTTGATTCGGCCTATGCCTGTTCTTCAGAAGACAATTGATTACCTGCTCAATTTGCTAGATCAGCCATATGATGAGGGGTTTCTCGGCTTGTATAACTTTTTGTGGGACCGTATGAGGGCAATTAGGATGGACCTGAGGATGCAGCACATTTTCAATCAAGGGGCTATTGCTATGTTGGAACAAATGGTGCTTTCTTCTTTGAATAATATTAGTGCCAGTTTGTTGCATACATGTCTATTGATCTTTGGTTCTAGTGGCAAACTTTGTTTTTTGGCCAGAAAGTTCTATTGGCAATTAATTCATTTAATATATATTAGATTGCAGTTCATAGATCGTGGGTTCAATATCCATTTGGCGTACTGCTTATTATTAAAAAAAAAAAAAAGTCATTCACATAATGTAAAATGACCAATCAAATGGTAGGACCACAAAATACACGTGGATTTTGTGGGAAAGGCTAGTTATGGATTATGAAATTACTCTTTAATTATCAATCTAAGCTATTCATTCTAAATTATGCGTATATATGTTTGATTTGGCTTCAAATTTGGTCCCTCCAGAGTCTGGGTTTTATTTCCATCTTGGCTCTGTCCATTTTTCGAGTTTCTGGGGTCTGAGATTGTTCCTGAATCTCTATTTATTGTACCAATTATGGACCTTGTATTATTTTCTTCGAACATGTGCAAATCTTGTATTGGCCAAAACAAATTATTGTGCAAATCTTGGTCTTTTTCTGAATTGTGTTGAAGTTTTTTCTGTTGATGCAGTCCTTGGGTCGTTTATGGGTTTTTAGAATTATTGTGGCTTTCCTTTCCTTTTTGGATTTCAATAGCATCATTAAGATAACGTCTGCTGCAAAAGTCATTCGTTAATTGGAAATTATGTTAGCTTAATCAAGAAAACGCATCTGCTAGGTAATATGTGTATCTTTGATTTTTAATATTAATGAAGCTGGTGATTGCTCCGATTTCAGATAAGACTACACATACTTGCAATGCATGAATTATGTGAATACATGAAAGGAGAGGGCTTTTCGGAAGGATTTGATGCTCACCTCAACATTGAACAGATGAACAAGGCTTCAGTAGAATTGTTTCAGATGTACGATGATCACAGAAAGAAGGGAATAAATGTGCCCATGGAGAAGGAGTTTCGAGGCTATTATGCTCTTCTTAAATTGGACAAGCATCCTGGTTATAAAGTAAATGATCTATATAGTAAATCATCTTTAAGGTTTCTTTATGATAATAGATTGGTGAAAACAAGTTAGTTCTGATAGGTTGAACCTGCGGAGCTCTCTCTTGATCTTGCCAAGATGACTCCTGAGACAAGGCAGACTCCAGAAGTGCTGTTTGCTCGTAAAGTAGCAAGGTTTTAATTTCCACTAAGGTTAATTTACTTAAGCTGTCATGGTTCCAGTCTGATAATTTTTTACCTTTGTCTATGCAGAGCTTGCCGAACAGGTAATTTTATTGCCTTCTTTCGGCTTGCTAGAAAGGCAAGTTATCTTCAAGCCTGTCTGATGCATGCTCACTTTGCAAAGGTATGGATCATTGTTACTTTCTTAATTTGTGTTTAGTGAATTGCACAATGTGTTTTCATGGGATTCAAAGCAAACTATGCATCCATCCATGTAAATCCTAGGGTAACATTTGTAAACTGTGCATGTACTTACCAAAGTTGATGAAAATGTGCATGTGTTTCTTTGAAAGCGCTAATTAATTGAAGGCAAATTAGTGTATTTTCTTTTTCTAGGATGAGATGAATATTTTTTATTTTCTCTACAAAATCCATCACTTGATGTATGAAAAACAAACTAAACCTTTACCTAATTAATTCTAAGCATGAAATCCCCCCTGTTAAGTTTATTGAATTCACTTTGCGCATTGTTTAAATAGCTTTTACTCATTTTTTCTTATGGTAATTCAAACTAATTTTCTTTTTCTTTTTTTTTTTTTGTATGCTTTGTCATCTTTACCAGTTGCGTACTCAGGCACTTGCTTCTTTACATGCTGGTTTGCAAAATAACCAAGGTGTCCCTGTTTCGCATGTTTCTGAATGGCTTGCTATGGAGGTACTTCTCTTGGTTCGACTTGGACAAATGCTTTTTTCTTTCTTTCATATTGTCTTGAGGAGGGTGTTGGGTGGAAGGATTTCTTAAAATGCTCTTACATTGACTTTGTCATCAAATGTAGGATGAGGACATAGAAGGCCTGCTAGAATATCATGGATTCTTGGTGAAAGCATTTGAAGAACCATATATGGTGAGGGAAGGCCCATTTCTTAATATCGATAATGATTATCCCACTAAGCGTTCCAAACTTGTCCACAAGAAAAGGTCAGAAATGATAAAAGAAGATGTTTCACCATCAGATCAAGTGGTATCAACACCTGTTGAGACAACAAACAAGATCCAGATACAGAAGAAATATGAGAATGAGCAACAATCTGTCCTAGAAGTTAGTTCGGTTGATGAAGAAATGCCTGACTCTCAAGCTATTTTGTCCCCAAAGGATGGTAGATCTGGAAGGAAATTTAATGAAATGCCTATTGCAGTTCAACGTAGTGAAACTGATCATAGTATTACTATGCCTTTTTCATCACCAATTGGTTTCTTTCATCATGGTATACCTGAACCGCAACCAACCAGATCTGTACTTTCTAAGCGTGCCAACTCCGATGCTATATTCACAAGCACTCCTAAGAGAATCTTTCATTCAGAGCAGAATGGAAAGCTCCTTGAAAGTATGCCAAAACCATCTCCATCAGAAAGTTCAAAAGGGCATGACTTTCATTTTTCTGTGGCTGATCCTGTGCCCCCAAGTGAATCTCAAGATGAATCTCTACTTGTTAACCAAGTAAACGGAGATGAAATTGATCAAGCTGAAGAAAATGATTTAGATGAAGAAATTGCTGCAGCTAAGCTCAAACTATTCCTAAGGTTTTCTAGCCTTGTTTTGTTACCTAGCTTGCATTTATGTTTGTAACTTGTTTGAAGTCAATATATTTTAACAAAGGTATCATTCTTATATCTGCCCTGTTAGGTTATGGAGGAGACGGGCATCAAAGTTGAGGATGTTACGTGAACAAAGGCAATCTGCAGCAAATGCTGCACTGGACTCATTGTCACTGGGACCACCAATCCGACACTACGTAGATGTAAGATTGCTAAGCGGGAATTTAATATTTAATTTTGATGTGCACTTTCTTTTTTCCTTAGCTGTAGGGCTAGTGAGAGTTTTCTTGTAGGGTTGAGTATGATTTAGTGACCTCTTATGTTGGCACTTCTTCCCTCTGCATGTTTGCTCCAATTTGTGTTTGTGTGGATATATAACTTTATAAATATCAAACCTATATCAATTCTTAACTCAGTTCATTATCTTATTTACCCTGTGTGCAGCAACCAAGCAACTTTGACAAATTTGACATTGATAAAGCCATGACAGAGAGATATGAAAAGCAGGAAAAATCCTGGGCAAGACTTAATCTTTCAGAAATGGTTGGTGAGATACTAAGCAGACGAAACTCAGGTGTTAAATGCTTGTGCTGGAAAATTATTCTTTGTTCTCAGATGGACAGGGGACATAAAATGGGCTCAGTAGGGTCATGGTTGATCTCAAAGCTCATGCCTTCCAGTGATGAGGATGTGGTAATTTCTTCTCCTGGTCTGACAATATGGAAGAAATGGGTTCCTGGTCAATGTGGCGCTGATCCTACTTGCTGCTTCTCTGTAATTAGGGACACATCTTCCTGTGGTGGAGAAGAAACGGTATCTGGGGCAAGTGCAGTTTTATTTCTTGTATCCGAGGGCATCCCATGGGGGTTTCAAAGAGCTCAACTCCATAATATTCTCATGTCAATTCCCACTGGTGTTCACTTACCCCTTCTGTTCTTATGTGGCTCATATGATAGAGGATACTCTCCTGTTATAATTAATGAATTGGGCCTAAATGATATAGATAAATCCCGAGTTAGTGGCTTTCAGCTTGTCTTTCTTGTTGAGAATCAGCAGATGCAACACTTGGGTGGATTTTTCAGCGACAGCCGTTTAAGAGAGGGGCTGGAGTGGCTGGCAGGAGAATCACCCTTGCAGCCTACCCTACAGTATGTGAAAGTGCGAGAACTTGTTCATACCTACCTTAGCTCCTTGTTTAGGGTGCTGTATAGCTCCAATAACTCGAGGTTGGGTCCGATTGACTGCATCTCAGTATTTAATGAAGCTTTAGATGGCTCATTACAGGATATTATTGCTGCCGCCGATTCCAATCCTGCTGGTTGTCCGTGTCCTGAGATTGGCATGCTTGATCAGTCTAGTTATGAGGATAGATTGCTTAAAAATTGCTTGCCACCATCAGGTTGGAGCTCCAAGCCTAAACTAGAACAAATCATTAGGGCTTTCCAAGAATGTAAGCTCCCCCCATTTCCCGATGATTTGTCCTGGTTGGACCTCGGTTCTAAAGCTAAACATGACATTGAGAATCTTAAATCAAGGCTTGAAGGTAGCTTGATTCATTACCTGACTGATACGAGTAAAATGATGGGAGTCCCATTGGCAACAAAAGAGGCACACGTCATGCTACAATCATGTGTTATGCTCGAGCTTCGTGGCTCAAGTTACCACATAGTTCCGCAGTGGACCATGATCTTTCACCGAATCTTCAATTGGAGACTAATGAGTTTATCCAGCGGCGAAGTCTCTTCAGCTTACATCTCAAGACAGACTCGTGTTTCTTCTCCTAGTTCAGATCTGGACGTGGACTTTGAAGCTAATTTGCCTTCATCAAATTATCAGAGTGCGTCATTGGATGAGATAATTGAAGTTGGGTGTGATTCTCCTATCTTCATCAAGAGCCAACCAAGGCAACCTCATCTTCCACAGGACACTGATGATGATGTGATGGATGAAACTGTGAGCCTAGGTGATTTGAAGGATTCTACAATGGATGAAGTGCCTAGGGTTGATGACACGGTTTTCTCTTATGATGGATTAGACAATGCTAGAAGTGAAGTAGTCCTAACAAATGGCAAAGCAAACAGCGAAGCCGACAAGTTAAGCAAACTTTTGGAGCAATGCAATTTGATGCAGAATGTTATAGATGAGAAGCTTTCTGTGTACTTCTGATCTGCTGCTTAATTACTTTGTTATGCTAGTATTTTTATATTACTCTCAACAAATATATTGAGAGGGAATTGTAACAGGAGGGGAAAAAAAATAGAAAAAAGAGGAAGGATAAGAATATATGCTAACCCATAGCGTGTTTTTAGGCAATTTTGTACAGCAAACGAGGATATCTTGTGTTGTTTATCCAACCTTCCTGTCTGTCTCATGTACAAAATGCAACCATAATACAAATGATAACAATTAATGATTGATTCAAATTAACCTAAATTGAGAAGAAAATGTGCAAGCAAGCAGCATTCAGCCTTCAGAGTCTATGGTTACTCTTGGGTGGTGTTGAGCAAGGAGCCTTTTTTTTTTATAATGCTGAGCAAGGAACCTGCAACCTAGTGTAATTGGGTCATTTTGAGCCCAAGTTTCCTAGTTCTTAGTTTTGAGCCATTTTAGCATTTAAGTAGAAGTGCGCGTAATCAATGCATTAGTTTTCCACTCTAAATCTCATACCCCAACCATTGACATCACACTCCCATTGTTAACCCCCTTAAGTCTTTACTTACTAATATGATAGCAATCGGCTTAAAAAGTGCGGTAGCATACTGGCCCCAAATTGCAATCGCTGTGACAAAAAAGATGCTCTCTGATCAAAAAAAAAAAGGAAAAAGAAAGAAAAGAAAGAAAAGGGATCTGATGCAAAAGGACTGAGAGCACAAGCAACAGTATAAAGAAATGCTACATAAGGTACTACATTCATAGTTTATCTGTCTACAATCTTGCTATAGCAATATCGTTTCTTAAGAATTGCATTCATCCACCTATCAGGCCACACCTTACATTACAACCCTTGAAAGTCCTTTTGAGTTTTGATGCAAATAAATTCAAATGTTCGATATAAATTGTAGAACTTTGACAAGCCTATGGATGGTCTAGACTAGTAGAGCTGAGGGTGGAGGGGACATACAAACACTAGAGTTCAAGTCTTTGCATAACCTTTGTGCCCTTTCTGATAGGGGCATTTGCTTTCCCCCCATCTTTCTTTGCTTTCCCAGCTTAATTGCTTAAGAGACGCAAGCTATATGTAAACACTTGTATTATTATATATATAGATCAAGAGTGCTATTGATGCTAGCCACAAAGCCCAGAAAATATTGATCTATCCAAAATGCATCGCTACTTGATGTGAGAAGTACTACTCTATTTTATGTGTGTGAGTGTGAGAGAGAGAGAGAGAGACCAAGTAGCTTAGAAACTCTCACATTGAATAGTCTAAGACTGATTACAATGTTGAATTTCATGGCGTTTAATTTGGTGCCACTCGCTCAATAGAAAATTAGGAGAGGAACCTTCAGTCAGGGCTATTCGAGATTTTTTTTTTTTTAAACATAACTACACAACAATTAATTCAATATGTCAGCTAAACTAGTTTATTCACAGAGATTGTTTATGTATGACTCTTGATACATTTGAACTGTTTTTATTCACAGAGTTTGTTCATATATGACCCTCATCAGTACATATAAACTAGTTAATTCATCACACCTACTAAACTTTTTGAAGTAAGTTCTAGAGATATTGACACTTCCAAAAAAGGAGATGTATTTTCCATTGGGATCATATGTCCAAAAGTTACTTCAAAAATGATCAATAAAGTATGAACTTTTAGTCAAAGCAATGGCTTGACAACTTCCTGTAACAGAATAAAAACCTTCAATCAGAGCAATAATAGGTTTTCCCCAAAAACATAACTTCATAAAAGCAAATTAATGTCACATTGAACGCTTTATCGCGTTGTGACTTCCCAAAGGCATCTCAATTGAATAAAGAGAAGAGAGCATCAAAGGAATGCCATCTAGCTAGGGCTCACGAATGACAAAAACATGAGTTAGGGTAAGAGAAAGAAACTCGCTTGGCAGTAATGGAGACAAGTACTAGTGCGGCCGTCGCTGAGAAGTAAGACGAAGGCTTTTTCTGATGGGGCTTGACTGAAAACGATTCTTGACAGTTGGAAAAGACAATAGGAGTACTTGTATTATGATGTTGGAGGGTTTCCTTTGAACAGATTAAGTGTCAAGTGTGTTTTGTTTCAAATACTTAAATAGAAGAGGAAGTGTCGGGTTTTTTGTGTTATCGTGCTGAAGACTTTACATAATGGTTGTATCGATAAAACTTTTATTTATTTGCTTACATTAATTACGATTCTTTGTTATGTTATTGTTTTAATGTATACATACATCACAATTATTAGTTAATAACCCTGAGATATGTAATTTTTTTCTTAAAATTTTTTGGGTAGCAGGTGCTCAGATAATTACATTTTTATATTTTATAAAAAAAAAAATAAAACAGAAAAATATCACTCTAGTGACTAAATGCTTGATAGATGATCGGACGTCCGCTATGAATTTAGAAACTTTTGTTTCAATTTGTTCAATTTGAATGATAGATAATTGTTTGTGCAGATATGTTGCGGGACAGTAATCGATTGATTAGGCACAGTACTATGAGTATGCATTCACCCCAAAACTTAATTAGTAAGTGCGCTTAAAAACATAGTTCTCGAGCAACTTCGAATATTGTCCATGTTTTTGATCTGCAACCACATTTTGTTGTGGCATGTAGGGGCAACTAGTATCTAACAGAATTCTTTTATCATAAATACTACATCATTCACTCAAATTTGAATTCAAGGCCATTATCTATTCTAATTCGTTGGACTCGTGGAATTGCATTTCCACTATGTTTAAGAAATCTATCAAATATTTTGTTGTGTTGGACTTGTGCTTTGTCAGATAGACCTACATTCCTCTGCTATAATAATCTACAATGGTTAAAAATAGTGTGCACCACTCAAAGAGGCTATACGAAAATTACCCCCAAATGTCAAAATGTATCAATTCAAAAGATGAAGAAGTTACCACCAAATGCTTAGGTCAACTAGTAAAGAGTTGTCCTAACTTAACCACGGGTCTTGAGTTCGAGACGTGGGAATGCAGCGTGCATAGGTGGTAGAGGCTTCCCCTCGAAAGGGGCCAACCCAGTTTCAGTTCGGATTAGTCTGGGGCTGTTGATGTGCCTGAAAAATGGCCTGCCCTAAGACACCGAATGTTCTAAGCAAAAAAAAAAAAAAAAAGATGAAGAAGTTTTTATTGAACTAATAGGAAAACTGAGTCTAGTTTGTTTGGTTCTTATACAAGAATCACAATGAATTGATTTAAAAGAATTTCAAGGCAAGTTAATGCTTTTTAGTTTCTCCTCAAATGGGTGCCCAAGTCTTTGGTGCGCAATTTTTGTTGTCTAGCTTTACTACACATGACGAGTCTTATTCAATTGGCCCTCTTCTAATAGATAGAGTCTATTAGATATTATTAGTTTTGGTGATTTCAAATATAGATACCAAATATTAAGAGAAAAAAGTTTGCATAATGTATTTATTTTATGCTTTGATTAATGTTGGTCAAAATCCTCTTGTAGCAAATGAACCAGTCAAACAAGTAATAAAGATCAAGTAGAGTATCGTCCTATAGAGACTGTAAAACCTATTTTGCAGCCACTAATCAAATGAAAGTTGTGTTGTGACTGATTATGATGGTTGTTTTAGCTATTACTACTATTTAATAGACTAAAACAAATGATCAGGAGTTAGTTGAGAAAATTAGGTTTAAAACAGGCAAAGCTCAAATTTCATCTAAAGTTGTATTACTCCCCTAGTTTGCATCCATCACATTGCTACAGCAATCTACTGCACAGCTTCCACAATGCTACAGCAAAATTCCTATCACAACATTATTCAGTTAACCCACCACTAATTTATACAGAAGTGACTGCATCCTGTAAGTACATCCCTTACTCTATTTATCCTATATTCCTATAGCGATTTTCAAGCTTAAGATGTCAATTTAACCTAGGTGTATTTGCTATGTAGAGATAAATCCATTCTTATAGCTTACAATTTAGATCAAGCCATGCAAAAACTTGCTGAGCACATACGGCTTACCAGAGGTCTAACCTTAACTCCCTTCCAATAAGCTAGGGCCACTGACCTCGCCTATTATTGACCAACTAACATACAAGACGATATATCACAGTTAAGCAAACTGAATTTATTAAATTAAAAACTAGCAAATTGGGTTCATACTACAACTTAAGAATTCATCATCGCTCAGCAAATGGAAGTTTAGTTCATGACTGATGAAGGAAACACAATTGAAATTATAGAGACAAAAAAATCCATGGAAAAATAAGAAAGAAAAATAAAACAAAGAAGGTCGCCATAGTGTTCGATGGCGCAGGGAACGTCTTGTTAGGCAACATCTCTACGTCTTCTACAACTCCATCGAACTTATATTCTGAATTGGTCTCTCTCTATTGCTCTTGGCAAAACTCTGATTTCTCAACTTAAGTCGGATCGTACTATTTTCTGATACTGATTTTCTACTCTAATTTTTCCTCCTCCTTTTAGATCTAGATGTTTTTTTCTCTTTATAGTCAGGTCCTTTGCGCTGTACATCCAGTGCTCTGAAATTTCCAATTCTATTAGGCCCGAATCCCTATGTTCAATTGATTGATTCTTTATTTAATTCCGTGGGATTCTACAGATCTTCTATTTGATTCTATGTGTTTCCTATTTGCATCTCTGTCAAGTCAACCGTCGTCTTAACGTACAAATCGATTACCTGTATTTAACTCCTAAAAAATTCTCACGAAGAGATCAACATAAAGCAGCACATAACAATTCATTACTTACGATATTACAGCATTGTGGTGCTAGTTCAAAAAAAGGATCCATAGTTGTCAAGTCAACCGTCGTCTTAACGTCCGACTCAATTACCTGTATTTAATTCCTAAAACATTCTCAAGAAAAGATCAGCTTAAGGTAGCACATAACAATTCATTACTTGCATTGTGGTCGCATTGTGGTGTTAGTTTAGAAAAAAAGGATCCACAATGCTGTAGCATTATATCAGCTTTGTTATGTATGATAAAATGCACCCCTTTTCTTCTATCTATGTGGGGGATAGTGTTAAAAATGCAACAACTTACTTCATCTATCCTTTATTTCCATCTATACATAATTTCTAACATATTTCATCAAATCAACCTTCAAGCTCAGTTTTATCATGTAAAATTGTCATATCGCATAGGAAATATATGGCAAAAATATGACTTATCAAACTCTCTCACACTTATCTTTTTAGAAAATTATAAATACCTTCTTCCTCTTTCATTTATGAGTCCTTTTTCCTCCCCCTTTCTTCAACTACACACTATTTATTCTTTGCTCTTCTAGATGATGCGATGTTAATTATTTATTTTAAAGGTTAGATAGTTTTCTATATTCTTTTCTCCTCTTTTGTATACTTATTTATTTCATTTTGTTTATTTTTGTACTAATCCTGTTCCTTCTCTTAATTTGAAGATTCTTTGACAATGATTATATACTAGAATCACTACAAATAATTTCATAAATTTCTTTCCACCTTTTCAATGATTATGAATTACACATATTAATTCTTTAATAAATTATTGTCATTTTATATTTTAACCAAATAGGCTTCTTCTCTTGCATATGTATGTAAAAACCTCATATACCTCCTCTCTAACTAATTATTTACTTAATTTGGTACAAAATTTGATATATTTTCGACTTTACTAAAAATAATTGAAAAAATTAGTACTTTAAAAAAATGTCTAAATTTTAGTAGCAGTTTTTCAACCACAATTATATATAGCACAAATTCAATTTTCACAAAAATGAATTCAAATATCCACTACAAAATTTGTAGTGGTTACCTAACAGCTACTAAATAAAAGATGCCAATTCACAACTTTTTTTTTTTTGGGTTTGACAATATGTTTGTAGTGGTTATACAACTGCTTCTAATTTTGACTCAAATTTTTTAAAAAATCCACTTCTCACATTAATGAAACTATTTTGGCACCTAATTTTAGTAGTGATTGGCAACTACTACAAACGTTTCACTAACACTAAATAAATAAATAAATATATATATATATATATATATATATATATTTCCCCTAAAAATTGGTAGCGGTCAGTCAATGGCGACCAACAACATCTCAAATCCCCCCCAGTAGCAGTTATTCGTCATTATAAATTCAACCCATAAACCGACACTAAGTGTGGGAGGTTGTCATGGTTACGGGAAACCACTACAAATGTTGTAGCATGTTTGATCAAGTGCGTAGCGGTTCAATTGAACCGCTACAAAACCGTTTGCCATGATGGTTTTTATAGAGATTTTCTAAATCGCTATTACACGTTGTCATGGTCCTAACCGCTCCAAGCACAATGTTTTGATCACTACAAAAACCACTTTTTTTTTTGTAGTAAACACACATGTTTGTTAAAAAAATTATTGAAAATTTTGATTTGTTGATATTTTTCACATAAAATTGTGTAATTTTTTTTCTAAATATAATAAAAATATTAAATAGGTTATTAATAAATATTAATGTCAAAAGATAAATATGGATTCAGTATAATGAGGGGTAAATTAGTAAAAAAGATAAATTATAATATGTTCTTTAATTAAAAAAATATCCTTCCCAAATTTTTAGAATATTCTTTAAAAGTGTTAATGGCTTAGACTAAAATATATGTTTTTAAAATACAAGAGAGATTTGTGTAATTAAAGCAAAACTAATATTCATTATTATGCTAAAGTTGTCAAAAGTAACAATCAATATACACAGGAATATATATATATATATATATATATATATATATATATATATATATAAATTATTGACCTATTCCCAATTCATATACTTTTTTTGGATAAAAAATTCATATACTTTATTGCAAACCGGGCCGCATTGAGAGTAACCATCTGGTCAAATTCACACCCTTACAAATACAGAACAAGACACACAACTCAAAAGTCGAAACAAAATTTTTCAACTTTTGATATTATCGGCTTTGCCCTTCTCTATTTTTCGTCCCAATGATTTTCTTTTATTCTTTCGTATTTTCTCGGATATATACACACATCATTTGTAAATCACCAAAGGCCTGATCCTAATCGCAAATGCATTTAAATACCTTGTACTTTCTATTCTTTATTCGCCTACTATATTTAGTTCGGACATTATTGATCCGAATTTTTTCCATTTTAAGTTTTCAAGCTAAAACATCATTTTTCAAAAAAAAAAAAAATCATAATGAGAAGATTGTGTTTTATTTTTTAAGATATAATAAAAAAAATTAAAAATTAAGGTTAAGATAAAATAAAATATCTATTGTCGAAAAAAGAGGTGTGGTAGCCTGGTAGGGTTGGGTTTTTTTTTTTTTTTTTAAAGTTTCGATTCAATGATGGAGCTGTTGGGTGAGCCTTTTTAATTTAGCTAAATAGGGAAAAAAGGAAGAAAAAAAATACATTTGAATACTTTTGAATGTCAATATGAGACAAGCATGGCTTAAAACTTGCTTGTATCTTCCTTTATTGTCTCTCAGTTTGTTCCAAATTAATTATGAATATTTAAGAACTAGGTATTGTGTAATGTACATGGAGGATAAGAAATGAACCGTATTGGGTCTTATAAATGATGTTTTGTAGCCTAATATAAATTTAAATTATATATTTTATGTTGATTTGTTATCAGAATATTTTATGTTCACTAATCACATTTGGACACACACAACATATCTTCTTTTAAGACGATATATTGTGAGCAACTAATTAAAAAAAAACAAATTATTTGAAAAAATTAAAGATGGAGAAATGATTTCTTTGTTCACAAAATGCAAGCTAATAAATTTTGAAAACGGTTTTGATGATAAAAATGGATAAGAATTAATGGAAATAATTTTTTTTTTAATTTTTCTTGAATCAAAGCAATTTATTAAAATAAGAACATATTTTTCGTCCATTTTTAAAGGGCTTGGATATATTAAAGGGGGAGAAAAAACTACTCTATTTGATTTGATTTTTTGTTTTTAATGTTTAGTGGTCGATGGACGTGCGTGGGTAGTAGCTTCGGATATCGGGGATTAATTAAAAAATAAATAAGGATATTAAACATTATTGTCAAACTCACTAGTTAACTCTCTGAATTTATTGTCTTTATATTTCTAGCTTACAAAATCAACTTGAGTCACTAATAAACTCATGACTGTTGTAAACTCGATTAAATTGACGAGAATTTATATACCAAGTTTATTATTTTTACGTTTATTACTTATAAAATAGTATTAACTCACAATTAAGCTCATGTTAACTTTTTCAATTTGATAATGCTTAGCAGCTTTATATATAAATTTTAAAGAAATTTTTATGTTAAATATGATAAATTATGAATATTGATAGATTTAATTTTAATTATTTGGATTTAAAATATACTTAAATCAAATAGTTGTCATTTTTTATATTTTAATTATTTAATTATACACCATTAATACCTAATTAATGACAAAAATAAAATCTTATATGTTTACTATTCAAGCTCATGATTATAAATTTACATCACTCTCATGAGTTTGGTAACTTTTTTTGTTGTTGTTGCCTATTTGGTATTCAGAGCTTCGTTTTAACTAATTCAAATCTGACCCGCGTTGCACACTTGGCTATAGTGAGTGAGTCTCCCAGCGGGGCTTTTTCTGCATTCATAAGGCTCGAACTTGAAACCTTACTTAAGCGATACAAGCCGCTTACCACCTGTGTCAATCTCATTGATATGAGTTTGGTAACCTTAATATCAAGCATTTCCTCACTCACCATTTTTGGTCCTTCCCATTTTACCCAAAACGATGGTGTATTGAAGTAGTGAATACAATCCGAGTCCTGTGAATTTGGCTATAAATATAGAATCCATTTTGGTTTCTTTTCAATTAACATGTGAAAATGAAGTTGGTAGTAGATAAGAAGAAAATACTGTTGCTCCTCCTTTCTCTGGCCATTGCCGCCGCTAGTTGGAGCGGCAGCGACGCAACGAGCTCACCAATTCTGGACGTTTCCTCTTTGAATCGAACTAGTTTTCCCTCCGGATTCATTTTCGGCACTGCATCTGCCTCTTACCAGGTTCGTGTTATCATTCTTCTGATCTTCCCTATCTGTGTACTCTTTTAGATCTAAATCCCATACATTGTATGGAGTCTGAGGCTATGAAAGCCATACTATTTTTATTACTGATGAACAATGTGATACTTTTAGTGATTCGTATGGAATCTATGCATATAATGATGATCTGCAATATTATTTTCTTGATTAATACACACACATATACTTGCAGTATGAAGGTGCAGCAAATGAAGATGGAAGAGGACCCAGCATTTGGGATACCTTCACTCACAAATATCCAGGTCTCTCTCTCTTAATAGTAGCCTAATGTCTCTTATCTTATCTCTGGTACTCTATCAATCTAGTCGTTATTATAAAATATTAACTAAGAATTCTCATAATCTAATAAAAACAGTTAAAATTAATAAAGTTGTTATACAATTTAAGTGACTTCCAATATTATCTCTATTAATTACACTAAATTCTAATATTATATTAATTATTATTTCACATTCTCACCCACTCTTCTTATTAATTATAGGCACACATAAAAAAAAAATTTAATGCACTTTGGAAACAAACAAGTGCCTCATAAAAAAGACTAAATAAAATTACTAATTGATATTTTATAATAAAGATCAAAAGAAGTAATATGGAATATCTATAACCCAATTAACCCAATTAAGAAAAGAAAAGAAAAGAAAAGGCACGCGTTTGATTTATCAAGTTTTCCAATTTGGTGTCAGATCTGCTTAAAGTTTTTTTTCCAATGAAAATTGCATATTGTACTCTGTGTGTTATTTTTTGGAAATGGAAAAATAATTGGGAAAAACTATGATACAAACTCCCACTCTTTATTTGGAAGATTAAAACTTTCTTGTGTCGGGCTTCATTCTTACAACCTCCGATCCATTTCCATGAATCAAACTCTTCATCAATTTTTTTTTTTTTGGTTAAACAAAACAAGCTTAATTTTTGTCTTTTCATCCTACACAGATTTTGAGGTAACTACTTCTATTATACTATTATTCATAACTTATGGATATGTTATTTTTTTTAAAAAAAAAATACCTATGAATATATATATTATTTCCAGGTGCAACTTTATATTTGTTATTTTGTACAAATGTTAGCTTTTCTTTTTTTGGTACCATAGATATAGATTTCTTAGTCTAATGATAAAATAAAAATATTTCTTAGCCCTTTTAAATCTAGGTACATGAATCATATTAAATACCTTATTGAAAACTTTTAAGAAGACAAGTGTTTCTGAAGGAAGAAGTACAGTAATAAGCAATAATTAATATTCAAAGCATGTTCAATGCAAAAGCAATAAAAATTTGCATAAAATTTATAGAAATAACGAAAATGAATTGGTATTCCCCTCAACAATGCCCCAAAATATTCAGGGAGAATCACACCCAAAAAAAAAATCTCATAATTAGTTAGGAAATATACGTTAATTAGTATATTGTCAATTAGGGATTATAGGAAATCACCATTAATCCCATTAAGAGCCATTATTACTGAGCCCAAAAAAAAAATATCAATACGTATCATATGTATATGAATATACAAAACTTTTTGATTCATTTCACTATAACATTTATGTCCCAAACAAGAAAAATAATATTAGAAAAGTTTCATAACCTTTCAATTACAAGTAAGAGAGTCATTATTGATGAGTTAAAAGATTTTTCTAATATTACCTTCTTTAATTGTCTTGATGTGATTTTCTTAAATATTTTTTACGGGAATGAACTGGGGGGCTTATGGTTGTCGTTTGGTCGTAAGAGAGACACTCATAAGCCCAACAACATAAATAAGAAACAAACGAAGAAAGCAAAGCTTTTTGACTTTTTGTCCCCTACTCGTCTTCGAAAACCAGTAAACTTAGGGTTGAATTTCTCTCGTTATCTCTTTCTCATTATCCCTCATCATCTCTAAATCATATCTATCCAATCAATCACAATACAACTTTAACCTCTCTCTCATTTTCCCAATCAATGGCTCAGATGCACTAATGAGGGAATATGAGAAAAATGATGAAGAGAGAATCCTCTTCCGTAAACTCATGGAAGGATCCAAATAAGCTTTAAAAGTAAATCGAGTGAATCAGTTAATAACGTGCAAATAAATCCGTGTATTTTATTCACTTGTGTGCAGAAAAAATAGAAGATCGAAGCAATGGAGATGTGGCTAATGACCAGTATCATCACTATAAGGTACGAGGGTTTAAAACTAATTATGAAAATTTAGACTTTCAGAATAATTTCATGAAACCCGAAAAATTTACTCTATTTTCCATTGTTATTTATTAGGACCACGACGTCACATGCATTCAATGGGATTAATTTACAACTAAAATAATGGAAGCTCTCTATTAGTCTAATTTGTAGTTTTGTGTTTTTTTTAAATATATATTAATGTTGTTTGTGTATATTTTTTGTAGGAAGATGTCGGAATCATGAAGTATATGAATTTGGATGCTTACAGATTTTCTATTTCTTGGTCGAGAATACTGCCAAGTGAGTCAGAATGTGAATTTTTGTCAAGATCACTTGTATATATACTTTGTTGAAATTTTCCAGGAGCTAGAGTTTGTTTTTTATTTTATTTTTTTTCTAATTTTAGTATTTATAAACAATAAATATTTGCAGAGGGGAAGCTAAGTGGAGGTATAAACCGAGAGGGAATCAAATATTACAACAACCTTATCGATGAGCTATTGGCTAATGGTCATAACCCAACCTTAATTAGCTTTAATTATGCATATTTTTTATTTAGATTCAAATCGACGCACACTGATATATATAATATTATAATAATAATTAACCAAATCATAAAAATTGACGAACGGATAGGTCTGAAACCTTTTGTGACTCTTTTCCACTGGGATCTTCCACAAGCTCTAGAGGATGAGTATGGTGGCTTCTTAAGCCCTGACATAGTGTAAGTGACAAATAATTAATTAAACTCAATAATATAATAATAAATAATTATGTCATAAATGAATGATACATATATACATGTGTGTGTGTGGGTTTTTTCAGGAAAGACTATGGAGACTACGTGGAACTATGCTTCAAGGAGTTCGGGGATAGAGTGAAGCATTGGATAACATTGAATGAGCCATTGAGTTATAGCAGTGGTGGGTACGCAATCGGCATTTTAGCACCAGGTCGGTGTTCTGCTTGGCTGAACCCTAATTGCACTGGTGGTGATTCCGCCGTCGAGCCCTATTTAGTTGGTCATCACATGCTTCTTGCTCATGCATCTGCCGTCCAAATCTACAAGTCCAAGTTTCAGGTCATCTTATATTAGACACATACTACTCCCTCTGATCCATCATTAATTAGTCTCATTACACTAATTAATTATTTGCTTATTTTCTCTCTCACAAATCACACCATCTCTCTTCATGAATAAGAGTATTTTTGGAAATTTTTTCGTTGCAATTATTTCTTATATAAGAGAATTTTCAAAAGGGATGTCATGCTCCTCTTTATATATAAGAGAAACTAATAGTAGTTCATCTAAAATCTTTTAATTTTTTTTTTCATTTCCCCCCACTAATATATAGTTAATTTCACTGCATTAATTAATTATTCCCTCTCATACTCTCTCTACATAAACAAGAGTATTTTTAAAAAGGGTTAAATACCATTTTTCCCACAGAAGTATTGGCTAGCTAGGGAGTATTTAGCACTCGGAAGGTTTTTTGGTATTATTTTTACCATGGAAATTTAAAAAAAAAGGAGCAAATATGCCCCAGAAGGTTTTTTTAGAAGCAAATTTTTTGGGTAAAAATGATCAATCCAACGGTCAATATCAACATATAGGCAAAATTCCTATATTTGTAAACTTCCGGGGCAAAAATTACTAAAAAATACTTCCGGGTGTTGGATGCTCCCTAGCCAATACTTCCGTAGCAAAATTGGTATTTATACCCCTTAGAAAATTAGTTGTATTTCTTTCATATTTATTACTTTTAACCAATTTTAACCAACCAATTTATCTTCATAATTAAATTATTTGTATCTTATAAGAAGAATTGGAGAGAGTACTTTAATTACATCATGTTACTAGTTTCACATTACATCTTTCTCAAGTTTTCTATTGAAAATCGTGTGGCATTACCCCAAGTCTTTGGATTTAATGAGTAAAGGGGTCAGACACTCTTACCAAAAGAAGGCAATTCGATCCTGGAGTTGGTTAAAGTGCTGGAGGAGGTATCCTAGCTCTTAGGTGCCTATAGGTTCACACTTGAGGGTAATAGACGGTTCACCCTGCCCAACATTAGTATCACCTAGCAGGAGGAAGAGAGATTCCGTTCAGCCCTTGGATCTTGGGTGAACCCAACCATTTTCCTAAACTTTCAATATAAAAAAATAAAATAAAATAAAATAAATCGTGCCACATTATTAATTTTAATCACATACTGATGATTAATGTATATATGTCTTTGATGATATATGTGTATGTGCGTGCAGGCATCTCAGAAGGGTGTGATAGGCATAACTTTGGTGTCTAACTGGTTCGTGCCCTATTCAGATAGTAAAGCCGATCATTACGCCGCTTCACGGGCCATTGATTTTATGTTTGGATGGTATGTACGTAGTAGTATTAATTGATATCAAAATTGAAAACAAATATTCTATAACGTTAAAAAAAAAAAAAAAAAAAAGACAAAAGACAAAAGCACACGCACACAGCTGTAACATGTTGATTGGATATTATGTTATTATTAATGCAGGTTTATGGAACCAATGTGTAAAGGGCATTACCCAAAGAAAATGCGAGTTCTAGTGGGAAGCCGATTGCCAAAATTCTCAATGGAAGAATCAAAACTCATTAAAGGCTCCTTTGATTTTCTGGGCCTTAACTACTACACTGCTAATTATGCCGCCCATTCACCTTCCCTTCGCTATGCCACACCCTCCTACCAAACTGATTCTCATGCAAATCTCACAAGTAATTAAATAACTTATGTGTGAATCTATTTCCGATGATGTTGCGTGTGGAGTTTGAGTTCTCCCATTTTTTCTCTACATCTCATATCCTCCCTTAGAATATTAAAGAATGGATCATTCAGAATTAATATTCTATAAAAATATTATTGTGAGTATAAATAATTAAACTAAAATTGTTAAAATCTTATCTAGCTAAGCAATTTATAAGTGCAATGTAGACAAAACAAAAATTTTTAATTTATAAAACATTATAATCATAATCATAATTCTATAAAATATTAATAAGAACCATTCATTATTTTAATCTAACAGTGGATATGAGATATTAAGAAGAAAAACAAATTAAAAGAAGAGGATATATGCTTCATGTGTGTTGTAGGTGTGTAATTTATTAATGTCTCTATTTATTACATTCACCTATGTGTTATTTATTCTGTGGTAGCTGAGCGGAACGGTATACCCATTGGTCCAAGGGTACGTAATTAGAAGCACCATCTCTCTCGCTTTTAACTTCAATATTTTTGTCTGATTCATAAATATAATATTTGTCTAATGAAATTTAATCTATTTATATATATATACACACACACACATGCAGGCTGCCTCTGGCTGGTTGTATATCTATCCTAAAGGGTTTAGAGACTTATTGCTCTATGTGAAGACTAAGTATAACAACCCTTTGATTTACATTACTGAAAATGGTACTTATGGACATGCTTTCACTTTTGACCTTGTCCTTATTGTTCTTCTCCTATCGTGAGTTATGAATATTTATTTCTTACACTTATGATGACCTCTCCTTGATTTATGTATAATAGGTATTGATGAGTTTGATGATCCAACATTAACAATTGAAGAAGCCCTCATGGATACTTTTAGAATTGACTACTATTTCCGCCATCTTTATTATCTTCAATCTGCAATCAAGTAAGTGGGTTTCCCATTTATTTATTAAATTAAACTTAAGGCCTTTGTGTATGTGTGTGTGTCTCATCTTATTATATTTTTTTCCTTGTTTTTTTTTTCTACTTTTACAAGGGATGGCGTCAATGTAAAAGGGTACTTCGCATGGTCATTGTTGGACAACTTTGAATGGCTTAACGGATATACAGTTCGTTTTGGAATCAACTATGTGGATTATAAACACGGCAATCAAAGATACTATAAACTCTCGTCTCGCTGGTTCAGGAACATGCTTCAAAAAGAATAACTTTGTAAAGTAGCAAGCAGTTCCTAATAAAGAATATATGACATGGATTATATGAATCATATGGACACTTTGTATATGATAATAATGATCATTGTGATATGCTGATGCTATATCTGTTGGCAGCAGTAATCAATAGAAAATTAGTTAGTTGTACCTGCGGACAGTGTCTTTAAGATATTTTCAGCAACTCCCAATAAATTAAGGTGCTACGGTTCCTAAGATTAAACGAACCTTTCATGCAAGAACAGGATGAGCAAAACAACAAATGAAACAAGAGTGGGGTGTTCTGAACCTTCGGCTTCAATCTCCTTTTATAGGTTGTAAATCACTAGACTGTGATTAAATTATCAATTTTAAATATTGCAGCAACCAATATGTTTAAAATCATCAGTTTCAAAACGTTGAGAAGTCATAATTGTCAAACCCCTTAATATTTCAATATCTATCAAAGTAATAACGCCCAGCTCAGTGGGCGAACACATATAACATAAACATATTGATATAAAGTACTTGATTATATAATAAGACTTCCCACAAGATTTGTACATAATATTTACAAATCTCAAAATTCTATTATAGAACTATATAGATAACCAACATCCATGTTTGAATGGGATTGGAACATTCAATTGCCGGTATCTACCGCCTTGTCGTTGGAACCACGTCCATGGTGCTGATTGTCACACCCCTTATTACTATGTCATACATCAGAGTAAATGGCACGACAGAGCATGCATAGTGGCAAAATAATCAACCTCATATAGCGGCACGTAGCGACTGACCCAAAAGATGTTATAGCAGTATAGCGCATGACAGGATGAACGCTACACCGAAGATACACACATAAATACTCAAAAATAAACATGTACTCAAAATTTAAGAAATATTCACCATTAAGCAATAAATAATCCAAGTCTCTAAAAGCCATAAACAAAAAATTAACATATAAAAAAAATTCATAATTAAATTAGTCTTTAAATGCTATAAATAAAAGCAAAAATTGTCTTTAGTCTTCCATGAAATCTTCATCCAAGTCCTCTTCATCATTGTTGCTTTCACCACTACAAGACTTGTAGATCTCTTCCTCCTCATTGTCACTTTCTTCATCATTTGTTTCTTCATATTCGTCTTCAATGGTACCCTTTCCGTTATTGCTAGTTGTAGACCTTAAAGTTGAAGTTGCAATCTGTTTATTCTTTAATATGCTTTGCTGCCTAGTGTATGTTTTAGGCTCACCAACCCCAACTATATTAGCAACAACTCCCCAAGTCAAAGGGCCCGTTTGGGATTGCTGTGGGAGAAGTGGCTTTTGTTTCTGATAGACTTTTCTTAGTGGACTTTTTCTGATGTGATTTGTGTTTGGGATAGCAGTAGCAGAAGTGGCTTTTGTTTGTGATAGGAACTTGTTTGGCATAGCTTTTAAAAAGATAGATGAGATGGAAAATGACTGAAAAGGGTATGAATCAAATTCTCTCTCTCACACACACACATATGTGTTGTATAAAATGTGATAATTTGGGATAAAAATTTAAAATAAATATAAATTTACCAAATAAATTAGTAAAATTCCATTAAAAAATTGATGAGCTTCCACATAAAAAATTTAATAAATGGACCCCACATAAAAAATTGATGAGGGAGTAGGGGTGGAAATAGGCCAAGCCCCTATTAGGCGGCCTACGGCCTGGCCTATTTAGGGCCTGGTCAAGCCTGGCCTGTTTGTTAAAAAGGCCAGGTTAGGGCCTATTTAAAAGCCTATATATGTAAATAGGTCAGGCCTATTTTGTTAAGGCCTAGCCTGTAAGCCTTCAGGTTTGGCCTGTTTATACATTAAATATATATATTTATATTTATATTTATATCATATAATAATAAAATATTTATTTTTTCATTTTTATATTTATATAGATTTTGATAGGCTCAAAATGTATGAAGTCTACTTATGGCTTTCAATGCCTGCAATATGAAGCCTTTTTAAAGGCCTATATTGTAAGTAGGCCTTTAAAAAAGCTTCAGGCCTGACCGGGCCTTATGAAGGCTCAGGCCTGAGCCTAAAAGAAAGCCTGCATTCAAGCTCAGGCCTATTTAGCCAAAGCCTGGTCTGACCTGGCCTATTTCCATGCCTATGAGGGAGGGGGCAAATGGTAATTTAACAAATGGACCCCACATAAAAAATTGATGAGCTTCCACTAATGGGATTAGAAGCTACAAATGGGAGCTTAAAAAAAAATGCCCATTGCCCATTGAAGTCCATCAAAATAAAAGTGTTCCCAAACACTCTTAATTTTTTTGATGGACTTATTATCCCATCTAATGGGATAATAAGTCCATTAGGTGAGTTCCCAAACAGGCTTGTCATCCTCAAAAATTAATTCGTCCTCTGACTTCTTCATCTCCACCCACTTCCCCTACCAACCACTCATTACTATCATCAATATCATTAAGGAGAAAGGGATCAATCACATCACAGCAGTCAAAGTGTTCTTTAAGAGCTTGGTTATACTTGACAAAATCCAAGTCTTGCAACTTTTAATACTCAAGCTTGCTTCTCTTCTTAGAATGAATCTATTGTATAATTTATAAAAAAAAGAATGTTTGTTTCACAATCACTACTTGAAATTCTATAAAGTAGAATCATTTAAATGAATACTTACGTGCTCAAAAGTACTCCGATTACACTCACATCCAGACGCACTACAAGGCAAACTTAACACTTTGATGGCAACTTTTTGCAAACTTGGAGTAGATGCTCCATACAGCCTCCACCACTCATCTATAATGAGTGAACTAATTAGCAATTTAGCAATGCCACTAGTTTGAATTATAAAGTAATTAATTGTATCAAGGAATGCGCTTTTACTTACCAGGAGCCACAGTGGTCCTTTGTCTTATTGCTAACCTTATACCGAAGTTGCCTCCAACTCTTTTATATAATGACAACTCATTTATAATCTTATCTACCTCTTCTTCGGATGGTATTAACCTCTCAATGCATTTATAAAGTCCTGAAGTCACTTCTTCATCAAATTCAATTCCTGGATTGCTATAATACGACTCTGGGTTTAGAAAATAAGCTGCTGCATGCAATGGATGATGAAGTTGGTTCTCCCATCTTCTGTCAACAATTACAAAGATCTCCTTGTACTTGTCTTCATTTCCATTAAAGGATCTTTGAATAGCTTCCTTAGCCCTATCCATAGCTTCATATATGTAACCCATCGCACACTTTTTTTTCATTATCAACAAACCTAAGAACACACACAAGAGGCCCCATAGCCTTAAGAGTATAAACAACACCATTCCAAAATGTAGACATAAGTATAGTGTCAGTTGCCCTTTTCCCCTTAGCATCTTTAGCAGCTTTAGACTTGGACCATTCATCTAAGGTAACCATCATTCTAAGGTTATTTTTTAATTTGTGCAACCTTTGTAGTGTAAGGAAGGTTGTAGCAAACCTTGTGACTCCATATCTAACCAATTCAGTCTTCTTTGTGTACTTCCTCATCGTGTTCAAGGCAAATGAGTGGTTATAAATAAAGCCTACAAAACTAATGTCTCTTTGTATTGTCATTTTAACTTTAGGAAGCTTCCCAATGTCTTCTAACATCAAGTCCAAGCAATGAGCAGCACATGGAGTCAGGGGCAGAACATCTTAATGGCCAACTGGGGCCTTGGCCCCAGCTGGCCCGGTTGATCTTATAAAATTTGTTAGAATATATATGTATTTATTATATGATATTTTATTTGGCCACAAATTTAGTTCCAGCTAATTTTTTATCTTCTCTGTAAGGATAAGGTTTGTTTCATTACTCATTAGGCTGTGAGAGGAAAGTAATTGTTTGAGATATACCGAGAAGATTAGTATCATCTTATATATTGTTTTAATTTATAATTATTTGTTTCTATTTTCCAAATTATTTGATACTATTTAGTAAATACTCCTTTTGGTCCTTATTTAAGGAACTAACTAACAATTCTCACAAGTCAATAAAAACAGTTAAAGTAATTAAATTTATCCTAAAATTTAAGTAATTTTCAATATTATCTCTATTAATTACACTGAACTCTAATATTATATAAATTATTACTCTTTTTTTCTCAAAAAAGAGTAATAATTAATTTTTATTAATTATTACTCTCACTCACTACCTTTTTAATTATGGGTATACATGGAAAAAAATATTTAATGCTATTTGGAAATAAGCAAGTGATTTATAGAAAGAACTAAATATACTTGTTAGTTGGTACCTTATAATAAGAATTAAAGAGAGTAGTTCAGTATGTTTATTTTTTGGCCCGTGCTAAAAAAATTTTCTAGTTCTGCCACTGCATGGAGTCCAATAAAGATTGGTTCTTTTGGCTTTTAACAATTTCCCATCTAAAACATAGTTGCTGCTATTGTCAGTTATCACTTGAACCACATTCTTTTCCCCAATCTCCTCCACAAAATATCCAACATCCGAAATATCTTCTCCCCAATCTTCATATATGATGAAGCATCAACACTCCTCACAAACAAAGTCCAAGATGGACAACTAACCATGAAATTGATCAAGGTCCTATTCTTCCTATCTGTCCATGCATCCAACATAATTGAATATCCAAATTCTGCCCATTCTTTCTTGTAACTCTTCAAAATTTTGTTTGTTTGCTCAATTTCCTTTTTAAGGAATGTAACTCTCAATTCATGATAGGTTGGAGCCTTTAGATGTGGACCATAGTTTCCAATAGCTTCAACCATGAACTTGAAGCTTTTTGTTTGAGCAACATTGAAAGCTATTTCATTCCTATAAAAGAATTGAGCTATGTATTGACAAGTTCTATCCCTTGCTTCTTTATCACAAGCATCATTTATACTTGTTTGCTTCTTGTTCTTTCCCAATTTGATACTTGCTTCAGGACTTTTGAAAAGAAGTAAATCCATAGGGCCTTTTACACTTTTGGCTTTCTTGGTAGATGGATCACTTGATGTTGCTGGCCTTTTTCCACTTTTTAAGGTATGCATTTCTTTCATCTCTTCTTCATCATTATCATCTTGCAACTTACTGTAAGTTTGAGTAACCTTCTTCTTCTCAGCAGCTTCCTTAAGTAGGTTTTTAACTTCAGGTGGACATTTGGTACAAGCATTCACATCTCCTCTAATTCCCATTTGGTACTTTTTTGCTCAAGTAATCCCACCCATAGTCACAATTTTACAAAAATCACATGTCATACTTTTCCTATTATTTATATCTTTCAGGCTATTCCATTGCCATGCCATATCAATATTTTCACCCGTAGGTTTAACAATTCCACAAGAAGAGACTATGGATGAAGTCTGTGGTTGCTTTGATTGGGATGATGTGACCATTTTTACTGTACCAGCTTCCTTGTTTTTTCTATAGCAACTTCCTCTTCTTTTTTTTTTTAACTGTAGCACGAATAAAAAATTAGAACTAGGCGTCAAAAATTAGAACTAGGCGTCAAACTTTAAACTCTATTACTGTAGAAATATAACGCACGTGTTGCACACTCGAATGAATAAAGCAAGCAGAAATCAGAATTGGAGAAATATAAAACACGCATCGCTCAATCTTGAAGCCTTAAACTTTTTTTTTTTTTTGCTTAAATTGTAGACTTGGATTAGAGACAGGAAAGAACGAGGTCAACTCATGGAAAGTGACATTTGTAGACACAAGATCACGTTAAAGAGTGGGAGAATCGCACTGATAACCCTTCTGAACCCTAGAATACCCAAAGGAGACACATTTAAGAGACTTGAGATCAAGTTTGGTAACAGTGGGACGAACATTGTGAATAAAACAAACACAACCAAAGATTTTGGGGTCAAAAAGAAACAAGGGGTTGGAAGGGAAGATTGTTGTGTAGGGAGTGGCTGTTAGTTCTCAAAGTGTTTTGATGATTAACAACAAGTATAAACTCGTGTTGAAGTATTTCAAATCAGTTGGAAATTTCTTAACAGTTGTTTACTCGAGTAAAAGAAAGCTTACTCGAGTAAAGGACTGTTGTAGAATTGTTCAAATACGGTTTGGCAAGCCTTTACTTCAGTAAAGAAGCTTTACTCCAGTAAAGGACTTACAGAGAGCAATCATGTTTTTGAAATTATATGCTTACTCGAGTAAAGGAGTCTTTACTCCAGTAAAGGCCATCCAGAGAGCAACCAAGTTTTTCAAATTAAATTGCTTACTCCAGTAAAGGATTCTTTACTCCAGTAAAGAACCTCCAGAGAGTAAAATGAATTTTTGAAGTTAAGTTTCTTACTCGAGTAGAGCGTTGCTTACTCCAGTAAAGGACTTACAGAAGCAAATCAATTTTTTTAAAGTGATTGCTTACTCTAGTAAATATTCGTCTACTCCAGTAAAGACTTAGAGTAACTTTTCTTTCTTAAGAACAAAGTCACTTACTCCAGTAAAGATTAGTCTACTCGAGTAAAGCCCATACAGAAAGGTTACTAATGTGTCTAAGTCTGGCTTACTCCAGTAAAAAGACATTTTGAACTTAAAATGTTTTCACATGAATAGTGTCTTACTCGAGTAAAGTACTAACTTACTCCAGTAAAGCTCTTGGATTTCAAACTCAAGCCTCGATGGTTTGTCTCTGGTAAGAGCCTACTCCAGTAAACTTAGGTTACTCCAGTAAAGACACTTTTGCATAGTGCCTTACTCGAGTAAAGACGAACTTACTCGAGTAACCAACGGTAACTTTTGGTTTTTGAATTTCACGAATTCATAAAACATTGTTGTTTGATCTAATTGCTTTCATATATCACTCACTCATATTCCCAGATATGTTTAACAAGTTTGTTGAGTGTTTTTCAGTTAACACAGATCAATATAATTGAAGATTAGTGAGATAAAGCAAAAAGTGAACAGTGCATTTAATGCACTTCTGAAATCTCATCCACTCTCAGCTAATCCACCTGAGCACGCCTAATGAACGTTAAAGAAAGCTTACTACATCAAGTAAAGTCAATTTCAACGGGCAAAAACTCAGAGGATGACATCAGACATCATTAAGACTTGGATTAGCAGATGTTTAGAGAGAGAAGATGACCAGAACTTAAGCAAATCACTTCCAACGGTTGGAATCATCTCACAACGGTCATTTAATGTTCTCTACCTATAAATAGAGATCATTAACTTCATCTCTAGCTGATACACCTACTCTGAGCGAAAATCTTCTAAGTACATTTATTGTGTATTAGCTTTCACTTGTATTGTATCATTTTGATACTTAGAGCTTCAGTATTCATCTATCTACTCTTTGAGAGAGTTTTCATCTGTAAAATCATTTATTGATTGAGATAACTACAAGTCAGGGGACTTGGTAGTTAGGGTGTATTGATTACAACTTGTAAGGGGGAGTGTGTTCTAGTGAGAGAACAACTCTTAGTACAGAGTGTGTAATCAATATTGTTGAATTAGTGGATTGAAAATCCCAAGTGAGGCTTGGGGACTGGATGTAGGTCAGAGAAAGGACCGAACCAGTATAAATCGTTGTGTGCAAAGCTTTTCTCTCTATCTCCTCTGTTCTGCCCTGTTCTGAAAGTGTAAAAACAGAACAAGTTGTCGAAAATTTTTATTATACCCAATTCACCCCCCCTCTTGGGTATAAAGCTCCTCTTTCAGTGGCTCCACTGAGAACTGGAGAGGGCATACTATTAATAAGGAAACACACACGCAGTAGACACAACATTAGCCCAAAAAGGTTTAGGAACTTGCATTTGAAACATTAAAGCCTGGGCTACTTCTAATAAGTGTTGGTTCTTTCTTTGGCAACACCATTTTAAGCAGGTGTATCCGTACCCGAGGACTAATGAAACATGCCACATAGGAGCATATAGTTTTGAAATTGGAAAAATTAATATTCTTTAGCATTGTCACTCCATAAGATTTTCACAGATACACCAAAATGAGTTTTGATTTCAACACAGAAATTGCAAAAGTAAGAAAACAACTTTGAATGATTTTTCATTAAATAAAACCAAGTGGTTTAAGAAAAATCATCCATAAAAGTAGCAAAGTACCAAAACCAGACTTGGACTCTACATGACACGGACCCCAAATATCCGAATGGACTAAATTAAAAGGGGACACATCCAGTTTATTAACACGAGGTGCTAGATGAACACGGTGATGTTTGGCAAACGACACAATTCACACTCTAAAGAATACACATATTGAAAAATGAGGATACAACCTTTTTAAAGATGACAAGGACACATGACCCAACCGACAATGAATGTCAAAAGGAGAGAAACCACCAGAGGAAGCAATGGAACACGATACTTGATTATCAAGGAAGTAATGACCACCAGATTTATACCCTTACAAATAATTCGCTTCGTCGTAAGATCCTAAATCAAACAATGGTCAAAGGGCTTGTTGCAAAATGCCCCATTCTCCCGCCCCCTTAGAATTGGATTTTTTTCTTGCCATTCCCCCTTCGAAGGTGTATTCGTCCCATTTCGCTGCCCGAGCTTTGATTCAATTTTTTTTGCCTTTTTGTTGGGACTGGTTCTTGTTTGTATATCTTTATTCTATATTTTATCAAACTCCCATTTTGTAGTTGCAGCACAGCTACTTATTTACGTAGGAGCTATAAACGTTTTGGATCAAAAACAATTCTTAAATAAGGTATTCAACTCCAGGGATGAATCGAAAAAGAAACCTTTAACAGGTGAAATCAAAGGGCATTACTTGCATGCTACTGCAAATACATGTGAAGAAATGATCATGAGATGAAACAGTTTAATTAGCGAATAAGCTTGCTAGGAGATAAAAGATTAAAAGAAAGGTTAGAAACATTAAGGACAGACGATAAGGAAATAGACAAAGAAAGTGTAACAGTACTAGATCCAAGAACACGGGAGTAAGAACCATTGGCAATTGTGATCAAAAAGGGGTTGGCATAATGTGCACACAAAGAGAACAGATGATGGTTATCCATCATATGATCAGTAGCCCCGGAGTCAATAATTCACTTTGAGGAAGAAGTAGCAAGGCACAAACCAAAGTTACTTTTAGCAAGCGCAGTCGAAGCTGAGGAAGCATTATTAGAGATATCAAAGGATTGGACCATATGAGTAGACCCGTTACATTATTGCTTGTATTGCAAATTATGACAACAGCGTTTCATATGACCAAGTTCCTTATAATAAAAGCAGACAATCATACCAGTACCATAATTGGGAGGATTATTATGGGGCCTCAAGAGGCTTGGGTTCCTAGGAGCGGCAGAAACAGGATTCGATGTACCATCTCCTTGTCATAAGAAACCTTGGTTCCCATCATCAATCGGACCCCGACCAACTAAAACCCTAGCATTAGGATTAGAAGCTGGATGAGCCAAACTGTCTACTAGCAGCATGCGAGAGTACACATCCTAAAGCGAAGAAAGCTCAGAGCTAGATAATATATGAGATCAAATAGTCTCATAATAATTGTCTATAAGAAAACTGACAATTGTCTGTTTTTCCACATTAACCACCGCATTTCCTCATACATTTTCTTAAACTCCATGAAGAAATTCTTCAAGGGGTGACCCTGTTGCTTAGCCCGATAGAAACTTTTGCAAACTTTATGAATGCAAGTAATGTTCACTTTGCCATAATACAGGAATTCCAGGTAGTTCAAAAGTCCTTTAACAGTATTACAATGACTAACTGAAGGAAGGATGTCACTCTCAATGGAATTTTGAATTTGTAAGAAAAGCTTGACATTGACTCGAGCCCATGCCATCTTAGGACCATCCTTTGGAGGAGCCTCAGTTAAATGGCCCTCTTTCTCAATACTGAGTAAGTACATGCGGATAGTTTTGCTCTAGTTTGAATAATTGGTTCAATTCAACTTGTGATCAATAATTTTGTTGGAAACATGAGTCATCTCAATCATGACAGTTGGTTTAGACTCAACTATAAGAAGCAACTAGAAACACACAAGGAAAACAATCTCAGACTTGAGTACCAAACAACAACTAGAGAGCCAACAAACCACCTACTAGAGGCAAATCAGTTTTAAGGAACCACAAAGAAACAAAGTCTAGCAGTGACACCAACTACCAAAGCAGCAACGAGCGGTCATACAAGGACCAAAGCAATATTGCAAACACAAAAGCAAGGACCAAAATAACACTGCAAATCCAAAGCAGAGCACACAGACGAGAAAAATGAACAAACCCGAAGGTGAAACCACAAGATATGAGCAAGAAACAACCTAGGTTCAGCCGAATTTAGTGAGTCGATTCGAGAGAAGCAAACGGCGATGAAAAACTTGCTGGAATTTGTGCCACACGCTGGAACGTGCAACAGACGACAGAGCTCAAGGAGGTGCATGAAGTACCACGAGTAGGTGAAATGGCGAGCGGTCGGTGGGGTTTCACTGATTGGGACCTCCTAAGCATGATGGGGCGGCACGTGTAGTGGAAGATGGCCGAGCATAGAACCCTAATTCACTCACTCTCTTTCTCATTATGTTTCCAAAATGAAACTGGCAATGGAAAAGGGGGGGGGGAAGAACATGTGAGCTCTGATACCATGTAGAGCCAAAGAGAGAGATAGAGGAAGAAATATATTCTTGAATGAATGTGTCTATCCATATACACAATAGGGGTATTTATACATAAGAGAGGAGAAAAGTGAGTCAATGACTCATTATGATGATTGATTCCCTAATTAATCATAATCTCTGATTATATGCGATACTAATTAATTATAATATATTTACACTAATGTATTTCCTAACACACATTAACCTAAATTGAAATGAAAATTTGCAAGAAGCATTCAGCCTTCAAAGTCTATATGGTTACTCTTGGGGAGCCGACAGTTGTAGCTTGTATGGGAATAAAAACTGAAGAAACTACCCCTTTGACTTACTTAGAGGGTTGGTCTTGGTTTTAAATATAAGATATGCTTTTTATTTTTGTCAATCTTTTTTTAATTTACTCTATTAAAATTCCCCCAACTATAATCGAGGAATATAAAAATGAGGAAGTTATGATAGATGACTAGGTATTATATTAAATACATGTCATTTTATTAAACTTAATTAACTTGATCTAATCAAATTAAGTAAATAGATCTTGTCTTAAGAACTGAAGGGAACAATATATTAAATTCCATGCTCGGTAGATGCTCAGTTAGTCATATGTAGGAAACGAATCACTAATTCAACTGCTCAATCATTAGAGAAACCGACTAACGTTGTTAGTCAACAAGTATGAACAAATCATTCTAATGAAGTATAAGAATTAATGTAGAGTATTTTGAGAAAAGCTAACATGGAAGATTTTATTCGAGAAAGAAATGAATTTACATTTTATTATTTATTTTTACTGGTGCCTGTCGATTTACTTCCTAGTTAAAAAATCTATGATGGTCTCTTAAAAATAGACATATTAGGATTTTGTATGAATGAATATTTTGAAGCCCTTGTAATCTCTACCTCCTTCATTGGTTTCTCTCAAATTTTTGTTGTCTCCCTTCCCCCTTTATACATTTAAATCTCTTTCTCTTAAACCTTGCATTAGAACGTGTGTGTGTGTTGCATCACATTGAATTATAAATGGACTTTCTTTCACTCAATATTTTCAGCAGAGAATAATGTGGAATGCTTTTTCAATATGTTCCCCGTCCTATAAATAACTCGAGAAACATTTGTTTGATACTCCCCTATCCTATTTATAATAATCTAACATTTGAATTACTACCTCCGGTCCTAATTATAAGACATAGTTGATTTTATTTGGAGAGATTAAGGAAGCTAAATAAGTTACTTAATCATTTTATATATTGTATATCTTTAGATTATATATCAGTTTATTAGTCAAACTAATTACTTTGAAGAAAAAAATATAAAGAAAAATACTCTAAAGTAATTTAATTAGTTTCCTTAATTTCTCCAAAAAAGTCAACTATGTCTTATAATTAGGACCGGGGAGTACCTTTTTATAACCTTTTATAATATCTTATTTAGGATTGTTTAAGTATTTAATGTTTTTTTACCATTTTTGACCCTAATTAATAATATTCTCTCTTTATCTTTCCCTGGTACTACATTTACTTTCTCTCATTACTAGAGGTAGAACTAGGAATTGAAATTAGGGGGGCAAAAATTACAAAATAAAACCCAAGTATTCATGAAATTACACTTAACCCTATAAACATTTCAATATTTTCATTTTAATCCCTCCACAAAACTTTTAATAAGCACTAAAGTGAAAAAATTGAAAGTTTGATGAAGCTAAACTATAATTTCTTAAAAATTAAGGTTATATTATGTTGTATTAGGAGGCGAGGGCCACCCTACCGTCCATGCTGCTCATAACTACTTTATTTCTTTCTCTTACCTCTTTATTATTATGAAAGAGTATTAAGTTTCACTGCTTCACTGAGATTCATTATTACATATATATCACTGATTATATATAAATTATAGAAGGCTTTTCGAAATCCAAAATAAACCACTATATACAAGAGGGACAAATATATAATTTCTGATATATTGATGTACACTGAACCATTCAATATTTTGGAAAACTATAAGGCATATCAATGAATCTAGTAGACGTGGAAAATACCAAAGTTGTCTTGGACTGAAAACTTGATTCCTTCACCTACCCAAGGAATATTAATAATTGGGCCTTGAGTACATGAAATTGATCTTACAATGCAAAAATAAAGAAGCAGACATTTTTTCCTGATTCATACTATGCAACCAATCCAGCATCTGCATTGAGAGAACGAGGATCTGCTTTGGAGGTCAAACCCCATTTGCCATATTCTAAGTTTCTTCTTCAGTTAGTCAGCACCCAATGTCTTGCACAACACAAGTTCCTTTTCCCACAAAATTTCTCTGCTATTTCTACATGATTTGTTTGTTATGATCAAGTTTTCCAATGAAAACATCACAAGTAAATTCTCTTGCAGTTTCAGCATCACATGAATCATTTTTTTCCAAAAAAAAAAACAAAAACAAAAACAAAAAAAAGACGACTTGGATAAGTATTTTCATTGGAGAACTTGATATGAAACATTTCAAATACTTTATACCTAGATCTGACCCTTCTTCGTCATCCCAGAATCGTCTTTAGATTCCCTTTGAATGTTAAAATGTCGTAGAGCCATCCCAGGAAACTAAAGTAGCTTTGTGTGATTCTTCTGACGAGGTTCTGTAATCTGAATTAGAAGAAGATTATTGACCATTAACCAGTTCAGCTCTCTGCATTCAGCTGCATAAGATATACTCCCCTCGAAGCAGGAACCTTCGGCTACCGCCTGATAAAGAAATAGAGTTGGCATTATTTTTATTTTTTTGGCAGAAGGGAATAAATATATTGAACTGAAACTGCAGCTTAAACAAGGCAGGCCATTCATATATTTTTTTTGGGTAAATAAATAAATCATGTTAAAAGTAGAAATGAATACATCAAAAAAAGCATCTTCCAAAAAGGGCAAGATCACAACATAGTATCTCTAATAACCATATTCAAGTCAATGGAAGAATCAAGCCACCATTTGAAACTTGCAATATGACTCATTTAAAGCCCAGTGAAAATAGCACCAAAAATTACTTTAGGATATTCATGCTGGAACAATACTTTAGGGTGCTCAATGCACAAAAAGATAGTTTAAGATATTGAGTGCTATTGGAAAAATACTTCAAGGTGTTGGATGCAACTTAACCCAACATACAATAGTAATATAGAGGATAAAACAGAATGAAGAAACCTACCACTTGGAAGAAATTACAACAAAACTTGATGAAGTTTCCATAAAGCCTCTCTTCAATCACTGAAAAATGGAAAAGGAAGGACTTATTGTTCGGGAGATTATAATAAACCATTTCTAAGTTTTGAATTGAAATGGTCATACACACTTATACAATGGATCATTATCAGAAGACAACAAAAACCAACAAGGCACCAACCTATTCAACCGGACTTTGACGTGAAGGAGATGGGACAATTATAGACGGGCTTCTCACTGAAACTGTGTTTGGACAGGACTGCTGATCAGAGGGCTCACTCATTGCAGAACAATAAACATCTGATGAAGTGGTAGCAGATATTTCAGAAATTCCTCTCCTCGACCGTGTTGCCATACTAATATTAATACTATCTAGTCCAACTCCAGATGTACCTGCCTAAATGATCAAAACAGATATTAGATAAACAAGTCAAAAAAGATCTTGGATACAAAATATCATTGCACATCACCATACATTTTCATATCACTTTTTTGCAGAGTAGATATAGACTCCAATATGGCAGTCACTAGCATGGTAGTTAAACACTGCGATTTTATGTTTTTACGATTTTTTTTTCATCAAAATGATTTTATTAATTTTCCGAACGCTTTTATGTTTTTATGATTTTTTTACGTTACGATTTTACGTTTTACAATTTTTTACCCCTCTTCCAATTTTACGTAAAATCTCGATTTTAACTACCTTGATACTCACTAGCAAACAAAACTGACCACGTCATCATTCATACATCTACCAATCACTAATACAAAATAAATGCATGAAAATCATCATATGAACAAAGACTAGCTTACAATAACTGCCCAAGAGAATGTTCACAATAAATGTCATTTTCTTGCCACCTATATTTTCTTAGGTGTTATAAATATTAATAGGCATACAAGACTTACTTAACATCTTCATAAAAATCTATATGCAAAAGTAAGAACATTAAGATTAAAAGAAGCCCTTAAATTGTTCAAGTAATCCATACATTAGATACGCCTTTGATCCGAACAATGATAATTGTTATATCATCTGTTCGGTTTTCATGTTCCAACCATAGTCTATATGCTTCTCCAGCAATGGCAGCACATGCTTCACCAGGATCTGTATAGCTTGCTGCCTACATTATAGAAGTATCAGAATTTATCCAGAGAAATTATGAAGAAGGTAACACCAAAGTATTTATTAAAAGGCAACTTAAACTATTTTGTTGTACCATTAAGCCTTATAAGCAAAACTACATTCACATAACAGAATATGCATCAAGGTTTCCAAGTTTAGGCCTTTTACAATGAGCCATTAACAAATGTCACAAGATTTCCACTGAAATTAGACAAGTCAAATTCAAACACTATCTCAACGTAAATACTTAGTACTCCTTCAGACTACATTATGTAGGATCTAGGATGTTGACATTGGTTCTAAATGTAGAAACTATTTCACATATTTATCAATTTTATCCCAAATTAGCCCTGCTGATATTCCATCTATAATAATCAAGTAAGTGAAGGTGGGAGAAAATTAAGGAAGATGATTAGAGTGTTTTAGAAAAAAAAAAACGTGTCATACTAACTAACTTCCTTAATTAAATCAAATTAGTTAATTAGATCTCACATCAAGGACTAGAGGAGAGGAGTAAGTTGAAAACATTGAAAGGACCAATGAAAGAACTAATACAGAAAACAAGTTTGGATGCCTTACCATGTTTACAACAGTTTGGCTTGATAGGAACTCAAATATGCCATCACTTGCCACAATAAAGAAAAGATGATTAGATGTAAGCTGAACCACTGAAACTTCTGGAGTAGCAATGACACCAATAGTCTCTGCCAAACTATCCCCTAAACTCCTTGTAAATGCAGTTCCAGGATACATCCCATTTGGGACCCACAACCTTGGAGGATCGCTTCCCTGACTCTCTTCATCACCCCATGTTTGAACATCCGGATCCTTAAGCCCTTCCACCTGATCAACACTTAACACCCTTGCACCACAAAGCTTCACTCTCTCATATTCATCCCTCCGAAATGGTGTCTGATCAGAAGATAAGTTCTCAGCAACGACGTAATTCCCATCCTTCACTGCCAGCACCGCTCTGGAATCACCAACATTAGCAACATAAAGTGTGTCTCCGACGACAAGCACCGTAATTGCAGTGGTGCCACTCATAGAATCATCAATCTCACTGTTGTGTAATTGGTAATTCGTTGCCAAGAATGCTGACGTATAAGCTTTAACAGGGTCCTCCAACAATGCAGGGTCATTAGATAATGTTTCTATCAATGTATCCCTAACAAAAATCGAGCACTGGCTACCACATTGACCGTGCCCATCATAGACACCGAAAAAATGGATGTTTGGGTTACCTTGAACCTTAGTCCTAATACAGAGAGTATCTTGGTTCTCTTTATCAGGTGAATCAGGGTAGTAACCTTGCTGAGTGAGAAACGAGTATTCTAAAACGTAGTTGTGGGAAGGAACAGGAGCAAACTTCAATGAACTCTGAGTAAATTTGTGTTTCCTTTGGCGACGGCGCGGACCGAGTGCGCGGCAGCTGCCAGCACCACCGCACTCCGACGGCGGAATGTAGCGACGACAACACTTGCAATGGACACAACCCATATGATTCAAAGAGAAATCTCGAACGAGACCAGTAATCCCCACCACCTAAAGCTTACAACATTGGTGGCTCATATACAGGCAAGCTGACTCTGGGTATGGAGAACAGGGTAGGTGTTTCTGAAATTCAACATTCCAAGAAAAATGAACAAACCCTAGAGATAGAAATCAGGAAAGAATTACCAATCCGTGAAGAAAGATGTCCTGACAGAACAAGGAATTGTTCAAAAAAATACGGAGAAATCAAATCCCAAAAGAATCTAAACACTCGAGGATCAGAAAACCCTAAAGCAACCCCCTCACCAAACGAAGGCAATCCAAAAAAGAAAAGGACCTTTCGCATGAAGAAAAAGTGGAGGTGGGGCAACCCAAAAAGAAACTAAGAACCGTACTTTTGCGTGGAGGCAGATCAAGACTCAGGAATATAGAGAGAAAATCAAACCAAGATGAAATTTTTTCCCCTTCCCCAAGACCAAGAGAGAGAAATTGATGGAGATTGGTCGTGAGTGTGTGCATGGACGAGTGGTTTTGTCTCCGAGGGAAGACAAACCGCAGACCAAGAAAAAACCCACACCCAGAAAAAAAGTAAAAATGAAAACCTTAACAACGCAGAAACAACACAGAAAGGGGGGAAGAGGAGGGGGGAAAATAGAGTGGAAATGAACAAATGAAAAAGATTTTTGTTTGTTTCTTGCGAAAGGACCCGAAAAAGACAAGCACAAATTTTCAAACGTATGGCGACAAAGGAATTAATTAATTGGTGATAAACTAATAATAGCACTGAGGTTGGAGCATTTCCATTTAAATGAGATTTCCAGGTCAATTATCATTATTGTTAGACTTTTTGAACTGTCCGCTCGCGGTTGCAAAGTTGCAATGCTCACATGTGCACAGGTGCTTTCACACCTTTCCATTTTAAGAAAGGGTTAAATACATAATTTATCATGGAAGTTTTATTAAGCGAGCGCTCAACATCTAGAAGTATTTTTGGTATCATTTTTACTCCAGAAATTTACAAAATGGAGCAAATATGCCCCGGGAGTTTTTTTTAGAAGCAAATTTGCCTCGGAAGTCTTGTTTAGGAGCAAATTTTTGTAAACTTCCGGGGTAAAAATGATACCAATCCAACGGTCAAGATCAACTGATGGGTAAAATTGCTATGTTTGTAAACTTTCGGGACAAAAATGATACCAAAAATACTTTCGGGTGCTAAGCGCTCCCTTAGCAAAACTTCCATGACAAATTAAAGTATTTAACCCTTTAAGAAAACAAATTAAATAAATTCAGTCCCTCCTTTTTCTTTTTCTTTTTCTTTTTTGAAAAAAGACTAAAAAGCATTTCTTGAATTTCAAGATCCTAAATTAGTCTTATGATCTACAAGAGTATAGATATTAACTACAACAATTGACAATCATTTTAAGAGGAAATCATAGATTTAAGATTTTGAAGTTTAAATTATATTTTTCCATCCTTTTTCCTTCATTTTTTCCTCTCAACTCAAACCTTCCCATATTCTTAAGAGAATTTTTTTTGTTGCAATTCATGCACTCATTATACCCTTTTGAGAGAATTCAAAATCACAACTTTACACTTAAAAAAACTCAAGGGAGTGTAAACTCATTAACTTTATTTTAAAATTCAACAACTTTCTAACTTTTTTACTTGGTTAAGCACTTCTTTTTGGGGTTTAGAATGCAAAGAGTTTTAACTTCTCTCAACAAATACACTTCCCAAAATTCAAACATTTCTCCTACTTATAAAAGTGAGGCCGCTTACCACTTTTCGGTTTGAGGTTGCCTCCTCTCATCTTAAATGTTTCCCCTAATCAAACTTAAGATCTAAAGGAATCTAGTAAGGTCATGCACTCTTAAACCAACTCTACATTGGTTGGTAACAACTTTCCAATTTTACCAATATATATTATATTATATGATAGCAAAGTCCATACAATAATGAATATAAGGGTGAAATTGTGTGTGTGTGTGTATATATATAATGATAAGACCAAATAAGTATATGAAAATCAGAAGATATTATATCTTTCATAGAAGGCAACCTCGTCAAATTAGATTCACAATAAACGAGAAGAAAATTCAGTTAGTTACATTAATGCGCAGGAGAATCAATGTTGGATACTACTAGATCAGGAATATTCGCTCACGTATGTTGGATGCTATGGGCAACTTTATGCAAATAGAGCTCTCTTTGATAAGGACCCCCCAAAAAATCAAAATGGGGGTGTTTGGTGACTCTATTAAAGAATTGAACCTCATCACCCACCTTGTAAGCACCATTATTAGAGGGATTCAAGACTATAAACCGAGAGTAACCGCATTCAAGACTATTATACCCACCATGCTCTTGGGGGTGAAATTTTGGGATTGCTCAGTCTTTATTTATGGATTTACATGCACACATTTTGTCATTTAACTTTAAAGATACTATCTAATATCTCTGGTCTTAATTATAGGAAAAAATCTATAGTACAATTTTACACTGTAGACTTTGTCCTATAATTAGAACCGGATGGAGTATTATTTTTAATATAAGACTTAGTTGATTAATTTAGAGATATTAATGAAACTAAATAAATTGTTTAATTATAGTGTGTGTGTATATATATATTACATAATCTCTCTGAAAATTTATGTATATCATTGTATTATATATCGGTTTATAAGTCAAGAAAATTAGTTGGGAAAAAAATTAGGGAAAATTACACACAGGTCTCAAGGAACAGAGATATTTACATTTAGGTCTCTTAAATTCATGAAATTACATAGAAGTCCCTAGGGACTTCTGTGTAATTATTTGTGGAAGCAAAATTACTTTTTTGCCCAAAGGAGAAATAGCCTCTGGACCTCATAATTGAAAAAATCCAGGTTTGCAACAAGAAATTCTATATTTACAACAGTCAATTCCTATTTTAATAACAACTTTTGAAAACCTAGATTTTTTCAATTCTGAGGTCCAGAGGCCATTTGCAACAAGAAATTCTATATTTACAACAGATAATTCCTATTTTAACAACAACTTTTGAAAACATGGATTTTTTCAATTCTAAAGTCCAGAGGCCATTTGCAACAAGAAATTCTATATTTACAACAGCAAATTCCTATTTTAACAACTTCTTTTGAAAACCTGGATTTTTTCAATTCGGAGGTCCAAAGGCCATTTGCAACAAGAAATTCTATATTTACAACAGCAAATTTCTATTTTAACAACTACTTTTGAAAACCTGGATTTTTTAATTATGAGGTCCAGAGGCTATTTCTCCTTTGGGCAAAAAAGTAATTTTGCTTCCACAAATAATTACACAGAAGTCCCTAGGGACTTCTGTGTAATTTCATGAATTCAAGGGACCTAAATGTAAATATCTCTGTTCCTTGGGACCTATGTGTAATTTTCCCAAAAAATTATAAATGTAAATATATTGAAGTAATTTATTTAATTTTTTTAATTTCCATAAATTAGTCAAATGAGTCTTGTATTAAATACCAAGTTAAATTTTATAAAACTTTAAAAAGGTCAAATTGAAACCTTGTATAATGTTAGGGGTTGAAAATGTTAGGGGTTGAAATCTACATTATTGCCTTTACAAATCCTTCTGTCGTCATTGAGTGAAATTCTAAAAAATAATGTTGAGGAACAAATATACCTATTATGGATCTATATCGAGCCCAATAGCAGTACGGCCCAACTATGAATATAATACGTACTAGAGTTCACCTATAATAAAGGAAGATTCTATCTTATCTATAATCATAGGAGATCTTAAGATAGATCTGGTAATTATGATACCAGGGCCACGAATCAGAGGGCCCTTACATCTCAACTCAAGGTACACTTTATAAATACAGAAGTCGAACCCTAAGGTGCACACGTTCTAACCTTATACTATTTACATATGGTCATCACTGTGCACACACCCCACTCCTTGGGCGCAAGCCACGTTTGTATACAGTAATCCCACGTTCTCCTAAGTGTTTAACTCATAGACATTCAGGGTGAACCCATCGATCCAATATCAACGTACTAGCTCACCTAGCTAGACATCTATTTTCTATACCAAAACATTGGCGCAGACCGTGGGGATGTTAAACTTTGATCCCCATGACCGACGATGGCTCACACCAGAAGTAGTAATTGGAATCCTCAGCCTGAGAATCCAGCACAGGCGGAGGCAAGCCAGCAACAACAAACTCAAGACCCACCGCAACCTGAGGACATCCCTAAACACGATGCTGACAATGGAGGCAATGACGTATCTGACACGGCATCTTTCCCACCAATCACGACTCATCCTCAGAAGGCGGTGGCACCAGAGGGCCAGCAGCAGGGTCTCTTCTAAGAGATTCTAATCCTAAATCTGGATATTCTTCTCCTTCAGAAAAATATGGGCTCGATGCTAAGGCGATGGAGAATATGGAAAAGCGCAACAACCTCAAACACCAAGAGGATTTCAGAGTGATATAGCAGATTATGGAGGACCGTTTCAAACAATTTGAAACATTGGTTCGAAGAGAAGGCCGTGAGGACACACGTGGGAGGAAGGGAAGGACAACACATGATGTCAATAATCCCTCTTACAGTGAAGAACCGAGGTCAACATAGCGGGATGCTGACACAACTACTCAAGGGACAAGGTCAAGACAAGCTCGGATTCAAAACCCAACCTCCACCCTGAAAAAGCTGCACATGGAATGGATCTTGGACGATGAAGACTGAGATACTGAGAGAATAGCGCGGCCTGTAAACTCTCCCAGAGAGTATAAAATGAAGTACATAATAGGACACAATAGCAAGCCCTTCTCTGAGGAAATCACGAATGTGTCGTATCCGAAGGATTTTGATTTGGCAAAGCTGCCAAAGTACAATGGCACCCAAGACCCACGCTGTCACCTTGATACATTCGAGTTGCTTATGTTCGTTCGGCATATTTTGGGCCCAGTCATCCCACAGCTTTTTGCAGCAACGCTGACTGGACCTACCCAAAAGTTGCTCCATACTCTACCAATCAATTCTGTACAGAATTTTGAAGACCTCGAGTGTAAGTTCGAGTTGAACTTTTCAACTAGTAAAAAGCAGCCGAAGTCCCAATTCGCTCTCAGTAAAATTAAACAACAAAGTGGGGAGAAACTCCAAAAGTATTTGGACAAATTCAAGGAAGTAGCCCTGCAAGTACATTCACTCCCAAAGAGTGTCCACGTACACTGTCTCATTGATGGCCTAGATCCCTCATCCTGGTTGGCGAAGTCAATCTTCAAGAACTGGGTTTACACCCTTACTGAGTTCAACACCCGGTCAAAGCAATATTTGGAGGTAGAGCAAATGGAGATAGCCAATGCTGTCGGAACCGAGAAGTGGAGAAATACACCTTCGAAAGGCAAAGGTTAGCCTGACAGTCAAAAAGAAGACCTCCACAGGTGAAACCAAGATAACAAATCCCGGGGTGACAAATTTGAGGGGAAAACAAAGTATGATAGGTACACACCTTTGAACATTTCACGTTCTCAGATCTGGAAAGAAGTAGCGCTGACCGAGATGAAAAAAGTCGAAAGATCTCGGCCACCCCGAAACCGAGCTAATACGGATCAGTACAAGTTTTGTGCGTTTCACAATGGACCAAGGCATACTACGGACCAATGTTATGGACTCCGTGATGCCATAGAGAAATTCGCCAAAGACGGCAGATTGCGTCAGTATGTGATCAAAACTCAGGAGCGGAAAAACAACAAACGTAAGTAAGGAGGTTGTAGTAGAAGCCCGACCACCAACCAAAAGAAAGAAGATAAACGACGAAAAATAGCCAGCGATGACAATGAATTCCCAGAAGCCGAGTTCAATTGCAATGTTGTCAGTGGAGGCTTTGGCAGCGGGGGAGATATAGTAAGTCATCGCAAGAAATACTTGAGAGAAGTCCTCTCTGTAAGGGATCTCCCAAAATTCAAAGAAGACCACAGCAAGCCGGCACCTCCCCCATTAGTTTTCACTAATGAAGAGTTGAAGGACATGGTTCTAGGACATCAGGATGGTTTGGTAATCACGGGAACCCTAGTATGTCACCGGGTTAAAAGGATTTTTGTAGATGCAGGGAGCTCGGCAGACATCATTAGTTGAGATACCTTCAAAAGGATGAAGATGGATAAAGAAGATTTGAAGCCATGCAAAATGACCCTCATAGGATTTAACAGGGAGCATTCTCCTCCCAAAGGATATATCGGTCTCAGGTTAACTTTGAGAACTAAAGAAGCTTTCAAATCAGAACAGGTAAGATTCATTGTGGCCAACTTCCCTTCCCCGTATAATATCATATTAGGACGGGTGACTATCCATAATTGGGACATGCTAGTGTCTACTAAGCAAGGTTGTTGTTGTTATTAGAGACCAGAAGAAGTCCCGGCAATGCTATTTCGAGACTGTCCGGGAGGGAGAAGGCAGGACTTCCTCTTCACCTCGGATCCAGAAGGATGAAAGAAGAACAGATACAAGTAAAGGAATGAGTTCTAGACGGCCAGTAAGCATGGTAGAACTTGACCTTAGGGAAGAACCCGAGATTCCACGTCCAGAGAAAGGAGTTGATGTTGGGAAATGATTCTTTACAAATTATGATACTAGGGCCACAAATCGCAGGAACATTACGTCTCAACCTAAGGTACACTCTATAAATACAGAGGTCAAACCCTAAGAGCATGTTTGGTTTGAGGGAGGGGGAAGGGGAGAGAAATAAGGAAATGACCAAATTGCCATTAATGAAAGGAATATTCCCTTTTGGTGAGAGTATGTTTTTGGAATATTAAAAAATTTGTAGGGGTAATTTAGTAAAGAGGATACTAAAGATTAGCCCCCCTTCCTCAAACCAAACATACCCTAAGGTGCACATATTCTAACCTTATACTATTTACATACGGTCATCACTGTACACACACCCCACTTTTTGGGCGCAAGCCACGTTTGTGTACAGTGATCTCACGTTCTCCTGGGTGTTTACCTCATAGACATTCAGGGTGAACCCATCGATCCAATATCAACGTACTAGCCCACCTGGCTAAACATCTGTATTCTATACCAGAATAATACCCATGAACTTGTTTTTTTTTTTTAAAAAAAATTGTGTTTGGCACTATAAAACTTTGTCTGGCTGCAAAAATATTCATGAACCCTTTAAAAAGAAGGAAAAATATCATTTTCGTTCAGTCGCAGAAACGAGGTTACTTTTAAATTTGTGAGTCCACCAAGTGCCAAGAACATTGTAATCCCATTTTCTCTTATTCCTGGTTGTTAGGGATAAGAGAAAATGAAAACTAATGTGCTCGACACGTGTCACTTGTTAGACTTGCAAATTAAAAAGTAACCGCTGTTTATGTGAGGTTACAGAAATGCATTTTTACTCCCTTTCAAAAAATTTAGAGATATTTTTACACTATTATGGTGCCATGCGCACTTTACTTAAAGCCCATTTTCTCTTAACCCAAAAAAATAAAAAAAATAAAAACATATAATGACCTCTTTGGGGCAAGCTGGTCCATCTGTTAGTGTCAAAGAAATGGGGTCAAGAGACATTGCGGGACAGAAAGAAGCCCACAAAGGGTCCAGTCCCATCTACAGTGTGGGCCCATTTTAGTCTAAAAGCATTTCTCTTGATGAAGCCCAATTACTTTTCTTAATACAATATCTGTTTTTTTTTTTTTTACCGGAAATATCCTGCACATAATATCTTATTCATTTTTTTAATTTGCAATTTAATTGAACTACATGGAATGAAAAATGTTTATAAAGTATAAAATTGTCAATTTAATGGTAAAAAGATAGTCAGCACACTTACCTTACATCCTTCAATACTTTTATTATGAAAAGTGAATTGTAACTAAAAGTATATATTGTATTTTCTTACTGGAAAGTACAGTATTTAATGTATTGATAAAGTATAAAATATTTTTTAAAAAATTTCAATTTTATGAAGATAAAATTTATAATCAAACAATTTTTCAATTGTTGGTGAATTCTAAAAATATAAATAAACTACATTTATTTAATGTTATGAAAACTGAAGAGGCTTTGTCAGTTGATCCAATTGTCTATTCACGGAGCAAAAACAATTAATGTTATTTCATTATTATTTAAATTTATTTATAGAGCAATTCTGGATCATGGGGTGCTAACAATATCTTAATTAATTATTTGATTTGATTAAAATTACTAGAGAAATGGGGTACAACATCATGGAAATTAGGGACGGATGGAACCAACTGTAGTGCTAATCGCAATGATGAGCACCAAAAACTAATATATATATATATATATATATATATATGATGAGATCTTCACAGTCCAAATAGAATTTTCATGGCTCAAATTTAATACTTTCAAATGATGATTTTTAAATAAAAAAAAATCATATTTTGAAAAACTGACAGTTAAGATATTATTTTTATATTAAATTATGTAAATATTTAAAATAATTTGTTTTTAAAAAACAACAAAAGTAAAAAAAAAATTAAAAAAAAAGGAAAAAAAGGGGGAAAATCAATATGATCATCCAAATTTGATCAAAAAGGTCTATAAAGGTGATTATTTCTTGTTACTCATCATTGCCATGGAGGGGAGTTTTTTTTTTTTTTTTAATTACAAGGTGAGGGGAGAGGGATTCAAACTAAAGACGTAAGGGGAATACACATCCCAATACCATCGCACTACAAGGAATGCTGGTAGGGGAGTTTGCTAAAAGGATTTTTCAAAAATGGAAATATGGAAGAAAATATAAATGGGCTTTTAAAACTTTTTCTTTTTTGGCCCCAAGCTTTTAAAACATGGTTGATACATGCTACTTCCCTCCCATAATATAAAATCTACTTAATTAATTATGATAGATTAAAAAAATTAGTTAAATTAGCTATTTATTAAAAATGTGTATTGGTTTTGCATTAAAATTACCCCTTAATATAAACTCTCTTATTTGATACAATCAATAGGGATAATTTAGAAATAAAATGATAAAAAAGGAGACAAAATGAATTGATGTTTTATATTTAGAATTAAATTAAACTTCCAGCTAGCTCTTAAATTACAAACCACAGGATGGAGGTAGTATAAAGTTTTTACACCATAAATCACTTTGGGAAAATTAAAATAAAGGATCTAAAGAAAATAATATTTATTATAAAGGACCATATAAATTGTAATTACTTAGAAGGATTGAACATCATAATATAAATTTAAAAATATTAAATTGCCCCTAACTAAACCTCATGTATTATCTCTTGTATTCATAATTAAAAAAATAACTGAAATTAAAAAAATTACCCTTCATGATTTGATCATATCTTGTTTTTCAATATATTATTCAATTAACAACTGTCACACTCATATTTTTCTTAATTTTTATTTTTTACCAATTTATATTATCAACATTTATATCAATTAAACTCTTTTTATAAAAATAAAAACTAAAATTATTTCATATTTTCAGGATATAATAGGTTAATTTGATTTTTTTAATTTTATTAACATTACATGAATTTTTTAACCCACATAAATTGCTTCTAAAATAAATCATACAAATTTTCTTAGTTTAGCATATATGATAAATTATAAAAAGACATTGACTTTTATAAAAATTGTATAATTCCATTCTTAATTGTAATTTTGTTGATTTTAAAAAATTAAAACTTTTACAAATTGAAGAATGCATAATTTTTTTCCATAGATAATATTCAAGTTGTGAAAAATGAAAATTGAGAAAACTATTATTTAATTTAATGAAACTTAGAATTTTGTATTAGTTTTAAAAATAAAATGAGAAAGAGGATGTAGAAGGGAATGTAGAAAATTTTGTTAGGGGCATTTTAGTACTTTTAATTTTATATTTTTATATTTGGTCTTTCTGAATAATTACAATTTTTATGGTCCTTTTCCATAAATATCTTTTCTTCTAGGTCCTTCCTTATAATTTTCCCAATCACTTTTTATAAAATTTTTCAAAATTACTCTCTTCGGTCCTAAATATGAGACATAGTTAACTTATTTAAAAGAGATTAATAAAGCTAAATAAGTTACTTAATCATATCATATGTTGTATATCATTAGATTATAGAGTTAAATACCAATTTTTCCACGAAAGTATTTGTTAGGGAGTACTCAGCACTCAAAATTTTTTTTGATATCATTTTTTGCTTCAAAAGTTTAAAAACATAGCAATCTTACCCATCAGTTGATCTCAAACATTGAATTATAAATCTTATTTGTAAACTTCCAAGGTAAATTTGCTCCTAAAAAAACTTGTGGAGTATATTTGCTTCTAAAAAAAACTTCCGAGACATAGTTGTTTCTTTTTGTAAACTTCAGAGGCAAAAATAATACCCAAAAAACTTCCAGGTTCTAAATGCTCCCTAGCCAATACTTCCATGGCAAAATAGTATTAAACCCTAGATTATATATGTCTGGTAAAATAGTTTGGATAGAAAACGATAAATATAAATATTTCAAAATAATTTAACTAGTTTCTTTGATATCTTTAAAAAAATTATTTTATCTTATATTTAGAACCAAATAAATACTTTTTTTAAAAAAAAAAAAAGTTTAGAAAAAGGGTCAACTAACTTCTCCCTCCCATTCCATACTCATTCTCTCCTTTTTCCGGCCGAAGCACTAAGGCACTCTCACATTCATTATGTGTGTGCGAGACAAACGGAAAAGGAAATATTCACTTTTCGTAGTGGTGTTCGACTATGCCAATCGTACACCACAAGGAAAAGAGAATTTTAACATACATAATTTTGGTTAATACTCAAAATTATATAAATAAATTTACCTTCACCTGGCTTTTTATGAATCGACCTATAAGTTCAATATTAGATAGATTTCTTTACATTTTTGAATAAGTTTCTCAAGTCTTTTTTTTTTTTTTTGGGTATAAAAAAGTTTAAGTGGGGGTAGACACCGGTACCTCACCTGGGCCAGGGCCAAGGCATGCCTCCAGACTCCAAGAGCGCTTACAAAGATACTGTTGGGTTAATGTGCTCTTTAGTCACTTAAGCCCAAGAACTCTAAGGCCCATGTGGATTAGGGTTAGGTCTTGGGTGGAGCATTATATAAACCCACTTTAACCTGCTTGAAAATAGACGGCCGCACAAATAGTCAGGAGGCTCTCATCAGAAACAAAAAACCTAGAGGCAGACGTTCATCATCTGAACGGTTGCCCACACAACCACCTCATCCCCCTCGAGAGATAGTCTGGAAGATCAATCACAGAGCGAGGACTGTTCGTAGACAAGAATTGTTCGCGGAGAATCTTTCAGATCACTCTTCAATATCCAGGTAATCAAAACGATGAACGGTTTAATCTTTTCCTACATCACGTGGTTCGATACGCTTCCGCGTTTCTGATAAGATTCCCACAATTGGCATCAGAGCCCGTAGCGATGAGGAAAAGAACCGAGTTTTGAAATTTCATGTGATTGTTTTTCGAAAATTAATTTTGGAAAAGATGGCATCTTTTTCTATATTTGTTATCGATTTCTTGGTGGTTAATTGTTTATAAATCATACAAGCACTTTAATCCATGGATAGTTTATATCGTGTATTTCTTGAGTTGTAACAAGGAGGCTAATCCCATATGATTAGGTTTCCTCCTTGCTCTTTTATTATTTCTTTTCGATTTTCTATGTATTTTTCGAATTCTTGTAAAAGTTGGAGATCAAGAAACGTAAAGAATATGAGCGATCAACACTGTACGACACTTTTCGTGGACCTCTGGACCTCGGATTTTGACAAACCATATATGGATGGAAAGAGGACGGAAAGACGAACAACGTGGCGGTCAGAACATCCCCAGATACTCAGCCACGCGCCCACACGCGCCTGTTATTTGCAGGCGCGTGAAGGCCACGCGCAGCCACTTCTGGCGGCGCGTGGGGGCGCGTGGGGCTTCGGATTGGGGCCGTTCTGGCGGCCGTTTGATCGTCTCCCCATGGCGGTCCTTCCCCTGGAGTTTCGTGCTGAGATGACTTCGGATGCTTGCGTGGCAGAGGCGAAGGCTAGGGTTCCTCTTTTGTGTCCTAGGGTTTCTAGCCAAGGATTGGGTTTTTGGGCTTTTGGGCTCAAAGATACCCTAAAGGGGCTTCAGATAAATCCTATGGGATGGACAAAAGAGAAATTCCAAAGTTGTAAAAATGTTAAATTTTTTTTAGGAAGCCATGGATTAAAGTTATTTGTTTAAATTAATTAATGCCTTTATTGTATGAATTATATGTGCAATTAGCATGATTTTGAAATAACATGCCATATAGAATAGGAAGATGCCATACTGCTGCATAATCACATGTCATAAATGCATGATAACTATTATGTTTTTCGACTAGTATGATAGTTATTATGCGAGAATTTTTGGATTGTTTGTCTACATTAATTATTATTTATTATGATTTTTGGAATCTAGAATAATAATTGGATTAATTAATTGTGGAATTAAAATCTAGACATTAATTATCAATTATTATGATTTTAAATTAAAATCTAGAATAATAATTGTAGAATTAAAATCTAGACGAATAATCCAGGAAATTTCCTAAGAGAATTGTACCTTTTAGAGTAGTTTAAGGGTTATTTAGAATGGTCATAACTAGATTTTAGATACCTAATAATTCACTCTAAATTGAACAAATTCTTGGAAATTGAAAATTCTAAATTTAAAATATTGAATGGGTGAAGGTTTTAAATTAATTTTTAAAACCTACGAGCTCCATTGTGGGTTTATTAGTGAAATGGTTGTCGCTGAAGCCCCATCGGATAAGGATGATCGGATTTCGCTAGATTAAACCTCAATATTTTCAAAATTTTAGTAAAGTTTTGTACGGCCCATCGTCGGCAACACCTAGATACTAAAGATAATTTTTGAAAGTAAACAATGGTTAAATACATTCAACTTTGGTAAAATTGTTAACCCTCCCATCAAGGCTCTGGCAATGGAACTAAAGGCCCAAATTAACAATATTAGTTTTACAAGAATCTTGCCCATCGTAAGTCTTGTAAAGATAACTGATGGATTGTTAAACAATGAACGAATAGTAGTTATTAGAATCTACTAGCAATTTTTCCGTTTGTTGTTAATTTTTAAAGTTTGAAATTAGTGTGTTTTTTTTCAGAAAAATGTCTTCCTTCAATCCTTTAGCTACAATCTTGAGCCAAAAACCTATGGATGGTACAAATTACAAACAATGGAGAACCAATTTAGATATTGTTCTTCAATATGAAAAGCTCAACTTTGTTCTTACTACCCCTATGCCAGCGCTGCCTGCTGCGGATGCGTCTGATGCAATTCGGACTCGTTTTCAGCAGGAAAAGGATAGATGGGAGAAGGCAAATGTGTCAGTTCGCTGCTACATTTTGGCCAGTCTCGCCAGTCACCTTCAGGAGCAAATGAACATAATTCAGAGTGGAGCAACCATGCTCCAGACTCTGGATGCCATGTTTGCTACACCTAGCAGTTCTGCTAGGCAAAATGCGCTGAGTGCAGTCACCAAGACAGTAATGTCTGGAGGAAGTGTGCGGGATCATTGTCTAACAATGATAGCAAACTTCAAGAAGGCTGATGACCATGGTATCAAGTTTGAACAAGAAGTAAAAGTTGACCTTCTCTTACAATCACTACCTGAATACTTCAACCAATTCAAGATGAATTACAATATGAACAAGATGAATCTTGACCTCACTCAACTAATGCACGAGCTTGAGAGTGCTGAACAGACTCTAGTCAAGCAAGGAAGTGCATTATTTAGTGAAAGTTCTGTGAAACCTAAGGGGAAACCCAAGGGAAAGAACAAGAACAAGAAAAAGAAGAAATCAGGTGCTCCAGTTGCCAAATCAGTTGCAATGAAGCAGCCAAAAGGCAAGTGCTTCAAGTGCGGACAAAAGGGGCATTGGAAGAAAGATTGCCCAAAAATGAATAAACCAGGTATGGGTAATTTAAATGTGATTGAGGCTTGTTTAGTGGAGAATCACGATGATAAATGGATCGTTGATTCAGGAGCCACTAACCATGTTTGTTACTCTTTGCAGTGGTTCAAACATAGCTTGCCTGTGAGCAGAGGACAACGAGATTTGAAGCTTGGAACAGGGCAGCTTGTGTCTGCACTAGCAGTGGGACAAGTTGTTTTATCTTTTAATAATTACAGAACTTTGGTTTTAGAAGACTGTTTATATATTCCAGACTTTAAGAGGAATTTAATTTCTGTTAGTTGTTTAGATAAACGTGGTTTGACAGTTCAGTTTGATTCCTCAGTTTCAATAAGAAGTTCATCTTCTTTTATTTGTTCTGGTGTAAAGTTTAATGGTCTTTATTTCCTTAGTCCTGTTCCCTGTGAAGTTAATCATGTTGAATTAAAAAATGTTGAGCATATCAATTTGTCAAAGAAAAGAAAAGTTTCCAATGAAACTTATCTTTGGCATTTGAGATTGGGTCATATTAACTCTAACAGGATCCAAGGTTTGGTCAAAAGTGGGATTTTAAAATCCCTGAACTTTGAACCAATACCAGAGTGTGAATCCTGTTTAGAGGGTAAAATGACCAAAAGATCTTTCAAGGCCAAGGGAAAACGTGCCACACTTCAGCTGGAATTGGTACATACTGATGTATGTGGACCAATAAATGTCCAAGCCAGAGGCGGGTATCAATATTTCATCACATTTACTGATGATTACTCTAGATTTGGACATGTATACTTGATGCGTCACAAGTCTGAAGCTTTTGGAAAATTCCAAGAGTTCAAGACTGAGGCAGAAAAGCATCTAGGTGTTCAGATTAAGACTCTTCGATCTGATCGAGGGGGTGAATACCTATCTGGAGAGTTCAGGTCTTACTTGACCAAAGAGGGGATAGTTTCACAATTATCTTCTCCAGGGACACCCCAGCAGAATGGAGTTGCTGAAAGGAGAAATAGAACCCTTTTAGAAATGACAAGATCTATGCTCAGTTATTCATCACTTTCTGATTCATTCTGGGGATATGCCTTAGAAACAGCTATGTATCTATTGAACTTAGCTCCGTCGAAGTCAGTTTCAACGACACCAATAGAATTGTGGAAAGGGTCTAAGCCCACTATGAATCACATTCGGATTTGGGGTGCTCCGGCACATGTCTTGAAACAGAAACCAGACAAGATGGACTCGCGTACTGAAGTATGCATGTTTGTGGGCTATCCTAAAGGAACCAGAGGTTGGTTGTTTTATAGTCCAAAAGAAAAGAAGGTCATAGTGAGCACTCACGCGACTTTCTTGGAGGAGGACTATATGACAAACTATAAGCCAAGAAGTAAAGTTATTCTTGATGAACTAGTCTCAGATCAAGTTTCACCACAACCTCAAGGGGTTCCAGCTTTTGTTCCTGTGGTTGTTCAAAGAGGGGAAAATGTACCTGAACATACACAGGAACCAGAGACAGAACCAGAAGTTCAACATGAGACAGAACCAGAAGTTCAGCATGATGTTGAACTAAATGAAGAACAAAATCATGAATTGGTTAATATACCTAATGAGGGTCCTCATCTAGAAGTTGTTAACCCACAAAATGTGGACCCCCCTGTAGATGCACGACATCAAATGCGACAAAGTCGTAGTGGGAGATTGATTCGTAAACCTGCAAGATATCTCTTGCTGGGTGAGTCAAATCAGGATGACATCATCGCAGAAGATGGTGATCCCACGAGTTATGACGAAGCACTAGGAGATGTTGATGCTCAGGAATGGCACAAGGCTATGAATCGTGAAATGGAATCTATGTATTCCAACTCAGTTTGGTCTCTTGTAGATGCACCTAAAGGGGTAAGACCCATTGGGTGTAAGTGGATTTACAAGAGAAAGAGAGGATCGGACGGGAAGGTTGAAACCTTTAAAGCTAGATTGGTGGCGAAAGGGTACTCCCAAAGAGAAGGAGTGGATTATGATGAAACCTTTTCGCCGGTTGCCATGCTCAAGTCCATCCGGATTCTCTTAGCTGTTGCAGCCAATCTTGATTATGAGATTTGGCAGATGGATGTCAAAACTGCTTTTCTAAATGGAAATTTGGAAGAGGAAATCTATATGCAGCAACCAAAAGGGTTTATAGCCAAAGGGCAAGAAGAAATGGTATGCAAGTTGCAAAGGTCCATTTATGGACTTAAGCAAGCGTCCAGGTCGTGGAACATCAGATTTGATCAAGCCATTGAGTCTTATGGTTTTGAGAAAACTCCTGATGAACCATGTGTGTATAAAAGAATCCAAGGTAATGCGGTATCTTTTCTGGTACTTTATGTGGACGATATACTCCTTATCAGAAATGATACAGAGGTATTGTTGGGCATAAAAACCTGGCTGAGCAAACATTTTGATATGAAGGACCTGGGGGAAGCCAATTATGTTCTTGGTATTAAACTCCTGCGAGACCGGAAGAACAGGGTTTTGGCATTATCCCAGGCTCAATACATTGACAAAATACTTGCCAGGTTTAGCATGGAGAATTCAAAGAGGGGAATTATACCCTTCAGGCATGGGATTCATCTCTCTGAGAAGCAATCTCCTCAAACTCCTGAGCAGAGAGAACGCATGAGTAGGATACCTTATGCTTCAGCAGTAGGTAGTCTCATGTATGCTATGCTATGTACTAGACCAGATATCTGCTATGCAGTGGGAGTAGTAAGCCGGTACCAATCGAACCCTGGAGAGAAACACTGGGTAGCGGTTAAACATATACTCAAGTACCTACGGAGAACGAGAGATTATATGTTGGTCTACTCAAGTGGGAGTCTTGAAACCATTGGTTATACGGACTCAGATTTCCAAGGAGATATTGACTCAAGGAAGTCCACCTCGGGATATGTGTACACCCTTAATGGCGGTGCCATTTGTTGGAGAAGTGTAAAACAATCATGTGTCGCTGACTCTGCCAATGAGGCTGAGTATGTAGCTGCTTCTGAGGCTGCAAAGGAAGCTGCATGGTTAAAGAAGTTCCTGACAGACCTTCAGGTGATGCCAGGTGTTGATTGTCCTATCACACTTTACTGTGACAACAGTGGGGCAGTAGCACAGTGCAAGGAACCAAGGTGTCACAAGAGACAAAAACACATAGAAAGGAAGTACCACTTGATCCGAGAAATAATTAAAAGAGGAGATACAGTGGTGGCAAAGATAGCATCAGACGAGAATCTCGCTGACCCTTTTACTAAGAGTTTGCCTGAGCGTGTGTTCGAGAGGCATGTTTCATCTATGGGTCTTGGGAGGATTCCAGATTTGCTACAGCTTTAGGCAGTTGCTATTTCACTTTGTTATTTTGTGCTTTTAAGCAAGACGTTATGACATTGCATTTCTTTTCTGAATATTAATAAATGGAGTGTTTTTTTTCATTTATTTCGCACACTATTTAAAACTAGAAGGTCCGGATCAATTGTGGAGTATATGATCATATGAATACGTTCATAGAGGACATGGTCATAGGTTCTCACAATGGATGAATTGGTTCACAGCTATTAAATTAAGTTGGGCACTTTATTTAGGCTGCAATGTTTTATGAAATGGTTTTGTCCGAATCATTATAAAACATTGGTGTGAGTTAATGCTTACATTGAATGGATCAAGGAGAGATTTGATTAAGGTTGTTTTTTCTGTCATCAGGAATCAAATCTCCAGATAACTATAGTTATGTAATTGCTCTTAATCCTAAGTTTATTTTAAACAGGTAGTCAATTAGTTTTTTCATTCTTTGATTTACCAACGGGTGAGGTCTGATCTATATGACGACCAACAACTCGGTATTTTGGGATTGAGACTATTTGGCTATCGGTGTTTATGAGATAAACAACATGGAATTTATAGGAAACGTCCCCTTGATATGTTTCGGTACCTGGATATTGAAGACACTGGCCAGTGCATGCAATCCATTAGAGAAACTGTCAAAGTCAAGGGAATAAATAATTGATTGGGTTACAGAAAAATAGTCAATCAATTATAGACATTCTATAAAGGGGTAATGCATATCTCTGTTATAAGTGTCACTATTCTTGGAGATCACGTTCGGGCTTTTAGTGGAGTAGCACCGAACTAGATAATCTTCTGTAGATTATCATGAGCCTTGATGAATGACAAATGGTAGGTCCCCAGGCTAGCTTGAGACAAGGGATGAGGTATATTATCAGATGACGATGGCTTATGAGCTACATGGTCTTGGGTTTGCGAACTCAAGTTTGTGTCTTAAAGAGCAAGTGGGAGATTGTTGGGTTAATGTGCTCTTTAGTCACTTAAGCCCAAGAACTCTAAGGCCCATGTGGATTAGGGTTAGGTCTTGGGTGGAGCATTATATAAACCCACTTTAACCTGCTTGAAAATAGACGGCCGCACAAATAGTCAGGAGGCTCTCATCAGAAACAAAAAACCTAGAGGCAGACGTTCATCATCTGAACGGTTGCCCACACAACCACCTCATCCCCCTCGAGAGATAGTCTGGAAGATCAATCACAGAGCGAGGACTGTTCGTAGACAAGAATTGTTCGCGGAGAATCTTTCAGATCACTCTTCAATATCCAGGTAATCAAAACGATGAACGGTTTAATCTTTTCCTACATCACGTGGTTCGATACGCTTCCGCGTTTCTGATAAGATTCCCACAGATACTTACCGATCGCCCACTAACGAGACCCTCACATCGACCAGCAGGTATCGAATCTCCTCCCTTTGGGGTGAAGGCCAACACTTTAGCCAACTGTGTCAATGGCTAAGTTTCTCTTATTGCTCTTACCTCTCTTATTTGCTTATTCTTTTGGTTAACGCACCCCACTAATATTTTATTCTATGAAACCTGAGCAGCTAAAATCTCAAGACATGTGAAGAAGTCATGGAAAAAAGTCGGTTGCTTCATGCATGTCCATGATAATAGGCAGTGATGCTGATGCAATCCCCCAAGCTAATCTACGAAGGAACGTCAAAAGTGAAGGTAGCTCTCAGGGTCCCTACAGATGCTGGAGTGCGGAAGCATGGGAAACGAACAATATTAGATATCCTGGTAGTCCATGTAGCAAACGATGAGTGTTCGCCCTTGGTCTACGTGGATTAGGGGGCCAGCTAACGTGTGAAACACTCTGCCTGGGGAATATGATCGCAGGACTGAAACTCAAAGGAATTGACAGGGCCTACACTAATGGTGCAGTATGTGGTTTAATTCGATACAACATGCAAAACAATATGATAATGGGAATGAAATCCAGAAGCACGAACGAGGTCTTCATGGTCCAAGATAATTAAACCATCAGTTATAGTAACATAAGCATGAGACTTTTTGGTAGTACTAGTGGTAAGGTAAAGTAATAAATTCCCATAATTCAAAACTTTCTTTGACTGGTTGCAAGAGGGAAAGGGCCTATCATGTCCATCCTCTACTGTGCGAAGGGCCACGGACTTGGGATAGGGCTAAGTGAGGATGATGGTTGATGTTGGACGTTGGCCTGCCTTTGACATTTTTCACAACGGTGGACAAGCATTGTAGCATCTTCTTGATGACTCCACCTATAGTAGCCCTTTCTCAACACTTTATGCGACAAAGTTCATTAGGGAAGGCAAACCTCGCAAGATAAGGTTTTTCAAACTTTATCATTCCTCCGGGTCACAGGAAATTTTGAGCCTCTATGGGCTAGGTATACCTCTTTTGTGCGTCTTTCTTGTGACAAGAATAGAACAACAGGCTAAAAAGAGTTGACATAGATAGTATGAGATTTGGTCAAGTCCCAAAAGGATGTGTGTTCGATCCCCGCTGCCGTCGCTTAGACTTCTTTAGTAGGAGATCTCGTAAGTCCCCAATAAGTACTCAAAAAGCCCGGGGCCGTGCCCTAACCTTGGTGGGAGACTAATGTCAAATCCCTCCAAAACTTTCTCTCTCAAAAAAAAAAAAAAAAACAAGAGGGAAAGACTTGACCGACTCGAATGGCAGAAGTTGCTTCCCTCATTCACATCTTTAATCTAGAAGGGCAACTAGCACCTACTTATTTTCTATCCAAATTCGATTGGTGTTCTTGCTTTATTTAATCGTGTGTCGTGTTTAGGAATTGAATGAGATCGCCTCTTTGGCATCAAGAGTGGAAACACTTCGATGTGAGTGTTGTTCCCTCCGTCTAAGAAGGCGAGAGCCCTTCAAAGGCCAAATGGGCATGAATCTTCTATTCAAGTAGGAGGAAAAATACTTTCCTTCCCCTAAAAAACACATACATAAAAAGATAAATTTAATTATCTTCTATACTTAGTAATGGTGAATAACAAAACAAATACAATTTTGTAATGTAAAATTTTGAACTTTCCCTCCCCTACTTTTGCATTTTATTTTAGGAGGGATTCATTTTACCTAGTACTACACAAATTTGGAATCTAGATCCTTTGTTTTCCCACTGAACATACACTATATAGGATCAATGAGTTTTTTCCCGTAGAAGTAACCACTTATCGAAGTAACCACTCATAAGTGCTATGTACTTGAAAGTTTTTTAAAAAGTAATTTTACTTTAAAAGCAATCAAAACATAACAATTTTGTCACTCACCGCTAAAATTATTAGTAATCAATGTTAAATTTTTAACTTAACTGTTAGAATAAATTTGTTATTTCTTTTAAAATTTTCGAGGTGAAACTGCTTCTTAAAAAACTTTCGATTAACGCTCTTAAGTAATTATTTCTCAAGAAAAAGTGGGTGGGGGGGGGGGGGGGGGATGATATGCATCCATGTAAGATTTTTCTTTACCTTCTTTTCAAAATCCTTCAAATACCATACAATCTAGGCTCTATTTCTTTGACCAAAAAAATAGGCTCTATTTCCATTAGGAAAAATAAAATAACAAGGATCAAAAGAAGCCATTATACATACTATGCACCTACTTGTATGCATGTCTTTGGTGGTGTGGCTCGTATTATATCAAACACATGCCTCGTTTGGTATGCCGGAACTAAGGTTGGAGAATCGGAAGGGGGAGTGGAATTGAAAAAATAACATGTTTGGTACTTTGGTACAATAAACCCACTTCCATCAAATTTGATGGAAGTGAATTCCTTGGCTTAGCCCATGGAACTGGGTTGAGTTCCATGGAACTGAGATTTTCTTCCAATTATACCCTCCAATATTTTGTCAATCCACAACTTTGCCCTTCCTATTTTAACCCCCACCCGTCCCTCTGAGGCTGACTCCATGCCACTCCCTCCGATAGCGTCCGGCGAAAACGTCCGCACAAGTTCTCCCCAAGAAGCAGCATCCACCAACGCCTAGAAAGCCAAGGATGGCTGTCACATTCGACATGGATGAGATCTTCGGAGGGGGAAGTCTAGAAAGCCAAGGATTTGAAAAAATCAAGTTCTAGATTTGCCTTTTATTGCTTCGAATATCTCAGATCTACTCTTTTTCCTTTAAAATTTCAGTGACTTTTCGCTACTTGAAAATCAACACTGCTACTCTGCTTCTGTAATGGAAGCTTCTTTTTTCTGGTTTTATTTTTTGGCTTGAAGTGGTTCAATAGTGGAGTAGTTCGATTTTGGTTACTGTGTTTCTGGTAGCAGAAATGGAGGAACGGTTCTCCAACAGTGCCACAGTTGTTCATGGTCGGTGACTATTTTTTTTGGGTGTTCTCTGGCTTTGGTTTTTCAGGTGAGAATGCTATTTCTTCTTCCAGAGAAAAAGGGCGTTTTGGCCTTTTAATAATAAAAATACACATATTAAATAAAAATATATATCCCACTTCCATTGACATACCAAACATACCTTAGAATCCAGTTTCAGTTCTATAAACACTCTTCCACGGTGCCAAACTGGGGCAATAGGGTTATTATGAACCTTTTTGGTTTAGATCTCCCTTGTTTATCAAAAAGGCAAACTCTCACATACATATTTATATAGAATTCGGGACAATTATTATTGCTTCTCTACCTGTCTCCTACTTTTGTGTCTTTTGTCATCTATTTTCCTTATTCTACATGGCTTGCCAGTCACCCAATTTCAATTATGGCCACGTGCATGTTAAGTTAAATATATACCACCCCCACCAACAACACTAACACCATCTTTTACCAGCAAAAATCAGAAGGGAAGGAAAGGTAGATACGGTTGATAAATTATAAACTTAAAAAACCGTTAATATAAAACATATTTACTTAATTTGATTATATTAATGAAGTTGCTTAAATTAGTTAATATGATATATATTTTCTTAAACACCCTAGTCATCTTATCAATAAGAGTAAATTAAAAAAAAAAAGACAAATACAAAAACTATGTTTCATATTTAGGATCAAGACCATATCTCAAAATTTTTGTCTAATAAAAAGGATATTCGCCTATAATTGGTATACCCACTTTCTTTTAAGCACTAACTAGCTAAAAGGATATTTATCGGTGAAGTGAAAAGCCCATGCAAAAAGAAAATGTGATATGACCTGTCAAAGTTGCACATACATAATAACAACACAAGTTTGGGATATTGCTTCATGCACCTATACTATTTTTCATTGCAGGGCTCCCATAACTTGGTGTAACAGATCCATAATGAAGATATATAATATAGCAAAAGCAAGATTTTGTTCTTTAAACATCTAGAAACAGAGCATAAAAGACAAGAGAGGTAGATGGTAGAGAAGAAGAATGAGAAAGAGAGAGATGAATGTAGCCTTCTCAAACAAGAGCACTTTGAAAACCCACTACACAAGCTCAAAAATCTTAGGCGTGACAAGCCTAAGTGGGGTGCATTATCATGATCATCCAGTAAACACCTTCCCCTACCCTACCTTCCCACCACCCTCCCCTTCTTTTGTTTTTAACTATTTTAAAATAGACAAAATTTAAATACAGTTTTTTTTTAGTACTTGTGGTTATTAAATTTTTTAATAAAGATATGATAAGTGGGAACTTTTTATATAATTCAAAGTCACATAAGTATAAATGTTTCAAAAGAATTTATCCACATATCATATATTTATTTAAAAAACTCAATAACAAAACGCCTAATTAAGGGGGGAAAAAAACTTGACTCAGAATCCTTCCCCTTCCTTCCCAAAAAACCAATACCTTCTTCCTCATCTCTCTCTGTTATTCAAACTTTTGATTACCTTTTTTTTTTTTTGGCATCTTTCTAAACAAGTCAGCCCCCAAGATATTCATCATCCACAATAATCACATTTAGCCATGTCATCGAACATACACCCCCCTAGAATTTCCAACTAATTCTAACTCCCTATGGACTATGTCTCCCCTCCGCCGCTACTTCCGGCCGCTGTTGCAGCCGCCATTCTTGTCGCTGTTCGTTGTCACCCCTTTTATATCTTGAAGCTTTAAGCGCTTTTCCGGCGAGATGTGAACGTTTGAAAGACAACACTACCAGCTGCAGGAAACTGGTCCATTGCACAACTCCGGCGTTTCAAACCCAGAGGCTCAACGGCACTTGCCACACGCGTCCATATGTCGTTTTTATAGTCACCACACGTGATGGACACAGACATAGTACCTGGTCGGAAAATATGAACCACCTTCCTAAGTACATGCACTATATCATTATCGTTGATGGAGCCTACACATTCAAAGCTTGCATAACTGTAACCATCCTCTGGAGTGACATGAATGGTGGAGTACCAATCCCCATCCATGCCATTCATTGAATACCCACATGGATCAAATGCAAAGTCACAGATAAGTGCTTCAGGGTTGATCTCATTGATGCCTGTGAGCTCTGTCATGTCCTTCCCAGCAGAGTCCCCTGTTTTCCCGTCCTCCGGCGGCCGGAAGAACTTGCGAGCGAGGACTGGATCGAGCTCTGTCATACAGATCTCCATGGTGTATGGTGATGACAATTCATTGTCACAGAGGTAAGGTGCGTCAGAATCATCACTAGCTGTGAAAACATGCCAAGAATGAGAAGAAGATTTAGAGGGCATGATTGAAGCTTTTCTGCAGCAGAGATTCACAGGGATGGTCTCTTCCAAATACGTGACTTCATCTTTGAAGCTAGTGTGAGGGAAAGGTTGAGAATTTGGGAAGATGAAGCTGCCTCTGGTGTAGCGGCAAGAACAGAGGGTGAGGCCTAAGTGATGCTGAGCATAGAAGATCAAGGGACGGATGGATTTGAGAAGTTGAGTGGTCCCACAAGTCTTGATGATGATCTTGGTTGGGTAGACAAAGAGGCTTGATTCTGATAACACATAAGCATCAAAGTAGGAGTTACCAACTGCTGAAACTACAGTGCATTGAACAGCTTCTAGGACTTGTTGGAGTGATTCAAATTCAAGTTTCCTAAGGCCCAGTTGGTGAAAAACTGGATCATCACCAAAGAAATGGAGCTCCAAGCGCTTCTCAAACCCTTCAAAACCAGAAACAGCCATTTGGGGTTGAGTGTGTATTAGAGCTATGTGGGGAAACGGGGATGTAACAGAGCAAAACGTAGGTTTGAGGAGGTGAAGAGATAAAGATGAGAGAGAGACAAGTGTGATTGGAATGTAGAAGAAGAGGTGAGAGAAAAGATTGGGGTCAATGGGATTTATAGGTGTGTGAAAATGAATGAGAGTGAGTGTATTGGAAGTAGTAGGGAGGGTTTAGAAGAGAGCATGCGGGTGACGGAACCAAGAATCATGATTGTAGGCATAATGAAGTGAATAGGATGATGATATACAACAATTTCTTATGTTTTCTTTTTCTTTCTAAAAAATATATGAAATCTTCTCTTCCTTCAGAGACAGCAATAGGAAACAGAATATATGCTCCAACACATCAATTCCTTGTTCCTTTGTCCCTGCCTATTCTATGTATAAACACTGTTGAGATGTTTGATCATGACATGTGAATTTACAAAACCAACATGTAATTGAAATTGACTCTACACAAATCGCTTGTCACTAAATTTCCAGTCTCCAAGCAAGTTTATCCTTTTAACTCTTTACCTTTCAAGGAAAATTTGACTTAAAATCAATGATATAATATTAAAAAAAAAGTACAGTAAGTGCTACCCCATTCATAAGTCATAAATATTATAAATAGACCGATCCACTATATTCTATGTAATGCATGAGACTCATTTATTTTAATGTTGATGGGACCAAACCTATCCAGTGTTGGGGGAAAAACTAGTTACCAACTATATCCGTGTTCTTGGATGGTGTAGTTATTCTTATTTTTTTTAAGCAAGAACTTTATACCATTCAATAGTATAATAGGGATCTTCGGTCTTGATTTTAAATTTTATCAACTTGCATAAAATATTTTATAGGTTGTATCATTCTTTTAATAGATTTGAAATGTTTATGTGTTCATGTATATCTATCTAAGATACCCATAAATATCCAAAAACTCTCTCTTTTCTTTTGCTTTTTCCCCTTTTATCCAAAGATTTTTGGATTAAGGACAGGGGGCCCTATTTTGACTAGAAGACCAGGTTGACCTGATGCAAGGAAATGACAGACATAATTGTATTCAAAACAATATCGTTAAAATTTCTTTTCACAATCACAGGAAATTGAAATCCAGTACATGTGTCCAAGACATGAGTTATTCAAAGGAATTTGATTTAAAATCAGTCAAAATTCAAAACATTCAACATAACTATCTAAATAATAGTTCAAATAAAGCAGAAACACATTCAACAAAAACTATTCAGAATGATAGTTCAAAAAAAGCAGAAACATAATCATAAAACCGAGCTAGATGTTGTTCCGCAAGACAACAATGATAAAACCAGGGCTAACTGCCGTCCAATACAATTATTAACTTGCTATAGGTAATTAACCTTTTCAATTAGAGCTATAATACTACCAGCAATAGAAATTATGAACAGAGAACAACACAGTTAAAATTTTGCAACAAAAAAAAAAAAGATAAAAAACTATAAGTGAAAGGATCCAATTGCTTGGGACTGCGTGTAATATGAGCACCCTGTAATACTGATAGTGGCTACTGCATAATGGAAAAAGAAGAAAACAACTCAGCTGATGGAGACAGCATTGTCTATTCCAAGGAGAGCAGGTGTTAAACTGACGTGCCCAAAATGCCATCCATTTCTGAGTTAGAATGATAATAATTGTTATTATGCAGTGGAAAAAAATTATTAAGAAAAAAAAAAACAATGGAAAAGGAATCAGGCGTGGCAGAGAAAAATAATGAGAATATCCATGAATTAGGGGGAGGCCCGTACGTGAAATGAAAAGCACTCACATCATTTTTATTCTTCATGCAATTTCATGTTGCTAGGTGGCATTATCATTATATTTATTTATTTTAGTGGCTTTCTTTTTTCTGTATTTACCAAGGCATGCATGCACTGTTGCTAACCATGTCAGATTTCAAAATTAAAAAGGGGATTCTCTTTATCTTCCAAGTGATTAGTCCTAAAAGTATAGGGGTTTAGAAAGTAATCAAACAAAGCTTTATCATTATGTTACCCGGGAAGGTTTAACTTTTTTCGGTTGACAAGGTCTTATGTTTATCAATAATACGAATACATATGATTCTAACTGTTAAACATATAGCATATAGCATTTTCTTCTTTAACTAAACCCCAGCTCAAACTTACAACTCTCTTCTAATTTGGTCAGACATCAAGTTGATTTGGATCATAATGTTGAATTTAACAAGGCTATATAGATTTATGAGGAATGGGGAACAGTAACTTTGAAGTAAAAGGGAGTAATTAGTGCTTCATCGCCTTTTAGAGGAAGTTTTGGCAGCTGGTATGCCGACAGCTAAAACGACCTTCTCTCCATCATATTTGTAATCTCCTTGGCTTTCAATTTAAGAGTATAGTCAAGATTATATTAATAATTCTACACAATCAACATTGGAGAAGCTTCCCCTTTTTTCAGTATATGAGTAATAGTAGTAGTAGTGGACATAATTATTTGGAATAAAAGAAAGAGCTAGGTAGAAAGAAGACTAACCAAATGGTAGAAGAAGGGACTGAATAAATTAAACTAAAACATTTTTTGGGGTTTAGAAAAAGAAGGGGAGAGCAATGATGAAAATTTGTGAGTTCAGAATCAAATTTTGGAGTTTTAAGAGGTAGAAATGATGCAGAATGTATGGCGTCATGAATAAATCTGATGGGTGTAGCTGGCAACCTCCATTATGACCACAATCCCACCTCTTTGTGATGCACGCGCACCACCAAACTCAAACACTATCTCCTAAGCCACACAATACTTTTGCCATCTTACTCTCACACGCAAGCCAACACAGAATAACACTCCCACTATTTGCATATTAAACTCATCACAAGGGGGGAAAATGGTCAACCACTACTTTGCAGAATCAAATCTCACTTAAAAAGTCTCAAACCAACAAACTCTCCTCAACGAAATCCCAATTCCCACATACCTTTTCACATCAAAAGTATCAAGCCAAAATCTTAATTGCAGGATATTTTGAAGAGACAACAGAAATGGATTTTCAAAAAAGAGTGTAAATTGAAATCCCAAGTTCAGGTCCCACTAAAAGTGGTCACCTTTCTAAAACCCAACAAGCCTGAAAGCCACGTCCTCCTTCCTCATTCCATAGCTTAAATCATAATAATAATGCAAACCACGAACCCATGATTGGTCCCACTATGCGCCCCCCGACAACCACCGTGGACGGCCCCACTGGAATACACATCATCTAGCATGTGTCCCAACTTCATGGCACACTAGGACCCATCTCTGTTTGAGAACTTAACTAGATTTGAGGGACATGTTGTCCCCACACAGTCCTTAGCTGCAAGACAATAGCAACAGTTGGTGAGGAGTGAAAGCGGGAATTAGCCGCCATACTTTGCTCCCACGCGCACCAATACTTTGGCACACATGTGCAATTTGGTGTATTTTGGGTCAGTAAGGAAGAATTTTTAGTAGTGTGCACTATAAACACCCTCAGAAGTAAGTGCTACTGTACCATGCGCACAACCCAAAGAGGAAAAGAAATGGCAAAAATGCTAGGATTGGAGCCCACCATGGTTGTAAGCTCTTGTTTGGGAAAGGAAAAAAAAGGGTTCTTTATCATGCTTTTAATATGAGTTAGTGCTTACAATCCATGAAGATTTTGGCTTCATATGATATGTCTTTCTCAAGTTTGTCAGAGTCAGAGAGGTGTATGTACGCCTGTGGCTAATGGCTTAGTTTAAATCAAATGGATGTGGTCTCTGATGTGTCCTAGTCTTTATTTTAAAAAGATAATGAGCAGTGCAAGTGCAACACAAACAGGACTTTAATCCCGTGCACTTAGTGATGGTAGCTATTGGAGGAAAATGAACGAACATGTGGTGGGCAAAAGAGACCCCATCATAATGTATCTTGGTCATATTTTAATTCTATTTACAGGACTCCTGGTATTAATTGATTGGAAGACTTGAATATATAGCAAGGGCAAGCAAGCATGTATAAATCTAAAAGAATCTTGATGATTATACAGACACGCTTGATAAAAGGAAATCTCATCAGAAGGAGGAAGAACCATTTCTTTATGGTTTTTATCAATACATAAACTTCAAATCTAAAATCTAAAATACTAGAATAAAAAAAGATGCTCCCGTGAGAATGATTCTTCATAGTTGTGCCAATATTTTTTGAAGCAAAACAAGTAGAAACGTTTTAAAACTTTTTTAAGTGGCCAATCTCTTTAGAAAGTCCCCACAATCACTAAAACAAATACCGATAGAGAGAGAAAGGTACCTCTCAAGCCTCAAGGTGACCAAATAATTTGAGTTTCGTAGCAATGTTGAACGTGATGCCTCGAGCCCTGCCAATGCCTTAGCTAAATCTATCTCGAAAGATGGAGATCCAGTGAGGAAGAAAGGGAAAAGGCACATTTCTATATGATAATACACTCAAAACATCATTTCTGTCGTGCTTTTTTGCCCCCAAGTTCTTCTCTCACAGTTCGAATGCAGACAGAGTCTCTCTCTCTCTCTGCCTGCAAAATCTGAATTGATCTTTGAATATTGAAATTGATTGCTCCACGCAAGCATCATTCTGGTGGGGAAAATCAGTTTCAGGGCTCCTATTGGCCAAAAAATTCCACAAAAGGCTCAAGAAATCTGAAAATTCGTAAAAGGCCTAAGAATTTTGACAATTCCGGAAAAGGCCCTAATGAGGCTGATCAAGTTGTTAGCGGGATACTGATTTAGTTGTTAAATTGGCTGATGTATTTATTTTTAGAGCTTGAACTTCAACCTTAAGCTTGCATATCTCAGTTTGAAGATCTTGGATAGTGACAGGTTTAACAGAATGTTTGAGTCTTTCCAAAGTATTTTTTTGTGCCAAAGAACAAAGTCGGTTTCTAAACCAGAAGAATTTTGTTCAGCATACTCTAGCAGCTGCATCAAATAAACAAGAGTGTATCAAACAACTTAGCATTTTGCTCGAACAATTAAAGCAAGATGAAGCTGGGACCTCAAAGCCTGATTCAAGTGATGATGATGATGATGATGAAGAATTCATTGTCAACCTTGCAGAAGACTGAAGATTTTACAACTTTTGACGGAGACTTCAAACAAACAATGTTTTCATGTATAAAGTTGTAAACAATTTCTGTAAAAAACCTCTTTGTATTGCAGATAGTGTTAGAAATCCACCAGTAACACTAAACACTGTAATACGTAGGGCACTGTAGTTAGATACGGTATGTACGATTAGATTCGAAATACTGTACCTAATTACAAAGAAATAAACAGTACCGGTCACTTACCGGAACTGTATCAAAACTGGCAGTACCGGTCATCAACCGGAACTATTTAAACAGTGACCCGAGCCTGTCTATTTAAGCAGACGTCCTAGTCTGTAGTGGACACACTCGGAAGAACCCTCTCTCTCTCTCTAACCATTCTCTCTGCCTTCTCTCTAGTTTCTTTCTTTATCTTTCCGCTGCTTTCTTTAACTTTCTGCCTTTGTAAGTTCTTTTGAATAAATTTGTGTTTCCTTTATAATGTTGAGCATCTGCATTTCTCTTCTTCTCTTCTGATGAGATAAGTCTAGCTGTGTGCCTACACCCATTCTTATCTCATCTTCTTTTATTTCTTTCTGCACGTTTAATTTCAGTCTTTACTTTATGCTTTAATATTGTGTTTATATTCTCTACTTCTCTATCTCCGATTCTCCCTTTCCCCTTTCCGATCCTTTCGGGGTCACTCCCGTAGATTGGTCTATGAAGGCAGCATACCTTATGAAAACCTGACATATGGAGAGTTAATCTCTCATGTTCAGAAAACAGCTTTGAAAATCTGTCAAGATGATGGAATAAAACATCAACTTGCCAAAGAAAAGAGTATAAACAGGAAAGAGTTGGGGTCATTTTGTGAACAATTTGGTCTTCCAGCTTGTAAGAAGCCTAGATCAAAGTCTCACAAAACTTCTCGTTTTAATCTATCTTTTTCCAAAAATAAACATCCTACTAACAAGCGTTTTTACAAAAAGGATGATTTCCAGACTCCTCCAAGAAAATACAAAAAGAATTTTCGTTCAAATCTTTCAATTCAAACAACATTTATGAGTGGAACATAGATGGACAAAGTGAGTCAAATATCCTTCAAATTCTTCAACAAATGACCATGGTAAGCACTGCTTATCAAACAACAAGTGATTATTCAGATACAGAGATAACATAAATACATCAGCCAATTTAACAACTAAATCAGTATCCCGCTAACAACTTGATCAGCCCCATTAACAACTACGTAAATTCTGACAGGGCCTTTTCCGGAATTGTCAGAATCCTTGGGCTTTTTTTCGAATTTTCAGATTTCTTGGGCCTTTTCTGGAATTTTTTGGCCAATAGGGGCCCTGAAACGAATTTTCCCCATTTTGGTGCGTGAGCTTGTGTTGTTCGCAGTCTTCTTTCCCCTTACAAGAATGCTCTTAGCTAACAAAATTGAAAATTCCCAATTTCCCACCCCATCCATCACGCCCACTATCGACCCACCCACTAACTCCAACTCGCTTCACACCGTGATACTTTGCGTTTTTATTTAAAAAATATTCGGGTCAATGTAAAAATTTCTTCAAATGTATTGAACCTAGTGGAATAATACGGGAAAAGCACCAAAATAGTCATTTTTAACAAAAAAATCTACCTGATTGATACACTTTCCAAACTAATTACCGGATTAATATAGTTAGATACGTTAGTCAAAGCTACGCCACTATGGCTACAATATCCAACGCCATTAACTGCTAGCGTAAACAATGTTCACGCCAGCAGTCCTAGTGGCACTCACGCCACTAATGGTGTGAGTCATTCTCACGCCACAAAGGCCCCCCCCCAAAAAAAAAGCCACATACAAGCTCTCTCATCCCGTGACTCCTTTCCTCTCCCTCTTACATAATTCACTCCTTCACTCCCTTTGCCTCCATCCCTCATCCGTGACTCCTTTCCTCTCTCTCTTATCATTCATTCATTCCTTCACTCATCTAGAAACTCCCTCCGTCCTCCATCACCATTCACTCTTTCCCTCATCTGGAAACTCCCTCCATCTTCTTCATTCTATTTCTTGAATTCTTTTTTTCCTTTAATTCCATTTGTATAGTGTGTTTCTTCTTCTGCTTAGTTACAATTTGTGTTGTTGTTATTTGTTTTACCTGTAATTTAATCTTCTTTTCCGTAATATAAAATAAGAAAAAATGAGTCAAATTTGTTCATTTGTATATTATAATGGTTCTAAAAATATAGGTCCAAACGGATTGAGCTTTGAAGGTGGAAAAACAGGAATGTATATTGTTCAAGGCATGTCCGCTGAAGATTTACATGAAAAGATCCGTTGAAAGTTAAAGCTACAACAAAATCAGGTAATATCTTTAGTGACGGGTAGAGTGCCTTGTGGAAACCGCAAATATGTGACTTTTGAGATATCCGATAATGAGGATGTGGATGTTTTTGTTCAAACATTCAACAAAAACCCTATGTCCCAATTCGCTGAGTTATATGTGGATATTGAGACGTCAGAGGAGGGCGTACCAATACCAACTCATGGACTCCATCAGTCACATTATATGACTGGTATCTCAACCAAGACAATCAACCGTTGCACATGGAGAAGAAAGCGACTATATGGTAAATGAACCTGACAATGAGGAGGAGCAAGAGAAAGAAGATGAAGACACTTTATTGGATAATGACCATGATCATAATGATAGTGATGAAGATGACGAATATCGAGGTAATTATTATATAATTTATTTTTTATTGGTTACCATGTTTTTGCAAGAATTGTATTATGTGTGAACATGCAAATATTACACCGTTTTGGAATAACATTCCACATTATGAGGCTGTAAATGAAGATCATCCGCATGAGGATATACTGGATGTGTGAAGAACCAAGTCATGTACTCGGAGTTTGGGGAAATCGGCTCCTTCGATTACTTTGTAGTCTCGATGTGCAAATGTCGCATGTTCCACAATTGAATAAATGCATCCATCTTGGCCTCCCAATCATCAGTCATCTTACCACATAAGGTAAGATCATGTTCACCCTTAAGTTGTGCAGCAAGCCCAGGGATGTGTTGCTACATGCCAAATCGCCGCATGCAGCGATTAGGTTCGTGCATCTCGACAATGTGGAAACAAAGTATGGGTGTCATTGCCCTCCACCTGTCCTGCATGTCAACCTTTGCACCCATAAACTCATATCCGGCGTCCCTATATGGCTCCCACTTCACCTGTACATGTAAACAAAGGCAAATTGGTTTACCCTTTTGGTTCCTTAATCTCAAATTTATTATACATACATCATCTGGACCCATCTGGTCAAGCTCTATCCAATATGTCTTTAGCTCACGTCGCAATAACCGCACTTCGACATTGTTGAACCTGCAATATGTAACTCAATAACATTAGTGAAGCGACCTGCAAATAAGAACATAATTGCGCAACTACTCAAAGCAGTTCAAATATTCATTATATCATACTGCTTCCATACCTGCGTCCATAATGATCACCTGTGTCACTGGGCAGTGGAATGGGAGGTGCTATGGCAAGAAATCTGGACCATGCCCATATCTGCAATAACAACAAACAACCCCCCATGTCTTTAGCTGAAGCTGACGTGGCCTGACATAGCTCGCAAAACAGTATGACGAATACAGCTGACCCCCAACTGTATGTAGCACTCTCCGCAAGGTCACCACCTAGTAATTGTATATATCGATAAGGGACCTCTGAGCTGGACTTATCACACAACAAAAATCCACCAAATAGGCACATGAGGTAGGCACTTGTGTACAAAAGCTGACCCTCAACCGTAGCTGAGTACTCCTCCCAGTGGCCCCAATGACAGTCAAAGCAGCCCATCTTGATGTTTCAGCCAATCAATTTAGATGGGAGTGGAGTCAGACCCATGTATTGCTGCATAATTGCTACCCAATTGCCATGCGTTCGACTGGAAACTACTCGACCCTCAGTGGACAAACCTAAAATGGCCTCTAAGTCCTGTGGAGTAATAGTCATCTCACCAACTAACATATGGAAGGTGTGAGTCTCCAGCCTCCACCTCTCAACCAAAGCAGAAATAAGGTATTTGTCAATCTGCACCAACATAAAAGTAGAGAACAAATATGTAAGGGTCTTATATTATCCGTATCATGTACAAACAACTAAATGCATATAATTAATTACATAAAGAATTTTAAAACATATCGGGAGTCTCTTCATGCAAGACACGTGCCAGAAACTTGCACACATAAGGTGCTGCTGCAAATCTAGTGGGATGAGATCTGGGTCATGGATATCTGCCGAAGACCCTTGTGAGGCTCGCCTCACCCTCAACAAATTGCAATCTCCTCTATTCCACACAACTTGTGATCGATATGACTGTTGTACCTCCTCATTAAGAACTCCCTATTCTTTGGGGTCGAGCTCAATATTGCGGGCGTGTTGGTCATCTATTTGACTAATAAAAATTTACAATAACACAACACATTATTAAATCATTAATTATTATTCTCTAAATAATTAATTACTGAATTAATTATTTGACTAATTATTATTCTCCATTTAAGTTTATCTTATCTATCTTTGGGGACTATAAATAACAATATACAACATATTTCACAAAATCTTTTTATTAATTCACTAATTATCATTCTCACAAATTTCTTAAATCAAATTTAGATAATAATAATATTTTACATTTTATCTATCAAATTATTATTTTACAAAATATGAAATAATTAATCATCTATCTTAAGGTTTATAATTAACATAAAAATAATTAATTAATTGACTAATTAATTATTTTACCAATTATTAGTCTTCTATCCTAAGGTAAATAATAAATTTTAAATATTTTAATTCCATAAATTATTGATTTTAATTATTATTTACTCTTTTTATTATTTATAATTATTAATAATTTGTAAGTAATTAAGCATTTATCCTACCGTTATATATTTATTAAGCAATTAATGTATATAATTAAAAGTTAAATCCTATTATTAAACAATAAACATAACCCAAAAAAAAATGTTAAGCATCTATCCTACTATTATACATTTATTAAGCATCTATAATAAATTGAATGTATATAATTAAAAGTTAAATCCAATTATTAAACAATAAACATAACCAAAAAAAAAAATAAATGTTACCTATGCAAACGTGAAGTCAGTGAGACAGACAATTTGAGCCTCCTCCTTCTTCCTCTTCTCTAAGTCTTAAAGTTTCTCAGCCTCTCACAGTGTTTTTTTCAAATGAGATGGAGATTGGAAGGATGAGGAGGTGTATGTGTGTGTGAATGTGGGAGAGGGAAGGAGTGAAAAAGAATGAAGAAGATGGAGTTTTCGAATGATGAGGGAGAGAGGGAAGGAGTGAATGTGTGGGTGAGAGTGAAAAATAAGGAAAGAAAATGGAGGACGGAGGGAAGGAGTTGCGGATGAGGGAGAGAGTGAAGGAAGAGATGGGAGAGGGAAGGAGTGGTGAGGTTACGTTGGGGGGGGGGATCATTGTCGAGCGTGGGGGGTGCAGAGAGGGCAGAGGAATCGTCACAGGCGTGAAAATTATTCACGCCACTAGAGAGGCGTGCACAGTTGTCACACCACCAGCGGCATGCAGCTTCTTCACGCCACTGATAGTGTGCCCATGATTAACGCCACATCTAAGTGGCGTTACCCTCCCCGACACCATTAATGGCATTAGCATTAGTTTGGTCATTACTTTTGAAGGTGCTTCAATCTGGTAATTTTTTAATAAAAATTTACTATTTTGGTAAAGATCCCGGAATAATACTCATCTTGTGTCTAATATAAAATATGTTTATTTAATTTGGAGATATTTAAAAATTTCAATAAATTACATTATTATAATACATGTGATATGATCTCTCTCAAAAAATTTATGTAATATTATATTATATATAAGTTTATAAGTTAGATAGAATAGTTTGAGAAAATGATAAATATAAGAAAGAGATAAAATTAAAAGACTCTTAAATTTAATATCAAAATTCATCCACAAACCAGGTTCCTAGGTTTTGGATTAGAGGAGTCTTAATTATGAATAAACTATTAGTTCTCTGAGTATGTTTTGATGATAACTGATCATTGTAAACAAATTAAGTCTTATGATCCTAGGTGAGATGTTTTTAACTTAGTTGAAATAGGGATCACATCAGTTGAAATTTTTGCTATCAGATTGACTCAAGTCAAGGCTTGATGACTCAAGGCAATCCCCTTTGCATATATATCGAAATTGATAAATTGCCTTGAGCCACCAAAAGTCAGCCTCAAATTTGAGTCTAAACTCGAGCCAGCTGATAGGGTAAAACTTTATAGCCTATAAACTCCGCAAGTGTATGGGCCGTATCAAGTAATAAAGAGTGAGTAAGATATCGTTCCCACGAGGACTTGGTATCACAAACTTCGGTTAAACATTAATTTTACACTTTCATTTAAGTTAAGCAAACCAAATTGAATTTAATTAAGATAAAAGGAATTAAAACTAAAATTAAAATAAACAAACTACGACAATAATCAAATGAGCAACCCAGAGTCACTAACCCTTTATTAGTTTCATAAACCTTGTTTTCACTAATTTAATTAGTCTTAATATCAATTTTGTTAATCTCGAGTATAAATAGCTATAAGTGCATGTCGGTCCACTTACAACCTTCTCTTGAGTATATTTTGTTATGTCTAAAATAATTACTCAAGAGGCAATAAAACTCGAACACACTCTTCAACAATTGTATGGGGCCATTAGGTATATGTCTATCCTAATTCCAAATTAAATCGTAATCTAATCCCAGATTACCTAATCTTAGAGCCTAATTAAAATCCCCTTCGTCAAGGTAAATCCTAATACTCAAATTCATATTCAATAATGGCCAATCATTAAATAGATAAAGCTAAACAAGATTAAATAACCAAAATTAATATTAATTATAACTAAATAATAAAAACAAAGTCCAATCTTAAAGTGGAGCTAGATACCCAAGAGGGGGGTGAATTGGATATTTTGAAAATTTTCGAGTATTACCCTGTTTCTAAACAACAAAAACAAAGATGAACAGAGTAAAGGGAAGAACAGCTGGACATAGAGATTTATACTGATTCGGTCCTAACAACTTGACCTACATCTAGTCCCCCAACTCTCTGGGATTTTCCATTATCTCAAAGATTACACACTCTGTACTCAAGAGTAGCTCTCTCACTAGAACTCACTCCCCCTTACAAGTTGTAATCAATAAACTCCCAAATCACCAAGTCCCCTTGACTTGTGATTCTTTACAATAAATGATTTTCAAAGATAAACTCTCTCTCAAAGTGGATAATAATGAATACTGGAGCTCAAAGTATCAAAAGATACAATACAGTTGAAAACTGAAGAAATAAATGCAAGACTTGAATGATTTTCGTTTTCAGCTGTTCTGGTTGTTGAGAAGACTTGAATGTAGCTCAATTTATACTCAGAGTGCATTAAATGACCGTTTCTTCTTGAATTGAACCATTGGAGATGTTCTGCAATGGTTAGGAAGTGGTTTGTTCATCTTCTCTCTCTAATCTCCACTTAATCCAGCTATGCAGAAGTTCAGAGTTGACTTCCTAATAATTAATCCGTTGGAAAGACAGTTGCTGAGTATGGAAATCATTCTTTAATTCTTTGCTAGATGTGTGCAGACGGATTACCCAAAAGAATGCAACTTTCTGGATTTGCATTTAATGTGCTAACATCACTTTTTGCTTTTCTTTATACCTTCAAAAATCATTCTCTAATTCTTCTAAAATTCACTAACAAAGTGGTTAAACATAGCTAGGAATAGTAGAGAATAATACTGGAAAGTATTAAGATCAAACAAGAAAGAATTCCAAAATCGCGAGTTTTGAATTTCTGGTTCAGCGCAGAAACCTCAAGGTTCGTTCACCAAACCTCGAGTTTTGGACAAGGCTTGCAAAGTTGATTTGAGTTCAAAACATCAAAACTTGAGGTTTCTAATCAAAATTGGAGGTTTTCAAAACTTTGAAATGTTCAATGCTCTCTGGTTGACAAAACCTCAAGGTTTCCAACCAAACATCGAGTTTTCATTCAAATATGAAAGTTTTGAAAAACTGCGCCAAAAGCAAAACCTTAAGGTTCCAGTTAAAACCTCGAGTTTTTCAAATCAGTGAAAAATCATTTGCTCTCTGTTTGTCAAAACCTCGAGTTTTCTCTACAAAACTCGAGTTTTGTTCAAATGTGAAAACTTTGCAATTTTGTGCCAAGACAGAAACCTTGAGGTTTCAAAACAAAATTGGAGGTTTTGAAAAGTTAGAAAAACATAGTTGCTCTCTGCTTGGATAAAACTCGAGGTTTGTCCCCAAACCTCGAGTTTTCACACATTGTGAAAACTTAGAGAGATTTTTGTCAAAACCCAAAACTGGAGGTTTTTCATAAGACTGGAGGTTTTGAAGAATGAGAAAGTTCAAATGTTCTCTGCCTCCACAAAACTCGAGGTTTTTCCCAAAACCTCGAGTTTTCACTCAATGTGAAAACTTTGAGAAAATCTTTTCAAGTTCAAAACTGGAGGTTTTACACAAAACTGGAGGTTTTGAAACTTGGTTAAAATCTAAGTTTTCTCTACCAGTCAAAACCTCGAGGTTTCTTCCCAAACCTCGAGTTTTCTCAAAATCTGTGAAAACTGAAATTTTCAAATCAAAACCAAACCTTGAGGTTTGAAATGGAAACGGGAGGTTTTTCAAATGTTCAAAACCTGAGAGATTCTCTGTATGACAAAACCTCGAGGTTTTCCCAGAAACCTCGAGTTTTGCATTTTCTCAAAAAAAGCTGAGAAGTCTCTGTATATGTAAACCTCGAGTTTTCTTTACAAAACTCAAGTTTTGTCTTTGTTCAAAAAACTTGAAATTGTCTCTGTAAGGCCAAACCTCAAGGTTTCTGTGAAAACCTCGAGTTTTGCTCTCACAGTGAGTTTTACACATTTGACAACAAAATTTGGAAATCATCAAAACCTTTAGAGAACTAACACAATCAACACCTATAAGTTCAAAGTTCCTCTAGGTTGCAAAGAGAAATTAGCCAAACATGGCTTTAACAAAAATCAGAGCAACACAGAAAAAAGTAAAATCCAGATTCAAAAGGCAAACAAAACGAAAAGGATCAAGGAACCAAATCTGCCTCTGGAAATTTTAAATCGCGGCTGTGTGTCTGAGATGGAGAGATTGATGGTGGTTATTGGGTGAAGTTGTCGATGGTGAAGAGGTGGATGGAGGTATGGTGAAGATGCTCGCCGGCAATCGTGGTGGAGAATAATGCCGCCAGCGAGAGAGGAAGAAGGATGAAGTGGAGAAGGATGAAGATGCTTCCCCCACGACGCTAATGCTCTGTTCTCTCCTATGAAAAAAATGACGATGAACTTCCTTGCAGCGAAATTCCCCCAATCCGCAAATTGTAGCTTTTTCTTTTTTAGGTTTTCAATTGATTCGCTTCATTACAAAAACGGTGCGTCTTTTAAGTCTCCCTTTCTTTATAATATGTGGGGCCCATTTCCATTCAATGTGCAAAAAACAATGCATCCAATGACGTGCTCTCTGTGCATCTCTGACTGTGAAAAGCAAAAGTAAGTTATATAATAATAATAATAACAACAACTAAATTTTTATTTCCTTTTCTTTTTTCTTTTTCTTTTAATGAAAGCTTCTCATTATCATTATTTATTTCCTAAACTCAAAAACTTTTATTTTAAATTGGGATCCCACAAATGATGCATCCAGATTGATATCTCTTAAAATCTCAATAAATCCTTTTAATTTAGCATTAATAACTTCCCAAATATATTAAAATATACCTCAAATCTACTAAAAATGGGAAGTCATCACCAGCATTTCTGTGACTCGAGCCAATGGCTTGAGAACTTAAAAAAATAATTTCAAAATTAGATTTCACATGACTCAAGCCAGAGGGTAATTAACTCTAGCCAATCTTAACCGTTGTATTTAAAAATGAGTTTGACTCGAGTCATCACTTATCACCTCTAGCCAATAAGGTCGTTTTCGAAAATAGCTCAAAGTGTTTTTATTGCATCTAACTCCAGCTAGGATTTTGGTGTCTCGAGTTTGGACATAGACTTGAGCCACGTTTTTCTCTGCCTCTCGAGTTGAAGAATCATTAGGAGCTATGTGATCAATTGAAATTGACTCAAGCCACCAAGGTAGTGAAAACGTAGTTTTTACGTAAAAACAGAAGGGGAATGAAAAATCGTAAAACGTAAGGGATTTTTTACCTGCATATGTATATTAAAAAATTCGAGAAAAGTAAGGTACCTGCCTTCATACACACATATACTAATCAATACAATATCAATTAAAATGTCCAACATTATCATCAAATATATTCAAACAAAGGCAAACAACCTCAATACAGTTCAAAGTTCAAGTCTAATTTAAATAATTGTCACAACACACAAGTCACAACACAATCTAAGCTAATAAATCATTCAAGTTATCATCATCAAAGGCATCATCCTCCACATGATCTTCAACTACATCATGATGCATGGCAACTTCTCTTTCTCTTCTATCAACCTCATTGTCCAACTCAAAATCAGGAATCACCATATTATCTTCAAAGGCACCAACATGACCAGTGTCATCCTCTCTTCCAACTGGAGCCAAGTTTTCTTCAATTAAATTATCCAAATTGAAATCCAAATTGTCTTCATCTAAGCCTTCAACATTAGAAGATGTTCCTTCATTTTCCACAATCCATTCATCTTCAGAGGAAACATCATCAATGTTATATTCTCCAGTTTTTCTAACTTGTTTCTGCCTGGCCAATTTTGAATTTGTCATCACAAACACAACATCATTCATTTTCTGTTGTTTCAAGCGATTTCGTCTCTTTGAGTGGACCTAAACAAAAACAAATCCAATTAATATACAACAAGTAGCATGTACAAACCCAAATTTATAAATTAAAGACAACTTACCATCTCAAACGTACTCCAATTCCTCTCACAACCAGATGAACTACATGTCAAGCTTAAAATGCGCATTGCAAATCTTTGGAGCTTTGGATGTTCAAAACCATAAGATTCCCACCACTGTGTTGGAGATTTTGTATAAATGCCGCCTTGGGCTAATTCAGAACTAAATCTCCCTAATTGCAACTTGAAATCATCCATTTGATCATCAATTTTTCTTCTTTCTTCAGCACTTTCCACCAACCTTTCTAAACATTGATATAGCCCATTTTTGACTTCGGGCTCAGCACGAAATCTTAACCTATATTGTATCTGAGGGTTGAGGAAGTAGCCTGCTGCATGCAAAGGCCTCATCAACTGATTGTCCCATCTTGAGTCAATGATATCACATAGAGGCTGATAACTAGAGAGTAAAGAATGACAAATAAAAACATATATTAGATTCGAAATTGCAAACAATAGTTAAAAAATTATATTAGATTGAGTAAAATAATACTACCTTCTCTCTACACCATTGAATGCCTTCTGAATTTTGTCCTTGGCTTGAACCATCTCATCATAAATGAACCCCATGGCTAGTTTCTCATCTGAATCCACCAAACGAAGCACTTTGATAAGTGGAAATGCACCCTTTAAGCATGTCACAACATTTTTCCAAAACTCCCTATCCATAACCACATCTGCAATATACTTGCCATCCTTTGTTTTAGCAAACTTGCTAGACGTCCATTGCTCTGAAGTAAACATCCTTATCAATGGTCCTTTGTTGTCGTTGAGGCACCCCAAGGTAAGATAAGACGTGGCAAAGCGATTCTTGCCGGGTCTCACCAAGTCTCTTCCATTTGTATGAAATTGCAACATGGAAATTAAAGAAGTCCTTGAATATATAAATGTAGTAATTTTTCTTCCTTTGGCAATTGTCTCATGATGAACCGACAACTTCTTCTCAAAGTCCTCCAACATTAGGTCAATACAATGAGCCACACAAGGTGTCCAATACAACCTTTTTCTTTTTGCCATCAACAATGCTCCTGCAGCTTTATAGTTCGCAGCATTGTCCGTCACAACTTGAACAACATTTTCTTCTCCTACCTCCTCAACTACTTCATCAATCATTTGGAATATCTTCTCAGCTGTTTTGGTGATGTGAGATGCATCAATTGACTTCAAAAACACAGTTCCTTTTGGGCTATTTACTAAGAAGTTTATAAGCGTTCTTCTCCTTTTATCTGTCCAGCCATCCGTCATTATGGAGCAGCCCATATCCTTCCAATAAACTTTATGTTTTTCAATGCTTTGCATTGTCTCCATATATTGTTTCTTCAAATATTTCTCTCTAATTTCATGGTAAGATGGTGGCTTAAAGCCAATACCGTGTCGAGCAACCATTTCAAACATCTCTTGAAATTCAACACTTCGTGCCACATTGAATGGTATGGCATTGTTATAGAAAAAAGAAGCAATCTTCTCACATGCACCCTCTCTTAAACTCTGCTTAAAAATATTATTGATGGTAGGTTGGGACTGGGTGCTTGCTCCTCTTTTCTTGAAGATATTCTTAGAGCTCTCTTTATCTTCATCACGTGATCTTTTTTCTCCACCTTGTACAACCTCATCCTCATCATCAATGCCAAATTTCTTGTTTAGTCTTTTTTGTAAACCACATACAATGTCCCATATTTCTTTTTGGACGGCCTCAGGAACAGATTTGCATATTCCAACGTCTTTTTGAGTGCAAGCCAAATGATGTTTCAATCGATAAACACCTCCTTGTACAATCCTTTGACAGTAATTGCATTTAATTTTATTAGTACCTCCATCAACTGAAGTACCATGCTTCCATGCCACATCAGTTCTACTTCCAGGAGCATTCTTGAATGTTCTTGAAGATGTTCCTGATCCACTCGCTGGGATAGAAGGTGTAGAATTACTCTGAACTGCAACACTACTACTTCGACTTCCACCACCATTTCCACCAGAAGCCATTTTCTAGCAACAGACCAATTTTACCAAACAGAACAGAACAGACAATGCATATATTAGAGCAAATTGATTATTATGGAATATAATGAAGATATATAGGTGATGATATTGTCTTCTTATTATGATTGTGAGATGCGAAACAAGAGAATTTGGGTACCTAGCTAAATTGGCAAACTCATTATATATAAACACATGCCAACGAGGCCATGTCTTGTTGTATGTATATTACTATCACACACACACACTTAGAACTAACCTCATATATATACCACTCACCTCTCTTGTTTACACTCAGTGAATGATGATGAATAAATAAACCCTTCCAAAGTATGATTTACCCTAAAACATGAGTTACTGAGAACCTATGTTAACAGCGATATTCAACTCCCTCTTCTTCTCCTGCCCACCCACTCACCTCTTTAGCAGCGATATTCAACCATCTTTAATTTTGACACACCCATACATGAAGAGAGTGATACTTTATGTTGATTAAAGCCTTACATTGAGTGACTGACAGATAATTAACTAACTAATAATTCTACTTGATCACTAACCAACAGCATCAGTGTGTATTTTAAGTATGATTATTCTAAATAAAGGAATTGAATGTAAAAGAGAGGCCCACTGCAGTGCTGGTTGCTGTTGTTCATGGCAAATTAAAACCAAAGACGGGAAACCAGAACAACCACGCAAGGAAACCAGAAGTCCAGAACAAACAAAGAAATCTTACCGAAATTTGGGGAAAAAGCAAAGCGGAGTAGCGGACGGTGTTGATATTAATCTTGCTGGAGAAGAACCACGCAGGGAGAAGAGTCGGCGAGTTCGAGCAATGGGATTAGGGATTAGGGATTTAGCTTCCTGTTGATCCTTCTTCAATGATGAAGGCAGAGGAGGAGCGATTTTGATCGATTTTGACTGACGGATGATTGAGTGAAGAACTGAAGATTGATTATCAGGTTGAGATGGAGTCGTGGCCGCGCGGGACTTAGATGGAAAGAGCGAAGTGATCGATGGAATTAGGGATTAGGAGTTGGGTTGGGACTGATTTGGGCCGAACCGTTGGATCTAAACCGCTGGAGCTGGACTTGGACCGCTATTTTGCTGTTCAACTTCAACACGGCGTTTTATCCCAAAAAACGGCGTTTTTACGCTTTTACGTTGAATCTCTGCGTTTTTTCCATTTTTGCTCCTGGAACGTTTTTTACACATCGTAACACGTTTTGCCCTCCAAAAAACGTAAAAGCGGCGTTTTTACCGTTTAAATCGCGTTTTTGACTACCATGCAAGCCACCATTTCTGAGCCTCAAGTTAAAGCCTAGACTCGAGCCAGGAAAAGTTGACTCGAGTTCGTCACTTTGATTCTTCTCTTCTCTACGCTTTCAAAATCAAGTTGACTCGAGCCAGGATAATATTGACTCGAGCTAATTATCCTCAGTTTTAAAAACACCGTGTTCGAATCTCTCAATTCTCTGAGATTGTTTATGTTACTTCATATCATCTATCATTATTATTTCTAACTATATTTAATCAATTTATTAATAAGTTTCAGATGATTAGAAAGTGGATTAACGCTGTTATTAGATAAAGCAATCTAATGTGTCAGAGCATTTAATGGTCTTTGCCTTTTCGAGACTCTAATCCAGCAACCAAGCTTCTGAACACACGAAAGACGTTTCTAGCAAGATATTCCTCATTCCTATTGATGTACCTCAATGGTCATAAACAAAGGAATTAAAGAATTAAAGAATATTGAAGACGGCAATTATAAAGCATTAAGTGTTCGATGCTTCATCTCTCTAACGGACATATTGAAGGGTCTCAACGAATAAATCATCAAGCTTCTCAACGCTCATAAATGTCATCAACTATAAATATTAGAAGTATTGAATTTTCCATCTACCAAAATGATGTACAATCAATTCGACACAACTACAATTTACTGTTTCATTATCTAAGCTAAATATCTTCGAATATTTCATTGTACTTCAGTGTTTTTCACTTTATCTACTTTGTGACAAACTTAAACACTCTTTAATTTATTGTTCATTAGTCAAATCTTAAGGTTGTGGAACCTTAAATGTGGGTGTACAATTACAGCTTGTAAGGGGGAGTGAGTCCTAATGTGAGAAGATCATCCGAGTATCAAGTGTGTAATTGTAACAGTCATTGAGTTAGTGAAATATCCTAAGGTGCTTGGGGACTGGACGTAGGTTGTGGAATTAGACCCAACCAATATAATCTCCTGTGTTCATTTTCTCTCTAACTCTGTCTTGGTGTTCTTGAGTGAAAAGTTTTTTTTTTATAATCACCTATTTACCCCCTCTAGGTAATATTCCACCTTCATAAACATATATTCAATTGCCCCTTTTTAATAAAGATAACATATATTCTTCAAAGACCTGTTAAAAGTTCTTGTTTTAAAATTTTATTGGCCACAACGTCTAGGAAGACTTGAAATAATTTTATACACTAAGAATATGAGTACTCTACAAAATTTCATACACAAAAAATAAGGTTGTTCTTAGTCGCTCGCCCAAGCTCTAGAAGAAAAGATCCCATCCTGCCCAAAAAGAATAATGCGAAAAAAATGGGCATTGTTGGACTGGACAACTCTTTAAATAAAATAAGGCATTCAGCATAGTATGTTGCCTTGCCCACAATATATAATTTTATTTTAAAAAATATAACACACATATTATTATGTCATTATATAGTCTTTTTGTTGCATTGCTTTTAATGGATTATGGATAATTGGACGTTATTTATTAAAGATATTGTGTTAAGAGCTATTGTAACACAAAAAATTTTGGGAGAAAAAAATTATATACACTAAAAGTGCGGATACTCTACAAAATTTCATGCATAACAATAAATAAGGGTACTCATGTAGCCTAGTACCCCTTCCATGCCCAGTAGAAAAATGCTCCACCTTATGTAAAAAGAATAGCTCGAAAAAAAAAAAAAAAAAAAGCATTTTCGGACAAGGCAACTCTTTAGGCAGTGTAAGATATTGAGCATGGTATGTCATCCCACTTAGAGAATATCAGGGACGGAATTAGGGGGGGCTAGGGGTGGCCCCCGCCCCCCCTAAAATTATAGGAAAGAACCTAAATGAGGGGAGAAAATTACAGAAAAGGACTCAAAATTTTATGAAATCACATTTTAGCCTTATAAAAGTTTCAGTATTTTTATTTTTATGGATAATTGCAGATTGTTTATTAAAGACATTGTTTAAGAGCTATTGTGTTGTTTCTATATTTGAACCCCTTTCAAGAATTAAAGTGTAAAAAGTCTTTGTATCTCCAACAAGTATGCTTCCGACATTCGAGCTTATGTTTCCTCCTTATAGAGTGAAGTTGTTTAGAACTGCAATCAATAGTTTGTCGGTTATTTTGTTGTTCTTTTTTTAATTGTGAAATTATGTGCATTACTTGTATTTATATTCCAAATATTTCAGGTTATGGAATTGTAAGATATATTTATATTCAAAATATTGTTTATCACGTCTTAGTTGGATTTTTTTTCAAAATTAATGTTATGGGCATGACATTACCATTTAGGGAGGAAAATCCACCCTTATCCAATCTAAAATGAGTTGGGCTTTTTAAAAACAGCGCCGGGTAACAGGGTAACTGATTCATCATTTAGGTTTTGTCTCAGGCAAGAATTATGTTGATCCACAAATCCCCATTTAAAGAATTATACTAATCATAAATTATAAACTATACGATTTATTTATCACATTTGAAAACCCATTTGACATGTTGATCCATATATAGTTGGCAATATATATATATGTGTGTGTGATGTATGTATAATACATAAAATATGATAAATAAATCGTATAGTTTATAATTTATGACTAGTATAATTTTTTATTTTATATGTATCTTTATATTTGATAAGAATGGATTTAGATTACTTAAGTTATAAAATAATGTAATTAAAATTTGTGTTGATTTTTTTTTTTTGTTTATCAAAAGGTGTTAACTTTAATATAATGAATTAGAACTTTTTAAGCACAACGTTTTGACTTTAAATATGTGTGAATACGTAATGTGTTACCGAAATATTGGTAAAAAGGCACTCAACACCCAAAAGTTTTTTTAATATTATTTTTGCCCTTAGAAGTTTACAAAAAAAAGTAAATATGCCCCCGGAAGTTTTTTTTAAAAAGCAAATTTGCCCTTGAAGTTTACAAAAAGAACAACGATTTAACAGTTAAGATCAACCGATCGGAAAGATTACAAGTTTTTAAACTTCCGAGGCAAAAAAGATAACAAAAAACTTTTGGATGCTGAGTGCCTCTTACCAATACTTCTATGACAAAATTGATATTTAACCCTTTATTTTCTTTGCTTTTAATATTTTTGTCGTCCTCATTGAGGTCTCAGAATTTAATCAAGAACCTTCTTAATTACATATGGATTTCCATGGAAACATATTTCGTAACCGGGTGAATCGCCAAAGTTTCAATGGATGGTCTTGTTGTAAGGATTGGATTTCTCAACCTCCGCAGCTACAAGCTTTTTTTTCAAGATGTTTCTTTTGGTAATGTTCTATGTTCTCACTACAGGGAAGACCTTTCATGACTTAGGTTTCGTACTCTAATTTTTATGTCAGGAGATTATCTGAGTATTTTCAATTTGTCAGTTGTGTTTATTTGCTTATAGGCTTTGTAATTTCGGTTGATCTTAATAAAATTAGTTTCTTTCTTGGACTAGTCCGTCTTGACCAAAGCCTATTGTGCATTGATAAATATGATATATTTTTTTTTTAATCGTTGTTGACCTTTCACGATAAGCCTTAAATGTGTGTGTTTTTTTTCCTTATATAAATCACTAATTGAGGTGTTAATTACACTTGATCGAGACTGTATCTATTTAAAGTTGAATGTATTTTTTTTTTAAATCTCAGTATTTAATTTATTATTTTAAATATTGGTAAATTGAAATTTTTTGGGGAATTACTATATATGATCTCAACAAAGCTATATATATAGGAAAAGTATTTCTCCAGTGACCTCAAAACTATGTCGTTTTGGATTAATGAAGGATGTGTTAGTAATTTTAGACGACTTAGTGAATGGTGTTTCGGTAAAATTTATATGATTGAAAAATAAACAAAATTATAGAAACGCCCTTCATTAATCCAAGACGACATAGTTTTTGGGTTACTGGAGATAACTCTTTCTCCAGTGACTGGACCTAAGCTTTTGTCCTATGAACCATCAAAACTGTGCCGTTTGGATTAGTATCGTGTTTTGTCGCCTGAAACAACAAAAAACACACAACCCATGATGGGAAAATCAGATCGAGCGCTATCAAATCTAAAGAGAAAAAAAAAGGAATAGCGCGCGATTTGATTCTTCAAGGCACAAAGAGTACCGATTTGATTTCGAAATTTAGATTGAAGGTTTTAATTCATTAGCTGGAGGTTCTCGACAGATCCGCAATTTGCTATTGATTCTCACAATATTGTCCAGTGATTTGATATTGATTCTCACAATATGGGTTCTCGACAGATTTGATAGCGCAATTCTGTGACGTCTTTTATCGTCTTTTTTTGTTTTTCTTTTTAAATTAAGGCGAGCCATCACGATAATGGTGGGTTTGATATCGCACGCTATTCCTCAGAATTCATATTCAAACCAGCTCTGGAATAGGCATTTAAAGCAACCAACATGCCTAGATTAGATTCAGACATACCCAAACTGAGATGCTGAGATGGTTGTTGTTGCTGACTTGCTGATAATGTTGATGGGGCATTATCATGGAACCCAGTTGTAGAGAACCCCCCCTCTCTCCACCTCCCTGAAATTCAAGTCCCCCCGGAAGATTGAACCTGGGCATGAATTGCAAAGGCGCTTGTACAGTGTTGTTTCTAGAGCCAGCTTGTGTAGTCGGAAACTGCCACATTTGGGTCTCCGGTGATGAACCTAAACCTGAGCCTCCGGCGTTCACAGGTAACATCCAGATTGTAAAAGAGGAATCACGCTATTCCTTCCCCCCCCCCCCCTTTTTCATATTTGATAGCGCTCGATCTGATTTTCCCATCATGGGTTGTGTGTTTTTTTGTTGTTTCAGGCGAGAAATCACAATACTAATCCAAATGGCACAGTTTTGGTGGTTCACAGGACAGAAGATTAGGTCCAGTCACTGGACAAATGGTTTTCCCATATATATATATATATATATATATATATATATATATATATATATATATATATATATATATATATAAATTTCATTAAGTGTTTTTCCTTTCAAAGATTATAATACAAAGGGTTTTTGCCTTTCTTAACAAGTATGTATCTTGAAATTTGAACTTGTATTCTTTTTCTTGTGAGGTGAGCCCACTTACTACCTCAACCAACAATTTATTGGTTGAAAAATAACCTAAAAGTATATGATAACAAGTTCTAGTGTAAGAAATAATATGCTTTTGTTGCACACTTGTCATTGGAACTTTTTAGTAATTAAATCCCTTTTTTTGACACCTCACAATGATTTTGCCAATTTTTTTGAAAACAAATTTAGCTATTTAACCACTTTTTTTTAGGTATGGTAAAATGGTTGAAAATGGCTTAGCTTATAACCATAAGAATAAGAGAGATTAGGTTGAAACCCGAACTACATGGCCAAGGCCTAGGGGAGTTATAGTCATTATTACAAAATTACATATTGTTTCAATGAATGTTCATATGTTATACTCTATCATGCCCTTTTTTAAGTCATCGCTTAATTAACTCACACATGCTAATAAAAATAATTAAAAGTATTAAATTTGTCATAAAGTTTAAGTGATTTCAAATATTATCCTTATTAGTTAAAGTAAGTTCTAATATCATGCTCCCTCCATCCCTATACATAACTGTAAGGGCCTTTTAGAAGTTCTAAAAAGTAAGTTAAAATTAATTAAAATTTAGGAAAATATATAAAAATGTATTTATTACTCAAAGGAGAGTTTAGCTTGAACGGAGGGAGCATTACTTACTATTATCCCTCATTGTCATTATTAAATAACATGGTCATGCACCATATAGAATGAATCTTTCATACTCCTTGAAAATAATAAAAATCTCCTAAAAAACTAAAACCACCTTCTAAAAGGTGGGGAGCACATAAGGTGCTCCTTCTTACATACTTATCCCTCTAATTAGAGAGATGAGACATTTTTTTATAAATTTTTTATATATTATATTTATTTAGATTTAAATTATATGTCACTTTTTGGAATTTTTTTGGACCCAGTATCTCAAATTAATTAATTTCCATGATACTGGTATTACAGGAGAAACATTTCTGAATGCAGGACTGGAAACTAATTAATTTAAGATACTAAGTGTAAAAAAATTTCAAAAAACCACATATAATTTAAATCTAAATAAATATATTATATAAAAAATTTAAAAAAAATTCTTTAAAAAATGTACTCATCCCTTTTATTAAGGGACAAGCACATAAAGTGCACATAAGGATGTGCACCTAATGTGAATAAAAGCAAAGGAATAACGTACGGGAAACTTCTGGATATGTGTCGGAAGGTCCCTAGTTTAGCAAGTTGCTTTCCATAAAAAAGGCCTTGACATTGCTTAACTTGCCATTGAACCCTAAACCTTTAATTAGAAATTATTATTAATTTTGAAGTGCTCGACCATACCAAAGTGAACTGCTGACTGAATGCTGACATAGATATGTTGTCATCCTACTACTATGGGAAAATAAATTACTACACCAAAAATCACTCAACATAATTAACTTCCACATCTTTTGTTTAAGTCATTTTGTTAAATACCATTTTTACAATGGAAGTTTAGCCTAAAGAACATTGGTTATCTGGAAGTTTTCTTGGTGTTATTTTTGCCTCAGAAGTTTAAACATATAGCAATATTGCTTATCCGTTGATCTTGACCGTTGAATTATTGTTCTTCTTCTTAAACTTTTAAAGAAAAATTACTCCTAGAAAAAATTTTTGAGGAAAATTTGCTCATAAAAAAACTTTTAGAGCAAATTCATTCCGTTTTGTTAACATCTGAAACAAAAATGAGGCTAAAAAAAACTTCAGGATGACTAATATTTCTTATACTAAACTTCCATAACAAAAATGATGTTCAACTCTTTAGTATTTAACATTAAAACCTCTATTTCAAAATGTCTTTTGCTTCAGAGTTTTTTCCTCTCTCAAGCCTTTTTTTTTTTTGGTGTTAGTTTAAAATTTCAGCGAGTATTTTAATTATTTTCGTACAATTTTACCCCTAATAAGTAAGAATAACAATTATTCAAACCGCATGTTAAATAGAGTCTCTTTAATTTCTTCATTAAGTATGTTTGGATTATCAATAGTAGAAATGACTTTTATTTAATTTGACTTTTTTGCAAACATAACATTGGGTAAAAGTTATATTGTGTAATATGATTTGTATTTGATTTGATTTTTAAAAAAGTCAGTTTGATAAACTCAAACTTATTTGGATAATAATGTAAAAGTAAGTTTAGATATAAAACGGAAAATGACATGAATTTAATAAAAATAAAAATCACTAATGTGTAATTGAGAAAAATTTGAAAAATACTAGATAATATAAATTTTAGGAAAAATTAGAGAAAAATGCCCTTTAAAAATTTAATTGATGAGAATGACCTTAATTAAAGTATTGTCATTTTTTGTATATATAAAGTCATCAAGTTATTAATTCATGCCAATTAAATTTCTAATTGGGGAATTTTTCCCTATTTCCCTTAAATTTTATTATTTATTTTTTTCCTTGGATGCTTTTATAAATAAGTAGACTTATATTTACGACCAAAATTTTCATCTACAAGTGAATTTATAGTTAGGTCCAAAATATTATTTTAATAAAAGAAGGTGAAACCTAATATCTTTTTTTTAATAAGGCAATTAATTTCTTCTCTCCCTAAGGTAGAAACTTCTCTCTCCACTGTGAAAAAGTCAAAATCAAGAAATCATCAATATATCCCTCTAAACCTTTTAGCCTCTCAATTATTGGTTCACCTATTACACCTACATGGCAATTTCATTATAAGCAATTGGTCATTAGATGCCATGTCATATATGGCACCAGCACGTGTAAGTTTGCTGGCACCAGCACATGTAAGTTTGCTATAAAAAAAAAAAAAAAAATTCCACGAAAGATCATTTAATAAATGCACAGTTCCCATGTATTTTGCTGGAAAGACTAACAATGTCATTCGTCAAATAAAAGGTAGATGAAGAGCATTAAATAGCATTGTTTAACTTCCCCACGATTGCAACCTTCCCCATGTATGCATTTAATCTTTAGGCATGGAGTCAATATCTTTCCCAATGTCATTGGGTAGTTTGAATTTCCGTTTGCATTGCCCTTAACACATACAAACCCTGATTCTCATAAATTTTTATTATATAAAGACACATTGCATAGTGAATTTTCATTGTTCGGAAAGAGTTCGGTGATGGTATGTTGTAGATCCCTTGAAGATGATGATAACACCTTATCACAGCTCATAACCCCACCAGACTCTCATCCGCATGTTTGGATGGCATCTCAGGTTCTCCTCTTCTCTCATCTGCTCAATTTGTGAACAATATTGACTCCTCCTCCTTGGATCTTGATCAGTAATATTTATTTCTGGGAAATTTTCAGTAATAATTTTTTGCTTCCTTAAACTGTTATGCATTCTTTCCTTCTTTCTTTCTCACTTTTCAGATTCATAGCTCTTACATGCTCAAATGTTATCCGCTTTCCTTCTTCCTCTGGCACAATTTCAAACTACTTAAAGCTTCCTCTTCGAATATCCGGCCATCTGAGCGAAGTCGATTGGGAGGTAAGTGAGGTTGAGAGTGAGAAGCCCAGTTTTAGATGAAGATGCGAACGTGATGGAAAGAGTATTGGGCTTTGTTAGGCACAATGATTGGTCCTTACTTTTGCATGCTACTCCATATTGGCACTTTTCGAACATTGATCTCTTCCATGAAGAACTTAAGATTGGCACAACTTTAAATGGAGACAAAATCTACTAACCTGTTCGGATTGAAGTTGATGAAGATCATTTTTCTAATCTAAAAGCGTCACAACTCAAATCGATTTTAGCAAAAATCTGAATTGGCACCACAAGTGTGTCGCACCAGCCCAATCAGCCAAATTCTTCTACAAGGGCGTTTGAATCGTGATTTGAAGAAGCAGAATGCCGAACTCGACTGAAACAAAGACTCAGATCTTGCCACCAGCCCAGTCGTCGGAGTTGGAAAACGAGAAGAGCAAATCACACCTGAACACACTAGCGTGTACGACGGGGAAGATGATCGCAACGTCTACCTCAAGCGTAGCAGTCTAGCAGACAAAACAGAGACAACATAGATGACGCAGCTTAGCACTGTATTTTTTTTTTTTGGTTCCAAGCTTAGCACTGTATTCGAGTTCAGAGCAGAGAACAATACTCAATTCTTAGCCCCATTTTTATTATATCTTATTATTCTATGCTCTCTTTTTTCATCGCCACCTTTCATTTTTAATATAATATGTTATATTATATTAATTATGAAGTATATCATATCTTTGTTTAAGCACAATATTCAGGCATTAAAGCTTTAATCAATTAATTGACAATCTCCTACAAAGAAAAAAAGGAGGAGGCTGGGAGGGAGTAGAAAGAGAAAATCTTGAAAAAGTGGCTGCCTCCGCCAAGATGAAGGCATAGACAATAGTTGGCACGATAATTTACAATTTTCAAGGTTCATCGGTTTTCTCACTCATCAATGAGATTTCTCTCTGCCACACTAGGTTGTGGGAAGTAGATATTCTCAATATCACTCCCCTCCTCATCCCTCAGTATCTTGATCTGGGCCGTCCAAAAGTTGATCCAACGTCCAGAAAGAGGCTTTTAAAAAATTTTATTTTTACCGCATGCGGTGTCGGTACCGCATGCGGTATATATAAAATTTCTTAAAAGCCCCTTTCTGGACGTTGGATCAACTTTTGGACGGCCCAGATCAAAAGATACTGAGGGATGAGGAGGGGAGTGATACTGAGAGGATCCGAACCGCTAGATTGTGGGCTATGTCTAGCATATAAACCAATATAATATTAAATTATTTTTGGTACAATTGATTATTTACAAAATCTGTTTTCTTATTCACCATCACTATCATTTCCTCCTATTTATAAATTTATTTTAATCAAATCTCATATATTAAAGAGAGGTAATTAATTTAATAATTATGAAATAAATTTTTAACTTTACTCTTATTTATGGGATCAATATATTTTTTTTATTGATGATTGATTGTTATTTATTATTATTATTATTATTTATATTGATAACAATTTTAATCGATTGGAGATTTAAAAATTTGAATTTGATTTCAACATAATATAATTTATTATTTTTATCTTTATCAGTGCACAAATAAAAAATTTATTTAAATTATAATTATCTTTGAGATTCATTTGTTTTTGTTTTAAAAATTGAAAGTAAATACAAAATCTAATCCCTATTATAATGGCATGCTTAACTAAATGTTGATTATGATTTGCTGGGAGGAAATCTAATAAAAAACTTATCCGTTGTTTTTTTATATGTACAAAAATTGATGAAACATTTTCTATCTAAATACCTATTATAATGGCACGCTTAACTAAATGTTGATTATGATTTGCTGGGAGGAAATCTAATAAAAAACTTATCCGTTGTTTTTTTATATGTACAAAAGTTGATGAAACATTTTCTATCTAAATATCTATAATATGTGTGATTATATCGTGAATTAAACTTTTTTTATTATATATTTTTTATTCCATATTTTATATATGTGATTAGGGGTGAGCAAAAGACCCGATACCCGCCTGTCCGCCCGTAACCTGTGCTATTTTACCCGTTTAAAACCCGCCCATATTGTACCCGTAACGGGTAACGGGCTACCCGTACCCGTTTATAATAAACGGGCGGGGTACGGGTTAGGCCACGGGGTAGCCATGCCTGCCCATTACCTGTTTGTATATGTATATATATATTTTTTCATATGCGTAATGTTAATATATAATAATAATATTTCACATTTGGTTGCAATTTTCTACTTAGTTCAGCGGTAAGGGCGGCAACTTTACAAGGTGATGTAATGCCTGTTCAATTCCCCGCAAAGGCGCCCACTTCAAATTTTCACAATCTTCATATTTTCTTTCTTTTTTTTAATTTACAAACACAATTAATTAATCCTTAACGAAACCAACCCTAAGTCTAACCTTTGCTCATCCTTGAGCTGTCGTACTGGTGAGCGGCTTTCCAATTCAATCCCTCTTTCAAGTCTCAATCTCCCAACGTCTCCCCATGTCAGAACACCAGCAACGTCTCCGATCTACATCTCGTCATCAACCTCTAAATCCTTCTTTTCTGCACCTCGCCGTTGACTCCAAGCATCTCAGATTTCCTCCATCTTTTCAACATCTCAGATTTGTCCCCATCTTTTCTTCCATCTTGCTATGCCATCTCAAATCTTTTTTTTTTCTTTTGCCTTATCATATCATCTAAGATCTGTCTGTTTTTTGTTTTTTGGTGGGGCCTCATCGATTTTTTTTCAAAAAAATTTCATCTCAGATCTGTCTTTTTTTGTTTTGAGGGAAAAAAACTTGTTTTTGTATAAAAAAGTTTGCTTCCTGTTATGTGCACAACGTCACTGTGTTGTTAGGTGTTGAATCTTGCTTGCTTCCTATCTATCTCTGAATCAACAAACAGGTTCCCTGTACCCGTTTAACCCGTACCCATTTTCTACGGGTTAAACGGGTTTGGTCACGGGTACCCGTACCCGTGTAAAATAAATGGGCGGGCCACGGGTTACCCTCCGGGCAGCCCCGCCCGCCCATTGCTCACCCCTATATGTGATTCTCATGATACTAACGGGACTACAAGATTAGACTAAATTAAAAATATGGAAAATGAGATTAACATAAAATTTGAATTTCAAACCGAAATATGAAGGATAAGTAGACGAAAGGCATAGTAAGTGAAAGATTTTTAGAAAATAAAGACTTATTATGATATATATGGAAATGTGTGATGTAAAAAATTAAATAAACTAATTAATATGGTCATATTTCATATTTTTTAGTACAAACTACCTTATTAAGCGCTAACCTCCCCTCCGATTTAACAATAAGTCTATTGCAATAAAAGCGTAATCTTAATTGTCCTTTAAAGATTGGTGACAGTGGTGGTGGTGGTGGGGTGGTGGCGGTGGTGGTGGTGGGGCGGTGGCGGTGGCGATGGGGCGCCGGTGGTGTTAGGGGTGGCAACGGCAGTGGTGGTGATGAATGAGGGTCAATTTCTGCATCGATTGAGGGAAAAATAAATTCTGATTTTTTGCCTTGGAATAGAGAAGCCAAAATTTTTAGCTTCTTTTTTTTACTCCCCAACACAAAAAATAAACCGGTTCATCCGGGAGCAAAAAAAAAACCGGATTTACCAAACACAATTCTCATCCATTTTTGTTCCGAGCACAGAAATTAAGAAAAAAAGTCATTCTAGGAGTGTTACCATGCACACCCTTCAAGAACTCGATATAGAATGAATCAATTCAAAATGCATTACATTGATTAAGGCAATCATAGAAAACATAACTCTGTGCAACATATAGAGTTGTTTGTGTGTGTGTGTGTGTATTAAACCCCTCTCTCTCAAGATGCAGAGATATTTTGATTAGTAAATCTAATTTGATTGTGTTTCTTTTACGCCATACTTTGCAAGGATCTCAACAGCAAGTTAAAATATGAAATTGTAGATGTAGCTATCAACACTTCTCATCTTTGAAATGAATGTAGATTACTTCGACCAACCAAGAATATGAGGATGAAGTCTTCGATCAATCCAGTCGATCAAGAGAAAAATTAAAACATTTTCAAAATGGTTTCTACATGTAGGAGAAAGGGACATTGGGTTACCATACGATGGTATTGCACTCTTATGAAGTATTTGATGAGATAATAGGTGCAATTTCTTCAAAAACAAGGGGTTTCTTCATTGTGCATGGATTCGGTGAAACATATAAAACGTTCATATGGAATGCATTGACAGCTTCTGTAAGAGAAAATAGTGGAATCATCCTTAATGTAGCATCTAGTAGGATCGCAACAACTCTACTACCATCGAGTAGAACTGCACATTCAAGGTTCTATATTCCTATCGACGTTAATGAAGATTCTATATGTTCATTTACTGATAATTCACCAACAGCAAACTTAATAAATAACCTCATTATTTGGGATGAAGCGCCAATGGTTAAGAGACATTGTATTGAGGCTTTTGATTGAACGTTGAGGGATTTAATGAAGTGCAATTCCATATTTGGGCCAAAATGTGTCATCATGGGTGGTGATTTTAGGCGAATCCTACCAGTTATACCAAAAAGTGGTCGAGTTGAGATCGTAGATACAGCTATCAATATTTCTCATCTCTAGAATGAATGCAAATTACTCCGACTAACCAAGAATATGAGGTTGAAGTCTTCGAGCGATTCAGTTGAACAAGCGAAAATTAAAAACATTTTCAGAATGGTTGCTATAGGTGGGAGACAGAGACATCAGATTACCACATGATGGTATTGCAGACATCACAATAACCTCAAAGTTGTTGCTATTTGATGATTGTAATCAAATTAGATGCACCATTGAATTTACCTACTCAAATTTGATAAAATATGTAATGGACGAAAATTACCTCAATAATAAGTCCATTCTTACTCCGGTAACATAAAATGTTGACACATTGAATGAATAGATTTGTTTTTTGTTGCTAGGTGATGTTGTAGAGTACTTTAGTTTTGACTCTATAAGTCGTACAGATAATGCTAACGGAAGCTTTAAGGATTTGTATGACACAAAATATCTAAATGCAATTAAATGCTTAGGGATACCTCATCACAAATTGGTATTAAAAGTATGTGTACCAATTATGTTAATAAGAAATATTGATTAGGCAGCAGGGTTGTGCAATGGTACAAGGCTACAAATAACACAATTTGGCAAGAATGTCATTAAGGAAAAGGCGTTGAATGACATAAGCGTTGGTGAAGAGATTTTGATACACATAATGGATATGAACTCATCTGAATCTAAACTATCTTTCAATATAACCAGGAGGCAAGAAAAGATAAAATTTCTAATGAATACATATTATGAAAAGAGAGACAGAAAAGGAAGTCACATTGATAATAGGGAGGCAATTTTAATGCAATAGAGACGCTAATTTAGCAGATTCTGATTTGTCTCTATTTATCATTTTTCGTCAATCACTCCATATTCTGATTTAATTAAAGAAAATATAGGAAGTCTAGTTAAGGGCAATTTAATCTTTCTATTTTAATATTTTAATTTTTGGTCCTTTAAAAGAATTACCATTTTTATCATCCTTCTTAATAAATATTATTTTCCTTAGGTCTTTCATTATAATTTTCCCTAAGAAAAATTTTATGAGAAAAAAACTTCTAAAACTATAATTTAAGGTTACCCAAACATGCAAAAAGTGTAAAGGTTATCACATTTAATAAGTGAACTTCCCCTTATTCTCTTAAAAGGGAAAAAACATGGGACGTGCTTCTACTTCAGGTAGAGGAACAAGTGGTGGAGCCAGAAATTTCAATGACGGGGGGTGATAATTAAAAATATTATATTATAAATAAAAGTACTTAAAATACAATAAAGGCATAATATACCAAAAAAATAATAATAAAAGAAATCTATCATGAAAATTAAGATAACTTTACTTGAAGATACATATTAAAATGCGAGAAACAGTTAGGTTGTTTACTTGTGTTGATGAATGAACACGAGTTTCAAAGAGTCAAAAGTCAAAATCTTTAGGTGAAATAGAGACAAATAGGGTGTATGTGATGACTTTCTAATTTTAATGAATTTGAGATATATTTTAATATATTTAGAAAGTCATTAATAATAAATTAAAGAGATATGTTTGAAATTTAAAAGATATTAATCTAGATGTAACAATTGTGGGATTTTAACTTAAAATATAAGTTTTGATTAATTTTAGGAAATAAGAGTAATGAATCGGAGGTTTTCAAAAGGAAAAAAAATAAAGTTGCTATTAGTATCAAATATTACTATTATTATTATGATAATACAATACTTTTATAATTGAGAACGGAACTAAATCAGCCAAGACGCCCTTGGATTAAACGAAAGTGGGGCCCACAAATGGAGAATGGATAGGCATCATATCATTTGAAGGAAACAGATTTCCTCCTCTTCCCTCTCTTTCAGAATCCCATCTGACTGTCCAAATCTTGATCCAACAATTCAGATTTTTAAAAAAAAATTTTTTGAAGTTTTGTCTTTTTCAAAAAAGACAAAAGTAAAAAGGTTTTTTTTTTAAATTTAGATCGTTGGATCATGATTTAAACGGTCCAGATGAGATTTTGAGGGAAGGGAAAAGGAGGAAATCCGGATCCTTCATTTGAAGCTTGCTTGTGTGTCTGCTTTTTTTTTTTTTTTGGGGGAAGCTTGTGTGTCTCTGTAATTGTTTTTTTAAAAAATAAAAAATTTAGGGGCCCACCCTAGCCCCCTCTCTCGGCCTCTGGGAACAAGCGAATGGTCTTCAGATTTGTGAAGATCAAGGTTTCAAGAAAAGTCATACAGTAATTTACTGACTTATTACTCTCTCGTCTTATTACAAACACCTTGAACACATTTTGTAATATATAACATGTTTCATTTAAATATTAATTTTTTTTCCATATATTTGTTTTTGCCTTCTAATTTTGTTCATATATAGTATACCTATTTAAATATAAAACTTCTTAACTAATTAATCTAACTTTCCTAACTAATGACTCCTACTGTGGGTAATCTTGATATTTTATGAAAAAAATAATTTTATCAATTTATGTAAAATTATTATTATTAAGGGAAATTAAGGAGAGAGAGAATAGTCTACACAATCCATGTTCAGATTTAGGTCAAAGCTTTAAAGTTTCATAAGTCAAACAGATGTTAATACAAGGTTTAGACCACTAAAATCTATATATAATAAGTAGCAAAAGTGGGGAAAATCTAAATTGTTTGACGGCTAGGAACAAAATTAGTAATTCTCAGACCAAAAGAATATTCCGACAATTTCTCTCTTCCATCAACCCTAAGATATCACATTACCTATTTATCGTTAGATTTGGAATCAATCTCCATCTCTCATTACACAACATTTTAAATTCATTCTTAAATTTCCCAAAACCTTAATCCTCCTCTACAAAAACAATAAAGAAAACACCAACACCAAAAACAACAAAAAGAAACAGAAAGAGGAGGACCAAAGAAAGGAGAGAAACAAAATCTCTAGGAGACAGGATGGCCTCTCTTTCTCTACTCGTTGGCCTCCTGTCCCTCGTCCTCCTTCGCCCCATCACCAGCGCCACTGCCACCCGCCTCATCGGCATCCGCTACCACCGCTCCTCCTCCTTATCACACCTCCCTCTCTTCCGGGAAGCCCCTGCCTTCCGAAACGGCGACGAATGCGGCTCCACCGACGCCGACCGCATCCATGTAGCCATGACCCTCGATGAAAACTACCTCCGAGGCACCATGGCCGCCGTGCAATCCATGCTACAACACTCGACATGCCCGGAAAATCTTTCCTTTTACTTCCTCTCCGCCCACGACAACCCTGAGCTTTACAACAGCATCAAAACCACCTTCCCTTACCTCAACTTCAATATCTTCCGCTTCGATTCGACCCGAGTTCAAGGAAAAATCTCAAAATCTATCCGACTAGCCCTAGACCAACCATTAAACTATGCAAGAATCTACCTAGCAGACATGTTACCAAAACAAGTAAACCGTGTAATATACTTAGACTCAGACATCATCATCGTCGATGACATCGCCAAGCTCTGGGGCGTAAACATGGAAGGTAAAGTTGTCGCTGCGCCGGAATATTGCCGTGCAAACTTCACGGTATATTTCACGTCAAACTTCTGGTCAGATTCTAACCTTGCAAAGACGTTTGAAGGTAGAAACGCGTGTTACTTCAACACGGGCGTGATGGTGATGGACGTGGAGAAATGGAGGAAAGATGGGTTTACGCAAAAAGTCGAGGGGTGGATGAGAGTGCAGAAGGAGAAGAAGATATATAACTTAGGTTCGCTACCGCCGTTTTTGCTGGTGTTGGCCGGAAATATAAAGGCGGTGGATCACCGGTGGAACCAGCATGGACTAGGTGGTGACAATTTTGAAGGTAAGTGTAGGAGTTTGCACCCCGGTCCTATCAGTTTGTTGCATTGGAGTGGTAAAGGTAAGCCATGGCTCAGGCTTGATTCTAGAAAGCCATGCCTTGTTGACCACCTTTGGGCTCCTTACGATCTGTACCAGTCGTCCAGACACTTTCTCGAAGAATGAAGACGAAATATAAATGTAATCGTCATGATTTAATCTTGTAGAGAAAGGTTGGGTTTTTGGCTAGGGCATGGTATACACACACGCGCACACACATTTCTATAGACAGGCACGGACGCGCGCTCGCACTCATGATACTCAAACTTGACCGGGGAGAGTTGTGTGTGTGTGTATGTGTTTGTGTTTGTGTTTGTGTGTGGGAGGGGGAGGACAGTTTTGAAATTTCAAATGATCTCGTTGAGTAGAGGAGAAAATTATGGTGTGTAGGTTTTTGTGATGCATCGAGACTTGGATGATCTATATGTATACGTCCTCTTCTTAGAGATGCAGCAGTGTAAATTTGTAGGAAAGGAGAGAGAAGTTGTAAGTCCTTTTTCATGTAGTTTTGGGAGTGCTGTACATATATTTGTTTTTGCCTTCTAATTGTCGGCGTATTAATTAATTTATATTTTAATTTTAATTGATTGATCACGTTGTGAGGAATCATATCCTTTTGTTAAACCCAATCTCGTCGTATTACTCATGTTCTTAGTATATACCACTCTGGTACTATGTATAAGTCTCTTTTAATTAAAAAAATTTGGTCCTATTTATAAGTAGTCCCCTTTGACTAAATAAATGAGATTGTGACACTTTTGCCTATATTAATTATACCAATGAAAGTAGAGAGAGAAGAAAAAGTTGAAGGTAACCAATAACAAATGAGGGTAAAGTTGAAAATTCACCTCATAATCATTGAGCTAACCAACTCTTCTTGGTATGTGTGATTTGGTCAAAAGGAGACTTATAAATAGGACCAGAGTGGTATAAGATACACTACTACAAAAAAGGAGTACTACTACCTTAAAAGGCGTTCTGATTTTTTAAAAGGAAGTTAAAAGTGAAAGTAGTGGCATTCTTGTAATTAATTTGTTGAATTCTTTGTATTTGTCGTCCTAAACAATAAATTAGGGCGCCTAAATTTTATTAAGGCGTCTTATAATAATTTCAAGGCGCCTAAAATGCATTGCTTAGCGCCAAAATTTAATTGTTTGGCGCCATGGTGCCATTTGGGGAATTTTTTTGGCGCCAGCCACTAGTAATTTTTTTATTTTGGGCGTCCTGAATATGTACCAGGACGTCTTAATGAATTTTATGGCGCCCTAAGACGAGTACAGGACGTCTTAATTAATTTTTTGGCGCCCTAACTATGTATCAGGACGTCTTAATTAATTTTTCGGCGCCCTGAGTCAATGTACAGGACGTTTTAATGAAATTTTTGGCGCCCTGATACAATATATAGGACGCCTGAGTGAAATTTTTGGCGCCCTTAGGCAATTTTCAGGTCGCCGAAAAATATAATTAAATTTGTTTTACTCACATCGATATTCACTCGTCTCCTCGATAGGCTCTTCGCTCTCACACTAATCAGGTTATTCACTCCTCTCTTCGCACACTCAATCCCCTCCCCCCGACTCTCTCATTCAGGGCGAACAAAACCCTAGCCAAATCCCCAATCGATCGTGCGCTCACCCTGACTCTTCCCCTGCTTTCATTTTGCCCTCACATTGTGCACATACGACGGCACCGTCTCCTCTGTCTTCCATCTTCGCGGTGTCCGTCGGGTTGCAATCTTTGTTTCCAGTGCCTCCCCCTTCTCCTTTCTCTGACGAGCCCGTTCTTTGTGCCCTAACTTCAGTGTTCACTTCAGGTACTGTTTTTAATCTTTGTGCCCGTGCTTTGTTCTTTCTCTCGATCTGATTCTATTTCATTTGGTTTTGATTGGTTAGCTTCTCACCGCTTTAGGGATTAGGGATTTGGTTTGAGTTCTAGAGCTTAAATTAGGAGAATTTTCCTTAGTTCCTCTATGAATTTCTTGTTGTTATTGTAATTTCTAACCAAGACCTAAGGTAGTTTTAGTAGGATTTTGTTATAAGTTATTTGAACTCCATATTGTTAAGCTAAGATTTGAATGCTAATATCATTTATCATGAAATCAACTCTTTTTTGAAGTCCTTTGCCTTCTTTTCTGTTCATGTTGTCCCTCCCTCTGTGCGAACCTTTTTTCCTCTCTTAGCAATTGTCCTTGTTTCTTCTCTATTTTGTAACTAATGTATGACTTGGTTATTTTGCTAGTATCATTTTGATTATTCATTAAGAAAAAAAAGACTGATTGTATTGTGATTGAGTTTGGATTTTTGTGATTGGACGATTTTCATTTGTGCATTTCCTATTAATTCATTGAGACTATGCTTGCTATGTAATTACTAGTTTGTGTGGGAGATTTGAGTATTACCATTGTGCATTCATATTAAAAGATACATTTGCATTAGTTCATCAATACATTTCACTCATCAAGTAGTTATTTAATAATAATTCTAAGCAATAGCTATGAATGCGATCGTGATTATGAAGAAGTCATAAGGTCATATTGAATCTTGCATCCATTTGCTTCAGCCGAAGTCATTTGATTAAGGTCCATTAATTCTCTTTCCATACCACACATTCGGTCAAAGATAAAGCCAAGGAAGGATTGGATTTGAACTAAATGGTGTCATGGTAAATAAGTGAAACTTCAAGTCTATAATATGTTTCCCCTTTTTTCACCGACTTTAAACCTCTCTATATTCAATAATTCTCCATCATATTCATTCACTTTCGGCTGGACATCCAAAGGACACCAAAGGAGAAATTGAAGGCGTAAGGGTCAAGAAGAAGAAGAGGAAGGAAGAGCTAAAGAAATCCACAAGCAAGTTTAATTCTTGACTAAGGTAAGCTCTCCAAGAACTCTCCCAACTTCATTCATATTTCATTAACCATTTCATTTTATAAACAAAACACAAAAAATAATAGCTTAGAATTTAGTATCATTGCATCCAATTAGTTGTAGTTGAAAAATGATTTTTAAAACCAACCCCATGTTTTCTTGTAGTGTAGAAATTTAGTTAATTTAGGTAGCTCAATAAATACTCCTTAAGTGAACGACCCGAGTGTTGCACTTTACCTCAATTCTTGGATTAAAAAATATATTTTGTAATGCGAAAAGACACACTCAAATCACTCCGCTCTAGGTATGCACAAAGACAACTTTAAGAGTTCAATTTATCAATTTCTATACTCAAGTTGTTAATTCCTATGTTCAAATTGTCAACATTCAAACATCGAAATTTTAAATTCCTATCAGATTACCTATTTGAAATTTTGCTAATTTAGTACACATTTTAGGGGGTTTTAAAATTCAAATGATATTTTTTGTAAATTCCCACTTAAAAATGCTTTACAATGATTATTAGATTCTTAATCACATGTTCAAGGACACTTGCCTTGTAATTGCAGTTTGGACCCTTTCAATGGTATACTTGGTGCATTTCTTTTGGAGATACAACAATCAATTTAACATTTCACTTATTTTATTAAATCTAAGCATTGAAAGTACATTTGATCAATTTTACTTATCTGGAAATTTGTAGTTTTAAGTTCTCAGTGATTACTTCTTTTTTGACTACAGGAAGCTAATTACCCTTTTGACTATTGTGACTTAGCCACGATAGCAACCCACAAGAGTTAGCTTGAGGGGTCCTAGGGTAGGTATTTGTAATCATATTCCTTTTGTCATACAATTATTCCCTCTCCCATATGTTAGTTTGAATAATTTTAATGTTCTCTTTATTGTTGTTGTCTTTAGGTTGAATAGAGCAAATAAATTTCAAGCATCAGAATTTAAAGTTGAGGTAAGTATAGTTAATTATTTTTGTTTCTTTGTTGATGTGCATTGAACTAGGTAAACTTTGTTGTATGAATAAAGATGATTAGAAGTCCATAATTTAATAGTTTATGACTTGGACAATTTAGCTATATTTTTATACTTTGTATATTGATGAAACTATTGGATTTAATAGCTGATATTGATCTGAATTGGCTTAGTTAGTAAGTTTTCTTGATTGAAGTTGAAATTGTTTGTTGTTGAAATTTTGGGTGTACTAAGTATACACGGTTGATTGGGACCTTACATTTGGTCAACTTAAAGGCAACTTGTGGGTGGACCGATAGTAGTTTCACATCACTGCTTCAATTGTTGTGTGATATGTTACCAGACGATAATGTACTTCCAAATTGTATGTATGAGGCCAAGAAAATCTTGTCTTCGATGGGTATGGAGTATAAAAAGATACACAGTTGCCCTAATGACTGCATATTGTACAGAAATGAGTATGAAGGCCTGAGTAATTGTCCGAAGTGTAAAGCTTCACGATACAAAGTGAAGAAAGGTGGTGGTTCTGGAGATGATGAGACAACAAAAATGTAACCTGTGAAGGAATTGTGGTATCTTCCAATAATACCGCGGTTTAAGCATCTCTTTACTAGTGAAGCGACGGCAAAGCAGTTGAGATGGCATTCCGATGAGAGAATATCCGATGGAAAATATCTTCGGCACCCGGCTGACTCTCTGCAATGGAAGAAAATAGACGAAATATTTCCTTAATTTAGCAGTGAGCCAAGAAACCTTCGTCTGGGGCTTGTACAAATGGATTCAATCCGTATCGAACTCTTAGCAGCACCCATAGTGCATGGCCGGTTCTCCTTGTAATATACAACTTACCTCCCTAGCTATGTATGAAACGCAAGTATGTGATACTCTCTATGATGATTTCTGGACCAAAACAGCCCGGGAACAATATTGATGTGTACTTGGCGCCTTTGGTTGAGGATTTAAAGAAATTGTGGGAGGAAGGCGTAGATGTGTTTGATGATATAAGAAGGAGTCCTTCAAGATGCGTGCAATGATTTTTACCACGATAAATGACTTTCCCGCATACTGAAATTTGTCAGGGTACAGTGTGAAGGGGCATAAAGCATGTCCAATATGTGAAGCAGACACAGACTTCCATCAACTAAAGCAAGAAAAAAAAACGGTCTACCTCGGTCACAGGAGGTTTCTTGATCGGTTCCACCCATATCGTAAGTTAAGAAAACATTTTAACGGCTTACCGGAGCATAGAATGGCTCCAAAGGCATTAACCGGAGAGTATGTTTATAGTTGGGTGAAACATATCAATGTCATATTGGGTAAGCAGCGAAAGATTGTGGGTGAGAAGAATATATGGAAGAAGAGATCAATTTTTTTTGATCTTCCATATTTGCGTAGTCTTGATGTGAGACACAGTCTTGATGTGATGCATGTGGAGAAAAACGTTTGTGATAGCCTTATCAGTACTCTTTTGCACATACCAGGAAAGACTAAGGATGGAATGAGTGTGAGACTAGACATGGTTGATATGGGAATAAGAGAACGGTTACATCCACAAGTAAAAGAAGATGGTAAGAAGGCATACATGGAGCCAGCAGCTCATACACTATCAAAAGCAGAGAAAAAAAAGTTTGTGTAGGTGTTTATATGACATTAAGGTTCCACAAGGATATTCTTCTAATTTGAAAAGGTGTGTTTCAATGGACAATTTGAAGTTAGTGGGAATGAAGTCCCATGATTATCATGTGCTGATGCAACAACTATTGCCTATAGCTATTAGGGGCATTATGAAAGATGAAGTGCGAACCACTATAACGAGATTGTGTATTTTCTTTAATGCTATTTGTAACAAAGTCATTGACATTGAAAAGTTGGATGGATTGGAAAATGAGGGTTATATTATTTTGTCCCAACTAGATCGATTGCTGGAGTAGTAGAGCAGGGTGGACCGAAGTGGTATTATCCGAAAGTAAGTAGTTTCAATTCAAGTTATGTCATTGACACAATGGTAGCTTTCGATATGCCTTTTTTTGTTTTACCAATTTGCTTTTGATTTATTAGTGTCCAAAACAACCAGGAAACTCTGAGTGCGGTTACTACGTTATGTTTTTTATACACGAAATCGTTGGGAGCGGACGTACAAGTTTTCAAAACGTACGTGATCGCTCTGTGTTTCTCAAATGATAATTATTTCATTCACTTCATTGGTTTAACTTATACCTTGTTTTTCAATTTATAGATTTTTGATAGTCTAGCTCCGTGCTCGGATGAAGAGATCGATACAGTTTGAGACGCTTTGGCTGCAAATTTTCTTCAACGCATATAGATATGTATTGAATTGTTTGCCTTTAATACTCTTGGTTTCTGCGGAATTGGTTACTTGGATTTGTTAATAGCCCTGAAACTTAAAGCATATTTAGAATTTTGCTGTTGCTGTACATGTGATCTTTGTTGTTTATTGGAATTGAAACTCGAAGCTGAAAGTTGTATTTTTGGTCAGTTTAAGTATAATAGTTTGTTGTTGCTGTTGTTGGTCTTGCTGGTTGCCAAGTGCGTTTTGGTCTAAACTGATCTATCTTATTGGGTTTTAAAAGTTTTGATTACTTGCTATTGGTTGTTTGTTGCTGTTGTTGGTCTTGCTGGTTGCCAAATTGCTTGTTGCTGTTGTTGGTCTTGCTGGTTGCCAATTGCCTTGTTGTTGTTTGTTGTTGGTCTTGCTGGCTGGTTGGCAATTTGCCTTGTTGCTGTTGTTGGCAATTTGCCTGGTTTTTGTTGGTTTTTACTTGCTATTATTTGCATTGTTCTATCAAACTAGTTTTAAAAGAGGCGTTGTTACTTGCATTGTTAACTTGCCTTGTTGCTGGTTTTTGTTGGTTTTTACTTGATGTTATTTGCTGTTTACAGGTTTCAATTGTAATGAGCTAACGAACTAATTTTTTTAAAAAAATTATAATATAAGGCGTCCTATATTTATTTCTAGGACGCCTTATATATATTATTAACGTCCTGCTTTAAAAACAGGGCGCCTAAAGTAGCCTATAAGGCGTCTTGTTTTTAAACCAAGACACCTTAAAAGAGGCGTCCTTTGGTTAATATAGGGCGCCTTTTTTAAGGCATCCTATGCTTAATATAGGGCGCCTTTTTTAAGGCGTCCTGTATTAAACCTAGGACGCCTTTTTTAGGGCGTCCTATTTAGAACATAAGACGCCTTAATTGCAATTTTTATAACTACCCCTACTCATACGTCCTTCTCAAAAAGGACGTTAATTGCCTCTAATTCAGGTCGTTTTTTATGTTTTTTGTAGTAGTGATATTTCTAATAATTACTCTCTCCCAATCCTATTGCATTGCTCATCATGTCCTGAGATTTCTAATAACTACTCTCTCTTGTCCTTTTATAAAAGCAACCTATTAAGATCATCCAAATCATATTATTGGCTAAAATTAATTAAAAGTAATAAATATTTCATAAATATGTTTTTTTTTCAAATATATCCTTATTTATGAAGATGGTAAGTGAGAGAGTGGGCGAAATAAATAAGAGAGTGAGTGAAAAAATATATGAGAGAGACATGTAATTAATTGAAAGGAAAAAAAGAAATAAGTGCATTAAATTTTTAAACAAATATAAATTAGGGATAATTATAATAAAGTACCTAAAAAAATAGTATTTATTAAAAAGGACCATATATAGAGTTGGTAATTATTTTAAAGAACTAGGAATTAAAACATAAAAATAGAAAGACTAAATTGTCCTTATGTAGATTTCCTATATTCTCTCTTACTAAATCATAATCTAATTTGGATTGGTTGATGGATAATGATAGATAAAGACACGTAGCTAGTCAACAGATCCCTTCACTTTGAGTCTCTTCAAAACATCACCGCCAAGCTAAGTTCACTTCCAAAGGCCTCGACCTCAGGGACGTCATCGTCCTCTCTAGCGGCCACACCATCGGATCCCCCCCACTGTTTCACCTTCAAAGGCAGGCTCTTCAACTTCAACGGGTCGGGCAAACCCGACCCAACCTTGGTTTCCCTCCTTCTCTCGGGTCTCTAGAGACACTACCCCAACAGGAACTCTTCTAATGCAAACCTAGCTCCTCTTGAAGCTGCTTCGTTTTATAGATTTGACAATGCTTATTACAGAACCTCGTTAAGAACTCAGGTCTCCTCTAATCGAATCAGGATACTGATTAAGGGAATTCACGTCGCTACTTATCAACAATTATCAAATTTTGAACCGATTGGGATACTGATGAAGGGTTAGCAGGTCAGTAGTAAATAATATTTAATATCAGTGTCTGATTTAGACAGTGGGAGATGTGTGTAAGGTTTCAAAGATAGCAAATAACGTCATCTGTTTCTCTTTGAAAGTGTCGATGACTACCTTTAATTTGAGAAAAGTCACAGCTCCTTGAAATCTCATTTAAACCTAGTATTGGCAGTTGGGATGGTCCCAGGTTGTCGGCAACGGAGGTGGAGAGAAGGTAAGATCGTGGAGGATGATGATCGAAGATGAAGTGTGAAGGTCTCTAGTACGTGGTTGTGTCTTTGCTTCTTTATCTCTCCATGAAGCTTTGAAGAGAGATGGAAAAGGAAGTTCGTAACTAGGAGGCGAGTCAATCACTCTAGATTCTTATTTGTATATTATCTATCAATCGCTCCAGATTCTAATTTAATTACAGAAAATATAGGAAATTTAGTTAAGGGCAATTCAGTCTTTCTATTTTATGTTTTAATTTTTTGTCTTTCAAAATAATTACTATTTTTATGGTACTTCTTAATAAATATTAATATTTTTAGGTCATCTATTATAATTTTTCATATAAATTATTACTTATATATTGGAGCCTATATGAGATAATGCTGTTATGAAAAAGGAACAGTGAGTACTTCATAATGATTAAGAGAAGCCATTAAAATTAGTTTATATAATTAAAATGGTAAATTTTGTTATTACTTTTCATATTAACTTTCAATTAATTAAAATTAATGTATCCTAATTATTCTTACATAATCTCCCTCTACATTATATACAATTAATAAGTATATTTATTATGAAAAAGAAAAATTTAATACTATGATTGATATTAGAAGCTAGAACTATAAAAAATCTATTTTTTAATCCGAACCATAGAATACATAGAATACGTTGGATTTTTTCTAAAAAAATATTATTATCTGTTCTATTTTAGGGTTTATGGCTGCCTCTCCCAACTCAAATGGTTTTTTTTAGACCCAAAAATATATATGGGGGCTTTATACAGTTATACCAACTCTATGTTATATACTATACATAGTATTAATTATTAAAGATTGGAGATGCTCTTATTCGTTCGAGAAGTTGTTAATTTACTTGATAACTACTTTTGTCACCACCCTCGTTATTCTATTGTTGGGGAATATTCATGTCTTGCAAACTCTCAAAGTCAACATAAAGGATAGGTTTGTGTTATATTAATGTGAACATTAACGACAAAACCAAGTCATATGATTTGAAGCCTTTAGGAGCTCTTTGGTACGAAGAGGGGGGAAGAAAATGAGCGGGTTGATTAGGATTTTTAAAAAAAATTAGAGAAGTGAAGTTGAAAAATTTTAATTAATTTTCTTACCCTTTTATCATACATCCTTCTTTTATTAAACTTTTATAACATCATTTCTCCATTATGATTTATTCTTATAATGTTTTGGAGAAATTAAATATTTGATTCTTGAATTCTCAATAATGTATTTCAATAGTTTAAGCTTTTGTGAAAAAATTGATTTCATATAAGGCTAACCGCCCTGGACTTAGGGCTCAATAGACTCATTTTTATATAGCCCTACTTGTTTTTTATACATCTAGCCCTAATTTTTTTATAACCTAGACACATAATTTTTTGTGACTTGGGTGCATGAGTCCCACACATATGACCGGCTCTATGCGAGCTTAGGGTAAAAGCATGTTCATATATGTTACTTGAAAGACTTTTTATCTTTGGTTTCAATTGGCAGAGAGGTTGGATACTCTCACGAAAGGGAGGAGGTTCAATCTTATAATTACTCAAGGTGTTGAGGGAGGCGTCTTAGCTCCTGGGTGCTTAAGTAAATGCCTGAAGGTAATAGATGGTTCGTCCTGCTTAACATTGGTATCACTTAAGAGGAAGAGAAACTTCGCCTTATCCTTAGATTGTAAGTGAGCCCAACCTATTTCCTAAAATTTATGTATAAAAAAAAAAGTTACTTGAAAGGTTTTTATTTCATTATTGATGGATTAAATCAATTATCTGTAACACGCTATTTTCTTCTGACATCAAACAATTAAGTTTTCTTTTAATGTGACATCAAACAATTAAGTTACTTTTAAGTTAATACCATTAGAATATAATATTAAATTAGGAATCCCATCATACTCCGTCCAGTTCTAAATATAAGACAGCGTTGACTTTTTTAGAGAAATTAAATAAGTTAATTAAAATATTTTAAATTATTTATATTTATTTTTTTCAAATTATTTTATCTAACTTATAAATTAATATCTAATTTAAATTAAAGATACACAATATATAATTAAGTAACTTATTTAACTTCCTTAATCTTTCCCAAAACGTGTAACTTAGCTATCTTTTGAGACAAGTCAGCCATACTTCTTGTAAAACAAGTTCCAGGCTTTCTTTTTTCACAAGTCAACTCGTTTGTGCGGTTTAATAATTAATAGAGTATAACCTGCCAAATCTTTAGATAGATTACCCATAGAATCAGACTTCTTAAAGAAATTTAACCACTAATTAATTAATCTATTATCTATCCATATATTTATATGAAATAAATTAAAAATATATAAACAACTACTACATCCACTATATAATTACTTGTCAATTTTGAAATTTTCAATAAATAATAATTTTATATCCTAATAGTAGTAATAATATATATATATATATATATATATATATATATATATATATTTTAATGCAACTGGATGCAAGGAAGCTTATCAAATTAGGAACTGCAAAAATCCGTGGTCCTTTTTGCTTATATTTAAGTCTAATTCTCCAATTAAATTTTGTCATGTGGACTTTTTTCTAGTAATAAAAATTTATACAGGTAGAATTTTAAAATTCTATTCTATTCTATTATTATTTAATAATAGAAATCAGGCATTTGATCCGAGTATTCGACCTAATAGATATAAGTAAATGTACATGAGGTAGACAAAAAAAAAAAAAAAAAAAATCCCCAATGGATCAAAAATATATAAAAAAAATTTTTTACAGAAAATTTTGATATCAAAAAATCTTATTAACAATTTTTCAGTAAATGATTAATAACTTCATATACTTTGTATAAGTTTTAATAACTCTTTGAAACATTTTTTATAGGAAAAATTCCATAAAAATACCACTTGAATTTGTAAAACCCCTAGAAGTCCATCGAATTTACAAAAAGACTGAAAGGTGACAAGGACTTTTGGGGGATATGCAAATTCAAGCCAAATAACCATTTTACCTTTAGTTATAAATAAATTTTTTTTAAAAAAAGAAAAGACCCCCCCGCGGTGGGCCCATTGCCCCCCCCACCACCGCCGATCACCAGCCACCGGCGGCCACCACCGGCCGGCGGTGGTTGCCAGCGGCCGGCAACCACTGCCGGTCACCGGCGGCCGGCCGGTGGTGGCCGCCGGTGACCGGCGGTGGTGGGTGGGGCCCACCGCGAGGGGGGTCTTTTTTTAAAATTTTAATTATTTATAACTAAGGGCAAAATGATTATTTGGTTCGAATTTGTATATCCCCAAAAGTTTTTGTCACCTCTCAGTCTTTTTGCAAATTCGACGGACTTCTAGGGGTTATACAAATTCAAGTGGTATTTTTATGGAATTTTCCCTTTTTGATATCAGAATTTTTTATGAGAAATTTTTGATATTTTTTAGTCCCTTAGGACTTTAAAGAGATTTCCCAAAGAAAAAAAAGAGGTAAATGTACATAAGATTTGTGATATGTATAAATTAGACTACGCTCATGCTTTACATAGTTTTTTTTTTAATTTTTTTGAGCTGGAAAGATTTGCTGGCTTTGTCGAGTTTGACCTTAGGGTACTGGTTTATAATTTATGTAACTTATAATTATAATATTATGACTTTATCGATAGATGTTTGAAATATATTTGTTTTATATTTTAAATATCAGCTCTATATGTTATTCTTTGATAAAGTTTGTATTATTTATTTATTTTTACAATGCTCTTTTTTTTTTTTTTGGCCAGAGGCAATGCATACATTTGCTTTTTGGAATTTGGACAAAAGAATCAAAAGCCGCGAGTCATGAGCCACAACTACTGAGTCATGTTTACGAGTTTTTGAGCAAAAAAAAATGTTTACGAGTTGCAAAATCAAATTGAGAAGCTTTCGAACATTCGTCTCCCTCTTTGAATCGAAGCTCGCAAGAATCGACAATGGCGATGAGTAATTGGTAATTACGATCAGAAAAATTCGAAAGAAGAAGCAATTTTATCAACATCAGCTTCATATTTCACCCCGAAGATCATCAGGCAAGGAAGAAGCAAGCGAAAAGGGAAAGCGAAAGGAGAAAGAGAGGGGAGTTCATTGCGGAACCGATCATCATGTCGTTCTCGTTCTTTAAGGCGAAGCCAAAAACGCCACAGGAGGTGGCCAAGTCTATCAAGGATAGTTTGAATGCCCTCGATACCAAGACTGTTGTTGAAGTTAAAGCTCTTGAGAAGGTTTTGCTTCTTTTCTGTTTTCTGCTTTTACTTTTATCGCACAACAATTTCACTTGTGTTCACGTTGATTGACTCACTCAATCGAGGCATCATTTCGATCCGAATCCTTATTGCTGTTTTTAAGCTTTCATTTCTTAGCTAAATGTGCGGACTTGATTTGCTGATGGTTATAAATTTGTTGGAGGACAGTTTTTTGTCACCACTGTGTGTTGTGCTATGAATATTCTGTTTTACATGCGGACGTGATTCTTTCTTTCCCCCTTTTTTTAATAATGGAATATTAATGTAACTTTCTGTGATGTCTTAATTGTTTATTTTAATTTTTGTGATAACTTCAATTGTTTATTCGAGTGGCAATATTGGCGGAGCAATACTCTACAGAAAGGATTTCAAGCGATCAGCTTTCCTTTGTGAATGTTTTCTAAACAGCGGATGCTCTGATTTAAGCTTATAGAAGCTTCCTAATAGAAGTTGGCTGGTTTCTTTTTTGTATTGCTTATTGTCAGAAAACAAGTCCAACACTTACAAATGTTTTCTAGGAAACGGAGTATGAAGTTTGTAAACAAGCAGCTCCTATTGCAAAGGCAAAGTCAGAATCAAGGGAGACTTCACTTTCCCATCCCAAAAAGGCACTCATTCATTAGACTAGGAAACTAATATAACTGAAACCTGCTAAGGAAATAAAAGAAGGCTCATAGAATTTCACTTGAGAATAGAAGAATGCATTACTTTTTTCTATTAATATTTTTGCAACATCAGTGGTAATAGTACATACGGTGGTTGCCAGCTTGCAATGTGTGAACTTGCGAACTTAACACTTTAAGTTAGAGAGCATGCACAAAAGAAACAGCTATAATAATCCGAAAATAAATTATTATAGTTTGGGTGGTAAATAACTGGTTTATATCTGGTTCTTAGACACCTCAATGGACACCAGAGACGTGGCTGTTTAGCTTCCATCTTATGAATGCTTCCAATTACTGCCATCTTGTTCTGAGAAGTAAATGAAGAAATAATGACCTAGAGGTGCAAACATTATTGACTGTAGTTAATTTTATATTAGATGATTGATTTATTTATGTTTTATCAAAGGCTTTAGAGGAAGTTGAGAAGAATTTTGTGACAATGAGGTGCATGCTTTCTGGAGATGGGGAATCAGAACCAAACGTGGATCAGGTTACACAGCTAGTGGATGAATTTTGCAAAGAGGATGTTATTGATCTTCTAATTCACAAGCTGCCAACTCTGGGATGGGAAGTAAGATTTTGATTGATACCAAGCGCAAAAATGTGCAGTTGGCTAAAATGGTTTCTTAATATAGTTCTGTGAATTCTGGTACAGGCAAGAAAAGATTTAGTCCATTGCTGGTCCATATTGTTGAAACAACAGGTTGATTCCAAATACTGTTGCGTAGAATACATTGAACAACACACTGAGTTACTAGACTTTCTTGTGGTATGGTAAGTTATTTGGTGCATCACATCCTTTTTTCCATAAAATTTGAACTACCTTGAACAACACACTGAGTTACTAGACTTTCTTGGGGCATGGTAAGTTATTTGGTGCATCACATCTTTTTCCCTAAAATTTGAACTGTTTCCCTCTTTGATTTCCTCTTCTCCCAAATGTGAACTTTTCCAAGTTATAGAGTTTTCATGTGAAATTCTAGGCTTGTAAAGTTTGAAAGGTATAAAATCAATAACTCATGCTTAATGAAGCGATTTTGTTTCTTTCAGTGTGTTTTGTATTTTTTGTGGACTATGATGTTGCAAGAAGTTGTGAAGGAGAACAAGCGATCATGTTAGAGTTTGTGAAACTACCCTGGGAACAATGAAACTAAACTACTATTTTTTAACCCATACAATAGTTCTACACTATAATAGTCATAAATAATTGTCAAGTGCAATGTCAGACCTAGTATGGCTCACTCTTAGAAAACATGTATATATTTCGAGTAGTTTTAGAATGTAAAATTGATTGATAGGATAGAGTTTTGCTTCCATGTGGAAAGATTTTGTTACATATTATTCTATCACTATAGTTACATTGCTTAAAAGAATTCATTAGCAGTGCACTTATTGCAATGTAATATTCACATTAGTATATCTTTAAAGATGTAAATTTGCTGCTAAGACTCCTAATTAAAGTCTGTTCTGCTCTAGAAATTTTGGAGGAAAACTAGGATTGGCTGAACTCATTTTCCTTACAAGCAAAACAATGGATAAAATTTGATTATATTCCTTGTTATTATTGAAGTTGTTATAAAATCACATTTTAGCATCCCAAAATAACTGGTTTGGTCCCCAATAGTTATTCTTGTTTTCTTTATTTTCGTGGAATCTTAGGTAATCTTTAGTCAACCATTTCTTTGTTTCAGATTTGAACAAAAATGCTTTTACTCCCTTATTTTCTCATCCATTCTCCTCAATCAATACTTATTTTTCCCTCTTTCCTCCTCTTCTGCAAATTCCCCCGCAGTCCCAACACACCTAAAGGATTCTCATAAAATTGATTGTGGAAAAATCGTTTTAGGAGGCTGAACCTTCTTTTGACTCTTGCAGAAGTTATTTTCCCCTGTATTATACACACATAATTCGACTTAAATACCCCAAATATGTTGATTTTAGACACAACGTCCCCATGCTATGCTCATTTTCTGTGATTAAATGTTAGAAATTGTTCTCTGTTATGCTTAAACAAAAATGATTTCACTTACTTTAAGTATGATAATACTTTGAAAAATCAATTTGTTTCAGAATTCTGTCTGAACCGATTATAGTGAAAGTGACATTTATTAATATGGATAATCTCTTAGCATTCCCAAACACTTTAAGAGTCATGGCTACTTAAGGAAATTATATCCTTAATGCTATTATTGTAAGTCCAAATAGCTGCTCATGCATCTTGTATGTATCTTCATCGAAGCAGCTATGACAACAAGGATATTGCTTTGACCTGTGGACTGATGTTGCGGGAATGTGCCAAATTTCCAACACTTACAAGGTAAGGTATTTCTACATTGTCATTTTTTCCTTCCTTCAACTTTTTATGTTTTTCTCCTTTCTGGTATCTTCATATCCATTGTAGGCTCATATCAATCTTGCAGGAAATTTGTGTGCATTTTCTATTTTTTGAACAAGAAAATTTTTTAGCATCACAGGAAGACAAGTTGATTGAATTATAACACTGAATTTTCTTGAGGTCATTTTGGCTTTATTTCAAGGAGAACTCTATGTAATTAGGATTAGGAGAGAGTGAATGCTGTTAAGGAAGGAGGGGATCTATCTAGGACATTTCTATTCCGTGCTCACAAAAATGTGTTGCTAAAAACTAGACATTTTTTATTTGACTAGTTTTTATGTTTTTTAAGATCATTGAAAGAATTCCCAAGTTCTGTTATATTAACAGATTAAGTGTACATAATTTGATTAATTATCATAACCTAAGAGTTTGAGTAAAATATAACTGGACTTGCTTAATAATTTTGAAAGGTATTTGTTAGGGATCAACACAATTTGAAAGCTGGAGCTGTTAAGTGAAGCCCATGAACAGTTTTTGTTAGCTTAAGTTGTTAAGTGATGACTCATGAATAGTTTCTATTGTAATCTCCAACATGCTGCCTCATATAAAAACCTGTGCTTCTAGTACGGATCAAACATAGGCCCACTAAACCCTGTGTTTAGATTTAATTGTAATTTATATAATTAATGTCCAAAACAATTCAGAAAATGGGCGATGGTTGGGATAGGACCTCTGATCTTGGGTGAAGTAGTTGATACTAAGTTAAAGGCCACTTCAACTAGCTCAAGCTATCAAGTGAAGGTCCATGAATAGTTGTTATTATACATCTCTAGTATTTTCTTTGTTTCAAAATTATTATCACCTTAGGATTTCAATGAAGCATTAAATATTTTTGCTCTATTTTACCCTTCATTCATGAAAATTATGGTTGGGGGAGCTCAGGTGCTGCAATCTTTTAATTCAAGGGTATTTTAATCAAATGCCTGTTAGATTTTGCCACAATCTGCATTCTAGGCTATTTAATAGGTTTTTTAAATTTATATACATAGCTTTAAATGATAATTATTTTCTAATGGAGCCAATGATATACATATAGCTTGTAATACTCACTGCTGTCATATCCTTCTTTCTTCTGAATTTTAGTGATGGTTAATAAATATTCAGGTAGTAAAAATTGATTGATGATTTTAACTATCAATGTGCTTTTTTGAGATTGGTCCTTGACAATGCAGTCTATCTGGAAGGCTAGCCAGCTACTCCATTTCACAATGCTAATTTGTATTTTTCCAGATACATATTGGAGTCCCCAAGCTTTGTATTGTTCTTTAAATTTGTAGAGTCACCTACCTTTGATGTTGCTTCTGATGCTTTCTCTACTCTTAAGGTTAGATCTGAACTCTTCCTATTTTCCCTTTTTATTGTACTTGCTCCGTTATATATCTCTAAGGATTTGTTTCGCAGGATCTTCTTACTAAACATCAAAAAGTGGTCTGTGAATTTTTGACAGCTCATTACGATGAGGTTTGTGTCCTCCTCACCTCACTTATTTGAACACATCAAGGCTGTAGACTGTGCTGCGATAGCTAAATTAATGCACATTGATTGAAATATTTATACCCGGGAGATCAAGCCTCTTTCTTCGAGAATGTTTTAACCATGTGGATAACTATTCTCTGGGAGATAGTTAAGTGCACCTAGATGGCTAATCATCTTTGAGAGTGTGCATGATGCAGACTCATTACTGGGGTTTTTTTATTGCCCATATTATATTACAGCTTTTCTAATTGGACTTCTTGTTCCAGTTCTTTGATTTATATGAGAAACTGTTGACATCTCCTAATTATGTCACAAGGAGGCAGTCTTTAAAGGTTAGTTCTGATATTGATTTTCCATATTTTGGTTTCTGATAATCTGTGATGTATGGGATTTTTGACAGTTAGATGTATTTGAATTTTAGCTTCTCTCGGAATTTCTATTGGAGACTCCAAATTCCCACATAATGAAACGCTATGTCTTAGAAGTTCGTTACCTGAAAGTCATGATGACATTGTTGAAGGTATAGTTGTTAGTTCTTCTGTATGCCTGCAGCTTTATTTTATAGTTGTTAGTTTTTAATTCTTTGATTTTTGACTTGGCAGGACTCGAGTAAAAACATTCAGTTATCTGCTTTCCACATTTTCAAGGTGATTTCTACCCTTCATGTTCTACTTTACTTGATGAGCTCATAATGGTTTTGTTGAAAATTCTAAGAAACATTCAGTTACAGCACTTGGTTAAAAATTTGTCAACTGAGTTAGATCAGGAATTGTTTTAACTCAATTATCTAGACGACAAAAGAGACTTTATGTAAGCATCATCTGTTTTGTTTTCTTAAAATGCACTTCTTTTTTTAACAATTCATTTGCTAACTTTTGGGAACTGCATTTTTGACAAAGATTGTTATAGTTGTGATTTTTTTTATTAGTAGACTTATTATGTGTGTGCATCATAAAAAAGAAAATACAATTGATTGAAGAATATTCTGTGGGTTTTGTTTTGTTTTGTTTTTTGTTTTTTGTTTTTTTTTTTACTTTTGAAATTATATGCTGCAACATAAAATATTTGTTGAAGGGATGATGATTATGGACAAAATCTCCGCCATGTTTAAGCAGGTTTTTGTTGCTAATCCTAATAAACCACGAGAAGTAAAAATTATATTGTCAAAGAACCGGGAGAAGCTGCTGGAATTGCTGCATGATCTGTCTCCTGGAAAAGGTTATTGTGCTTTTGAGTAAATGAATTGCTCTGAAATCTATATGAATTTTCCTTATAGATGAGTCTATATCACACTCTCAATTCCTGTCTATCTGATTGTTATTTATATCTTTCATGTTATATTCAGGTTCAGAAGATGAGCAATTTGAGGAGGAAAAGGAGCTTATCATGAAGGAAATTGAAACAATATCATGCTAAGTTATTCTTTGATCTGCCACCTGCCCACCTACATTTGACATATTTTTTGCTCAACTTGATGTAACTGACTTCATATTGCTGCCTGTGATCAACTCATGTGTTTAAATAGTCCAAAAGTTTTTCAGCGGTAAAGGTAAAAAATGAGCGTGTATTTTTGTGATGTGTAACCTGAGTTAGAAGCATTAATGAAGCAATTCCAGGGATAAATTCTTTTTCTTGGTATGCTTTGAAATGTTCTAGTTGCATGTTTGTGTTGAAGATTTACATTATGTATATAGTATAAGCATAGTCATACTCGTTATTATTATTTTTTTTTTTAAAAAAAATCATGTTTAAGGGATCAAAGCATCAATAAGTCCCTCACTAGAAACTCAAATGTCTCCCTCTTTTTTTCCCCCTTCTCTTTTCAATGAATGTAATAAAGAAAATGTGAATGGTGTTATGCATTGTATAAAAATATGTGCAAAATGCTAGTAATAATGTTTGTTGAAATATACACAAGGAAGGAGATAGCTTAATACCCATTTGGTAATCCTTTTTGAAAAGCTATTTTGTGCAAACTGAAACAAAATTCTTTTCACAACTTACCTCGTAAATCTCTAAAGCTATTCTCCAAAAGGAGTTCCAAATGGACACTAATTTACTCGTAACACAGAAAGGGGCGGCTATCCTCTGTGCCTCCCTCTAGACTTTTGTTTCCTTTGTAATTTGTATTATATTAATTCTATCCATCTTAGAATTTTGCCTCCTTATACAAGCTTAAAGAAAAATTTTATCAAATTGATCAAAGATTAACAGTATTATATGATAGCAAATGTTGGGATATAAAGGGACAAAGATCATATAAGAGGAATACTCGAAGTGGTGCCTATAAAAGAGAAAATGGTGAAAAAAATGTTTTAGGTGAGAAAGCTCTTGAAGGCACAATAAAAAGAGAATACTCAATAAAATCATTGAACAATATACTCCCTCCGGTTCTAATTATAAGACTTAGTTGACTTTTTTGGAGAGCTTAAGGAAGCAAATTAAATTACTTTAGAGTATTTTTCTTTTTCTTTTTCTTTTCAAACTAATTAGTTTAACTAATAAAGTAATATATAATTTAAGAATACACAATATATGAAATAATTAAGTAACTTATTTAGCTTCCTTTATCTCTCCAAAGAAAGTCAACTAGGTCTTATAATTAGGATCGAAGCTAATATCTAAATACTTGGTCATTGACCAAGCATATTAGTATCCCCACCCACGTGGTGGGATAAGGCATATTGTTATTTTATATTTGCATTTTGAAATGATAAAACTTTTGGGTTTATGGCGCAACAGCTGCATTTTTTAATCTTAAAGAAAGTAATTTGAGTCATAATAAGCCATTCTGACCCCACTAAAAAAGTTAACACTTCTTCTAATTCTAAATATAAGACATATTTATCTAATTTGAGGAGATAAAAAATTAAATAAGTTATTGAATTATAGCATGTGATATGATATCTATTAAATGCTGTCGTGTAATATTAAATTATATATCAACTTATAAGTCTGACAAATTAGTATGAAGAAAAATAATAAGTATAAGATATAAAATAAAAAAGGTCTTACATCTAAGACTAATTTTTTTTATAACCTAGATCTTATATTTAAAACAAGAGGAGACAAGTGATTGGGCAAGCTTTATTTTGAATATTTTATGGTAATGTTTTACCATAAGACTCTAAGGCGGGGGGAAAAAAAAAGAGTTTCCCATAACACATTGGCGGGTTTCATCAACAAATATGAGTTTCATGTTATTAGTTCATAATAAAATTGGCCCCTATAATATCCCAAATTTTGGAATTTGAAATTTGAATATTATATGGAAAATTGAATTGTAGAATTTGCTCTAAAATAATGATGAAATTAATTATTGAAATTAAGGCATATTCCTTTTCCTTGAATTTTCAAGAAAATAATAAATTTAAGGGAAATTTGGCTAATGGTCTAAAATTTTAGAAAGGAAGAATGAAGAATTAGTGGTATTATCCTATATGTTCTTCTTGACCAGGGAGCTATATGTCTTTTTACACAACCATTTTTTTCGGCCTTGGGCTCTATAAGCACTTATTGGGGACTTACGAGATCGCCTACTAAAGGAGTCCCAGCGACGGCAGAGGGGATCGAACCCACGACCTAAGGGCCTAGTCTTGAATCCTTTACCATCTATACCAACTCTCATTAGCTTTACACAACCATTAATCTTCTTTCAATCATTCCAACATAAGGAACAAAGCCCATATACGTAGCACCATAGACTCCATATCCGGTTATCATTCTTAAACCCTTTGGCCCATATGCAATCAGTAGATATAGAGCCATACGTTACCCAAACCAGCCCATTACTTTTGATTTACACCAACCATTATCTCCATTTATTCATTAACTATTGGGAGTAGTCTCCCCACCTCCTTTACTGGGTTCAACCCCCCATCCCCTATCTCCTATGTATCAAAAAAAAAAAAAAAGAGAGTTAGCATAGATAGTAAGAGATTTGGTCAAGTCCCAAAGGGATTTGTGTTTGATTCCCACTGCTGTCGCTGGGATTCCTTTGGTAGACGATCTCGTAAGTCCCCATTAAGTGCTCAAAGAGCCCGGGTTGTTATATATATAAAAAAAAAAAATTATTCATTAACCACCTCATATCAGCTGAATCACGTTGGGCAGTGCTGTCAAGGGAAAAGATGACAGCAAATCAGATTTTACCTTACCTCCAAATCTCACTTGCGGTTTCAACAGTACACGCAAGAACAGCTACACCCATACGTCTCGAGCCCTGCGATGATTATCCACTGGTTCTCCTCTCTTAGACCACTGCTTCTTTTCGGACTGAACCACTCTTGGTTTCTTATATAATCTATGCTTTACTCATTCACGTTTCTACGTCCAAACTAAAACTGACTGAGAGAGTCTGAGAGAGAAAGTGAGAAAGAGAGAGAGAGAGAGGGAGAGTTTGAGCAATATTTTGCACTGCGTTTTGCTTCCAAGAATAGAGGGTGCTCGGTTTTGACGGAGGTCACACTTTGCAAGCCGACAACTGAAGTAAGTCATCTATTCTTTTCCTATTGGCTCTGTCATTTTTCCCCAACGCAAGCGCAGAGGTTTAAGCCGTAAGAAATAAGTTTTGAAGTTGCTGCAATAGAATAATGAAACAGGGGCAGTTTACTCAAGCACATAAGAAGAAAAATCTGTTGAGTATATTACCTGTGATGGTTTCGTTAGTTTAGTTCTGTAGTGACTTGGATGAACTGATTATTATTTCTAAGATTTTAATGATCTAATGATTAAGAGTTAAGACTATAACTATAATATGAAGATGACCATCCCAAGAACTCAAGCTTTATTCATTGTAATATATACATATCATTGCATATACATCGATGTTACTAGGGGGAAAAAAACGCTGTCATAACATGCTGGTTTATAACCAAAGAAGTTGTTGTACGCTATGAAGCACCGACACTCCTATTGTTTAAAAATATGCGTGTCGGACACTTCGACACCATTCGACACTTCGACACTCCGACACTCCGTCCGACACTTCTCGACACTCCCATTTTTTAAAAATATGTGTGGCTTTGAATATTACTAAATTGATGGTGAATTTTTCTTTTATATTTTTTTTAAAAAAGGAGGCACGGCTTTTATGATGAGACCAAATCTATGATAAGCCAATGCCGGAAGCCAGGATTTTACGGAAGATTGAACTTGAATGTAAATTATAATATATAATATTTATTTTCAAAACGTGTCCTAACGTGTCGAAATTTATGTTTTTTTAGGATTAACGTGTCGGAGTGTCGAGTCGTGTCGTATTTCGTGTTTCGTGTCGGTGTCGGTGCAACATAGGTTGTACGTGTGTATATATAATAGATATATCGAATATAGTTGACAAAAAGGCAGAAACGAAACTTGCTGTTACTAGGTGTAGAGAACCAATAGGAAAACATGGATATATATTAATATATCTACATGCATGATGTCGCATCTGCATTTAAAAAAGAAAAAGAAAAAAAAGAAAAAAAGGGGAAACTAAATATATAAATACATATGTGTGAGCACGTCACAACATAATAGGAGAATAGGAAAAAGGGTGATCTAATATACATGAGAATATGCACTTGGAAAAGCTTTACTGATAAATGCATACCTCTGCACATGAAACGGGAAAATCATACTTATGCATATTTTATGTTCATATATGTAGATACTTTTATATATATATAGATAAATCATATTTTAATGGGTGTTAAACCTCAAATTTCATGAAGCATATTTTATATAGCATTAGCATTTATCTAAGATTTTGGAAGAAACCATGAGGAACATTATACTTTAGAAAACCATGAGAAACATTAAATAAAATGTATTAAGGCATAATTTACATAATGATTGGTATTTATAAACTCTTTGTTTAAAGTCTTAGAACAGTCTTGAGAGTTCAAAACAATTGTAGATAAATGATAAAAAATAATGAATTAAATAAAATAATAATACTCCCTCCGGTCTTAATTATAAGAACTAGTTGACTTTTTTGGAAAGATTAAGAAAGCTAATTAAATTACTGTAAAATATTTTTATTTTTATTTTTTCTTCAAACTTATTAGTTTGACTAATAAACTAATATATAATCTAAAAATATTTAACATATAAAATGTTTAAGTAACTTATTTAGCTTCCTTAATCTCTAAAAAAAGTCAACTAGTTCTTATAATTAGGACCGGAGGTAGTAATAATAAAATAAATAAATAAATAATTAGTATTATTATTATTACTAGTAGAAAGGGAATAAATAATAAAGGAAGTTATTTATTAATAATAAATAAAAGAGTGTGATTATTAATTAATAATAATTAAAAAGGGTATAAATGAAATGACAAATCCACCAGGAGTAAAAAGGTCAATAGTGGCAATGACATCCCTTAGGATATTATTTATAAGGGAAATAATGCGGTGATACTATTATAAGATATCCGGGAAAGTCAGGAATCAGTACTAAAAAGTGAAAGCACTACTAGCTACGCAGATTAAGGTACGGACGCGTATTATAACTCTAACTCTTATGTTGTCTTGTATGCTTATATGTGATTAGATGATTCATAAAGTCATGGACAAGACTAGGTCTTGAGTCATGTACTGTGGCTAAGACTCGGTCTCAGGTCACCTGTTTACATACATTCAGCTTTGTGCGAATTATAGTCATGATAGTGCCGCATGTATGTTTTCCTCACGCTGAGGACACATGGAGGTGTGGCATTGGTGAGTGCAAACGTGGTGAACATTACATTTGCTGTGTGTTATGTATTGTTGTGTTGTGAACTTTACATTGGTTGTGTGCTATGTTTGGTTAATGCTGAAATGTAATGAATATCTGTCATACATATATTGTTTATACTTGAGCATGAGATTAACTGTTACCTGAGATTCAATAGGTATTGAATCTTAGAATTTACCCTAGCTTCAGGATTGGGAGTCGGAAACAAGGGTAAGCGACACGCGTGAGGATAATTGTACCATTAACGTGCCGACCGGATACACCACAAAGAATTTAAGTTGTATCACTCTTACATTCCTCCAGGAATTTTCATTAACCAGTATGTGTCTGGACATATGTTATCAGTCACTCATTCGTCCAAGCGTTAAGCTTGCTCTCTGTTGTGACTTACTCTGATCTGTTAACACTTTCACTCCGATAACTTCACACCAATTAGTCTAATAAGGATTTTAGGACATAAATGGACATCATAATGAACATAGAAATTAGGTACGTTACAGCCCCCAATAACTTTGAACACTCTTTTAACTGCACATGGTACTCTGTCCTAGTGACAAATAAATGTCTCCCTACTAATGCAGCAGCTGTGGGATCAATCTCATAGGGCCAAAAAAAAAAAAACCCCCCTAATAGCCATCACAAATAATAATTAAAAAAAACATGGAAAGAAAAATATGCTTATTGCCAATTGCCAAGTCATTTCACTTAATTTTGGGAGAATTACACATAGGTCCCAAGGAACAGAGATATTTACATTTAGGTCCTTTGAATTCATGAAATTACACAAAAGTCCCTAGGGACTTCTGTGTAATTATTTGTCGAAACAAAATTACTTTTTTGCCTAAAGGAGAAAACGTCTCTGGACCTCAGAATTGAAAAATCCAAGTTTGCAACAAGAAATTTTATATTTACAATAGCAAATTCCTATTTTAACAACAAGTTTTGAAAGCCTGGATTTTTTCAATTCTGAGGTCCAGAGGCCATTTGCAACAAGAAATTTTATATTTACAACAGCAAATTCCTATTTTAACAACAACTTTTGAAAACCTGGATTTTTTCAATTCTGAGGTCCAGAGTCTATTTGCAACAAGAAATTATATATTTACAACAACAAATTCCTATTTTAACAACAACTTTTGAAAACCTGGATTTTTTCAATTCTGAGGTCCAGAGGCCATTTGCAACAAGAAATTATATATTTATAACAGCAAATTCCTATTTTAACAACAACTTTTAAAAACCTGAATTTTTTCAATTCTGAAGTCCAGAGGCCATTTGCAACAAAAAATTATATATTTACAACAGCAAATTCCTATTTTAACAACAACTTTTGAAAACCTGGATTTTTTCAATTCTGAGGTCCAGAGACCATTTGCAACAAGAAATTTTATATTTACAACAGTAAATTTCTATTTTAACAACAACTTTTGAAAACCTCGATTTTTTAATTATGAGGTCCAGAGGCTATTTCTCCTTTGGGCAAAAAAGTAATTTTGCTTCCACAAATAATTACACAGAAGTCCCTAGGGACTTCTTTGTAATTTCATGAATTCAAGGGATCTAAATGTAAATATCTCTATTTCTTAGAACCTGTGTGTAATTTTCCCCTCAATTTTTTGATGTCATATCATCAACATGAACGACTTTATCACTTTGTACAAGGTAGGATAATTTTACCAATAGATTTAATTTAGGAGTTATTTTAAAAATTGGAGAAGTGGTATTATAAATTTTAATAAATAGAAGTTGTAAGATAAAAAAGTAAGAAAAATTAATTAGTGTTATAAAAATCATATTTGTGTGGAAGTCTATGTATCTTTATTATCTCTTGTATCTTACAATTTTATCTTATTGTCATCAGATCTATAGATATTGTTCTATTGAGATTATAAAGTTATGTCTATAAGTAGAGAGCATATGTTATGTACTATATACACTTTGAATAATGCATAAGAATTACTCCATCCTCCTCCTCTCATATTCTCTCTTATCTTTATTTTCACTTATAACAATTAGAAAATTTTAACCCTATTTCTCTATTTTTTTTAAAAAAAATTGAACTCAAAAAAATTTCTTCCCCTCAAATCTCCTGTACAAACAATCCCTAAATCTTAAGCTATGATGATTAATTGTAAAAATTATTTTAAAAAATGTAAATTTAAATTATGAAGAATAAATTCAAAATATATTTTAAATATAATGACCGATTAATTAATTATTCTATGTATTTATTGTATGATCTATAATCTCGTTTTCATAAAAGAATATTATTGACAAAAAGAATATATATAAAGGGTAAAGGATTTTTTCAGTCACTGGAGATAAAGTTATCTCCAGTGAGTTCAAAATTACGTCTTTTTGGATTAATGAAGAGTATTTCCGTAATTTTGTTTATTTTTTTATCATAAAAATTTTACTAAAACACCTTTCATTAATTCACCTAAAATTACAAACACACCCTTCATTAATCCAAAACGACGTAATTTTGGGATCACTGAAGATAACTTTATCTACAGTGACTGGAGAAATACTTTTCCCATATATAAATGAGGAAAAATGAAAACAAGGCCTCAATTAAAAAATATAATATGAGAAAATTCTTATAATTTATTAGGGAAAATTACATTAGGGAAAAATCGGGACCTTGCTATGAGTTTGAGTTTTCCTATAAATTATCGTTCGGACCAAAAACATGGTAATTTGGGTCCAGCCCATTGGACTTCAGCCCACGGTACTTAGGGTTTTACAGTGGTATATTTATCATAAACTCAGCTAGGGTTTTCTTCTCCAGAGAGCGTGAGGCGGAGGGGAACTCAGAACTCAGAGAGTCGACAAGATGGTTAAGTTTCTGAAGCCTAACAAGGCAGTGATCCTCCTTCAAGGGCGCTATGCCGGTCGCAAGGCCGTGATTTTGCGCACTTTCGATGACGGCACTCGCGATCGCGCATACGGCCATTGCTTGGTCGCCGGAATTAAGAAGTATCCAAGTAAAGTCATCAAGAAGGATTCCGCCAAGAAGACGGCAAAGAAGTCTAGGGTTAAGGCCTTCGTCAAGCTCGTGAACTACCAGCACCTCATGCCTACGCGTTACACCCTTGATGTGGATCTGAAGGATGTCGTGACGATCGATTCTCTTCAATCGAAGGACAAGAAGGTGACTGCCTTGAAGGAGACTAAGAAGAGGTTTGAGGAGAGGTTCAAAACCGGCAAGAACAGGTGGTTCTTCACCAAGCTTAGGTTTTGAGTGTTGCTTTCCTGTAACAGTGGCGTCATTTAGTGTCGTGAGGATTGTGGACTTAAAAAAATGCTTGTTTCTTTCATGCTTTAGTATTTCTTTCGAAGGAAATTTTGATTCTTCTTTAGTGCTTTACGATCTATCATTAGAACTATTTGAATTGTATGCCTATTTCGAGATTTTAACTGCTAAACGGGTCATTTTCAATGCAGATATGATGATTACTCGATCATTTTGATGGTTGGATGATTACTGTTAAGTATTTCAGTAATGAGATGAACGATCATTAAGATGTTATTTATGCTGAAGTGATTTTGGTTTGAGTGAATTTAGTCCTAGTAACGCGAATGAGTAGGATTACAAGGCTATTTTAACAAGTTTGTTTTTTTGGAACAATTTGGGATCTGAATAGTGCCTGTTTCTTTTATATTCGGATTTTGCAATTGATCTTTTCAAGTTTCAATTTGTTAATCTCCAAATTTATCGTTAGAGAATTCTCCCATCTCAAACTGGAAAGTATGACTTTTAGGGTGTGTTTGGTTTGAGGGGAGGGGAGGCCTAGAAAAACTTAATTATTAGTCACCCCTCCCATCCCTTCCCCTTAAACCAAACATACTCCTAATAACCAAGCTTGAATACTAATTCACTTTAGAATTCTGTTCTTTCTAAACTGTCATTTTCTCCCTAGCACTGTGTTAGGAATTGATCAGATTGCATTTGACTTGAAGAACATTGCTTCTCAGCCTGCGCTTAGTGCAACAATGGTGTTGAAGTTGAAAAAATTTTCCTATGAAAGCTATTTGCTTCCTCCACATTTTGGGGCAACTTCAATATTTTGATTACATTTCCCTTGTGACAACATATCTAAGTTGTGAATGTTCTCTCCATTGTGTTGATGGAATTTGCAAAATTCAAATCCCTTGTGACAACATGTCTAAGTTGTGAATGTTCTCTCCATTGTGTTGATGGAATTTGCAAGATTCTAACTGTTTTTACTTGTTAGTGAATGGTACTTTAGTGCATTGTGGCTGCTGTTGTGATATTATGATTTATGACTTATATAAGTTTTTGATCATCCCATCTCTATTTTGAATTCTGCATTCTGCTGTGAGTTGCAACTCATCCTTTGGACTTCGTGTTTGCTTGTAGAGTTAAATCATTGCTTGTAGAATTAAATCAGAGTTAAATAAACAACACATTGCTTGTAGAGTTAAATCATGTCGGGAGAAAAACAACACATGGACCTAAATTTGGGAATCTCAAAATGGCCCAAGGGAAAATTGCACATAAATACTTGTTCGAAAAATTGCACATAAATACTTGTTTGAAAATTTTATTTCTTATAAGTACTTGAATATGAAATTCTTCAGAGTAGTAGTTAAACATAGAGGGTACTTATGAGTAATAAAATTTTCAAACAAGTAGTTTTAGGCAATTTTCTCTAGTTTTTTATGTAGTCTTTAGAATCTATTTTGAAATTAAGTTGTTTATGAAATAATCTAATTAGTTGGTGGTATTAAGCCATATCAAATTGTAACTATGATTTTTGTTTTCTTGGTGTGCTTTCTATTCAATAAGATGCGTGGCTTGGTCCTTACATATGTGAAAATATTAAAACTCTTGTTACCCTTGATGCTTTCAATATTCAGCCTTCAGGGACTTGCACCATTGTTAGTAATGTATGACTGCATTCAAAGTTTGGTGTGTCAGTTCTCAAAAACAATACCCCCACCCAAAAAATCATAAAATAAACAAAATGTTCTGTAAAAATCTTATAATCTGTAGGGTCAAAATATATAAATTACGGCGTATATATGTATATATATATATTATACTGTAGTATACAAATTTTGCTCGTTTGTCATAAGCATCTTCATTCCCATAACTTTAACCAATATGACCAATGGTCTTGTAATATGGCGGTACGACCCAGCCAGCTCGTTGCCCCTACCCTAAATACACACTTGCGAAAAAAGTCAGTATGCCAGGGATTGCACAATTAGGACTCCCCAATCGCAATGATATGAAAAACGGCTCTTTTTTTTTTTTTGGGTACAATGAAACGCAGTGGGCTTTTACAGTTTCCTTTTCTCTTTTCTTTATTAAGTAACTTTAGGTTTTGATTAGATTAAATGTATTATTTAAGATCTTAAAATATAACATCAAGAAAACGGTGGCATACGATTGAATATTAAAGGTGGTATATAATTATTTATTCTGAGTTGAATTTAAGATGATTTTGTTATGGTATTTGGAAATTGCCATATAATATTGAAGTATAGAAAATTTATCCAAATTGAACTAAATCTTAAGGGCATGGCCCCAAATTTTAATTTTAGAAGAGAGAGAAATTTCTTAATAAAGCTTGGGGGATTAAATAAATATTTTCTTATATAAAAATAATATTAATAGATAGGAAGAGGGAAAAATAAAACAAAATGAACATAAAATAAGAATGAAAAAAAGGAAGGACCCACGCCACGCCAATTTTTATAACCACATCATTATAATTACTCCTTCTCCCCCCCCCCCCCCCCTTGGCTTACTTTCTGTATCAATCCCCGCCTCCGGCGGAGGGGCCGCCGGCGCCGTTCTGCCAAACTTCGTATTCTTTCACCAGATTGAGGACCTTAAATCCTCCGTTAAGGAGATTTAAGATAATCTTGAGCTCTATTTTATTTTCATCTTTAAAAATTCTTCCGACCTCAACACATATTTCACAAATATTTTTCTAGGCATCTATATGTCATATGTCAGTAAACTTATTCTTTTTTTATTTTAATGAAAAAAATAATCTTTATAGGTATCTACACTTATGAAATTATCATAGGTGATGTAAGTTTTGCAAATTGCAATCTTCATTTAATACAAATAAGTTCACTTTCAAGTTTGACAATATAGCTATTACTTTGCTTTAAATTGAGATCAATTGTTCAATTAACTCATAAATTTTAAGTTAAAATCATTATCTAATGTCCAACTTAGTCTACTTTTTTTAAAGTTTAAATGAATAAACAATTGTGAAAAACCAAATAAATCAAACCATTTTATAAAAGTAAATTAAAGAAAAAGATTATAACAACTAAATATTTTCAACATTATTAATAATATAGAAAATAAAATGTTTAAATGGGTCGGTCCTTTTAGGCTTTTCGGCTCATTAGAACTGGCTCTTTTAGATTTGTATTTTAATTTCTGGGACAATCTTTCAAGCTTGGCCCTTGTGATAAAAAGGGCCTATATGAGCTGGTCCAACAGGCTCCACCCATTTTCTTAGACAAAAGGCTCAAACTCGAATCTCATGACTCCATGGATTTATCCCAGGCATAAAATGAGGAGTGCTATGCCTGGTTTTGGTTTCTTTAGGCTACTCATTGTATCCTTTTTCTGCTTACATTTCGTTTGGTTTTTTTGTACATGTTTGATTTTGTTTAGTTGAGTTTGGTTGCTTCTTGTTCTATATTGCCAATATGAAGACCTAAGCTTCCCCTCCTTGTCCATTTGGGCAGGGATCATCCAACTGGTATTTTTCCACTGGAGTTTTCCATGTCCCTTATGGTGGTCTTATGCTCCATTTTTTGGTAGCTCCGGGCCATCTTGTTCTCCTTATGCTTGGGTCTTGGTCTTTGCAGGATCCCAGCTTGAGTTTTCAACCTTGTTCTCTGTCCTTTTGTGTGTGTGTGTGTGTGTTGCTTTGGTTGTTATGTTTATTCTCTTCTCTCGTCAGTAGTTTTATTATATTGGCCTTTTTTGTGCTGTACGGTCTCTTACACGATGTAAAAGCCCAATATGCTTGAATCATTTTACCTTGTTGAATAAAAAATTGTCCTTTCAGAAAAAAAATAAATAAATAAAAAAGGCACTACCCATTAGAGCTGTCAATTAGGGGCGGCCCTTCAGGGTCCGGAGTAAGAAAAACACCTGTTTTTCAAAGCCCGACCTGAGAGTACCAGAGCCAGGGCCGGCCCGCAGGGCCCGGAAATTACTATTCCAAATTTTAATTATTTTTCCTCCGTTTTTTTTTCAAAGAAATATAATTAGAAAATTACAACATAAATCATCTAACAAATAAACACAGTCACTAATTCATAATTAAAAGCAAACTATGTTCACAAATAACTCATATAAAATATAAGAAGCATACTACTAACTACTAAGCGACATTAGTACAATGAATATTATTGTCGTCATCTTCGCCACTATCATCAATTTCAACGACATTTGATTGTTATTCACTTTAAGTAGTAAGCTCTGATTCATGAGTAAGAATATCATGAATTTCTTTTCCGGCTTCATGAACACATATAATCTTTATCTACAACAAATAATAAATCAAATCATAAAATTAGAGTATAGTTATTATGTATTTGTACTTAAATGGATAAATAACTCTATAACAAATAAAAAAATACATATAAATTATTGAAGGATACAACTTCAACAAGTGTTTAATTTTAAAAAATAAAGAATAAAAAAATTGAAGAGCCCGATGGGCCGGCCCGTGCAAGCCCTTAGCCTTCCAGGGTCGGCCCTTCACGGTCAAACATCACCTCACTCTTCAAATTTCCAAGCTCGGCTCTTAAAGGGCCAGGGCTTAAACGGGCCTGGCCCGTTTTGCTGGCTCTACTACCCATTACATGGAAGCAGATACTCTACCCATCAATCTCTGCCCATCCCTTCTCATCTTTGATCCTGGCCGTTGAAATATTGAACTAAGAGCCCAGAACAATTTTTTAAAAAACTGCATGCGGTTTTTTTTTTTAAATTGTTCTGAGCACTTGGAACAAGATTTCAAGAGTCAGAATTTGCAGATGATGAGGGATGGACAGACAGCTGATATGGAGAGAAACCGGACGCCTCATTACGTATTGTTGAATGAATCCATCTGGGAACTCTGTCGCTCCTCTTGTTTTAAGGATCTTGGGTCAAATTGATCTCTCTCTCTCTTAATTAAATTGAGCTTGTTTGGAATGAGTTTTCACAGCCTATAAGTCTGATTTGAAGGTCCAATTAGACTTATGACCAATTAGACTTATGAGATTGTTTGAAAATTTTGACATGTTTGGCAGAGGTTTGTACCCAACTGGACTTTTAAGTGAAAATCATAAGCTCCTTTTTGGAGCAATTGGAGAAGCACATTCTTAAAAGTAGTTACTGTGACGGATCTCTTTCTCTCTTTTGTGCTCTGAACAACATTTCTGTCTCTCTTTTTCAAAAATAATTTTATAGTAACTCAAAATAATTTTTCCAAAATTATAAAGTATATTTTTAGTATCGTTTAATATCTTGAAGTATTTTTTAGTAACAGTAAATATCCTCATAGGATCCTGACTGATACTAAAAATAATTTTTCAAGATCATGAAGTATTTTTTTAGTATCGTTCAGTATCTTAAAGTATATTTTTAGTATCAATTAGCATCTCAAAAATATTTCACAATTTGACTTTTCAAACATCAATCATATATCATAATCTGACTTTTTTATAAGTCAAATTGATTATACGTCATTTTTCCTATCAGTATCATTAGACCGATTTGTTAGAAGAAAAAAAAGCATAATGCGTGCTTTGTGTTGGAACCATTTAATTTAACTAACACTAAGCAACTCATTGAGTTTTGGTTTAAATAAAAAGTTGAGAGTTTGATCGTCAGGAAATGTGTCGAATGTGAGTTTTTTTGTTGGTTGAAAAATGACAAAAAAAAAAAAACATGTCTAAATTTATGCTCTCTTGGCTCAAGTAAGATAACAAGAAAATGCTAAAAATTGATTAGGATGATAGTATCTGGTAGGGCTTCTTCCGCTTGCGAGAAAGTTCAGAACGAGAGCGCAGTCTTCAAGCTGAGGACGATCAGCTGGAGGTTCTGACACCACAGATCATAAATCAACATCGGCTACAACGATCAAATTTTTTTGCTGTGGATGGAGAGACTCTAACCTGGTATTTGAAGAAGAGAAGAGCAAGTGAGGCTTGTTAGAAAGGACGAAATGAAGGTGTATAAATTAATTTCAAAATTCAATGCTTCACAAACGAAATGCTTCTCAGATAAGAGGATGTTCAGAGACGATAATAAATGAAGAAGAGACCTAGGTCGTATCGCAGGAAAGGACACAATGAAGGTTAGGAATTTATTTCTCATGCTGAAGTGAATTTCGAAGAGGACCGAAAATGAAGAAGCTGTGAAGCTGCAATTTTCTTGCTACTAAAATCGTGGTAAAGTGTATAACCACTTCGAAGTTTAGTTGGGCATCAAAAACGGGGATTTCATACAGGAAATTTTTTTGTATTAACAAGGGCTCGAAACCAAGAATTCTTACTTAAGTGACTAGAGTCTCTTCCATTTAGGCCAACTTCCACAGGCTTGAAGCTGCAATTAATTTCTTAAAGAAGACACTGAGCTGAAAGGGAAGAGAAGGAGCTTTTTCAGCTCAATGCTCAGGTCTCAGGCGTCCGAAATTAAGGAGCGTTTTTGGCATAAGCCTAGCAAATAGAGAGCTAACCCAAACATCATACAACTAGTTTTTTTTTTTTTTTTTTCCCGAGTTTTTTTCCTCCTTCCATTGGAATCTTGTTCTCTTCAATGCTTACGCAAACACACTTTGAAGTGTGTGAGCACAAACTGAAAGCCTGAAAAGTAAAGTAATATTTTTAAAAAACAATATTTTTGTATTAGTCTTTTTTTATTGAAAAAATCCCTAAAAAAATATCAAACAAATCCCTAAAATGTCATTTTAACATGTACAAATAAAAATCGGTGAGAGGGTAGATTTTAAAGTATTGATGATTTTACAAAACTCAATTTTCTTTAATAAAAACAGAAAAACTATTCTCTCTGGCTACATTTGTATAAGAATTTACCATTTTATTAATAACATCATTACTACTACTTTTAACAAATTTCACATTTTAGGAAGCTCAACTAGTTACACTCATAGTAGTGAAAATATAGATTTTACTTGAAAACGAAAGGAGAATGAAAAATCGTAAAACGTAAAATTGTAATGTAACCAAATCGTAAAAAAATCGTAAAACAATAAAAGGTTGCACAGATGTTTATAAATTTACAATCACACCATGTATTATTTATGTTCCAACTGATGTTGCATAGATACCGCCAACTCTTCGGCCATTTTTTCCATTTGTGAGTTGCTAAACATTGTGTAAAAGGTTTTGAAAATCTGCTTTTTAGATTTGTACTTTACATGACTGTTGTTTATTATGAAATATCATTTTGTCTTCATACTTTACAGTCAATTGACAAAACCGTTATATTTGTGTTTTTGCTAATGTAATGTTGAAAACAAAAATCATTTGTAAGTGTTACATGACGATTGCTTCAAAAAAGCCGTCATTTTTGTCACCAAATTAAGATGGTTTTTGACAATTAAAAAATCGAATAGCTACTTTTAACAAGTCCAACTCCCAAAATGTTATTATATATTTCACTTTTCTTATAATATTCTATATCTACACTTTTTCCATTGCAGAAGAAAAAAAAAAATAAATGACAATTAAAAAATTGTGCAAGTTGATTCTGTTAATAATTATTAGTGAGTAAAATTTAGATATATAAACACCGTATCACACTTTTAATATCAATTATATGCAAGATGCAAGTTTATTTGTTATTGATTTAATTAATCTATGTTTTGTAAACTAAATTTAATTAAAATTCTCTTGTACCATATTTTCTCACTTCTAAAATATGCATGTCAGAACAGCCACTGAAACCTTTGGCCTGTTTTATTTATAAATTGAATAAGCCGGACAGTAAATATTAACTTGCTTTAACCAAGCTTTTCTACTTGTCATAGTTGTTTTGTGATGTAAATATCTGAGTTCATGATAGAAGATACAATTTTTTAATTGTCAATTATTTTTTTCTTCCTAACTCAATTAGTTGAGTTTCCTAAATGAGGACTTTGTTAAAATTAGTATTCGTTCCGTTTCTTATACTGTCATACATACTCAATTCTTTTAATTTTTTTTCTAAGAAACATTTAGAAAATGTCTTACATTTTTTACTTGTTACTTTCTCATTTTGTTCTTAATTAATTACTTAATGTCAATATAATAAATTTTCACCGTCTCAAGGGCCTATTGTTTCTATCATATTTATTTTCTTTCTCTCTCTCTTCTATAATCCTCTTTATTAAAATAAATTTCTTATTCTCTTTCTAATTCCCTATCTACTCATAAGTAATGGTATTTTAGTAAAAAAAAAAAAAAAGGTGTTACAATTTTGACACATTTGATAATAGCAACCAGGTTCTTTGGAATTTCATTGCAATTTGATCATTTCAAAGGACCTAGTTGTCATTAATTTCACTAATTGGGATTTGATTGCAATTTTTCCTAAGTTTCAGTGGGAGCATGAATTATAAATAAAGGTTAAGGATAAAAATACTCATAAATTTTTACTCAAAGTTTATCTAGCACTATATATTTTTTTGGAGGTTCAAAAAGTGCCCATTAACTTCAAAAATAGGTGCAAATTTGCAAATTCTGTTAAAGCATGTCATGTTGACCAAAAATTGTGATATGGATGGTGAGTTGAATAAGTAATAATGTCCGATGTGGCAGTCTCCATCTGAAGAAAAATGCAAGGTGGAAAAGAATGAAAAAAATAAAAATAGGAAAAACTTGAAAAATGTTAAGGTTTTTTTTTTTTTTTTTTTCCAGCCTGAAAAATGTTAATTTGCATTTTTTGAAAGGGTTAAAAAAGCGAAAAATGGAAGTAGGGTACATAATCGAAATTGGGGAAAAGAAAAGGAGAGGTACAAAATCGATGGAAGGCATAAAAAACTCAATCCAAATTTAGGGAATGCACAAGAGAAATTGAGATCGAGAGAAAAGCATGTGAGGCGAGGAGGAATATAGTATTTGCGACTGAGCAATCGAGGACGAATCGAGAAGGACCGAGGAATTGAATCACGAAGGACGGAGAAAGCGACACAGGGAGACTGAGCTAAACAGTAAGAGCATGTTGGCTTTTTGACAAAAAAAAAAAATTATCAGATTAAAGAAGATTGGAAACATTTTACTAAAGTAATGTAAATAGTGGTGTAAGACAGATTCACGCTACTAATCACATAAAAGAGGTTCATGCCACTGATACATACTGACAAATTCTGTGTCAGTGGCGTGATGGAGATTCACGCCACTGGTGGCGTGAAAAGGGACCACGCCACGCCACTAGGTGGCGTGAAAAGTGAGTGAATCAGATCTACTCAATTGAGTGGGTCTGATTCCATATAATAATTAAAAAAATAAATAAATAATAATAATAATAAATGATAAAAAAGTGGAATAATTTAAAGTTCTACTTCATTTAATTTAAAGTCAAAAGAAATAAAGTGTGGAACTGAAATAACTCATTAAGAACGTCTTTTAAAAAATGGGATTATCATTTCTGCTTCAGCGGCAGAAAAAACAATCTGCAGCAAGAGTAAAACAGCGCCGTTTCTTCCTGTTTCTTTCTTTCTTTCTCTTTTTCCTCAGACGTTTCTTCTTCTTTTCTATACACACCCGTAACCTTCACCATGCTTCTCTCTCTCTCCTCCTCCTCCTCCTCTAGCCCAAAACATATCCTCTCCCATGGCTTTTCTGTCCAGAATCCTTCCATTCGCATCCACAATCTTCGCATCTTCGACATTATCTAAGGGAGGTGGAGATCTTTCGCATTACCTGAAGTTCTTGTGAATCAGATGGCGATGTATTCCTCTCTTACTGTTTGATGTTCCATGAATGATCCAGAGCTGCTTACTGTCGGCAAGTGGGTAAAATAGATAGAAAGAGTGGAAGACGAAACTGTGTACCAACTATAAAGAAAAAGATGAAGCTTTGTGGTTTTTTAATAAATTCTTTTTTTGGTGGGGCCCACTGTCCATTTAAGTTTTTGACTGAAAACGGCACAGTTTGACGTCGCTACAGATTGTTTTTTCTGCCACTGAAGCAGAAATGATAATCCCTTAAAAAATTATGTAATACAATTTGGTTATAACAACAGATCCCAATACAAGGGGGTCTATATATTTGTTATACACCAAATATTTGTATAACAACAGTATTGATTTTGGGATCTATATAAAAAAGTATACCGTGTAAAAGTATTTCTGGGATTTGTAAATTTATTAGAAACACTTTTATGCGGTGCACTTTTTTATACGATCCCAAAATCAATACTGTTGTTATATAAATATTTGGTGTATAACAAATATATAGATCCCTTGTATTGGGATCTGTTGTTATAACCAAATCATACAGCGTAATTTTTTAAAAGGTGTTCTTAATGAGTTGTTTCAGTTTCATACTTTCTTTCTTTTGACCTCAAATTAAATGAAGTAGAGTTTTAAATTATTCCATTTTTTAATCATATTATTATTATATATTATTATTATATTTAATATTAATTAATTTTTTTTATTATATGGAATCAGACCCACTCATTACTCACTTTTCACGCCACTAGGTGGCGTGATCCCTTTTCATGCCACTAGTAACGTGAATCTCCGTCACGCCATTGACATAAAATTTTTCAGTATGTATCAGTGGCATGATCTAGTGGCGTGAATCTCTTTTACACTACTAACTACATTACTTTAGTAAAATGTTTTCAATCTGTTTAATGTGGTAATTTTTTTTCTTAATTATTTTGGTCAAAAAGCCTGTGAGGCGAGATTTTTTGACAATGAAGAAGCGACAGGAAAGAATTCCAGGTAAGCATCGTTTGGGACCCATACTTGGTGGTTTGTTCTGGGTAAAGTGAAATGCTGTAGAAGCCCTCTTCTTTATCTGTAAATTTTGTTTTTGTTTGTAAATTTGTGGAGCGAGATTCTTGTTTATTCGTAAATTTCTAGTTGTAGACAAAATGCAATTTGATGTTAGAAAAACGTGGTAAGCGATGATGGAAATACAGAGGTAACAGTGGGAGAGAGGAATGCGAGGTGAGGTTGGTGAAGTTATATACTGATGAAGTCGAGCTGGCCAAAAAGAGTTGGGAAGCAACTAAAACTTGGTGCAAATGGTGATGGTTCTGATGCAGGTAGTAGTCATGCTAGTGAGGCAAAGGAGCGAACTGAAACTGAGCTTAATGGGATAGAAGATATTGATTTGGAATTTAGTAGGGTTCATGTTTTCTTTATCTTCTCACAAAATCGTCCCTTTCAGGTTCGTCGTTTTCCTTTGATAATCATCCTTTCCCCATCGTCTCTTCCCTCTTTATCCCTTTCCTCTTCGTCTTTTTGGTAAGAAAGAGAGATGATGATTTAATTCAATGATAAAGGAGGTAGATTTCTGATTCAACGAAAACAGCAACACTTTTACTCAAACCCCCACTGGCCACGTCTTTTCCAATCAATCCTTTCTTTAGTCACACATGGACACCAGCTGGGAAACACTTATGGCCTGTTTGGTATAAGGAATTGGTGGGGACGGAAAGAAATTTTGGCAAGTCCTTTCATTTGATACACATTTTATATAAATCTTTCCAGGAATCCAAGTTCTCGGGCTCATCCTGAGCCCACCGATCTTCCCTCATATGTGGGAAGATCAGATCTCACAAGAATTGGTGGGATCTTAAGTTTCCATGTAACTGTTTACATTTTTGGACAGATTTACCTCTAAAATTTAAACTTAGAGGGAAAGTTTGAACTTGGCGATTTTTTTTTTTTTTAAACATGAGTTCGAGCTTAACAAGAGCATATTTTTTTTAAAAAAATATATTTTAGCAAAAAAAGTATTTTTTTTTATTTTAAATTAATTTCTTTTGAGGGTAAAATAGACATGTCCTAATTCTCTACCATTCCTTCATTTTCTTCCTATCAAATAACTAATCTTTTCTCAAGTCATCTTTCAAATCTTTCTTTCTCTTCCTTTCCCTCCTCACATTTTTCTTGTACCAAACAGGCCCTTAATGACCAAGCTATTGGTAATGGAATTGGCAATTTGGCACCCATTTTTAAAGTTTATGGGTACTTTTAAACCTCCAAGAGACATATGGTACTAAATGAACTTTACGGTAAAAATTCATGGGTATTTACTTAAGATGGTCACATTGAAGAAGAAATTGAAGCAGCTTTGTAAGCATATGAATTGAAAAATAAAAAGTGAAGGATGGATAAAATAATGTTCCCAAGGCAAACCCATACAAAAAAAAAAATACTACTCTAGTTCTATTTATAAGTCCATTTTAACCAAAAAAATGTGGTTATATTTAGACGTCTAGTTTCATATAATAAATGAGATTGTGACAATTTTACCCATATTAATTACACTCAAGAAGATAAGGAGAGAAGAAATAGTTGAAAAATACTTAATCGTAAATGAGGGCAAAATTAAAAATTTATTCTCATAAACATTGAGTTAACTACCTTTTCTTAGTATGTGAGGTTTAGTCAAATAAACTTATAAATGGAATCAGAGTGGTAAGAAACAACGCGATGGTGTCCCCTGGTTTTAGTAATCAAAAAGCAAGGCTAGCCATATTATTAAGGCACTTCTTGTATCCTGTTCAAATGTTGTTTATACCACCCACAATTTAATTCTTAATGCCTTATTATTTCTTTTCAGCGAGGGAAGCAGCGCAAGAACTTAAGTAACACTGTAAAGAGCATGACAAGATTGAAAAGAAAAAAAAAGGTTCATGTGTTTGATTCATTTCTCTTTGCTAATAAGCTATTTAGAAGTGTATTTTTTTTTTTTTTTGTTACAGACTACTTTTGGCCATTTGAACACCATTGCCATAATTTTCAGAAGCATCCTCAAACATTGCCTAGAAGTCCAGGGCCAAAGCGTCTTTCATAGCAAAAATGAAGACCGACCTAGTGAAAATGGAAGACCAAACAATTTTTATTTAACTGACTAAAGAAGAAGTAGACATAGCAAACTCAAGCATTAAAGGAGGCTCTGAACTAACAAGGAGATATGACCGCTGGGTTGTCCCAAAGAAGATGGTCACTGTGACTTTGCGACTGAGGGAGAATGATGGGAAAGAAGAAGATGGTGATGAGGATTAAGCGAAGGAGATGGAAGGAGGAGAGAGACGTGTGACCCCCCTTCTAACGGCAATCTTTGACGTTGTTAATCTTATTTAGCGATTTTGAAGGCTTATGGACTAACGGCTCTAATTGTTGAAAGTTTAGGGACCTAATAAAAAGGAAAAAAACACTTGGGGACTTGATTCTAAATCTATAAAACTATAAGGACATACAAATTATTTTTACCTAAAATCAAGATACCAAACTAAAATATTGTATAAAGTTATATGACTAAAGATGTACTTTTAACTTAAATAATTAATTAGTTAACTAATTAAGAAAAAATAAATAGATATTAATATTGGGTTAAGCTGTATCCAACATGTATTTTACAGTGCAATTTCACCTGTATTTTATTAAAAATGGATCAATTTTATGTCCCAACAAGCTTTAGTTGCTTTCAGCTCTGTTTGGGTAAGCGTTTGGGGCCTTAAAAGCTCAATTTGGGTAGAAGAAAGCTTAGTAGGGAAAGAAAAGACAAAAAAAAAAAAAAAACTCAATTGCATGATGTTTGGATAAGCTTCTCATTCACTGGGTTTCTCCCAAAAAATCTCCTTCTTCTTAGAAGCTAAAATTTTGAGCGTTTTATCCAAAATAAAAAAAAAAAAGAGCGTTGGGCGCCAATGGGAAAATTCCTAGTATTTCGTCCTTTCCTACTTCTCTTCTTCATTTCAGCCACAATTTCCTTAAAACGCCAAGCACCCATTAATTGAATGAAGAAGCTAGAAGAATCAGGAGATGAAGTGACCAAAGGCCAAAGCTGATGGAAAGAGGAGGAAGATGAAAGCCGTTCTCTCTATGCTTCTCAAAACCTTGACAGCCCTCCTTGGTGAAGATGACACCGATGATGGTGGATAGAAGGAGAAGACAGTGGTGATAGTAGTGGTACCTCTGACAGTGAAGGCGCCATTCCAGCGATGGTGGTGAAGGAAGTCGCTGGTGATGATAGTAGGTGGTGGTCTTAAGTCTTCCTCTCTCCATCGTTCCAAACTCTCTCTTCATGTCGTTCAAAATATGAATGATGAAGATAATAATGATCTACCATCCTCATCAAATATATTCCTACATTATCTTTAATACAATGAATTATGTTCCTGATAGAATCGAAGACTAACTTACTAGGGATATATATATGATCCAATTAGTAATGTTTTATTATTTTGTATCAACATGTTCATATATATTTGTATGCATTCTAATTTATATATAATTTTATCTGTTAAATATATCTAATTAAGGACTTTATTGTTTTTAATTTTTTGAATAATAATTTAACCCTTTTTTTAAAATCAAATTTAACTTTAAAATTTTCTCTTCAATTATTACAATATATATATATATATATATATAAATATAAATATATTATATTTATATATATATATATATATATTTAATAAGATATCTCAACTAACTTTTCAAATAATAATCCAAATAAATTTCAATTTGGAAAAAAGATATTTATGTTACAGTCAATCTAAGGGTGTGCATGGCAACCATTCTGTTGCTCATCACTGTTTCTGAGAAGAAACAGTTTTTTCTGATTCTGTGCTTTGTAAGAGTTCTGAGAATCAGAATTACGTTTATTAACCTATTTTATTTTTACTCCGAGAATCAGAATTACGTTTGGTAAAACATTTTTCCTCTTCTTGTTTGGGAGTTAAAAAAAATAGTAAGGGAGGAAGATGAAGGATTAATGAGTTATTTTTATCATTTTGTCATTTTCTTTAATAATCGATATAATTATTATATTTTACAAATAAACTTAAATTTAAATTTCTTAAAAAAATTATTTATGTAATTTTTATATTCAAAAAATTATTTATGTGGTGGTGGCAGGGGGCGGCGGTGGTGTTGGTGGGGGCGGCAGTGGTGGTGGTGGGAGTGGCGGCAGCAGCGGTGCGGTGGCGGTGGCAGTAGCGGTGGCGGTGGTGGTGGGGTGGTGGTGGTGGGGCGGTGGCGGCTGAGGCGGTGGTGGCGGGGCGGTGGTGGTGGCGACGACAGTGGTGGTGGTGGGGCGGTGGTAGTGGTGGTGGCGGTGGTGGCGGCGGCGGTGGTGGTGGTGGGGCAATGGTGGCGGCGGCGGCGGCGGTGGGGCCATGGTGGTGTTGGGGGTGGCAATGGCAGTGGTGATGGTGAATGAGAGTAAATTTCTGCCTTGATTGAGGGAAAAATAAATTCTGATTTTTTGCCCTAGAATAGAGAAGCCAAAATTTTTAGCTTCTTTTTTTTACTCCCCAGCACAAAAAATAAACCGGTTCATCCCGGGAGCAAGAAAAAAAACCGGATTTACCAAACACAATTCCCATCCATTTTTGTTCCGGGGCACAGAAATTAGGAAAAAAAGTTATTCTGAGAGTGTTACCATGCACACCCTAAATATAAATCATATTTACAATCTAACTTTTATGTTATTTAAAAGTTTGTACAAGTCTGATTCAAAATAAGTTCACTACTATTGGGTCCAAAATCTTCAACCACATTAAGCTTATATGTATAAGACTAGGGGTGGAATCACGGGGTTAAAGGTGGCCTTTACCCCCCTAAAATTATAGAATTTGATCTAAAATTTTAGGAAATTATGTTTTAGTCTAATAAATGTATCAATATTTTCAATTTAGTCCCTATTAAAAAACCTTATGAAGGAATTAAAGTGAAAATATTGAAATGTTTATGAGGTTAAAACATAATTTTCTAAAATTTTAGGTCAAATTTTGTAATTTTCACCCCCAATTTCAAACACGGACTCCACTAAATTTTTATTCTATAATTTTCGTCTCCTGATTTCAAATCCAGAGTAAGAGGATATCATTTAAAAAAATCACAAATTAAAAATTACCCCAATCATCACTCAAGGAATGCCTTTACTCTTTAATGTGCCAAGGAGCTCTTGCCTTTGAAAATTCCCCACGCATCCCTCGCGCCTCGGAATTAATAAATGTTCAGGTATTTCTAAATTAGCCCCTTGCACATCTCGCGTCGCGTCACGGAATTTCCATTCTATTGAAAAAACACTAGACAAAATTTCCTGCTCAACATACAAATATTTTTGTCGATATATTTGCGTAGTTTGATGTTTTCTCTACTTCTTCTTCTATTCCTTTGGAGTAGCTTTTCTCTTCTTCTCCATCTCCTTGTTTCACCATGGAATCACATTCAGCTTCTTTGAAAGTTTACTTCATACCCAGTGTGTTTACAAGTCACCTTCTTAATCTCTTTGAACTCTGTCGTTGCTTGGCCTCACGGAGCGTGCATGTGATCTTCTTCTCCACCCCTTCCACCACCAACCTCCTTCACAAATCCTTACTCAAGGCCGAGGCTGCGGGACATCGCATCCATGTGCACAACCTCAAGTTCCCTTCTCGGGAAGTTGGTCTCCCTGAAGGCGTCGAGAATGTCGTTGGCGTCGATGATTTGGGTACCCTCGCCAAAGTCGGCGAGGGAATGGCCCTCCTCCGCCATCAAATGGAGCAGTTCATGGAGCAAAACCCGCCTGACTGTATCGTCGCGGACATGTTTCACCCTTGGACGTCCGACTTCGCGAACCGGTTGGGAATCCCACGGCTGATATTCGATGCATCTTGCGTCTTTCCTGCCTGCTGTGAGGAGAGCATGAGAAGACTGCCTAACTTTACGCACTTGGTAAACTGCAAATCTGACCCGTTTATCCTTCCGGGTCTTCCCCACCCGATCACCTTGACTTTTTCTCGACTTCCAGAGTACATCCAAAATACGACCCCGCTAACCCAGTTCATGGAATCGGTCAAAGACTCAGAATCAAAGTGCTATGGCCGTATAATCAATGGCTTCGCCGAGCTTGAAGAGGAATACATAGAGCATTACAAGAAAACGACGGGGAAAACCGTGTGGCACTTGGGCCCCACTTCTCTTCTGAACATTTCATCAGAGGACAAGGCGGAGACGAATTTGAAGGCGGCGGTGAGTGAGGATGAGATCCTGAGTTGGCTCAACTCGAAGCGACCAAACTCGGTGCTTTACCTCTGCTTCGGAAGCGCTGCCCACTTCGCCGACGAACAGTTGCTGGAATTAGCAAGTGCACTCGAATCCTCCGGCCATAATTTCATCTGGGTGGTTGATAAAAAACAGCGTACCGAGCACGAGACTGAAGAAGACAGACAAAAATGGATGCCGATGGGGTTCGAGGAGAAAATGAAGCGAGAAGGTAGGGGAGTGGTCATACGAGGATGGGCACCACAAGCACTTATACTTGGCCACGTGGCCGTCGGAGGTTTCATGACGCACTGTGGTTGGAACTCAACACTGGAAGCGATCAGTTGCGGAGTTCCGATTATCACGTGGCCAATGCACAGCGAGCAATTTTTCAACGAGCAGTTTATACTGCGAGTGCTTGGGATTGGGGTGGAGGTTGGAGCAGATAATTGCGGGGTTCTCAATGTTCTTACGGGCGTTGCCACGAAAAATCTGGTGAAACGGCAACGTATAGAGAGCGCTATAAGAAAACTAATGGGTAGTGGAGATGAAGCGGTGGAATTGAGGAGGCGTGTTAGAGGGCTAGCGGAGAAGGCTAGGGAAGCAGTAGCAGAAGGTGGGTCCTCACAACGGAATCTGACGGCTCTGATTCAAAATCTTCAAGAGATGAAATCTGCGAGAACAAAGGCTTAAATTGATAACATAAATAAAGGAGGGAATTAATTACTAGCTCTATAGTAGCCTTTATAAGTTATTTGAGTTTGGATGTATGTTTGGATTCTAATGCCTTTGGCTTCTGTAGTTTTTATTACCATCTCGGATTGAATTATGTGCGCTTTTGGGTCAGTTGATTGATTTCTCTCATTTTAAAATAAAAATGTTTATTTAACTAGTTTGTTGAAGAAATTAAGTATAAATCATGCCTCGTGCTCTATTATATACTACTTAGTTATGTAATTCCTATGTGTTTTTTAGCTTAATTATTGCTCTACCCATGGTTTAGGAACGCTGATCATACTTGTCGGTTCGAACTAGAAACTGACTGAAAAAATTGGTTTGAGTAAGGGGAAATATGAGCTAACTTGGAGACTTCGAGTCAACTTGTCAAACTTGATCTAAACTAGTCGAGTTGAAAAAGTCATCGAGTCAACCCAATAATTTTGTTTTACAAAAAACTAAGAGTGGACGCCGGAAAGGAACAGAGGTGAGAGCAACTCTTCAAAATTCAGGCTCTTCAGACAAGATTCCAGAGGTGTCCTCGTTGAAAACCGGGCTTGAATGATGAAATGATGCACCGGTCCTTTGTAGGAATGAGTGATATCGAGGTCGGAGGAACACTCTCTTTCTCGCTCTCCACTCTCTCTCTCTCTCTCTCTCTCGTATAGCCGAATGGAATGGGGAAATGGGGGAGTGTCATTGTGTGTATAAGTGGTGGGTGTTTGATCAGAAGAGTGAGTGTGTGTCTCCAAAGCACTACGTGTCTACACCTCTCAAGCACTACAGTGTGCTACCTTCCAACCAAGACTCGTGAGTGTATTGCTGCCATGAATTGAGAGAGAGGGAGGATGTTGAAGGGCCTACTCAACAAATAAAGTAGGAAGAGATGAGAGACATATTTAGGATTAAAGGTGAATAAAGAGTTGGTTTAAGTTGAGTGGGTTGGAAACTTGGCTACCCCTGGTTTAGCTTCGGATTGACTATGGTCTAACTTGCTAACCTTTTACACAGTACCTTACCTTGATCGGTTCAGTGGCTTGTTTGGATTTGAAACCCTTGCTCTACCCTTATTCTTTTATGTGGCATAAGAGTAATATAAAAGGTAGTTCGGCCCTACTAGAACATATCCTAGAGATACAAATCACTAATGTCTAACACACAAATACACTTGACAAAAAAATAAAGGAACAATCATGTTTAAGTTCCAATTAAAGAAAATAATATCAGACACAACTTGTTAATGGTTGTTGTTTCACTTGTTATCAACAACCTCATTAGACTTTTCTGATATTATTTCCCTGAGTTAGGACCTAAACATGATTTTCCCAAAAATAAAGTATGTGTACAAACTTTCTAGGCAAATATTTACCTTAACAAAAATGAAGTGAATGACATGTGGACTGCCAGCTCTATATATTTATTTGGTTAACTGTAGTAAAAATTAATTTAGATAACGGTAAGACAAAATTGCCCCTCCAAAAATTTTCAGGACAAAATTGCTTCTTAACCCAATGTTTTATGTAGTTTTATCCCTTATATTTAAATTAAAAATGGATCAATTTTGACCCAAGCTATAACGCCCATAAACGTCCATTTGCTTCCACTAGGCTCATGCACACGCCTCACAAACTTCAGGCGTTGAACTTCGTCTTCTTTCACAATAACTATACTCTAGCATTAAAAGGGTTATGTACTCTTATGTGAATAACTGAATATAATACTATTATGGTTCATTTTATTATAGAGGTATGTGAATATTATCATAAATTTTGGAGCTATTTTGTACTATTTTATATTTACGTCACTTTCAACCAACTCGTTAAAACCAACAAATAATATTTAACTCATTAAATTTATTTAAAATTTTAAAATTTTTTCTTTACTGACATTAAATGATGTTTTGATGGAAAAAAACAAAAATACAATGACCCACTTTTAAACATTAGTTGTAGGAACAAAATTGATATATAAGTATTAATTAGTTATTCTGTAAATGACTTATATGTTCTGTATGAAGAACACAGAGATTGGACTTGACTAGGTTGTCAAGCCTAGAGCCTACGTACCCTCGAAGGGATCAAAGTCCACGTAGTTCGTAACAAACTTGAAGGCACGTAGCCAGGGGAGTGGGGTGTGTGCTCTGTGTGGCAGAATGTAAAGAGAGCATAAGATAGAACGTGTGCACCTGTTTAGGGTTTCTTTCTATTTATAGAGGAGTCTGGTGCGCGTATCTCTGCGTTAATGAGCAATATCTTAGATTGAGCCGTCAAGGGCTGATTGGCTGGTGCCATGATTGTAGGGGATTCGCTATTAATGAGATCCTTTATTTGCGGGATCTACGATAATATTCCTTTCCTGGCGTGGATTCTATCCCTAGCGTGATTGGGCCGAGGTCCGAACCTGGGCCTGTTGGGCCGGTCCGTAACAGTTGCCCCCCAGCTTGGTCGTTCAGGTTTCTGGAATTGCCCCCCGTCCTTGAAGTGGCCGAGGCCATTTGCCTAGACTGAGTCGGCTTAGGGGTGCCGCGGCTGTCAGTCCGGTCCGGCGAATTGGTCGGCTTACCCTTCTCTTGTCCTGCCAAGAATGCCGGGTTCATTCTGACCTATTGCCTTTTGGGATTCTCCGGAAGCCTTGGGTCTCCCCCGCGCATGTCATTATTGCGGTTTCACAGCTGTCAGATCCTTAGTGGAGGAAGTCTGCAACCGCCGCGTCTTTCCGCCTTTCGAGGCTAGTGCGCATTTATTACGCTGGTGTCGTGCTGCGCCAATCCCGTTACGTCTTGCACGGGAATAGACCATTGCACCCTTGCGTTGGCTTTTAAATAGCCCTCTTTCTTTTCTCTTTCACTTTTTCCCGCTACTTCACTCTCTTGCCCAGATTTTTCTCTGACTTCATTAGAGCTTAAGAGGGGATTCCTCTTTGTCTAGGACCTTCGCCGTCTTCCAGCGTTCCAGTTTCTTCCATTTCCTTTACATAGGTATTCCGTTTACCTTCTACCATCCTTGGCTGGTATTTTTCTTTGTCTTATCGTTTATTTCTGGAAGTGTCGCTTGCATTACTGTTCTTCGAGAATTCTGGGTTTTCCTGGGTTTCTTCTGGGATTCTGTTAGTGTCACCACACCCGAAATTCGCCCCCAAAACTCCTTCAAACACCGGTTTCTAACACCGTAGGCTTCTGGTTATGGCGAGAGATAGGAATGTTTCGCGACCAAGGGCGTCGCTGACGCCGGAGGAGGAAATGCTCCTTCGTGCGCATCTCCCGAGGATGACTTATTGGGTTCTTGGGGGTGAGCCACCCGCTAGGGGAATCTTGGATCCCTTGCGCCGAGTCGGCGCCGTGCGTCCGGGGCGAGCTGGGGCTCGTCCGTCTTCGGCCAGGGTTTCGGTTCCTATACCACGTCGTCCTTTCCGGCCGATTGCACGCGCTCTTCCTCTTGACTCGCCCGGTGGGGCCGGGGTAGGCTCCTCTTCCGGTTCCGGGGCTTCGGCAGTGATAGCTCAGCCCCTTAATTTTTATGAGGGCCCCTCCGCCGTTCGTCAAACGTCCGCTCCAGCAGGTTACTCCGGCCCTTGTTGGGACTGCCTGGCAGAGGCTTCCGCGTTGATGGATCGTGAGGCCGAGGCTTCTTCCATTCTCGGCTCTTGCCGGCATTGGTCCGCCCCGGCTGTTCCTTCTTGCGCCCTCGTTCGTCCGAGTCCGGAACCATTTTTGTCTGCTACTGTGTCTGTGCCAGGTATTTCTGCTCTTTACTAATACCGGCTACGTCGATTTTCGTATAGGCTTATTTTTGGCTCCCAAGTCTCAGCCTTCTAAGTCCCGTGCTGAGCCGGAGGGTTCGGACTCCTCTGGTCCACCTGAAGCCTTATGTCGGGAGTACAGCTGGGTGTCGCACGAAGTGCTCAAGACCCAGTCATCGATGTCTAACGCGGACATTGCCCGGTTGAAGGTCCCAGCCATGCCCGGGTGTGTCCTGCGGTGGCCGGCGGCCGACGAGCCTGTCTGCGCGGCAGGGTCTGAGGATGAACCGGACTTCTTCTTCTTCTACCGCGATTATCTAACGCGGGTCCAAGTTCCCCTTCCCTTTACCTCCTTCTAAATGGAGGCCTTGCGGCATCTTCGCCTGGCCCCGTCCCAACTCCATCCGAATGGGTGGGCCTATATTGTAGCCTTCGAGAGGCTCTGTAGCCATTTCTCGCCTCCCCTAGCTTGCTCGGCCAACCTTTTCTTTTATTTCTTCGGGCCCTTTACCCCTAGCTCGCCGAAGGGGAGTGAAGCGTTGAGAGGGTTGGTGTCCCTTTGGCTCAATCCGGAGCGCAAGCTGATGACGCCCTTCTCCGACTCTTTCAAATGTTTCAAGGGGGCGTTCTTCAAGGTTGAGGCCGTACCAGGGGAGGAGCCCTGGTTCCTGGAGGGCGGTGGTCGTTTCCCCTTATACTGGGAGGAGGGCCATTATAAGGCCAAGGCGATCTCCTTCCAAGTACCGCGCAAGGGTCTTTCACCCGAGTCGGTCTTTGCACTGCCCCGATTGGAGGCTCTTGTGGCCGAGTATGGTGTGAGGCCGGCTGGCTTCTTTATAACCGGTGATGGTGCCGAGCCGTCGCCATCCATCAGTAGGGTTTCTGGCCATGCCTTTGCCTATGTTTTTATTTTTGAATTCCTTTTTCTGGATCGCTGATTTTCTGGATTACTCACTTTGTTCTCTTATTGTTTCCAGCTAGGACCATGGACGGCCTACCATTTTATGCTCGGGTTGCGAGGGCTGCTGCCTCGTCCCCCAGTCGCCCGAAGAAGCGGGCGGCTTCTACTGATGCCGGTGCCTCTGATGCCCCGGCTTCTAAGAAGAAGAAGAGTCCCGCTGTCGAGAGTTCTTCTCCAGCCCCGGTCCCCAAGCCTACCCCCGTGGCGGTCGTCCCTGCCCCGGAGGGTCGGGAGTTTGCAGTTGCTGCTGGCCCCCCGGCCACTGGGTCCGAAGAGGCCGCTGTTCCCGTCTCACCTTCCAGGGGGAAGGAGGCCTCGATTTCTGATGAGGAGATTGAGGCTGAATTCTTTGTAGACAAGCCATCTGGTTCCCTGCCGGGTCCGCCTTCTTCTTCATCGCTTCCTCCTCCTCCTCATCTTCCGAAGTCTCTTCTTCCCCGTGGCCGTCTCTGGCACGAGGGGGTAGTTCCTGAGGTTGCCGCTGCTTTCTTGCCTCCCCGGCACTTCACGGGTTGTGCCGCGCTAACTCCGCCGGCCATGGATGAGATACACAGGAGCCAGACGGAGCTTTGCCGGTCTGTGGGATATCTCCAGGCTCTGATCCTGGCCCGGGAGCAGCTCGCCTTGTCTACTGTCGAGGTCCAGAGACTGAGGGCTAAGAGGGAGGAGCTGACCAAGGGTCTCTCCGCGGCAGAGGCTAAGGCCGCGTCTGTTGGCGGTCTGAGGGAGGAACTGGAGGTGGCTGAAGCTAAGGCCAGGTCGGCCGAGGAGGAGCTCATCAGAGCCTGGACTGAGCGGGACGCGGTTCAGGCGGAGCTGGGCGCTGTCCAGGAGGAGCGTGACGCTGCTCGGGGGGAGCGGGATGCTGCTAAGGCTGCGGCAGTCAGGGCCGACCATGAGCTCCAGCTATCCCGGGCGGGTGCCGAGCGGGTGGCTGAGGAGTGTGCCCGGGCCCAGAAGGCGGCATCGGAGAGTTTGTCTGCGGCGAAGGCCCTTCAACAGCAGCGAGCTTCTTTGGCGGAGGAGAAGGAAGGGCTTCAGAGGGCCCTTGCTGCGAAGGAGTAGGCTTACCAGGAAGTCGAGGATGCCCTAGTGCGGACTGCTGAGGAGTGCTTCGATCAGGCTCTGGCACAGATCCGCTACTTCAATCCTGGCGTCGACCTGAACGTGGCTGGGTATGACTACCGCACCTTTGCTCGGGAAGATGGGATTCTGATCCCTTATCCGCCTCCTGCCGTCAAGGGTCCTGATGCTGAGGACGGCGCTGCCGATACTGCGGATCCTGAGGCCAAGCCTTCTGGGTAGCTTTGGCTTTTGTTTTGTTTTTTCTTTTGTAAGTTTTGGGGCGTCGGTGCCCTTGTATTTTGTAAGGATGATTGTGGCCTTTGCGCCTTTTGTACAGACTTTATGACAATTATAATATCTCTCTTGTCTTAGCCTGCACTTCTTTTAACTGTCGAATGATCTTAACTTGTACCGTCCTTTTTCGACACTTCCGAGCTCGTTTAGCTACCTTAGGCGATGAATGGTTTACGTTCCGTCTTCATCCTTTCGCCTTGGTTTGCATAATCGTCGGCTTGTGAGCGTTTATATACTTTAGACAATGGGTGGTTTACGTTCCGTCTTCATCCTTTCGCCTTGGTTTGCAGTACTAAGTTTGGGTGTTCGTCGGCTGCTTGGGTGCAAGCCGTCTAGATGCTCCAGACAGTGGATTCTGTCATCCTTTTGTCTGAGCTTAAGCGTCGGTCGGCCGTGTGAGTACGGGCCGTTTAGATAACTTAGGCAATGGATAATTTTATCATTCTTTTGCCTAAGTTTGAGTGTTTGTCGGCTGCATATGTACAGGCCGTTGTTGCTCTACCACACTTAGCGTGTGGGAGGTTGGGGCAAGGTTGTCTTGTTCCAGCCTCGTCAGGCATAACTAACCGTACTGCCTTGGCTCGGCTTTCCAATAGTCGAGCTCCAACTTTCGCGTAGTCGGATTAAGTTTAAACGGCGTAAGGCCAGGGCTATCACGTGTCTAACCGAGGCTTCGTCTGCCTAGGGTCGGACATTTTGACCTGATCGGGGTCGGCATGGTAGCCTGCTTGCTTAGCCGAGCGAGCGTTGACGCGTCAATTTCACGAAGGGCCATGTGTGGCGCCCTCGTCGAGCTCTAACCAATGCCTGTCGGAATACAACAGCTGGTTTTCGTACATCTAGATGTTTTTGTTAGTGGCCGGGTTTGAGCCCTCGGGGCCTTTCGCCGGTGCCGGGCTTGTGGACCTCGGCTTTCGACTTATTGTTTTGGGCCGAGCTTTGCGGCTTCGGCTTCACGCTTAAGCGAGTACTGTGCACATTCGTAACTTGCTCAATAGGATCCTTTATTGATAAGAGAAATAGCCCTAAGGGGCTTTACAAAGCATCGTAATTAGAAATGACATAACTTGGACTTTAAAGGAAAAGAAAAGACATGCAGGAAAAGGGACAATTGCTAAGTAAACAAACACTGCCGAGGAACGATCTAGCTGTAGTAGATCTTTAGCTTGTCGGCATTCCAAGTCCTTTTGATTGGCTTTCTTGCCAAAGTCTCGAGGGTATATGCTCCTCCGTCGAGTTTTTCCTTAACACGGTACGGCCCTTCCCAGTTTGCCGCCAGCTTCCCGTCCTTGGCATTCTTATTGCCTATATCGGCCCGTCAGAGTACGAGGTTGCCTCGGTTGAAAGACCGGGGTTGGACCTTTCTGTTGTACTTAGCCGCGAGTAGTTGTTTGGCGGCTAGCTCCTGGCAGTGAGCCGTGACCCGGATTTCGTCGATGAGGTCCAAGTTTGTCCTTAAGGCGTCGTCGTTCGATTCCTGTCCTTCCTGTCTGGCTCTGACCTTTCTCCAGTATGGCTGTCCGATTTCAACCGGTATCATTGCCTCGCATCCATAGGTCAGCCTGTACGGGGTTTCTTGGGTCGAAGACTGCACGCTCGTGCGATATCCCCAGAGGACGCTGTGGAGCTGCTCGGTCCAGTTGGTCTCGGCTTGCAACATTCGTCTCTTTAGTCTGTCCAGGACGATTTTGTTGGCGGCTTCAGCCTGGCCATTGGTCTGGGGGTGTTCCACGGACGAGAAGTGCTGCTTGATGTCCAGGTTGGACATTAGTGCTTGGAACCGATGGTCCATGAATTGGGTGCCATTGTCCGTGACGACCTCGGCTGGTATCCCGAAACGAGAGACGATGTTGTGCCTGAAGAACTTCATCACTCTGGCCGAGGTTATTGTGGCGAGTGGCTCTGCTTCGATCCACTTAGTGAAGTAGTCAACTGCGACGATGAGCCATCTACATTGCCCTTGTGCCGGCCTAAATGGTCCGAGGATGTCCATGCCCCACTTGTAGAAGGGCCAGGGGGCTGGCATTCCTTTCAACTCTGAGGGTGGCGGCCATATTATCCTAGCATGCTTCTGACAATTGTCGCACGTTTTGGCTTTTTCCATGGCGTCATGACTCATAGTGGGCCAATAGTAGCCGGCGCGTAATGCTTTCCGGGCGAGTGCCTTGCCCCCCATGTGGTGACCGTTGGCGCCTTCGTGTAGCTCGGCCAGCACATACTTCGCTTCAGAGTCTCCAAGGCAACGCATCATGGGGCAATGGAGTCCCTTCCTGTATAGTTGGTCATCCACCATAGCGTAGAGGGCGGCTTCACGGATCAGCTTCTTTGCCTCGGTCGGGTCGGTTGGGATAATTCCCCTCTCGAGGTAGTCTTCAATTGGCTTCCTCCAATCGGTCCCGGCTGAGATGGCCATGATGCAACTCGGCTCAGTCAGATTCTGCTGGATCACGGTCCTATGGTTATCCGGCCCCTTCGTGCTGGCGAGCTTAGAGAGGATGTCAGCCCGAGTGTTCTCTTCTCTGGGTATATGGGAAACTGTGACCTCCTCGAACTCGGCCATGAGTTCTTTGGCTTTGTTCAGGTACTTTGCCATTAATGGGCCTTTCGCCTGATAAGTGCCGTCTACCTGAGCCGCGACGAGCTGTGAGTCGGTTAAAACCTTTACCCGCTGGGCGCCATTATCCTTGGCTTGAAGCAGTCCGGCCAAAAGGGCCTCGTATTCGGCCTGGTTATTGGAGGTCTGGAACTTCAACTGCAGAGAATGTTCGGTGGCTACCCCTTGTGGGCTTTCTATGATGACTCCTGCGCTGCTGCCCTTCGCGTTGGATAAGCCATCAACGTAGACCTTCCAGATCCCATCATCTGTAGTGGCCGGTGTGAGTTCTCGGATGAAGTCCGCAAGCGCTTGGGACTTAATCGCCTGGCGGGCTTCGAAAGTGATGTCGAACTCGGAGAGCTCTATGGCCCAGTTGGTCATTCTCCCGGCTAAGTCGGGTTTGTGGAGAACCTGTCTAATTGGCTGGCTGGTTTGGACCACGATCCGGTGTCCCTGGAAATAGGGCCGGAGTCTGCGTGCCGCGGTAAGCGGGAGAAAGCCACTTTTTCCAGTTTCTGATACCGGAGTTCAGAGTTCTGCAGTGCCTTGCTGATGAAGTATATCGGCTTTTGCCCGGTCTTGGACTCCTTTACTAGGGCGGCACTTACGGCTTCGTTGCCGATTGAGAGGTAGAGGAATAAGGTCTCTCCGGGGTCCGGCTTTGTGAGTACCGGCGGGGTTGCCAGGCATCTCTTGATTTCTGAGAAGGCGGCGTCGCAGTCCGGGTTCCAGCCGCCTCGGGTCTCCTTCTTCAGCAATTTGAAGAGAGGTAGGGCTTTCTCGGCCGACTTTAGTAGAAACCGCGTCAGGGCGGCTAGTCGGCTTGTTAGCTGCTGTACCTCCTTCTTGGTTCTCGGGCGCTGCATGTCGAGCGCGGCCTTACACTTGTCCGGGTTGGCTTCGATCCCTCAGTTTGTCAGCATGAAGCCTAGGAATTTCCCTGCCGGAACTCCGAAGGCACATTTGGCCGGGTTCAACCTGATTCGATGTCTTCTTAACTTTTCAAACGTCTGTTCTAGGTCCCGTATGTGGTCTTCTGGAAGTTTCGACTTGACGATCATGTCGTCTATGTAGATCTCTATGTTGCGCCCGATCTGATCCTCAAAAACCCGGTTCATCATCCTCTGGTAGGTTGCCCTGGCATTCTTGAGTCCGAAAGGCATGACGTTGTAGCAGTAATTTGCCTTATCAGTCATAAAGGCGGTCTTCTCTTGGTCGTCCGAATGCATGGCGATCTGGTTGTAACCGGAGTAGGCATCCATGAAGGAGAGGAGGTGGTACCCGGCCGAGTTGTCCACCAGCTTATCGATGTTTGGCATCGGGTACGAGTCCTTTGGGCAAGCCTTGTTGAGGTTGGTGTAGTCGACACATACTCTCCATTTGCCGCTGGGTTTGAGGACCATGACTACGTTGGAGAGCCAGGTGGTGTACTGCACCTCTCGGATGAAACCGGCCGCAAGGAGCTCTTCTATGTGCTCTTCCAGGGCCTTCTGCCTGTTGTCCGCAATGTTCCTCTTCTTCTGTGCCACGGGTCTTGACCCCGGCCATATGCCGAGCCTGTGACAGCAAAAGTGGGGGTCGATGCCGGGTACTTCGGCCGAGGTCCATGCGAAGACGTCTTGGTTCCGCCTTAGGAAACGGATCATGAGAGCCTTTAGGCCGTCCTCCATATCCCGGCCTATTTTGGTGGTCTTGGCCGGGTCTTCGCCTAGCATAATTTCCTCCAATTCTCCTTCCGGTTCGGGCCTTGGATTGTCAAGTTCTCGGAAGTCGAGCTCCACCATGTTGACTTGCTGCCGCGGGCGCTCGCCAGAGCCGGCTTCGGCTACTTGCTCATTGGATCCGAGCCGGGGTGGAGACGAGGGTCCTCCTTCCTCGACACGGAGAGCTTCGAAGTAGCACTGCCTCGACTCTTTCTGGTCTCCGGATACCACGACTATCTGGTTCTTACTATTGACCATCTTCAGCTTCTGATGCTTCGTGGATACTAGTATATCCCAGTTGTGGATTGTGGGTCGGCCCAGAATGATGTTGTACGGGGACCGGAAGTCGGCGACTACGAATCGTACCCGTTCCGATTTGAAGGCTTCCTTGGTGCCAAGAGTTAACCGGAGGTCGATGTAGCCTTTTGGGAAGGACTGCTCGCCATTGAAGCTGACCAGGGTGGTCTTGCATGGCTTGAGGTCCTCTTTGTCGAGGTGCATCCTCTTGTAGGCGTCCCAGCTTATAATGTCAGCCAAACTTCCTGCATCCACAAAAATCCTTTTAACTCGACAATTTATCAGAGTTCCGGTAATTACCAGTCCGTCCAGGTGTCCGGGTATGACGTCTTCCAGCTCTTCATCGGTGAAGGTCAAGGTAGGCGGCCGAGGCTTCTTTGAGCCTTCCTTAAACTTAGGGGGATCTCGGACGGTCAGTACTTCGCGGAGATATTTCTTCTGCTGGCTTACGGTGTCTCCTCCTCCACCGAATCCTCCGCTGACAACGTTGCACTGGAAATCGACGTCGGGAAATTCGTCGTCCGAGGCCGCCTTCTGCTTTTTTCCCGGATTTCGGGCTTCCTTGGGCGAACTTCTAGAGCAGGCGCGGTCGTTGCGTTTCCCGTTCGTCCTTCCCTGAGTCTTGATCACGTACTGACGCAGTTTCCCATCCCTCACGAACTTCTCGATTGCGTCGCGGAGGTCATAGCACTCGTCGGTCGTGTGGCCGTTGCAGTCCTGGAACTTGCAGAACTTGGAACGGTCCGTGTTGGAGCGTCCTCTGATCGGCTTCGGCCTGTCCACCCGCTTCATCTCGGTCTGGGCTACCTCCTTCCATACCTGGGATCGAGGGACGTTCAACGGGGTGTAGCTGTCGTATTTGGTCTTCTGGTCGGCTCGGTCGGACTTGGCTCGGCTGTCTCGGCTCCGTCGTCTCGGGTCGGTTTTCGTCCTTCTTGGGCGTTCCTCGTCGCTAGGCGGGTTCTTCCTGGTCCGTTCGTGTTCGTCGGCATTGGCCGCCTCCATCTGCTCCATTTCCAGGTACTTCTTCGCCTCGGTATAGAATTCGGTCAAGGTGTACGCTGGGTTCTTGCACAGGTGACGAGCCAGCCGGGATGATGGGTCCAGTCCATTGACTAGGCAGTGTACGTGGACATCCTCGGGCAATGACCGTACTTTCATGGCCACGTCGCGGAACCGATCCAGATACTTCTGCAAGGCCTCACCTTTCTTCTGACGTACTTTGCTCAAGGTGAACGCTGTCTTTGGCTGCTTTTTGCTGGTGGCGAAGTGCAGCTCGAATTTTCGTCCGAGGTCTTCGTAGCTCCGGATAGAGTTGTCCGGGAGAGAAATCAGCCATCGGTGTGCCGGACCGTCCAGAGTGGCAGCGAAGAGTCGCTGGATGACCGGATCGGTGATCTGTCGGACCCACATGAGCTTTTCGAACGTGACCAAGTGGTTGCGCGGATCTTGGGTCCCGTCGTACTTCGGCAGGTCGGCCAGGTCAAAGTGCTTAGGGTAACGGGCTGTTGCCGCCTCCCTTGAGAACGGGGATTTTCCGGTTTCCGATAGGTATGTCACTCGGTATTCCCGAGGAGATCCATGGCGAGGCGATCTGTGGGTCCGGGGAGTTCTATCCTCCACGCGGGCTTCTTCTCGGCCTCGGTCCTCTCTTGCAGGTCGATCGGTGCGGTTAAAACCAACACCACGGTTCTCTCTGTTTTCTGTGGACCGGGGTCTGCCTCGTTCTGCACTTGCCCGTCGCCCCGGCTCGCCGTTGTCTCGGCGCGTGTCCCTCGGCTCAGAGTTGCTCGAGGAACTGTTGTCATCCACTGGGGCTCTCCTTCCCCGCCTATGATTCCTGCGGCGGCCCCTCTCGCGGCGGTCCTTCTCAAGTGCTTCTTGGATCATTTTTCCGAAAGCTTCAAAGTCAGCCCGTCTCTGCAGGTCGTCTCATTTTTCCTTGTTCTCCAGTCGTCGCAGGACAGATTCCTGTGTCCTTCGCATCATGCGGACGTCGGCATCGACTACCTGGACGTCGCGTGTTGGAGCCGGTGTGAGCGCCCCTAGTGGTTGCTGGTCCTCCGCTGAAGGGGTGGTTGCCGTGTCCGTGACATGCCCTTCGGGGGTGCGTTCCCGCTGCGGTTGTTCCTGCTGCTGATCCGGCGGTGGTTGGCTTGGCTGGGGGTCTCCTCCCACCGGCTGGGGGTTTTTGCTGTGGCTTCTAGTACTCACCATCAGTAGTCACGGGGATTGAAGTTTACGGTTCCCCACGGACGGCGCCAATGTTCTGTATGAAGAACACAGAGATTGGACTTGACTAGGTTGTCAAGCCTAGAGCCTACGTACCCTCGAAGGGATCAAAGTCCACGTAGTTCGTAACAAACTTGAAGGCACGTAGCCAGGGGAGTGGGGTGTGTGCTCTGTGTGGTAGAATGTAAAGAGAGCATAAGATAGAACGTGTGTACCTGTTTAGGGTTTCCTTCTATTTATAGAGGAGTCTGGTGCGCGTATCTCTGCGTTAATGAGCAATATCTTAGATTGAGCCGTCAAGGGCTGATTGGCTGGTGCCATGATTTAGGGGAATCGCTATTAATGAGATCCTTTATTTGTGGGATCTTCGATAATATTCCTTTCCTGGCGTGGATTCTATCCCTAGCGTGATTGGGCCGAGATCCGGACCTGGGCCTGTTGGGCCGATTCGTAACATTATATTATAGACAAAAAAATCTTCTGAGAAGTATATGAAATATACTTTAAAGCTATTTATATTGGGGATGGGATATAGTATATGATACTATAGCACATGTGTGTATATTTGAAGTATAGAAATATATACTCAATGCTCTATATCATGGACAAAGTATGCATTTTTGTTATGTTGCGAACAAGCCAAAAGTTTTGTAGCCTAATGATGTAAAAGCTCATTTCATTATTACAAAAGTCACAATATATGATGATATATGACGTTTATTAATTACTATACATAATGGTTTCGAACTGCCATATATATGGGCACTATAAAAAGCTTGGCGTAGATACATTATGATTCTAAACCGTTATTTATTCTGGATCCTATTATAATGGTTATAACATATACACTACTACTTTAATGAGTCCCATCTAACGACCGATTAAAGAAAACATAGAAAATGAGGCTGTTGAAACTAATGTTAAAAGTAAACATTTAACGTTTGTTTTTGAAACAGACATTAACATCACTACAAAAAAATTGACAGCCGCTATTGAAACGACTGTTGCTGATACAAAATGTCGCCGCCAAGAGTTGACAATCAATAGCGACAAAAGTCACCACTGAAAGTCACAATTTTTTTTAAAAAAACTTTCAAAGTCGCCACTGAAAGTCACAAATTTTTTTTTTTTAAAAAAAAATCTTTCAGTGGTGACTCACAATTTTTTTAAAAAAAATCTTTCAGTGGTGACAAAAGTCGCCACTGAAAGTCACAATTTTTTTTTAAAAAAAATTAAATGGCAATTTTTTTATATACTTTGACAATGATGTGAAAAAAGAATCTATTAAACTGTTATAAAGGAAAACAAATATTTTTAGATTACTCACAGTTCACCAAATGATCCTGATGCAACTTTAACAAATTAAAGCCAAGAATGATACAATTGGCCCTTCTTTGTTGGGTGGCTCACAAGCTGTGTAACAAAAGGAACAGCCTTTTGCAGCATCATTCTTCTTGGATTCATTTCAAGGTGGGGAAATTCCAAGGCTTAAGTCAAGATTTTGATAATTACCTAATCCACAACTGTTGAGCTACTACACTTGAAAGTAAAGATGTATATCAAATTCCAAAACCTTTTATCACGTAGCCATAATTACTAGTCGTGCGCAGCACAATATTTCAAAAAGGGCCCTTGGAGCCATGGTATAGTGCACATAAAAATTATTTGATAAACAACTCAATAATCTGCCACCAAATAGATTTCTAAACAAAATCTACTCTAGAATGAAATATTCCTAGACTTGAAAACATTAATTGGTAACCCTAAATTACTGATAAATTTTAAATCACCCCAATTCCTGGTTGCGGACTTGTTTCTTCTTGATGTATGCATTAAAATATTACCCCGTGATGCACCAAAGGACAACGCAAAATCTAAGACCACACTGAAAAGCCAATGTAGTAAACATCTAATTAAATTTACTAAAATATTGAAAGCCAAAAAGAAACAAATAAGTCTGAAATCTTAGACTGCCACTAAGATTATATGATAGGAATGGAAATAAGGACAGGTTTCCAATCGTGGGAAATACCTTAGATATAACAAAAGATTTGTATGTTCCTTCAAGAAGTTGCATCATATATAGGATATTAGATAATTCATCATGTAAACACAGTAAATAAGCATGAGCATGGGGCAAAACATGTAAAATGTTAACATCTAGAGTGGTCAAAAGATGCACAGATCCATAGCACATAGTTATCACTTCATGGGAGAACTCACATTTTATTCATGATTATCAGAAGATATTTATTATTGAACTGCTATAAAAAGAAAGCAACCAATTTCACCTTCAATCGCTGCAAACTTATCGTAGGTGGATCAGCAAAGGCTTTAAAGATTCCAGCGGATGAACCATTTCTAGAAGACACCATCTTCAATACTTGTAGTTTATCCATCCATGGCTTAGCTTCTGAAGTATGTAATAAAACTATAGTAAAGCTGCAATTCATGGTCAATCTAAAAATTTGTAATAAGGTAACAAAGCAGCTATTCCACAGGCAAATAATACAGGTTAATTCAAGTCTTTATTAGCCCTTTTACATAAGCCCGCCCCACAGTTGTACCAACTTCGAGGAAAAAAACGAGAACTATGATATATACAACTACTCGCACACAAGTAGAAACCCACAGATGATACGAATTCAGCAACCAAATGGCAGGAAAAGAGAAGAAAAGTGAAATAAGAAGGTAGCATTAGGTAACTGACCAGGAAAGAATGAACTGGGAGTGACAAAGTCAAACCTGAAAAGGGATAAACAAAGTCAAATGCACCCAAACCATAATAGTGACAAACATCAACTTTACATTAAAATGGAGTTTATATCAGCATCAACACCTCTGAACTTAATTGCAGCCATATCGTATGCTCTGTAGACAAACATCAATTTTACATTAAAATGGAGAATTTAAAATAACATTCTTCACTCACAACAGAGGATTACAACCCTCACCTTGCTGCAGTCTATGCAGTATCAAATCCACCTAACCCAAACCCAATATGCTAAATCAGCAACAGAAGAACCAAAGAACCAAATGAAATATCCACTGAACCAGAGAAATGAACGGAAAAATTCATATATGGATCAAATAAAGTTAGAAACACCTGGTACTAAATATAGATGCGCGTTGATCATTTTAAATAAATTCTTCAAAGGGCATCAAGTTTTACAAGTACAGTCATTAGTAGTAAGATTGAACAAAAATATAACAAATTTTGCTTCATCATTCTCCGCTGACTATATAATATCACTTATGACCCTATACCTTATACAATATGGTACACAATTTCTATTCTCCATTTGGAACAAGACTTTCTGTATGGTGTAAAATAAAGCCACAGGCAGTGCCCTTGCCACATTTGCTGATATTAAACGCCTTCAATTCATTGGTAGAGATATTTAACAGAGTAATTTTTGGTTCTTGATAACGTTCCCATTCACTACCATCACAAACAATTTGATTCATCCAAATAGTCATCACCGGACGTACCACACTTGGAATGAGACAGCTACGATATTTCTTAGCCCAAGATGCACCTGAACCATCCTCCATCACCGACAATTCAATCAAGGATTCAGAGTCTTGAGTCGAAAAAAAAGAAAGCACAGCTAGTCTCATACATGGTAAGCCTAGATGTTGAAGTGGACCAATCAAGCGTAGGTACCAAAGTAAACACTTCATTTGCTATGTCAAATGAAACTATTGCATAGTAATAAGTATTTGTGTCTGGATTCCTCCTACGCCCAGACCAAAACATAATTCCATTCACAGTGATGCTTTCATAACCAAGAACAACGTCTTTAACCCCTAATTCTACTTTCTTCCATGATCCCGAGCTTAATGAATACACTACGACAAGCAGAGGGTAAAAAGGATAAACAGGATCAAAATTTATCACTTTCAAGTAATGATAAGTTATCACTACCTTGCAATCATCAATAACTGGACTAAAGCCAAATCCTATACTTAAAGGGAGATGTACACCTTTCATATTTGGGGTATTTGGGGGCAACTGTCTGACCTCTCTAGTCGCTGGATTCCACAATAAAAGGGAAGGATAAAATTCAGAATACCTACCGACCTTAACACAGAGCAAGCCATTGCTGGAGCTTACGATTTGAAAGGTATTTGGGGAATCGAGCAAAGGTGAAATGTTAACTTCCTGGAGTTGCAAAAGCTACTTCAAGGCTCTCAAATAATTATCACCTTACTCTCCCTCTATCTCTTATCTCTCACACTCTTCTCTGCAAATGAAAAAAAGTGTGTGTGCGCGCGCATGTGTTTGTATATGTGTTTGTATATTGGGATGAGGGTATTTATACTAAAAATCCCCACTGAAATAATAGGGGGTGGCTCCCTTTTCAAAAATTGGGGACTTTACACCCTCAATTTCAATTGGTGGCACCACCCACCACATTTTCAAATGTGGTGAGCACCGCCACCTTTACTTTTTTTTCTCCCTCTTCCATCTTCCATCTTCCTTTTTCTTCTTTTTTTAATATATATATATATATATATAATATTAAAATTTAATACACATTTATATATAATATAATATATGAAAATGAAAATTTTTATTTCTAATTTTAGAAAATTCACTCTCTTACAAAGTAATCACATGACAAATTTTAATTAGCCTAAATTAATATTATAGTTCTAAAATAAAATTCATGATGTTACAAAAAAAGCACTTGGTGTTAAGCACTCCTTGGAGTAAAGTACATGTGCATTTTTGCACCTTAACCCTTATTTATTGATCAAATTTAAATTTATTTTTTATATTCAATTATCACAATATATTCATGTCATTTTCAGTCATTTTGTATCTCAAATAGTCAATCAAACAAAAGCTCATCTGAAAAAAAAAGTTATTTATGTCATCGTTATCTCAAATACAAATCACATCTACAATCTAATTTTTGTCTTATCTTCCATTTGCAAAAGCTCATTTGGATAAAAATCAATTTTATCACTGCTATTCCAAACAAGCCTTGATGGGTAACATGCTCCCAACGTCTTTGATCCTTTCCTCTATATAAAGAGGTGTATACAAGAGTTGAAGATATACACTCTTGAGCTTTTCGGAGTTTGCTTACCTCCTTTGCGGTAATGGTCTGTTGCGCTTGAAGCGGCATCATTTTTTGTCAAAAAGATGACATGGTCCTTTTTTTTTTAAAAAAAAAAATCAAGATACCATAGCATATTAAAAAGATAATTTACTGTGGTAAAAAATGGCCGGATGAACTACAAAAGGTCTGATACTTATCATCTCATTTCTTCTTGTTTACTTTGAGTGATGATGATTGGTTATGTAGGCGCCTCACTTCAAAGAGGTGGGACTCTCCTTCCTCCCGTCTTGCTGGATCCTATGCCTGCTCATCACTTGCTCTTGGTAAGGGAAGTCCAATCTCGGAAGCGTGATCTTACAAAATTATTTTAGGATCTTAAAAAAGTATTTCAGCGTATTGGCTGGTATTAAAAGGATACTTTAGGATACTGATTGATACTAAAAAAATAATTTATGATCTTAAAAAAATTATTTTAGGATCTTGAAAAAACATCCTAAAATATATTTTTAGTAACATTATTTTTTGAACATATAATCTAATCTAAATAGGGAAAGTCTCATTTAAATAGTATATGAATTTGCAAAACCCCCATATGTCTATTGAATTTGTTAAAGGACTTAAAGGTACCAAGGACTATATGGAGATTTACAAATTTTGGTGAATTTACCCTTTAGCTTTTAGTTTTAAATAAATTTTAAAAAAAAAACAAAAATGACCATCGCCGGAAGGCCACCCCGGCCAGCCACCGATGGCTTGCAACCACCGGCGGCTGGAAATCCGATGATTTTTTTTTTTTTTTGCCGGGGGGGGGGTGGGATTTTTTTTTTTTTTTTTTTTTTAAGATTCATTGAAAATGAGAGAGGTGGGGTTTGAACCCCCATCCCCTTTTTCATGGGGCCAAGTGGCCCAACCAATGGACCACAATTGATTCCTTTGATATATATATATATATATATATACACACACACATTAACAAATATATATATTCTTTTTAACATTTTTTTTCATCAATAAACACTCTTGTAAATCTCATTATTGAACTTGTAAATGTCATTGAATAATTGGTAATTGCCATTGAAATATTTGTTAGAATTGCACTTTTTTTTTGTTTCATCAAAGACAAAAATGGTAAACCTCAAAAAACAACTCATAACTGCCACTGAAAGATTTGTAAGAATCCACTTTCATTTGTTATTCCCTCAGAAACAAAAATGGTAAACCTCAAAAACCAACTCGTAACTGCCATTGAAAGATTTATAAATGTGATTGAAAGATTTGTAAATGCCATTGAAATATTTGTAATAATCCACTTTTATTTGTTATTCCCTCGAAGACAAAAATGGTAAACCTCAAAAAACAATTCGTAACTGCCATTGAAAAATTTGTAAATTCCATTGACGAATTTGTAAATGTCATTGAAAGATCTGTGATAATCCACTTTGTGTTGTTGTTCCTCAGAGACAAGAAAAAAAGTGCAATTATAATACATTTTTCAATAGCCATTACCAATTCTTCAATGTCATTTATAAGTTTAGTAATGAGATTTACAAGAGTGTTTGTTGATGAAAAAATGTTAAGAAGAATATATATATGTATGTATATATATCTATATATATATATATGTTCATGCACATATATATATCAAAGGAACTAAGCCACTTAGCCCCATGGAGGGGGGGTGAAGGGTTTGAATCCCACTTCCCTCACTTTCAATGAATCCTTTTTTTTAAAAAAAAAAAGAAAAAAGAAAAAGCTGCACCCCTCCCCCCCTCCAAAAAAAAAAAACCATCGCTGGATTTTCAGCTGTTGGTGGCCGGCGCCAACCACTAGTGGTTGCAGGCCGTTGGGCAATCGGTCCTCTGATGGCTGGCCACGGTGGCTCTCAAGCGAGGGTCATTTTTATTTTTTAATTTATTTAAAATTAAGGGTAAATTCACCCAAATTTGTAAATCCCTATATTGTCTTTGGTACCTTTAAATTCCTTAACAAATTTAATAGACATTTAAGGATTTTGTAAGTTTATATGGTATTCAACTGTGATTTTCCCATCTAAATAATCTAATCTTAAAAAAATTCGCATAGCATTGGGGAGGAGAGAATTTAGATGGTAACACCAGCACATGAACCCTCCGATGGCCACGTGGTCCAGTATAAGTGTTTGTGGGGCCCATCCTTGTATGATCAATCCCTTGTCTTCTCGCTTCATTCTTTCCTCAAACCCTCTTCGCCTCCGTTTCTTTCTGTCTTCTTTAGTCTCGTTCCCGGTTTGGTCTTTTTAATGAACCACCCAGATGAAATTATGGCCGGAGGATTAAATCGCACTTGCTAATTCCAACAACTGTTCGTCAGTGAAGGAGGCGGAGCCTCCGAAGCAGCCGTAAATTACCGAGTTTGGTTGCTTTGAGTTGAGCCAACTCAGGATCTCGTCCTCATTCACCTCCGCCATATCCTCCCACAACTGTTCAGGAGAGTGATGGAGCCCAAGTGCCAGACAATTTTCCCCCTGGTTTTCTTGTAATTCTCTATGTATTCCTGTTCGAGCTCGGCGTATAAGCTGCTGACTTATGTTGCACCGACATCAACATCAACACTTTGACACGTTAATCCTAAAAAAATCTAAATTTCAAAATGTCAGGGCACATTTTAATATTAAATATATATTTTTAAAAATAATTCACGTTTAATACAAAACATCCATAAAGTGTAAAGTATAGATGGGTAAAATTTCATGTGATTCAGTGTAAAAAAAAAAAATAGAAATTCCATTATTTCTAAATTGTTTCATATGGGTCAATGAAGAATGGACAAATAATGGGATATTTTCAATACATATAAATGGGGAAAGTAAAAATGCTTGGGGGTGTAAATGTGAGAATGTCTACAGTACTCGGGTAAACTACTCATAAGTTCAAACTTTTTCATCACCATCCTGTAAAATCATGGCTTCCAGCTCAGGCTCATCAAGTGAAAGACTAGTAACTTCAAGATCTCCAATTTCATCAAGTGAATCAAATGTATCTCCAACAATGTCACACATTTGATTTTCTCCTTGTGCATAACTTGGATTGTTTCTTGTTAAGAGTCGAAGGTTGCTATGCACATAAACCAAGTCTTCAGCACGTTTTAGAGTGATCCTATTCCTCTTCATGGAATGCACAAAAAAATAAGTACTCCAATTGCGTTTAGCACATGATGAAGAGGAGGGTTGTTGCACAAGTCTCAATGCTATATTTTGAAGTAAAGGTGTAGAAGTACCATAAAGTAGCCACCAAGCTTTTGGATCCATAGTGGCTTTAGAATCGATGGCATCTAAATCGCCAAAAGTTTCACCATTGGTAATAAAATCAGCATACTCCTTTGTAATCTTGCTTTGGTCCTCCGAGGCAGGAAAGAATCTCCTTAAGCATTTTTGTCGCTCTTGAGTAATCTCTACATCCATATGTGGAGGAACTCGATTAGAATTTTCTTGGAGCTATTGGTGACTATAGTATCTAAACGAGAAACCAAGAAAAAAAAAAGTAACAGATTATCAAATTATATCAAGAGAAATATTAATTTTAAATTCAGTTATTTTTTTAAAAACTTACTTAGGATTCAAAAAGCATGTGCCAAACAATGTAATGGAGTTGAATTTTTCGTCCAATGATTCACAAGAATCTGATGCACCACATCATAAAAAGAAGACATCTCTTCTATCATCTTCCTTTCTTCTTTATAGTATATAGCTTTCTTCACTTTCTCAATCATCTCATCCCACATATCATATACTCCCTCCGGTCCTAATTATAAGAGCTAGTTGACTTTTTTGGAGAGATTAAGGAAGCTAATTAAATTACTTTAAAATATTTTTATTTTTATTTTTTCTTTCAAACTTATTAGTTTGACTAATAAATTAAGATATAATCTAAGAATATTTAACATATAAAATGATTAAGTAACTTATTTAGCTTCCTTAATCTCTTCAAAGAAAGTCAACTAGCTCATATAATCAGGACCAGAGGTAGTATCAAGTGAAGACAAGGTTTGTCAATGTTAGTGTTGACTATACGACCATAGCTCTTCAATTCTGAGTCTCTGAACGATTCTATCATGTGGGTTAGTCTGCTCGTAGCTTTCACGTGCTCCAGAAGTCGATAAAAAGTCATGGTGATTGGGTGGGGAAGACCCGGACTGATAAACGGGTCGGATTTGGAACTTACAAAGCGGTGTGGAGAGTCAGGTCGCCTTATGCTTTCAGACAAGCAGGCGGGAAACATGCCGGATCCATCAAATAACAACCGCGGGATTCCCCACTGGTTCGCGATGTCGGAGGTACAAGGTTGAAAAATGTCGGTGACGATACAGTCAGTCGGGTTTAGCTCCATGAACTGTTCGATTTAAAGGCAAAGCAGGCCCGTTGCCTTGTGGACCTTGGCCGCGAGATTCATGTCGTCAAAGCTGATGAGATTCTCGACACCTTCAGGGAGACCAACTTCTTGAGAAGGGAACTTGAAGTTGTGTACATGGATGCGAAGGCCCAGAGCCTCGGCCTTGAGTTAAGGATTTGTGAAGGAAGTGGGTGGTGGAAGGGGTGGAGAAGAAGTTCACGCGCACGCCACGTGAGGCAAAGAGACGACAGAGTTCGAAGAGAGAAACAATGTGACTTAGAGCCACGAAGGGTATGAAGTAAACTTTTAAAGAAGCTGAATAAGCTTCCATGGTGAAACAAAAATGAGATGGAGGGTAAGGACGGAGTTGTGGTTTTGAAAATGTGGTAATTTATCGTAGGTAAAGAAATAAATTAACAGTATCTCTTAGGAGTTGACCACTGTTAGCAAAATGAAGACAGCAACGCTGACTACGCAAATATACGGACACAAATGTTGAGCAAGGAATTTTGTGCTAGTTTATTATTTTTTTAAAAAATGGTAGTGATTAAAATTGGTAGTAATAATATCTTATTTCATAGTGTTACTACTATTTTTTTTTACGTTAGATTATAATCTCATATATTTTTATCATTTGTTTTCTCCTATTGAGATTATAACCTAACGGTGAAAAAATGATAGTAATATTAATAGCAACCAAAATTAATAGCGACAACATCCTATCCCATAGTATATATTCGAACATATGATATTTGTTTACCATATATGAAAATTCCACTACGCGAGAAGTCCGAGGAGCAAGTTTAAATTTAAAGAAAATTTCACATGAATACCTTTTGAATTTAGAAAACCCCAAAATATATATCTAAAGAACATATAAAATGATCAAAAGGTGACCCGTCCCCCAAAAAACCAGCCACTAGCGCCAAGGATTTAGCAGCAAGCAGTCAGAGGTGGTGCTTTGATGAGGGGCCGAGCCCTTTTCTTTTTTAAAATAATTAAAAAATTGAAGCGTATTATTGTAAATCACTTAGGGGTGGCCCTATCAAGTGTCCTATAGCCTAACCTATTTAACGTGTGTTCTGGTCTGACCTATTTATTAAAAAAAGTCAAGCCAATGCTTATTTAAGGCCTAAATGTGTAAATAGACCAGGCCTATTTTGTTAAGGCCTGATATGTTTACACATTAAATCAATATAATTATATTTTTATGAGAAAAACATTTCTCATGTTGTAGGAGAAATGTTTTCTTATGTCACACACATATAAAATGATGGGACCCATATATATATATAATTAACATTATATATATATATGTGTGTGTGTGTGTGTATGTGTGTGTGTGTGTGGGTCCCACTATTTCATGTGTGTGTAAGAATCTTCTTCTTCTCATGCAACATGAGAAGTTTAAACCCCTTATATTTATATCATATAAGTAATATTAATATTTATTGTTTTCATTCTTATATTTTAATTTTAAGTTACATTTATATAGGTTTTCATAAGCTCAAAGTGCAAAAAGCTTTTTTATGGCTTCCAAGGCATGCAATATGAGACTTATATTGTAAGTAAGTCTTAAAAAAGACTTCAGACTTCACCAGGCCTTATAAAGGTTTAGGCTTGAGCCTAACAAAGAGTCTGAATTTAGGCTCAGGCCTTCTGCCCCTATTACAGACTTAGGCCTATTTAGCTCAAGCCTAGCCCTTGCTTGGCATATTTCCATGCCTACAAATCACCAACACTTTAAATTGTAGGGAGAAGTGCATTTAGGTCCTGGGTAAGAGAAAATACGACCAAATGGTCCCTTGAAATCTCAAAATTTTATAAAATTCCAGTGAGACTTTTTTGCAATATCTGTTTTCATTTATATTCACATTCTAAAGTTTTTTATTTTAAATTCATAATAAAAAATATTTAATGGATAACCTTCAAGAAAATATTTTTTTTTCCATATTTTTTATGGCTTATAACATAATCATTGCATTAGAAAAAGAAAACTAAATGACTCTGAACGCGACGGCTCTGAACGAGAAGGGGTCCTCCCCGCCCACTCTCGGAGGATACTCTCCGGTCTACAAAGAAAGTGTGTATACGGCCTGATGGGGTGGATGAAGAGGGGGGTAATAAGGAGGCATCGGATGTGTCTATGTTGGAAAAGGTGGTTGCTGGGGACACCTCGTACCGGAGCAAGCTAATGAATAGCGATCAAGCAATGATCGACAGTCGGTCAATAAAGGATGTAGTGTTATCGGAAGAGGACTACAAAGTGGGTCAGGATGGCGATATCCCTTCCGTTGACTTCTCAAGCAGGATTAAGGAGGTGCTGGTGAGGGGAATGGAACAAACGGTGATCATTAAGTTGCTGGGTAAGTCGATCAATTAGAGGGACTTGCTTGCGCGAACGCAGTCTCTCTGGTAGCCTCAGGGCTCCTACCAGTTAGTTGACATGGAAGGAGGATTTTATTTTGCTACGTTTAATCGGGAGGAGGATTATCTGAAGGCTCTTACTGGCGGGCCCTGGATGATCTTCGGGGCGTATCTTACGATCCAACCATGGTCCTTGAATTTCGATTCCAGTTCGTCCACTATCTCGAAAGCAATTGTATGGTTACGACTTCCTGGCCTTTCTTTTAGGTACTACTACAAGAGTACGTTGAGGTTGATTGGGGCACTGTTGGGTGACGTGGTCAAGATTGATTATCTGACAGAATCAAGAGGACGAGGTAAGTACGCGAGACTGGCTGTCCTCATTGATCTGCAGAAGCCATTAACTCTGAGGATAAAGGTCGATGGGAAATCTTACAAGGTGGAATACAAGGGTCTGCCCCATATCTGTTTTAACTACGGTAGGTACGACCATACTAAGGACATGTGTGGGGCGTCAGGCAACAGTCAAGGCCAAGCCATTCAGCAAGAACCCAATACCCCTGTGGCCGCCATAGTCCCATCTGGGGGGAATTGCTCAATCGCCGCTGCTACGACAGTGTCGGACGCCGCGACTGCTACATTGTTGACGTCAAGGCCATCGCCTTACAGCGAGTGGATGCAGGTCCGGTATCCTAAGAAAGGCAAGAAACAGATTTGGGGGGATTCTACGAAGAATGGGGAATCTAGCACTAATGACGGATCCCGATACAATGTCCTATTTGATTGTGAGGATTTGGTGGGTAATGATTCAATGCCATAGGGCGTAGAATTAGAATCGCGTGATCCTTGGAAGGTAGATGGGAAGGCGATCAGTATATCTAATGGCAATAGAGTTGACCCCAAAAATAACTTGGTCCACGTGGTAGGCTCTTCGTCACACGCTGCGCAATCAGGGGCCAAGAAAGGTGGGCTTAAGGCAAACCAAGAGTATCAGATGAAGCAACTAAAGGAAACTCCGAACACCCAACGGACTGGACCCATTACTGAACCGGCTAGTAAGTTCGGTAGTCACAAAGCAGGTTGCACAGATGGGAAAGGCACAAGCAATGGAACTAGTCGTGAGGAAGCTCATGCCGTACATGTGACGAATGTGCTGGACTCGTCTCACACTGCAGTCTTTCTTAGCTCGGAGTTTAAGGCTCTGGAGTCTAGCTCATCCCTTGATAGTAAGAAGCATATTGTGATCTCACTTCAGAGTAACCAACAAGCAAAAGAAGAGGCCAACCAGATGGTCGTGGATGGAGAACCTATTGTATCTGTACCACGTAAAGCCAGCGAGGGAGATGACAAAGGGAAGGAAAACCGCAAACCAAGAACTGGAGGCCGAAAATAAGACCAGCAGGGTGTTAGTCTCCGCTCCTCCAGTGTGCGTAATCTCAAAGTTAAAAAGAAACAGAATAGTGCTCTCCTATCGAAGGATGTGATAGCTGTCCTACAAGATGAGATCGTGATACCAAAAGGTCTGAGTGCTAATTCTGCATGCTCTAAGGTGGCTGCTCGGACGCCACGAAACTCGGATGTCGGTCCTGTAAGGGCCGATATGTCGACTTAAACTCACTATATCTTTATGGTTGTTAAGTTTTTTGATTGGAATTGCCAGGGAGCAGCTAGTAGGAGCTTCTCTCACACTTTTTGTCAATTCGTACTGGATAATAGACCGGATATGGTTGTTTTGGTAGAGCCTAGGATTTCGGGACTTTCAACTGATAGGTTTATCTCTTGTTCCAGCTTTGAGAATTCTTACAGGTTAGAGGCCCGGGGACTCTCAGGGGGAATATGGTTACTATGGCGTGAGGCGGTGATGGTTACGGTGGAGTTGTGTCATACTCAATTCATCCATGTCAGGGTAGTGCACAAAGATACCGACAGGTCCTTCAAGTTTACTGCGGTGTATGGAAGCCCCAATAATACCCTACGCAAGGATTTATGGCAGACGTTGGCTCTTGTGGCGGAGATTATTACTGACCCATGGATGCTCGCTGGCGATTTTAATGCCATCTTGGATGCAGGTGACCGGGTTGGAGGCTCGAAGAGACAGTGTCATGGATGTAACCTCTTTCGCTCGTTTATGTTCAATTGTGGGCTGACGGATCTTGGCTTCTCGGGTCCTAAGTTTACATGGAGACGGGGCACCTTGCTCCAACGTATTGACTGCACCCTGGTTAATCCCAGCTGGATGACAATGGGTATTATGGCTTCTATGATTCATCTCCCAAAACTTAGTTCTGATCATCGCCCCATCTTGATATAGGTTGGTGAACGGGCCCATCACTTGCAACAGCAACGCCTGTTCCGATATCTGGCGGCCTGGGGAACTTTTGATTCTTTTGAGCAAGTTGTTCGAGATAATTGGAATGATGTAGACCCGATTATGGTGAATGTCAAGTGCTTCACCAAAGCAACAGTAGTGTGGAACCGAGAAGTCTTTGGTAGTATCAATTGCAGGAAATGGAGAATCTTAGCTCGCCTTGGCGGAATTCAAAAAGCACAGGAAACTCACCTTTCTCCGCATCTTCAGCTTATTGAAGGGGGACTACGTAAGGAGTTTGAACTAATTTGTGAGCAAGAGAGTTTGACGTGGGCTCAAAGGGCTAGGTGTGATTGGATCAAATTTGGAGACAGGAATACAGCATACTTCCATGCAAGATCCGACCGACGTGGCCATAGGAAATTGGTCAAAGCCCTGAAGAATGCGGATGGGGATTGGTGCACCGATGAGGAGGCTCTTCATGATAGTGCAACACAATTTTATAGGCAGCTATATTCTCGGTGGCTCTCTTACTATACTCAGTAAAAGGTGTCTTTGTCATCTTTCCAATAAACAAGACTCACATGTATCAAATGATTCAAAATCAAATGAGTTAAGAAATCCATCTTAATAGAGTTTCGAAATGCGTTTCTCATTTAGTGGCCTAGACAACAATGCCATAGGTAGGTCGAATTCAAATAATTTGACTTGAACCCTTCTGGTAGTTTATGTCATTGATATGTCCTTTCAATTTTCTACTGTCTTTGAGACCTTATACATTTATACAAATGTGTGATCCACATGTAGTATCTAATACCCATGTTAAGGAAGCAGAAAAATGAATATCTATAACATAGATACCTGAAGCGATAGCCCCTCTATCCTTCTTATTCTCTTTCAGATCTTTGAGGTAGAGTTTGCAATTCTTCTTCCAATGACCAAGTTCATTGCAGAAGAAGCAGACCCCATCCTTCAGAGGTTTTGCCTTTTTGGCTGTAGGCTTAGATTCAAGCCTGTTTGACTCATTGGTGTTATCAGCTAAGCTTTTACCCATTCTTTTGCCCTTGCCTTTCTTTTCATACCCTTTCCTTTTTGAACAGACAAAATAGTACTGAGCCTATTCTTAAGGCTCAACTCAGCAGTTTTAAGCATCCCATGCAGTTCAGAAATTGATTCCTCCATGTTGTTCATGTTGTAATCCATGACAAAGTTATCATAACTTCCTAGGAGTGAGTTCAAGATCACATCTGTAGCTAACTCCTGGGACATGGGGAATTGAAGCCTTTCTAGGTGATCAATGTAGTCTTTCATTTTCAACTTGAGGACAAACTGATGCACCTTTAGCCATCTTGTAAGAAAATAAGGCCACTATGGTTTCATACCTCTCTTGCTTTGCCTATTGCTGGAACATTTCCATGAGATGATGAATCATCTCAGAGACCTCCACAAGTTCTATATCTCTATCGAGGTCTGGAACCATAGTGGCGGGCATCAGGCATCCTGCATCCACAAAGTCATCCTTATGCTTTATGTAAGCACCAGTTTGAGCTCTTGCATCAGTAGCTGCAAGCTCGTCAGGAATGAGTTGATCAATGAGATACTCCTTTCTTTCATGCTTAGGATCAACACTTAAGTTCCCAAACATGTCAAGAAATTTTGTCTCATCGAGTTCATCCTTTTGAAGTACTGATCGCATTGATGGTGTTGTAGTATTGCTAGTCTATATAATTCTACAATTAAAAGATATGCAAAGTTTAATTTCTAACCTCTTACTGAATTAACAACCCTCATTATAATTAGTAGGCTAAGATCCATATTTGGCTTAAATTTAAGTCTGCTTTGGCAGGACGCTTAAAATCAAGTTATTTAGATAGACAACCCTTTACCAATTACATCACATGTAACTCTTAGATCTTTATGGGATTCGATCATCATATGACCTGACATGTTTAATCCTATCTAATGCCTTGAGATCCAAAACTGTTTTGATAATCTCAATTAAGTCAAGACAATAATGAATGTTGAGCATCACCATTACTCACTCTTATAGTCTTGTCTCACCAAGATAACTCAAATGCATCCACTTTGGTGGAACATACAAATGGGCGATCTAAGTTTTGACAAGTATTCATTTATTGATGGCATTATGACTTAAGATTTTATTTAGAAGGTATTATTTGATATAATCTAATTAATTCTATTAATTCTACTTATATGAATGCAATCACAATTGTATCTCATATAATCTCTGAATTAATTATGAGTGATCTAATCAAATCATAATTAAAACTCTAATTTAATGATGAATGATCTAATCAAATCATAATTAAAACTCTAAATTAATTATGAGTGGTCTAATCAAATAATAATTAAAACTCTAAATTAATTATGAGTGATTTAATCAAATCATAATTAAAATTCTACATTAATTATGCAGTGATCGAATCAAAACATAATTAAAAACCGTGATACAACATGGCTCATCTAACCTAAAATCCTCTCAAGCCAATGAGAGGACTTCTCTAAATAAGAAAAGAGAAATACATTAGGAGAAATCTCATTTAACATACGAGAGGAGTGGGATGAGAAGAGAATATACATCAAGAATATTTAGAGAGAGGCAAGGCTCGCAGGCCATATTTAAAATTTACAACACTTGTAAAACTTTAGAGTCATGTTGTTCACCATACCCAAACAACACTTGAAAGGTAAATCACAACATATATTAATTCATACACTTATAAAATAAAATATTATGATTAAATCATTGAGTTCAATAATACATTAATAATATCATGATTTAAATTCTCCGCTACGAACAGCTAGTCACGGTTCGAGCATGATCGTCCATTTTGAACGTTTCAGAATATGACCTATGTGCGAACGTGATCTCTGATCTGAACGATTCAGATCCACATGAAAACCCTAACGCGAATTTATGTTTTAAAGCATACATATGCATAATAGATTCGGTTTCATCCATATATACATCACATGTATTCGCATATAGAAAACCCAATTTAAATGCTCGGTTGATCTAGCTCTGATGCAGCTGTTGGGATCCGTACACACAGCAGAATTATAAAATTTTTACGAATCCCATTGGAGGATCTATCAACGGCGTTTAAATCAAGGTTCGTTAGAAAAACCGTACATATGCGTGGGTTGAGTGTTTCGTTCAATTCGGTCTGGTGCGCATCTTCTACTTCGCGTGTCTCGACCGTCGTACGTCTTGAACGTGGTGCCATCTCATTCGATCAAACAGGAGCAGAACTTTCGAATCTCTTCCCTCTACCGGTATCCACACGAACAATACTGGAACACGAGCAGCAGCGTGCTAACGCCTTCAAACCTTGCTTCTCTCTTTTTCTCTCTAGGGTTTCTTACGGCTTTTCTAATTCATCCGTCCACTTAATATGACTTGATCAATATCTATTTAAAGGTTTCTAAAACCCTACTGAGTCGTATTAAAATATTTCAAAATCAATCCAATTAATCTTGAAATTCGAATCTAAATTAAAAAAAATATATTAATTAAATCTGTCCAACAGATCTAATCAAATATATTTATTTAATTCAAATTATGAGCCTATAGATTTAATTTATCTTTATAAATTAAATATGAGATATGATATCTTTGTATTTAATTAAATCTGAGATACTACATCTTTATTCGAAAATTAAATCTGAGATACAATATCTCAATTTATTATAGTTATTTAATTTATCAAATAAATTGAATACTATATAGAATAATATTATTATCAATAAATAATATCATTATTATTTTCAAATTTAATTATATATATATATATATATATATATATATATATATATATAGGGATAAGGGTCTTAAATGCCATGGAAGTTTTTGTTCAGGAGCACTAGTAAGACGGAAGTTTTTTTTGGACCAAAAATGCCATGGAAGTTTTTGCTGAGAAGCAATTTTGCCTCGGAAGTTTTTACTAAGGAGCAATTTTGTCTTGAAAGTTTTTACTAAGGAGCAATTTTGCTCTTCTATCCCCAAATATTAAGTTTGACTATTAAATCAGTTAAAGACCACACATGTTATGTCTTGAAAAGGTCAAACTTGGAGCCAGAGAAGGAGATCCTTGAGATGTTGAGCTCAAGACAGCTAGAATTTGTGAAGCCGAACTGGTTAAAGGGACTAAAAGGTCGACTGTCACAAAACCCAAAGGAAGCATCACTTATGATCTAAGCAAATGATAGTTTATACAAACGTAAATATTATCACTATTGATTTGTTTTACTGAACCAATTTTTGGAACAAACCATTTCTCGTTTTGCGTTTCATTTGCATTTTGTGAAAGACCTTTCAGTCCTTTGACCAGTTCGGCTTCTCAAATTCTGGCTGCCTTGAGATCAACATCTGAAGGATCTCCTTCTCTGGCTCCAAGTTCAACCTTTTCAAGGCATAACATGTGTGGTCTTTGACTGATTTAGTAGTAAAATTTAATATTTAGGTACAGAAGAGCAAAATTGCTAGGAAAATTGCTATGTTTTGTAAACTTCCGGGGCAAAATTACTCCTTAGTGAAAACTTCCGGGTCAAAATTGCTCCTCAGCGAAAACTTCCGTGCCAAAAATGATACTTCCAGGGTAAAATTGATGCTTCCTGTGAACTTCCGTGGCATTTTTGGTCCAAAAAAAACTTCCGTCTTACCAGTGCTCCTGAGCGAAAACTTCTATGGCATATAAGACCCTTATCCCTATATATATATATATGGGTTTAATGTTTCTGCTTTTGCTGAAGAAACATTTTTTCTACCACACTAACATAAAAGTGAGTGTGTCCCACTAATATTTTCTCTTTCTTCTCTTTACAATGGGACCCATGTACTTTTATGTGAGTATGACAGAAAAAAATGTTTCTGCAGTAAAAGCAGAAATATTAAACCCTATATATATATATTCACACACACACACACACACACACACACATATATCCATCCTAGATTAAATACTGTATTCATTAAATCTTAGACCTATATAAGATCCAATGAATCTGGACACTTCTACTCGTGTTGGGCTATTCTTGTGTGTGACCCTGTAGGCCCACATGAGATTGTCAGTGGGCCAATACTGTACCAGCCCACAAGTTGCAAGCAGTTTCTAGCAAGACATTGCGACTACCCAATTCATATGGGGATTGATGATACGATACTACCTATGGTACAACCATATCACGTCCCTTTTGTCACGCGATAATTTAGTCAAAGATGAGACATGGATAATGTCAACTTCTTGTTCTTGACCATTACTTTCTCAATTCTCGAGTAGTCTAATAATGGAAACTCCTTTCCTTCGTAATATGGCCATACATTTCTCAGACTCACTCATCGAAGGGCCCAGTATTATCTCTCTACAAATGTCAGGGACAAATTACATCTTAACCATTCACATTCCTCTGCATGAAAACCACTGATCCTGATCCAAGCCTTTATTTTCACCCGGTCAAAGGTGACTTTTGACTAGGTCAAAGATCAGCGACTTATCATGTAGGAATCCATGATGGTCTCAGGTCAAAGGGCGTTGTGACGCGGTTATACATGAGATAAGCTTATGACTAATCCATGCAGCTTTCTCATAGTGGCTCGGTCCAGCACCTTGTACTCTTACAAGTGCCTATGACTTTGATTCGTATCTCCATACCTCATCAAAGTTATACTGGTCTTATTTCATCTTCGCTCCCACGTAGATGACCGACCAGGGACATTTAGGATAATCTACAAGATATATCCAGGGATACAGTTATCACTATAAACATGCGAATGAAATGATAACTAAATGGAGAACAATGACTTGCCCCTAGGGCATAATTTCCAACACTCAGTGCCTCTGCCAGCCGACTGAAGCAAATGAAGCACTCCTCATTCGGCAGTGAAGGTGTTTTTGCAGGTAAACGTAATACATTTGATATTGATAATTTCCATTCCCTTGTCCATTTAAATGAAATACAAAAAATAAATGTACTTCCTAATGTTTTTGCAGATGAGCTAAAGAAGATGAAGGCGTTGAGCAAGCAGCGCAGATGAGTCAGCAAGCAGCACAGATGAGTCAGCAAGCAGCTGAACTTAGCCAAACAAAGCACCTCTAGAGTCAGTCAGCAAATGAGCTTAGCGAGACACGGCAGCTGATAAGTCAGCAATAGGAGATGATTGAGCAGCAGATGAGTCATGAACAAGAGATGATGAGACATCAGATGAGTCAAGAACAGGAGATGATAAGGCAATAGATGAGTCAGCAACAAGAGATGATGAGGCAGTGAAAGACGGGGGTGAATTGGGGATATAAAATTTTCTTCACAAAAATGCTCTGTTAGTTGGTTGGAAAACAGGGATGAACAGAGTAAGGAAGAGGGAGATTGAACACAATGAATTTATACTGATTCAGTCCAAATCCTTGACCTACGTCCAGTCCCCAGACTCTTCGGGATATCACTATTTCAAATGATTACATACTCTGTAACTCTCGGAGTAATTCTTTTACTAGAATTCACTCCCCCTTACAAGTTGTAATCAAGTAACCCAATCCCAAAGTCCCAATACTTTGAGATTCTTACAAGAAAGGATAATCAATAAAAAACTCTCTAAAAGAGCAGATTAATAATCACTGAAGATTGATATATCTGAAGATATTAACTCTTAGAGTAGAAACAGTAAATGCTCTTAATCGCTAATTGAATGTGTAGAGTTTCGGAAGTTGGAGACTTGAATGCTTCTGGATTTTATAGATGCTTGCATTTAATGACCGTTGAGAATGATAAATATATCCGTTGAGATGAGCTTCGTCTCTTTGTATACCTCCGAAATTAGCCATTATTCTTCGTTGACATTCTTCATTCGATTTGTCCATTAAGACTTAGAAATAATGTTGACTAGGAAAGCTTGAAATACTTTATAGTTGCTCAGAAGTCGATTTTCCTCTTTCGTGCTTTGTCTCTAGTTCAACATATAATGCGTCTGACAGGATTTTGCTTTATGGAATTTTGAAGTTTAAAACTTGTTAATCATATCTGAAATCCACTAGCAAACTGATTAAACATGGTGGTTAGAAACAATAATCAATAATAGGTAGTAGCTAAGATTTAATCAAAGGGTTTCAGATTACGAGGACGATGAATTCAAATACTGATGCAAGTAACTCGAGTTACTCAAGATGACTCGAGTTAAGCTTGAAATGTTTTGAACTCAGAGAAGAATTTGCAAATAATATAACTCGAGTTACAATGGTTGACTCGAGTCATAATTGTGGTGTCTCAAGACAGAGAGGAAATTCCAAATAACATAACTCGAGTTATAGTTGCAACAATTTTCAGATAGAGAGGAATTTTAAATAAAATGACTTGAGTCATCTCAGGAAACTCGAGTCATATCAGAAGGCTATATTAGTTAAGCTCTCTGTGACTCTTTATGACTTGAGTTATCTCACAAATAACTCAAGTCATATCAGACTTTGAAAAATTTGATATCACGATGGTTTTTTTTTTAAAAAAAAACTGAAGTACAAGTCATAACTCAAGTTGTTAAGTGACAACTTGAGTTATGAGCTTTGTAAAAATCAGATTTTCTAAATCCTATGACATGAGTCATGATTGATAACTTGAATCATAAATCTTTTTCAAAAGGACTCAAATATACTTGGACTTGAACTTAAAGCTTTGCCATTTAAAAAACATCAATTATTACAATTGTTAGACATCATTAAAACACATAGAGAACTAACAGGTAGATGCAACTTCAACTCCTATCCCTAATGAAAGACAAGGGTAAATGGTCGGCTCTTGGTAGTGATGATGATGATGTTGTTGTTGTTTAGACTATTTTTTAGTACATATTTTTTGCAACAATATTATTTATATTTTTTTCCTCTATGTAAACTCTTTTTGATTGTTATTATATATTTTTATGATATACAGGTTATTTTTTACATTTTTTATGTCATTTTTATATTTTTTTTAAAAAATAAATAAATAATAAAATTACGAAATAGGTTCTTTTTTATATTTTTTAATGTCATTTTTATTTTTATTTTTTGAAAAAAGGAATAAAAAATAAAATTACAAAATAGGTACTTTTTTATATTTTTATGTCATTTTTATTTTTTTTAAAATTATTTTTAAATAAATAAATAAATAATAAAATTATTTTGAAAAAATAAATTTTTTAAAAAAATTGGGATTTGCGAAAGAATTTCATTTCCGTTGCAAATCGGAATCTTCCATTGCAATTGCGATGATTGTTTTTGCGTCGGACTTAAATCCGTCGAAAATTCCGTCGTAAACCTATTTTACGACAGAAAATCGCTGTTTTGCGACGGAATTTTTCCATCACAAAAAATCACTTTTTTTGTAGTGACTAGTAACGATACATGTGCTGTATGCCATTATAGTTGGGTATCCGATGTGTTTGTTGAATGTTGTTGTTATTCATGTTATGAATATCTGTCATATATTATATTTGCTATAGAGGTTAATTATTATCTGAAATTCAATCCGATTGAATCTCAGACTTACCCTTAGTTAGCTTCAAGATCTAGAGGATCGGGAGCCGGTATAAAGGGCAAGCAGCACACTTGAAGACTCAACCAGAGTTTATATTTTTGGATTGTAGTTGGTATTTAAATATTGGATATTTGTACAATTATTGTACCTGACCGGATATGCCGCAATTAGTTTAAAGTTAAAGTCATGTCTATGTATCAGTTACTCAAGCGCTCAACCCAACATATACGCTCTATCACTCCACTTTGATGATATCCACATATTCTACATGTTAATATGCATAATATGTAGTATCAGATTAGGGGTGTTACAGCCGGCATATATAACAGTTGAGAACTGTTAAGTATAGTAGTTAATAACCGTCATATATCCTGATTTGTATAGCAGTGAAAGAAGATTTTACAACAATAGGCTACAAAAGTTTTGGCTTATTCGCAACATAATAACATGCATACTTGTATATGATATAGAGCATTGACTATACTATAAGTCATTTGCAGAGTAACTAATTAATGTTTATTTATCAAGTTTTTTCCCTACAACCAATGTTTAAAATTGGGTCATTGTATTTCCCCCCTTTCAAAATATCATTTAATTTCAGTAAAGGAAAATTTGTTTAATTTAAAATAAATTTAATGAGTTAAATATTATTTGTTAGTTTCAAGTTGAAGGTGACTAGCTTAAATATAAAAGAGTACAAAACAGCTCCAAAATTCATGATAATATTCACATAATGACTTCTCAAGTTACTATCTGAAATTCAAAATTCTCCCCATCTTCCTCCATAATAGAATTATTCAGTTACTCACAAATTAAAAGAGCACGAAACCCTTTTAATGCTAGACACAGCTAGAGTATAGTTATTGTGAAAGATGATGGAGTTCAACGGCTGAAGTTTGTAAGGCGTGTGCATGAGCCTAGTGGAAGCAAATGGACGTTATAGCGTGGGTCAAAATTCATCCATTTTGAATTTTAATAAATAATAAGTGATAAAATTACATAGCAAACTGGGTTAAAGGGGCAATTTTGTCTCGTAAGTTTTTCGGATCCATTTTATTATGAATATTATCTTAATTAATTTTGACTGTTAGATGATCAAATATGTTGAGTTGGTAGATTACATGTCATTTATGTCAATTTTATTAAAGTAAAAATTCACCTAAAAAAATATATGTTCCATCTTTATTGTTTAAAATGTGAAATTGTGTTTAGACAATAGTGATTTGTGTACAGATTAGCATATTTGTAATATCATTATATATTAGATAAGATCAAATGTGATCCCTCTAGTGTACACGTGTAAACTGATGGCAGCACGTGTAATATTCTCTAGGATATTTTATTAGGGCAGGACCATCTTTTGTATTACTCACATGCCATATAAAGGAATAAGGGTAGAGCAATAATTATCTTAAAAAAGATATAATAGAGCACGAGGCATGATTTATACATAATTTCTCCAACAAACTAGTCAAATAAACTTTATTAATTTAAAAATAGAGGACTCCATCAACTGACCCAAACAAGAAAGCGCACATAATTAAATCCAAGATGACAAAAACTAAAGAAGCCAAAGGCATCGAAACGAAGACTTGCATCCAGACTCAAATATCATATTGAGGCTACTATAGAGCTAGTAATTAATTCCCTCCTCCTTTATTTATGTTATCAATTTGAGCCTTTGTTCTCGCAGATTTCATCTCTTGAAGATCTTGAATCAGAGCCGTCAGGTTCTGTTGTGAGGACCCACCTTCTCCTACTGCTGCCTTGGCCTTCTCCGCTAGCTTTCTAACACGCCTTCTCATTTCCACCGCTTCATCTCCACCGCCCATTAGTTTTCTTATAGCGCTCTCTATACGGTGCCGTTTCACCATATTCTTCGTGGCAATGCCCAAAAGAACATTGAAAACCCCGCAATTATCTGCTCCAACCTCCACCCCAATCCCAAGCACCCGCAGTATCAGTTCCTCGTTGAAAAATTGCTCACTGTGCAACGGCCACGTAATCATAGGGACTCCGCTGCTGATCCCTTCCAGCATTGAGTTCCACCCACAGTGGGTCATGAATCCTCCGACAGCCACGTGCTCCAGTATAAGTGCTTGTGGGGCCCACCCTCGTATGACCACTCCCCTACCTTCTCGCTTCATTCTCTCCTCAAACCCCCTCGGCATCCATTTTTGTCTGTCTTCTTCAGTCTCGTGCTCAGTACGCTGTTTTTTGTCAACCACCCAGATGAAATTATGGCCGGAGGATTCGAGTGCACTTGCTAATTCCAGCAACTGTTCGTCGGCAAAGGGGGCCACGCTTCCGAAGCAGAGGTAAAGCACCGAGTTTGGTTGCTTCGAGTTGAGCCAACTCAGGATCTCATCCTCACTCACCGCCGCCTTCAAATTCCTCTCCGCCTTGTCCTCCGATGAACTGTTCAGAAGAGAAGTGGGGCCCAAGTGCCACACGGTCTTCCCCGTCGTTTTCTTGTAGTGCTCTATGTATTCCTCTTCAAGCTCGGCGAAGCCATTGATTATACGGCCATAGCACTTCGATTCTGAGTCTCTGACCGATTCCATGAACTGAGTTAGCGGGGTCGTATTTTGGATGTACTCTGGAAGTCGAGAAAAAGTCAAGGTGATCTGGTGGGGAAGACCCGGAAGGATAAACGGGTTAGAGTTGGAGTTTACCAAGTGCGGGAAGTTAGGTAGTCTTCTCACGCTCTCCTTACAGCAGGCAGGAAACACGCCAGCTGCATCGAATATCAGCCGTGGGATTCCCAGCCGGTTCGCAAAGTCGGAGGTCCAAGGGTGAAACATGTCCGCAACGATACAGTCGGGCGGGTTTTGCTCCATGAACTGCTCCAGTTGATGGCGGAGGAGGGCCATTCCCTGGCCGACTTTGGTGATGGCATCCAAGTTATCGACGCCGACCACATTTTCGACGCCTTCAGGGAGACCAACCTGCTGAGAAGGGAACTTGAGGTTGTGCACATGGATGCGATGACCCGCAGCCTCGGCCTTGAGTAAGGATTTGTGAAGAAGGTTGGTGGTGGAAGGGGTGGAGAAGAAGATCACGTGCACGCCACGTGAGGCCAAGCAACGACAGAGTTCAAAGAGATGAACAAGATGACTTGTAAAGACGCTGGGTATGAAGTAAACTTTCAAAGAAGCCGAATGAGATTCCATTGTGAAACAAGGAGATGGAGGGTGGAAACTCTTCTGCGACTGAGGTTTTGAAACTCCTAGTAATTTATAAGGAGTAATAGCTTCAGGGGTAAAAGAGTAAATACATAAGTTTACAGTATCTCTTAGAAGTTGACTACTGTTAGCAAATGGAAGAAGAGAAAAGCTAGTTAAAAAAAAGAAGAAAGAAGAAGAAGAAGGTAAAACATCGAATTACGCAAATATACCGACAAAAATATCTTATGTTGAGCGAGAAATTGTGTGTGTGTGTGTGTGTTTTTTTTGTTGGTGGTCCTAAATGGAAAGTACCGTGACGCCACGCGAGACGTGCGAGGTGCGATGAGAATTTTTAAATGGAAAAGCTGGGGCGGTACAAAGAGTCAAGGCATACCTTGTGATTTTTAGATGATATCTTTTTTTTTTTTTTTGGATATAAAAAAGTTTTGGAGGGTTCGGCATCAATCTTGTAACATCCTGAATTTTGGACCTAAAGACTAGAAAATTAGCCTATTTTTGGAGGACTATTAGACCCTATTTTTGAAAATGAATTTAGAATCAGTATTTTATTGGACATGAATAGTGTTTACTATTCACAAATACGTACATGAATAGTATTCACTATTCACAAATACGTATTCACTTTTTATAAATACGGTATTTAATCGATATTTTGAGAAATATGAAAATATTTACCATTTACAAATACGTATTTACTATTTAAAAATACGGTATTTACTATTCCTAAATATGTATTCACTATTTGAAAATACGTATTCATGCGGGACCCACGTCAAAATAATTCTCCTCCTGCCGACACATTCACGGGAGAAATTTTGAAAAAATTTGACGCGGGACCCACTCAATAATAATATTATTATAATATAATATCTTATACTTTGGAAAACAATAGAAATAAAATTATTTCCAATAAACCGTGAATTAGGTTTTTAAAGTAAGGGTATATTATAAACAAGTGAATTTCTATCTCAGAGTGGGTTATCTCCAAAGTCATTTCCGTAATCGGCGGAATGATTATTGAGATAGGTTGAAACCGATATTTTGAAGCAGGACAGATAGTGGAATCTGTAGGAAATAAATCATAACTCAAACTCCTTGAACTAAGTAGTAAACAACTGCACATATTATGAATCAGTGAATTTTTGTCTAGAAGATGGTGTCATCCGAAGTAATTTCTGTTATCGGCAGTGTCCGACTTAAAATCTTTGACAGATTACGAAATACTCTGAATGAGGTCAAAAATTCAGTTGACTCAGATATTTCTAAAGAGGAAAAATAGAACTTCTAGGCTGTGCTTCCGGATTTTTGATTTTGCAAAAGATCACGCGATCAGAACACCGATTAGGGAACTTTATTAGTAAAAAATAATATAATATTTAAAGGTGTGGGACCCACTGACAAAATTTTCTCCCCTGTCACCCGTGATGTTTGAAAATTTGGTGAGGGGAAAATTACGTATAATGACCCAGAGATAAAAATTACGCTTAAGGACCCATTTTCCAACACTATAAATAGAGGCTTCATTTCTTCATTTTCTTCACACCAAACTCAGAGAACAACAGTTGAGTTTAAGAGAAGAGTGAGAATTCTTAGAGTTAGAGAGAGAGTTTAGAGTAAAGTTCTTGGAGTTGAAGAGAAGGAGCAAGAACTTCAAGGGTAAGTTCTTTAGTTCTTAAGTTTTGGTAATTTGTACCTGAAATGCCAGATAGAGTTTTTCTGAGTATGCTCTGTGGCTGCAGCTTAGTCTGATCTGTCACATCAGAAAAGAATTATCCTTGGACAGTAAATATTATTTACTGGCACAGTAAAAAATATTTACCGGCACGGTAAAAATATTTTTACTGGTACTATTCACATGAATAGTGAATATCCAACATAGTTTCCGCAAATGCTGAAAATTAATGGTCACTGATAAAAATGATATTATAGGATATCCGAGGATTCCGGAGTCAGATTCAAAGGAAGTTTGGGGATACGTGAATAGTGCCGTATACATGAATAGTGCCGTATACATGAATAGTAATTTACTATTCACGTGGAAGGAAGGTACGGACGCGTATTGTAACCTTAACTCTGATGCTTATGGTATGCTTATATGTGATAGATAGTCTGAAATTCTGTTTTTGAAAATTGATCATACACATACAACTTGATACGGGTTATAGTCTTGATAACGCCGTTATGTTTTCCTAGCGCTGAGGACACGGATGTACACCGTGGCACTGGTGAATAGTGCAGACTATAATAACATGCATATTGCAGTGGCTGTGTTATGTTATTATGTGAATATGAGAATAATGTATGTGATTATTGCTGTTTTGACATGAATATCTGTTATACATATTTGATACATAAGCATGAGGTTAACCGTTACCTGAGGTTCAATGGGTATTGAACCTCAGCTCTTACTGTAGCTTCAGGATTTTCGGAGTGAACAGAAACAGAAACAAGGGTAAGCAGCAGGCAGAAGGACTAGCTGGAGAAAGTCCTGTAGATATGTATAGTCTTTCGAACTCTTTGTATCAACAAACCAGTACACTACAGTGGTTGAATATCAGTTACTTTGTATTTAAAATCATTTCGTTGCTCAACTCTGGTTAAATTATTTTGAACTCTGATCAAATAATTTCGAAAATGCTTTAGAAAAGTTGGGGTGTTACAAATCTCCCTACCAAAGCTAGAGCACGGCCCTAGACTCTATGAACACTTACTGGGGACTTACGAGATCGCCTACCAAAGGAATCCCAGCGACGGCAGAGGGGATCGAACCTACGACCCAAGGGCCTAGTCCTGGATCTCTTACCATCTATGTTGGTTATACTTAGTTTTGATGATGTCTTATGTAGATGACATTCTTATAAGCAAAAAGATTGAGTAATATAATTATCTCCTACTTGGACTAACTATTGTATTTAATGTAGATTAGTCCAAGTTGAGTTATGGAAAATAAACAAGAAGGAGATAAGAGATTACAAGAAGAAGAAATTGAATCAAAGAAGATGTGAAGTCAAATGATATGGAATGATCAAGAGAAGAGAAGGAAGAAAGAGTTGAATTATCAAGAATGATCAAGAAAAGAGAAGAAAGAAAGAAGAACTTGCTAAATGGAATGAGAATATAAATATTCAAGTTCTTATATTGATGCTAGAAGGCTCCAAGATAATATAGAAGTTGCAGAAAGCTAAAACTGAAGTTCAGAAGGGCTATACCGCGGTATGCAAGTGGATACTCGAGTATCCAGAAGGCAGAGAGCACATTGCTGAGAAAAGTGACTGTATACTGCAGTATGGTATGCTATACCGCAGTATAGGATCAAACGGAGGCCAAAATTCCAAGTATGCCAAAGGCATACTGCAGTATATAAGTGATATACCGCAGTATGCAACGTGATCAGCAACTCTGTTCATGTTCAGCACGGGCGACGTCTGGTAATTCAATGATATCTCACAAACCAGAAGTCGTATTGATACGAAACCAAAAGCATTGGAAACTAGACTCCCAACACGTATTGGTGACAAAAATTCATGCCCAAAGGAGTTCCGATGAATTATTGATGAATTTTACAAGTTGACACAAACATCAGCGTTACAGTCAGGAACGGCCCTCGGTATTTTGAGTATATCTCACAAACGACAAATCCGTTTGAGCTGAAATTAGTGGCATATGAAAGTAGACTCACAGAGCTTTCCATCAAGAGTTGAATGAACCAAAACGGAGCTCGGACCAGAGAGATATGGCCCTCAGAATTTGATAGTCAGTGCAAGAAGTTGCTATACCGCAGTATAGGTCCGTATACCGCAGTATAGGGCCATACAGAAAGCAAAGATTTTTGTAATCAGGTCAATACTGCAGTATAGCTTTGTATACTGCAGTATAGGGCCATCCAGAGAGCAACTGAGCTTTTCAAAACTAGCCCATACCGCAGTATAGGTATGTATACTGCAGTATAAGACCAACCCGAGAGCAATCAAGTTTTCTCACTCAAGTAAATACCGCAGTATGGAGTTGCATACTGCAGTAAAGGCTCTCACAGAAGGCTCTCAAATTTCATAACCATTGCATACTGCAGTATAGGTTTTTCATACTGCAGTATTGGGCAATCACGGGGACTCTCAACTTTGACAAAAACTCGCATACTGCAGTATGTTAGTTGCATACCGCAGTATAGAGCATATCTTTCAAAATCAATTCACGATGTTTTTGTCTCTGGAAGTTGCTTACTGCAGTAAGCCTTTGGATACTGCAGTATGCACAGTGGCATACTCCAGTATAGAGGAACATACCGCAGTATACAACGGTCAAAACTGATTTTTGAATTACACGAATTTGCAAATCATTATTGTTTGATCTTATTGCTTCCATAATTCATTCAATCATATTCCTAGCTATGTTTAACAAGTTTGTTGAGTGAATTTCAGCAATCACAGATGAAGATCAATGAAGGTCAAAGCCATAAAGCAAAAAGTGTACAGTGCATTAAATGCACTTCTGCAAATCAACCTACTTTCAGCTAATCCATCTGAGCACGCCTTCTAAACGTTAAAGAATGCTTACTACAACAAGTAAAGTCATCTCCAACGGGCAAATTCTCAGAGAGCCACCTCAGATCAAATTACCACATGGATTAGTTGGAGTTTAGAGAGAGAAGCAGACCACACTTAATGACAATCAACTACAACGGTCTGATTCATCCTACAACGGTCAAAAACGGTCACACATCATTCTCTACCTATAAAAGACATGGACTCAAGCAGAAAAACGAGGAGACACAAGATTACAATGCCAAAATGCTGAACCTCTGCTTCTTCATCTATTTTACTCTGTTTTACTTGTCTAGATAGCTTTGTGAGTGAAATGAATTGTGTTTGTACTTCAGTGATTATCTATCCATTCCTTTGAGAGGAAAATTATTGTAAACACATTATCTTTCTGAGAGTTACTCAAGATTGGGGAATCTTGAGTGGGATATACATTGTGTTGATTACAACTTGTAAGGGGGAGTGAATCCTAGTGAGAGGATTACTTCGAGTACAGAGTGTGTGATCAAGCGGTGTATCCTTATGTGTGTAAGGGGGAGTATCTCAGTAAGAGATTTGTAAAAGGCTGCACAAGTGCCCGGCTAAACTTGTGGGATTGTAGCGGTTCTCAAGTACCCGATTAAAGCTTGAGGGAAATAGTGGATTGAAATCTCAGGAGGTGCCTGGGGACTGGACGTAGGTCAAGGAGGGCCGAACCAGTATAAATCTGTTTGCACATTCTCTTCCCTTATCTCTTACATTTCCAGCATATATGTTTGAATGTGTTTACATATATAAATGTATAGTTCTTGCTTTCTAAACTAATTTCTGGGAGTTACGAAAAGAGTTTCAAGTTTTCCAAAGTTTTTATACTTCACCCAATTCACCCCCCCTCTTGGGTTCAGCCGGAACTTACATTTGGTATCAGAGCTAGGCTCTTGTTTAAAGGACTTAACCGTCTCAAGAGTTTCAATGGCTGATTTTGGGTGTTCTTCGCTTTTAGAAGGTTTTGATTTTACCATTCCACCACTTTTCAAAGATATTGATTTTTGGTTTTGGAAAGCTAGGATGACTAGTTTTATCAAAGCAACTGATTTTGATATGTGGAATGTTTTTATAAATGTCTATGATTTCAAACCAAGAAAGGATTGGACAGAAAAGGAAAAGAAAATGCTTTCATTGAATATTAGAGCAATGAAAATCCTTTATAGTGCATTGACAGAAAATGATTATGAGAAAATCAAATATTGCTCTAGTGCTAAAGAAATATGGGATACTATTGATTCTCTTTATGCTTCTAACAATTGTGTTGAAGTTTGTAGTGTTGATAGTTCATCTGAAATTACAAGCGATGTATCCTCACTTGATGAACAATTGGAAGTGGAGAATGAAGAAGGAGAAATCATCGAATACTTCCAAAATCCAGTCAACACAAAAGAACAAGAGAAAGACGATTCCCAAGGAGAGCTCATGGAAGATCATGATGAATCATTATCTAAAGCTCAAGATGCACAAGTGGTAAACAACTCCAATTCTTCTTGTGTAGTTAAGAAAAGTGTTTTTGAACGTTTTCATAAAATTGTTTTTCAACCATTGACTGATTCTATTTTGAAAAACAAAAATGTTTTCAAACATGCTGGAAAATCATATGAGAAGAAAGAATACACAAATATGAGTCACTTGAGATTGCATCCACTAGATCCGCATAATTCTTGCAAAGTTGTTCATAATAAGCATAATTCTATTATTTGCAATTATTGTGGAAAATCTGGGCATATTTCTCATACATGCTATATTAGGAGAAATTCTAATGTGAGAAATAAATTTGTTTGGATTCCTAAAGGACAATCAAGGTCCAATACTAACTATCAAGGACCCAAGTATAAATGGGTACCAAAATGTCCTAGTGCTTTGAGTGTGCAGATGGATTCCAAAGAAAATGGACATAACGGTACTGAGAAGAAGAAGAATCCAAGAATTTCTCATGAACCTAAAAGAAAATTCACATCAGTTAGGAGAACTCATGGAGAAGCCATTGCTACAACCTCATTCTCAAATCAAAAGAAGCAATGGATACAATCAAGAGGTCTATGTTCCACCTCAAGAACAAACTACCATAGAGTACCATTCAGCTATCTTGAGGAGAACAAGAAAAGGAGATTCTCTCAACTATCAAATAGAAGACTCTTGAAGTCTATATCCCTTGGGAGAGCTTTGCCAACACCCATGGGACAACATATGAAGAACCAATGGGTAAGCAAAGTCAATCCTCCTTGTACCTAAGGCTAAGGTATACAATGGTAAAACCTCCTATGCTATCATCTGAAATTTTCTTTGAGGTTTTATATCTTGTAGCCTTAGGAATGAGCATTGCAACTATTTCCCTTAAAAACCGGGTTCTCACACCCTGATCTATTTTTGAAAGAGATTGCAATGTTCAATAGTTTAATTCTTTATGCATACATGATGATTTGAAAAGAAAGTATTTCTTTTATACATAAACTCATGTTTAATTCACTTTGCTTAGTTGTTCTGAATTAATTATATTTATAAGAGCATGTGAATTTTGGCTCCTACAAGCTAACAATGATTGGATCCAAGTAAAGTTGGATACCAAGAAAGAAAAAGATTTATAAAGTTTTGTAGGATGAAAGAAAGCTTCTCAAGAATGTAACATAGAGAAATGATCCAAGTCTTGAGAAAGCTCAACAAGCTATGCTTGATGTTGATGGTGAACAACCGAAAGAGGAGTTGTCTACACCAATCCATCTCAACCAAGCAAGTCTCTATGAGGACAAAGGGAAATACGGTGATATCTAATCTTTACCCCATATTGTATTTATGTGAAATTCATTCTTTGGTAATGTATACTTGTCCAATACTATATACCATTAAGCAATCAATTACTTGTGACCTTAAAAAATGTTTTCAAGATTGCTAATGGATAACAAGTGAATTTGTGCATAATTTTTCTGACTTGAAAGTTTCTGAGATGCACAAGTCAAGAATTTTTTTTTAAATACAATTCATTCTGTGTTTGGAAAATGCATTCCAATGTTTCTAAAAATATGCATGTTTTGATTCAAATGATATCTCAAGATTGGAATTCAATTTCCACCATTCTTTGCAAATGCACTGTTTCTTTAAGTACTTCTACAAAGATGAGTTTTCATATCATCAACATCTCAATCTCATATAACATTATCACGATTGATATTTGAGATATTGAAAACTATTCGCATAGTTTATGAAAAGTTCATATCAATGACATATTTTCCATGAATGTATTTTCAAATCGTCATTGAAAACTGAATTTCTTGGTATCACATATTCGCTTATGTACCTACTCAAATTTGTAAGATTATTTGTGATACATATTTTTGGAAATATCGTATTCATCTAAGAGTAATTCGATTGGATAATGAGAAATTTTGGGAATGTCTAATCCCAATAGATTGTAAATTGCCTCCACTTAATGTTAGTTCTGTGTTTTGATGATTAATTGGTTACTAACTTAAGTATTGGAGAATCTAGATGTGATTTTCATACAGGATGATTATTATCCTCTGAAATCCTGCTGAATTTTGCTACCAAGAGAAGCAAACTTGTCACTGACAAGCTAAATTCAAATCCACAACAAGCGAAGAAGAAATGAAAATCTGAAGAAAAAGAGGAACTCGAGTTTGATACTTCACCATCTGAGTTTATTCTTTTGTTATGCGCAATTCTAAAACTTGTTTGAATTTGAATTCACTCTGCTTTGTGAAAATGCATACGCATGATTTGAAAAATGTTCATTCTCTGATTGCATTCAAATAATGTTTCAAATTGGAAGTTAATATTGTATATTGAATGCTAGATATGCTTCAAATGTGTCTAATTGAGTTTTCCCTATCATTCACATATTGATCTTTAGAATTCAATGTTTTGCTTGAACTCGTATGTTTCATTCTCTAAATGGTAGGACCTTATGTCAAATAAGTGAATCATATATGAGTTTCAAGCTAATTTCCAGAAATGAATTCAGTATGTGAAAACTTATGCTTATTGAATAAATCCTTATTGGTCAAGCTATTCCAAGCATTATGAATGTTCATTAATGCATTAAACATTAATGCATTAACCATTATATGGATTAACTTACTAGGATAATATTATGGAACTCTAATCATTTGGATTAATGAGTTTGTACTTTATTGTCTACTAATCCTAGTACTTCTTGTGTTACTCAAATACATCAGCATGTGTGTTCATCTATATTCTGAGTAACTATCTCTGCATATTCATACTCTTGCCTTGAATGTTCACATATTTCAAGACTCTATTCAAAAGGCAAGATTATCTCTTGGTCATTGGCAAAGTCATTATGCTCATATGTTTCTGTTATACTAAGCATGTCTTGATAATGCTTTACCTTCATGACTTTTGCTTTTGAGAAAATTCTTCAACATGTTAACTTCAATGAATTCAACATATTCTCTAAAATCTGAAGCATTTTGATACATTCTAATATGTATTGACTTCCACCATGTTTAAAATGAGCATTGTTTTCCAAGCATGTTTCAGAAATAAATCTTTCATTCATGACAATCTTGATTTCATAATGTCTTATCACGTTTTTGAAAGAATATTCAAGATTTGAAACGATTTGCACATTTCATTATCATTCTTGGAAAATCTGAACTTTAAGTTGATAAATGCTTATCTTTATGGATAAGATTTTCTATGTACAAATTTACATGCCTTTTCAATGACATCTTTTCTGCATAAAATGTATTCACAAATTGTCATTGAGAAATAACATTTTTGGTATTATTTAGTTGTTATCCTATTCGATTCATCGGCTTGATCTTATTTGTTTGGGTAAAACTATGTTTTGATCTTTGATTGTTATACTCTTTGCTCAAAAATCATATAATTTAACTCTATAAGAGCATTAGAGTTGTCATGTCTAATGTTGTGTGGACTCAAGAATCATTGAGTACCAAAGGACACATATTTTTGCAGGAGCTAACCGAAATGTTCTGTTGAGGAATACAGAGAATATAGGCAAACAAAATAGATCATTTCAGTGGCTATATCCGCAAATTCTGTAGCATCACTTGAGTGACATTCCATCACTAGCAAGAGGCTTAAACCAAGATGATAAGGAGCATGCTAGCTTGATGACAAGCTATGAGCAGAAGCTAATCCTATACAAAGCTCATTCAGGATTTTAGCTTCTAAAATGCATTCAAAATAATGGATAATAGCTTTCTAATAATGCTTCTGTGGACTACAGAGGATTAACTTGAGTAATTACGATATTATTCAAGTGAGGTATTGTATTACGTATATACCATAATCATGCTGGGTTAACTTGATCTCATTCTATTTTAGTTCATGAAGTTTATACCAATTTCAATGAAATTAAAAGTTCTTAATTCTGAGATACCATGTTGTGAGCAAAATTTTTCAAAACCTCATAACATTTGGTGTCACACTGTTATTTGGTATTATTAAAGGGAACTTCATTTTTTTTGGTCAAGCATTCATCAAGGGGAGCTTCACATTCAGATGTGTTTTATACTCTATAAGCTCTTCTCTTTTATTTGAAGAAAATCCTTTTAAACATACTCATCTACTTTCATTACCTTCTATTAGTTTTGATGATGAGTTAATTTCACTCTTGAAAATATCCTATATTTTCCTTTCATTATTATTTGAAAATTTCTTTTCGAAAGAAATACTTTAACATCTGGTTGCACTAACAAATCTCTTCTAGAAAGGATGTTTCTTAATTTGTAGCAGGAGATTTGGTTATGTGTTTCAACTTTGGTGATCAATCTTTGAAGTTGAGATGTGCTCTACATGGATAATCTATGAAAAAAAGAGCAAAGGATGGAAGCTGAGTACTGACCATATTTAGATGTGATAATCATCAAGAAGTAAATGACAAGAAGCCAGTACTTTCATCTTATTTGCATCATACAGGATATCCATGATCCTGCTATTGAGCCTCATCAAAGAATCTCATACGACTGCTTCATCTCAGGCCAGATCGTTCATCAATTTGCAAAACCAACATGAGCATTTCTAATCCCTATCATTTTATATTCAGTAAAAATTTTGCACATGTTTGGTATCTTTATGCTTTAACTGTGAAAGATCTAGATGCTGTGATTAGGTCTAGATGTTGTGTCTAGGTAGTTTGCATTTCATTGAGCTATTTTTGCTGTTTCTGTAGTAGCTTTTTCTGATATCAGTGATTATCAGAGTATTTATCATTTCTGATATCAGTTACTTGCTGCACATGTATGTTTCTTTCAATAAATATGAACATATCTCGCATGTGTTTCTGATTCCAATTGTGTATCTGCTGCCATTCTCTGAACTTTATATGTTGAAATGTAAAATTGGCTATTTTTCTGATAACTTAACATTGAGTCTTGAAAACCTCTCCAAATTCTCTCAAACTTGTTTTCATAAAAACATTCCCAATAGCTTCATATTTAGTATGAAAACACTTTCAATTAGGGAGAGAAAATCAGTTCTTTGACTCTTTCTAATATGGTTTCATATTTGTCTCTCTAAGGATTTCTTCTTTACCTCAACTTTTTGTTAATGACAAATAAGGGGGAGAGAATGGCAAGAAAAATATGTTGCATCTAATGTATTCTCATATTCATACTTATTTTTCTTAAAGTATTTGCCATCATCAAAAAGGGGGAGAATGTTGGTTATACTTAGTTTTGATGATGTCTTATGTAGATGACATTCTTATAAGCAAAAAGATTGAGTAATATAATTATCTCCTACTTGGACTAACTATTGTATTTAATGTAGATTAGTCCAAGTTGAGTTATGGAAAATAAACAAGAAGGAGATAAGAGATTACAAGAAGAAGAAATTGAATCAAAGAAGATGTGAAGTCAAATGATATGGAATGATCAAGAGAAGAGAAGGAAGAAAGAGTTGAATTATCAAGAATGATCAAGAAAAGAGAAGAAAGAAAGAAGAACTTGCTAAATGGAATGAGAATATAAATATTCAAGTTCTTATATTGATGCTAGAAGGCTCCAAGATAATATAGAAGTTGCAGAAAGCTAAAACTGAAGTTCAGAAGGGCTATACCGCGGTATGCAAGTGGATACTCGAGTATCCAGAAGGCAGAGAGCACATTGCTGAGAAAAGTGACTGTATACTGCAGTATGGTATGCTATACCGCAGTATAGGATCAAACGGAGGCCAAAATTCCAAGTATGCCAAAGGCATACTGCAGTATATAAGTGATATACCGCAGTATGCAACGTGATCAGCAACTCTGTTCATGTTCAGCACGGGCGACGTCTGGTAATTCAATGATATCTCACAAACCAGAAGTCGTATTGATACGAAACCAAAAGCATTGGAAACTAGACTCCCAACACGTATTGGTGACAAAAATTCATGCCCAAAGGAGTTCCGATGAATTATTGATGAATTTTACAAGTTGACACAAACATCAGCGTTACAGTCAGGAACGGCCCTCGGTATTTTGAGTATATCTCACAAACGACAAATCCGTTTGAGCTGAAATTAGTGGCATATGAAAGTAGACTCACAGAGCTTTCCATCAAGAGTTGAATGAACCAAAACGGAGCTCGGACCAGAGAGATATGGCCCTCAGAATTTGATAGTCAGTGCAAGAAGTTGCTATACCGCAGTATAGGTCCGTATACCGCAGTATAGGGCCATACAGAAAGCAAAGATTTTTGTAATCAGGTCAATACTGCAGTATAGCTTTGTATACTGCAGTATAGGGCCATCCAGAGAGCAACTGAGCTTTTCAAAACTAGCCCATACCGCAGTATAGGTATGTATACTGCAGTATAAGACCAACCCGAGAGCAATCAAGTTTTCTCACTCAAGTAAATACCGCAGTATGGAGTTGCATACTGCAGTAAAGGCTCTCACAGAAGGCTCTCAAATTTCATAACCATTGCATACTGCAGTATAGGTTTTTCATACTGCAGTATTGGGCAATCACGGGGACTCTCAACTTTGACAAAAACTCGCATACTGCAGTATGTTAGTTGTATACCGCAGTATAGAGCATATCTTTCAAAATCAATTCACGATGTTTTTGTCTCTGGAAGTTGCTTACTGCAGTAAGCCTTTGGATACTGCAGTATGCACAGTGGCATACTCCAGTATAGAGGAACATACCGCAGTATACAACGGTCAAAACTGATTTTTGAATTACACGAATTTGCAAATCATTATTGTTTGATCTTATTGCTTCCATAATTCATTCAATCATATTCCTAGCTATGTTTAACAAGTTTGTTGAGTGAATTTCAGCAATCACAGATGAAGATCAATGAAGGTCAAAGCCATAAAGCAAAAAGTGTACAGTGCATTAAATGCACTTCTGCAAATCAACCTACTTTCAGCTAATCCATCTGAGCACGCCTTCTAAACGTTAAAGAATGCTTACTACAACAAGTAAAGTCATCTCCAACGGGCAAATTCTCAGAGAGCCACCTCAGATCAAATTACCACATGGATTAGTTGGAGTTTAGAGAGAGAAGCAGACCACACTTAATGACAATCAACTACAACGGTCTGATTCATCCTACAACGGTCAAAAACGGTCACACATCATTCTCTACCTATAAAAGACATGGACTCAAGCAGAAAAACGAGGAGACACAAGATTACAATGCCAAAATGCTGAACCTCTGCTTCTTCATCTATTTTACTCTGTTTTACTTGTCTAGATAGCTTTGTGAGTGAAATGAATTGTGTTTGTACTTCAGTGATTATCTATCCATTCCTTTGAGAGGAAAATTATTGTAAACACATTATCTTTCTGAGAGTTACTCAAGATTGGGGAATCTTGAGTGGGATATACATTGTGTTGATTACAACTTGTAAGGGGGAGTGAATCCTAGTGAGAGGATTACTTCGAGTACAGAGTGTGTGATCAAGCGGTGTATCCTTATGTGTGTAAGGGGGAGTATCTCAGTAAGAGATTTGTAAAAGGCTGCACAAGTGCCCGGCTAAACTTGTGGGATTGTAGCGGTTCTCAAGTACCCGATTAAAGCTTGAGGGAAATAGTGGATTGAAATCTCAGGAGGTGCCTGGGGACTGGACGTAGGTCAAGGAGGGCCGAACCAGTATAAATCTGTTTGCACATTCTCTTCCCTTATCTCTTACATTTCCAGCATATATGTTTGAATGTGTTTACATATATAAATGTATAGTTCTTGCTTTCTAAACTAATTTCTGGGAGTTACGAAAAGAGTTTCAAGTTTTCCAAAGTTTTTATACTTCACCCAATTCACCCCCCCTCTTGGGTTCAGCCGGAACTTACAATCTATGCCAACTCACAATGGCAGGTGATATCCTCTTAAACGTATGCTACACTCTAGATGGTTTGTTTGTTTGTTTGTTTGTTTTTTTGGATACATAGGCGATAGGGGATTGGGGGGATTGAACCCAGTAGAAGGGGGTGGGGAGACTACTCCTAATACCACTGCATTACTAGTAGTGCCGGTTAGATGGTTTGTTGGGTACGAGTAAGAGTGGAAATAGGTTAAGTTAAGCTTTAACTAAGTAGAACTGGGCCTGAAATGGAGATCCAAAACATGAGCCAAGCCTAAATCTAAACCTTCAAAAGGCCTGAAGCCTTATTATCAAAAAAAAAAATAAAACAAAACAAAAAGGCCTGAAGCCTATTTCAAAGGTGCGGCTTACTTAAAATGTAGGCTTTTAAATAAATTTAAATCCTATGCATATAAGTTTATATATAATTTCATCAAGCCTATTTAAATGCCTACATTATGTCTAGTTTAGGGATTTATTCTCGTATGAAATAAAAAGGTTAGTAAGAGAAAGAAAATAACACATAAGGGCAACAATTGTTTGAGCAAATATAAATAAAAAAAAAATCAATTATCTATTGACTAAATTGGTTAGACTATGCTTAAAATAGGTTAGACCGTAAGCCGTTGATAGAGGCCTAATTTATTTCTACCCCTAGGTATGAGGGAATGGGATTCCCTGACCCTACCTATCTTTGGATAGGCAAGGAGAGCTCCTTTCTCTTGGGCCGTCCAGATCTAATCTAGATAACCTAGATTTTATTTATTTTTACTTTCTATTTTTTCAAAAAAAAATATTTTAATGGGTACAAAATCTTAAATAAAGATAATCTCTCAACTAACATTTTTTCAAAAATGATTTTTTAATTAAAAAATCAGCAATTAAAAAAAATTAAATCTAGACCGTCCAGATCACATCTGGACGGCCCAGATGTACCAAGCTCTTGGTGCCTATCCAAAGGATAGGCACCAAAACCGGGCCCTAGGTATGAGGGGTTTGGAGAGAAGGGGAGGGAGAGAAAAAAATTTATTAGTTGATTTTTAAGAAATTGTATAAGTGGGGTTACAATATTTTAATATAGAAAATATGTTAGACAAAATAGTATGAAAAGCTTTTAAGACTGAACCAATATAAACTACGGTGTACACTTGAGTGAAATTTCTCCAATTCTCATCTTTCAATTAAGTTTAATTGCAGTTGTTTAAATTCTTAATTTCACACAATTCACCCCTTCTTGGATTAAATTGTTGCCACTAACATTTAGTACCAAAGCCTTATCTTCTTATTTTAGACTTAATGTCCTAAGAATGATCCTATGGCAAGTATGGATAAAAGAATACTACTAGATGGTGCCTCTTCCAGTAGACCCCTTAGGTTTAATGGAGAACATTTCTCCTTCTGAAAGGCAAATTCAGAGTATTCTTTATGGTAACAAAATATAGCATATAATAGGTGATTTGAGATGGAAAATATATACCAATGAAAACTGTAGACAGTGTCAAAGTTCAAAAAACACCATGTAGTTTGATGACAATGATAAGAAGCTTGTAACTCTCAACAACAAGGAAATCCTCATTACTCAAAGTGCCTTGAGTCAAAATGAATATTTCAAGATTTGCACACTTCCTTCTGCCAATAAGATGTGGCAAGCTCTGGAAGTAGCCCATGAAGGAACTTCCAAAATAAAGGAAAATAGAGTCAATACTCTTATTACATTATGATCTGTTCGGAATGAAATTTGGAGAAACAATTGGTGAGTTTGAACTCAAATAAACCCATCTCGTAAATCAATTAGGTGCTCTTGGAAAATTATGATCAAAGGTCTAAAGTGAGGACGATATTGAACATTCTTTCAAAAGAATGTGAAGCTAAAGTCACGGATAGGGGTGAACAAACAACACACAACCTGCCCAGCTACTTGGACAATGTGGTTTTTTCCCTGGATTAAACCCGCCCATATTAGGCCCATCATGGGTAACAGGCTGCCCGTACACATTTATATCATACAGGCAGGTCACGGGTTACACCACGGGGCACCCGTGACTGCCGCTTGTTACCTGTATAACCTGTTTTATTATTATTATCTTCTTTTTTCCCTTTAGAGTTCAGACTTCAGACAAGTTTAGGTAGAACATAGAAATACTCAAACATCACAGGGTAATCTCAAACACCACTCAAACACTTGACTAGTTAGGTCTTAGGTCGCCTTGCCACTCACTGCCTGAAGCTTAGTATTTAGAGGCCAACGCCTTAGCCTCTCGAGTCTCCAGTCTCAAAATTTCCCCGTCTCTCATCTCTCTTGATCTCGATCTTGGCCTGTCACCATCTTGCTTTCTCGTCTCCCCAGAGTGGCGGTATCGGTTGGAGTTGCCAGTGGTTAGGTCACTCACTATCTCCATCTCTCTTCTCTCTTAGAGTCTCAGATCCCACTTAAAGAGCAGCCTCTCATCATTTCTCTATCTTTCTTGATCTCAATCTCGGCCTCTCTCGCTCGTCCTCAACCCACGTGTTCGGCTTATCGGTTTCTGGTGGAAAAGGAACTCGTCGTAATTTATTTCAAGGTTTTAGTTAAGAATTAGTCACATGGTTTGCTTCCTGTAATGAGCCTAACATCAAGATTTAATGTTGCTTCTTCAAAAAAACCATCCAGCTAACTGTTGATTAAGTTGTTGTTGTTGTTCTAGAAATTATTGTTAGTTTGTGGAAATTATTGTCAAAATTGTTTCTAAAGTTGATTTAGTTGCTTTGCCATTATTATTTTCATTTAGATTTTTATTGTTAATTGCACTGTGACTCAATAGACCATGTTAAAGACTTTTTTTCTTTCTTTAGATTTGCCTACTCCTATTAGAGTTATAAGGTGATCTTCACCCATAAATTTGAGTGAGAATCTAGTAATCTCCATCGATCACCATACTTATGCCCTTTCTGAAGTCCGTGTGTCTTTCACCACTTATTGTTGGACATTCGTACAAAATAAATACTACATGTGTTTGATTGTACATTAGATTGATGAGAATTGGACTTTACAAAAACGCATTCTGATTTTTTTGAGATTAAAGATCATAGAGGGAAGTCAATTGCCAAACAAATTCAGGATTGCTTATTTTAGTGGACCATTAACAAAGTGTTTATGATCATAGTTGACAACGGTTCAACCAATGATTTTGCAATTGCAATTCCAAAAAAGTGTTTTAGGAGTTGAGATTGTTTGGTATGTGATAAAGACTTTTTACAAATGTGGTATGTTACTCACATATTGAACTTGGATGTTTCTGAATGTCTTAAAGAAATGAACAAGTCCATTGAGCTCATCCGACATGCAATAAAATTTGTTAAATCTTATCTATTGAAGAAGTGTAAGTTCATATTGCTGGCTGAAAGAGAGTGAGTCAAATCAAAAAGCCTTATTACCTTGGATTGTCGCACACAAGGTAATTTGTTTTATAATTTGTTTGAATGAGCTTTGATATGATTATGTATTAATGTTTAATTGGTTTGGGTTAAGGTGCATTTTTACCTTTAAAGTATGCGCCCAAGAGAAATTTTGCCCGTGAAGTTTTCGGAGTAGCAATGTTGCCCCTTAAGTTTAAAAACGGAGCAATGTTGCCCCTCCGTTAAAAACCCTAACAATCAACTAACGTTGACCATTAGTTGACCGTTAGGGTTTTTAACGGAGGGGCAACATTGCTACGTTTTTAAACTTCAGGGGCAAAATTGCACGGAGGGGCAACATTGCTACGTTTTTAAACTTCAGGGGCAAAATTGCCACGTTAGGGTTTTTAACGGAGGGGCAACATTGCTCCGTTTTTAAACTTAAGGGGCAACATTGCTACGCCAAAAACTTCAGGGGCAAAATTGCTCCTGGGCGCATACTTTAAGGGCAAAAATGCACCTTAACCCTAATTGGTTTTCATTTCTATCATGTCATTAGGTGGAATTTGACATACCTTATGCTTGAGAGTGCTGTTACGTTCACCAAAGTCTTTGCTCAGATGGAATAGGAGGATGAAGAATACAAACAATACTTTAAGAAAAAAGTGAACTTAGACTTAAGTTGAGATGTACTTATACATTGATTGATGTTCTTGAAGGCGTTGACGATGTATCCAATGATACAACTACGAGAAGGATTGCATAACCTACAATTTTTCCTCCTAGTGCATATTATTGGAGCACTATAAAGGAGTTTATTGGCTTCTTAAAGTTGTTCTACAACATGACGTTGAAGTTTTCTAGATCAAACTATATTACTAGTAACACTTGTTTCTAGTATATAGTTGTAATTTAGACAAGCCTTGAATATTACTAGTAACACTTGTTTCTAGTATATAGTTGTAATTTAGACAAGCCTTGAATCAAGTACAGGTAGCTCTTATTCTATATTGAATGACATGTTAAAAAGAAAGATGTCCAAGTTTAACAAATACTGGGGAGAAGCTAAGAAAATGAATCCTTTATTGGTTGAGCCCATGATACTAGAACCCAGATATAAATTGACATATGTCAACGTTGCTTTTGCTAACCTTTTTCATGAACCAACAAATTGTGAAGCTATGTTGAGGAAGATTATAGGTGTATTATATCATTTATATGATCACTATTCAGCTATTATTTATGTTGGTGAAACTTTTGCCTCTCAAACAACATTGGAGAAAGGGGATAATGTGCTACTTCCAGAGTTAGAACGAAGTACCCTTGTCATCTAGTGATGCTGCATACCAAAAGTTTTTAGCCCAAGAAAATGCAAAGAGTAATGTAGAGAAAATTTCAAAAGTTGATGAATACCTTTGAGCTGAATTGGTTGGTTATTGTGATTTAAAATTCGACATCATGACATGGTGGAAAGACAATGCTTATAAGTATAAAGTGGTAATTTTGATGGCACATGATTTGTTGGTTGTTCCAGTCTTCACTATCTCTTCAGAAGCAGCTTTTAGTGTTGGGGTCAAGTACTAGATGCTTTTAGGAGATCTTTATCCTCAAAGATGGCTGAGGCACTCATATGTGCACAAAATTGGCTATCAGTGAAACTACCCAACTTTAATGACTTTGATAATTTTGATGAAACGGCAGCTATTGTTATGAGTATCTTAATTTGCGTTTTCTATTTTTTAGTTTTTAATGTTTCATTTCATCTTCATATTTGTTAATACATATTAATTAGGATTTATCTATCTCCTTCATTTGGTAGAGGAAGATGCAACAGTAAGAGGTGAATCTAAATAGTGAATATTTGGAGTTGAAGATATTTAGAACTTCTGATGATGAAGATGTTTGAAGTCATCAACTTTGAACTTCAATTATTAGTATTGTTTGTTTGTTGTTGTTGTTGTTGTTGTTGTTGTTTTTCCCCTGTGGATTGTGAAGTTGTGATGCTTGAAGCTTGAACTTCAAAGTTTAGTATTAAGTAATTTAGAATATTAATACAGACATAGTTAATGACTCAACGTTATTACATATTAGTCATTTAGTTATAAAATAGCAGGTAAGTATCATTGAGTAGGTAAAGCTTTTGAATTTGGATGTTTCGAACTTTGGTGATGATCATAGTCTTATATCATATATAGATGATATTATATGATAGCTTATGTTTTTTTTTTTTTTGCTGATGATCATAGTATTAGTTGGAATGAAATATTTTTGGGAAAATTTCATTAAAATACCATTTGAATTTGTAAAACCCCCAGAAGTCACAAAAAGACTGAGAGATACCAAGGATCTATGTGAGATATGCAAATTCGGGTGAAATTACCTTTTTTCCTTTACTTTTAAATAAATAAAATAAAATAAAAATGCTCTCTCGGAGGGCCACGGGCGGCCGAACGCCGAAGGGCCACCACCGGTTGGGGGAGGGATTTTTTTTTTTGGGGGGGGGGGGGTGGGGTTTTTTTAAAAAAACAAAACAATACATTGTAAGTGTGGGGGGCTAGGGTTCGAACATGATATATATACATTAACAAATATATATATTCTTCTTAACATTTTTTCAATTGTATTTACAAATCTTGAAACGAGAATTACCATTCCACAAATGAGAATTACTACATTTTCTACAAGGATCCCTTTTTACTCTTTGATGCATGTGAGTGAATTTGTTAAAAAAAAAAAAAAGTACTTTTACCATTCCACAAATGAGAATTATCATTCCACAAATGAGAATTACCATTCCATAAATGAAAATTACCACGTTTTCTACAAGGATCCCTTTTTTACTCTTTGATGCATGTGAGTGAATTTGTAAAAAAAAAAAAAAGCACTTTTACCATTCCACAAATGAGAATGACCATTCCATAAATAAGAATTGCCACGTTTTTTACAAGGATCCCTTTTTTACTCTTTGGTGCATGTGAGTGAATTTGTTAAAATGCACTTTTACCATTCTACAAATGAGAATTACCATTCGTGGTAATTCACTCACATGCACTAAAGAGTAAAAAAGGGATTCCTGTAGAAAACTTGATAATTCTCATTTGTGGAATGGTAAAAGTGCATTTTTTACAAATTCACTCACATGCATCAAAGAGTAAAAAAGGGATCCCTGTAGAAAAAGTGGTAATTCTCATTTTTGGAATGATAATTCTCATTTGTGGAATGGTAAAAGTGTTTTTTTTTTTTTACAAATTCACTCACAAGCATCAAAGAGTAAAAAAGGGATCCCTGTAGAAAATGTAGTAATTCTCATTTATGGAATAATAATTCTAATTTGTAGAATGGTAATTCTCGTTTCAGGATTTGTAAATACAATTGAAAAAATGTTAAGAAGAATATAAATATATATTAATGTATATATATAACCCCCCCCCCCCCAAAAAAAAAAACACCGACCCCACCGGTGGCCAGCGCTCAGCCAGTGGAGGCCCTTCGACGTCCAGCGGCCAACCCTCCGGTGAGGGCATTTTTATTTTTTTATTTATTTAAAAGTAAGGGTAAAAAGGTAATTTCACCCGAATTTGCATATCCCTCATAGATCCTTGGTATCTCTTAGTCTTTTTCCAAATTTAGAAGACTTCTGATGGTTTCGCAAATTCAAATGGTATTTTAATGGAATTTTCCCAACATTTTTCCTCTTGGCAAAAAAAAAAACCTGTACTAGGCAAAAAAAAAAAAAAGGCAGATTTCAATTCAAATGCTTACAAAGCTTCTTCAATTTCTTCCTCAATGTGACCATAGTATTAATAAGGTTAAGGGTAAAAAATACCCATGAATTTTTATTCAAAGCTCATCCCGCCCCATATGCTCTTCATATCGATCTCAATTTAAGAAGTGCCTCACAAGCTCTTCGTCTTGATCTTAATTTCTCTACATGCCCTAAATTTCGATTTTTTTTTTTTAATGCCTTCCATTGATTTTGTGCCTCTCTTTTTCTTTTCCCTGATTTTGATTCTATACCCTAAATCTATTTTCCGCTTTTTTAACATTTTCAAAAAAGCAACTTAACATTTTTTCAGGTTTTTCCTTTTTTTTTTTTTTCAATTCTTTTCCACCATGCATTTTTCTTCAGATGGGGACTGCCACATCGGACATCATTTATTTACAACGGACATTACTTATCCACATCACAATTTTCAGTCAAACTTTAACCTATTAATGGTCAACATGACCTGCTTTAACAGAATTGACAATTTTGCACCAATATTTGAAGTTTGTGGGCACTTTCGAACCTCTGAAAAGCAAATGGCATTGGATGAACTGTGTGTAAAAACTCAAGGGTATTTCTTACCATTAACCCTTATTTATAATACATGCTCCTACTAAAACACAGGAAAAATTACGATCAGGTCCGAATTAATGAACTTAATAATGACAACCAGGTCCTTTGAAATTATTCAATTGCAATGAAGTCCCACTCCCAAGGAACCTTGATACTATTAATTCCAAATGTGCAAATACAATTTCTCCCTTTTCATTTAAAATGAAAAAAAAAACAAAAAAAAACCAATCAATAGACAAAAGAGAAGAACACAAAAATACAATCTTTCTCTTGATGCCAGATTACGCTCGCGAAACAGGGTTATAATCTTTGTTTATTCGTTTTTTCGCTTTTAAATGAGGAGGGGAAAATTGTATTTTTACATTTGGAACTAATAGCATTCATATTCCTTGGAACTTTACTGCACTGGTCATTAAGTCTGTTAATTGGGACTTGATTGCAATTTTCTCTAAAACTTATATTTTCCTTCATGTATCTGTGTACATACAGTAATATATAATGTTACGAATATATATCACATCTTATGTTGCTTTTTATTTCTTACATCTCTGTGCTGACCACTCCTCTGTGATGTATATTGAGCTTGGTTTCATCATTCTCTAATTCCTCACTCTGAGCTCGTCGAAGTTTCTAGACTGTCATTTTCTTTTCATGTTATTCTTGTTATCATAATTCTTCGAACCAGGGTCAAGCTCGACAGAACGCGATGTGACTGCGGGGATGGCCCAAGACAGTGCCAATGACTTTACAACTGAGGAAAGGCGTTATATAGGGGCGGGAAGCAACAGTGAACCGTTTAAGATTAGGAGAATGGTGGAGAAGGAACTGTTGAGGAATGAACGAAGGACATGGAGAGTTTGTACATGGGAGGGGGTGGATGGAGACGGAAGTAAGAGAGAGATGTGGGATAGCACTTTCTAACAGCAATCTTCTAACGCAAACAGTTTTGAAGGCTTAGGGAGTAACGGTTTAAACCGCAGAAAGTTTAAGGAACTAAAAAAAGAAGAAGCTTAGGGACCTTATTCAAAATCAATGAAATTATATGGACCTCCCAATTAATTTTTCCTTAATTTTATAAGATATTTTTAAATATTTTAATATTCAATTTTTTTTTAATGGGAATCATTATTATTTTTAAAAATAAAATGTAATATTCGAGTGTTTGAATGTTTCTTAAACCACGTTGGGGTTAGACAACTAAAAAAGCATTTTATCATGGATAAAAATAAAATTTTGTATGAAGTTAAATGTGTTTTCATTTTGGCACAGCTTCAAAATCATGTTTCTCTATTGAAATTCGTAACAAATTGACAATCATATTCAAAAAGATATTTGATTAGGAAAATTACATTAAAATTTCAGACATTTCCAAATTTTAACTAATGAAAAATAACAAACTTGTTTAAAAAATTGTGATTTTCAAAAAGGTAAAATCCCTAAATAATATACCAAACAAATTATAAAAACCCCAAAATATAATGAACTTGTTTGGTTCAACACATTGTATGCCTGTGATGGTAGTCATGATTGCATTACTAAGATAAGAATGTTTGGTTGCTCTTAATGATGATTACCAAAAATATTGCAATCTCCATCCGTATCTACCCCAATGAATCCTTATCACCACCTTATTGTGTGGTTGAAAAAGTCCAATTTACCATTTAGTCTCATTTGTCTATGTTTCACTTGTCTACTTTTACCATCACGCCTTGCCGTGCCACAACCACTGCCAACGCTACCTTTCCTACCACTGTCATCGTCGCTACCCCCTGTTGTCAGCACCACCATTGTTTCCGCCGCCATTGCCATGACAGCCACCACTGTATCTCCTCCTTCACTGTTGTTTCTGCCACCACCTGTCATCGCCACCGCAACTACCACTACCTTCTTCTCCTCTATTGTCACCACTACACCGTTGCCGCCACCTTCATTGTTGTCATCTCTATTGTCGCCATCAGCACTATAGCCTCCTACTCCACCGTTGTCGTTGCCAACACCTGGCATTGCCATTGTCTACAGTACTACCTCCTCCTCCTCTTGCTCAACTGCTACCACCACCCCCAACAACCGCTGCAACCACTACCTCTTCCTGCACCATTGTCGTTGCCACTACCTATCATTTTGTTGTCACCACTACAACCTCCTCCTCTTCCATTGTTGCCACCAACCCCATCACCGCTACTTCCATCATCGTTGTCGCGCTGCCCCTACTTCCTCCTCCAAAGTTGTCACTTTTATCACCTACCATTTCCAACCTTGCCACCACTACCTCCTCGTCCTCTACTGTTGCTCCACCCCCAACCATCACCACCTCCACCCTTGTCACCACTGTCACTACCTCTTGCTCCACCACTATCGCTGTCACTGCCTGCTACTACCTCCATCACCACACCATTGTTACTATCGTCTCTACCACCTCAACCATTGTCATCGAACAAACCTCGACGAGGTAGCATGACAGTTATGATGAGGCAACACGATAGCTTTTAACTATTTTTTCAACAAAGTTTATATTAAGGTAATATGGACTTTGTGCAATATATTAATTTTAAATAATTATTAAAAAATAACTTATTGCACCTTGCCTAAAAATCAAACTAAACACTAGCTCTATAACTAATATTGCATTGCACTACAATTACATCACATTGCACTGCACTATACGTGCAATAGGATCAAACTAAACAGGCCAAGTCACTTGACCAAGGTGGTGAAGGCTTTTTTTGGGGGCCACTAATTTTGTTTTTATTTGGGGCAAAGATAGTGAAGGTAGGATTTGATCTCACTCCTTCGTGGTTCGTAATAATATATAATACTTAGATAAGTGTCAAGTTTAAAATCATTGACTGCCCTTATAACATGAATAGTAACATTTGGAAAGATATTTATCATTTTAATAATGTCATATACTACTACATTTAACAAATTCCATGTTTAGGGAAACTCAACTAATGAGAAAGTGTTAATTTGACTACATTTGTCAATTTTTACAAATAAGAGTGGAGTGTTGAAATCATAGATTACACTTATAACGTGAATGATAATATTTGTAAAGTTATGTACTAGTTCAATAAGATTATTTACTATCCCTGCATTCCTTTTTATAAAGAACATTTAATCAAATTTTGCAATTCAAAATGTCGGTTAAGAACAATAAATGTGTTAAAATTATAACTTTTTTTTTTTACTAAAATACTCTTATTTATGAGGAGATAGGGAATAAAAGAGAGAATAAGAAAATTATTATAATAAAGATGATTGTAGAAGAGAAAGAATAAGAAAATAAATATGGTAGAAGTAATAGGCCTTTGGGGCCATGAAAATTTATTATATTGACATTAAATAAAGTAATTAATTAAGGAAAAATGAGAAATAAATAAGTAAAAACGTAATATATTCTCTAAATTTTTTAAGAAAGAGGAACTGAGCATTATTGCGGTTATTTTTTTTATAAAAGATAATGGAACGAATATTATTTTTAATAACTTCCCCATTTAGGAAACTCGACTTATTGGGTTAGGAAGGAAAAATAATTGACAATTAAAAAAATGTATCTCCTATTATGAACGCAAATATTTACATAAAAAAAAAACTATGACAAGTAGAAAAGCTTGGTTAAGTCAAGTTAATATTATTGTCCGGCTTATTCATTTTAAAAATGAAACAGTCTAAAGACTAGTTTTCATACTATTGGAGGATGCATAAAGGTTTGATGGCTATTCTGACATGCATATTTTAGAAGAAAGAAAATATGGTACTCGTACAAGACAATGTTAATTAATTAAATTTAGTTTACAAAACATAGATCAATTAAATCGATAACAAATCAACTTGTGTTATAAAAATAAAGATATTTGGGGGCATAAGAGAGAAAGAGATAAGAGAAGAGGAAGTTGTAAATCTCTATACTCAAGTTGTCATTGCCTTACCACGCTTTCTCTAGTAACCCTAAAATTTGAATTCTCTCTTATTTGCCTCACGACCCTCCTTCGTCTCTTTCTCATCGATGGCTTATGGCACCATCACAAGCCGCCGTCAAGTATCATTCTATGCCACAACTGCGTTAGAGTGGTAGATTGGTTTCCAGATCTTTGATATGTGGCCTTCTCCCTTTGATTTTTAGCGATTGTGGACTTCACTCGTCCTTGTGGCGAGTTTTTTCCTCTCCTTCTTCAGATCTATTTTGCAGCGGTGAGAGCTATTTGTCTTTTATTTCTCTTTTTTTTTTTTTGTGGTGTTGGGTTTTGTGGTGGTATTCTTGTTTTCTCAGAAAATAAACAAATCTATGATATCTTAGTATAAATCCTCTTGGTTGGATGATTGTTTGAACGTTATTAGATTCGACTATCACCTGGTGGCTTGGATTTGTGTTCTTGGGGGAAGATTTCAAGATGTGTTGTTCAGTGTGTGGTTGAGGTCACCATATTTGCTTGAACGGAAGAACAGAAGTGTTCTTCAAGATATCATGGGTTTTCTTCCTTTTGAGGTTGGGTTTTCTTTGATCGTTACCTCAAGTCGAGGTATCTGTGTAGCTGCTCTAATTACAGCTAATGCTTATAACGAGGTGTGCCCGTTAAGGTGAGTTTTACAACTAACACTTTCTTTCACGTCACTTCTAACCTTGAATATTGAGGAGGCCAGTTTTGTTCATGCTTCTACTTCTACTCTTAAATTTTTAATGTATTGTGATTAGTTGTTCTTGTATTTGGCTTATTTTGTTGTATTTGATTTGGCTTTGTTTATATTACATCTTTAGTTTGTTTTCATGTATTGCATCGGTTTGTAGTAATAATATAAATAGCTTTTGACCAAAAAAAAAAAGTGAAGAGAAGAGAAGAGAGAAAGTTAAGAGAGAGGGGGAAGTAATTCTTATTCAGTTGTATATTCAATGTTTACACAAAGCTTCTATTTATAGATTTTTAGGAGGCTTGTAGGAGAAGCTACTTGCAGGAGAAGCCACTATTAATCAAAACTTGTAGAGGAAGCTTTTTGTTGGCTTGTAAAGGAAATCAATGGACATCCATATAATTAATATTCATAACAGTCTCCTTGGATGTCTATTGTGAATATGCCTCATTAGAAACTTTAACCAGGAAAAACTCAATGAGACAAAAATCTAGCTAAAAAAAAAAAGAGTACATAATTCATTATACTTTCCAATGCTATCTCATTAAAAACATTTCTAGGAAAATTCGATGAGATAAAACGTAGTTAAGGAAAAAAGTGTTCAACGTGTAGCAACTCCCCCTCTTGACAAGATCAGTTGAGATCTTTGAGTCTCTAAAAACTGATGTCATGGACAAGCTTTTCAAAAATTGTATCTAGAAGTGACTTGGTGAATAAATCTGCTAGATTTTCATTTGAACTAATTTGCTGCATGTTTATTTCACCATCCTTTTGAAGGTCACGAGTGAAGAAGAATTTTGATGAAATATGTTTCATTATATCGCCCTTGATATAACCTTCTTTAAGTTGGATAATATATGTAGCATTATCCTCATATAGAATTGTTAGGACCATTTTACCTAAAGACAAATGACAAGTTGTTTGTATGTGATTATTACTGATCTCTACCATACACATGCTCGACTTGCTTCAGGCACTGCCAGATTTTATGCATGGTTAGATGATGTGGCTGATAGAGTCTGTTTCATAGATCATCATGAAATAGTTACACCTCCATATGTAAATAGATAACCTATTGGTGATTTATCATCATGTGAATTAGACAAAAATTCAGCATTTGCATAACCAACCAGTACATGCTAAGATACATTCGAGTAGTATAAACCCTTGTCCATAGTGCCTTTGAGGTAACGAAGAGTTTGGTTTTACTCCATTCAAATGCCTTTGTGTTGGTAAAGAGCTATATCATACTAATAAATTAATAGCAAATGATATATCAGGATGTGTGTGATTAGCAAGATACATTAATGCTCCAATAGCACTAAGGTATGATACTTTTGGACTAAGTAGCTCTTTCTCACCTTCTTCACCAATCATTCGATGTCGGAATGGATCTTTATCCTCATGCAAAGACCTTAAAATCATTAGAGTACATAATGAATGTGACTTATGCATATAAAATCGCTTTATGACCTTTTTTGTACAAGCTTCTTGATATAATGATCAAATTCTTTAGATACTCAATCTGTAATCCAAGACAAAATTTTATTCTTTCCAAGTCCTTCCTTTCAAATTCTTTCTTCAAACAATTAATTACCTTTTGAAACTCTTCAAGAGTTCCAATAATCTTGATTTCATCAGTATAAACAACAATTATAGCATATTCACTTCTAGTTCTTTTCATAAAGATGCATAGGCATAAAGGGTCATTTTGTACCTTTCTTTCAACAAATATTCCTTGAGAATATTATACAACATGTGCCCTGATTGCTTCAATCCATACAAAGACTTATTTAACTTAATTGAGTATTGTTCTCAAGAATTTGAATTAGATGCTTCTGGCATCTTGAGTCTTTTAGGGACTTTCATATAAATATCATTGTCAAGTGAAGCATACAAATAAGCAGTCACAACATCCATTAGGTGCAAATCAAATCCTTCATTTACTACTAGGCTAATTAAATAATGAAAAGTAGTTGCATCCACCACTGGTGAATATGTTTCTTCAAAATCAATGTCAGGTCTTTGAATGAAGCCTCAGGCTACAAGATGCACCTTATATCTTATACTTTGACCCTTTTAATTTCTCTTTCATACAAAACTTCTTTTGTATTCAGTTGGCTTTACATCTTTAGGTATATGAACTACAGGTCCAAATACTTTTCGTTTTGCTAATTAGTATGATTTTGAATTAATGACATCTTTGCACAGGGGCCAATCCTTTTGTTGTTCTTGCTAATGGATTTTGGTTCATGATCCTCATTATCATTTATTACGTCATATGCTATATGATAAGCAAATATGTCATCAATGTTGACTTCATTTTAGTCCCATCGGATACCATTTATAACATAATTTATTGGGATCTCATTATTTTCACACATTTCAAGTACCTGGGTCTCTTCTGGGACTACAACATTCTCTTTTGGAACTAAGTATGAAATACATATGATGGTTAGTAGCAACTTTAAACGCACTAAATCATATCATGGCAGTTCCAAAAGACAAAGATAATTTATTCTAAGAAATCAGCAACATCTAAATGGGTAATATTCATGTCACCATACTCAAAATTCTCAACCTTATCGACATGATTTACTTCAACCTTTGACCATTTACCTTTATTTTTAAGTGATTCTTGGTAAAATTCAACCAAGTGTCTTGGTGTACGATAGGTATGAGACCAATAATCCTTGCCACCACAATGATAGCATGGATTTTTAGCATATTTGTTATACACACTTGCTTCCCTTTTTGTGGTTCTTATCAATATTCTTTTTGCACTTCAAGTGTGAATATGAATCACCACAATTACAACCATGGTCACACCCAAGGTTGTAGCCTCGTTTACACCCATGTAGATTACTACAATTAGATTCATTTGTTATTTCATTCACTTCTTGGAATGGAGTCAAGCCTGTTGGAAGAGATTCATGGTTTTTGCAACAAAAGGTCATTGTTTGGCCACATGGAGGCAATAAATTAATTCAACATATTTTTTAAACTCTTTCATAATATTGCTACTGCATGAGCAAATTGGATGCATCCATTTATAATGAGTTTTTGAAAGAATAATCATCTTCTAGTGGTCATACAATTCTCTTAATTTGTTCTAAAGACTAAGGGAGTTTTTTAATGCCAAATGGTGGCATATAAAAATCATAGATTTAGACATTCAAGATAAATAGTTCTCTTTAATAATGACAAGAGCCATAAATTTGAAGTTCACAAGATTTGACATAGTTCAGAATAATGTAATAAAATAGAATTCATAAAATATGAAATATAAAAACACAATATAACAACACAAACGATAATAATATGAAATTCATAAAGACAATAAATAATTCATAAAGTAAAATATTACAACAAAAATTAAAACTTCATGTCTTCGGGCCATTTAGTTCTGATGGCTTCAAGCCAATTAGTCTTATGGCTTTAGGCCAATTAATTCTCAAGGCTTCAGACCAATTAATTTCATGATGAGAAATTAAATCTATATGGTTTATGGCCGTTTATCTTCAAGATAAAAGTTGAATATGACTTCCACCCATACAATGAGATATAAGATGAAAGTTATATGAATTATGGTCATATCAAAATAAGAGTCAAAGAAATATGGCTGCTAACCATATAATTCAGAATAGGAAATTAAAGTAATATGGCTTCCGGCCATATAATAATGAATCAAAGAAATATGATTCTTGGCCATATTATATCAAAAAAATAAATCAAAGTGATTATGATTTTTGGTCATATAATTTCATAATATGATCGAATATAGTACAAGACATCAAGATAAAATAAAAGCCATATAATGTCAGGGATTGGCTACAAGAGAAAATCAATAATTGGGGAATCCTGACAAAACAAAGTCAGAATCGTAGGCCCCTTCCCTACATAATCAAGATTTCTTTAGATTCCTCTATCATTTCTTGCATATAATTAGAGTCCACATTTATTCATTCGCATTAATTTCTTCTCAACTATTTAACACTCTAGCTACTTTCTGCTTCTTCTCTTATCAAAAATCAATGAAGAACATCAAAAGCTTTTCGTGAATATTGGAGAGTGAAGGGAAAGCAAGAAGTAAAGAAGAGCAAAGAGGTCGATCTCTGATTTCGGCCATAGGTTTCATTGGCAAAGCGACGACAACCTTTTAAAGAAAACCATTTCTTTTCCTATTAAAAGGCTCAAAATCATCCCAAAAAGAAACAAGAAAAATGATGAGTATATATTTTATGATTAAATAGGTATATATTTTATGAGATTTAATTGGAATCATTGATATTATATACCTATTTAATTATCTTTTATGAACTTTTCCATAATTGAATGAAACTTGGGATCAAAGAACAAATCAACATAAAATCTACTCATATCCTATTTTTATTGTGCAGGAAATATTAGCTGATTTGGAATGAAGTAGAAAAGGCAATAAAAGGATATGCAATCAGCCAAACTTGATGGTCCCCCGCAAGAAAAATAGAAACAAAATCAATTGCGTGATCTGATTGAGTAAATTATAAGATATGAGATATATTTTTAATAAAAAAAGGAGAATCAATGACCCAAGATCTAAATTATTATAAATAGGAAGGCAGAGACAAGAAAGAGGGTCACGGACGAAGGCAGATCAGGGAGACACAGAACGAGAAGGAACGAAGAAGCAGAGGAGTAGAGGCTAAGCATTTCTGTTCTCTTCATCATCTCCACGGAAGGACGGAAGGACTGTGGAGGCGACGGAGAATCTTTCTTTCCTCTCTCTCCTTCTTCTTTGAACCTGAATTTTCATCTTTTTTATGGATTTGAATAAAGCCATGGGTGGCTAGTTTGTTTTGCAACCTAGAGAATCTATGAGCTTGTTTGAGACTTAGACATTGTTCCCACTCAATAGTTTTGCTTAATTTTAATCAGTTTATTTGATCTTGTTTTTATTATTTATTGCTTAGTGATTGGCCACCATTAAGCATGTTTTGGGGATTTAGGATTGAACTTGACGAAGGGAATCTTAAATTGACCTTGAGATTAAATAATGTGGAATTAGATTTAAATTTAATGTGAAGTTAGGTTTTAATCTAATTTGCGTCTAGGGTAAACATATAACTAGAAGCTCCGCATAATCAAATTAGAGTGAGCTCGATTTAAATTGCATTTTAATTAATTAGTGAGGCATTGTATAATTATTTGAGGTAGGTGTATAAGTGGACCGACAGGCACTTGTAAACATTAATACTCTAGATTAGCTGATTAAGTTAAGTCAAAGTTAATTTAGTGGGGATAAAATCTAGGAATCAAATAAGGGATTAGTGACTTTAGATTGCTCGTTTGATTAGTGGTAGTTGTTTCTTTTAATTTTAGATTTTTTTTCCTCTTAATTAAATTCAATTTGTTTTTCTCAACTTAAGCGAAATTGTGAAATTAATGCTCAATTAAAGTTGTGATACTAAGTCCTCATAGGAACGATACTTTTATTATCACTTTATTACTTGATATGGCCCGTGCACTTGCGGAGTTTTTAGGCTATTATTGATAGGGCAAAACTTTATAGATCAATCCATCTTGTATAGAAGACAAAGAATTCATCTCTTTTTCATTATTAAGACCAGTTGGTTGCCAATTGAAATCCTTTTTTTCCCCTAAAAAAAATAAAATAAAATATTTACAAACTCAAACTACTAATGCTCAATCAATTCCAACTAAGACAATTGTGGCACACAAGTCCCCGGCAACGGCGCCAAAAAGTTGATAGGGCAAAACTTTAAGCCTAAAAACTCCGCAAGTGCACAGGTCGTATCAAATAATAAAGTGATAATGAAAGTATCGTTCCCACGAGGACTTAGTATCACAACTTTAGTTGAGCATTAATTTCACAATTTCGTTTAAGTTGAGAAAGCCAAGATTTAATTTAATTAAGAGGAAAAAAATCTAAAATTAAAATAAACAACTACCACTAATCAAACAAGCAACCTAGAGTCACTAATCCCTTATTTGATTCCTAGATTTTATCCCCACTAAATTAACTTTGACTTAACTTGATCAGTTAATCTAGAGTATTAATGTTTACAAGTGCCTGTCGGTCCACTTATACACCTACCTCAAATAATTATGCAATGCCTCACGTAATTAATTAAGATGCAATTTAAATCGGGCTCACTCTAATTTGATTATGCGGAGCTTCTAGGTATATGTCTATCTTAACGCAAATTAGATTAAAACCTAACTTCACATTAAATTTAAATCTAATTCCACATTATTTAATCCCAAGGTCAATTTAAGATTCCCTTCGTCAAGTTAATCCTAAATCCCCAAAACATGCTTAACGGTGGCAAATCACTAAGCAATAAATAATAAAAACAAGATCAAATAAACTGATTAAAATTAAGCAAAACTAATGAGTGGGAACAATTTCTAAGCCTCAAACAAGTTCATAATACTCTAGGTTGAAAAACCAACTAGCCACACATGGCTTTATTCAAATCCATAAAAAAGATGAAAATTCAGGTTCAAAGAAGAAGGAGAAAGAGGAAAGAAAGATTCTCCGTCGCCTCCACAGTCCTTCCGTGGAGATGATGCAGAGAACTGAAACGCTCAGCCTCTACTCCTCTGCTTCTTCGTTCCTTCTCGTTCTGTGTCTCTCTAATCTGCTCTTTTTCTTCCATGTCGTGCGTGGTATATATAGACTTTTTCAATTACTTAGGTATATATAGACTTTTTCAATTACTTAGGTACCACGTCCTCCATCTTCCTCATTGATTCAACAATGAATTTTTAACTTTTCTTTTGCGTGGGTTCCAATTCCCTTGAATGCAAAAATGCACCAAATCAAATCAAATATTTGGACATAACACCTTGATCTCCTAGTCCTTAAGTCTGTGACAAAGAAAAGGAAATATATGATAAAAATAATAATAACAAAACTGAACTTATTTAAAACCCTCATTATTATTATTTATTTCCTAATCTCAAAAAACTTCTATTTTAAATTGACACCCACTAATAATGCATCCAGATTGATATCTCTTAAAATCTCAAGAAATTCTCTTCAATTTAGCATTAATGACCTCCCAAATATATCAAAATATGTCTCAAATATATTAAAAATAGGAAATCATCAAAAAATCACATATCAAATGAGAAAAAGTAAAACTCATCACATGCAAACATGAACATATATTTCAGAACTCTCATACTAATAACGTGTTAGAAAATTGAAGGTATGTGAGATAAGAGAGAAAGAGATAAGAGAAGAGAGAAATTCAAGAAAGAGAAGGGAGTAATTCTCATTCAGTTGTACATTCAATGTTTACACAAAGCCTATATTTATAAATTTTTAGGAGGCTTGTAGGAGAAGCCGCTTGCAGGAGAAGTAGCTTGCAGGAGAAGTCACTATTAATCGTAGAGGAAGCTTCTTGTTGGCTTGTAAAGGAAGTCAATGGACATTCACATAATTAATATTCATAACAACTTGCACAATTTTTTAATTGTCAATTATTTTTTCTTCCTCACCTAACACTACTATAATTTAGGCATTTATAATGCCTACTACATAATGGTTACAACTAATAAACTTCATGTATGTCGAGGTGGAGGTGCATAAGGATACATAACACTTAAAAGTAACGTTGAGCTATGCACATTGTCATATATTGCGTGACGAAATTTGTGAAAACACAAAAATAACATTTAAAGTTAATAATCATCATTTACTTAGTGACAAAAGTGACAATTATTTTGAAACAATCGTCATGTAACGCTTGCAAACAATTTGTCTTCCAACCTTATATCAGCAAAAGCACAAATATAATGATTATGTCAATTTACCATAAAGTATGAACGACAAAACCATATACATGAATGACTGTAAATGTATACTAGGGTTAAGGGGTAAAAATACGCGAGCTTTACCCTAAGGAGCGTCCAACACTAAATGTTTTTTTTTTTGCGCAAAAACACACATGAGCTTGTAGAACCAGAGCAATGCACATGCCGCTAAAAGAGTAGTAGGGCCCACATTATTTAAAAAATAAAAATGTCTATAATTTTGGAATTCATGTTCTGCCCCTTCACTTTACCTTCTCTCCTTCCTCCTTCATCATCTCCATCCAGATGCTCATGCTATCATACATATGCAAAATTTCTTACAGATCCCTTTTCACCGACTTGGCTTCAATCGAGCTAGTAGCTTCTCTTACTTCACTGGCTTGCTTTCTTGTGTAAAGATTCACTCTTTCACAGTTGTCCGGTTTTGCTTGATTGAAGATTCAACTATTTAAGAGCTCGGCCTTGAGCCCTACCTAAAAAACTTCCTCCTTCATCTTCTCCATTCTACGCCACCGTCAGACTTTACCCTTCTCTCCTTCCTCCTTCCTCCTACATCTTCTCCACGGCATCGAAATCTATATTTTTGTATCGTAGATGGATCGAACGAGGATGAATGATAGGCATTGGACGGTCCTCTACCAATGACGTTCCTCTGATTGAATCTGGCGTGAACAAAGCAAGTTCATGGTGACAACAAGATCTGGGTCCAAAACACGAAGATTAAATAACCGAGGGTTCATTCTTAGATTTTAGATCATTGTGAAATGAGCAATCTTCGACAGTTACACACCCTCAAAAGAAGAAACGCAACTACAAGATTTGAATTTAAGCAACAATAGGTAAAGAAATCAAGGTTCATTCTTAAATTTGATTCCATACTTATGTTTGTTTTTGGGTTATTGTTGATGGCTGGTGGTTGTGCTCACTCTTCAATGACAATGGCTCAGAAGCCGCTCTATCCAAGAATCTTTTTTCCATTTATGATTTGTTTTTGGATTAATTGGTTCAGTTTGCAAAATTTTATTTTTCTGTTCATGAACTTGTTTTGTTTTTATGAATTTTAGCTAGGTTTATTTTGTAGTTTGGATTAATCTGTTCATTTTGTAAAATTTGGCCTCAAAGGAATTATAACTAAAGACATAATAATAATAATAATAATAATAATAATAATAATAATAATAATAATAATAATAATAATAATAATAATAATAAAATTATGTTCTGTTCTTGAATCGACACTATTCTTCATGGAAGATTTGCAGAGATTAAAGTGAAGGTTAGGAGGGAGAGGGTGTTGTTGAGGGACATTTTGGTATTTTCATTATGTATTTAACAGAAGTTAAGACAATTTAACTGTGATGGGATTTTTGCTTTGGTTTTACAAGCTTATGTGTATTTTTATACCTAAAAAAAAACATTTAGTGTTGGATGCTCCTTGAGACAAAACTATTTTTGCCCCTTAACCCTATATTCTAATTTGTTGTATTTTTGTATATATGAAAAAATATAAATGTATATTGTGATTCATTCTATAAATATATATGCACTATATAATATAATTTGTTTAATACCAAACAAATTACACTACATATACATTGTTGTATAATATATTCTTAAATATATATTGCGGTTTATTCTACAAGACATATACAATATTGAAAGCACGAAAGGTAAAATAACTTTTTTATCAACACAATACATACTATCTTAAATTAATTAATTTTTAGTGTATAAATTTTATTTTCTTAAGATCATTAAGAAATTATTTTTATATGAGGGTGCATTTCTTGCGCGTCTCTAAAAGACAAGCATGGAATGTGGAAGGAGGAGCAGAGAGTGTGGATTTGGTAAAAGACCCTTCTGCCATCGGAGAAGATGGGGACTCAAATCGCACATTTTGAGCTCTATTTTTTTTTTTTTTGGTCAAAGCAGATTCTATTAAGAAAAAGAAACTTCAACGAAGTGATAGGTACAAATAAGAGAAAACAGTAGTCTTGAAAATGAACAACAAAGCATGATTGCAACAAACAAATACAACAGAAACAAAAACAACAAACAATGAAAACTAGAAATAAATGAACTAGCCACCACCCAAAAAAGAACTGAGGTATGTGAAGGATTATCAACATGAGCACTAGTCTTCTGAGCCTCCAGAGTTAGAAGAGATAACAATGTAGGTGTTTGTAACACCCCCCATTTCTAACAGTTATAATAACCTAAAATTTAAATGATTTCCATAAATGAATTACTGAAATTCAAAACAAACTACCTTGGGGAGTGTTACCGCCGCACTTGTATTGGAACAAGTGCAAAGCTACTTATTACAATAATAAAAAAAACAAACTTAAGCAAAAATGTATCTATTTTAATTAGAACGAAATAAACAAAATCAGCTGACTGATCTTCCTCACTTCTCACTGCTAGCCCCAACCCTTGGCACCTGTTTCAATGAAATTCTTCTCCCCCAAAGGATCATCGCAGCCCATAAACACAAACTTCAGCAATTGCTGGTAATCCTAATAAACAGAGAAAATATAGAAAATAATAATAATGGTAATAATAATAATAATAATAATATGGGGTATTACATTATTATTAATAGTCAATAATAAAGTCTGGGGTATTACATTCTACCCTCCTTAAAACAAGTTTCGTCATCGAAACTGAAATAAAATTCAATAATAAAATCTCGGGTATTACATTCTCCCCTCCTTAACATAAGTTTCGTCCCCGAAACTTAATTGCGTACCTTCTTCGAATAATTTTGAACATACAATTATCAACATTAACTATCGCTTTTCTCATCACATATATTTATATCATAAATCAATCATCAGATAATCCAATATAGATTCAAACGATAAATCAATATAAATTCAAACGACAAATCAACATCTTGTATTTAAAATTAAGAATTCTATCATTCTTCATTATTCAAAATAATTCACAAAATAAATTCTAATTACCCCTCTAACATCTCTTTCTAAATAAAATTCATAAGTCATAATAATCACATAATGGATCACAAAATAATTTTAAATATACAATTATTAGAATTTTAAGAAAATAAATCATTTCTAAAAGACAAAGAAATAACCCTTCACTACCCATCTCTCACGTTTGAATTATTATTATTATTATCACTATTTTACTCATTTTCTTACTTAACTCTGAGATCTTTGATCCCTTGAGTTAGTATCAAAAGCAAACCCAAGTTGAAACCTAAGGCTCTGATACCATTTTGTAACACTCTCAATTTCTAACAGTTATAATAACCTAAAATTTAAATGATTTCCATAAATGAATTACTGAAATTCAAAACAAACTACCTTGGGGAGTATTACCGCCGCACTTGTATTGGGACAAGTGCAAGGCTACTTATTACAATAATTAAAAAAACAAACAAACTTAAGCAAAAACGTATTTATTTTAATTAGAACGAAATAAACAGAATCAGCTGACTGATCTTCCTCACTTCTCACTGCTAGCCCCAACCCTTGACACCTGTTTCAATGAAATTCTGCTCCACCAAAGGGCACAGCCCATGAACACAAATATCAGCGATTGCTGGTAATCCTAATAAACAGAGAAAATATAGAAAATAATAATAATAGTAATAATAATAGTAATAGTAATAATAATAATAATAATAATAATAATAATAATAATAATAATAATATGGGGTATTACATTATTATTAATAATCAATAATAAAATCTGGGGTATTACAATATTGGTCGTGAAACCCACCTGATAGGGCATACCCCTTTATAAGCATCATCAGCTGCAAAAAGATCCACAGCATAGTTGCCCCCTCTTTGGCTGAAGGACAAGGAGAACCCAACCTTAGAAGACAGAAGACAAATAACATCCTGGATAATACTTCTACACCTCCAATTGTACAAATCCATTGACTTGGCCTCAACACAGGTAAGCAAAGAGAGGCAATCGGTTTCAAAGATGACTTTATCATGACCAAGGTCCACAGTAAGAAGTAGTGCCCTTTTTAGAGCAAGGGCTTCATTCATAAAGGCAAAAATGGATTTAACTTTATCCACAAAACCTCATCTAAAAGAACCAACAAAATCACGGCAAACTACCCCAATCGCAAAATCTTTCTCATAAGGCGAAAAGGCTCTATCACAATTAATTTTAAGGCTATCTAATGCAAGGGGAGACCATTTAATGCCAGGACTATCACAGCCCCTCAACAAGAAAGGATCCCAAGACCCCACATCAAAGGTAGCCCAAAAATTAAAGTTACTTTTCCTAGCTAGTTCAATAACAATACCTGAGTTCGGTGGTCTATGATCAAAAATCATTTCATTCCTAGCTTTCCAAGTAAACTATAGAAGCTAGCAAATCAAAGAAAGTTCCTGCTTACTCAGTAGGGACATACCTATTATCGACATTCGCCAAGCATTAAAGTTTGAGATCCTGGAAATATTAACTCTAGCACTTAGCGAACAACCAAACCAGATACATTGAGTCCAAGGGCAGTACAAAAATACATGCTCAATAGTCTCCTTCGCTTCTATACATACTTGACATTGGTTGTCTGGAGATCTTCTATGTCGATACAATGCAGAATTGGTAGCGATTGCATTACTTAACATGCATCATATGAACTATTGTACTCATGGGATCACCTTAAGTTTCCAAATTGATTTCTAGAATGTAGAGTAGATGACAGTCGATGACCCCAACCTATCTACCCTAGCAAAATCCTAGTCTCTCCGGCAATGGTTTCCTCACTTCACCGCATATACTCCATTCTTGGCACCGGTCCATAATAGCTTATCTTCCAAACCGTTAGAGGGGATAGGGATTATATATATCGCATCTTTGACTTCAGAACATAAATATTAGTCAATAGGCATAAGATCCCATTGCCCATTAGTTATCAGGTCACAGACTCTACCCTCTGAAATAATAGGATCACTAGTGATGTTAAGGTGCTTCGGGAAAAAAACTCTGGAACTTAGGGGGCACCCCATGTTTTGATTGTAGAACTATCTCCAATATCCCACCTCAGGTCTCTTCTAAGGAAATTTCTACCATCTAAGATACTAATAAACCAGCACCACGAGGCCATATAGTATGAACGACAAAACGACATTTCATAATTATCAACCATCATGTGAAATACAAATCTAAAAAGCACATTTTTAAAACCTCCTAAACAATGTTTAGCAACTCACAAATGAAAGAAATGGCTAAAGAGTTGGTAGCATTTGTGCAACATTAGTTGGAGCGTAAATAATATATAGTATGACTATAACAAATACTAATGATTTGCTTAATTTGTTTTAATGTTTTGGTTTTAATAGTGTATACATGTACATGAATGACTATAAATATATTCTAATTTATTGTATTTTTATGTATATGAAAAAATATAAATATATATTGTGATTTATTCTATAAATATATATGCATTGCATAATATAATTTGTTTAATACCAAACAAATTACACTGCATATACATTGTTGTATAATATATTCTTAAATATATATTGTGATTTATTCTATGCTACACATACAATATTGAAAGCTCAAAAGGTAAAATAATATTTTTATCGATACAATATCTAATATCTTTAATTAATTAATTTTTAGTGTATAAATTTTATTTTCTTAAAATTATTAAGAAATTCTTTTTATATGAGGGTGCATTTCCTGACCGTCCCAAAAAAGACGAGCAGGGAATGTGGAAGGACGAGCAAAGAATGTGAATTTAGTAAAAGAACCTGCAGCCATCGAAGAAGAATATTAATATAAGGCCTGTCACGTGAGACATTTAAAATATTGGCTGAAGGGCCACGCGCAGTTACTTTTTATTTTTATGCTAAAGTACTTCTTTGGTCCTTTATGTTTACTTCAGGTATCCATTTAGTCTCTTAAGTTTGTAAAGTGCTCGTTTGGTCCTTAAAAGTTAACACCGTTAAGTAGACTTAACAGAAAATACTAACTCAGCAATTTTAAACGATGGTTGTGCACTTAAATGCTGACAAAGCAAGGTTACATGTTATTTTTTTAATAAATTAATATTTTAAATCCTGTAAATTGAAATTTTGAACGATGACTGTGCACTTAAATGCCTCAAACGAAGAACATATACCTAAAGTTTGCTTGAATAAATTTCAATTTACAAGATTTAAAATATTAATTTATTAAAAAAAATAACATGTAAGTTTGCTTTGTCAACATTTAAGTGCACAGTCATCGTTTAAAATTGCTAAGTTAGTATTTTCCGTTAAGTCTGCTTAACGGTGTTAATTTTCAAAGACCAAACGAGCACTTTACAAACTTAAGGGACTAAATGGATACCTGAAACAAACATAAAAGATCAAATGGGTACTTTAACCATATTTTTATAACCTTTAATCTATTAGATTGTGTGTGGGTATCGTCACTTTTTAATTCATTTTGTTTTTATTTTCCACCATTTTTCATTATAATATTATATTAATGTTATCATTTTTTATTTTTATAATAATTTCTTACAATCATAAAACATATTTTAAATAAACTCTTTTTATTTCAATAATTACATGATAAATCCATTTTTCATAAATAATTCTTTTTAATTGTAATTAAATCATAAAATAAGAATTTCAGATGTTACACGATTAGATATAGAGAATGAAAGGAGAAATATCCAAAGAGAAGAAAAGAGATGGGAGGCTAGTAAAGTCATTTTACCCACATTCTAAAATCTAAAATTGAGTTTATAACCTAATTAGAAATATGTTAAATTTACCGACATGATTTTGAAGTTCATTATTTCAAGTATTTGTATATGAGATTTTCCCATCAAATTACCCAAATACTACATGATAAAAGTACAGACCAAAATATTCAAAATACTACACTTAATTAAAATTGTACTTCCCAATAACGATTTTATTTTATTATCACTCATCTCTCTATTACGTAGAGCCGAGAAATCGGGTTAAACCCATCGAGCCGGCCTGTTTAAGCTCTGACCCATCAAGAGCCAGGCTTAAAAAATGGATGAGAGTTTTGAGATTGGCCTTGGAGGACTCCGGGCTTAAACGGGCCGGCCTTGGAGGGTTGCCGGCCGACCCTTTAGGCTCTTTTAACTGTAGCGCCTAAAAATAAATAAATTCATATAAAAATAAAGACAAGTGAAATTACTTATATTATAATTGAGATAGTAGAAAATAGTAAAATAATAGAAAATATTGAGTTTTTTCAATTAGATTCATAAAAACATTTCTGACTTTAATTAAGATAGAAGACCAATAAGCTTAATATATATAGGGCCGAACAACTAAAATCTCTTGAAAGAATCGTAAATATTGTTTACAGTGTCCATGTTAAAATGACCATTCAAATATTAACATCTTATGTATGTGGAGCTGAAAATAACACCTGCCACTTACTTATATTGTTGTCAATTCCATCTCCAATTACATTTTTGTCCATACCTTACATTATACGGCTTGCTAAAGTTGAATGAAATATTTTTCAATTTCTATTTTTTTCCTTATTTTTAATCTTTGAGATTACCTCAACATACAAACATACCCATCCTCTTTTTATTTATTATCTAGCCTAATCAATCTGACTTGTAAATGTATGAGGCTCAAGACAATTTCTACAAATAAATAAATGAATCAACCTTGTTCCTAATGTGATAAGCAAAGTGTGAGAGGATAAACAAAGCTAGTTAATTTACGCATGCCTTTTATCCTTTCTCATTTTCTATTTTTGTGTAATTAATCAACGCATTTGTTTGTTGCATAATGCATGTTTTTTAGAGCTTAATGTCAAAACATTTATTTAATAAATTAAACTTTAATTATTGTAATTTACTAATTAAAATTTAGAAAGATAGCTTCGAACCTTGTTGGGCCAACCTTGGCTCCCATGCTCTCAGACCGGGCTTTAAAAAACATATGTTTTTCTTACTTCAAGTCTAAAAAGGTCAATCCTGATTCCCAATTCTACATAGAATTAGGAGAGAGGAAAAGAAAAAGTGGGAGGGACGTAGAAGTGCGCGGTGTGAGTGATATGATGTAGAGAAGAGTGTTGTTTTTGTGAAGAATGACTTTTTCACAATCTTAAAATCATTCTTGGCAGCCAAGCGCCTCGTAGCGCGATGGCATTAGGGTCAACTTTAGGAGCTGGCCTTCCCCCTTGTCCAAGGTTCGAGCCTTGCCTCCCCCTCCCCCACTGGTTGTATCAAAAAAAAAAAACATTCTTGGCAAGAATTATTTTAAGTATATAGTGTTTTGGTAAATATTTTTCATCTTATCTTATTTTAGTTTTTTTTTTCCTACTATTTGTAGTATGTAGGTAAATTTACTGGTAATTAAGATATGTTGATTTCAATTTGAGGAAAGTATGAGAAAATAGTGATGACTTTTTTATTATTTCAATAATACAAAGTACAAACTACACTTTTCTTTTTAATCTCTGTGACATAGTTAGGCCGGAGAATCCTATTATATGGACAAGAGCCAGTACAATGTTGCTTACCTTTTTTTTTCCCCCCACTTTGAATTAAAGGGGTAGGCACCTACAATACGAGGTTATAAGCAAAATCAAACATGCACGCCTCAGCTCTCATGCTATTAGCCACCAGGTCATTAATTTACAACAAATTCATAAATATCATTATATATATTTATGTTGTCAAAAAAAATACTACCTCCGGTCCTAATTATAAGAGTTAGTTGACTTTCTTTGGAGAGATTAAGGAAGCTAAATAAGTTACTTAATCATTTTATATATATGTTGTGTATCTTTAGATTATATATTAGTTTATTAGTTAAACTAATTAGTTTGAATAAAAAAATAAAAATAAAAATAAAAATACTTCAAAATAATTTAGTTAGCTTCCTTAATCTCTCCAAAAAAGTCAACTAACTCTTATAATTAGGACCGGAGGGAGTATCATTTTTTCTAAGAAAAAAATATCATTATATTAAGGGAAAAAATTATAAATTCAGAAAATAAAGTTGATTGAAATCTCATATATATTTATAACCACACACTACTATAAAACGGGGCTACGGAGTCCTATAAAATCTCGAACTTATAAAATAACTATTTAGTTCTGGAATATTTAGCCGACATTATTGAGATTGAGGAATTAGGGAAGCGTTATTAGATATGTATTCCCAATCAACCCTTAATTAATTATGCATTTCCTGGAGGGAAACGACCACCTTGTGACGGTAATATATATTTAGATTAACTAAACGAAAAGCGCAGATATTTACGTTGGCCTTGTGCTTGGAGTCTGTCGTTCCGATTCTGGGAATGTTTGTTTTTTTTCCCCCTCGTAACATGTTCTCCGACCAAAATTTAAATGAAGGTGAATGTTTAAACTATATAGTACGTACAAACACTATGATGTATGCTCTCCACTTGTTTAATGAACCGAATGGGATTAGGTTTTATAATATTTTACGTGTTAGAATTTGAAGGCCTACAGTAAAGAAGAAACAAAGATACTCGGAATATTATTGAATCCTTAATATTTAATCATTTTGTACAAGTAACTGAACAAGAGCCTTTATATAGAAAAACCTAAACTAAATAGATGTACATCTATTTTCTAACCAGCTACCATATTGAATATTGGAGGTCGGATTTGATAATCACTTTATAATTTCCATCCTTTGCGTTATGGAATCGTGGTAATTCACTTTACCTCAATCGTGACACATCTGGTCATCAACGCACGTTTATTTATTTTCATATGTTGTACCCACGAACCAAAAGAATATGATAAAATATTTTCAAACGAGACACTCGCTATCCACGAGTACTGTGTCACAGGTAATACACACACACACTATAGGGTCAAGGTTATCTGGCACATCAAAGAATTTTTGCAGATGTGTCAACACTTTGGAATATTAGTACAAAAAATATAAAAAAGAGTGATTAAAAAAATTAACTAAGAAAATATTTAAAGACAAAATGGTATCATTAAATACTTTAGAATAAAATACTTTCTGATGATTGACCTAACCCTATATTAGAAGTCATGCTATTAGATTTATAACCAATTATGAATATATTTTTTTTTCCTCCTACAAATGTAATTTTTGTATAGTTGTGGAGAAAACATTTTTAGTCTAGACCAAAAAATAAACATATTGAATTATTTATTAAATAATATCAAATAACATTAAAAATATAAATAAATAATGATCGACAAGTATAAATCAAAACAATATATAAGATTATACTAATATTTTTAGTAGGTATCTCAAACAAGAATTTTACTTTTCTCTCACAGCCCAATGAGTAATGAACTAATATTATTCTTATAGATAAGATAAGATATTAGTCGAGACTAAATTATTGGTCAAAATAAAGTTCTATATAATTAATACAAATATATACTAACAAATTTTAAAAGATATCTAGGCCCCAACTGGCCAGCAAGGTGATTCCGCAACTGATACCATCAACAGTGTCGATCTAACACTTTTCAATATCCTATTATCAGGTATCTAAATAACTGATTATCCCAATTTTAAGTTTCGTAGCTGCCCCACTTAATATGTCTCTTCTAAAGCAAGAATTAAAGAAATTTTTTTGCACCACTAATATAGGGTTAAGGACCATCTGTAAGCATAAAAATTTTTCCTCTAAGAACACCCAGCACAAAAAAGTTTTACTCTATTTTTTGTGTTAACTGCACAATTTTAAAAGTTGTTTGGTATTTTTTTATTAGCTTAAAAGTTATTTATGTTAGATACTTCTAAAGTAATAATTTATTAGCCAAATTACAGGTTCATATTATGTGCTTTTCCCTTATATGCTTGTTATATGCGTGTCCCTCTACAAGCAATTTTTTATTTTTTTTATTTTTTATTTATTCTATATGTTTAGATTAAATTATATGCTGCTTTGTGAAAAATAAAAAATAAAAAATTGACATCCAATATCTTAAATTAATTAGTTTTCAGTATAATGGTGTTGCAGGAGACATATTTCTGAATGCAGAACTAGAAACTAATTACTTTGAGATACTGGGCGCCAAATTTTTTTTTTCTTCAGAAAAGTAGCATATAATTTAATTTAAATCTATAGAATATATAAAAAAAAATTTTAAAAAAATTGCTTATCCTTCTAATTAAATGCTTCCCCAAAATACGGGTTAACCCTTGCTTTTAAGGCTCTTACTTATTCTTGACTATAAGAGGAGGCGTCGGGGTCTGGCTTCTTGGTCCTCGCTCACTTAAAGAGTGCTAGTTTCACTAAACCGTTTTGTTTAGACTTGAGATACACTATGGGTTCTCTTCAAGCACCACTCAAACTTTACTTCGTTCCATTTCTCACCCCTGGCCACATGACACCACTCTTCGAACTCGCTCGTTTATTCGCTGCACGTGGTGTCCACGTGACCTTCTTCACCACCCCCGCCAATGCCCTCCTCCTCCGTAAACACGTCGACAAGGATGTCGCCGCCGGCCACAGTATCACCCTCCAAGTCTTCGACTTCCCTTCCAAACAAGCCGGCACCCCCGACGGCATCGAGAACCTCCTTGACGGCGCCATCGATCACCCAACTCTTACGGCAGTCATGAAAGGCATTTACATCCTCGCGCAACACTTCCAAGACTTCATTCTCCAAAACCCACCGGACTGTCTCGTCGTCGACTTCGTATTCTCCTGGACCTCCGATTTGGCGACCCGACTCGGCATCCTCTCCATCGCCTTCAACAGCTTCTGCCTTTTCACCGTATCCGCTATCCTTTCCTTGAAGTCTTATGCCATTCCGGATTCGGGTCATTTTGTGATCCCGGATCTACCCCACCGGATATCCATGACTGTTAAACCTCCGGCGGGATTCAGTGCAGCTATGGTCTCCAATATAGAAGCTTCGTTTAAGACCAACGGAATCATCATGAATAACTTCGCGGAGCTTGACGGAGAGTACGTTGAACACTACGCAAAAATCAGTGGCCACCGAGTTTGGCATATTGGGCCGGCTGCGCTTATTCACAGAACGGCAGAGGAGAAAACAGAGAGATGCCATAAGAACGTGGTGAAGGAGCATGAGTGCTTGCATTGGCTTGGCTCGAAGAAACCCAAGTCAGTGTTTTACATCTGCTTCGGAAGCTCATGTCGCTTTCCTGACGCTCAGCTCTACGAGATCGCGAGCGGGCTCGAATCCTCTGGGTGCGACTTCATATGGGTGGTATCAGGGAAGGACAAAACAGAGGACGAAACAGAGGAAGAGAGAGAGAAATGGATGCCGAAAGGTTTCGAAGAGAGGGCGAAGCGTGAGAACAAGGGGATGGTTGTGAGGGGGTGGGCCCCACAGCTGTTGATCCTGGGTCACGAGGCGGTGGGCGGGTTCTTGACTCACTGTGGGTGGAACTCGGTGGTAGAGAGCATAAGTGCCGGAGTTCCGATGGTGACGTGGCCGTTTCACGGCGATCAGTTTTACAATGAGAAGCTAGTGACGGAGGTGCACAGGATTGGGGTGGAGGTGGGAGCAGAGGAGTGGAGCAGGTGGGTGTTCGACGGTGGGAACAAGTTGGTGACAAGGGATCGTGTAGAGAAAGCAGTGAGGAAGGTGATGGACGGTGGGGATGAAGTTTTAGTGATGAGAAGACGTGTGCAGGAGCTGGGGAAGAAGGCACAAGAAGCAGTGCAACAAGGAGGGTCATCGCACACTAACTTGACAGCACTAATCGATGATCTTAACCGTTGGAGATAGAGAGTCTAAACCTAGTTGATCAAACAAGGGCACAAGGTTTGTCGGTCCACTTTATTAGGGTTTTGTTGTCATTTGGCAGCTTAATAAGGCTTCTTCATATTTTGTTGTACGTTCTTATTGGGTTTGATGAAGAAGACCCTACATGACCTTACTAAAGATAAGGTTTGAGAGGTCTACCTTTATTATGCAATGTGTAAGAGAGATCAGATGTGTGGCTGTCTCTCTGGATGTGTGGCGCTGTCTCTCTCTCTGGGAAAACAAAAACAGAACATAGTAAGAAACAAGAATGTAGGTCAGCGCCTTAGTAGTGCAGTGGCATAGAAGTCAGTATTAACTGGCCTTCCTCCCCCATATCCAGGGTTTGAATCATGTCTCCCTCCCTTACCATAATGTATCAAAAAAACAAAAACAAAAAACAAGTGTGTAAAAACAAGTGTGTAGCATTCCTTACCTGGTTATAAGCTATAAATTTATGAATGTGTGTGTTTCAAAATTCATAATTCATTTTAGGTTTGTCTAATCAATTTACTTTTTGAAAGGCAAAGCAAAAAGCCTTACTTGTGTTAGTGACAATAAATACAAAACATACCGTCAATAGATATGTGCCTCTCAACTCGTTAAGGCATGACGAATGCGCATGAGGTTCGAGGTTCAATTCCTCCCTTCATTGCAAAATGCTACCAATATACGATGTGGTTGAGGCTGCGAGGGAGGGCTGGGCACTGGTGATGGCTGAGTCATTTTCTATTTATAAAGGAAATGAATTATTGACAAAATTTTCTTTCCGTCGTTGATTTCTGACAAAATTGAAATTTTGTCGGTAAGCCAATTTGCCACGTGAAATGTAGCGACGGAATAGATCACGTCAGTAATTTTTTGCTAAAGATCACGTCAGTAATTTTGTTTGTGTCAGTAAATTGAAATTCCTTCAGTAATTCCATTTTCATCAATAATCCGTCACTGAATTGAAGTGGTCGTGGTGGACATCTGCAATAAGAGGCACTACTAAAGAAATCACTGATACATGAAAGTTATTAACTGTCATACATAATGGTTCTAAACTGTCATTTATATGAGTGCTATAATAGCTCCTTGCAGATAGCCAGATACATTACAGTTCCGAACCGTTATTTATTTTAGACCTATTATAATGGTTATAATATAACACTCTTTATGTATAAACGCTGGTGAGGCCATAATATGTTCATACAGAGATAATACTTAATAGGTACACGTAAATAACTTTCATAATATATGGTATTGCTTGAATAATACATAACGGTTCCAATTCAACGAACGTTATATATCTACTAATAACATATATAAATGTTCTTTTCAAACAACCATTATATATAATCGATATAAATAACCAAGGTTTTTAAAATCAGACCGGTCATTGAACTGGTGGAGCTACTGGGTTAAAGGTCAGTGGGTCAAACTGGAGTCAGACCGGTATTAATTAAAAAATATAATTTAATTAAATAGGTAAAAATATTCATATTTTAATATTACAAAATATTTTGTGGTTAGCATTAATACCAAGCCCAAATCCATTTCTAGGCCCAAATCCATTCCACTCCCTCCCCTCTATTTCCCTACCTCCTATTAATAACTTATAACTCTATACCAGCACTACTAGTAGTGCAGTGGTATTAGGATTAATTTCTCCCCTCCCGGTCCTGGATTTGATCCCCCTCCCCATCGTCTTGTATTAATTTTAAAAAAAAAACTTATAACTCTATACGGATATAATTTTTTTTTCCATCGTTCAGTTTTGAACTTGGACTAATCTCGAACTCCAAATTGAAAAAACCGTACATGTCCTCTCATTTTCTTCGTACTTGAAATAAAAGACGAGACTGTGCTCCCACTTCTCAATTAAAAACTTATAGAGAGATAAAATCCAAAAAAGAAAACTTCAATATCTCCTATTATTGCTAACCAACCTTCTTTGCCTCATTTGTCACACTCACATCACATCACCATCCTCATCTCCTTCACCCACTTCTTACCCACTTTGTCTTCTTCCTTCCTCTCCCTCCAGCCTCACGTGAATCACAACTCACAAGGTCTCTCTCTTTTTTCTCCTTCCTCAGCCCCACTTGCTTCACTTTCCTTTTCAGATGTCGAACCGGAGAAAAGCTTAAAGAAGCTTGGAATCCAGACTGCAACAGAGAGCTTCAACTAGATCGGTGATCCTCCTTTGGCTTACACAGCACCATCGCCGACGTCAGAAGCATTTTAGATCTCTCTCTCTTCTCCTTCTCCTTCTCCTTCTGCACTTCTATGTGTCTCTCACTCTGTGATCGACTCAATCAACCAACTCAGCCAGTTTAGGCCGAGTTGACTCCGGGTCAGCTCGTGACCCCAGTTTTAACACTAACCCAGACTAGTTTTCCGGCCGGTTCGCCGGTTTCCGGTCCGGGTTCCAGAACCTTGTAAATAACAATTGTTAGGAAACAACCGTGATTTATAGAAGCTTTTATAGTTATTGAACCAAGTTATTTTTAGCTTTGATTTGAATCAATAACAATCTTTTGAATTTACAATTATTAATTATCATCAAAACACATAGAGAACTAACAGAATTTATGGGTAAAATACCCATGGATACATTCCGTCCCAAAATTCCGTAGGCAATTTCCTATAGAATTTCCGTGGATTGTCTGTGGCAGAATTTCACACGGAAATTCCGTGGGCATATTCTCAAGTAAATGATTTTGTCTCAAAGTCCGAAGCAAAATTTCCCATAGAAAAATATTCCGTCGGTAATTAGATTTGTCGCTGTTTTTTTTTTTTAAACGGACTAGATTTTGTGGGAATTCTGTCGCAAATTCTATTACCCATGGCATTCTATGGGTAAATTCCATCACTAATTTGTGTCTTTTTGTAGTGTTGCCAGTTTGAACAAAAAGGTCCAAAGATGATTTTGTCAATATTTTATAAGTGAAAATTCTTTTGTTGAACTATTAACAAGAATCAAATAAAATATTCTTAAAAAATGGAGTAATTTTTTTTTAAAAAAAAAATCAATTAGAAGACTTAACAAAATGAAAATCTTGAATCCACAAACAAGTACTACTGGTGGCTGCAAAACACGGAAAACCCGAATGGACCAAAGCATTATTTCATGAATGAGCGAATGGCGTTTTGCCATCTATTATATCAACAAATAAAAAATAAAAAATCCTTCTCCAAAAGAATGAGCTTGGATTTGCGCCCGACAACTTCTCTTTAAAAAATGTTTTTTTAAAAAAAATTGAAATCGTTTTTTTTAAATGAATTTTAGAGAAAATTACAATTGGTACCCATCCAAAGGTCGCTGCCAGTGTTGTCAAAAACTAGTGTAAAGACGTAAAAACATAAGTTTTTACGTTTTTACTGGGGTCTTTAGTGCTAAAACGTAGGTAAACACTGTCCGAGGTAAAAATGGGTAGACACTAGTGTAAAAACGTAGAAACTGGTAGAAACTTAAGTTTTTACCATCCTAACAGTTTTTACTTAAGACCAAAAAAAAAAAAACTGAGTAAGTCACTAAGTGAGTAACACTATCACTCAATTTTTGTATCTTCGCCTCACCACATTGTTTTGAATCTATACTCAGATTTATCTGATAAGTAGTGCCAATTTTAAAGTGAAAAAGGACAAAAACATTGGGTTCGGTTCATCATGTGTTGTTTTACTCAGTCTTATTTATGCTAGAGTTGTCACTATAATCGAAGTGTTTGTATATCCTCTTCATTGCTGTAATTCCTTCATGATAATTGATGCATCTGATATGCAAAAACAATGGGACCTCACCTCTTGTATGATTTGTCTGTTTTTTTTAAAGAAAAAATTGAAATCATTTTGCAATTTTTATTTTATTGTGGTAGTGATAAGTCCCTGGCATTGATTTTCTGATTTTCCCATTTAGTAGTGATTTACTAATTTATGATTTTTTTCCATACATATATATATATATAATTTTAAACTCTAACCTAAAATAGTAGAAAGTAGAAACTTTACGTACCGTGTCGTTTCTATGATTTACGTTTCTAGTACCCATTTCCATGTCTACGTAGAAATTCATTTTTGACAAATTATCTGCTTTTATGTTTGGTCCCCATAAGTCAAAAGATTTTTTAATTTTTTATGGGCAATATTTTTGAACGACGCCCATGCGCTCCACGTGCCTTTGTTTTATAATTTTATAAAGAATATTATTTTTTATTTGACAGAGTTTTTTGTTTTTTCTTCTCTCTTCCCGCGATGGCTACATTAAAATTTTTTTTTTCCCTCTTGAGTAATAATATTTAACATCTCAACCAATAACTTGTTTATATGTGTCTATGTTACTATATGGGTTAGGTTTACCTATCAGTTTACCATTCTAAATTATTTTTTTAGTACATTTAATATTTTAAAGTATTTTGTTATTTATTTTGTATCCTACAATATTTTTTAAGGTGCATCTAATATATTAAAAGTATTTCTTTCAAGAGTATTATTTTTAGTTAAAGGGAAATACTTTAATGACATGAAGTTACAAACGGTTACAAACATAATCCAACTCGTGACCTCTCATTCTCATCTATAAAAGAGTAAATATGTTGTTAGCTTACAAGAACGTACAAGGCATCAAAAGCAATTTCATCTGTTTTATTGAGATCTCAACAGTAATTTCAACCTTATGATTAACTCCAAAAAGGGGTTTGGGCTCGGATCGCGTCCACAGCTGCAAGAAAACGTGCTCATTTTCCTTGTTTCTTTCTTGTGAGAAGCACACGTTGAGGAGAATCATTATACTTATTTCATTTTTAAAATTTTTAATTCTTAATAAAAATAAATTTGTAAAATAATATTTTTTTAATTGTGAATTTAAAATTTGATAATAGGATGTCTAAGATGAAAATAACATGGGTGACAACGAAGCCCCACGTCTCCATGTCTTTCAAAACACGTTTTCCAAATCATTCAATCAAGCTAAGTTAGCCGTAGAAAAAGAAAGAAAAAAAAAAAAGAACTAACTAGTAGTAGTTATTTATCGCACATTTTATTTTAGTTTTATAGAAACGTTTTATTAAAATATTAAAATCTTCTGGTGCTATTTTAAACTCCTGGTTTGCTGAAAATAATTAAAATTGGGCTTAAAGTGATTATTAAAGTCTAGATATATAATATTTAAGATCTGAAAATAAAATGATTATTACAAGTGTTAAAGATGAGCACTAAAAATATGGAGGATTAATATTGAAAATATGAAATGAGTGATAAAAAATCAACTCAGTATTATCACAAAATATTTTATGATACTTGAGGCAACTAAAAATTACTTCAAGGTGTTGAATGAATCTTAACCCAACATTATAATAATAAGTCACATGACTTGAATTATAACCACTTATAAATAGGGACTAATATTTTAAAAGAAATAAAAATGGAATAACCAAAACTCATAATTTGAAAATTAAGGGATTAGGACTAAAATGAGGGTAAATTTAAAGGATTAAAAATTATGTGAACCCCAAAAATTATAAGTGAGAAATACTTTTTAAGAAAATATTTTGTCTTTTTTAAGGCTATGGTTTCATGAAATCTTGATATAAGGGGCATCATCGTCCTGCTCACTTGGACATTGAAGAGTACTACTTTCAGTAATAACCTAAGTTGAGTGTATTGATACAACATAGGTTCTCTTCTTCAACCACCACTCAAACTTTACTTCGTTCCATTTATCACACCTAGCCACATGACCCCACTCTTCGAACTGGCTCGCTTATTCGCTGCACGTAGTATCGACGTGACCTTCTTCACTACCCCCGGCAACGCTCTCGGCCTTCGTAAAGCCGTTGACAAGGACATTGCCGCCGGCCAACCTATCTCCCTCGAGGTCTTTGACTTCCCTTCGAAACAAGCTGGCACCACTGATGGCATCGAGAACCTCCTTGACACCGCCATCGATCGCCCAACTTTCATGGCAGTCTACAGAGGCATTGCCATCCTTGCTCAACGCTTCCAGGACTTCATTCTCCAAAACCCACCGGACTGTCTCGTCGTTGACTTCGTGTACCCGTGGACATCCGATTTGGCGACACGACTCGGCATCCCCTCCATCGCCTTCAACACCTTCTGCCTCTTCACCGTATGCGCTATGCTGTCCTTGAATTCTTTCACCATTCCGGATTCGGGTCCTTATGTGATCCCGGATCTACCCCACCGGATTTCCATGACTGCTAAACCTCCAGAGGCATTCAACAAACCTACGGCTTTGCGTATGGAAGCTTCGTTTAAGACCAACGGAATCATCATGAACAACTTCGCAGAGCTTGACGGAGAGTACGTTGAACACTACCGGAAAATCAGTGGCCACCGAGTTTGGCATATTGGGCCGGCCTCTCTTATTCACAGAACGGCGGAGGAGAAAACAGAGAGATGCCATGAGAACGAGGTGAACGAACATGAGTGCTTGAAGTGGCTTGACTCGAAGAAACCCAACTCAGTGATTTACGTCTGCTTCGGAAGCGCCACTCGTTTTTCCGACGCTCAGCTCTACGAGATGGCGACCGGGCTGGAATCCTCTGGGTGCGACTTCATATGGGTGGTTTCAGTGAAGGGCAAAACGGAGAACGAAACAGAGGAAGAGAAGGAGAAATGGATGCCGAAAGGATTCGAAGAGAGAGTGAAGCGGGAGAACAAGGGCATGGTGCTGAGGGGGTGGGCCCCACAGCTGTTGATCCTGGGTCACGAGGCGGTAGGTGCGTTCATGACTCACTGTGGGTGGAACTCTGTGGGTGGAACTCGGTGGTGGAGGGCATAAGCGCAGGGGTTCCGATGGTAACGCGTGGCCGATGCACACGGATCAGTTTTACAATGAGAAGCTGATAACGGTGGTGCACAGGATTGGGGTGGAGGTGGGCTCAGAGGAGTGGCGCCATTTGGTGTTCGACGATTTGGAGAAGCTGGTGAAAAGAGATAGTATATAGAGAGCAGTGAGAAAGGTGATGGACGGTGGGGATGAAGTGTTAGGGATGAGAAGACGTGTAAGGGACCTGGGCAAGAAGGCAAAAGAAGCAGTGGAACAAGGAGGGTCATCGCATACAAACATAACAGCTCTAATCCATGATATTAAGCGTTGGAAAGAGTCCAAACTGCTAGGTGATCAAATCCAAAACAAGGTTAAAATTGCCAATTAAATTATCTGTTCTTGGTGTCCAACTTCCAGTTTCATTCGTCTACGTGCATGAGCTCTTAGCTCAGTTAAGATTTTAATTGGTTGGTCAATGATTCTAAGTTTATATATTCAGAGCTCCTAGTTTATTTAATAAGTGTGGAGGATATATGGTAATCCTCATGCAAAGAGAGACACTATTGTATGTCCTCTCAGCTCCTTACAAGTCCCCTGAAGTTTTATGTTTGCTAGTCACCTTTAGGGCTTATTAATAAAGCTTCATGAAAACGGAGCACGGAAGAAGAATAGGTTATCAATCAAGGATATTTAATAAGGATTTTTACCCATTAGGGTTAAGGATTTATTCTACGATTTAAGATTTAAGTTTCAATAACTTTTAAATTTTAATTTGCGTTTAGATTTGAATTTGAATTGTTATTTTGTTATTTCTTAAGCTCTATAAAGAGAGTAAGAATTCTCAATTGGAATTAGCTTTTGATGAATAAATAATTGATTATTGAGTTTCCCTTCTTATACTTCTCTCCTCATTTTATTGTTTGATTTATGTAAGGTTATTAAACCTGGATTGACCGGTTGGTTCAGCTCAGAAATTAGTGAACCAGCTGGTAAATTGGTCCGGTTTGGGCATTAACCCAATTTTGTATGTTTAATTTTTTAAAATCGATTTTTTCTCACTTTTTATAATTTCATATTAATAACATTGAAATCTTCACTTTCTCACCGTTTTTCCCTAGGTTAGCTCCGATCTAACCCACTAACCTTTGACTTAATATCTCAATCGTTCAATAGTCGGTCTGATTTTAATAACCTTGGATTTATGCCTCTCCTTCTAAGTGTCCTCCCTCCTCTAGTCTCCCTTTCAATCTATCACTCCTCTTCCCCTCTCCTTCTTGTCTCTCTTTCTCTTCTCTTCCACTCCCTTTCCCCTTCTTCCCCTCTTGCATCATTTTTGTTCTTCTTCTTAATTAATGGGTTTAATGATGACACTACTCACTACATGATAAGATAAGATAGGGATGTAGCCATGATAAGACAAGATAGATATGTGGCTGGCCCTTTGGAGAAAAGGGAAACACAGCAACAACCGTTTGGATATCATATCATACAGTCCTACGTATTATCCTTTTAAAACAACCGTCTAGCTGTCCCACATTAATGATCCAATCCATACGAGGATTACCAAGAGGCAGAACTTGGTTGAAAGTAGCTGACAAAGGACTTTTTCTTCGACTACTCTTTGTTAATTTCCTGGTTTACATCTATAAATCACTTTTAAAGCAATACTCATTAGTTTAATATGTAAGTGATCTTGAAGAATAATTAATGCTTATTTTTCAACATTAGTTCACGTTGAAAATTCATCGATTATAAATGCTTCTCTTCCTGTCAAAAATCATTATATACTTCATCTAGTGTTTAGTGTTTATTGTACCCCAGCTACTAATTCTTAAGTACCATTCAAAATAGTTATAAGGCGTGTTTGGGTTAGTGGTGGGAATGGTGACTTAATTAAAAGCTTTCTAACTTTTATAAAAGCCCAATAGGAAAAAAAAATCAGGTCGTAAATGTGATTTGTTTTTGGATTGTTTATTTGACTTTTGTAGAAGTAACTTTTTAACGTTTAGACTTTTTTTATCTTTATAGAGAACCCCAGTTTTACTCCACAATGGGCCCCACATTCAGAAGAAGATAACGCTCACACAAAAAAAGTTCTATCCAGGAGAGTTTAGGTTAAAGAGCTTTAAGGAGAAAAGTCCAGTACAAATAAAGCTGATTCAAACATTGTTATAAGCATAAAATTTCAGTGGAACTCTAATATCATGTTGATTGTTATTCTCTCTTACTATCCTTGTTAAATATGTATATACATGTAAAAAAATATTTAATGCTCCTCAAAATTAAAACTAACAAGTATAAAAATGATTAAGAATATTTGTTAGGTATTAGTGCATTAATAATAAGGACTGAGGGAGTAAATGATTAAGAAATAATGGTGCAGTCAAAAATAATGAGACGTATTATTTTATGCATAGAAGAGGTGTACATTCATCTTGGTCACTACTGACAGAATTTGCCATATGCTTAATACTTGATTGTTAAAAAAGAAAAGGGTCAAATATGATAAGGCGGAAATTAGAGAAAAAACAAAAAAACAAAAAACAAAAACTTGACGATTATTTGATTAAACCGTCAAATATTATATAAATAGTTTGATAGTTAAATCTCATAACCGTCCAATATTTATGATAAATTTAAAATATTTATTTAATGGTTATATGTCCCATAACTCACAAGATGAGAGTGTTAAATATAGTTCCAGGCCCATCTTTCAATTTTTGGGAGGTATTAAAATGGCAACTGTCAACGTAGGGATTAACATATTAGGAGACTATCCTACTACTGTTCGTTGGTCTTTCCCTGAAGCGTGGGGCTTTGCTGCAAGATTGTTTTGGTAAATGGCTTGGAGGTTTCTTCTCTGCACGGCTTGGAAGGTGTTCGGCGCTGGCAGCTGAGTTGTGGGGAGTTTTGAGAGGCCTAGAGATGACATGGGAGGAAGATAGGAGGCATGTAGTAATATAAGGAACAATTCCTATTTATCTGAAAATTTTAAATTTATTTTTTCATTTTTACCATCATTAAATTTATATATATACTCCCTCCGATCCTAATTATAAGACATATTTAACCACTTTTGGGGAGATTAAGGAAAGGGGTTAAATTAGTTAATTTTACTCATTTTCCTAAAATGCCCTTATATAAATTTAATTAAAATGACAAAAATAAAAGTGAATCAACAATCCCCTACTACATACCTTTCCCACCTAGAATTTTTTTTCCCACACAATTTTTAATTGAAATAATGGTTTAGCTATAAATACATATATCTGTGTTTGTATATGCACACACAATCATATACATATATATATATATATATAAACACACACACATATATGTTTGTGTGTGTATATTTACATACATATAAATACACACCCACACACTTACACAGACACATATATATATGTTTGTGAATATATATATCTATACACATATACATATACACACACACACATATATGTTTGTGTGTGTATATCTACACACATATATAAACACACACACACATACATATATATATGTTTGTGTGTGTGTATCTACACACATATGCATATATACACACACATATATATGTTTATGTGTGTATACACCTACACACTTATATAAAACATACACACACACATATATATATATTTGTTCTACACACATATGCATATATATACACATATATATAAACACATATATAAACACACACCTGCAAACACATATATATATATGTGCGCTCGCGTGCACACACACATATATCTAGATACACACACAACATATATATATATGTTTCTGTGTATATATATACTCAACAATTTAAAATTTTCATTGACTAGAAGAGTTTATGCACATATATATATATATATATATATATATATATATATATATACTCACCAAAAACCACATACATTTAAAAGAATAAATAGGGATATTTTAGAAAGAAATTGACTAAAATTAAAATGTTGTCCTATAATTAAGACCAAAACCAACTCTCAAATATTGTCTTATAATTAGGACTGGAGGAAGTATCACTTATTATCTCTCTATGATTATTTTCTACTCATTATCTCTTATGCACACTCTGTTCCAAATAAGGGTATGGTATAATTGGAAAGAAATGTTCATCAGATAAAAATTTATTGTTTTTAAGTAATATTTGGAATCATGTGATTTTAATAGTCGTTTCTTACAAAAAGAACATGGGAGAGTATTGAAATTGTTAATTTAAGAACTATTTCAAGATGTGTCCAAAAGCTGAGATGGATGAAGCTGAGAAGGAAAGCCCTAGAGGATAGACAAATCTAAGAATTTAATAGCCATGATTGATCAAGGTATGCTCGTTGCAATGAATCTGGCTGCCTCAAGGCACAAGACATATAGGTATCAAGTGATGCTCCAAGAGCACATGTGTGAATTCTATTGTTTCCTTTGTTTTATGATCAATGGTTTCATCATTGGACGCGGCTTTCCTCCAATGTCTTTATCGTCCGCTGCCTTCTTTTCCCATAAAATGGCGCTGTTTTAGCACAAAAAACTGAAGTTGTTGCCTTTAAAAATATATATATATATTTTGAGTACCGACTTAGAAAGATACTTCAGGATATTAAACATTATTGTAAAATATTTTGAAAAATATTTTAGGCTATTGAAAAAGTATACTTTCCCATCAATACTTTTAAAAAAAATTTCAAGATTCTAAAATAATTTTTTAAGATTATGAAGTATTTTTTTTAGTATTAATCAGTATCCTAAAATATATTTTTAGTACCAGCAACTACTTTGAAATATTTTTTCAAAATCCTAAAATAATTTTGAAACACATGAAGTATTTTTTTCTATATCATGAAATATCATTTTAGTACTCCCTCCGGTCCTAATTATATATAGGAGAAAATTTTGAAATTGGTTTTAGTCCTAATTATAAGAACAAGTTTTAACTTTTATCAATTTTTTTTCTTATAACACCCATATTTATACTTTCTCAATAATAATTAAAGACAATAATAATTTAATAATGCACCTATATATTTTATAAAATAAATAATGTTTGCAACTCATTAATGTCATATACACCTAAATTATAGGAGCGGCTTCAGTCCTCTTCCTCGTCCCATTCTCTTCCGTCCTCTTCTCTAAACTGCGTCGTTTTTTACGCAAACAATGGAGCATGCCTCTTTTTTTTTTTTGGTATTGACAGGTATTAAAAAGTTACTTCAGGAAACTAACCGGTGCTAAAAAAACATTTCATGATCTTGATAAATTAATTCAGAGTATTGATTGTTAGTAAAAATATATTTCAGGATACTGACAGATACTGAAAAAATATTTTAAGGTACTGACTGGTTATTTTTTCAACATCCTAAATTAATTTTTTAAGATCATAAAGTATTTTCAATGCCAGTCAATATCCTTAAGTATATTTTTAGTATCATTCAGTACCCTGGGATCCGTAAATAATTTTTCAAGATTATGAAGTATTTTTTCAGTATCAATTAGTATATATCCTCAAGTTTGAAGTATAAGTAACCTTAATTATTTTTGTATATACTTATCATTACACACACTCACACACACACCCAACTCACTCATCGGGCAGGAAAGGGTGAGAGTGAGAGAGAGGGAAAAAAAGAGGAAGAAAGAGAGAAGGAGAGCGCGTGAGAAGAAGTGGTAGAAATTTTTTAATAATGTCAACAGGAAGTAAATACGGATAAAAATAAGTTTAAAGTATAAGTAACCTTAATTATTATTTTATATACTTATCAAGTATATATATAGATATATTGAAAAAGACACTGCCTTCAGTTTTCTACGTCAAAATGGCGCCTTTTTTATGGTAGTAATTTGATAGTAACATAAAATTGGTAGTGACAATATCTTATTTTTTTAAAATATAGGTAAATTTACTTTATTGCGCTCTCCTAATCTTCTCTATCATCTTTCCTTTTTAAAGAATTTAATTGTTCTTTAACTTAGTCTTTTAATAAATGTGCATATATATTAACATCAATACATAATAAAATAAAATATGATTCATTTAAATCAAAGAAGTTTTTGTGTTCAATAAGAACGATTTAAGTTTTTAAAAAAAAACGCATGTTTTTATTAAATATTTTGAATTAAAATTTATTATTGGAAGAACTTAAATTAGTTTTTGCCGGTGCGCATTAGCGCACATGGCACTAGGCCAGGCGCTAGGCCTGGCGCTCCCACTTGATGTGGGATCGAATCCCCCCTCCCCCCCCCCCCATCCATGTATCAAAAAAAAAAGAACTTAAATTAGTTTTTTGTCAACAAAAAATCACTCTTCATTAATCATGCATACTTATGTGATATATAGGTTTTTTTTAATGTTAATAAATATCTTTTCTTTCAAACAAGTAATGAAAAATTTGATATGCAATTTGCTATATGAAACAAGTTATTTTTTATATTAACATTTTTTCTCAATGAACCAAAAATCAAGTAAAAAATAATTTTTAATTATAATGTTCAACTAGAAATCATTTAATTAATATTGGGGCCGATTTTTTTTTTAATTATTCCCAATCATTCTTCCATAGGAAAAAATATTTGATCTAAGTTAATTATATTTTATTTTATTTTATATTAATTTTTATATATTTTTACACTTATTATAAAAATAAGTTAAAAAGTATTGAAACCCTTCTTAAGATAAGAAAAGAGTATATGAGAGGGCAATAACATCATTTAATATAAATTTTGGAATTCTAAATTAGGTCGATAACTTAATTAAGAATTTATTGAATTTACTGACCTAATTTAGAATTTTCCTATTTCAAGTAGCTTTATATGATTTTTTTTTTAAAAAAAAAAAAACTAAGAAAACAGGTTACCGTGCGGGAGTCTTTTTTGTTGTTGTTACAAAACTTTTTTTTTTTTTGATGCAACCATGTTTTGGGGTCAGGCTTGGGCTTTTCTTCATATTGAGCAATCTTACTAATAAGCCCAGTTAAAAAGGAGAGATTGGAGTTTTTGGAGGGAAAGGCTATGATTTTGTTATATCATGACCAATATACCCCCAGGCTATTTTTATAATCCAAAACTACCCTCTCATTTCAACAAAACCTAGCTCCATTTCTGTCGATCGCAGAGGCCTCTCCTGACTTCGTCTCGCTCCGGAGAAGCCATCATCCGCACCATAAATAGGCGCCGTCGCCTTCGTCTTTGCCTCGCCGTCATCTTCAGCGTCCATTAGCACCGTTGCTTTCCTCTGCTTTTCCACCACAGGTTTCGCTGTTACCTCTGCTTTCTCATCTGCGTCGTTTCTTGTCTTGCCCCTGATTTTTCTGCATCATATTTGCTGCTTCTCCCTTTTATTTTTCTACTTTGGTCTTCATCTCTCTTGTTTTTATTTTTCGCTGTTACCCTCCTTCGCGCATATGAGCGCTCCGATCTGCTTTCTGTTCCCCCTCTCAAATTTGTCATTCCCAAATATCTAGATTTTTGTTTGTTATATAACTACAAATCACTTTGTGCTGAAATTAGTTAGCTCATGACTGTTGATTAAATGATGTTCTTTTGTTAAATTGTTTGAGTACTCTTATTGTTGCACTCCAATGCGAAGCTCTTTTTGTGTCATGTTGATTGGATATATGTAGTTTTAAAACATTGAATCCCATATATTGATTCATCCTGTTTTAGTTGGCAAGTGTGAAGCACCCGACAGTTGTATGCTTCCTCGAGACCAATTTTAAATCTTTGAAAATGGCTTCATTCTAAGTACCTCGTTAGCGTTATTTCAAAAACTAGCTCTGGAGATAAGATTTTTTTTGGGACTTCATCCTTGTGTTTTAGGTGCCAATGGATAGAAGCTGGAAGTTATCGATATGAAAGTTGTTCTAGTGCGAGGCCAATTGAGTGGTTATGTGTCTCTTCTTCTTAAGAATTTTTCTTCAATATTTTTTTGATCATCTTGTTTTATTTGTCCCATAATTACAGCGGGTGGATAATTCATGGAATGAAAAATGTGGCTCGTGAAAACCCTAATCGATATGTGGGCTTGAATATGAACCGTGGAGAAAGAGCTGCAGGTGATGACTTTGGGCGAGCAGTGTCGAAGGTGGCGGTTGCACAGATATGCGAAAGTGCGGGGTATCATAGCATCAAAGAGTCTGCCCTAGAGGCTTTTGCTGACATTGCAATCCGATACCTCTCTGACTTGGGAAAGATGGCAGAGTTCTATGCTAACTTAGCGGGTCGATCAGAATGTAATGTGTTTGATTTGATTGGAGCACTAGAAGATTTAGGAGCAACTCAAGGGTTTCCTGGTGCATCTGAGCCTAGTCAGTGTCTTGCTGGCTCTGGCATACTGAGGGATATTATCCGCATAATCAGTTCAGGGGAGGAGCTTCCATTAGCTCAGCCAATACCTCGATTTCCAGTGATTAAGGACCGAAGTGCCATCCTAAGCTTCATACAATTGGGTGAGACACCACCTACCAAGCATATACCTGCTTGGTTGCCTGCCTTCCCTGATCCCCACACCTACATTCACACACCCATGTGGAATGAGAGGACCACAGATCCTCGAGAAGATAAGATTGAACAAGCAAGGCAGCGGAGGAAGGCCGAAAGGTCTTTGTTGAGTTTGCAGCAGCGGCTGCTATGCCAGGGTTCAGCAGAAACAGCGGCCTCAAATACACGAGGTGGTGCTGCACAAGATCCAAAGGGAGTTGTAAAGAATCCGTTCCTCCAGGCTCCTTTGCCATCAGGGAATGGGAATGGAGATGTTTCTCCCATTGTCTTACCGTTGAAGCTTTCAGATGAAATTGCTGGTGCAAATCATGTTTCTGTGCTGGAGGCATTTGCTCCTGCAATTGAGATGGTGAATAGCGGTATGACTGATGGGCAGGAAGACAAAACCATTCTTCCTGGGGTAAGGCCTACTGTTCATTTCAAGTTCAGGATTGGGAAGAAGCTTATTGGTGAGTCTTTGGATACCAGACAGCTGAGGAAGAATGCTGAGCAAGAGCAAATGGCATCTTTGACGGGCCGAGAAGAGGAGAGAGATGAAAAAAAGAGGAGAGCTGAGTATATTCTCAAACAGTCCATGGAAAATCCACAAGAACTCACTCTTCTGTAGATTAGTTTTTAGACTGGCTTGCTTGATAAGAATCCAGGGGCTGAATTAATTAAGGTCTTCTATCTTCTGGTGGGGATTTTATAACAATGTGACAGTGACTTACTTGTAGAACATTCTAAACAGGCTGTTAGATCAGTTAATTTGTTTCTTGCAGTTTAGCAATGATTTGGTTATAGATATTGTATTTGTACATGAAGGCCATCTGTTTACATCTTGTATCTAAATTGTTAATTGAATTACTGAATTCATTTAGTGAATGCTTTTTGTCTTGTGATCTTCATTTTCTTTAATGTAATAATGCACTTGCACATTTATTTCCACCTTGCATATCAGTTGGGAAGAGAAATACATGAAGTTAAAAAATTTTGAGGTTTTATGAGGTTGACGAATTTTAGTGGTTCGGAGGTTATAAAGGGAGAATCCTCTTTATCTTTTTTGACTACCTGTTGAGAAGTCTTAATCAAAGGTTTAAAGCAAATTATTGCGCTCTCAAATCATTTCATTCTTAGACTGAGAAATTCTAATTTATGTATTCATCCTTATGTTTTTCAAGAGTTGGGACGATATAGCTTGAAGAAAATAATTTTGTTAGACAAAGTTATATTTTATGCTACTTTTGATCTAAAATATAAAATCTACCAAAAATTAGATTTTATAATAAAGGCTCAGCAGAAAACCATAAAATGATGGTGCATCAACAAAACTTATATCCACAGTGAACTAAGTCACAGGTCACATCTAGATAGATGGGTCAGTTGCTTTCATTTTAACCACCATATCTATACTCTGTCAACCAAAGCATGTGTATGGTCTAAAGTGCAGGCTCGATTTACAAAAGGAGTTCCTGTCAAAATAATGATAAGTAGGCAATACAGAAATATTAGCATGAAGCTACAATAGCAGAGTGGCTTGTGAAGATTGCCAATTGCACCACCAAAATGCTTTGAAAATGTGTACTAGATTTTTAATTCTTCGTATGAAAAGAAGGTACTTGCTCGATCCAAAAAACATGTCTCAGCTTCACATCAAAAAGATAAGGCACCAGCGATTAAAAAAGGACTAGATCTCGTACTAGGCTCAAAATCTAGTCTAGTCAATAATAGTGAGACAGCCCAAGGCATATGTCTCATGACGTTGGCAACCGTGGGGTTTTGATATTTTATATACTTATATAACAATATTAATTAAAAAAAGTTAAATAGGTCAAATATCTGTAGACTTATAAGCTAGACTTTATGTATATATGTCTAGCTTGTTTATCTAAATAGGCTTGGTAATAAGCCTAAACCCGAGCCTAATCTATTTATTAAATAGGCTAAGTTTGGCTTTCGGTAGGTTAGACCTCTATGTTAAAGAGTCTGACCTATTTTCATCCCTATCAACCATAAACGGAAAGCAAAGAAACAAAGTTTAGTGATGAGTAGCTAAGGAGACTATCGATTGCTTGCCACGACACTGCCCATTCCTTGCTTGGCAGCATATAGCATGCTGATGGTGCGTTACTTCCAGACTTACTCTAATGATCCAAGTAATTTCATAGCCAAAAATATTGCCAGCAGATTCAAAAAAATTATTAAGTTACCAACAGAAAACAGGTTTTCCAAACATAGAATAGCTTTGACAACATATAAGTAAATTGAAATATAGAGGATAAGGAACAATCATGCATTGAAAAAGATACAACTATATATTTAGCCAAAGATATTGTCAGCAGAGTCAGACGATCATTATAGTATCAACTTCAGTCAACTGTCACTTCTCCCAGCCATTGATGAATTAGATCAACACTAACAAGTGAGTAGCAGAGAAACATCAATGGCAAAAGGGGTATAAGGGTGGTGTTAACTAACCATAGTTGTATGAAAGGTGCAACTAACCCTCACATGACCTGGCAAAAATTTAGACCTTGTATAGTCAATAATGAGCCTTATAAAGTAAATGGAAGAAGCCTAATGATTCAATATCTTGATTCTCAACACAAATCATATAATCATATATCAATATTTTCCTAATGGGTCTGGGTCTTGTAGCCCAAATGACACTAAACACCTCTCTTAAGGTTTTCTTAAGTGTGAGGTTGTGAGTTTGAATCCTGTGAAGAGTATAATATAGGTGCTTGAGTTATGGCAAAAAACCAAATATATGACAGATGGAGTTGCTTGGTAGAGATGAAACATAAGAATAGTTAAAATGTTGACCAATTTGCCAATCCTTATGGTTGCTTAGCATCTATCCATTTTATACCATTAACTTCATACAGCATTATAGGAAGCCATGGCTTAGCTGGTCTTAGATGAAAGAGGGAGAATCAGAATGGAATAACTGAATATTATCATAAGCCAAATGCGCCTAATACTAAATTCCACACATTTGAATTTTGGATTAAAACAACGAAATCTTATTTAGAATAAGAGAAAGTTCTATTTCTCTCGATGTATTATCACTCCTTTCTATCGATTCTGTTATTAGACAAAAAGACCTATAAATGACAGAACCATATCAAGGCAGATCGAGCTTATAAGAACAATGTGAAGAATCAACTTAACTATAGCACAACTTAACTTGGATACAACACCACTTGAAGCTAGATTTTTCAGTTTAATTGACCTCTAATACCATTCCTGCTATTAAATCTGATGTGTATTCTATTTTCATTACTTAATGGTTTGACCCTTCTCAGGCTTGTAAAGCCTAATACAGAATGAGTAACGTCTAATCCTACCTGCTGGCCAAAAGTAAATTATCTAGACTTTGATCTCTTTAAGCTAGAAAGACATTCTGTCTGAAGTTCGAAGTTTTCCTCAAAATAGAATGATTACATGATTATATTTTCAGAATTACTTTATTTACAAAATAAGAAAATGATAGAGGATTTACTATGTTTTTAGACAATTTACTTAACATCTATATTTAGTTATTGTTCAAAGTTCCAAAATATCAAAAGCAAAACTGGTTTTGTATGATGTCTTTAAAACTGTTGTTATCTATCTAAAGCTAAAATTGAGGACAAAGCTCCATAGTTCTTGGCAATGCATTCTGAGAATCAAGCCATGATAATAGTGGTTGTGTCCTTGTGGCCTCTGTTATATTATTATTTTTCAGTGAATTTTTCCCCAAAACTAATTGACAGTACTAAAAGTATTTGAATCTATGAGGGTATATGGTTCTAATACTCGTTTTTACTCTCTTCAAGTAATAGTCTTCCATCAGCAATAGTCTGATAACAAGGCAGGTGAGCTCCTACTCATGTATCGGTATCTTTATTTTGAGGGTCTGCTGTTTTATTTGTTAATTTGGTTTACATTTTCGCAGGTAATGAATATCCTTATCACACATTTATTTTAAAAAAATATTATTGTTGTTCTATCAAACTAAAGTCAGTCTGGCACTTTTCTTTGATTTATTGCAGAAAGTCATACATGGATGGGTCCAGTGAGACCTATTAGTTCAAGTAAATACACAATTGCAGATGCAAATTTGGCGAAAATGCCTGATCAACTTAGAAATTATGAAATAACTGTTGTCTGTTTTAATTCTGATTGAAAATGCTTCAGTTGTATCCCTCTGGTCCTATTGAGTGTGTCAACAATTTGTGCTAGCTTTCCTAAAATACCCTACTTTTCTTTAGATTGTTGGATTTACCAATTTCCTTTGAGGTTAAATACCTAATTTGTCACGGGAGTATTGCTAAGGAGGTGCTCAGCACCCGGGAGTTTTTTTGGTACCAAATTTGTCCTGAAAGTATAAAAAAGCATCAAATTTGCCCAAAACCGACGGAAGGTCCACGTAGGTTGTTAAAATGTGACATGACATCGGTTTGGACACGGTGGAAGTCGAGTTAAATGCCACATCAGTGTAATACTCGAGAATTCAAATCTAATTCCCGAGAATTGTCGGACTGAGCGTTTTTTAAAAGGAAAAGTTGACTTAATTCTCGAGAATTCGTATTCAATTCTTGAGAATAACTTGAACATTCTCAAGAATTGGCTTAATTCTCGAGAATTCATATTCAATTCTCAAGAATAACCTAAACATTCTCAAGAATTGGCTTAATTCTCGAGAATTAATATTCAATTCTCGAGAATCATCAGAACATGCATTCTCAAGAATTGGCTTAATTCTCGAGAATTCATATTCAATTCTCGAGAATCATCAAGCCTGAGTGCTTTTATCTTCAAGACAACATACAAAATGTCCATACATTTTTGAAAGTGCAAAATAGCCATACACAATACTTCATTCATATACACCTTCCTACTTTTCTGTCCATTAAATCAGAAACAGTTGTCATGAAAATTGCGCTTACTTTGCAGCTTACAAATTGGTTTGCACAAAGTAATTTAGTTCACATACAAATTGCACTTAAACAAACTAAACAAGCAACTTACATTCCACATACGGCTACAACTAATAGACTTACATTGCACATTACAAATGGCCTTTAACAAACCTTCAAAACCATTCAAGACAAAATGTAAACAACAATCAACAACCAAGTCAAAATCAATCCACAAATTGTAAGTCATAATCTACCATCAATCTTCCTCAATCTGTCATCAACTTTGTCCATAACCAAATACATGTCTGAAAGTTTTGCATGCATCAACATTTCTATCTACTTGGTTATCAACTCCTTTCCCTTGCATTACATTGCTATCATACAATCTATCAACATGGCCAAGAAGCTCATTTATCACCTCAGTCGACCTCTCACCCTTTTGACCATCATGCCATTAGAAGAACCCACAGCCATTGCCCTACACATTACTCTACATCAGCAATCACCATTAACATTATACAATGAATTAACTTCCAACAATTAAATAAACACTAACATACTAGCTGATAGTTTCGACAGTCAAAGAATCTTCTCCTTGGGTTTTGTTCCGTCCATGAAGTGCACAAAGGAGCCGCGATTCCACAGTGACAGATCCTCGTTGGTCCTTCGTATTGCAACTCTCGAGATCCTCATCTTAACCGCGCAACCCTCTGCCTGCTCCCACTAATAGAATTTGCCGTCGAATCACCCATGTCTTCTCTTCTCTATAAGATCACCTCTGGTTCGGATTTTTATCGTCAACACCTCCGATCGAACCAGACCCCTTTTTCTTCCTAATTGAACGAAGTGACCTAGCCATCTTATTTTAACCTGGAAAATGACAACCAATTTGTCAAACGTGGAAGCTTCCATGTCATTAATATCAACCAAAAAAACTAGAACCAAAAAAACATTTTTGATGTGGCTAACGTCCGTTCGACCTTCGATCAGTTTTGGACAAATTTGATACCTTTTCATACTTCCAGGGAAAATTTGATACCTTTTGTATACTTCCGAGGCAAGTTTGGTATCAAAAACAACTTTTGGGTGCTAAGCGCCCTCTTAGTAATACTTCCGTGGTAAATTAGGTATTTAACCCTTTCCTTTACAATGAAAAATATTGCAATAGCAGTAATTGTTAGAGTATTAAAATAATTCTATAATTTTGTAAACAATATCAAGGTTTAAGGTGTAAAAATACCCATAAACTTATTTCAGAAAAGCACCGGACACAATAAACTTTTTTTGGTGCAAAAGTGCTTGTGAATTTTTCTAAATGGGGGCAAAAATAACATCATTGTTAGAGGAAGGTATCTTTCATTACTTTTTGGGTGCAAAAATACACATTATTTTTTCCTTTTTTTGGTCAAAACACATTATTATTTTTTCATAAGGGCATCAAACACCACAAAATTTTTAGATATGCATTTGTAAACTGCCGGCATTTTTGTCCCTTCATGTTCAGGGGTGACATCAACATTACAACGTGCCACCAATGCATTGTTAACGCAACTCAACGGTTATCTTCCGAGTGTAGAGTTTCGAAGTAGGCAATAATCTGGTATGACGAGTGCTTGCTTCGATATTTTAATCGTTCCATCTTCTCCATTGTCGACATAAGGCCTGGAGTTGCCCCTTGAACACTGGATATTTCTCAAATTATGCAAGTTTTATGAGAACATTGTACGATACTATGAACCAGACGGCATATAAAGCGGCTAAACTTGTTGTTGGGAAAAGAAATATAAAATCAGAACAACAAAATTTTTAACGTTTCAAACAATGTATACTTTAGGTCAGTGCACGCCAAACCTTTTGCTGTTAGATTGCAGAAGTTGCCTAAGTGGTGCAACTAGGGGACTTGGCCTGTGTTGTTATACTGTAGGAAGCAAGAAGGAAGAGTTCTGAATGAGAGAAATCACGAAGGATGTTGGGGGGGGGGGGGGGGGGGGGAGTGAGAGCTTTTTAAAAGGGTTAAGAGATAAAAATGCTCGCAATTTATACATATTTATACATATGCATATTCAAAAAGTATACGGTGTTAGACACATTTTTAATAAAAGTTAATGGTATTTTTGCATTTAAAAAATAACAGATGGGGTTTACTTAATCAAAAAGTAATGACAGTTTCCTTCTCTAACAAGGATGGCATTTTCGCCTATTTAGAAAAGTTCATAGACACTTTTGTACCAAATTTTTTTTATTGGTGCTAGGTGCTCTTCTAAAATAAGTTTGTAGGTATTTTTGCTTCTTTAATCCTAACATCAAAGGATATTATACAGCTGTAATTGTATACACGTGTGGTCCATACTAGTTTTGTTATGATATTCTCTTTGGTGGGATCATCATTTTGTTCTATTCTAATATTATATACTACAAAAATGTTCTTATAATTAAGACCAAAGAAAGTATAATATATAGAAAGCCTAACAGAATTGGTACGAACCACACATACACATACGTATACAAATACAACTGTACAGATATCCTTTAATATTATCTATACAAATATACAATTATTTTAATACTCTAACAGTAAACAAGGAAAAACAATAATTAATATAGGGGACACAAAAGAGATTGAAATTTTATATTACTGACTAAAACCAACTATTCAATTAGCTTCTAAATTTAGGACTGAGGGAAGGGTTCTCAAAGGAAGAAAGCTCCCTAGTCTAGCTCAGACCATTCTTAGACTTAACAACTGGGTCAGAAGAGAATCAAAATAGTACTCCGTTCCTTCCTTATTACAAGTAGCCCTGAATATTTTATAATATAACATGTTTTGTCGAATGTTTTTTCCCCCATCTAGTATCTATAATTAAAAATAAAAAAAATCATAGTTAACTAAACTTCGCTAACTAATACTCCTTTTGATCATTTTTATAAGAAAATTAAAGATCGATTTAAACAAGAGCAAAGTAGTAAATTTAATGTTTTTAAGATTTCAATTAATAAAAACAATCTATAGGACTAATCCCTTCATCAAGTTTTTAGAGCATGTGATCACCCAAAATAAATGCATAGAATGTTAATTTGTTAATACGAGTTATAGTTATAACCATTGTTGTCAAAAACTAACGTAAAAACTTACGTTTTTATGTTTTTATTGGGATCATATGTGCTGAAATGTAAGTAAAAACTGTTCTGAGCAGGATCTGGTAGAAACTCTACTCAAACACATAAAAACTATAAAAACTTATTTTTTAAAAAAAGGATGAATTTTTCTTGCCCAAAAAAAGATGAAAAGTTGAAAACCCTATTTCCATCATGCATCCTGGACTCGAGATTACTAAAAAGTGGAGACTGAATTGTTATATATAGTTTTTAACATATTTCCATGATTATAAATGTAAGTTTTTAACATAAATTTTTTTTAAATGTTTTATATAGTTATATAACCTATATCTTTTAAATATAAAGTTGTTCATTGAATTTTGAGTAGTTATTTATGATTTTTATATATATATATATATATGTGTGTGTGTGTGTGTGTGTGTGTGTGTGTGTGTATATATATATATATATATATATATATATTTTGAACTCTACCTTTAAGTAGTAGAAAGTAGAAACTTTACGTTTCGTATCGTTTCTACGATTTACGTTTCTACCAACCCCTTCTGTGTCTACATAGGATTTCAATTTTGACAACATTGGTTATAACTCTCTCTCAAGTTAAAATTGTTATTCCTAACTATTTTACTCAAGATACAATAAATGTCAAAATTCACTCTAATAAGATAATAGGTATATTCCTATACTATTGGCAAATTACAATAAATTCCAATCCCACATTACCTAATCATAAGGTTCAATTAAGATCCCTCTTCCAAAGCTAATATAAATTTCCAAAATTCATACTTAATAGTAATCAAGCAGTAAGTAAACAAAATATAACAAGATTAAGTAAACAACAATAACATAAAAGCACAATTTATATGTTCAAACATGCTGTAATTCTTAAATTAGTTCATAGCTACTTTAGGTTTAAGAAAATCTAGCCAAACATGTTCAACTGTAAATGAATAATTGGTTGCTTAGAATTTTAATTACATTTTAATGTTGGTTTTGGCATTTTAGGCACCTGTATCATAATTACCTGGTCCCCCACGGCCTCCAAGACAAAATCAAGTTCATCTTCTTGACTATCTCAATAACCAAGGTGATAGCTTGAAAGAAGATGTCAATCAACAATACGCAAGGTTTCTAGTGGATGAATTCATTAGAAGGGTGCCATGCAGAAGAGATACTTACTTCTTTGTGCCTTATATTTAAAGGTGAGAACATTATTAACTTTGTTGAAATTAGTTTTTATTTATTTTGTAATTATTCTGATGATGTGATCTATTATTGTACTTAATTAGGAACCACTTGACGCTCTTAGTCGTAAATCCAATGCGCAAAAGGAATTGGTACTATGACTTTATGAGTGGAGTTCCAGATATAAGACCATACATGTAGGAGACATTCATCATTTCTTATAATTCAGTTCATCTTGCATGTTTCTTTATTATAATTTTATATTCTATCTTCTCAGAACGGTTTACAATTACCACACTCAAAATAATCTTAAGGGCACAAAAAACAAGCTCACTGATGGCAACTATAGATGCGCCTTCTAATGGCTGTGTCTGAAGGTATATAGATTATTCACTAATGACTATGATATTCATAAATTGAAGAGGCACACAATAATATATATATATATATATATATATATATATATATGACTAACAAATTTTTCTTCTTAATTCTTTATAGTGCCCAAAGCAACCAGACAACATCAATGGTTGTGGGTACTACATGATGCAGTACATAAATGACATAATAACACATGGTCCTAAAAATATTGATACAACTAAAGTATATTATATGTTTAATTCGTTCGTGTATACATTCAGTCAACTATATATTACAATATTTAACTTTAATTCCATCAATTGTTTCCTTTACGCACATTATTTTAATATCTCTTGCAATTATATTTAGTAACTTAAAAATGGAAGAAGTGACTGAAGAGTTGGTAACATTTGTGCAACATTAGTAGAAGAATACATATATACATATATAATTATTGTAAATTTCTAGATACAGATTATTTGTTTGTTTTAAAATTTTAGTTTTGATAGTGTATACATGTACATGAATGATTGTAAATATATTTTGATTTATTGTATTGTTCCCTATATAAATGAATGTAAATATATATTGTAATTGTTTTGCACAAATATATATGTAGGGGATATCGAAAGTAGAACCCCCCCGGCCCCCCCCCCCCAAAAAATTATTTTTTAAAAAAAAAATTAGGTTCAATAAATCACGATATGTCAACTATATATAACTATTGTTAAAATAAATTTGTTAGTCTTAATATCAACATAAAACGGTTGTTTTAAAAAAAATGTCATATATGTTTAATATATATAACCGTTGTAAAACAGAACCATTATGTATGAGGCAGATATTACCATATATTATGACGGTTGTTTGCGTTTGTTTATTAATTATTATCACATCAATAGGCATATCATGACCTCACCAAACCTCAATACATAATGGATGTTATATTATAATCGTTACGTTATAATATATCCAAAATAAATAATGGTTCAAAACCATAATACCTCTGCGCCTAGCTTTTATAATGCTCGCATATATATGAGTTTAGAGCCGTGATACATGACAAATAATAATCGTCGTGTGATTTCTTTAGTAGTGAATGAGATAATACATTGTACAAAATATATAATGGGCAGAATAGAATTTTCACACCTTAATACAAAGGATAAAATTATCCAATTATGCATATGAATATAGAGTAACAAATAACTTCCTTCTTCGAAATTGTAAGATTATCACTCCATTTGTAGTTATCCGAACATGTGTTGGAGAATATATCATGCATGATAGAACTTGGACAAAATCATCTTCACTCAATGAATAAGAAACTCCTACAATATATTATTCACCCCCTATACAAATTTGGTAAAATATTCATGCTGATAACATGTGTTAAAGCTAATGAATCTATATATATATATAATATTCTACGGTAATGATTAAGTTCATAATATGAATGTCCCAGTATTTGGTAATTTGACTCAAAGATTCATTAACGGGGGAGAACTTAAGACGAATGATTCATGAAAGTAATGCAAGCTAGGTTCTTTGAACCATGAGAGATATGAACACCCCAAAAAAAAGATAATATTTATAACAACATTGATATTTAAATGAAAGCACAATGTTAGGTTTCGATATGTCTCTTTATTCTTAGCCATCCGCCATGGCCGATCCCAAGCCCTTGAAGGTTTACTTTCTCCCGTTCCTGGCACAGGGCCACTTGATTCCTTTCTCTCAGTTCGCTAGGCTTTTTGCTGCACATGGCCTTCACGTGACCATCATCACCACTCCCTCGAACGCCCACTTCCTTCAGAAATTCATCGACCACGACAAGAGCTCCAGCCACCACCGCATCGTCATCGACATCCACACCGTCAGCTTCCCTTCCCATGAGGCCGGTCTTCCCGAAGGAACCGAGAACTTCTTCAACGTCAATGATCTAGAAACTTCTCGCAAAATGCGTACCGCCATCGCCATGCTCCGACCACAAATTGAGTCCTTCATCGAGCAGAACCCGCCGGACTGCATCGTCTCCGACTTCGTCTTCACTTGGAGTAGTGACGTGGCCTCACGACTGAGAATCCCCAGACTCACCTTCAACCCCTTCTGTACTTTCTCAGTCTGCATGATAGACGCTGTACACCAACTCTTTATTCACAAAGACTCTTCAGAATCTCTCGATGACGATCACAAAATCGACCCGTTTGGGGCTGTATCCACACCTTCAAACCCTAACGATGCTGATAATCATCAGTCGGATGATCCGTTTGTGGTTCCGGGTTTTCCACACCCGATTTCCCTCGCCCTCCAACCTCCGAGAAGGTTCTTCAAGGATCTCAAATGTGCACTGGACGCTGCCATGAAAACAAGCTATGGGCTCATTGTCAATAATTTTAATGATCTGGACTGTGAAGAGTACATCGATTATTACCGGAAAATTAGTGGGCACAAGGTGTGGCACATCGGACCAGCTTCTCTGATGCTACGAAGCACGCTACCACAAACAAGTGAAGATCATGAATACATAAGATCATGGCTTGATTCTAAGAAACCAAACTCTGTTGTCTTTGTTGGATTCGGAACCCTATGTTATTTCCCTGATACTCAGCTTTTTGAAATAGCATGTGCAATGGAATCTTCTGGGCATTCCTTCATATGGATGGTTCGTAAGGAAGAAGATGAAGGGAAGAAAGCATGGCTGCCTGAAGGGTTTGAAGAGAGAATGAAGGAGGAAAACAGAGGGTTGATACTAACAAAATGGGCCCCACAGGAGCTGATACTGAACCATCCGGCGACCGGAGGGTTTCTGACGCATTGCGGGTGGACGTCCGTGACGGAGGCGGTGAGCGCAGGGGTGCCGTTGATCACGTGGCCGATTTTTGCGGAGCAGTTTTATAGTGAGAAGCTGATAACGCAGGTGCACGGGTTTGGGGTGGAGGTGGGGGCAGAGGAGTGGAAGTGGGGCCCATATGAGAGAATGAAGAAGGGAGCAGTTAGTAGGGTGAAGATAGAGAATGGTGTGAGGAGGTTGATGGACGGTGGAGATGAAGCTGAGAAGGTGAGAGGGAAAGCCAGAGAGATGAGAGATAAAGCTAAAAAAGCTGTGGAAGAAGATGGGTCTTCACAAAGGAATTTGATGGCTTTGATTGAAGATCTTAAAGAACTTACAGTGAGTCGCGGAGTTGATCGCGAGCACAGCAATTGTTGACTTGAAAGTTGAAACAACAGTCTTGACTCTTGAGATCCAAGTGATAAGTAAATAAATATTATTTTTTTTCAGGTCATCAATAAATAAATGGATTTAGATTGAATAAAATTTGCTGCATGTACTACTGTAAAATAAATAAATGTTCCTTGGTTTAATTTGTAAATGTATCTTATTGTGCTTTCGGCATGTACTACTGTAAAATAAATAAATGTTCCTTGGCTTAATTTGTAAATGTATCTTATTGTGCTTTCGGTTGGGCTTGTGCCCCTTTTTTTTTTTTTTGTCAACAAGGATATTTCATTCATAATCTAAAGTTATAATATAACCTTCAACTAATAAAGAGGTCGGACACTCTCACTAAAGGGAGAGGTTCGATTATGGAGTTGATCAAGGCTCTAAAAGAGGCATTCTAACTCCTGAGCGCCTAAGAAAACACCTGAAGATAATAGATCTTGACTTGTCTTGCCCAATATTTTATTTTTTTTATTTTTTATTTGCTATTGCACCCGATTTACCAGAGCTTTGTCTTGTCTAGTACGGATCGAGGTTCTGTCGGGCGCATACGCAAGGCCAATATTATATTGATATCAATTAAAAAGAGAGAGATTTTGCCCCGCCCAACATAAGTTATGGGTAGGCCCAGATAATTACCTAGTATGTCAACAGCATGCACTTGAAAAATTTGACCAATTTCTTTTTTTGATACAGCCAGTGTGGGGAGGGGGAGGCAGAGCTCGAATCCTGGATAAGGGGAGGAGCTGGCCCTAGTGCTATCGTATTACAAGGCGCTTGACAATTTGACCAATTTCTTATTTCAAAAATCGGGGAGTGTGTTTAGAGAAAAATTAGCAGGATTTTTTCACATTAATTGGCTGCCCTGAAGCCTCACTATACACTCATATAGAATTCTTTTTGAATATCTATAACCATTCACATCCGTTTGGAGAAACAAGGCAGAATCATCATCAAAGAAATTATGGGTTACAGTAGGACATCTCTATGCAATTTTAATCCCTTTGATTCATCTGATTGCTCAATGAGTCTTGATAACACATACTAACAATAATAAATAGATATGAAGAAATAGGATCCTCTAGCGCAGACCCCTCATTGGGGTGACTATAGAGATCCTTTTCCTGGACAACATTAGGGAAAAAGAGACTTAATGGATACACCAAAAAATTCTGTCCACCCACTCCCTCTAGAATCCCATTTTTGTTAGAATAGCACACAAGAAATCACATTCAATACGGTTATATGCTTTGTTTCTATCAAGTTTTAAGGCAGCCTCACAGGGACTTGATTTCTTTAGTTCATGTGATGGAAAGCCTCATGCAACAATAATGATGTTATCTTGTATCAATCTCCCTGGCACAAATGCACATTGACTCTCCGATATGATTTTACCCAAGAAGTGGTTTCAGCCTATTTGAAATTACTTTTGAAACAATTTTATAGGAGAAGTTGCACAAGCTAATAGGCCTACAGTCACTAACATTTTCTGGCTATCTACCTTAGGAATAAGAACTAAATCTGTTTTATTTACATCAACAAGTTGAAAACCAGTTCTAAAATAATCACAAACCAAAGAACAAACTTACGGTCCCATTGCGTCTCATGCAGTGTTGTGAAAACGCCATTCAGAAATGTAGAAACTGAAGTTTCTACGTTTTTCAGCTGGAAATCGTGACGAAACGGGTGTAGGAACGGATTTTGAGTTAACACGGTTGAAACACCGTGTCAACTCGGTAAACTTAGCAAGTTTATCGAGTCGGACGCTGGCTGCTACTTCTTCTTCATCGACTGTCACTGGCTGCTGCTTCTTCATCCTCGACCACTGTTAGATCTCACGGCTGTGGTGGAGGGTGAAGGAAGGAGGTCACCGGTGATGATGGTGGTGAAGGCCAGTGAAGATCACCGACGACTTTGAGGAGGTGGAGGTTGATGATGAAAGATGAAGGTCGACTGGTCAAGGTCCAAGGTCTGTCTCGCTGCACTGTTTCTATGTATATTTGATCTCCCCTCATCGTCTTGTTCCAAACCTAATTGGTTACTGGTCAAAACGCAAGTTTTGACCAAGGACCTAACTCAAACATTGAAAGTTCTGAAGAAGGGACTTAAGTGCAAATATTCAAAATATTTGTGGGCAGAATTGAGATTTTAATATTTATTATGATGACTGAGCTTAAAATTAATTATTTCTTTGAGTGTTTGGACTTAAATTTGTGATGACTTTAATGTATTGGTGTGTTTTGGTTTTATATATGTTGAATTTTATTGTTTTTGTAGTACTTAGTAAATTCTTATGTTTCGTTTATGTTTTACGATTTTACATTTTTGCTCATCCTTACCGTTTCTACGTAGACTCTACACCTTAACAACACTGATATCATGCCTTTGGTAGAAATTGCTAGTAAAGCCATCGGTCCCGGTGCTTTTGATCCTCTCAATTCAAAAGTCACTCGTTTCACTTCCTCATCTGTAATGCTGCCCATCAAAACCATATTATCTTCTTGTGTAATCACCTACTCCACACAGCTGAGAGTATTTGTAAAGTCCCTACCAGGCGAATTGGCAAACAAGATGTTGTAGAAATCTGAGAAGCATTTGCCTATCTGTTCTTCTTGTCCCAGCCACTCCCCTTGCTCATTTTTCAGCCATGTTGTTTAATTTCTGCATTGCGTCGGATTGTGGTCATGTGGAAAAATTGAGAGTTTTGATCCCCATATTTAAGCCACTGGATTCTAGACTCTTGTGCTCAATTAAGCTCTTCTTGTTCCCATAATTCACCTCTTTTCTTTTTCAATTCAGTAACTTCTGCATCAGCTGTTCCTTCGTTCCATTCCTTGTTCAAACAATTCAGCACTCTTGCCACTAATTTATAAATCAGCACACTACAATTCCCAAATTCCTTTTTTCCCCATTCATATAACACTTACCCCAAAGTTTCTGAGTTTCTAACCAGATCAGATAGTGCATTGCTGGTTTCCTCACCCTTCCAATTTGCTTTGATTATGTTGATTAGATCATGATGGCTTAACCATCTTCCATTAAAACGAAACAGTCTCGGGGTCTTGGTATCACTATGGACACACTCCAACCAGTGCGGACAGTGATCCGAGCCAATGGCTTCTACTTCTAGGACATGACATTGTCCTTTCAAGAAGTTCATTCTCCATCTACTAATTACCACCGCACAGTCCAATTTTTCCCGGATAAATCCCTCACCCTTCCTATTATTTGACCATGTAAAACGGCATCATATCCTTTTGTCTGCACATCCATCATATTACATTCGGTCATGAAATCCCTGACTCTTTTTAAGTCCCTGGGTAGCTTCTCAACTCCCCCTTCCTGCAGGTTCCCTTCAATGAACAAGATGATTTCTTCCACATCAAGTTGGATTTCTTCATTTGAGTACTCAATCCTCTCGCTACATAAGCCCGCGCCGAACCTCATTTCTTCTTGATAAAATTCGACCTTCGCCCATTTTTCGAGCTCTTCCTCCGCTTGTCGCCTAAAAAAAAAAAAAAAAAAAAAAAAAACCAGGCGAATCTCTCTCATGCACCTTTCGTCTTTTTTGCCGTTGGGGATGTCCAATTCATTTCGGCACTCCTCTTGAGACTGAATCTCTCCACTTGTTTTTTTTTTTTTTTTTGATAAATAAAAGTTTTGGATGGGTTCAGCATCAGTCCCCCACCAAGGTCAGAGCACGGCCGGCCCCGGGCTCTATGAGCACTTACTAAAGATTTACGAGATCGTCTACCAAAGGAGTCCCAGCAACGGCAGAGGGGATCGAACCCACGACCCAAGGGCCTAATCCTGGATCCCTTACCATCTATGCCAACCCCTTTGCTGAATCTCTCCACTTGTTGAGCTAGTTCCCCGGTTGCCTGTGCATTTCCCATCGCAACTGGATCAAGAGGAATTAGGGCCTGAGCAATCACTTTTGTTTCAATCTCTGCACTTGGATCATAGTGTGAAGTCCCAGCCCCATCTTGGCCATGCATAGTCCATTTAGTCCCCATATGTAGATCCGTGACGGGGGTTGTAGAATATATAAGGCTTATTAATGGCCCAACTTGAGAGTCCATTCCCATTTGACCTTTACTCCCTTCTTCACTATTCTCAAACTTCATTATCTGACTTATGGGCCCATTGAGACTTCCATTCTCTAAGATTTGAGGAGGGAAAGGAATTTAAAGAGGGGAAAGGAAGGGAAGGGAAGATTTTAAGGGATTAGGGAAGATGACTTGTTTGGTAGAGAGAAAATGAAGGAGTAGTAGTTGATAAAAAATCAAGAAATACATATTTTATTTTCAAAAGTAATTAATTTAAAATGAAAAGGAAAAAGAAATTTTTTGCTAAATGAAATTTGGATGGTCTAGATTTAATTTTTTAACAACTAATTTTTAAATAAAAATTTATTTTTAAAAAATATGTTAGTTGAGAGATTATCTTTATTTTAGATTTTCTACCCATTAAAATAATTTTTGTTTGAAAAATTGAAAGTGGAAAAAATAAATTTGGATTGTCCAGATCTTTAGATGGGAGGAGCTTTCACTACTCATCCTTTGGAGATCATATGAGTATTTACAATAGATGTTATCAAGCTGGTCAAGATTTGATAAAGCAAAAGTAACATAATGATATTGCTTTTTTCAAATATTTCTGAACAACAAAGAATGGATTATCGTATTCGGCTAAAAACTTCTTTAGATTATGCTAGATACCTACTACGAAATGGTCAGCCTTTTCGAAGACATAATGAATGTAAAAATTCAAATTAACAAGGTTTATTTCTTGAAACTCTAAAGTTTTATTCTAAGCCAAATAAAGAGATAAGTCATATAGTCTTGCAAAATGCACCCGATAATCACAAATTGACTTCATCAATGATTCAAAAAGATCTTTCTCAAGCTTGTGCTGATTTGATTGTTAAAGCAATAATTAGTGATCTCGGCGATGATTACTTTTCCTTGCTAAGTTGATGAAGCTCATGATGTTGCAATTAAAGAACAAATAGCAGTTGTACTTCGGTATGTAAACAAAAAAGGGGTTCATTGTTGAATGTTTTATTGACATAATTCATGTTTCAAATACTAATGTACAATCCCTAAAATCAGCGATTGATGGGCTATTTTTTAAACTTGGTTTAAATTTGTCTAAATGTCGCAGTCAAGGCTATAATAGTGCTAGTAATATACGGGGTGAATTCAAAGGGTTTAAGAGTTTGATTTTAGCAGACAACACATCTGCATTCTACATTCATTGTTTTGCTTATTAGTTACAATTGGCACTTATGAAAGTTGCAAAACATCACAAAAAGATTCAAGAACTTTTTGACATGCTTCAAAAGATGGCTACCGTTATGGGGGGTTAATTAGTCATGCAAACGGAAGTAAATTCTTTAAATGAATCAATATGAGCAAATTGTTGAAAGAATTGCTCACGGTGAAATACCAACTGGAAAAGGTTTAAATCAAGAGACAACCTTAAAGCAACCTGGAGACACTCATTGGGGTTCCTATTTTGGTACGGTTAGAAGTGTTATCTCATTATTTTCTCCAATAATTTCCTTGATGAAAATTAGTGAAGACGAGCCAAAAAATGATGCTGCAAAAACCGTGCAGGTTGCATTTTGTATGTCATTGATGATTTTGAATTTACATTCTTATTGCATCTTATGAAATTGATCTTCGAGATTTCTTATGAGTTGTCATAAGCACTACAAAGAAAATATCAAAACCTTCTAAATGCAATATGTTTAGTGAAAGAAGTCAAGTCTCGTTTACAATAGGTGAGAGATAATGGTTTTGATAATTTGTTTCAAGAAACAAACATTTTTGCCAATAAATATGATATTGACATTCCAAATATGAATTATGTTTTTTGTCTTAAAGGGAGATCAAGATAGAAATTGAAATTATTCACATTCTTGCACTACTCTAAGGTGTAGTTATTTAATACAGTGATAGATACTTAGGTTCAAGAGTAGGGTGATCGATTTGATAATGTCAATACCAAGTTGAATGAGTGTTTGAGTTATCTTGATCCTCATGATTCATTTGTTAATTTTAACAAAGAAAAGTTGATTGGTTTTGCTTGATTCTATTTTTTGAAGTTTGATGAACTTGCAGATATTCCTTTTCTTTCTTCAAGTCTTGGTAATTTTATTGTTGATGTAAGAGCTGATTCTGATTTTGTCAATTTGAAAACAATTTCTGACCTTGCTTTGAAGATGGTTGAAAAAGGATATTGTTTATCAATTGGTCTATCTGTTGATAAAGTTAGCACTAATTCTACCGGTAGCAACTGCTAGTGTTGAGCAGGTTTTTTCTGCAATGACTTTTGTTAAATATAAGTTGCGTAATCAGATAAGTGATTATTGGTTTAACTCATGCATGCTAATTTATGTTAAACATGATATATTTGATAAAAATGATGATGAAAATATAATGCAATATTTTCAAGGAATGCAGAATCGAAAAATGCTTTTGTAATCGTTCTATTGTAATAACTTAGTTGACTCTTGATTATTATTTTTCTATATTAAATTGAAGTTTTCTTTCCTTCTTTTGTCTATATTCTTTTGTTTTTTTAATGCATTTAAAACTTTTCTTAAAAAAATAATTTGCAGCCCTGAATGCCCCTCACTAATTGTACGAATACAAATTAAAAATGCTAACTCTGCCCCTACCGGCTAGTACTTTCTTTCTCTAGCAAAGCCTAATTCGTCCTCACCGGTTGAGCACACATAATTGCATCAAAGGCTCGCTTTTGCTCATCGGTCGGATAATCTTCATCCTCTTCCTCATAGGACCTATCATCATGTCCAAGTTTTTTGCATATGAAGCATAACTTTGCTAGCTTCTCGTATTTCACCTTTACCTCTGTCTCCTCCATTCCTTCAGGTCGAGGAACTTTGAAGATAGGAACCAGAACTTTGTCTTTGTCAATCTCTACTCGTGCTCGACAAAAGCTCTGAATTTTGAATCTTGGATCCTCCGGACTCTCAATTTCAATGACTCTTCCTAGCTTTCTCACCATTGATTTGACATTTACCAGCATTTTTCCCCTCTAGCCAAGGACGGAGCCAGAAATTTTATTGATGAGCGGCAAAAATAAAAAGTATTAAGAAAGAAATCCATTACAAAATTAAAATTATTTTACTTGACTCTTACTCTGCTTGTTTTCATATTCTTAAACTTATCTATAATTGAATTTGTACTAAAAGTCAAAACAATTTATTTTTTTAATGTATGTAATCAAAGAATCATCAAGAAATTGATCTTCCATTCTATTTTGAAGCCTATTCATAATTTTTATCATAGTAGAGAAAAATCTTTTAGTAGTTACTGTAGAAACTGAAAGAGTTAGTATTAGTCTAATCACTCTGTCAATAAGAGGGTAAGTAATAGACTTTCTAGTTCTTACTAATCCTTGACATAATTCAAATGTAATTGATAAATTAATCAAATCTAAGTGTTTAGGAATATTAAGCTCAAAATGTTGTAATTCCATATTTAAAGATACAATTTTTCTTGTTTTATAAAATCTCTAGAATAAAATTTTTCAATACGTTTATAAATATCATCACTGTTAATAGCTTTTCTTTTATGACGTTTTTCATTCATAAGATTTAAGAAACCCTTGTTTTAGTGGAGCATTTGAATGTAACAAGTCAGAAATAACTAAGGAAGGAAAATATATTGCGGGAAACTAAATTTTTTTTTGGTTAACAACTAAATTGCTTACAATACCTCATACTTTTCAACGTTAAGTTCTCATTTTGTCCTTCTCGGTTCTCACTCACGCCTCACGCCTCACGCCTCACGCCACACGTCTCAGCCCTCGCTATGGGTACTTCTCTCCTTATCACTCTACTGTTTTTTCTTCCTTTTCTAATTCATTCCCTATTTCTATTTTTTTTAATAAAAAAAAAAACTTAAAAGGGGGGTGGGCAAAAAAAAAAAAAAAAAAATCCCGCCATTGCCTCTAGCGATATATATGGAACTATACCCATAAAGCACACGTCTTGACCTGGATTTAACTGTCACATAAGAAAGGTTTCCTCTTTTCCAGGCATAGCATGCCACGGGCTTCCTTCCGAGACTCTTCGTGCCTCTTCCACTTCATCAAACGTAAAGGAGAATAGGTTGAAAACCAGAATGTTTATCTTCACTCCCTTTTTCAGTTTCCATGTAGACAAAACCTGCTCCCTTTCTGCTCCTACCGCCACCTTCGCAGTGCAGATCACTCTACCAAACAATCGCCGTTCATTTTCCTCGTTCGAGGTTCCCCTTTTCCACTGCGTCTGGAATTCCATTTCACCCATTTCCTCACCTTTAACTAACCGTTCCCAGACACTGATACATATGCTAAGATGGATGGGAAAACGGGTATTAAATTATTAAAAAAATATTATTAAAAAATAATTTTATAAAACATTAAATCTTAACTGTTCAGATTTCAATTGAAAGAATGAGATGATGAAGAGAGTAGGAATGAAAGAAGACTGTAACCAAACCGAAGTAGTGTTCGAATTATTTTTTGGTGACACGTTCAAATTTCCAAAAATTACAAATCGGCACAACAAGATGGAGTTGAGAATCTAGTTGGTGGGATCTCTGGGGTAATGATCAGCTGTTCACGGTTTTAAAATAATGTAAATTGATAGTGAAACTAAGTACAGTTGGTTCCACTTGGTGGAACCGGATATGGTGCCTATCCAAGGGATAGGCACCATCTCCCTAGCTGATCTGGACCGTCCAGATCAGATTTGGACGGTCCAGATCTCATATTTTTTACTTTTTATTTTTTCAAAATAAAATTTTTTTTGGGTAGAAGATCTAAAATAAAGATAATCTCGTAACTAACACTTTTTTAAAAAATTATTTTTTATTTAGAAAATATTTTTTAAAAAATTATGAGATCTGGACCGTCCAAATCTGATTTGGACGATCCAGATCAGCTAGGGAGATGGTGCCTATCCAAAGGATAGGCACCATATCCGGTTCCCCCACTTGGTTGGGCCTAGTAGAAATTTTGATGGCATATTACCTAATATGGATAAAATCTAGCTTAACGTATTTAATAAATAGCTCAGGTTCATGTTGATTAGATAAATATGTCAGGTCTATTTTTATAAAGCTTAATCTACAAGCTTGTAGGCTTAGTCTATTAAACTTTTTTAAATCTATACTATTATATAAGTATATATAATATCATCTAAATAATTTTATAAATTTACCAACTTAACTTTAATTCTGAGTTTCATATCATATCATCATAACATTCGACCCTTACTTTTGTATCATTCATTCATCCCCGCTAGAGATGGCAACGCCAACGCACTCACTCTCTGATGATTTACGTCATCAGCTAAAACATAATAGTTGTTATGAGTTTCTTTTAGTGCCTAATGAAATTTTCAATTTTAGTAAGAACGGTTTGTCAGAATTTATTTGAGAAAAGTAAAAAAAGTAAAATATAGTTTTTCATGTTATTTGTTATGTTTAATCAATTTAATATATATATATATATATATATATATATATATATATATATATATATATATATAGCTAACAAACCATTTTTTTTCTTATTCATATTTCATCGGATAATTGTTGTCACTAAACACTCTTTTCTTTTTCTTACTAAAGCTTAATATTAAGACAAGAATCAATGTTACACTTTTAAAACATAATGTTAGATTGTAAATAAGTGTGAAAAGTTATATATGAATTTGGAGACATACACTTTAAAAGCTATTTAAAGACCTACTTAAAATGTAGGTTTTTAAATAGGCTTCAGGTCTTAACAAGCCTTTTGAAAACCTAAGCTCAAATCTAAATAGAGGGGTTAGTTTAGCCTAAGCTATTTAAAGCATACATATAGACTCAGGTTTTGAATCTCTATTACAAATCTAAACCTATTTAAGTAAAGTCTAGCCTATTTTTATCCTTAAATAGAGGGGTTAGTTTCTCACAATAATAATAAACTAATATTTGAACCCATATTGAAAGATGTGCCCACATTTTATGTTGGGCAATATCTTGAACATGATTACTCTTGATAGGAGGATATCTATACATACAAAAGTACAATTTGGTGCCAATAATTTTATACCTTAGTGGTATTTTGTCTTCCTTGTAAGCAATAAGCTGTAACTGCTTAGTACATATATACCTAGATCTTTTTTTAAAATAATAATAATAATAATAATAATTTATGATTTACGTCACTAGAGACTATACCAATAGGATGAGGCTCCAACTCCAAGCGTGTTTTATTTTTAAGGAATGTTATATCATCTCTTATTCATAATATAAAATCTTACCTAAAGAGAGTTGGCATAGATAGTATGAGATTTGCTTAAGTCCCAAAAGGGATGTGTGTTCGATCCCCGCTGCTGTTACTGGGACTTCTTTGGTAGACGATCTTATAAGTCCCCAGTAAGTGTTCAAAGAGCCTAGGGCCGTGCCCTGGCCTTGATGGGGAACTGATGCCGAACCCCTCCAAAACTTTTTTCCTATCAAAATAATAATAATAATATAAAATCTCACTTATATTGTAAATTACACGAAGTTGAGATTTTATGTGAACCACCGGATGTAATATTTTGAAAGACAAAAAAAGAGGACACAAAACAATATTTTTGATTATTCATTTTAAATATAAATTTTATTTTCCTTGCTATCATATTTTTAAATAGGGAAAATTACACACAGGTCTCAAGGAACAAAGATATTTACATTTAGGTCCTTTAAATTCAAGAAATTACACAGAAGTCCCTATGGACTTCTGTGTAATTATTTGTGGAAGCAAAATCACTTTTTTGCCCAAAGGAGATATAACCTCTGGACCTCAGAATTAAAAAATCCAGGTTTTTAAAAGTTGTTGTTAAAATAGGAATTTGCTGTTGTAAATATAGAATTTCTTGTTGCAAATGGCCTCTGGACCTCAGAATTGAAAAAATCCAGGTTTTTAAAAGTTGTTGTTAAAATAGGAATTTGCTGTTGCAAATATAGAATTTCTTGTTGCAAATGGCCTCTGGACCTCAGAATTGAAAAAATCCAGGTTTTAAAAAGTTGTTGTTAAAATAGGAATTTGCTGTTGTAAATATAGAATTTCTTGTTGCAAATGGCCTCTGGACCTCAGAATTGAAAAAATCTAGGCTTTCAAAAGTTGTTGTTAAAATAGGAATTTGCTATTGTAAATATAGAATTTCTTGTTGTAAATGGTCTCTTGACCTCATAATTGAAAAAATCCATGCTTTCAAAACTTGTTGTTAAAATAGGAATTTGTTGTTGTAAATATAGAATTTCTTGTTACAAATGGCCCTTGGACCTCAGAATTGAAAAAATCCAGGTTTTCAAAAGTTGTTGTTAAAATAGGAATTTGCTGTTGTAAATATGAAATTTCTTGTTGCAAATGGCCTCTAGACCTCAGAATTGAAAAAATCCAAATTTTTAAAAGTTGTTGTTAAAATAGGAATTTGTTGTTATAAATATAGAATTTCTTGTTGCAAATGGCCTCTGGACCTCAGAATTGAAAAAATCCAGGCTTTCAAAAGTTGTTGTTAAAATAGAAATTTGTTGTTATAAATATAGAATTTCTTGTTGCAAATGGCTTCTGAACGTCAAAATTGAAAAAATCAAAGTTTTTAAAAGTTGTTGTTAAAATAGGAATTTGCTGTTATAAATATAGAATTTCTTGTTGCAAATGGCCTCTAGACCTCAGAATTAAAAAAATCCAAATTTTTAAAAGTTGTTGTTAAAATAGGAATTTGTTGTTATAAATATAGAATTTCTTGTTGCAAATGGCCTCTGGACCTCATAATTGAAAAAATCCAGGCTTTCAAAAGTTGTTGTTAAAATAGAAATTTGCTGTTGTAAATATAGAATTTCTTGTTGCAAATGGCCTCTGAACCTCATAATTGAAAAAATCCAAGTTTTTAAAAGTTGTTGTTAAAATAGGAATTTGCTGTTATAAATATAGAATTTCTTGTTGCAAATGGCCTCTAGACCTCAGAATTGAAAAAATCCAAGTTTTTAAAAGTTGTTGTTAAAATAGGAATTTGCTGTTATAAATATATAATTTCTTGTTGCAAATGGCCTCTGGACTTCAAAATTGAAAAAATCCAGGCTTTCAAAAGTTGTTGTTAAAATAAGAATTATTGTAAATATAGAATTTCTTGTTGCAAACCTGGATTTTTTCAATTCTGACGTCCAGAGATGTTCTCTCCTTTGGGCAAAAAAGTAATTTTGCTTCCACAAATAATTACACAGAAGTCCCTAGGGACTTCTATGTAATTTCAAGAATTCAAGGGACTTAAATATAAATATCTCTGTTCCTTGGGACCTGTGTGTACTTTTCCCTTTTAAAAATGATAATCAAAATCTTTTTTTAATTATTATTTATTGATATATGTTATAATAAAAATAGAATTCAAAAAAATTGTAGGAGGGAATAAACTACAAATCATTTCAAACTTTGCTTTTTTTTGCTCAGAATCATTTCAAACTTTGCACAAGTACAATTATAATTAAGGTGATTGAATGTGTGAGAAGCAAAATTGTTTCATCTTAAGGGTAATTTCTGGAAGCTTCTGTGAATTGGCAACAAAAGGGAGTGTGCATGGGAGGTTGTGGACCAAAATAGGGAGGCCGGGGAAGTTGGTGGGTCTCATTCTTGGGAGTAGTGTCAAATTGATGTACAAACTTTTATCGGCAAAACGACGTCACTTGCATCATACAAAGTCCAAAAAATAAGAAGATTCTCTTCTCTTTTTTGTTTCTGTGGTCTCATTCCCGCCATCTGTTTTCTCTCTTTTTCTTCCTCCCTTTTCAATACCCGTCTTTGCTTTTATTTAATTAATAAAGCCAATTAATCCGTGGGCGAAACCAAAAATCAACATAATTGACCCCACCCTTATATAATAATATTTCATCATTTATTATTTAATGCCACTAATTTGATATGTTCATTATTTAGTTTAGGAAAAAAAAGATTATTATTATTTTGGGGAAGGGATAGAATTGATAGCTTCTATGTAATTTTCTTAATTAAAAAAAATAAAATTTTGCTGAAAAATCCTCTTTCTAAAATTTATCATTCAAAGGAGCTTGAAATTTGGTTAAAGACACAATGGCTATCTATTTTTAGCAGTGCGCAAACTATTTTTAACTATTCATAAAATAAAAACATTTTGATACACATGGCCACACAAAAAAAAAAAAAAAAAAGTTATTTCCGCTAAAAATGAGTTGCGCTCATTCATGCAAGTAGGTCCTTAGATATATTCAGTTCCGTGATGAGCATCGAGTAATGTCTAAATTTAAGATTTTTAGTTCTTTTTAAATTATAAATTCATTTTCAACGAGAAATGCTACTTATAAGATTATATTTATTTTTAATTTTTAAGTATACTATAATAAAAAAATTATTTAAAATATAAAAATTTAATAAATCAAGTCTGAGGGTCCAAAATGGATGATGATCACAGTAAAATGTGCTCTGGATATCTTCAGGGTAACACAGAACAAAAGCATATTCTGCTTCCAGTGTTGTGCTGCGGAATCAGGTTCTAAGCTATTTACTTTTTTTTTTTTAAAAAAAAAAGGTTCTAAGCTATTTGCATATTTCACTTTATACCATTCTCAACTTTTTAGCTAAGGTGAAGCAAGGCATTCCCTTTAAGAAACAATTCAACAGGTTTTTATTTGTACCTCCTTCCAAAAGCTGTGTGAACTCTGTTCCGTCCTCTTTCCCTGATACTTGTGATCTTCTTCAAACTTTAGGCAATGAATTATCTTTTAACCAGACAGAAATCAATCCTGATTCTCCCAAAAAAAGGCTCTTTCTTCCCGACACTTTCATAATAAAATACTCACCAAAAACTTATGATCGCATCACAGAGAGAAAGAAAACTTCATTAACTATATCATCAACATAAGTACACATCTTTTGCTCCTCAGTTCTGCACATATAATTTACACATTTCATATGAAAACTCAAATTACATTACAAAATATTAACAGAAGATGAGAGTCAGCAGAATCAAGTAAGCCAAAAGGTTTTAAAGCACTAAAAACGTTTACAACCTTTTACTCTTACTTTGCACATACACATATATGACTTCTGACGTTGACATAGAGAAACCTTTAGCGCTGAACTGGTGAAACCAAAGTCTCAACATAGACTTCTGCATCAAACCAACCCTTTCCACCTTCAATCCTGGGATACTTAAATGACTGGTCCTTTGGGTCATACAGAACCAAGTCAAACTCAAACATTAACAGGACTTTACCATTCTTTGAGATGCAATATGGCACTGAGTATGAAAAATCTTCAGGATTAGGAAGATATGGAATGCTTACCAGTTTCATCCAGGATTCTCTAACACCATAGTCCTTCATTAGCCACACAACAAAATGAGTCTTCTTGTGGTCATAGTTCATGCAAAGGCAGCCTTTAAGAACACCTAAAGTTGGTGTTGAACATTCCTCTTTCTCATACTCAGGAGGATGAACTTCCCTGTATGTTTCACTATGAAGATCCAAAGATACAATTACCCACAAAGAAGTTGGACCAGATGAGTAATTTGCCGCCCAATTCAGAGACCCACTCACGAATTTCCCAGAATTCTGATATGGTGTGACACCAAAAGGGAAATCCTGAATCTTCCTCCATGAATTAGAAGCCATACTGTAAATTTTTACCTTAGTTTCATTGAAGTACACATTGGCGTCACAGAACACAGCGACGACCTTGTAATCGTCTGTGACATGATCATAACCGAACCCAAAAGCAGTGTAACATCCAGGTCTCCAATTATTACCCAGAGGCGGTGATTTCTTCGATACTCTAATTGATGGGTTCCAGAGAAGCACAGACTCAGCTTTAATGGCGAAACAGAGTAATCCATGGCACGAACCTATGATACCATCATGGCGAAACTTGTTCTTTACTGGGTAATGAAGGTCCTCAGAAATGGTGGATGGATTGTTGAACAGAGAATTCACATGACAGGATTTGAAGTTGAATTCTGCAGTTGTGCAACTTAGGATGATCCTATGGTGTGTGAAGTTGGGGCTTTGAGTTGATAAGCGAAGGTGCTTCCTCACAAAGTAAGGATCAGAAATTAACGAGTTCCATCGCTTGCAAACGCACCTGAATCTCAGAAGCGACTTCACGGGAAGCCGCGAGAGAATTTCTTCGATGAGCTCGTCGGGAAGGAAGAGCAGTAATGGAATAAAACCCAGCGAAACGGCGTCGTTTCTACGCGGAGCTCGATACTGATCCTGATGATTATGAGTCGAAGAAGAAGGTGGAAGCAGCTCGAAACTATGAGTCTTGTGATTAAAGAGTCGCTCTCGCTTCCGAGTAGAATCGGGGATTCGACAGGGGAAGGGAGGGCCTCGGCTGTGGCGGTCCTGATCGCCGTCGCCTGCCGACGACATAATGATGACGGAGGAGATTTTTGTGCAGAGAAAAAGGAATTCCTTCGGCGAATTTGTAGATAGCTGTGAGGAAGATTGAAAGAGCGACTCTGACTATGCTCTCTTCTTGTTTGTTCTTGGTGATGGGTGTTTCTGGTTCTTCTTCAACCTCTCGCTGTCACAGATCATCGTGGATTAGGAAGATTAATAACATTACCATGATTGCGCGCCACAAACACGCCACGACAGTATTCTCCTTTTTATTTTCTCAATTTAATAATCTTAATATAATATCCTTCTTTTTCTTTTTTTCCCCTTTCCCTCCTTCGGATAATACGACATGAAGTTGTCCTCATAAAATGTTTTATAAAAACAAAAAATGAACATATAATTTGAATCAGTTAACATTAAATTACGAAGTTGGGATCTAAAACTCAGGGAGTCCAGAAGCTTCCTTCAGCATATATAACAATAATATAAATTCATCAAATTAATATTTCAATATTATGATACTCCCTCCGACACCTTCATAATACAAATTTGTATTATGAAAGTGTTCTTCTAATTTGTATTAACAACATTCTACCCATTCCTTTTAATAATAACTTTTGTTTTTTTGGGAGTCACTTCACAGAGGAAGTTAGTATAAGTACAATACAACCATCAATCCATAAATTACGACGTCGTTTTCCACCTCATACGTACTTTTTTGGGCACCTGCAACTTATTAAACTTTCGCAATTCATCAGAGATGGTACATGCTTGCACATAGATCAAACAACTTTGAGGAGATTAGTACGAACCTGACGATCAAGTGTGCTGGGATCAGGTCTTACTTCGGCGTCATCACCCTCTAATAGCGGCGGGCGGCATCGCTGAAGGAAATTGTTGGCGGCGGCGAGTGGGTTTTTGTCGTCGTCGTCGTGATCGTCATCATCTTCTGATCCGTCTTGAGAGAGCTTGAGCTGAGGTTCATATTTTAAAGAAGATGATGATAATGATGATGAGCTTGTATTTATTATCACTTTAGCCACACAACACCACACAACAGTCGTGTGGCCACTCCTTTCCTTATTTTCTTTTCTAGTCTATCTCTTCACTCCGTGGATAAAGACATGGGCAAATTGAAAGAATTGAATTCTTGTATGAGTCACTCTAAAAGTTTCTGTAAAACGACAAAAAAAATCAAGATGGAAATTAAAGAAAAAAATGGAAGGAGGTTAATTTAATTCTGTGATGATAAGGACTTATCCATTTCATGATCTGTACATCGTTTTCAAACCTTGTGCAGTGCATAGGAATTAGAATTCAATAATTGTTTGATTAGGAATTAATAATTTGTTTCTCCTCAGCTTTTTCCACTTGTTTTATGGGCTATTGGTTGTCTTTTTTAATGTTTATCATCATGGGAGATTCTTATGGCCGTGACTATTCTGGCCCTTTTTTCATTTCTTTTTCTATTAAAATAACATGAAATGACCCATGGTGGTTGGATTAAACAAAATGAGCTAATTCCTCATAACGTGATAGATTAAAGTTCTTAAATTTATTTGACCCAAAAAAAAAAGTTCTTATATTTATTAAGAAAATCATCTATATTTTGTGTTTGATAATACCTCGATTAGGATTGCCTCTAATATAAAGGATCACTATGTCTGAAAAAAAAAAGCATTAAATGAGTAGTTTAATACTTAATTATTGATTTTTTTTTTTTCCTTCTTCTTTTAATGTATATCATATCATCTTCTACCTCGTGAGAGTGGTTAGTCAAGTATTATGCTACTAAGTTCTTCCTTAACGGCTTACCAATTCTAATTTGGATTCTATTATGTGATGTGAAGTAACGTTGCTGATGTTGTTAAAAAAAAATAAAAAAAATCAACTTGGAAATCATTTTTAAACCCATTCACTGGACCGACTCAAGTAGAATTAATTATAAGGATAATAGAACTTCTTTTTCAATATCTTTTTTTTTATTTGGATAATTTAAATAAAATCCTTCCTCCATAGAGGAGAGGACCCACAATACCCCTACTTTGTTTTTTGCAGTTCACAACATTCCTATTCAGCAGCAATATAGGATATGGGCTATGGGGTGCTTATTAAGGTATCAGCTCTTAAACAATACTCCTAAATGTTATCCTGTATAAGGGCATTTTGGTCCTAATACGACAATATTTTAATTTTCGATTAAAATCTTGTCATTTAAAATTTATATAAGGAATTTTTTAAAAAATGAGTAAAATTAACTAATTTATTAACTTCTATCCTTAAACTCTCCAAAATTAATTAAATATGTCATATAATTAACATGAAGGGAGTTTTGTTGAGTTATGCAAATTCATGAAATTGTCAATTTTTCAAGAAATTAAGAAACAAGTTGTTTGTGTCATGAAAATAAAGATAAATCTGGGATAAGAGAGAAAGAGATAAAAAAGAGATAAATTCAAGAGAGAAAGAGGTGAGTAATTCGAATTCACTTGTGTATATCTAATGCTGGTACAAAGCTTCTATTTATAGACCTCTAAGGGTCATCACCAAATGTCACCACTAAGATACAATAAATTGCACAATTAATACAGATGAATGCATACTATATAACCCTTCAGATCATTGTTGTTAAACTCGCGAGTTGACTCTACGAGTTTATCGTTTTTACGCTTCTAGCTTAAAAAAACAAGTCGAGTCAGTGGTAAACTCGTGCTAGTTATACACTCGGTTAAACTCACGAGTTTATATACCGAATTTACCGTTTTTACGTTTCTAACTTACAAAACCGTGTTATCTTATTTTTAAACTCGTGTTAGCTTTTTTGATTTGATCATGCTCAGTGGCTTTATATAGAAATTTTATAAAAATTTCTTTATTAAATATGATAAATGATGAATGTTGATGGATTTAATTTCAATTATTTAGATTTAAAAGATATGTAAATCAAATTGTTGCCATTTTTATATTTTAATTATTTAATTATACACTAGTAATACTTATTTAATAATAAAAGTAAACTCTTATGAGTTTACGATTTGAGTTAATGATACGAGTTTACATCACTGTCACGAGTTTGCTTAAATTCGTGAGTTTGACAACCTTGCTTCAGATCATTCATGAATTTGAATATATATTAAGTAGCCTTTTAGTTTCCTAATTGATATTCATGAATGGTGACCAAAATATGGAAGGTCAAGAGTCAATGGATATCTACATAATAAATATATTCATAACACTCTCCCTTGGATGTACATTATGAATGTGCCTCATTAAAAACTTTAACTAGGAAAAACTGAGTGGGAGAAAAACCTTGCAAAAGAAAAGAATATATCATCCATTGATACATTGTCCAATACTGCCTTATTAAAAACCTTTCTAGAAAACCCAATGGGAGAAAACATAGATAAGGGAAAAAGAGTACAACGTGTATTGACTTCCCTTCTTGACAACATCAGTTGAGATCTTTGAGTCTCCAAAGACCAATATCATGGACAAGCTTTTTAAATATTGATTCTAGAAGTGAATTGGTGAATAAATCTGCTAGATTTTTACTTGAATTGGTTTGTTGGATATCAATTTCACCATTCTTTTGAAGATCAAGAGTAAAGAAGAATTTTGGTAAAATATGTTTCATTTTATTGTCATTGATATAACCTTCTTTGAGTTGGGCAATACATGCAGCATTGTCCTCATATAGAACTGTTAGAACCATTTTATTTAAAGATAAATGACAAGTTGTTTGTATATTATGTATTACTGACCTCTGAAAAGATCCTTTCTTAGTAAACAATAATTAATCCTAAATTTTTTATTAAAAAAACCAGATTAATAGGTGATTATGAAAAACCATTTTTCTTTTCAAGACAACACACATCGGGGTCCAGGGTACAAATTCTTCCCATAAACCCACCACAAGAAACCATAACTCAGGGCACAATTATTGAACAGAAGTTTATATAGCTCACGAGTCTTATAACATTAACCCCTACAATAAAGAGTCTACATAAAACAGTTTTCATGCAAAATATAATTGTGGATCCACTATAATATGTTAGTGTATGAAATAAAGCCTTCGAAAAATAAACAGTCATCCAAAATAGTTGATGTAGTATTTCAAAAATATAAAGGCCCTATGATGGCAATATATAAATCAATACAACACTAATACCAAAAAGAGGCCTATGAGTTTCACGATATCTATGCCTCTGGCTGCTTCCCTTGTCCTCTACTAAGGTTAGAGGTCTCGTCTGAAAAATTAATAATGACGAGGTGAGACATAAAGTTCCCGTAACCAAAATTAATTTACTAAATATGCAAGAAAGAATTGCAAGTCAAAAAAGCAGGTTTAGTAACATAATTAAAATATCAATAATAATTAAATAATACATAATAATTAACAATATTTAAAATCATCTCCACTTATCCATCCTTCTCCTCCTTATATCTTCTGAACGTGGTACAACCTATCAGTGCTGGTATACCCGGCCAAGGTTAGCTAGTCACTTTAAGAATACTGTCCCTTCCCATGTCACCACCAATACACTGTAATAGAGAGGTGTTCGCCCAAAACACTCAACTCAAATTCCGGGCTAGGAATGAGAGAGTCGATGGGCACAATTTCACCCTCAATCTCTTCCATACAACCCAACATATTCCACAACAAAATAAATAATATAACACTAAAATTTTCATCAACATTTTACTAAATTATTATTCCATATACATCATCTCACAACAAACATTACAACCGTCACAACAATAACAACTCCAATAATAATATTTACATAAACACACAGATTGAAACTGCTTCCCTCAAATAATTTCATATTCAAACATAAACAAAAATTTTTCAAAACACATACAAGTAGTATATATAAAAGTAAGACTTAGAAAAATACCTCACAGCCCAGAACAAACATATAAAATAAATTAACCCCAGTTACCTCAATTCCAAGCTTAAACTTAGCTTGATGAGTACCACCCACACAGTTACCTGTCACAAAAAGGCTCTACAATATCACAAATATAACTTATAATTTCCTATAACTTAAAATAAAAATTCTAATAATAATATATATTATTACAACAAAAATTAAAAATGACATTTGGGTTCCACGAATTTTAGAAATGACATTGTAGTCCCAAAGTTTGTGCCCCAAAAATTCCAGAAATTACAGTTTTACTCCTAAAATTCCAGAAATTACAATTTTGTCCTTCATATAGAAAAACTATGCTAATTAAATTCCAATAATATCTCCCTACCCCAAATAAATTATTTTCATAACATTTAATCGGTAAAAAAAATATTTGATAAATATAAAATCCTAAACTTATTAAATAAAATAATAATAATAATATGAACTAAATTATAACATAGTTAAAACCAGAATGACTAAATTGCAATGAATTAAAATTTAGGGATTAAATTATAACTAAGCCAAAATGATTGGTAGAAAGTGAACTGTCTTTTATTTTAAATTATCCTTTTATGTTAAATTATGAGACCTTTTGATTGTGGGTTGGATAAGTTGTGAGGATCTAAGATCTATCTCCATTGCTCGATTGACCAGGAAGCATATATTCTTAGAAGTGGGTGTCTCAGTATTTCTTAGAAGTGAATCTGAGCCATCTAAAAATGAATATAATGGTCAGAGAGGGATTTATAAAATTTTCACAAAAACCGCGCACGGTTTTTGTAAAAATGATTCTGGATTCTTAGATCAATTTTTGGACGGCCCAGATAAAACGATACTAAGTAATACTGAGAGTTTCACTACTGAGAAAATCCAGACCACGATTGACCACATGTGAAGATAGCATAGGCTCCCCTAACAATTGTCAACTGAGCCGTCAACTTGCTGGCTGATGTGAAACAATGTTTAAGTTGGTAGAGACCATGTCACAAAATAAGATAGGAATACGTGTGTGTGTATATATATATATATAAAATTATAAGAAAAAAAAAGATATTTTATTTAAAAATATATTATTGCTTTGATAAGCACAAATAAACTGAGACACGATAAATATTAAATAATACAGGCGACATAGTCTTAATTAAATAATCATAATTCATTTTTTTAGCATTATTTATTAGTGAAAAGTCAGATTATCCCACTGGAAAGATTGTTTCAAAAATGAAATGATTACGTGATTAAATAATATGAAAAGCAATTATTTAGTTCTTGAATTGAATTATTAATCATATGGCTCGGTGTTTAGAAATCTAGAAGGGTTGGGATGGGATGAGATATATTTGGTTTAGCCTTGGATTTTAACTTTTTCCAAAGCGTGTTTGGCTGATCCAAATTTCTTTACATAAATAATGAACACTCTTATCTTGTTTCTATTATTAGCTTTATAATAATAAAAGAAACATTGCATACATATTTAACCGCATAAGAATAAATAATTTTCAAATTTAAAACAAACACTTAATAGGCAAAGAAATTATTGCTCATATATAAATACATGAATAACTCATTATAAAATATGTGAAATGTAAGAATAACTAAAAGCTTTATATTTTTTTTTCTTGAATTTAAAGTTTTATATTTCTTTGACCAAAAAAAAAATTAAAGTTTTATATTTGATAAATATGAAAAGGATTAAGTAACAAATCTGCCTTAGAAGTATACGCCTAGGAGTAATGTTGCCTTGGAATTTTTTTCATATTTAATGTCATGCTAGAAATCTTAAGATGTAATAATGTTGCTATTTTTCATTAAAAAATTAATGGTCAACGTTAATTTTTTAATAGTTATGGTTAGTTTTTTTATGGTATCGGCAACGTCACTATGTTTTAAAACTTTTGAGATGACATTGAACCTGAAAAACTTTCAAGGCAACTGCTTCTCAGGAAAACTTCCGGGGTGGATTTACTACTTAACCCATATGTAAATGGCTCTATCCTTCAATTTTTTTTTTTACTAAATTATGCTTAGTATTTTCTTTTTTTTTTTAAAAAAAAAATCATATTCATCAACCAATTTTTTTGCGAACTCATATTCAACTAGTTAAATATTATAAACTTTATGTTAGAGTTTAATTACTTTTAAGGTCATATATGACATATAATAATAATATCATGTGTTTGAAACAATGAAATTAATTTAATTCGTAATCAAATATATATATGTGTGTGTGTTTATCATTTGTCATGTTACTTGACATAAGATTATGTTAAATCACCCCAAAATTACGTTGTTTTGGAATTGGAGGAATTAATGAACTTTTAGAATGACGTAGTTTTGAGATTATGGGAATTAATGAAGGTTTTTTTGGTAAAATTTATATAATAATATTATGTTAAGTAACATAACAAACTATATTTACATATATACTAAATCTTAAACCGTCGTATGTTGGATGGGAACAAACTATATATATAAAAAACTATATATATATATAGTTTGTTCCCATCCAACAATATGACGGTTTAAGATTTAGATGGCTATAAGTGCTAAATTTTCATGTTGAGTTTTATCTTCCAAGTGGAGCTTCATGCATATCTAAATCTCTAGTTGGCAGGTTTTGCTCCGATAAACGGCCATTCGAAAACCTTTTATTTTAACCAATCAGGGACAACTATTCTTTAGGGACAAGTAATTTCTTTAAATTTTTAATTAGATACTTATGTGTTTTTTCTCCTTATTAAATTTTTAAATTTTACTTTCTTAACACAAATAATTTTCCCATAAAACAAAATTAATAACAATTAAGTCCTCCAAAATTATAAATAAATGAAAAGGGACTAATATTGTAATTTCTTACTCATATAAAAGACCAATATATTATTTCTCACCAGTAAATTCGATGTCTATATAGCAGGCATGGAATTCACTATAAAAACTCAAATGGCCTTGGTTATTTGGATATATCTGCTAGGATATATAGGTGGATCATTCCAATAAATTGTTTGAAAAGGATGGTGATGTTTGATATATCTGGATTCGTTAATCTTTGAGTCGATGGTTCTGTTGCAAGATCGAGAAGCAACGGGCTGGGTATGGTGGATTCATACGTGGAGAAGATGGTAGTTGGTTGGGTGCTAGGGCAGAGCCACATTGGTGCCATTGACTGCAAGTGTAGACACAAAAATGTAAACGAATTTTTTTCGAATATCCATATTGTAACGTCCTCAAATTTACTTAACCTAATAACTAATTAAGGGTTCATTAACAACTAAGTAATGCCCAATATTTACCAAAATATACAAAAGTAAATCAGAGTATGTAGAATGAGCTCTAACGTGGCAATATACAACCATCCAACATACACCAAAAGACGGAAGCACTATTGTCAAAAGAAGTAGCTTAAGATTCCGAAATCTTCCCTGATGGACCCATACGGGAACGATCACCTGAAAAATGTGAGTAACCATCAATCTAACTCATTACTAATACTAATATGTGCTAGTGAGGTGCCATGTGGAACAATTTATATAACAAAGTATTAAAAATAATATAATTCACCAACATCTAGGTTACAAAATTTCATATCAGAAATTATGTATCAGAAATCATGTATCACAGTGTTTATTAACACAATTCCCAATATGCCTCCCACCAATCTAACTGAACCACCTTATTTCCTCCGACTAGACCCATAGGCTAAGTTACATCCATGTTACTGGTTACTCAAAAGCTCACTGGTCATGTGATGAAGACCAGCCAAAATCCTCAGAGCACATGTCCCAAACCATGGGCCTTTTCCCCTCATTGAACTAATGAGGTGTCGTAAGCCCTTATTGAACTAGTGGGTCAGTCCCTGATTGAACAAGTGGGACAATAGTAAGCCAACCATTGTGCACCAATGGAAGCCTCACCACGTGGTAGAATAAACTACTCAATCTCTTCCCAATTCAACTCTTTCCATAATTATCATAATAAATATCATAATATCAAAATTCTCAATCTTATACATAAATAAATGGATGTAGATATTCACAATTCAAATCATAAGGTTCCACAAGGCAATTTCTATTAAGATATTCCTAATTAGTTCAATAAATACTAACAAACAACATACCAATACATATAACAAGTGGAAAGTGGTTACCTCACGCCGAAACTAACTATTATCGCACTGCTCTTAATCCAAGAACTCAAACACATGCCAAAAATCAATCTCAACTTCGCGAGTATAACTACAATCTCCGGTGTTAGAAATTCGAACTTCTTCAATGTCCTAAAGTAAGGTCATCAGAATTATTAATTTCCCTTTTTAATAAATAGTGATATTATTTATTTATATATTTTATTAAGTGTCATGTCCTTTAAAAAAAAATATTAAGAAGGGTTCTTCTTTTCACTCTAGAGTCTTTATAACCCTGAGTAGACAAGTTATCCAAAACAAACATTTATTTTGAAGGTTATGCAAAAGCTAACAACTTGCTTAACTATTTTAAGACTTATTAAAAATTCAGCCTTTAACTTTTTTGAGAATTTAGAAAATTCATAACTAGACCGATACAACTCTAAATGGGGTAATTCCAATTTCTACTTAAACCTTGATAAGTTTATTTTCACAAATTAAAGTCGCCAAGTTCATTTATGGCTGAAAAAAATTTCCAACTTTTGAAAAACACTAGCAATGTCCAGAATTTTCCAAATTTCTTGACCAATTTTTGAAAAATCACAACTCCTTCAATACTTATTGGAATTCGACAAATTACCTATCAAATTAAATTTCTATGTGTCTACTGTTTGTCTGAAAAATTTCATGGCAAAACTCAATCATTTACTATTTCAAAATAGAACACGAAAATCACTGGTCACTGTTGGAAAATGATAATTTTTCAGTTTTGCTGTCAACTTTGGAAATTCATGATTCTGATTGTACACATCGGATTTGGGTGTTCTTTGGCTCATTCTAAAGAGTATGATGTGTAATAATTGTCTACAAAATTTCAGGGTCAAAGGAGTTCATCTGCCCTGGTTTTGCTTTATCCAAAATATACTGTTGCAGCTAATTCAGTTTCCAAAAAATAACATCAGCATGCATGTGTATAATCATACCAAAAAAAAAAGGACTCCGACACATGCTCCCTGAAGTTCCTAATAGAAAGACCAATGTAAACAACCACCAAATACACCCACGGTTATCATGGTTTCGGCGTTAAACAACTAGGCAGCACTTATGAGATACTCTCAGCGAGGCAGAGGCTATGGTTCAATTATTATTAAAGACTGAACCACAAAGCCACATGGCAGAACTAACGTGCAGCATTTGTGGAAACTACAAGGAAAAGGTTCCAAAAGGCTCACCATTGGTTTTCTGCAAATATTTAGTCGAAGGAAATATGGAGAATGAGGGCTGGCTGGTTGGTTTTCTTCAGCTCTTCATTAATCTTCTTCTTCCTTTGACTCTCCCTCTCGATCACAGCTCCTTTCTCGGCCTCTCACCCTTTTTTCCTCCTTCCATTCTTTCTCTTTCTTTCATTTGTCACTCTCTTACGTTCTCAGACTCACTCTCAATGTGTTTCTCTTTTCTTGCTCTGTTCTTTGGGGGTTAAAACAGAGCACACAGTTACTTCTTTTTCTCTCAACCTCTTACTCTCGGTTTCTCTCTTTCTTGGTGGCTGCAAATGTTTATAATGAGAAGGAGAGGCTGGTGTTTGGCTCAAGAAGTAAGGAGGGGTCTGATGTCGCGTGTACAGTGAACGCCGAAAGCAATATAAGCTAACGAGAACGGCGCTATGATTTCTCACTTCTCTGATGGCGTGATTGACCAAGAGACTATGATTTGTTTTCTGCTTTGCGTCTTTGTTAAAAGGTTCCGCATATATCCACGTGGCTTGCTGCTAGAATTGGCTCTGTCCATAATGGTAATTAAAGAGGAATAGCACGTGTAGAGAGTATTGGGCTGTATGAAATGAATAAGAATGAATAGATGGGTTGGTTTGGGTTTTTATTTGGTTTAATGGACCAAAAGGGGTGTTGACCGACGTGTGCTGTGTTGTGGGGCTGAATGAGTTAAAGGTGTTTGGGTAAAGAGAGATAATGGATTTGGTTTGGGTCAAAATATGTTTAATGAATAAATAGAAATAAATAGGTGGTAACATCATGCTTATTTGTATGCAATGGCGCTCTCTCTGGTTTCCCCTGTTCAAGTTCCCATATCTTCAGAAGAGAATTTCTTAATCAATCGAAGCTCCAAAAAGATAAAAAAATGGAGATGGTACCTTGCTTGATGAAGACTGGCCTAAGCTAAGCGCTGAGGTGCCGAAACAATGGGGCCCTGGATTGACATTTGCAGAGAAACTTCAAGGCTTAACACAGGACGATAAGATGGAAGAGAATGCTGTCATTCACAATGAACAATATGATGACAGTATATCTGACGATGACAATGAACCTATATGCAAGATTAAGGAGGATCCTACTAGGAACTTCCCCACTTTTTCCTTCTCTGGAAAATTGAAGAAAAAGCTATGCAAAGCGTGGACACAAGCTGTGATTGTGAAGCTCCTGGGCAGAAATATTGGATACAAGCTATTGCTTTCCATCCTGCAGAAGCTCTGGGCTAAGAAGGGAATCATTTCCCTAATCAACATTGGGAGTGGCTTTTTTGTGGTTAAACTCTCAAACAAAGAGGACTACATGAATGCTTTAACTAGGGACCCTGGATGCTGTTTGATCATTATCTCACAGTGAGACCGTGGGAGCCTCAGTTTCAGCCTAAAACAACTTCTATTAATAAAGTAGCGGTTTGGGTTAGATTACCTAACATTCCTCTTGAGTATTACAACAAAGAGGCTCTGTCTTGGATTGGTGATCGAATTGGGGAGACTATTAAAATAGACATTAACACATCCAATCATCTCAGAGGTCATTTTGCGAGAATATGTGTTATTGTTGATTTAGGGAAGCAATTAATGTCGGGGTTTTCTCTTGATGGTGAGGATTATTACCTGGAATACGAGGGCTTGCACTGGCTTTGTCTTGGGTGTGGCATGTATGGCCATAAAGTTGAAGACTGTAAGGCTAAGCGGAAGCACTCTGGCTTAGAAGTTCCTTCTCAAGGTTGTGCCAACAAAGAGTTATTGGGGGCAAGTGGGTCGAAGGCGCCAAACATGGAACAAGGGCTGGTGATTGCCGACAGCAGTGAAACCTGGAAGGTTGTTCAGAGACCCCGTCGGAGTAAGAAAGCCAGTAAAGAAAAATCCCAGGGCGAGCTCCGGCAGGAGGACGGTGGATCCCACGGTGAGCTCCGGCAAGGGGACAATGGTTCTCACTATGGTGTGCTTGCCAAGGAAGGAAGCGAAGGTGACGCTATTCCGATTGAGACAGATCTGACGCCCACTCTAGACGCTGCAGTCGAGGAACACACCCAACGTTCAAAATCAGAGTTGACTTCTAGGGCTAAGAAAGGGGGGACACAAAAGAAACTTAGTAAAGTGATCAATCTGGAGGTTAAAAGTGGAGTAGCGATCAGCAAGAGGCAGATTTCGAGGAAGGAGAAGAAGACAAGGGAAAGGGTTTTAGGTACAAAAAAGGGGTCTGAGCATATGAGTCTGTCTTTTGGGGAAGGAAGTGCGGCTGGTGACAGATTGGAGGGGATAATGTTAGCAGCGCAGAGCAAAACGTCTACAGAGTTGCTGAGGAGCGTGATTATCGCTGATCCCAGGTCGCAGATCGACGTGGCTGATGAGGCGTTTAACAAGGACCCTCCCTCCAAGTGGGCTTGTCATAAAGTTGGGCCAGAAGCTCTTGGGGGGATCCAAGGTAAATTTTGGAGTGCTCTACCAAGCGTTGGGCCGGATATAGAAGAGGAGTTGGATGAGGGGAGAGGGGTGGATTTGGACTTGGGCACCGTGGTTCCTGAGTCGCAGAACATTATTGTGGACTGATTGGGCCTACTTTGCAAGGTTTATTTGCGGTTTTGTTTCCCTGTTTTATTTATTGTGTATCTTGATGGATAAGAGCATTTTCTACTGGAACGTTAGGGGTGCTTGTGGGCCAAAATTTCTTCAGAGTCTTCGGATGGCTTGCTCAAAAATTCATACGAGCTTGATTTTTCTATCAGAGACTAAATGTGAGAGGATGGAGAAGCTTAGGTGTGTGAGCAAACTTGGCTTTGAAGGCATGGTGTGTGTGTCGAGTTTGGGTAGGTCAGGGGGTCTTCTAGCGGCTTGGAAGACTAATATGGTTAATGTGGATGTTATTAGCCAGAATAGGCAGCTAATCCACATTAGATGCAGTTTCTCTGATGGGAGTGTTTTCTTTATTTCTGCAATCTACGCACTTCCGGATCATCGTTAGAAGCAAATTCTTTGGGATAATCTAAGATATTATGCTTCTTCTCTGGTGGACCCGTGGGCTATCATTGGAGACTTCAATGATATAATTTCAGCAGGGGAAAGGACGAGAGCATTGAGGGTCAATGAAGCTAGATGCTCTCTTTTTTCTGATAGGATCCGTGAGTGCAAGTTGGTGGTTCTTGGGGCAGTTGGGCCCAAATTTACCTGGAAAGGCCCTAAGGCCCACGGTGGAAGACGCCTTTTTGAGAGATTGGACCGGGTTATTGCCAACGAGGAGTTCATTTCGGTTTTCTCAGAATGCTCTGTTCAGGTATTGCCTCGTTTTCGTTTTTCTGACCATAATCCTATTTGTTTAAAATGTGTTAATTGTACTACTTCCCGGGGGGGAGATCGTCCTTTCAAGTTTGAGGCTATGTGGCTCTGTCATGAAAACTTCTCTGATTTCTTATGTAATGCTTGGGTCTCAAATGGAGATATTGATTCTTGTCTGGGATCGATCAAACCTTTATTGTGTGCCTGGAATAAGGAGGTTTTTGGGATGCTCGAATTGAAAAAGAGGAACATTTTGAACCGTCTTGATGGCATTCAGAGAGCTAGTAGATACCCTCACTCTGATTTTCTGTGTAATTTAGAAATTAAATTGCAGGAGGAGTTGGAGAGGCTCCTAAAGCTTGAAGAGATTAAATGGTTTCAGAAATCTAGAAGTGAGTGGATTTCTAAAGGTGATAGAAACACCAAATTCTACCACTTAAAGGCCAAAATGCGTAGTAAGAGGAACAAAATTTTGATGTTGAGAGATGAGAATGGTAGATGGTTGGATAATGAGGATGAGCTAAAGATGATGGTTCTTCGGCATTTTAAGGCTATCTATTGCTTGGCGTCTCATCATGATCCGTAGTTAATTACTAGATCCCATTTTCCTGTTATTGACTCCTCGACCCTTGCTGGTTTATCTGTTGTGCCTAAGGACGACGAGATTAAAGCTGCCTTATTTTCCATGGGAAGTTACAAGGCTCCGGGTATTGATGGTTTTCCACCGGTGATCTATAAATCTAATTGGAGCACGGTGGAGCCTGTGCTATGTGATTTTGTCAAGAAAGTGTTCAAGCGGGAAGTTTCTCTGGGTGAGGCGAATAAAACTCTCATCTCTCTAATCCCAAAGAGAGACACTATTGTGACTGTAGCTGATTTTCGACCCATTTCATTATGTACGGTTCATTATAAATGCGTCACCAAGCTTATTGCTATGAGACTAAGAGGGATTTTGAAGGAGTTGATTTATCCCTTTCAATCTAGTTTCATTAGGGGTAGAAGTATCCAAGATAACATTGTAGTGGGTCAAGAGGTTCTCCATATTATGGGGAAAAACATAAATAAAAAAGGGCTCATGGCTATTAAGATCGATCTTGAGAAGGCTTATGATAGAATCAGTTGGGTGTTCCTTGAACAGGTTTTGATTGATGTGGGTCTTGAAAGGGACTTTGTTCATCTTATCATGGACTGTGTTTCTTCGATGTCTTATAATGTTCTGTGGAATGGATCTCAAACGGATGGTTTTTTCCCCTTGAGAGGTATTAGACAAGGTGATCCGCTGTCTCCTCTGCTATTTGTTATGTGTATGGATAGGTTATCTCATATGATATGTGATGCTGTAGAAGATGGGAGGTGGAAGCCTATATCCGTCTCTAGAGGAGGACCTTCTGTCTCACATCTCATGTTTGCTAATGATTTGCTTTTATTCGGAGTTGCTTCTAAGAGTCAAGCAGCTTGTATGATGAGATGTGTACAGGACTTTGTGAGGGCATTGGGCGAGAAGGTCAATGTTGGGAAATCCTCTATCTTCTTCTCCCCGAGAGTCCCGTTGCATATAAAGATGCAAGTTAAGGCAGTAACTCATATGCAGATTTCAAGTGAGATTGGAAGATATCTTGGTTTTCCTTTATCGAGGAACAGGAGCCCTAGGGGGAAATTCCAGTATGTGATTGATAGAGTTAAGGCCAAGCTCAGTGTCTGGAAAGCTAATAGCCTTTCTATGGCAGGAAGGATCACTCTTGCTAAATCAGTTATTAGTACTGTCCCTCTCTACACTATGTTAGTTGCTCAGATTCCCACCAGTGTTTGTAAAGAAGTTGAACGGCTACAGAGGAACTTTATATCGGGTCATGATGATGTTGGTAATCACTTCCATGCTATTCGATGGGAGCAGATTACTAGACCTAAGGAGTATGGGGGATTGGGTTTTAGGAGACTTATAGCTATGAATCAGGCTTGTGGTACAAAGCTGGCATGGAACTTAGTTTCTGGTGCAAAGGGCTTATGGGCCAACATTTTGTTTCACCGATATATGATGAGGGACTCTGACTCTCTCTTGTCTTATCGGCCGAGTGACTCCAGGTTATGGAAGTTTATCTGTGATTAGAGAGAAGTGGTGGATCAAGGTTCGAAATGGCAAGTTAGGAATGGTAAGGTAGCCAACTTTCTTCATGATTGTTGGGTGGGTGATGGTATCTTTCTTAAGGATTTTTGCCTCCGTCCTCCATCTAAGGAAGAAGAGAACTCGGTTGTTGCTGATTGGATGGTAGGGGGTTTTGGGATGAGGCCAAAATTACTTCTATTATTAATTCTGCAGGTATGAGAAGAATTGCTGCTGTTCACCCCCTAGATTGGATGCAGATGCTGATTGCTTGGTGTGGGGCGCTTTTGGAGATGGTAAATTCTCTATTAGAAGTGCCTATTTTCTCATTGAACCCAACCCTCTTCATCTTAGGGATAAGGTTTATAGAGATATTTGGATGTGGACAGGAGTTGAGAGAGTTCGTGTATTTATGTGGAAAGTGGCTTTAAATAAGCTACCTACCAATTTGTGGAGGAGTTCATGGTCAAATAACTCGCCTATCTGTGGTATGTGTAATACGGATGTGGAAGACACTTTGCATATCCTTCGTGATTGTAGCTATGCGAGGAATATGTGGGTTGGTTTGGTTAAACCTAGGCATGTTGTATCCTTTTTCTCTTTGGATTTGTGGGAATGGTTGTTGTTTAATCTAAACAATCAGGTTGGTGTGAAATGGGAAGGCTTTTGGAGCCTTTTCTTTGGTGTAGCTATATGGAAGCTTTGGGAATGGAGGAATCATGGTGTTTTTTTTTTATTGTAATTTTGTTAAACCTCTTAATCCGAGCATGGTTATTTCCACTCTGTGGACCAGATTTGTGTCTATTAATGATTCTGTATGTGATGCCGCTCCTAGGTTTGGTCACCAAATGGTGGGCTGGAAGAAACCTCCTGTTGGGTGGGTGAAACTTAATGTTGATGGGGCTAGAGGTACTTATTTGGGTAATGCAGGTTGTGGGGGAGTTATTAGAGATTGCTTAGGTAGCTGGAGAGTGGGTTTTACTCGCTCTGTTGGGGATTGTAACGCTCGTGCTGCGGAGGAATGGGCTATTGTCAAAGGGCTTCAGCTAGCTTGGGACTTGGGCTTCAAGAAAGTAATTTTAGAGTCGGATGCGGATAATGTGATTAGTACGTTATTAGACATGGATTGCTCCTTATGTAGTAATTTAGTTTTGAAAGCTAGAGAGTTGTTAGCTTTGAATTGGCAGGTGACTGTTAGAGCTATCCCTAGAGATTGTAATAGAATGGTAGATGCCCTTGCTAAGAAGGGTATCTCCAATTCTATGCTTCTTGACGTGTGTCCTATGGCCTTGAGAGGTTGGTTGGACCAAGATTGTTTGGGATTAATTTCCCAAAGTGTGTAATTCATTTATGTGTAATGTAGGCCTTGTGCTATCTCTTTTATCCAAAAATAAATAAATAAATAAATAAATAGGTGTTTTGCATGGAGGAATATTGGGCTATGTATTTGTTATGTTTTGGTTGTACTGGTGTTGCGTTTTGGTGGAGATAAGGTTAATGGGATAATGAGTGAAAGAATTGTGAAGGTGTTGGATGAATTTGTTCTTTTAGTTGTAATTACTAGATAATCATGGAAAATAAATCTTTAAATCCTATAAGGATTTTTCCTTCTTAATTAATCTTCCTTAGGATATAAAATATCAATTCCAAAATTTCTTTAATTAATTAATCTTCCTTCTTGAATTTATTCTTTCTCAAATAATTTCTTTAGGCCCTAAAATTTCATTTCCAAAATATTTAGCCAAAAAAAAAAAATCAACCACTGACTTATTATCCTTAATTTTTTCGAAAATATGTCTAAATTTCCAAATATTAATTTTAACATTTATCTAGACTAATTTTTCCCATAATTATTTCCATCATAATATTTCTATATCATCGAAATATTATTTTATAACTTCCCAAATTCTCAAGGTCCAAAATAATTTTAATAATTATCTTAAACTTTTCCTCATAATAAGCTTAAGACTTTTGGACTTTACTGGCTAGAAACCTTCTTATCCCAATTTTTTTTCCAACCTTCTGATCCAAAATTTGGGATGTTACACATATGATTCAAGATACGATTCGAACGGTCAAACAAAACGACTCAGTGGCCCTGTGCGATCCCCTTTCACACTGGTCTTGTGCATACGCTTGCTTTTAAGTTCCATTAGGTTGTTTCCTCAAGTAGTGATGGAATTGCTAATTAATGTGAGTGATAATTCAGTAATTTGAACTAGCAAGAATGCTCCGGGGAATGAAATCGAGTTTCAAGATTCAAAGCGTTTGGATTAGAGCAAAGTAGAACTCCACAGAGGATGTGACATGGATTTACGAGCAATCTTTCCTCAGTTGATTTTGCGGTTGATCAAATTATCCTCAGAGTTCATGAAGGTGTTGTTAGGATCTGGTATTTCACTCAACATTTCAAATTCAATTACAAAGTCAGTGCTTTTATCAAGAGGGATGCGATGAGAAAAAAGAATGTGGCGACGCAAGATCCGAACTGAGGAAAGGAAAAGCAAAGGAAAATAATAATAATAATAGTTTAAACCCTCTTTTTTTCTTTTTTATAGAAAACTTATAATTACTATTATTTATTTCCTACACTATATATATATATATACCTTAAAATTTTAAGAAAATCACTTTAATTTAATATTGATGACTTTTCAAATATATCAAAATACATCTCAAATGTATTAAAAATAGGAAGTCGTCAAAGAATGCTTTTGTAATCATTCATTGTAATAGAATATATAACTAACTCTTGATTATTATTTTTCTATATTAACTTAAAGTTTTCTTTTTTTTTTCCTTGTTTATATTTTATTTTTTAATATATTTAATACTTTCCTTAAAAAAATTTGGAAGCGTTGCCCCTAAGTCCCCCCACTAATTGTGCAGGCACAAACAAAAACTTCTGGCTCCACCACTGTTTGGTGGATACAATTCTATGAGGTACTTGAAAATGGTTGAAGTAGTTGAATAGGAGGATCACTATAACTATAACTACTGGTAAATTTACCAAAGATGAAAATGATTTATTTGATATTGTGGATCATTGGTTATGGAGGGACTGTTTCGTTTTTGTAGGTTTGTCTGATATATTACTCTTTCCTTGCCCCTATATCACTTTAGGAGGTTGGTTTACAAGTACAACCTTTATAACTTCAAGTTATACTCATGGGTTTGCAAGCTCCTATTTGAAAGGTTACAACTTCTTAACTACTATAGTATCTCCTCCTGGTAATAGTTTACCACCTCTTTCTTGTTGTTACTATGGGTTCCTAAACCACAAGGAGATTTTACCTATTGGCGTCAATTAGGTGGTCTATGGACTTTTGTTGTTTTGCACGGTACTTTTGGGCTAATAGGTTTCATGTTACATCAATTTGAATTTGCTTGATCTATTCAATTGTGTCTTTTTAATGCAATTTCCTTTTCTGGTTCAATTTTTGTTTTTGCATTTCTTATTTATCTACTGGGTTAGCTTGGTTGGTTCTCTTTACGGCTAGTTTTGGGAGTAGCTATATTTCAATTCATCCTCTTTTTCTAGATTTTATAATTGGACATTGAACCCATTGAATATCATGGGATTTGCTAGTGTATTGGGCTGTGCTATACTATGTGCTATTCATAGTGCTACTATGGAAAATATTTTATTTGAAGATGGTGATTGAGGTAATACATTTCATGCTTTTTTTTTTTTGATACATAGGCGATAGGGGATGGGGGGGATCGAACCCAGTACAAGGGGGTGGGGAGACTACTCCCAATACCACTGCACTACTAGTAATGCCGGTATGCTTTTAAACCAACTCAAGTTGAAGAAACTTATTCAATGTTACCTCTAACCACTTTTTTTGTCCCAAATGTTTTGGGTTGCTTTTTCAATAAACGTTAGTTACATTTTTTTTTTATGTTACTTTTACCAGTAACCAGTTTATGGATGAACGCTCTTGGAGTAGTTAGTCTGACTGTAAACCTACGTGACTATGACTTCATTTCTTAAGAAATGCATGCAGCGGAAGATCCTGAACTTAAGACTTTCTACACAAAAAGTATACTCTTAAATGAAGGTATTCAGGCTTGGATAGTGGCTTTAGACTAGCCTTATGAAAACCTTTTATTCCTTATGAAGGTTCTACAACGTGGAAACACTCTTTAACGGTACTTAAGTTTTAAGTAGTTGTGAGTTGTGACCAAGAAACTATCGGTTTCACTTGGTGAGTCGAGAATGCTCTATATATCAATTTATCTAGTAAACTATTGGGGGCTCATGTAGCCCATGCCAGATTAATGGTATTTTGGGCTGAAACAATAAACTTATTTGAAGTGGCTCTTTTTTTTTTTTTTTTTTAATCAAAGTAGCCCATATATGAACAGGGCTTAATCTTACTTCCCTATCTAACTACTCTAGGTTGAGGGCAGGTCTTAGTGGGGAGGTTATATATACACAACATTCCATACATTATGCTTGGATTGCTTCACTTAATTATTGCCTCTAAAGTATTTGGTTTTAACGGTATTTATCATGCACTTCTAGGACCTGAGACTCTTGAAGAATATTTTCCATTCTTCGGTTATGTATGGAAAGATAGAGATGAAATGAATGTATAAAAATATGAAATGAAATGACTACAATTTTAGGTATTCACTTAATCTTGTAAGGTATAGGTTCTTTTCTTCTAGTATTCAAGGCTCTTTATTTTGGGGTGTAAATGATACCTAGACTCTAGGGGTGATGTAAGAAAAATTACCAACTCAGCCCTCAATCTAAGCATTATAGGTAATTTACTAAAATCGCCTTTTAGAGTAGAAAAGTGGATTGTTAATGCAAACGATTTTGAATATATAATTGGAGGATATGTATGGTTGGATTCCCTTTGAATACTTGGTGGAATCTGGCATATCTTAACCAAACATTTTGCATGGGCTCGCTATGCATTTCTATGGTATGGAGAAGCTTAATTGTCTTATAATTTAGGTGCTTTATATGTTTTTGGTTTTCCTGATTGTTGCTTTGTCTAGTTTAATAATCTAAAGCTCAAGCATTTACTTTTCTAGTTAGAGACCAACATCTTAGGACTAATGTAGGATCTACTCAAGGACCTACTGGTTTAGGTAAAATATAATGTGTCCAAAATAGTGAACAGTTACGCGTCCGTCTCTTCACTCTCTCTCTCTCGCACCGCACAATCTCCTCTCCAACATTGGGGTTCCTCTCTCGCCGGTGGCGTGCTTGCCGCCAGCAAGCCCCAACCTAAGCCACAACCCCGTTAGAGTTGTAGATCGGTGCTTGGAGAATGAGAAGAAGGTAGAACCAGAGTATTTTGGAGTTGCGTTCTCAGATTGGTCACGAGACGGTTTGCGGCGAGCCTCCATCTTCTTTGACACTGGCCCTCCCATGTTCTCCGCCTGATCTCGCTTTGCCATGGTGGCCCTCTCTCACCTCTGGAGTGAGTTTTTCCTCTCCCTCTCCAGATCCTTCTTGAGGTGGTGGGAGTCTTTTTCTTCTCCTTGAGAGTTGAGGTAACTGTCTCTTCCTTTCCGGCGGTTTCCGATGGCCTGACATTTTCCGACGGCCCAGCGGTTTCCGGTGGCAGAGGGGACGATCCTTTACTAAGTTATTTGTGTTTTTGGTTTTCAGTGGTGGTGTGTTTTGTTGTGGTTCATATTCACATTTTTGGGGAAAGGGTTGTGTTGATAGTCTTTGTTGCAATATGTTTTATTTCTCAAAGGGCCATTGTTAGGATTGGTCGATAGTGGCAAATCCAAATTGCTAGTTTTAGTCTTTGTTTGGTAGGTGTTTATCAGATTTGCTGGATTGGAGGAGAAGAAGTATTACTAAGGACTTCATTTGTTTTCTTTCTGAAGTTGGGTCTTTTCTGATTCTTGCCCCAAATCAGGGTATTTATGTAGCTGATCAATTTGTAGCTTTATGCTTATAAGAAGGTGTGCCCTATTGGGTGGGTTTTACAACCAACACATTCTTTTTTGTCACTTCTAACCTTGGATGTCCAAGAAGCCGTTGTAGTCTCTGCTACTTTTATTTCTACCTCTCCAGTGATTTTGGCTATTAGTTTCTCTTTCATTTGATTTGTACTGCTTTATTTGTTTCTGTTCATGTTGTTCTTGTTTTGGTTTATTTATTTCAGTTGTAATTATTTTGGTTTATTTTATTTTAATTGTAATTGTTATATTTTGATGTATCTTTGATTTTAAGTATTAATATATAAGTACGTATTGACCCAAAAAAAAAGTAAAATATAATGTGTTCCCCAATTGAAGAAGTTGTTTTTGGGACAGAAACTATGCGTTTTTTGGGATCTACGTGCTCTTTGGTTAGAATCTTGAAGGGGTCCTAATGGTTTGGACTTGAGTAGACTGAAAATAGACATACAGCCTTGGTAAGAATATCGCTCTGCAAATTATATTACATGCTCCTTTAGATTCTTTAAATTGTGTGGGTGTCATAGCTACATAGATTAGTGCTATAAACTATGTATCTCGGAGAATTTAGTTAAGTACCTCTCATTTTGTCATAGGATTCTTCTTTTTTCCCGTAGTAGTAGTGGGATTTGAAAAAGATATTGACCGAGGTTTTGAATCTATTTTTTCTATGACTCCTCTTAATTAATTGAGACATGAGAAAGGGATCACACCCATAGAAAGGCCAGATTCATTAAGCTTGAGCTTGACGGTTCCGTTATAAGATTGGGAAGTAGCGGGTGTGGTGGAGTCATACATGGAGAAAATGGAAGCTTCATGTAAGTTATATCTCAACATTATTACCTTTTTTTCCAACTTTACCCTTCAAATGTATAGGTTATATTTATTGTCTCTATAACTTATCCTCTTTACTAGTACCGATAGTCTGGATAGAGTTAGAAAAAAATACATATTTATCACTTTTAACTAATTTTAACTATTTTCTTAATAAACACGCATCAGTTACTTAAAGTTTGTATTTAGAGAAGGAGTGAGTATAAGTTTTTCTGATAACCTATTCAAACCTTTAATTTTTTTTTAAAAAAACAAATTTAAAACAATTGGAGTGGGTTGGGTTCAACGAACTTACAAAGGTTTGAACCAGCCGCACGATTTATAACTTCCTCACAAAGGTTTAAAATTTAAAATAAATTATAATCTTACAATTCACATCACCTTAGATGTTTGAAACAGGATTTGTCATATCTGGCCAAAAAATAATAATAATAATAATAATAATAATAATAATAAAACAAGATTTGTTATGGGTGAACTAGGTCTAAATTTTTATTTGGCTCGTGAGAAGTTTCTTCACATTTGGAAAAATATTCTCCCTTGCCCACTTATTAATATTCGTGTGTCCCATGATTAATATAAAAGAGCTAGTTGGAAATTATATTTAATTTTAAATATAACAACTATATTTACCTTATCTTCAAGATTTATACATTTTTTAAAGTATCTCTACTGATTGTAAACATTAAAAGTTTCAACAATTTATATTTTTTAAAAATAACTAACTCCCCTAATCTAACTAAATTAATCAACAAGCTTAAACTAGATGTAGATGTAGATGTGTAGGACTATTAAATAATATATTAAGATTAAGAGCAAGATTGAAACAAGGCAGTTGCTAAAGCTTGAATTTTATTGATTGAAACTCTGAGAGATTGAAAACCATACAGAAAGGATTCAGCAGAACTATTTTCATCCTTCAGAATTCATCACAAGACAGGAAAATTTATATAATTGGAAAAAGAAAACAGAGAATATATTCCTTATATCCTCACATACCCCACGGCTCATTCATTCTTGTCGCTCGTCTCCTCCTCCTCCTTCTCCACCGTCTCGAGGTAGTGAAACCAAACTCTCTGTATATATGATGGCGTTATGCTCATCCACTTCATAGTCGTACTCACGGTACTCTAACACTTGCCCTCTGTCGTTGCATTTCACTAACCTATTGCCAACATCTGAACAATCTGAGCCCATAATTTCACCACTTTTGGTTAAGTATAATGGGAAGAAGGAGTGACCTATAGGAATCTCAACTGACACAACCATGGATTTTGTCCATGATGACTTCATTCCATATTCCTTCATCAACCATATTTCAACTTCGTTCTCGTCACTAAGAACAGATAGACTGAGATATCTTCCCAGTGTCCCCAGATAAGTAAATTCCAGGCTTTGGAAGAAATCATCAGGCAGAGAAATGTCAATTAACTTCCTCTGTGTTACATTAAAGGCAAGAATCAGTTCAACATTTGTATCGTGGCGAAAGGCCAGCCAATGGATAGCTCCATTCAAAAACAAGCCAGCTCTAGGTTCATCCATGGCGTTCATATAGGGGAAATTATGTATGCCCTCAATTTTCTTCCATGAATTGGCTTTCACGGAGAAAAACTGGAAATCGGAATTGAAGTCAGAATTGTGTGGATCATACGCTCCAAGAGCTACCAAGTAGTCATCATCGGTGGCGTCATAGCCTAGACCATGGATGAAAGGGAAAAATTGTGACGACATAGGGAAGTACGGTACTCGCTTGTGGAGACCAGTTGATGGATTCCACACAAAGAAGTGATAATCAGGATCTAGAAGCACAAAGCCTCTGCAAGAACCCCTGATGTTCGCACCAAGAGGAGGTGGCGTAATCCGAAAATTTAGGTTTACAATCGCAGAATCGTCATCGAGAGATGAGTGGAAATCTATGGATCGAGGTCCAGAATCAGCTAGGTGAACAATTTTATCGGTGATCGAGGAAGACATTTCAAAATGGGACTGGGCAAAACGAGGATCGGAAATCAGAGAACGCCATAACTTACAGACAGATTTGAAACGGAGCAGAGATTTGACCGGCAATCTCAAGAGGATAGCGACGATCAGCTGCTCAGGGAGGAACGCCATGGTCGCCACACACACTCAAGCAAGCTCCGATCGGAAGGTAGGAAGAACAACTAAGAGATTTGCTTGCCCGGTTGGTTGGTTCAATGGTTTTAAACGCGGAAACTGCGAGAAAATTCAACGTGTCGGAAAAGAAAAGTCAATCGGAAAATTGCAGTTACAAGCAAGAGAAAATACAGTGAAAGTCCTTTAAATTCTTTAATTTATAGACAAGTCCCATAAGATATTTTAGTAATATAATACAATTACAAAAAGCCCAAAATAGCCTTCCTGGAACAAAGAAAAATACAGACAAAATCAAACCCCCAATTCTTCATTCTCTCACCACTAAAATGTACAATCGAAAATGTGTTTTGAACCATTAACATAGGTTGTCGCTTCCATTTTTAATCAGATAGAAATTACTATTTCTTTCGATGTTAAATATAAGGTAAAGTTAATTTTTTGAGAAAATTAATTAAATTACTTTAGAGTATTTATACTTATAATTTTTTCTCTAAACTAATTAATTTAACTAATAAACTAATATATAATCTAAGATATACAGTATATGATATAATTAAGTAACTTATTTAGCTTCTTTAATTTCTCCAAACAAAAGTTAAATCTACCTTATATTTAGGACAACATAGAGTATTACCTAAGCTGTCACCTCAACATGTCTTCATGGCAATGCCTATGATTATGGTTAAGAATGTCAACACCATGGATGGATATGACAATTTTTAGGGGCAGGGCTGAGCATCATGCAGGGTATGCTGCCCTACAATTTTGGCCCTACCCAGTAAGTATATATAATATTATAATTTATATAAATATTTCTTATAAATCTAGTGATATATTTCTTTGTTAAGACATATGATAATTTTTAAATTTCAAGACTTAGGTTGTACACTTATTTTAAAATATCTCAAAATGTTGAATCATCGAATGTATTTAAAGTTTATATTATTTAAAACAAAACTAAAACATATGGTAACTACAAGAATTTTTATAAAATTTGAATGGATTTTTTTTTTTTTTTTACATGTACCACTTAGGCATAGAAGTTCGTCCTACCTAATTATTTTTGCCCAACCCAAAATAGTTAGAGCTTTTAATGGGCAGACTAGGTTTTTGTAGCCTATTCATCTTTCAGACTGGGCATCAGATAGGAAGTCTCATCTACTTGAATGACCCATAGGACTTACGTATAAAGTGCAGATTTTAATGGATCTTTAGTTGATTTTCTCTAACTTAATACCTGAGTGCAATTTTTCCAAAATCAATCGGCCATATCACCAGTGGGATACAAGGGTGAGAGGTAAACGTCCATTCAAGGGTTTGCTTCCGTAGGAAGTTTCAATGACACATCACCCCCCCCCCCCCCCCCAAAAAAAAAATCGATCCGTACGCGGGTCAGCTTCTTGGAGAAGAAACCTGTGCTAATCGGTATCAGTCATCAAGGGTGGGAGTGGCTACGGTGGACCGTTCACTGCCCTATTTTGCATATAAATATTTATCGCATGCGATATAAGTTACCACGTGCGGTAAAAATTATAGGAAAAAAAAAAAAGAAAGCACCCCATCAGTACAACTTCTTGGGGAAGAAACCTGTGCTTATTAGTCATCAGGGATGGGAGTAGCTACGGTTCACTATAGTGAACCATCCACTGCCTTATTTTGCATATAAAAATTTACCGCATGCAGTAAGTTACTGCATGCAATAAGAATTATAGGAAAAAAAACAAAAGGCAATGGACCATAGTCGGATCCATCAAGGATATGCTGGTGTAAACACAAAACCAACCATAACAGATGATGTTTTAAATAAAATCTATTTTTTAAAGACTAATCTTTATTCTAAATTCTGAGTTATTTTAAAAAAAAATTAAAAAAAATCCTAATGGTTTATTAAAGGGATAAGGTGCATCTAACACATTAAAGTATTTTCCCAATTACGCCAATTATTTATGTTTTAAGGCGTGTCAACCATCATAAAACATTTTATGATGCGTTTAACACTCTAAAATAATTTTTTAGTGTGTCTAATAACTTAAAGTATTTTTCTAAATGCATGTAGCACCCTAAAGTTACTATTAAAAATATTTTAGGTGATGAATACACCTTCACTTAAATGATTTTTTGGGAGTTCATAAGTAGGTTTAAATTGCTCCTTAAAAAAAAAAAAAATACTTCATGGGAAAATTTTTCTTTTGAAAAATAAATATTTTAAGAGCAAAATTGAGCAACAAAATACTTAAAAAATAAAAATTACTTCAACGAATTGGATGTACCTTAAAAAAAAAATACTTCAGGTACTAGACGTATATAAAAAAAAATACTTCAGAATGTTAGACTTACCATAAATTACTTTAAGATATTGGATACGTCTAAAAAAATATTTCAAGATGCTACGTATACCTTAACCCAAAATTAAATTTAGACGTTTCAAATTTTAATATTTATCCCCTGTAATGAGCTCCCAAACTACTTCCTCTTGCATCATATTGCAGTTGGAGTCTTCTCCAAAGTGTTTTATTGTTATAATTGAAAAGGGGTATTTTAATGAGAAACTATGCCAGTTAATGAATGGGAAAATTCCTAAAAAAAACTTTAAAAGTTCTAAAAGATAAAGAGGTGTTTCAAATATTGATAATATTAGAGAGGTGTGAGGGCTTGATTTATCCTTTTCAAAATTAGATGGAAATGATAGAAATATTCTTCTAAATTTAGAAAACGTAACCCCCCCCCCCCCAATTTGTTATAAGAGTTTAACAAGTTCATATTAGGTTTTTATAAGTTGATAAGATTTTCACAAATTCCAACTCAAAAATAACTATTTGTGTAATATCCTAATTTTTATATTAGGATTTAATTACAAATAATAAAAAAATTAATCATTATAGATGAATTTATTTTATAATTGTTAAAATAAAGATTTTCATATAAAATATCATTTATTAGAAGAGTAAAAATGTAAAAATAATGAATAATAATAATATTATTTTGGTGTTGTAAAAAAAAAAAAGGAGAAAGAAGCCAAAACGTGTAGAAGAAGAAAGGAACTAAATAAATAAAGGGTTAAGGTGCGTCCAACACAATAAACTATTAACTCAGGAGCGTCCAGCACGATTAACTATTAAGTGGACCGCCCAGCACAACAAACTTTTAAAAAGGAGCATCCAGCACAACGCCGTTAAAAAAAAGTTAACGCCGTTAGCAAAAAGTTAACGTCCGTTATCTAAGGAGCGCCCAGCACAACAAACTATTAATCCAAGAGCGCCCAGCACAAAATTCTAAATTTTACTAAATTAAATAATTTTTCTCAATTGTCATTATTCAAAACTACTTGTATAAATATTTATGAACATAAATTACTCATTCTTCAATTTTCTCTAAATTATAATTTGCTAAAATAAATAAATTTTTGATTAAAAATATAATTATATGATTTAAATAAAACTCAAGATGTTTTATAGTTTATGATATATGTTAAGCAAAAAAAATGTGATTTTTTTTTATTTTAGCAGAAATTTATGTGAGTTAAAAAATTCATTTAATGTTAATAAAATTTAAAAAATCTAAAAATTTAATATAGATTTTTTTAGAAATCTAAACATTAAATGAATTTAATAAAATTTCTAAAACATATAAAAAAATCTATATTAAATTTTTAGATTTCTTAAATTTTATTAACATTAAATGAATTTTTTAAATCATATAAATTTCTTCTAAAATAAAAATAAATCATACATATTTTTTTGTTTAACATATATCATAAACTAAAAACATATTGAGTTTTATTTAAATCATATAATTATATTTTTAATCAAAACTGTTTTTATTTTAGCAAATTATAATTTTTAGAACATTGAAGAAAGAGTAATTTTTGTCTATAGATATTTATACAAGTAGTTTTGAATAATGATAATTAAGAAAAAAATTATTTAATTTAGTAAAATTTAGAATTTTGTGCTATGCGCTCTTGGAATAATAGTTTGTTGTGCTGGGTGCTCTTTAGATAACAGACATTAACTTTTTTACTAACGGCGTTAACTTTTTTTTAACGGCATTGTGCTGAGTGCTCCTTTTTAAAAGTTTGTTGTGTTGGGTGCTCCTTTTAAAAAGTTTGTTGTGCTGGGCGATCCACCTAATAGTTAATTGTGTTGGACGCTCCTGAGCCATAGTTTAATGTGCTGGACGCACCTTAACCCATAAATAAATAGATAACAATAAAAAAAAAATCATGAATAAAGATAAGGGAAAATTCCAAATAAATACCATTTGAATTTACAAAACCCACAGAAGTCTGTTAAATTTGTAAAAGGACTGAAAGGTGACACAAACTTCTAAGGGATATGCAAATTCATGGCAAATGACTACAATGCCCTTCTATCTTCTCTCTTTCCTCTCTCCCCTGTCTGAACCAGATATCCGCTGTGACAATTGCGCCGCCGTCTACCTCCACCATGGACGTCGACGCCGATGCACTGAAAGTGCACTCCAGTGCACTCATTTGAGTGTGAACCAACCATTTACAAAATTCATAATACGATTTACAAAACTTATAACGCAATTTACAAATCTCATAACGCAATTTACAACTTTTTTTAGAGGTCCATACTTTTCAACCCTGAATCAAAAAACCATTTACAAAATTTATAACGCGATTTACAAATCCCATAACGCAATTTACAACTTTTTTTTTAGGTTCACACTTTTCAACCTAAATGAAAAACCATTTACAAAATTCATAACGCGATTTACAAATCTCATAACGCAATTTACAACTTCAGACTTTTCACCCATTTACAAAATTTACTGCACCTCTCTCTCTCTCTCTCTCTCTTTTCTCTCTTCTTCCTTCTTCCTTCTTCCTTCTTCCTCCTTCCTCCTTCCTCCTTCCTTCTTTCCTTTTCTTCTTCCTTCCTTCTTTCCTTCACTCATTCATGTCTCCTTCTTCTAATTTCTTCCGGATCGACCAAAAAAAATTTAATGTTCGTTCGTTCTCGTTCTTTCGTTCATTTGTGTGTTTTGTTCCCCCTCCCCCTTTTTCATCGTCGGTGGGTGCAGCGTAGGTGGCAATGGGTGAGGCATCGCATCGGCGTCGACGTCCATGGTGGAGGTAGACGGCGGCGCAGTCGTCACGGCGGATATCTGGTTCAGACAGGGGAGAGAGGAAAGAGAGAAGATAGAAGGGCATTGTAGTCATTTGCCATGAATTTGCATATCTCTTAGAAGTCTGTGTCACCTCTCAGTCCTTTTACAAATTCAACCGACTTCTGGGAGTTTTGTAAATTTAAATAGTATTTATTTAGAATTTTCCCTAAAGATAATAATAACATTTAGAAAATAATAATAAAAAAAATATGGCACAAATGCTACCACGTTTTTTGGGAACTGCTGCCAGCAATTAGGAAAGGGGGAATAATTAATATTCCCAAACCGCCATTAGCCCCCCATTTATATATGTTATGCGTGTGTGTATATGAGAAATATTGAGTGGGCGATATGTGAGTCCGGGAGAGAGCTAGAAGGTGAGGACCAGAGTAAGAGTGACCCGTGGAAAGGAAAGAAAGAGAAAGCTAAAAGCCTATTTGATTTTTAAGGTACATTATTTATTTTATAAAATTATTTAGGTCGTTAAATTAATTTCTTTTCAATAAACTTTCTTCATGTGAGTTATTCTACACATTTTTCTCTTTCTAATGAAAGTAGTATAGTACTAGTTAGTGAATTTAGAGTTAGAATTATGATAAAGTTTTGAGTTTTGATAATAGATGACCGTATATATTAAGAGCATGATTAATAAGTTATTTTAATCGGCATGTTCCCTTCCGATGGGTATACCTTGGTGGAAGATAATGGCACACTCAAGCTTCTGATTGGGGAATCTGCAAAAGTTTTCAAAGATTGTTGTAAATATATGCTTTTTCGGTTGTAAATATAGCATTTATTGTTGTAAATAGCCTTTGGAAGTTAGGAATTACAAATTTCAGGTTTTCAAAAGTTGTTGTTAAAATAGGCTTTTTCTGTTGTAAATATAGCATTTATTGTTGTAAATAGCCTCTAGAAGTTAGAAATAATAAATTTTAGGTTTTCAAAAGTTGTTGTTAAAATATATTTTTTCTGTTGTTAATATAACATTTATTGTTATAGATAGCCTCTGGAAGTCAGAAATAACAAATTCCAAGTTTTCAAAAGTTATTGTTAATATATGATTTTTTTTTCTGTTGTTAATATAGTATTTGTTGTTGTAAATAGCTTCTGGAAGTCAGAGATGAAAAAATCCAGGTTTTCAAAAGTTGTTGTTAATATATGCATTTTATGTTGTTAATTTAGCATTTGTTATTGTAAATAGCTTCTAGAAGTGAGAGATGAAAATAATTACATAGAAATCCAAAATGGTAATTTTCCATTCACAAATAACTACATAGAAATCCAAAATGGTAATTTTGTCGAAATTTATCCTTATTAATATACCCTCAACAATAATCAATGAGAAAAGAAAATAAGGAATTGATAAGATAGATAATTATGGTATTTTAGAAAATACATGTCATATTAAGTAACTTAACTAACTTTCTTAATGTAACCATATCATAGTTGTGTATTATAAGACTAATTAGCTTCCTCAATATCTCAAAAATTAACTATCTTATATCTAATATCGAAGTAGTATTATGTTTTATATTAAAGAGTGAAGAGAGTATAACACTACTTTCTATCTTTAATAGAAAAGTTAGTAAATTAATTTATATAAATATATTAGGAAAATCCGAAGGGTGGGTTGGCATAATTATCTTGTGGATTTGTTAGGCCTAGTGTTGGGTTAATTCTTTCCAAAACATGTTTGACTGATCTGGATTTCTTTTTTATTTTTGATAAAAATTCAGAAAAATATTTTCCAAATTTGAAAATCTCAAATAAGTTAGGCTTCATGGTAATTTTTTAATAGTTAATGGTGGGAATATTATTTAATGAGATATTTAATATTTTTTAACTTTGGAATATATTTTTTCAATTTTTTAATGGACGAATATTTTTTAAATTTCTATATTATTAAGTTTTTAACATTTAATGATGGTAATTATTTAATATTTATCAGAGCTTATGTTGGTGGGCATTTTGGTTAATTTCAAAACTTATTATGCAATAATATCTATTTTACTTGATTAATTACATGATGTCTACATTACTATTTATCAATCTTAACCGTGTAATATTCCTCTTTACATTACATAAACTTGTTTAACCGTGTAATATTCCTCTTTACATTACATAAACTTGTTGCATCAATCTTAACCGTCTAAATGGCCTATTTATGTTTTTTTTTTTTCAAAAACTTGTTGCAAATAGTTTTCCAAACAAATTTTATTATTTTTTTTTCTAAAATAAATAAAAAATTGTTTTTGAAAACAAAATCAAACAGCTCCTTAATTTTTATTTAGAAAAATTTCACTTAAATACTATTTAGACTTTCAAAACCCTAAAAAGTACATGAAAATGATAGAAATGTGACAGGGGACTAATTTTGGATTTTATAGTGTTAGTAATTTTACCATGCCTCTTAATTTTTTGTTTTTAAGAAATAAAAGGGCAAAATTAATATATATGGTAACTACAAGAATTTTTACAGAATTTATATGGAATTATTTTTTCACATGTAGACAGGGCATGACGTTACCACTTGGGCATAGAAGCCCACCCTTCCCAGTTTACCCTTACCCAGCTCAAAATGGTTAGAGTTTTTACTGAGCAAGCACAAGAATTAGGACGCAAAATGCAACCAGTTCATCTTTCAGACTGGGAATTGGGTAGGAGTTTCGCCTTGCCTCTGCCCATCCCTACCTAGATGTCCTATATGACTTACTTGCTAATTTGAGATTTTAAGGGATCTTTAGTTGTAATTTCTCCAACTTAAGACCTGAGTTCAATTTTTCCAAAATCAATTGGCCATGGCCGGTGGGGAACATAGATGAGAGGTGTTACGGATCGGCCCAACAGGCCTAGGTCCGGACCTCAGCCCAACTACGCCGGGACAGAACCTGCGCCTTAATAGGAAACAATACAAGATCCCACTAACGGAGGACCTCACTAATAGGGGATCTCCTACAATCATGGCACCAACAAATCAGCCCCTAACGGCTCAATCCCAGATATTGCTCATTAAGGCAGAGATACGCACACCAGGCTCCTCTATAAATAGAAGGAAACTCTAAACAGGTGCACACGTTCTATCTTATGCTCTATTTACCTTCTGTCACACAGAGCACACACCCCACTCCCTTGGCTATACGCCTCCAAGTTTACTGCGAACTACGTGGACTTTGATCCCTTCAAAGGGTACGTAGGCTCTAGGCTTGACAACCTAGTCAAGTCCAATCTCCGTGTTCTCAGGACAGAACATTGGCGCCGACCGTGGGGAACTATAAACTTCTATCCCCGTGACCACTGATGGCAAAGACCAGAAGCCACAGCAGAAATCCCCCGCTGGTGGGTGGGGACACCCAGCCAAGCCGGCCTCCACCAGATCAGCCCCCGGAGCAACCGCGGTGAGAAAACACCCCAGAAGGGCATGTCACTGACACAGCAACCTCCCCTTCCTTGGAAGAGCAGCCACTGCAAGAAGCGCGCACAGAACCCCCGGTACGAGACGTCCAGGCGGTCGAATCCGACGTCCGCATACTACGGAGGACACAAGAGTCATTCCTCCAGAGATTTGAAAACAAGGAAAAACGAGATGACCTACAGAGGCAGGCCGACTTCGAGGCCTTTGGCCGGATGATCCAGGAGGCACTCGAGAACGATCGCCGGCGAGGAAACCGCCGGAGGAACCACAGAAGAGGAAGGAGGGCTCCCGTGGATGACAGTAGTTCCTCGAGCAGCCCAGAGCCGAGGAGCACACGCCGCGGTAATGGCGAGCCGGAGCAGAGGACACGTGCGGAGAGAGGCCGATCACGGTCTCAAGAGAATGAAGGGAACTGCAGAGACGGTCCTAATCGCACTGATCGGGCGGCTAGAGAAGGCCGGGACCGAGAAGAACACCATATGGAGGACAGAACTCCCCGGACTCATAGATCACCTCGCCAGGGATCCCCCCGGGAATATCGGGTGACGTACCTGTCGGACTCCAGCAGATCCCCATTCTCCAGGGAGGCGGCCACGACCCGATATCCGAAACATTTCGATCTGGCCGACCTTCCGAAGTACGACGGAACCCAAGATCCACGCAACCACCTTGACGTGTTCGAAAAGCTCATGTGGGTGCGACAGATTAGCGGTCCAGTCGTCCAGCGTCTCTTCGTGGCCACTCTGAACGGACCCGCACACAGATGGCTGAGCTCCCTGCCGGATAACTCGGTCCGGAGCTATGAAGACCTCGGACGAAAGTTTGAGTTGCATTTCGCCACAGGCAAGAAACAGCCAAAGACCACATTCACACTAAGTAAGGTATGGCAGAGGAAAGGCGAGGCCCTACAGAAGTATTTGGATCGGTTCCGCGATGTAGCCATGCAGGTGCGGTCGCTGCCCGAGGAGGTTCACGTACACTGCCTAGTCAACGGACTGGACCCATCATCCCGGCTGGCTCGACACCTATGTAAGAACCCAGTGTACACCTTGACTGAGTTCTACATGGAGGCGGCCAATGCTGATGAACCCGAACGGATTAGCAAAAGTCCGCCCAGCGATGAGGAACGGCCAAGAGGGACAAAGGCCGAACCCAGAAGACGGAAACGTGAGAGCCGAGCCAAGCCTGACCGAGCCGAACAAAAGGCCAAATACGATAGCTATACCCCATTGAATGTCCCTCGGTCTCAGGTATGGAAAGAGGTAGCCCAGACCAAGATGAAAAGGGCAGACAAGCCCAGGACGATCAGAGGACGCTCCAACACGAATCGTACCAAATTCTGCACATTCCATGACTGCCACGGACACACTACTGATGAATGCTATGACCTCTGCGATGCCATTGAAAAATTCGTGAGGGATGGGAAGCTACGTCAGTACGTTATCAAGACCCAGGGAAGGACGAACGGCAAACGCAATGACCGTGCTCGCACCAGGAGTCCGCCCAAGGAGATAAGGAAGCAGGGGAAGAAGCAGAAGACGGCCTCGGACGACGAATTCCCCAATGTGGATTTCCAGTGTAACGTTGTCAGCAGAGGGTTTGGAGGTGGCGGAGACACTATAAGCCAGCGGAAGAAGTACCTCCGCGAAGTATTGACCGTCCGAGACCTCCCAAAGTTCAAGGAGGATCCCAAAAAGCCGAGGCCACCCACCCTGACCTTCACTGACGAAGAGCTGAACGACGTCATACCCGGCCATCTGGATGGACTGGTAATCATTGGAACCCTGGTCAATTGCCGTGTTAAAAGGATTTTTGTTGATGCAGGGAGCTCGGCCGATATCATAAGTTGGGACGCCTACAAAAGGATGCACCTCGACAAAGAGGATCTCAAGCCATGCAAAACCACCCTGATCGGTTTCAACGGTGAGCAGTCCTTTCCCAAAGGTTACATCGACCTCAGGCTGATCCTCGGGACCAAGGAAGCTTTCAAGTCTGAACGCGTAAAATTCATAGTGGTAGACTTCCGGTCCCCCTACAACATCATCCTGGGCAGACCAACAATCCACAACTGGGACATATTGGTGTCCACCAAGCACCAGAAGCTGAAGATGATTAATGACAGAAACCAGATAGTTGTGGTATCGGGAGACCAGAAAGAGTCGAGGCAATGCTACTTTGAAGCTCTCCGGGTCGAGGAAGGAGGGCCCTCGTCCCCACCTCAGCTCGGATCCAATGAGCAAGTAGCCGAAGCCGGCTCCAGCAAGAGCCTGCGGCAGCAAGTCCACATGGTAGAGCTCGATCTCCGAGAGCAAGATAATCCGAGGCCCGAGCCGAAAGGAGAGCTGGAGGAGATAGTGTTGGGGTCAGACCCATCCAAGACCGCCAAGATCGGCCGAGACATGGAGGACAACCTCAAAGCTCTTATGACCCGCTTCCTAAAGGAGAACCAAGACGTCTTCGCCTGGACCTCAGCCGAAGTACCCGGCATCGACCCTTACTTCTGCTGCCACAAGCTCGGATATGGCACAGAAGAAGAGGAACATTGCAGACAATAGGCAGAAGGCTCTCGAGGACCATATCGAGGAGCTCCTAGCGGCCGGCTTCATCCGAGAGGTGCAGTACACCACCTAGCTCTCCAACGTAGTGATGGTCCTCAAACCCAACGGCAAATGGAGAGTGTGCGTCGACTACACCAACCTCAACAAGGCCTGCCCAAAGGATTCCTACCCGATGCCAAGTATTGACAAGCTTGTGGACAACTCAGCCGGGTACCGGCTCCTCTCCTTCATGGACGCCTACTCCAGATACAACCAGATCGCAATGCATTCGAAAGACCAAGAGAAGACCGCCTTCATGACGGACAAGGCTAACTACTGCTACAATGTCATGCCATTCGGACAGAAGAATGCCAGGGCTACCTACCAAAGGATGATGAACAGGGTTTTCGAAGATCAGATCGGGCACAATATCGAGATCTACATCGACGACATGATCGTCAAGTCAAAGCTTCCAAAAGACCACATCCGGGACCTTGAACAGACATTTGAGAAACTAAGAAAACATCGAATCAGGTTGAACCCGGGCAAATGTGCTTTTGGAGTTCCGGCTGGGAAGTTCTTAGGCTTCATGTTGACCAACCGAGGAATCGAAGCCAACCCGAATAAGTGCAAGGCCGTGCTCGACATGCAGCCCCCAAGGACCAAGAAAGAGGTGCAACAGCTAACTGGCCGACTGGCCGCCCTAACAAGATTTCTCCCGAAGTCAGCCGAGAAAGCCCTGCCTCTATTCAAACCGTTGAAAAAGGAAACCCGGGGCGGGTGGAATCCCGAGTGCGATGCCGCCTTCACAGAAGTCAAACGATATCTGGCAACCCCTCCGGTACTAACTAAGCCGGATCAAGGAGAAACCCTATTCCTTTATTTTTCGATCGGCAATGAAGCCGTTAGCGCCGCTCTGGTAAGAGAAACCGAGGCCGAACAGAAACCAATATACTTCATCAGCAAGGCCCTGCAAAGCTCGGAACTCCGGTACCAGAAACTGGAGAAAGTGGCCTTCGCCCTACTCACCGCGGTCAGAAGGCTCCGGCCTTGCTTCCAAGGACATCGGATTGTGGTACGAACCAGCCAACCAATCCGTCAGATCCTCCACAAGCCCAACCTGGCAGGAAGAATGACCAACTGGGCCATAAAACTGTCCGAGTTTGACATCGCTTTCGAGGCCCGGCAGGCAATCAAGTCCCAGGCACTGGCCGACTTCGTCAGGGAACTCACCCCGGCCACTACCAATGACGGGGTTTGGAAGGTCTACGTGGATGGATCATCCAACACAAAGGGCAGCGGTGCAGGAGTCATCGTCGAAAGCCCATAGGGGGTAGCCACCGAGCACTCTCTTCAGTTAAAGTTCTAGACCTCCAATAATCAGGCCGAATACGAGGCCCTGCTGGTCGGGCTGCTTCAGGCAAAGGACAGTGGCGCCCAACGAGTAAAGGTTTTAACCGACTCGCAGCTCGTCGTAGCCTAGATTGACAGCACCTATCAGGCAAAAGGCCCCCTTATGGCAAAGTACCTGAACCGTGCCAAAGAGCTCATGGCCGAATTCGAGGAGGTAACGGTCTCCCATATCCCAAGAGAGGAGAACGCCAGAGCCGACATCCTCTCCAAGTTGGCGAGTACTAAGGGGCCAGACAATCACAGGACCGTGATCCAACAAAATCTGACCGAGCCGAGCTGCATTATGGCCATATCAGCCGGCCTCGACTGGAGGAAGCCAATAGAAGACTACCTCGAAAGGGGGATCATCCCTACCGATTCGACCGAGGCCAAAAGGCTGATCAGAGAAGCCGCCCTCTACGCAATGGTTGATGATCAACTATATAGAAAAGGGCTCTACTGCCCGATGATGAGGTGTCTCGGCGAATCCGAGGCCAAATACGTGCTGGCCGAACTCCACGAAGGTAGCAACGGCCACTACATGGGGGCAAGGCCCTCGCTAGAAAGGCTCTACGCACCGGTTACTATTGGGCCACTATGAAGCATGATGCCATGGAAAAAGCCAGGACATGTGACAGTTGCCAAAAACACGCCAGGATCTTATGGCCGCCACCCTCAGAGTTGAAAGGAATGCCAGCCCCCTGGCCCTTCTACAAGTGGGGCATGGATATCCTCGGACCCTTCCAACCGGCGCAGGGACAATGCAGATGGCTCATAGTCACTGTAGACTACTTCACCAAGTGGATCAAGGCAGAGCCACTCGCCACAATTACCTCGGCCAAGGTTATGAAGTTCTTCCGGCATAACATCGTCTCCCGCTTCGGGATACCCGCCGAGGTCGTCACGGACAATGGGACCCAATTCATGGACCATAGGTTCTAGGCTTTGATGTCCAACTTGGACATTAAACAGCACTTCTCCTCCGTGGAACACCCGCAGTCGAATGGCCAGGCCGAAGCCGCCAACAAGATCATCCTGGACGGGTTGAAGAGACGAATGTTGCAGGCTGAGACCAACTGGACCGAGCAGCTCCACAGCGTCCTCTGGGGATACCGGACAAGCGTACAGTCTTCGATCCAGGAAACCCCCTACAAGCTGACTTATGGATGTGAAGCAATGATCCCGGTTGAAATCGGACAGCCATCTTGGAGAAAGGTCAGAGCTAGACACGAAGGGCAGGAGTCGAATGACGACGCCTTGAGGACCGACTTAGACCTTATAGATGAAATCCGGGTAGCAGCGCACTGCCGGGAATTGGCCTCCAAGCAATTACTCGCGGCTAAGTACAACAGAAAGGTTAGACCCTGGTCATTCAACCGAGGAAACCTGGTACTCCGACGGGCCGACATAGGCAACAAGAATGCCAAGGACGGGAAGCTGGCGGCAAACTGGGAGGGCCCCTACCGGATTAAGGAAAAGCTCGATGGAGGGGCATACATCCTCGAGACTTCGGCACGAAAGCCGGTCAAAAGAACATGGAATGCCGACAAGCTGAAAATCTACTATAGCTAAATTCCTTTGCGGCAGTGTTTGTTTGCTTTTATAATTATTTCTTTTAGCTTCAAGTTATGTTGCTTTCTGATGTTTTTCCCTTTGTAACGCCCTTTAGGGCCATTTCTTTTTATCAATAAAGGATCCCGTTGAGGAGATTTATGAATGTGCACAAAGTTCGCCTAAACATGAAGCCGAAGTCATAAAGCTCGGCCAAAAACGATAAGACCGAGGCAGCGAAGCCCGGCCAAGAAACTGAAAGCCGAGGTACTTAAACCTGACCTCGAGAAAAGGCACCGAGGTCATGAACCCGGCCAAAACCAAAAAACATCTAGATGTATGAAAACCGGCCGTTGTACTCCGACAGGCACTGGTTAGAGCTCGGCGAAGGCGCCATCCGAGGCCCTTCGTGAAATTGACGCGTCAACGCTCGCTCAACTAAGCAAGCGGACTATCATGCTGACCCTGATCAGGTTAAAATATCCGACTTGAGGCAAGCAAAGCTTCGGTTAGACATTTGGTAGTCTAGCCCTTACGCCGGTAAAACAGAATCTAGCTATGTAGAAAGCTGGAGTTTGACTATTAGAAAGTCGAACCGAGGCAGCGCGGTTAGTTATGCCTGACGAGTCTGAAACAAGACAACCCTGCCCCAACCTCCCACACACTAAGTGTGGTAGAGTATCAACGGCCTGCACCTATGCGGCCGACAAACACCCAGACTTAGATAAAAGGATAATAAAAGGATCCATTATCTAAGTTATCGAACGGCCTGCACGCGCGCGGCCAAGAAACACTAAGACTTAGACAAAAGAGTGAAATTACCATTGCCTAAGTTATCTAAACGGCCCGTACCCATGCGGCCGACCAACACTTAAGCTTAGACAAAAGGATGACAGAGTTGTAAGTCAGCCATTGTCTAGAGCATCTAAACGGCTGGCACCCATGAAGCCAACGTACACCCCAACCAAGGCAAACGAGTGATAGCAAAAATTAAACCATTCGTTGTCTAAGGTATTTAACCTAGCAAAGAATTACAGTAAGAAGATGATGAAAAAATCATTCATCACTCAAAAGGTTATATACAAAGGCACAAGGCCGAAATTGTTCCAACAAAGTTACAAGGGCACCAACACCCCAAAATCGAAAAAGCAAGACCAAATCAAAACTAGTTAGAAGGCCCAGCCTCTGGATCTTCAGCCTCGGGATGACCGGCCTCAGCATTGACGGAACCCTCGGCGGCAGGACTGGCAGCGGCAGGCGACTCGTAAGGAACCAGTGTCCCATCCTCCTGAACGAAGGCACGACAATCATACCCGGCCACGTTCAACTCGACCCCAGGATTGAAGTGCCGGATCTGGAGCAAGGCCTGCTTGAAGCATGCCTTAGCAGTCTGTACCAGGGCGTCAGAAAGTTCCTTGGAAGCCGCCTTCTCTGCAGAGAGGGCCTTCTCGAGCGCCTCCTTCTCAATAGCCAGAGTAGCCCGCTGTTCTTGTAGAGCCTTGGCCATAGCCAGGCTCTCGGAACTCCCTTTTTGAGCACGAGCATGCTCCTCGGCCACTTTACCAGCATGGTCCCGAGACAGCTGAAGCGCTCAGCCTTCACTGCCGCAGCCTTGGCGGCGTCCCGCTCCGCCCTAGCCGCATCCCGCTCAGCATGGGCATGCCCAGCTCAGTCTTCGCCGCCCCCAGCTCGGCCCTAGCCTCGTCTCGCTCCGCCCAAGCCGTGATAAGCTCATCCTCGGAGGAACTGGCCCTCTCTTTGACTTCGAGCAGCTCCTTCTTTAGTTGCTCGACAGCCGCAACCTTGGGTTTTAACTCGGCCTCAACCTTCCTCAGCCTCACGCACTCGGCCTCCGCCCGTGCATAATGGTTCCGGACCATTCTCAGCGCTTGAAGGTACCCCACCGACTTGATCAGCTCCATCTGGGCCACTTGTAGACGATCCTCGGCCGAAGGGGACAAGGGGCGACTACCCTCAAGGAAATGCCAAGGCAAGAGGAACGCCACGTCCACCTCAGGGGCCACCCCATTATCCCACAAGAAGCTGCGGGGGAAAACTGAAGAGGGACCCGTCGGCGGAGGTGGAGGAGGGGGAAACTGCACTAGAGAAGATGAAGGCGATGGCGAGCCAGCAGGAGAGACCGTCACCTCAATGTCATCATCGGAAATGACGATGCCCTTCCTAGGAGCCAGAGACACGGTAGCAATTTCGCCCACCTCTGAAGCTTGGGGCTCAACGGCCACAGAAGGGTCGACAACAGCAATAACCTCCCGACTCTCCGAAGCCGGGATTTCCTCCATGGGAGCGGGCTTGGAGGCCGTGACAGAAGAAGGACCCTCGGCAGCAGGACCCTTCGCCTTCTTTGAAGCTGGGGCAGTAGGGGCACCGGCATCAGCTGAAGCCGCCCGCTTCTTCGGACGACTGGGCGACAAGGCAGCAGCCCTCGCCAAACGAGCATACATGGGCAGACCATCCATGGTCCTAGCTCAAAACAATGAAAGACAAAGTAAGTCAGCAATTCAGAAAGAGGAATTCAAAGATAAAAACATAGACAAATACACCGCCAGAAACCCTACTGGTAGGAGGCAACGGCTTGGCGCCGTCTCCTGTTATGAAAAAGCTAGTCGGCCTCACACCATACTCGGCCACAAGAGCCTCCAACCGTGGCAGGGCAGAGACCGACTCAGGTAAAAGACTCTTGCGCGGAACTTGGAAGGAGATCGCCTTGGCCTTATAATAACTCTCCTCCCAGTACAAGGGGAAACGACAGCCGCCTTCCAGGAACCAGGGCCCCTCCCCTGGCACGGCCTCAACCTTGAAGAACGCCCCCTTAAAGCGTTTGAAGGAATCAGAGAAGGGCGTCATCAGCTTGTGCTCCGGATTGATCCGAAGGGGCACCAACCCCCTTAGATTATCACTTCCCTTCGGCGGGCTAGGTGTGAAGGGTCTGAAGAAATAAAAGAAAAGGTTGGCCGTGCACGCTATGGGAGGCGAAAAATGGCCACATAGCCTTTCAAAAGCCACGAGGTAAGCCCATCCATTTGGATGGAGCTGGGACGGGGCTAGGCGAAGATGCCGCAAAGCCTCCATTTGGAAGGGGGTAAAAGGAAGGAGAACTTGTACCCGCGTCAAATAGTCACGGTAAAAAAAGAAAAAGTCTGGTTCACCCTCGGACCGGGCCGCGCAGATAGGCTCGCCGGCCGCCGGACACCAGAGGACACACCCAGGCATGGCTGGGACCTTCAACCAAGCGATGTCCGCGTCAGACATCAACGACTGGGTCTTGAGCACCTCATGCGATACCCAACTATACTGCCGGCACAGGGCAGCGGGTGGACTAGAAGAGTCCGAACCCTCGGGCTCCGACCGCCGCTTGGAAGAACCAGATTTGGGAGCCATTAATAAATCTATATGAAAGAAAACAAAGCTGCTATTAGTCAAAAGCAGAAATACCTGGCGCAGACACAGCAGCAGTCAAAAAAGGCGGCGGACTCGGACGAACTGGAGCATGAGAAGGGGCAGCTGGGGCAGACCAATGCCGGCAAGAGCCAAGAATGGAAGAAGCCTCGGCATCTCCAGCACGAGCCATCAACACAGAAGCCTCCGCCAGGCAATCCCAGCAAGGGCCGACGTAACCCTCTGGAGCAGACGTCTGGCGAATCGCGGAAGGACCCTCATAGAAATTAAGGGGTTGGGCCATCACCACCGGGGCTTTGGAACCAGAGGAAGAGCCTACCCCGGCTCCACCGGGCGACCCGAGAGTAAGAGCGCGTGCTACTTCGAAAGAACGGCCAGGAATTGGAACCGAAACCCTACCAGAAGCCGGGCGATCCCCAGCCCGCCCCGGACGAACGGCGCCACCTCGACGCAGAGGGTCCAAAACCCCCGTGGCAGGTGGTTCACCCCCAAGAACCCAGTAAGTTATTCGTGGAAGACGCGCACGAAGGAGCATTTCCTCCTCCGGCGTCAAGAACGCCTTAGGTCACGGAACATTTCCCTCTCTCACCATGATCAGAAGCCTAAGGAACTAAGGACTGGTGTTTAAGGGAGCGGGAAGACAAACTCGGGGAACGATTACACAAGGGAAACCCAGAAACCCGGAAAAACTCAGAGAAACCCAAAAATGCAGAAGAACGGTAACCCAGGCAGAAAACAAACGGTAAAGTAAACGGAAATACCAAACAAAATGGCAGTAAGGAGACGGAGTACCTGTGTGAAGAAGGTGAAAGGAACCGGAACACTGGTAAAATGGCGAAAAGCTTCGCACAAGGGTGAAACCTCTCTAGACTCTAGAAGAAAATCGAAAGTGTCTGTAAAGAAGATGAATAGCGGGAAAAGTAGAAAAAAGAAGAAAGAGGGCTATTTAAAACCCAATGCAAGGGTGCAACGGTCTATTCCCGTGCAGACGTGGTGGGATTGGCACTGCACAACCCAATGCGCACTAACCTCGAAAAGCGAGGAGACGCGGCAGCTGCAGAACGCACCCAATGAAGACCTGACAGCTGTAAGCCTGTAATGATGGCACGGTAGGGGCGAATCCCAAAGCGCCCGGAGAATCCCAAAAGGCAAAAGGGTCAGAAACCCGGGCAGGATGAGTAACCGCCCGGACAAAACAAACCCGGCGTTCTAGGCAAGACAAAGGCACGGAAAGCCGACCACTATCCCGGACCGGGTTGATGGATACGGCGGCCAGGATTCGACCGAGTCAAGAAAGAAGACCTCGGCCACACCGGGGACTGGGGGCAATATGCACCTCGGCCGTCCATAAGCCTGAACAACCGAGCTGGGGGGCAACTGTTACGGACCGGCCCAACAGGCCTAGGTCCGGACCTCAGCCCAACTACGCCAGGGACAGAACTTGCGCCTTAATAGGAAACAATACAAGATCCCACTAACGGAGGACCTCACTAATAGGGGATCTCCTACAATCATGGCACCAACAAATCAGCCCCTAACGGCTCAATCCCAGATATTGCTTATTAAGGCAGAGATACGTGCACCAGGCTCCTCTATAAATAGAAGGAAACCCTAAACAGGTGCACACGTTCTATCTTATGCTCTATTTACCTTCTGTCACACAGAGCACACACCCCACTCCCCTAGCTATACGCCTCCAAGTTTACTGCGAACTACGTGGACTTTGATCCCTTCAAAGGGTACGTAGGCTCTAGGCTTGACAACCTAGTCAAGTCCAATCTCTGTGTTCTCAGGACAGAACAAGAGGAAAACGTCAATTGCAGGGTCTGCTTCCACAGCAAGTTTCAATGACACAACATACCCCCCCCCCGGGCCAAAAAAAAAAAAAAAATCTGTACGCAGGACAGCTTCTTAAGGAAGAAACCAGTGCTCATCAGTCAACGGTAATATGTTGGGCTTGCGGTGTAAATACTAAATCAACCCCTAGTAGATGTGTTTTAAATAAAATCTATTTTTTAAAGACGAATCTTTATTTTAAATTATGAGTTATTTTTTAAAAAATTAAACCAAAAAAAATCTGAATGGTTTATATTAAAGGGATAAGATGCATTTAACACTCTAAAATATTTTCTCAATTAGATCAAATATTTATTTTTAAAGTTGTATCCAGCAACGTAAAACATTTTATAGTGTGTTTAACACCCCAAAATAATTTTTCATGTGTGTCTAATAACCTAAAAGTATTTTTGCAAGTGCATTTAATACCCTAAAGTTACTATTAAAAATAATTTAGGTGGTGAATACACCTTCACTTAAATGATGTTTTGGGAGTTCATAGGTGGGTTTAAATTGCTCCTTAAAAGACATACTTCATGGGAAAATTTTCTTTTGAAAAATACAGATTTTAAGGGTGAAATTGAGCAACAAAATACTTTAAGGAGTTAGATCCAAAAAAAAAAAAAAAACAAACAAACAAATTGGATGTACCTTAAAAAATACTTTAAGGTACTAGATGTATATAAAAATACATCAGAAGGTTAGTCGCACCACAAATTACTTTAAGGCATTAGATGCATCTAAAAAAATATTTCATGATACTAGGTACACCTTAACTCTAAATTAAATTTAGACATTTCAAATTTTAATATTTATTTCGTGTAATGAGCACCAAACTACTTCCTATTGCATAATATCACAGTTGGAGTCTTCTCCAAAGTTTTTTATTTTTATAAATAATTTTTATTGTTATAATTGAAAAAGGGTATTTTGATAAGAAACTATGGCAGTTATTGAATGGAAAAATTCCCCCAAAAAAAAAAAAACTTTAAAAGATCTAAAAGATAGAAAGGCGTTTCAAATATTAATGTTAGATAAGTATGAGGGCTTGGTTTATCCTTTTTAAAATTAAATGGAAATGAAATAAATATTCCTCTAAATTTAAAAAACATGCTTCCATTTTTATAAGAGTTTAACAAGTTTATATAAGGCTTTTATAAGTTCTGATATGATTTACACAAACCCCAACTCACAAATCACCACTTACTACGTTTATAAGATATTGATTCTTACTTCTTATAAAAGCTTAACAAGTTTAGATGAAGTTTCAATAACTTTTGATAAGATCTTTACACATTCAAATTCAAACATCACCACTTGCTATAATAGTAAGGCATTGATTTACACATATGTTATTATCTTATCTGAAGTTGTTAAAACCTTATTTGAACTTACGAAACCCTTATTAGAAGTGAAAATCAATACCTAGTCCTTCAAGTGTCAAATTTTGAATTGCAATTTCTAAAAATCTTATCAGAACTTATTAAAACCTTATCTATTAATAGTGAAAATTAATATCTTGTTATATGGCAAGTGAAGATTTTTGAATTAAAATTTGTGAAAATCTTATCCGAACTTATTAAAACCTTATATAAAGTTGTTAAACCATTATAAAAATGGGATCACATTTTGTAGACTCAGAGGATATTTCTATAATTTCTATTTAGTTTTAAAAAGGACAAATTGGTCCCTTACATTTCTCTAGTATTTTGAATGTTCGAATGCATTTTTGTCGTTTAATATTTTTTTAAAAGTTTTTTTCAGAAAATTTTCCTTATTAAGTATGTCTAAATATTGAATTCCCAGATGAGCATTCCAAATTCACACAATACCAAAAAAAACTCGAAGGCACTCATTTGGAATTTCAAAATTTGGTGAAATGACTTCAGCGACAAATAAGAGAAATATACAATCATACCAAGATCATGCTCAACTTTGACATCCGAAGTTACCTGCTCCGGTTGTTAATATAGAATAAATTGGAGGAATTATCTAAATAAATTGGAGGAATTATCTAAGTCATATTTTTTATATTTATCAATGTTTTTTTTAAAATTTTATTTATTCCTATTGATACATCCTCAACAATAATCAATGAGAGAAGAAAAGAAAGGAATTAATAAGGTAGATGATCAGGATGTTTTAAAAAATACATATCATATTAACTAACTTTCTTAATGTAATTATATTATATATTGCGTATTATTAGATTAATTAGCTTTCTTAATATCTCAAAAAAAATGTTAACTATGTCTTATTTTTAAAACCGAAGATAGTATTATGTTTTATATTAAGGAGTGAAGAGAGTATAACACTATTTTTTATCTTTAATATAAGAGTTAGTTAATCAATTTATATATAGGTATATTAGGAAAATCCAAAGGGTAGGTTGGCATAATTGTCTTGAGGATCAGATTGTTTGACCTACTGTTGAATTAATTTTTTCCTAAACATGTTTGGCTGATCCGAATTTCTTTTTTGTTTTTGATAAAAAAAATCAGAAAAATACTTTCAAAATTTGAAAATCTCAAATAAGTTAGGCTTCATAGTAATTTTTTAATATTTAATTGTGAAAATAGTATTTATTAGGATATTTAATATTTTTAACTGTGGAATATATTTTTTTCAATTTCTTAATGCACGAATATTTTTCAAAATTATATATTATTAATTTTTAATATTTAATGGTGATAATTATTTAATATTTAACAACATTTATGTTGGTGGACAGTTTGGTTAATTTAAAAACTTATAATAACAATAATATCTTTTTCACTTGATTAATTACATGATGTATGCAATTCTATTCATCAATCTTAACAATGTAATCCTCTTTACATTACATAAAGACTAACAATTGAATCGAACTAAAGGGCTGTTTATGTTTTTTTTTTCAAAAACTTGTTGCAAATAGTTTTCCTAACAAATTTTATTATTATTATTTTTGTAAATAAATAAAAAATTGTTTTTGAAAACCGAATCAAACAACTCCTTAATTATTCTTTAGGAAAATTTCACTTAAATACTATTTCAAGTTTCAACCCTAAAAAGTTAGTTAAGAAATGGAAATGACATAAAGTGACAGGGGACTAATTTGGGATTTTAAAGTGGCGGTAATTTTACCATAATGCTTTTTAATTTATTTTTTTTAAAAAAAAGGAAAGGGAACCCCTCGTCATAGCACAACCACTGACCAACACCTTCTAGCTACCGGAGCTTTGGCCATTGGCTGCTAGAGCTCTAGCACCGATGGTTGTATTTTTTTTTTTTTTTTGGGGCGTGGGGGATTTTATTATTATTATTTGTTTAAAAATAAGGAGCCAAGTGGTAAGGGTGAGATTTGAACTCAGCCCCCTTCGTCATCCAAATGGCATGGTGGCCCTAAAAAGCGTGGTGACCACTAAGCCACCATGCCCTTTTTGATGTATATGTGTATGCATGCATGTATACATATATGTATAAGAATCTATGTGTATGATATAAATATAGGTATAATGGTATTTGACTAAATAAGTAGTTGAAATGACAAAAGGGGTAATCATATTGACTAGAGGCATAATGATATTCACTAAATGAGTAATGTTATTAAATAAAGGTGTAGACATGTTTATTAAAGATGTAATGATATTCATTAAACGAGTAATAATATTGACTAAAAATGTGATGATATTCACTAAATAAATAATGTTATTAATTAAAGGCGTAACAATATTGAATACATAAGTAATGATATTGGCTAAAGGCGTATTGATATTAACTAAATGAGTAATATTATTCACTAAAGATGAATAATGATTTAGGTCTCTAGCCAACACCTTTAGTTAATATCCTTACTTATTTAGTTAATATCATTATGTTTTTAGTTAACATCATTATGACTTTAATCAATATCATTATTCATTTAGTGAATACTATTATGCCTTTAGTAAATATTATTATTCATTAGTTAATATCATTACTCATTTACTTAATAATATTATTTATTTAGTGAATATCATCATGTTTTTAGTCAATACCATTACTCATTTAATGAATACATTACTCTTGTAGTCAATATATTTACGTCTTTATTTAATAGTATTACTCGTTTAGTAAATATCATTACACCTTTAATCATTTTATTGTTCATTTAGTTAAATAACATTATGTCTTTATTTATAGCATAAATATATCAAAAATGGCTTGGTGGCCGAATGGCCATTATGCTTTTTGGAAGGGCGGTGTTTATATCCCACCCTCCATCCACAGACTTTTTGCATAACTAGAGTCATGAAGGATATGAGTAACCGATTCAGACCGGGCAGTACAAAAACTACATAGAGGTCATTATACTTAAAAAGGGGGAAAAACCAGTTTGAGTGGATTGGGTTCAATGAACTCGCAGGGGTAAGAACCAGCCGGACAATTTATAAATTGCTGACAAAGGTAATTATAAATTACAAAATAATTATAACCTCACCATAGATGCTTAAAACAAGTTTTGTTATAATTGAACTTAGTCTTTTTTTTTTCCTAGTGAAAAATGTTACTCCCTCAAAATTTTATAAAATATTTACTTAATTTTATTAGATTAAGAAAGTTAGTTAAATTTATTAATATAAAATATATTTTCTAAAACACCTTAATCATTTTTCTTAATTATATCATTTCCTCTCTTTCTTAATCATTGTTGATTGAACATCAACCAGAGTAAATTAAAAAAAAAGAAAAAGAAAATAGGTCTTATATATAAGATAAAAACCAACTCCATATATTAAGTAGCGGAGAGAGTAACTTATACCGTTTCTTTTCACATTTCGAAAATAAACCTCTTGCCCACATATAACTAATACTACCTACAATTCTAATTATAAGACTAAGTTTGTAGTGTAAATTGCACTACAAACTTAGTCTTATAGTTGTGCTATAAATTTGGTCTTATAATTAGAATCGGAGGTACTACCACTTGTTATTAATATAAGAGATAGTTAGGTATTAAACTTGAACTTTGATTCTAAATATAAGATCTCAATCTATTTTTCTCTCAAATTTATAATTTTTTTCTCAAAGTATCCTATTATTCATGCATTAAGAAATTTCTATCTAAGATTAAAAGGATATTCTAGGTAAACCAATATCTATCTATTTGTTAAATTTTTTTAATTCACCTAAAATATTCAACTAAATCTTGTATTAAGATGAAGTGCAAGGTTGCAACAGGACAGATGCCAATTATGATTGAATTTTATTGATTGAAATTCTAAAAGAGATTGAAAACCATACTGAAAGCAGAAGGGGATGGAAAACGGAGGACTCTACAGGACCATATTCATCCATCAGAATTCAACACAAGAAAGGAAAGTTTATATAACACAGGAAAAAAATAAACAGAGAATATATTTCTTAATCCTTATAATCCTCGCACACCTCAAGGCTCCTTATTCATTCATGTTGGTCCTCTCCTCCTCCTCCTGCTCCTCCTTTTTCGGTGATAACTCCCTCCTCCTTCTCCACTGTCAGGTGGGAGTGAAAGTAAACTTTCTGTATATATAATAGCGTTTTCCTCATCCACTCCATAGTCGTACTCACGGTACTCTAGCACTTTCCCTTTGTCGTTGCATTTCACTAACCTATTGCCAACATCTGAACAATCTGAGCCCATAATTTCACCATCTTTGGTCAAGTATAATGGGAAGAAGGAGTGACCTATAGGAATCTCAACTGACACAACCATGGATTTTGTCCATGATGACTTCATTCCATATTCCTTCATCAACCATATTTCAACTTCGTTGTCGTCACTAAGAACAGATAGACTGAGATATCCTCCCAGTGTCCCCAGATAAGTAAATTCCAGGCTGTGGAAGAAATCATCAGGCAGAGAAATGTCAATTAACTTCCTCTGTGTTACATTAAAGGCAAGAATCAGTTCAACATTTGTATCGTGGCGAAAGGCCAGCCAATGGATAGCTCCATTCAAAAACAAGCCAGCTCTAGGTTCATCCATGGCGTTCATATAGGGGAAATTATGTGTGCCCTCAATTTTCTTCCATGAATTGGCTTTCACGGAGAAAAACTGGAAATCGGAATTGAAGTCAGAATTGTGTGGATCATACGCTCCAAGAGCTACCAAGTAGTCATCATCGGCGGCGTCATAGCCTAGACCATGAATGAAAGGGACAAATTGTGACGACATAGGGAAGTACGGTACTCGCTTGTGGAGACCAGTTGATGGATTCCACACAAAGAAGTGATAATCAGGATCTAGAAGCACGAAGCCTCTGCAAGAACCCCTAATATTCGCACCAAGAGGAGGTGGCGTAATCGGAAAATTTAGGTTTACAATCGCAGAATCGTCATCGAGAGATGAGTGGAAATCTATGGATCGAGGTCCAGAATCAGCTAGGTGAACAATTTTATCGGCGATCGAGGAAGACATTTCAAAATGGGATTGGCCAAAACCAGGATCGGAAATCAGAGAACGCCATAACTTACAGACAGATTTGAAACGGAGCAGAGATTTGACCGGCAATCTCAAGAGGATAGCAACGATCAGCTGCTCAGGGAGGACCACCATGCTCGCCACACACACTCAAGCAAGCTAAGATCGGAAGTTAGGAAGAACAACTAAGATTTACTTGCCTGGTTTGTTGGTTGAATGGTTTTTAAACGCGGAAACTGCGAGAAAATTCAACTTGTCGGAAAAGAAAAGATCAATCGGAAAATTGCAGTTTCAAGCTAGAGAGAGTATGGTTCAAAGGTCCTTCAAAATCTTTAATTTATAGACAAGTCCTATAATACATTTTAGTAATATAATACAATAATGAAAAGCCCAAAATAACCTTCCACAGATAAAAAGATAGACAAAATCAGACCCCCAATTCTTCATTCTCTCCCCGAGAAAAAAAAAAAAAAAATCTCCATTCTCTCACCACTGAAATATACTACCTCACGTATTAATTATAAGATTTAGTTGATTTTTCTTAGAGAATTTAATTATTTCATATGTTATATATTTTTAGATTATATATTAGATTGTTTGCTAAACTAATTAGTTTTTTAAAAAAATTAAAATTAAAATATTCTAAAGTAATTTAATGAGCTTTTTTAATATCTAAGTTAACTAGGTCTTATAATTAGTTTCCTTAATATTCTATAATTTTATTTATATTTTTTCTATAAACTAATTAGTTAATTAGGTCTTATAATTTAGAATTAACTAGGTCTAAAAGAGTTAACTAGGTCCTTAATTGAAGTTACGAACGTGGTACTACCTCCGGTCCTAATTATAAGACATAGTTGACTTTGTTTGGAGAGATTGAGGAAGTTAAATAAGTTACTTAATCATTTTATATGTTGTGTATCTTTACATTATATATTAGTTTATTAATCAAACTAATTACTTTGTAGAAAAAAATAGAAAGAAAAATACTCTAAGGTAATTTAATTAGCTTCCTTAACTTCTCCAAAAAAGTCAACTATGTCTTATAATTAGGACCGGAGGGAATATAATTTTGTTATAACTAAATTATACAAAAAAAAATGATATAATTTGGTTATAACAAAAGAGCGGTATAATTTAGTTATAACAAAAGATTTCCCTGTTTTGGGATGTGTGTTATTGTAAATTTTTATTAATCAAATGTATTGTGCAATTAATTGCAGGCACATGGATCATAAATTTTTAATTCACTAATTTTTAATTAGTGAATTAATTATTTGACTAATTATTATTCTCTATTTAAACTTATCTGCATACTTTATATATTAAATTGTTAATGTACAAAATATTAAATAATTGGTCAGTTTATAATAAATTCATTAATTAATTAATTTACTAATTAATCTTGCTCCTAGAGTTTATAATAAATTTTAGATATTTTAATGTTCTTAATTATTATTAATTTACTACTCAGTGGGGTGGGACCCTCTCGCGTCACTAGTGACGTTAGTATTAGTTTGAAAAATATTTTTGTATGTTTTTTTGGTTGTTTTTTTTGGTAATTTTCCCAGTTTTCCAATATCAATCCGTCATTGCCGGTGGGGAACAAGGACGAGAGGAAAACGTCAATTCCAGGGTCTGCTTCCGCAGCAAGTTTCAATGACACAACCTAGCCCATCGATCCGTACGCAGGACAGCTTCTTGGGGAAGAAACCAGTGCTCATCAGTCATCAGTGATGTGCTGGTCCTGCGGTGTAAATACAAAATCAAGGGAAAATCCTTTTTAAGCCTCTCTTTATCAAAAATATTTTAGAAAAAAATCATAAAATTCTGAAAATTTCAGAAAAGCTTCTAGATTCTGAAAATTTCAGAAAGACCTTTTAAAATTTACAGAGTTGTTAATGTGACTGATATAGTTGTTAACGGGGTATTGATATAGTTATTAACTGGGCTGATTTAGTAGTTAACAACTATATTAGTACCCCGCTAACAACTAGGGGTGAGCATGAAGCCCAGAAGCCCAGCAAAAAATCGTCATGCCCAGCCCAGAAAAAAGAAGCCCAAAAAAAACTGGGTACAATCGGGCTGGGCATTTTTGCGGGTAGGGCTGGGCATCAGGCAGGGTATGCCGCCCTGCCCATTTGGCCCTGCCCAATATATATATATATTTATATTTGATATAAGTATTTTTTATATAATAGTTAATGTACTTATATTATGTATTTACTAAAATTCTAATATATCTATTAAGTATTTGACCATTAGTCCATTATATTACTGTTTTGTCATAGAACAAAATAGATTGATTGGACTTGACCTAGGAACAATACCTAGGGCCTACGTACCCTTGAGAGGGATCAAAGTCCACGAAGTTCGAGATACATCAAAAGGGGGTGGTGTGTGTGCTCTGTGTAAATTCAGAATGGAGAGAATGCACCTGGAGAATGATCTTTCTACTTATAGTGAGGTTATGTTGATCTAATTTCCCTGATAGCACATTCCCATCATTAACACGTTCGATGCCCCCATAACTGCGCTACTACAGTAGTGGACATGATCGTGGGATAGTGGGTGTTCATTTGGGCTGACCTTTCCAGGCCCATTACCGAGGTCCATAACAGTTGCCCCCCCAGCCCGGTAGTTCAGGTCTTTGAGCTGCCGGGATGCACTGTTTGTTTAATTGATACACACGAACTTGGTTGAGAGATACACTGCTTATCCGAGTTGTTTGAGAAGAAATAAGATCCCTTGCTTGCTTTCGTAGCAATTTTTCCCGGTTTATATTCCTGCATTTAATAACATGTAAGCAAATCATAATCAATGAAAAATACTTACTGCTTGCGCAAATCGTTTAGCTTGCTCATTTCTAATGCTTGTCCGAGTTTACATTAATCTCGGTTATTAACAACGTCTTTCCATGAACAACTCGTCATCCACTCTGTTGCCCCCCAGCCCGGTAGTTCGAACCTTGGGACTGCCGGGATGCATTTAAGATTTAACTAAGATCTACGTACGAAGCCCGGATTTAAACTAGATTCAGTTTAGTCGAGTCTGTCTTCAAATTAAACTTTATGCAGATCCCAGATTTAAACTAGATTCAGTTTAAACCGAGTCTTCCTTCAAAACTCTACACGGATCCCTAATTTAAACTAGATTCAGTTTAGTCGGGTCCGTCTTCAAATTAAACTTTATGTGGATCCCGGATTTAAACTAGATTCAATTTAAACCGAGTCTTCCTTCAAAACTCTACACGGATCCCTAATTTAAACAAGATTCAGTTTAAATCGAGGCCGCCTTCAAAACTTAGGGATCGCTATCACAAATAAACCAATAAAGGATCTTAAATATACGGAGCTCAGATTTTAACCAGATTCGGTTTTAACCAGGTCCGGCTTCAAAAATTGTCACGGATCCCGAAGATTAACTAGATTCAGTTAACCGGGGCCGCCTTCAAAAATTAACTCGGATTCTGAATTGTAACTAGATTCAGTTAACTAGGTCCGACTTCATAACTTTACGCGGATATTAAACGTTAACTAGATTCAGTTAACTAGGTCCGACTTCAAAAATACATACGAAGCCAGGATTTTGACCAGATTCGATATAACCGGGATCCGCTTTGAAAAATACATACGGAGCCGGGATTTGTACCAGATTCGGTATAACCGGGATCCGTCTCCAAAAATGTTTCCTGCAAAACCTGGAAAATGTTGACTGCTCTTTCAGCTTTACCATATTCCAATGGACACAAGTTTTAACCTTTCGGTTTTATCAGGTTCCAAAGGACACAAGCTTGAATTGGTTTCTCCATGCAGCCTGGATTTTAATCAGATTCGGTGTAACCGGGTCTGCCTTTTTCCCTGTCGTAAGGGTTTATTTCATACGGAACTTGAATGTTAACTGTAACCAGTGTAATCAGGTTCCGTCTTCGTAACTCGTTCGAGTTTTATTTGATGACTGGGCCAGAGTAAAAAATTTGCTGCGCAGAATACAGGTCCGGGACCACTCATGAGCTATCAACCCGCCTGGGTGATTTACCAGAAATCATTGGCTTTTTAGCCTTTATATGATTTTTGGAAACGAGTTTATTTACCTCGGATTCCTACATGTTTAATTTAAACATGATTTTCAGAAATGAGTTTATTTACCTCGGATTCCTACATGTTTTCTTTTGACATGATTTTTGGAACTGGGTTTGTGTACCTCGGATTCCTACATGTTTTCTTTTGACATGATTTTTGGAACCGGGGTTTGTGTACCTCGAATTCCTACATGTTTATTAAATTGGCGGCATTGCCGCTTCATATGGAGCCCAGATTTGAACCAAATTCGGTTTAATCGGGGTCTTCACCTTCATCCCTTTCGTAAAAACGGACTCCATCCAAAAGAAAATTATCTTCAGGATTCCTTATGTAAGGTTTAAGTGTTGTGCTAGTGGCATCTTGTATACCAATAAAAAATCCTGCATGCTTTATGACAGCAATTTGCATTCCTTAGCCAGTGCCGAGAAATGGAACTTTGTGTTCACGAGCAACTTTAGCCAATATGTAGAATTTGGTGATAATGCATGGCCAGAGACACTTTAAATTCCTCTAGCCAAATATTCTTCATCATATCATCTAGCATCTTTAATATGATAGATGCAAAATCATCTGATGTTTCAAGTAGCGTAAACCTGCTGCTTGTTGCATTGACATGAATATTGCTTCAGCATCCTTCATTTTGCCTTGCTGGCTATACGCATTTACTACCAGCCAATTTTCCAGATTAAGAAATACTTCATTTTCCCACACAAAATAGAAGTATCAATCTTCTTTATCCATCTCCTTGATAAACTTTAATTTCAGGACCGTGCAAAGTCCATCTCCCGCCAAAACAACTTGCATACATGGACATCAGCATATGAGACAGAAAAATGTTTGATGCACATCATGATTTGGAAATTAATCTGTGAATATGTCTTCCACGGCATTACCCGATTATTTCAACAAGTTTGCTAACTAGTTGGGTTTCAGAATATTTTATAACAACAATATATATGTGGGAACTATTTTATAAAGAAGCATATTAATGAACCATTGCATAAAACAAGAGAATATCAGAACTTGATTTTCCATCACAGCAGTTTCACTCTTCAACTGAGCGCTTCCATGTTCACAGGACTTCAAAGATTTTGTTTATAATTCAACCTTAAGCTCTTGCATCCTTCCACGTGCTTCTCGTAATTTTCAGCTTGAATTACTGGAGCTTCTTTGTGACATAACATGAATGACAACTTCCGTGCAGAATTAGTTCATAGAACATGCTGCTTTGACTTTTAGTTCTCTTGACTTTTAATCCTCCACAAACTTTAGTCCGCCTGATAATGTTGCAAAGATGAGATAGTTCAAAATTTAGTCTCTTGAGCACCAAGTTGTGACCACCATCATTAGACAATATGGATTCCAAAAATATAACACATCTCCATAGAAGATCCATCTGCACTTCTGAACTATCGTTCTCACCTCCCTTGTACTTGTTTGCTTTTTGATTAAATTCATGGAATCCACGGTATGCCTGGGGTGGCTATTGCTTCTCCATAAAATTAAATACAGAAGAAACAACATATCTGTCTCTGTCCAATTGTAGGGCAACATGAAGACTAAAGTGACAGATTTCCAGAATGCCCTTTAGTTGAGCAAAGGACTCAAGAGACAGAGTATCCATTAGATGGAAAACATTGCTAAATATCCATCATTTGAGGACTTACATCAGGAAATTAATAACACAGTTAACACTATTATATAACCTTGGTCAAGCAATAAACATAAACTAGCCGCTTTGACAGATTTACTAAAAAGTTTACCTGTAGATCTCCTGAGCAAAACGCTTCATTGTTTTTTGTGAAAACATTGTGTTTGCTACATAGCTGGATCCCCAAATTTTGGGTGCATATTTGCTACATAGCTGGATCCCCAAATTTTAGGTGCATATATGTGCATGATTCAAGATTGCAATATAGGCATGTATGCTCTCCCGAACCATGTGAAAGTTATTGAGAAGATAATATTAACATTTCTATGGGATAGTTAATTGGGACCCAAGGATCATTTAGAAATAAATAGTATGCATTACTTTCAAACAAGTGACCGATTCTTTGAAACTTATGCATGTATTTTCAATAATTAGCCAATAGACTAATACTTTCTCCGCTTTCTAAAAAATGATCCAGCCATGGCCAACTCCCAATCTCAAACAAGCAAATTAAGTAAAGCATAAATACCAGGTTGCAAGTTTTGGAAGCACGTAAACTTAAAGATATGTACCGGAACGCACATACACCAAGACATATGCCAGGCGCCAAGCTAAGGTTGCATGCAACTGAGGAGATGAGCTATGAAGCATATAATCTAATTGGCAAATTATTGAGGACATTTAGGTTGACCACTCGGCGCTTGTTGGTGAAAGTAACTTGGTTAAAAATCACAACGATTTTAAAATAGAATATGCCACCGATTCCCACCAAGATCACTCAAACAAACTCAAATTATAATTATTGCCGGCTGTGTCAGATATGAATTTGGCATCTCGTAGCACTCAGAGTTCCAATGAAGATGGGAAAAATCTGCAGAAGAGGCCATCTGAAGGAACGCCCTAAGGAGTAGACAAGAACTACTCTTGACAAGGTACCCTTGGCAATAAAGCTTCTGCTTAGCGGTTGAGTATCCTAGCTTGGAATTTGAATCAGCCTCAATATGCATTGATAATTGAAGATGTAAATTAGTGATTTCGTAATGCTTCGTTCATGTCCATGAAATCCAATACCCGGGTTTGAAGGAGCGACGCAATGATGCCTTATTTGAAGTGCTCCTCACACCAAGATTAATTTAATATCTTCTGAGTTTGATCTTGGTGTCTGTAAGTAGCTTGTGAAGTCTAGTTTTATATGAAGTAAATTTTGCCACAATCAAAATTATGGTTTAAGAGATATGATCAAAATACTAAACCTTTATTGGGTTGAATGAAAATAGAGCATAATATAGTGGTCATCACTCGAGTAGTTGTAATTTAATTTAGAATTTAATTATAAAATTATAAAGTAATTATACATGATAAATGTATTTATTATGTATTTATTGAAAAAGAGAGAAAAGAGAATGAGAAAGAAAGAAATTAAAAAAAAAAAAAACTGAATCAGCAAACAAAACAAAAAACTGAAAAAAAATGCTACAGATTGCAGCGTGAGATATGGGATGGGGCAAGTGCCCCAAACCCATTTACTTGATTATATGGAGGGGTAGTTCAACCACCCCCTCCAACCCATTTCCCTTCCCTTTTATTTATACCCACCCCCACACACAACATACAAACACACACACTCGTCCAGCAAGCAGAGAGGAGAGGCGAGAGTGAGAATGAGGGAGGAAGGAAAAAGAGAGGTTTTTTTTTTTTGGGGGGGGGGGGGGGTGGTTGGTATATTTTAAGGTATGTCATTTATCTTATAAGATTATTTAGATAGCTAAGTTAGCTTCTTTTTAAGAAACTTTCTTCACGAAAGTTATTCTATATATTTTCCCTTTCTAATAGGAATATTATTATGTTGGTTAATGAAAATTTTGGGATTAAGATTTTGGGAAAGTTAGGAGTTTTGACAATAGAAGATTATATATATGTAGTAGATGATTAACATTAAATTTTAATCCGTTTAGATTTATTGTTTCGTTATTATAAAAATTTAAAATATATTTTTCTATTTAAGAAGTTTAGGATTTTATGTCTATAAAATGTTTTACTGATTAAATATTATGAAAATAATTTATTTGGGTTAGGGAGATATTATTAGAATTTTAACCAGTTTAGATTTATTGTTTGGTTGTTATAGGAGTTTAAAATGAATTTTTCTATTTAAGAAGTTTAGAATTTTATATCTATGAAATATTTTTTTTAACGATTAAATGTTATGAAAATAATTTATTTGGATTATGAAGATATTATTGGAATTTAATTAGCTTAGTTTTTATATCTGAAGGACAAAATTGTAATTTCTAGAATTTTGGGGGCAAAAAGCTAATTTCTGAAATTTTGGGGTAAAACTGTAATTTCTAGAATTTTTGGGGCAAAACTGTAATTTCTGGAATTTGTGGGACAAAAATGTCATTTTTAATTTTTGTTATAATAATATATATTATTATTAGAAGGATTAAGGAGCGCTCAGCACCACGAAGTTTGTCTCTAGGAGCGCCTAGCACCACGAAGTTTTTTCGGGAGCGCCCAACACCACGATGTTACATTTTTGAAGCGCCCAGTGCCACGGCCGTTAATTGACTGTTAACGCTGACGTGGACGCTGACATGCTGACGTGGAATAAAAAAATTTGGGAAAAATTCAGAAAAAAGGAAAAAAAATTTCTAGATAATTAAAAAAATTCGAAAAATTAGAAAAAAATTCGAAAAATTAGGAAAAAAAATAAAATAATTAGGGAAAAAATAAAATAATTAGACAAAAAATTAAAATAATTAGAAAAAAATTTAAAAAATTCTAAAAATAAGGAAAAATTCAAAAAATTAAAATAATTAGAAAAAAATTCCAAAAATAAGGAAAAAATTCAAATAATTAGAAAGAAATTAAACTACCCCCGCCAGTGGGCCCCACTACCAGCCACCCTATCGTTGGCGGCGATCAGTTGCCGGTGGCCGCCACCCAGCGGCAGCAGTCGGTCGCCGGCGGCGGCGATCGAATTAGTTGATTTTACTTATTTTTTCAAAATGCCCTTATATAAATTTTGTACCTCAACTACCTTATTGATTTCACACAATTTTACTTATTTTTCTAAAATGCTCTTATATAAATTTTGTACTTCAACTTCCTTTTATATACTGTGTGAAATCCATAAGGTAGTTGAGATACAAAATTTATATAAGAGCATTTTGGAAAAATAAGTAAAATCAACTAATTCGACTGCCGCCGCCAGGGACCGACTGCTGCCGCCAGGTGGCGGCCACCGGCAACCGATCGCCGCCGGTGGCCGGCAGTAGAGTGGCTAGTGGTGGGGTCCATTGGCAGGGGTAGTTTAATTTCTTTCTAATTATTTTGATTTTTTGATTTTTTTTAAAATTTTTTGAATTTTTTCCTTATTTTTAAATTTTTTTAATAATTATTTTAATTTTTTTCTAATTATTTTAATTATTCCTAATTATTTACATTTTTCCTCATTTTTTGAATGTTTTTCCTAATTTTTCGAATTTTTTTTAATTGTCTGGAATTTTTTTTTATTTTTTTTCCTGAAATTTCCCAATTTTTTTTAATTCCACGTCAGAACCGCCACGTCAGCGTGTCAGTCTACGTCAGTGCCACGTTAGCGTCCACGTCAGTGTTAACGGTCAACAAACGGCCGTGGCACTGGGCGCTCCAAAAATGTAACGTCGTAGTGCTGGGCGCTCCCAAAAAAATTTCGTGGTGCTAGGCGCTCCTGGAGGCAAACTTCGTAGTGTTGAGCGCTCCTTAACCCTTATTAGAATTTTTATTTTAAGTTATAGGAAATTATAAGTTATATTTGTGATAATGTAGAGCTTTTTTATGACTGATAACTATGCGGGTGGTACTCATCAAGCTAAGGTTAAGCTTAGAATAGAGGTAACCAGAGTTAATTTGTTTTATATACTTGTTTTGGACTGTGAGGTATTTTTCTAAGCTTAATTTTCATATATCCTACTTATATATGTTTTGAAAAATTATGTGTAGGTTTGAATATGAAATTAATTTAGTGAAGCAGCGTATTTTCCAATCTATGTATCAAGTAAATATTATTATTTGGATTGTTATTGTTGTGATGGTTATAATGTTTGTTGTGAGATGATGTGTATGGAATAATAATTTAATAAAATATTGTTGAAAATTTTAGTATTATATTATTTCTTCTGTTGGGTTGTATGGAAGAGATTGAGAGTGAAATTGTGCCTGTCGACTCTCTCATTCCTGGCCCGGAATTTGAGTTGAGTGTTTTGGGTTGACACCTCCCTGTTACGGTATATTAGTGGTGAAATGGGAGAGGACAGTATTCTTGAAGTGACTAGCTAACCTTGACCGGGTATATTAGCATTGATAGGTTATACCATGTCTAGAAGGTATAACGAGGAGCAGGATGGATGAGTGAGGATGATTTTACTTATTGTTAATTATTATGTATTATTGATATTTTAATTTTGATAACAAAGCTGCTTCTCTGACTTGCAATCATTTCCTGCATATTTGATAAAGTAATTTCGGTTACGGGGACTTTATGTCTCAGCCCGTTATTATTAAATTTTCCAGGTGAGACCTCTAATCTTACTAGAAGATAAGGAAAACAGCCAGAAGTATAGAAGTTGTGGAATTTGTAGGACTTTTTTTGGGTATTAGTGTTGTATTGATTTTTATATTGTCATCCTAGGGCCCTTATATTTTGAAAAAACTACATTAACTATTTTTGGATGACTGTTTATTTTTTGAAGGCCTTATTTATACACTAATATATTATAGTGGATCCCCAACCTTATTTTGTGAGATAATTGTTTTGTGTAGACCCTTTGTTATGGGGGTTAGTGCTGTAAGATTCATGGGCTATGTAAACTCCTGTTCGATAATTGTGTCCAAAGTTATGGTTTTCCTGTAATGGGTTTGTGGGCGGAAATTGTGCCCTGGACCCCGAGGTGTGTGTATTTAAAAGAAAAATAGTTTTCCATAATGACCTATTAATCTGGTTTTAAGAAAAATTATGGTTAATCATTCTTTAGTAGGGGTCTTTTCAGTAGTCACTCAAATGATCATAAAAAATTCATCTCTAGAGGTGCCAGTTGAGTGATCGCTCGATTGAAATTGATATAACTTCCATATAAGGAATCCTAATTTTAAATTGAGTAATTCCAACTTCCATTTGACAATAGAAATCTCCAATACCATATCTAAGAACTTGAGTATTGATATTCTCATTATATCTTATAAGTTCTTCTTTCTTCAATATCTTCTCTTCTTCTTCGTGATCATTTTCCAAAATTCTTTTGATAACTCCTTGCTTTTCTTGAGTAACATCTTCAATCTCTCTTCTCCCCCCCCCCCCCCCCCAAAAAAAAATCTCCATAATATCATTTCTTCATTAGATAGCTTCTTTATTTTCTTTGATTAATATGAAGAATTCAATCTTTCTTCTTCTTCCTCTTCCTCTTGATCATTCTCAATAACTTCTTGCTTATCTTGATTTCGTTTACCTCTATTTAATTACTTCTTTCTTCAGTATCCTCTTAATCTTCCTGATCATTCATCATAATTTAACTTGATATCTTCTATCTTTGTTAGACTAATCTACAAAATATTTCACATTACATATGGTCATTGGTCAATGGAGGAGATAAATACATTATGCAAACTTTTTCTCTTAATATTTGGAATCTATATCTAACATCACCAAAAGTAATCGTATCTAACATAGTACACTAGAATAGATGAAATATAGAAGAGAGAAGAGAAAGTGCAAGAAGATTGAATTGTTCTTGAGTGAGTTCTCATGCTTGCTGGAAGCCTCTACTTATAGAGTCCTAGAGATCCCCTCCTTCTTGGCCAAGGATTGATTTCCTCAGTCAAGAGGCTCCTCTTCCAAATCAACTTCACAAATATGTGTGATTTCATTAGCAATAATTACTGACTTATTTTCTTCTTCATTTGATCAAGGTTTTTCCTGAACAAGTAGTTTGGCCCATCAAAGGCGGACCCAGACCAAAGTGCAACATGCCATAGAGTGAATGCTTAAATTTGAATTTTTTTGTATGTTCCCTCTTATTTAAAACTTAATTTAATATGAGTAAAGTTGGATTTTTTTTTTTTCAATTTGAGCATATTTAATGATTTAACTACTATTTCTTGGTTATAATGAATGAGTTGAAGTGTCTTAAATTATGAATCAAAGTGAGTATTAACTTTATTTGCACACTAAAACATAGGCTAGTGTCCTGAAATAATCTAATAAAATATCAACATGTTTAGAGGATTAGTTAGTGCTGCCAATAATGGATACCAAGGACCCACCTAAAACTTATGCTGTCAAAAGGCTAATTTTTTTTTTATAGGTTTTTAATTGATTTATGAAATAGTATGTTTCATAAGCTTGGAACTAATTTACCGATCACACCCTCAAATTGATCAATTAAACTATGAGTTTTATGAAAACGGAAGCGTGATAGACAAAATGAACTAGAAATTAAATAACAAGAAACTAAATTGATTTTTAAGTTCTCATGCCACCGTAACTCCAATGCTCTCATCCATTCGTGAGAAGCACGAGTTTTAAGCTGGTAGTGTTCTTTGGTATCCTTTGTACACATTAATTTAATATACATCTTTCCATTAAGGAAAAATAAATTTTGAGTTATAAAGTTGATACTAAAACATATTTTAGATAACTGCTATTTTATATAATTGTTAAAAAGTAAAAAATGTATGATGCAATATAAATATAAATTTTTAAATTTTTAATTATGAGGAATGTTATGAGGGAATGTAGGGAATTTGGTTTGTGCAGCGAGGAAATGCATTCGTTCATGAAAATAATAGATGTTATTAATATATTAATTATGTGGATGTTTATTAATTATTGACCTCTTATATCTTAGTCACCATTTATAAATAGTAATTGGAAAACTAAAAGACTATATTTTAATGTACACCCAGATGCATGAATGATATGAAGGGTCATATAATATATATTTATTTGTATTAATTATATCATTTATTGTATCTTAGTAGTGATTATTGGTGGTTACTTTTGGAGATATATAAATAGAGGTCATGTACAATATATTGCAATTATATAGAATTCACAAAAAACTGAATGAGAATTGCTTCTCGTCTCTTTCTTTCTCGAATTTTGTCTTTTAGTAATTTTTCCTTTCTTATTGCAGATTTATTTTATTCATAACATTAGGATAATTAATGGATTTTTCTAAAACACATTATTGTTAGGATAAAATGATATCCTTATCTATGTTGGTATATCACCATCATTGTTTTTTTTTTAAAAAAAAATGTAAAGATAAAATATCAAAATATAAATTTAAAACTATTTGAATTTTATTTTCAACCAAAATTAAAACTGCTAAAATGTAAAGGATTCTTTTAAAAACCGCTAAAATCATGCATTCAGGATTTTTCTTACTTTTATTTTGCCCTAACATCCATATGATCAATATATCATTTATACCAATAAAAAAATTAAACACTCTTCCTATCTTATACAAGAACTAGTTGTACAAGCACAAATGTTACTTCGTATTAGATAGGGTCAAAAATTGAAACATGCTAATATATTAATAAAAATTTGGGAAAATCCTAATTAAATCAGCAAAAATATCAAAATCCAAATTCAGGTTGACACTATTAACACACAATCTGAAAAATTTCTCCCCAAAGTGCTTTTCATACTCTCTTTTGGAGCTAAACATATAGTCATCTCAATTTTTCACGAGTACTTCGACTGAGAAAGTTGTTTATTGCTATGTAGAGTCGGTCATGACTATGTCTATTAAACAAGAACAAATTAAGAAAGTATATTCCATATTTCTAAAACTAGTTTTATTTTCTGCAATCTAAAAGCATCCATTCAATTATTGAATTTGTATATTTCAATGATGAAGCTGTAGGAGGGAAATTTTTTTTTTCCCCTCCCTTTGTTGGACAATTTGTTCTAGTCTCTAAATGCTTATACTGATTTGAAGAATATTTATAATATATATACTGCTGGTTTATTTGGTAAGTTTCAAAGCTGAATTATATACTTCTTTTTTTGGCCCACCAAAGCTTATATACATATAGACACACAAATTATAGTTTATATTAAATTAAAATAAAACTTGATTTAATTAATTACAAATGCTACCTATGGTGAACTAGTTAAAGGATAACACTAAAAAGTTATTTTTATATTTATTTTCTCTTTGTAGATGGGATTCTAATTCTTGTACTTCTTAACTCATTAAATATATTTTACTTCTTTTTATAAAATTGTTGTAAAATCTTCAAATTATATTACTTGAATTCATTATCTAATTAACGTCATAGACATATACAAGTATATTTCAAATAATAGTATGAAATTTCTAATTATATAGCATTTCAGAAGAAATAATGTCGCAAAATATATATTTCAATTGATAAAAAGATAGTCCTAATTATAGGAACACTTTTATAGTGTAAATTACACTACGAAAGTGTTCCTATAATTAGAACCGGAGGTAGTATTAATTTAGATAACCTTTACCATCATATTATATTTTAAATTATTTAATATTTGTGGCATATATCCCTAACTCTTTAAGACAAGAATAGTGGAAATACTTTATTTCTTCATTAAAATTATATTAATGAACAAAATTATTCTATAAATATGATATTACGTACCTCCGGTCCTAAATATAGGACATAGTTTGTAGTGTAATTTATACTTTAAACTATATCCTATATTTAGTGTCAAAGGGGGTAGTATTTAAAAAGATTTAAATCGGTTTTTCTTTTCTTTTCTTTTGAAAAATAACTTCGGCCTATGCAGCCGTAATTATTTGAGGGTACGTAGGGAGGTTCCTCTTATTGTGGATCTATATTCACGTCATAACAGATAGTTGGTTACCATAGTAGCAGCGTGAATAAAATAAAAATAAAGAGTAACGTTTGAAGCTTTATTCGGAAAGTTTTTGTATCGTTGGACTTATGAGTATTTTCCCTATAATTTATCGATACTCCTAATATGAAAGCAATTATAAATCATTTGGCCCTACAAATATGAAAAAAGCGGAATATGATAAATTAACGCAAAAGAGCAACAACTGCAATATAGTGAAATAAATAATTCTCAGCAATTAAAATATGTAAAAGCCTGTTGAGAGACTCACCCACTATAGTCAGGTGTGTGACCCGGTCGAATTCGGATTAGTCAGAGCGAAACTCTGGATACCGGATGGGCAACCAAAAAAAAAAAAAAAAAATCTAAAAGTCTATAGGGAAGAAGAAGCAAGCACACACCAGAAATACTTAGCGCCACCTCATATGTACTATGGTCTATGGCTAATTAATATACAACAACTATATAAAAGATTAGAATAATGTGAGTTGTTGTATTTTAAGTATTCAGAGTATATGATGTGGCGTTTCTAGAATATGTAAGTATTTCTCAAGTAAGTATGTATACAGACATCTATAAGTCTAAAATATTTATTCCAAAACAAGATCCGCAAGCCATAAATATTGTAGAATGTAATTAAATCAAAGTCAAAAGTCCCTAATGATAGACAAAATTAGGCATTCTGTGTGGAAGGAAGGGAGAGCAAGGTTTCAGTATATACAGGTGTAGCTTTATAGAAGCGCTCCAGCAAACCATTACATGTTCTATCTTCTTCCAGTTTTCCTTGTTCACTACTCCATCTTGATAATGTCAAAGGAGGATAATGTAGTGTAACAAGCTGACCATCTTTGGTGAAACATAATGGTGAAATACAACCTGTCATTGCCTCTTGATTGATAGGTATAGACATACGTTTAGTCCAAGATGACTCCCCTTCACCCTCTTCCATCACCCAAATCTTGATTTCATCATAATAGGTGAGATCAATTAGAGCCAGAGATTCTCCCATCAGTCTCAAATGACAAAATGTTAGCAGACTATCATCGATGTCAGGCACTACTCGTCTTACTTGGTTTGTTTTGATGTCCAATGCAAGAATATTGACTTCATCGTGTAATTCTTCATCTATGAAAGAAACTAACCAATAAATAACACCGTTTACCACTGAACCAGAAACCCCCGGATAAAATGGTACCATAATTTCTTGATAATTAATAACAACCTCTTTATTCCATGAATTGTTTCCAATAGAGAAGATCCGGAAAGCTTGATGAAGATAGAGTTTTACGACCACAATTAAATAGTCATCAGTGGATTCATCGTAACAAAAGTCATGCAGTTCAGAATCGATGTGTGTTTTGGGTACAACGATTTGTTTGCGCTCACCGGTCGAAGGATTCCACACTAGAAGCTGGTCTCTTTTCTTATTGAGTAGAAGTAGAAACCCTCGACAAGAAGCTAACATAAATTTGTAGTCTGAGTGAAAATCGAAGCTTATAGCAGCAGAATCGTCACGGGGCGATGCGTTGAAATCTATGGCTCTCATTTGTAGATGAGTATGATCACGATCAGAACGAACATAGTAAGGGAACCGAAAGGTGTAATGTTGGGGAGATGGTTGAAAATGCAGTTTTGGGAAGTTGGGGTCGGAGATTAGAGAACGCCATGACTTGGACATACACTTTAAATAAGCCAGAGATTTGATCGACAAGCGAAGAAGGATTTCGGTTCTCAGTTCATTGGGAAGGTTCTCCATGGTGGCCGGAAAAAGGAAAGTGCTGGAGTGTTGAAGGTTCAGTTCAGATCTATTTATAGAGATAATAGAGAGATGGTGCCATTAGGGTAATTAATAGATTTCTCTAAAACAATTATTATTTGGATAAAAAGATATCTGTAGAAATAATAGATAGATGGTGACATTATTATGTTGATATCGCTACCAGTTTAGGATAAAATACTAAATTGTCTTGTTAAACCTCTTATAGATTCTCTCCTGCAATATCTCTCCCACTATATCTTAAAACTATTTTTATTTTTATTTTTCACCAAAACTAAAGCCGTCAAAATCATCCCGGATTTCTTTCTTTTTTTTAATGTAACTATTTTTTTTGATCACTTTCTTTTTTTAATGTAACTATTTTTTATTTGATCATGACTTATAATTTCTTTGGAATATTTAGAGTGTTTTTCTTTTTTCTAACTGGTACGAGAGTGAGGCCTTTTATTATATCAACTAATATTTTTTTCTTTTATTTTCCACCAACATCACCTATGATCAATATATTATTTAATTATTGACATCGATATTTATCTATTTATATCATTAAGTTTTTCCCCAATGAATACCATATGATATAAAACAAACTTTATTCACCAAAACAGGAAAGTTTCGAGTCTTGATCACTGCGTACTCATCAGAACAGGAGCTCCTGTGGGTAATTGGAAAGCAGTTAGTGTTCCTTAAATTTTTGGTCGCAGTCTGACGTTTAAGGCAAACTCACGAGTAGGAAAAACAAAAAATTTTGTTTGTCACTATTTGTAGTGGAATTTATACTTTATAACCATAACTTTCTACGGTACTCCTGAGCAAGGTTCTGAAACCCAGACCGGTCACTGAACCAGTCGGGTTACTGGGTTAAGGGTTAGTGGGTCAAACCGAAATCAGCCCGGAGTCAACCCGGACCTAAACCGGTGAAGAATAAAAAATTAAATGGACTTTATATTTAAGCCCAAAGCTAGTATTATATATAATTATAAATATATAAAGTAAATAAAAGATTAACTAATTTTAAATAATCTTATTTAATGGTGAGTTAATTATCTTACTAATAATATACTTATGTCACCTATTATTAAAAACAATGAATGAATTTTTTATCTATTTGTTAAAAATAATTTAAATATAAAATGTTATTTTGCTAAAAAATGTTGGAAAACCTGAAAACATATATGTATTTTTTAAATTTCGCTTTATTATTTTTAAAGGGGAAATAATCAAAATATGGAGTTGTGAACCCACGTGATGGTGGCAGAGTTTTAGGAGAAAATCTTGGTACAATGGAGCTTTGGAAAGTGAGAGGACAGTACACAACTCAGGCACTCAGCCACTGCAACTCGTTTTGACAGCTGGCATTTTCTTATCCTTCAAATGTTGTGGTGCTTCTTCATCTTCTCAAAACTTTTCTCTTTCCTCTTCGCATCTCCCTCCTCCTAACTCCTCTTCATCTTCTTCTTCGTTTTCCGGTGCTCCTTCCTTTTCTCTGACTTTACTGTTAAGACTAGTAAATAATTAGCAAATGTAAATAGCTAGCTGGCGTGTCCTTGTGTATTGTAGATGGACGGTTAGGATTCTTTAGGTCAAATATTCAATATACTATATAAAGGAGCACAGTGCCAAAGGAGGGATTAACACTTCTGGTCATTCTTTTGTCATTTTGTCCATTTACTTTCTTGGTACCAGAGCTAGCGTTTTTCCCCCCCTTTTCAAAACGCAATTTTCCTTTTTCATGCACAGAACCCTATTTTTCTTAAGATGGCATCGTCTCCCTCAATGGGCTCTGCCTCTCTTTCAAGCGCCGACGTTATCTCTCTTTCCGGCAGCTTCAAGTCCTATCCTCTCTTCCAGTCATCCAGCCAAACATCGACGATCAAGTTGGATCGATCGAATTATTTGGTGTGGGAGTCTGTGGTTTTACCGCTGATAGAGGGAAATCGGTTGGAAAGTCATATTGACTCAACCCACCCTGTTCCTCTGTTCACTACTGTGTTACCGAACACCACCACCGTCGTACCTAACCTAGCCTTTGAGGAATAGCACTCGGTCGATCGTCTGCTGATGGGTTGGCTTCGGAATACTATGACCCAAGACGTGGGCACTCAACTCCTCCACTGTCGCACGGCTCTTTCTCTCTAGACCGAGGCTCGTGCTATTACCTCTGCGGTTTCTCGCTCTCGTATCATGGTATACCGTTCAGAGTTGCACAATACAAGGAAGAATGGTCTCTCCATGACCGAGTACCTCTCCTACATGAAGCTCACGGCGGACCAACTTGCTCTAGCCGGTTCTCCTATCTCAGTCGATGAATTGGTACTTTATACACTCAATGGGCTCGATGGGGATTACAATCCCATAGTGGTGAAGCTGATTGATCAAGAGGGGCTGACTTGGGTTGACACATAGTCTGCATTACTTGCCTTCGAGAGCAGGTTGGAGCAGCTTAATCATTTTTCATCTCTCTCTCTTCAACCCACGGCTAACTTTGCTGGCAAGTCTCATGACTCTGAGCATTTTCCTGCTCGATTCTCTCCTCGTGGGTCTCAGCATGGCGGACGGAGTGGTCAAAGGTCTAGAGGACGTGCCGGCAACACCAACTCTGGTCGTCCCTTCTATGATCTTTGTGAACGAACTGGCCACAAGGTTTCTAACTGCTACAAATGCTTTGATAAGAGTTTTCGCCCTCCAACCCATTCTGCTCCTCAGTCCTATTTTGCTGATTCTGAGATTGCAGCTGATCCTGACTGGTATATGGATAGTGGGGCTAATCATCATGTGGTTGCAGATACGTCTCAACTTGATTCAGTGAAATCATCTGGTAAGGCCAACTTAATCTCTTGTACTGGGTCCAAAACTCCAATCCGTGGCATCGTTTCTACTTATCTTCCCTGTTCTGGCTCTAATTTAGCTCTCAACAATATTTTAGTTGTGCCTGATATAGCTAAGAATTTACTCAGTGTCCATCAACTTGTTTCCCACAATCCTGTTTCAGTCTTGTTTACTAATGAAGGTTGTGTTGTGAAGGACAAGCACACAGGAACCACTCTGATGAAAGGAACCCCAAGGGACAGTCTGTACCCCATGAGTAGTGTTGAGTGCAAAGCCAATATTGCTGTCGCCTCTCTGAATGATGAATTCCTGAATTGGCACTACAAGCTTGGCCACCCAAGCAATAAAATTTTAAAACAAGTTCTCAATAATTGTAATGTCAATGTTCATATTCATGATGATTTTGTTTGTAAGGCCTGTCAATATGGAAAGTCCAGAAAACTTCCATTCTCTAAGTCTTTATCACATGCTTCTGCACCTTTTGCTTTAGTGCATACTAATTTATGGGGACCTTCTCCAATCCAATCCACTAATGGTTATAGATATTATGTTCATTTTATTGATGACTTTAGTTGTTATACTTGTATCTACCCTCTCAAACACAAAGGCGAGACAGTTATAGCTGTTAAATTTTTTCAACAAATGGTTGAGACTCAATTTCACACAAAAATCAAATCCATTCAATGTGATAATGGCACTGAGTACAAACCTCTTATACCTCTTGCTGAAAAAAATGGCATCCTAATGCGCTTTACTTGTCCTTATACTTCCCCTCAAAATGGGAGAGCTGAGAGGAAGCATCGACACATTATGGAAATGGGACTCACTCTTTTGGCTCAAGCCAAAATGCCTTTGGTCTATTGGACAGAAGCTTTTCAAACAGCTATTTTCTTAATTAATCAACTTCCCACACCGGTGTTACAAGGAAAATCACCTCTTACTTGTTTATTTGGAAAAGTGCCGGATTATCACTCCTTAAAGCCATTTGGTTGCATTTGTTATCCGTGTTTGAAGCCTTACAATGCTCACAAATTAGAGTTTCATAGTAAAAAATGTGCTTATCTTGGTCCAGCTCCCAATCAAAAAGGTTCCAGGTGTTTGAGCCCAACTGGGAGGATTTATGTGTCCAGACATGTCATTTTTGACACTACTAAATTTCCCTTTCATACAGGTTTTTTGAATAGGCCCAGAGGTCCATCATCTGAAGCCCATGATGCTATTCCTTTGATCATCGCTGCCCCTCCAGGTACACCACATTCTCAGACTACTTCATCAAGTCATCCTTCTTCTACTCCTTCTCACACACCTACCACTACCCAGCCCAATACGGCCTCCCCAACCACGCATCTTCCCCTCACATGGCGTCACCCTACACCAAGCCCCCATCCCTCTTCGGCCCACACTCCTTTATCCAACCCAACTCCTCCCTTACCCATGCCCCACACCTCAATTAATCCCAATATTTCCCATCCCACCAGTCCAACCTTATCCTCGGATTCCCTTCCCTCTTCAATCAACACTTCGCCTTGTCCCTCTCCTTCCTCATCTCATCTTTCTGCACCTACCTCGTCTCCATCTACCCCACCTCCTCCTCCCCTTAATTCCCACTCCATGATCACTCGTGCCAAATCTGGCATTTCTAAACCCAGATATCCCTTTGTGGGCCTATTTACCACTGAAACCCCCTCACTCACTCTCCCTAGCTGCTGAACCTCGGTCTATCCCTGAAGCTCTAGCCTCCCCACACTGGTTTGCAGCGATGCAATTTGAATTCAAAGCTCTTTGCCACAATCGCACCTGGATCCTCGTCCCATACCGGGGACAGAAAATAGTTGATTGCAAATGGATCTTCAAGACTAAATACAAAGCCGACGGGTCTATTCTTAAACACAAGGCTTGGTTAGTAGTGAAAGCCTTTCAACAGTCAGCTGGGATCAATTATGGGGAAACCTTTAGTCTGGTTGTGAAGCCAACTACAATTCGTCTCATTCTTACTCTTTCTGCCACTTACCATTGGGAGCTCCGGCAACTAGACGTGAACAATGCTTTCTTGAATGGGTTTCTCAAAGAAGAAGTTTTTATGAGTCAACCACCTGGCTTCAAAGTTCCCAAGACACCTGGCTTCATCTGTAAACTCACAAAGACCATTTATGGGCTTAAACAGGCCCCTCGAGCATGGTTTGAGAGGCTACGAAATACACTCCTTAGTTGGGGTTTCAAAAACGCATGCAGTGATGTGTCTTTGTTCTTCCTCAGAACCAAGCGTCTTCTGGTATTTATCTTAATCTATGTAGATGATATCCTCGTTACAGGGAACAATTCTGATTTTGTGCAGCAATTCATTGTCAAGTTGAACACTGTGTTTTCTCTCAAAGACCTAGGTCCTCTTTACTATTTCCTGGGCTTTGAAATTTCTCGAGATGGTCATGGGATTTATGTTAATCAAACTAAATATACATTGGATTTATTGCGACGTTTCAATATGTCTGATTGTGCTCCTGTGCCAACGCCTATGATCACCAATCATCAATTTTTAGCCTTAGATGGCAAACCCCTTTCTGATCCTTTGGTATACAGGAGAGCAATTGGGTCGTTGCAATATCTAACTAACTCTAGACCAGACATTGCTTACTCTGTCAACAAGCTTAGTCAGTTCTTGGGCAATCCTACTGAGGTTCACTTACAAGGAGTCAAGAGAATCCTAAGATATTTAAAAGGTACATGTCATTATGGTTTACATATTAAACCAGTTGGATCCCTTTGATTCATGGCTTTTACAGATGCTGATTGGGCTACAGATATAGATGACAGAAAATCAATGGGTGGTTATTGTGTCTACCTAGGGGGAACTCTTGTATCTTGGTGTTCTAAGAAGCAAAAAGTAGTCTCCCGGTCAAGCTCATAATCTGAATACCGTTCTCTATCTGATGGAGCTTCTAAAATTAAGTGGCTGAACTCTTTAATGAAAGAACTAGGACTCTTTGTTCGACAACCCTCAATCATCTGGTGTGACAACTTAAGTGCTCAAGCTCTTGCCTCAAATCTGGTACACCAAGCTAGAAGCAAACATATTGAGATTGATGTCCACTTTGAAAGACGGAATATCACCAAGAGGGGGGGTGAATTGGGGATATAAAATTTTCTTCTTGAAAGTACTCTGTTTATGCACACAGAGAACAGAGTTGAACAGAGAAAGGATAAAGAGGAATGAACACACAGAATTTATACTGGTTCGGTCTAAATCCTCGACCTACGTCCAGTCCCCAGACTCTCCGGGATTTCACTATCTCAAATGATTACACACTCTGTACTCTCGGAGTAATTCTCTCACTCTAGAACTTACTCCTCCTTACAAGTTGTAATCAATCAACCCAATCTCAAAGTCCCAATACTTTGAGATTCTTACAATAAATGATAATCAATGAAGAACTCTCTAAAAGAGTGGATAAGTAAACACTGAAGATCAAAATATCTGAAGATATTGAACTCTTAGTCGAAACAATAAATGAAGTAACTTGCTAATTGAATGCGCAGAGTTTCGGTCGTTGAAGACTTGAATGCTTCTCATATTTATAGACGTTTGCATTTAATGACCGTTGAGAAGTGATTAATGAGCCATTGTGAATAATGAATGTGACCGTTGTAATTCTGAGGCTTCGTCTCTTCGTATGTTTCAGACATTCGTCCGTTATTCTCCGTTAACATTCCAAATTCAAATTGTCAGTTGGAGTACTTTAGGAATGTCTTCTGAAAAGTAGCCGGATTGTCTTTTGCTTGCTCAGATGGTTTCTTGCCGAATTGGTGTTTGTTCTGAGCTTAGCATTAAATGCTTCTGACAAAAAGTTGCTTTATGATATTCTGAAGATTTAACCTTGTTAATCCTGTCTAAAACACACTGGAAAGATGATTAATAGTGATTAGAAATGATAAGAATCAACAATATCAAATACCCATTGCATAATCATTGAGTTCCAGAATTCGAGAATGTTGATTTTCAAAAACTGATATGAGTAACTCGAGTTGCACAGTACGAACTCGAGTTATTTTCAAGTTTAGGAATTTCTGAAAACGAAGGTCAACTCGAGTTGCATAGTACCAACTCGAGTTGCTTTTGCATTTAATTCATACAGAGAGCAATCAGAGATGGCTAACTCGAGTTGCATAGTGTTAACTCGAGTTATCCTTAAGTCAAAAACATCCAGAGAAAAATTGCACTTTCATAACTCGAGTTGCACAGTAATAACTCGAGTTATGTTAAGCTTAAATTCAGACAGAGAGCAAACGCTACAGTAGTAACTCGAGTTATGATGAAAATAACTCAAGTTATCACTGTTCACAAAATTTTTGTTTTCGCGAGAGGCTTTCTAGAATTGCAAAGTACAGTCCATAACTCGAGTTCTTAAGTGGTAACTCGAGTTATGACTCTTTGAAAAATGATTTTTAACTTGAGTTATGATTATTCAACTTGAGTTATGAGTTTTGTGAAAATTCTTTAAGTCTTATAACTTGAGTTGAAGTCAACTAACTTGAGTTGGTACTTTCAAAAACATTTTCAAAGATCTTAAACATTGATTTCAAATATTTCATTAATTTCAACAATTGTTAGTCATCATCAAAACATATAGAAACTAACATTCTCCCCTTTTTTGATGATGACAACACTTGTAATTTTGAGAAAGAGATCATTTTGTAAGATCATTAGTTAAAACTCAAATATCAGAAATATCAGAAGGCTGGGCAAATTTTCATTCATTGAAAAGAAGCAATACACACATGAAGTTCATGAAACATCAAAGTCTAGCAACTGAAGGCTACAGAAAAAGTGTGCTCATAATCATCACATAAGAACTAAAACATAGTACTAATGAGCAATACACACAAAATGAGTCCTAGACTAGACTAAGTTTCATTACTGCTTCTTTGGTTGATTTTCTGACTCTTTCTCTTTCTCATTCTCTCCCCCTTTGTCATCAGGCAAAATGGGAGGATCAGAGGCTAGGGAAGCACGAAGAGCCTGAAGAACAGGCAGAGGTGAGTAGAGTGTGAGAGAGAGAGATGGAGGAGTAGGAAGGGAAGGTGAAATGATAGAGGTCTGAGGTGAGGAAGGAGATGAGCCAGAGACACCTGAGGAATGTTCATCAAAAAGATCAGCAGTGTCACCTGAGGATGATGAAGGGTGAGTAGCATACTCGGGAGGAGTGGGAAAAGGCACAGTGGGTGGTGCAGAAGCTATAAAGGGAGCAGATAATGGAAGAGAGGACAGTGAAGGAGAGACATCAGGATGAGATGAGGTAAGATGAGAGGGTGAAAGAACAGGAGTGGATGTAGGCTGATATGAGGTGGAAGGAGGTGGAGATTTTTGAGGAGAGATATGTGGTGAAAGGTGAAGTGGAGAGTGAATGTGAGAGTGACTGGGAGGAGGAACAACTCCAGATGGACCAGGAATAGCTTGTGACTTGAGCAACTTGTCAAACTTGGCATCTAACCATTGGTAAATGTCATGCATGCTCTCAAAGCGATGAGACAAATCATCAAAGTGTCCTAACACAGCATCAACCTTCTCATCCAGAGAATCAACCTTGTCCTTAGTAGAGGCAGTCACTTTGCTCAACTTGTCAACTTTAGATTCTGTGGAAGTGACTGAAGAAACCAACTTCCCAATCTCAGATTCAAGCTTATCAGACAATTCATAGTACTGAGCCGTGAGAGTGGTCTGAAGGGTCCCAAAAGTTTCTTGCATAGCCTTGGCAATAATAGTCTTGATCTCAGAAGACAAGTTGGAAGGCTGAGGTCCAGGTTGGGACACAGAGGGGCCAGGAGAAGATTCAGCAGGAAGAGGTTTGGAGGCAGTAGCTCTTGATCTTGGTGGAGCCCTGGATTGAGCTGAACCTTCTAAGAAGCTGATGTTCATGTAATTCAAATGTGTTTGGCCAAACATCTGTGGCTTGACCTCTTTCTCAGTGATATCCAAATACCAAATCTTATTGGTGTACAGAATCAATGAGACAAGATTGGGGAAGGGAATTTGTGCAGAGGCTCCAGATTGAAATGCGAATCTCTTCATCTCTTGAAATACCCAATGGCCTATGTTAAAAGGCACTTTGTTGATCAGAGAGGCAAACAACCCATAGTCAGTTGAATTGAAGTGGGTAAAGTTCTTGCTCTTCTGCACAAGACTTCTGGAATAGATGTACCACAAGGCTCTGAAAGTAGGAGACATATCAGATGGAGACAACTTGAGTTCACCCTCAAAAGGTTTGTCTGGCTGGAGGGTCTTGAAAAATTTTTCTTTCTCATACTTAATATTTGGCACTTCTGGAGGATCCTCAATGAATAACAGGGAGTTTATGATATCAGCAGAGATGGTGATGGCCTTGCCCCTTACTGAAGTAACTATCTTATCTTCAATCAAATTTCCTTGCTTATCCACAACACTCGACAATTTCATATTATGGTAAAAATGCTTAACCAAATAAGGGGAATAAGCAGTGTTGATTGCCAATAAATTTCTAAACTGATCCAGCCAAGGAGTGAGATCCAGGTTACATTCTTTCTTCAATTTTGGCAAATCAACATATACAGTGGGGCAAAAGGTTCAAGTCTGAAAGTTCTTTTTAAAACAAAGCATTTGTTGATCATTCATAGGAGTAGGGGAACAGATAAACTCAGAATTTGGTGGTCTCACAAGATTAGGAGGCTTGAAAATATACCTAGACTGGGTAGATACTTCAGGAGCAACAGACTGAGAACCACTTGGTGCTTTGGACGCAGAAGCCTTTGCTTGACCAACTGCTGGAGTCTTTGAGCCAGAACCCTGAGCCATTTGAACCTTCTTTTTCTTCTTCAGTGGAGCTACTAGAGGCTCTTTATCTCTGCGAGTGGCAGCGGCTGGGTCAATAGGCTTGGTGGGAGGAACGACAGGAGGTTCCTGGAAGGTTAATTTCTTGGGTTTCTTCACCGTAGGCTCATCAAACGGCGAGCTTTGAAGCTTTGAAGGTGGTTTCCTCTTCCTTGCGGGACGAGTTAACGCCGGTGGAGTAGATGATTCAGTGGGTTCATACTCTGAGGTGGAATCCTTCTGATCCTTAGGGTTTTTCACAGATTTGGGGGCCATTTGAAGGATTTGTTGAGAGGGAGAGAAAGATCAGAGAAAAATTAGCAAAGACAGAGAGAATTCCGGAGAATGAAAGAAACCTCGAGTTAGGGTAAGCCAATCGTGAGGAATGAGGAACGGCTGAGTTTGGTTTAAATAGAGACTGGCACAACTCGAGTTGTTTAGTGGCAACTCGAGTTGTAAAAACTCATTTTCTTCTCTGCCTGACCTCCAACTCGAGTTATGCTAAAAATAACTCGAGTTATGTTGTGGTTCAGTGAAATCTGTTTGCTGACAGATCAGATAACTCGAGTTTCTTAATGTAACTCGAGTTATTTCGATAATTTCAAAATTCTCAGAAATGACAGAAGACAAGTCAACTCAAGTTATTTTGATATAACTTGAGTTATATCAGAGAAGAATTTCAGAACAAGACAGAATAGTCACAGAAGTATCATATTTACTGAGATAAACAAGAACACACCTGCAAAATACTGGATAGACACTCCGAAGCTTAAGTTAGTTACCATATCATCACAAACATATAACTAACATTGGTTTGAGAAAAACTTATAGCTCATTGGGATTTACCATTCCCAATTCTCTTCTGATTAAACTGAATTGTTCTTTGGCCAATGGTTTGGTGAATATATCAGCAAGTTGAAGGTGAGTTGGGATGAACATCACTTTAACATCTCTCTTTTGTACATGATCCCGAATGAAGTGATGTCGCACACCAAAACTAGATGTACTTAGTAATTTCTTGAAACTTGAATATTCTGTTCTAAGTTTACACATCTTGTTTTTCAGTTGAGGAAGTGAGTAAACAAGCCCTGTTTGTTTTGTAAATTCATCTTTCATGCTATTCCATGCTTTCTTACTTAAAGTAGAGGTTGTTCTATTCCCCCTTTTTTTTTTTACTTCCTCAACCATCAAATTAACAAAAATAATTGTGTTTTTATCAGTCCATCTTGCTGTGAACCCTTGAGATGCCATTCTCCTTACTAAAAATATGTCAAAGACATAAGAATAAGACTAACTAATATATATACTTTGGATTGATGAATATTTCAAAAAGGAAGCAATGGGAATACAGACCAAAATGGTAGGCTCACACAAAACAGGACCAACTAATATAGAAAGACCAACTCTGATTGAAGCAAATCCCTTGTTCCATGACAAATTGCAATTTCCCAATCTTAAAAACTCCAGGTTACGAACTCTATTCTAAAAAAGGAAAAGCAAAAGGTAGAAACTCCCCCAAATCAAGTTTTCTTAACATCAGTTGTCAAGTAATTAAAATTTACTCAATATGAAGCATGTATTCATAAGCAAAGGCCACTAACAAGATTCCCATGAAATCAATTAGTAATATCATTATCAGCTACATGACCTGTCAACTAAAGAAATATTACTTTTTGGTATCACTCAACTAATTAATGCTCTCTCCCAAATACTACTTTTTGGTATCACTCAACTAATAAATGCAACTTCTAAATGAAAACTATCGAGGGACAAGGGATTGGGAGCATTACTTTTTGGTATCATTCAACAAAATAAATTTTCATAATAAAGTTCAACATCAAGTCCTTTTTCCTTTAATTGAAATCTATGACTCTATGGATCACTAAACAAGCAAATTTACAAATTACAAGTTTCTTACGAAGAAGAAAACAACAAAGATGATGATGTGAATGTTAAAGTGAAAGTCTTAAAAGTGTGTGTGAAATGAATTCAATTCAATAAAATAAACTGCTGGGTTATAGATTCTCTTCATAACTTTGCATGTATGAGTGATTTTTTACTATCTGATATTGAATTACCAGTCAAGTGTCTGGCGCTTGCAAAAGTAGAAGCGCCTATGTCGCAAGCTTGGAACAGTGGAAAAAGTGCCTAGGACACTTGCTTTATGACATCTGATGGTAAGTGAGATGCACTGGAAATGAATAGTGACTCACATCAGTGAATAAGGTGCAAAGGTGAGTGCCTTTGATATCACTGATCATACCACAACCTACTTTATAGTGAATCAATTTAACTGCAGACCCTATTATCCAACTCCATGAAACTAACATTATAATGCGAGTTAGAAAAACAACAGGAAAGCTGCATTATCATTAATGCATTGCAAGCATATATTTCATGTCTTAATAATATTTGAGAATTGAAATCTGAGAACAAAATTAAATAAGCAGATAATATGATTGGCGTTTATCCTCAAGTTACAAGGAAATTCCAGAATACCATCATGAAGGAATGAGAAAGCACGCACAAAGAAGTTTATTCCAATATGGATCAATCAACCCATCCAAAGATTTGTGCCGTGATGACAACTTCTTCAACAAATACAAATCCCATTTTGTATTGTTCTTTGATTAATTTGACAGTTCTTGGCTTAAGCAATAACAGATTGGAGGAATCAATTCTTGTGCTTCCAATATCGAATTGGTACAATAATTAAACCAGAGACTGTCAGATCCCAAGAAACATCTAGAGAAGAAGATTACACAGGCACTGGTAACCAACAAATTTCCAGAAACAGAACAAAAATTCAATTATGAACCAAATTGAATTCGATTAAAATAGGATTATTAGGGAAATCAAAACGTGACCATCGAACCCAGGCCAAAACCACCCAAAAGCACTATGGACATAGGAGAAGCAAGCAAATCAAAGAAAGAATAGAGTACCTCAGTAAGTTCCCATGACGGAGTAGAATCGGAGAGCCTGAGACGGAGCCGAGAGCCTGAGACTGGAGGAGACTCTGAGAGCCTGAGATGGAGCCACGGAGGAGACGACTGATAAAGGAGGAGTCGAGATTGGAGGAAGGACGCCACGAGAGACACTGATGAGACTGAGGTTTATCGCTCGAGAGAAGGAGGACGCCGCGAGAGTAGAGAGACACTGGAGGTTTGATCGAGCGAATGAAGAGAGGATTGAGGGAAAAATAAATTCTCATTCTGCGAAGAAGCTAAAAATTTTAGCTTCTTTTTTTTACTCCCCAGCGTAAAAAATAAACAGGTTCATCCCGAGAGCCAAAAAAAAAAACCGGATTTACCAAACACAATTCCCATCCATTTTTGTTCCGGGGCATAGAAATTAAGAAAAAAGTCATTCTGGGAGCATTACCATGCACACCCTTATTAACCTGCTCCTTCACGTCTTTTTATAAACTTGATGAGGCACGTGGTGAAGGAAGCCCTCACTCATCTTCATCTTTGTGCCCGTTTGGGATAGCGGCGGAAAAAGTTTTTTTTTTTTCCCCGATGTGCTTTTCTTGCTGAACTTTTTTCTCTGATGGACATTTTTGGATGTGATTTGTGTTTGAGATAGCGGTGACAGAAATAGCTTTTTTCTTGATGGACACTGGTTTAGTATAGCTTTTAAAAAGATAGATGAGATGGAAAATAATCGAAAAGGGCATGAATCATATATATATATATATATATATATATATATATATATATATATATATATATATATATTGTATGAAATGTGATAATTTGGGATAAAAGTTAAAAACAAATATAAATTGCAAGTTGGTTTCTAAATGAAGTGCTTAAATAATTAGGGGCTGATTAATAAACACATATTGGCACATGATTATTATCTAACTTTGTAAATCAGTTACATGACTAATCTCTATCAAAACCTCAAACTCTAACCCTCTAAAATCAGCAAATGTGATCATTTTATATTATTTCCATATCAGATCAGCAAATGCGCAAAACCACAAGCATATGAAAATAAAATGAATGACGAAAATTCCAAGAACATATGAAAATCCTCAGAACAGAGCATATGGAAATTTCCATATAAGATCAGATCAGCAAATTCCCATATGAAGAAGAGATTCCCATATAAAGAAGAGATTAATTGCAGAGGAGATGAGGCTGCCGAAGAAATTGAAGAGGAGAGGAAGAGAGAGAAATGCTGTATATTTTGAAGAGGAGAGGAAGAGAGAGAAATGCTGTATATTTTGAAGAGGAGATGAGGTTGTCAAAGAGAGAGAAAAGGAGAAGTGAATGAGGGGTACAACTGTCCAAATTTGGAGAAGTGTGATGCCTTTAGAAGGTGATGTTGTTAGAAGCAACCAAGTCTTGCTTCAAAAAAAAAACAAAGCTTTAAGTTTGAAGCACATCAAATAATTGGGGCATCCAAACACTTATATTTTTGCTTCTAAAAAATCTGAGCATTTGATGTGCTTATTTTAGCACTCACAGCCATGCTAAACACACCCTTTATCATCCACTGAAACCCATTTGGTCTGGAATTGTAACCTTTCTTTTGCTTCTCTTTCCCAAAGCTTTGCCTCTTTGATCTACTTAAAAAAAGAAAAAAAGAAAACCTAACCTGTTTCACGGCCAGTTCATCGGTTTCCAATCCGGTCTGGGTTTTATAGCCATGGAAATAAGTCAACTTATTTTGAATTTTAAAGTCATGATCTTATTCTAATTAATTAAATTAAGACTAAATTATAGTAAATCTTCTTGAACTTTGGAGCCGCTGCATACAAACTCTTTTATCCCATTATTAACTTATTATCTTTTTGACGGAATAATGGAATACACCTCTCATTCTACCTTGTCCTTTGTAAGCAGTAAGCTATAATTATTTTATAGTAATTATATCTTTTCTAAGGATTAGAATGTCATTCCTATCATTAACAACAACCCTCATTCTCACTGTGGACCCTCTCACAGATTGATCATCAGAGTGAAGAAAGCTTGAATAAGTCTTATTCTTTGTTTCATGGTCAAATTAGCAACCTGTCAGACTGGGAGCTCCTGTGGGCAATTGGAAAGCTGTTAGCCTTAGGTCAAGAATAACAATAATACCGGGGCACACCAGCAGTAGATGAGAGAGGAAGCAGGATCTTTAATTTGTCGGCCATGAAGAGGATTAGATTGGACCTTTTCTTAGGTGCCTCTGATCGTAACTTCTCGAAGACTCCGTCGAAACTTGAAACCGCGGCATCAAAAGAGAGCTTCAATGGCTTTTTTCCAATTATCTGCGACTCCACAACCAAGAATAGGTAACTTTGGAAGATGATTTGCGCGCCATTATATATAAATAAGGATTATCTTGGATTTTCTGGGGGAAAAAGGATTATGGATTGAAAATAGGTCGGATCATAACAAGAATTCCGGGTCTCCGTATGATGTTTATTCCATTTTTTTTTAAAAAAGAAAAACTACTGGTGTTTTTAAAATTCTAAAAGCCAAATAACATTAAGAACAATACTAGTGAAAGCTTTCTTCCCTTTGATAATACATCTGCGCCACGTGGGTGTTTCTAAAAATTAATTAAAAGGTAAATGGGAACACAGCGGCCGGTAAAGAGACGCAATGAGAATGAAGGTTTTCTTAAGAAAAGAAAATTGATAAAACGGCATTGTGACCCTTATTTAGAAATGATATAATCACATATAGGTTGGGTTTGGTAGGAGGGGCTCATCTTTCATAATGTAATGGACCAAGGTTAATTACTTGGCATTAGATAGGATCAAAAATTGAAACATGCTAATATATTAATGAAAATTAGGGAAAATCCTAATTAAATCAGCAAAAATATCAAAATCCAAATTCAGGTTGACACTATTAACAAATTTCTAATTCTAATGAGGCCAAAAAGTCTAAATAGGGATTTTCGAATCCTATTAAATGACCACTTTTTGCCCTTAAATGTTCACAAGCCAACCCTCAATCAGAGTCTCTCTTTCTCAAACATCCTTCTCTCTTTCTATTTCTATGGCGGTCTCCTTAGTAAGGACGACCTTCCCTAGCTTTAGCTATGGCTTCCCCTTCATCAATGTCAAATTACGCAAAAGAATCTGGAAATTTTCTCCGCAAAGTGCTTTTCATACTCTCTTTGGCAGGCAAAACATAAAGTCATGCTCATGGTTTATCAAAGCCTACATTTATTTATGTAGGCTTTTGGTAAGAGCTTGTTTGGTTTGAGGGAAAGGAGGGTGAGGGAGAGAAGAGAGAAAAATTTTCTTTCATTTTTACTAAATAACCTATAAAATTTTTTTAATATTCTAAAAATACTTTCTCAACAAAGAGGAATATTCCCTTTATTAATGACAATTTTGTTAATATTCTCCCTAGGGATTCATCCCTTTCCTTCAAACCAAACACACCATAAGTTTCAAAGCTAAATTATATATTTTTTTTAATGCCCACCAAAGCTTATATACATATATATACACACAAATTATAGTTTATATTAAATTAAAATAAAACTTGATTTAATTAAGAGTTGAGGAGCAATTTGACTAGCGAACTATTATCTCAAGACGGCAATCACAAATAAATTTTGAGTGGACCAAAAATATCAAAAAAAAAGTTTTAAAAATGTTCAGTTAGCATAAAAAATAAAGTAAAACTTTTTTTGTGTTGGATGCTCCTAAAATAAAAAAATTTGTGCATACTGCACATTTTTTATTTCTTATTTTTTGATACTTTTGGTTAACTTAAAAGTTATTTGTGCTAGAAGGTAATAGTTCCTTGAGTTAACCCTTTAATTAATTACAAATGCTACCTATGGTGAACTAATAAAGGATAAAACTAATAAGCTATTTTTATATTTATTTTCGCTAAGTAGATAGGATTCTAATTATTGTACTTCTTAACTCATTAAATATATTTTACTTGCATTTTTAAAATTATAGTAAGATCTTCAAATTATATTTACTTGAATTCATTATCTAACTAACTTGATAGACATATGCAAGTATATTTAAAATGAGAAAACGAATAGTATGAAATTTCTAAATATGTAGCATTTCAGAAGAAAAAGGTTGCAAAATATATATTTCAATTGATAAAAAGATATTAATTTAGATAACCTTTACCACTCATATTATATTTTAAATTATTTAATATTTGTCACATATATCCCTAACTCTTTAACACAACAATAGTGGAAATAATTTATTTCTTCATTAAAATTATATTAATGAACAAAATTATTCTATAAATATGATAGTATTTAAAAAAGTTTAATATCATTATTATTATTTTATTTATTTATTTATTTTTTTTTGAAAAAGACCTTCTGCCTATCAGCCGATGCAGCCGCAATTATTTGAGGGTACGGAGGTTACTCTTTTTGTGGATCTATATTCGCGTCAACAGATAGTTGTTTGCCATAGTAGCAGCGTGAATAAAAATAAAAATAATTCTTCCGAAAAAATGCGGAATATGATAAATTAAAGCAAAAGAGAAACAACTGCAATATAGTCAAATTATATATAATTCTTAGCAATTAAAATATGGGTGAAGGAGTAAATTGGCCAACAGACTTTTAGCTCAGGAGGGATCAACACAAAAAACTTTTAAATGTGAAATTTATACCAATAGACTTTTAGCTCAGGAGCAAATTGGCCAACAGACTTTTAGTTCAGGAGTGATCATCACAAAATCGTTATATAGGCAGTAATACTCCGTTAGTAGGTCACATTTTTGGGGAAATAATGAACTGAAATAAAATCAAAATGCAGAGTAGAAAAAAAGTGGCTACAACCTAATCAAAAACGTGGCTCCAACCTGGTTCTGAAAGAAGAAAAGGAGGAGCGAGATCGAGGCTGAGCGAAACCACCATCTTCATCGACGGGATGATTGCAGTTTGCGTCTAGAAACAAGTCTTGCAATTTGCGTCTAGAAATTGTTTTTATTTCACTAGGTTCTCTTGTTGTTTTCCTTTAGTTTCCATATTCCAAGTGTTCGTAGTTGCCGTAATCTTTTGTGGGTGAATGGGAGTTATCGAGTTTGTTGGGATAAATGAACCGACTGTAAAAATTGTAGCTTTGCAGGGGGTCCTGAAGCTGAATAATAAGATACTGGTTTGTCCAAGAGTGGAAGCAATGAGGTCTAAAAGACCCTTCTCAAACTCACTACAACTCGTGCCACCAGTTTTTTCTGCATTTTATTTTTTATTTCAGCTCATTATTTCCCAAAAATGTAACCCACTAACGAGCTGAAATAATGAGTCGTAATTATAATGAGCTGAAGATGATGGTTTCACTCAGCCTCGATCTCTCTCCTCCTTTTCTTCTTTCAGAACCAGGTTGGAGCCACGTTTTTTATTAGGTTGTGGCCACTTTTTTTTTTTGCTCTGCATTTTAATTTTTATTTCAACTCATTATTTCCCCAAAAATGTGACCTACTAACGGAGTGTTACTGCCCAGATAACGATTTTGTGTTGATCGCTCCTGAACTAAAAGTCTGTTGGCCAATTTGCTCCTGAGCTAAAAGTCTGTTGGTATAAATTTCACATTTAAAAGTTTTTTGTGTTGATCGCTCCTGTGCTAAAAGTATGTTGGCCAATTTGCTCCTTCACCCTTAAAATATCTAAAAAGGAGAAATACTTAGTGCCACCTCATATATACTATGACTAATTAACATATGACAACTCATTTTAATTTAATTTTACATGGCAGTTGAGTCATTTGGTGAAATTCAAATTTCAAAAATTTTCAAAAACATAAACTTCATAATTTAGGAAAATAAAACTCACAATTCCCTCCCATTAATTGTTGTTTTTCAAAATCATAAAATTTGAACTTCTCTAAATGACTTTTCTACCATAACATAAGATTAAAATAAGGTGAGTTGTTATATTTTAATTCATAAGAGTATAGATAATGTGACGTTTCTAGAGTATTTCTCAAGTACATATGTACCTAGATATCTAAAGGTATTAAATATTAATTCCAAAACAAGGTCCGCAAGCCATAAATATTGTATAATATAATTAAATCGATGTCAAAAGTACCTAATGATAGATAAAATTAGGCGTTGTGTGGAGGAAGGGAGAGCAAGGTTTCAGTATATACAGGTGTAGATGCATAGAAGGAGTGCTTCAGAAAACCATTACGTATTCTATCTTCTTCCAGTTTTCCTTGTCCACTACTCCATCTTGATAATGTCAAAGGATAATAATGTAGTGTAACAAGTTGACCATCTTTCTTGAAACATAATGGTGAAATATAACCTCTCGCCCCTGGATTGCGAGGTATAGTCACACGTTTAGTCCAAGATGACTCCCCTTCACCCTCTTCCATCACCCAAACCTTGATTTCATCATAATCGGTGAGATCAATTAGAGCCAGAGATTCTCCCACCAGTTTCAAACACTACTACAAAAATTGGATATAACAACTCTAAAAAACGTCCATATCAAGAAACAGAAAGTAAAAAATGAAGGTGGTGGCATTCTTGTAATTATCTGCCAGGAGGTTGAGCCTTCAACTTCCTAAATTAGAGATCAGGACTTCTTAAATTGATTTTTGGTGTCCTAATATTTTTTCAGGGCGCCTAACATCTGAGAATTATTGTTTCACGCCATAGCAAATATGAGAATTTTTTGTTTGGCGCCATGGGATTAATTTTTTTGGAAAAAAAATTAATTTTTGGCGTCTTGTATTTGTTTCAAGACGCCTAAAAATCTTCAAAAAAAGCGGGAAAGATATGAGAATTTATTGTTTGGCGCCGTGGATTTTTTTTTCATTAAATTAAAAAAGTGGGCGTCCTGATTAAAAATCAGGGCGCCAATGTTAAAACATTGGCGCCCTGAATGTTAATCAGGACACCAATGTTTTAATATTGGCGTCCTGGTTGTTAATCAGGGCGCCAATATTAAAAATTATTGGTGCCCTGAAGCCAATTCAGGATGCGAATATTAAAAATAAAGGCGTCCCGGTTAACATCCAGGGTGTTAAAGGTTGAAAATAGGCGCCCTTAATGATAATTCAGGACGCCTATATTTCTTTTTTAGGCTAAAACTCAACATTTTTATTATTGGAGCCCTAGTTCGTGCGTGTTGGAGCCAAATTAACCAGAGGCAGAGCGCGGCTTTCTCAATCTCACTCACACGGCAGCCACACTCTTCCTCTCTTCGACTCACCCAAACCAGCGTCGTCTTCCACTCTTCCTCTCTTGAACGCCTAAACTTGCACCCTCGTAAAGCTCTACACCGCTCGCCTCCAGCAACTCTCAACGGCCATCGCTCACGCCCACGGTTTCTGTCTATCTCTACGGCGTGTTGTGTCCAGGTAAAAGAATCGACTAATTGATTTAGGTTTTGTCTTTAAAATCGAATGCTTTAGAGATTTTAAAATCAAAGTGAATGTGTGTAAATCTGCTGGCTATCGAAATTCTGATTTTAGATTTTTGTTCCATTGTGATTTTGGCGAGGGCATATATTCGATTGTGAAATGGTTTCTGAGTTCACTTGGGTTTGATTTTAGTATTTCTTTAGTGTCAAATTTCACTGGGGTTTGATTTTAGTATTTCTTTACAGTAAGATATCCCAGAAAATTAAGTTGTTTTGAAGTCCTCGGATAATTACAGTGTTTGGGAGGTAACAACTGTGGGTATGCTTCACATGGGTGCGGGTGGACATGGTGTACCTCTTTTGTGAAGTCCTGATGGTTAGTGATTATTTCAAATGGTTTTCCTTTAATATTTTTCTGAACAGTGAAGGAATGTTAATTATTTTACTATGCAATTGTCTAATTAAAATTCAGTCCAAATCTTTGGGCTTTGTGATGGACATTTATAGTATCTGTAACATGCCATTTGTTTTAGTATGGGAATTTCTAACCTTTGTTGATGACTCTTGCTCTCACAATGATGGACATATTGTTTATATTATTGGGCATTTTATCTGAAAACCTTTCTTTCACATAACACCAATGAGTATGTTTATTTAGAAGGGAACCGTTGACAAAAATTGTTTAGCAAATGGTTGATATTTTTATTGATATGGCAAGTTCTGTCAATAATGAGTCAACATTTTACTTCTTTGTTTTAGGTAGAGTAAGATATAAATTTGTCTCATTTTGGAATAGAAATCGCTGGACTTTTGCTTTTGATTAGGATTTCTATTTCTGATTTTATTAACCGTGTCGTTCTCCGTCGCTCACACTCCTAGCTCTCTCTCGCTCACTCCGGCTCCTTCCTGAAACCCAAACCCAAGTAAGCTTGTTCTTCTTGTTCCTAAAAGGTTGGATAATTGGTAATGCTAAGTCCTTTGATTCCAATTCACCTTAATCACTGGATTGTTGCTTCTGATTAGGATTTCTATTTATGATTTTATTAACTGTACTAAGAAGAAGATTAGAACTAGCTAGCTACTTCGAGCATTCGATTTTTCTGTACAGTACAATAGGAATTACACTTGAGTTTTGTTAAAATTACATTAAATCTTCCTTTGAAAACCAAGTGTAATCTATTTCTGACTGTGAAAAATGAAACTTTCCTTAATACATTTAATTTCAGTAATCTATTTCTGACTGTAGTTGTTTTAAAATTTACATGAACTTCCTTTGAAAACCAAGTGTAACTTATGTAGAATTACACTTGAGTTTTGTTGAAATTACATTAAATACCATTTTTTCTTAAAAATAAAAAAGGGTCTATGATGCTTGCAAATTTAGGGTAAGTCTACATACTATTTAGTTTTTCTTGTGTTCATGCTACTTTTAGTTTCAAAACACACCACTTTCTTTTAGTTTATTGTTGAAACTATATATATGCTAGTGCCAAGAGTGTGTGTATATGTATTTTGAGCCATTTATTTTTCCTACACTGTGATTTGCCTTTTAAGAGTTCTCCCTAACTACTACCTCTTGATGTCATTCTACATCAATTTTCCTTCTTGACTTTTCATTTCCTGTGAAACTTTATGGTTGTTGGGATATATAATAGAAGTTTACTATCTGGAAATTAGTAGTTTTAAATTCTCAGTGATTACTTCTTTTTTGACTACAGGAAGCTAATTACCCTTTTGACTATTGTGACTTGGCCACGATAACAACCCACAAGAGCTAGCTTGAGGGGTCCTAAGGTAGGTATTTGTAATCATGTTCCTTTTGTCATACAATTATTCCCTCTCCCATATGTTAGTTTGAATAATTCTAATGTTCTCTTTATTGTTGTTGTCTTTAGGTTGACTAGAGCAAATAAATTTCAAGCATCAGAATTTAAAGTTGAGGTAAGTAAAGTTAATTACTGTTGTTTTTTTGTTGATGTGCATTGAACTAGGTCAACTTTGTTGTATGAATAAAGATGATTAGAAGTCCATAATTTAATAGTTTATGACTTGGACAATTTAGCTATATTTTTATACTTTGTATATTGATGAAACTATTGGATTTAATAGCTGATATTGATCTGAATTGGCTTAGTTAGTAAGTTTTCTTGATTGAAGTTGAAATTGTTTGTTGTTGAAATTTTGGGATGTATTACTTTTAAGGGGAAATGCTGCTGAAATTTTAGTTCAAGATTGACAAAAAAGCATGTCGTTCTTTAAATTGTTATAAACTTGTGTTGTCGGAAATGTCGTAGGTGGTATTAAAATGAGGCATAGTTGGATGGATGCTTTGAGAACTAGTGAAGAATATGAGAATGGGGTGGAAGAGTTTATTGAATTTGCTAGAAGGAATGTAGCTACAAAAAATGGGATGTATTATTGTCCATGTGTTAATTGCTTAATTGGGGTTCGATGAGATATTCCTACTATTCCTACTATAAGGGATCACCTAATTTATGATGGCATAAACCTTCGATACACAACGTGGATATGGCATGGTGAGGAGGTAACTACCAGTGTGTCCCACGAAAATGAAGTTGAGGTAGATAACGATGGAATGGAGAGAATGATTCATGATGTTGAGGTCGAATCTTTTGCACAACCGCATGAATATGATAGCGTGCGGAGTGGTGCAGAGACACCTTTGTTCCCTGGGTATACTAAATATACACGGTTGACTGGGACCTTACATTTGGTCAACTTAAAGGCAACTTGTGGGTGGACCGATAGTAGTTTCACGTCACTGCTTCAATTGTTGAAAGATATGTTGCCAGACGATAATGTACTTCCAAATCGTATGTATGAGGCCAAGAAAATCCTGTCTTCGATGGGTATGGAGTATAAAAAGATACACAGTTGCCCTAATGACTGCATATTGTACAGAAATGAGTATGAAGGCCTGAGTAATTGTCCGAAGTGTAAAACTTCACGATACAAAGTGAAGAAAGTTGGTGGTTCTGGAGATAATGAGACAACAAAAATGCAACCTGTGAAGGCATTGTGGTATCTTCCAATAATACTGTGGTTTAAGCGTCTCTTTACTAATGAAGCGACGACAAAGCAGTTGAGATGGCATTCCGATGAGAGAATATCCGATGGAAAATATCTTCAGCACCCGGCTGACTCTCTGCAATGGAAGAAAATAGACGAAACGTTCCCTCAATTTGGCAGTGAGCCAAGAAACCTTCGTCTGGGCCTTTGTACAGATGGATTCAATCCGTATCGGACTCTTAGCAGCACCCATAGTGCATGGCCAGTTCTCCTTGTAATATACAACTTACCTCCCTGGCTATGTATGAAACGCAAGTATGTGATGCTCTCTATGATGATTTTTGGACCAAAACAGCCCGGGAACAATATCGATGTGTACTTGGCGCCTTTGGTTGAGGATTTAAAGAAATTGTGGGAGGGAGGCGTAGATGTGTTTGATGCATATAAGAAGGAGTCCTTCAAGATGCGTGCAATGATTTTTACCACGATAAATGACTTTCCCGCATACGGAAATTTGTCAGGGTACAGTGTGAAGGGGCATAAAGCATGTCCAATATGTGAAGCAGACATAGACTTCCATCAACTAAAGCACGGAAAAAAATGGTCTACCTCGGTCACAGGAGGTTTCTTGATCGGTTCCACCCATATCGTAAGTTAAGAAAATGTTTTAATGGCTTACCGGAGCATAGAATGGCTCCAAAGGCATTAACGGGAGAGGACGTTTATAGTCGAGTGAAACATATCAATGTCATATTTGGTAAGCAGCAAAAGATTGTGGGTGAGAAGAATATATGGAAGAAGAGATCAATGTTCTTTGATCTTCCATATTGGCGTAGTCTTGATGTGAGACACAGTCTTGATGTGATGCATGTAGAGAAAAACGTTTGTAATAGCCTTGTCAGTACTCTTTTGCACATACCAGGAAAGACTAAGGATGGAATTAGTGCGAGATTTGACATGGTTGATATGGGAATAAGAGAATGGTTACATCCACAAGTAAAAGAAGATGGTAAGAAGGCATACCTGGAGCCAGCAGCTCATACACTATCAAAAGTGGAGAAAAAAAGTTTGTGTGGGTGTTTATATAACATTAAGGTTCCACAAGGATATTCTTCTAATTTGAGAAGGTGTGTTTCAATGGACGATCTGAAGTTTATGGGAATGAAGTCCCATGATTATCATGTGTTGATGCAACAACTATTGCCTGTAGCTATTAGGGGCATTATGAAAGATGAAGTGTGAACCACTATAACGAAATTATGTATTTTCTTTAATGCTATCTGTAACAAAGTCATTGACATTGAAAAGTTGGATGAATTTGAAAATGAGGGTTATATTATTTTGTCCCAACTAGAGATGTTTTTTCCTCCTACATTTTTTGATATAATGGTGCATCTGATAGTGCACTTGGTAAGGGAGGTAAGGCTCTGCGGTCCAGTTTACCTAAGGTGGATGTACCATTTCGAACGATACATGAAGATCTTAAAAGGGTATTCTAAAAATCCTTATCGACCGGAAGCCTCAATTGTTGAGAGATATGTAGTTGAAGAGGCTATGGACTTTTGCAAAGATTATCTATCAGGGACGATGATACGATCTCAGCATGACGAGGGGATAACCGAGGGAACTCAAGGAATCAAACCATGGTTTTGAAACCCGGACCGGACCGGCCGGTTCGGACCGGAAACCGGTGAGAAACCGGTCCGAGTTAAGTAGAAACCTCGAGTTGCGAGTTGGCCTGGGCCAACTCGGTCAACTCGGCCTGAACCGGCCGAGTTGACCGAGTCAGATTCGTAAAAAAAAAATCGGTTGAAGAAGGGAAGGAAGAAACTGAGAAAGATGGAAGCAAAGCCACGACTCAAACGAAACCCAGTCTCCACCTTCAACAAAAGCCAGATCATCTTCTTCAGGCATGGAAATTGCAAAGTAAGTTAGAAAGAGACTAATTTTCTTGATTGATCTTCCCGAAGCTCGATTGGTACATGACCTCTCCGGCGCTGTAAAGCTCAAATGCAGAGTCACCATGAAACTGGACGCGAGAAGCCTGAGCTGGAGAAAGGAGAAGAAGATATGGGGTTATTTTGATTTTTGAAAGTGTGAGGTGAAAGTGAAATGGCCTTGGCATATCGTATTGGTTTTCTTGCTTCTTTCTTGCTTCTGACCATTATGGGAAAGAGGCAAAAGAGTCACATCATCCTTTAATTTTCTGCTGGTTTGGTGGGTTCGAAGTATGAGTTGTAAGGCACTTTGTATTGAAAAGTATGTTGCATGGGGTTATGTGTCACATTGGGTTGCTTCATTTGCATCTGCGTTTTATTTTTTTAATATTAAAATATAAATATTTTTATCAATTTTAATTAAATTATATTTTTAATTAATACCGGTCTGACTCTGGTTTGATTCCGGTCTGACCCACTGACCCTTAACCCAGTCCTTCCACCGGTTCACTGACCGGTCCAGGTTTTAGAACCTTGAATCAAACTGAAGAATAAGCCTCGTGAAGAGGTGTTGCAAGCACACCTGTACATCTTGAATAATATGGAAGAAGTTCAACCATACATTGATGAACACAGAAAGAGTTTGAAGAATAAGAATCCAAGGAAGAATGACATGCAAATAGCTCATGGACAAAAGAAGACGTTCACAAAATGGTTCGAGGAGAAGGTATTGCGCGAGACCAGAGTGTCGGATACAATCGAGTGGTTGGCCTGGGGGCCTTCTTTTCAGGTCATCACTTGGCAAGGTTATGAAATAAACGGGTATACCTTCTACACAAAAGACCAAGATGACAGATGTTCTGTGCAAAATAGTAGGGTGATGGTTGAAGCTGAATCCATGCACTTTGCGAGTTCGAAAGACAAAAACCTGGTATTAGCATCAATGGCTTATTATGGAGTTATTGAAGAAATATGGGAGATGAGCTACAACAAGTTCAAAGTTGCTCTATTGAAATGTAAGTGGGTTAGTAATAATGTTGTTGTAATAGATCCACAATTTGGAGTTGTCTCAGTTGATCTTGAAAGAGTTGGTCATAGAGATGAGCCATTCATTCTAGCAAGCCAGGCGAAACAAGTGTTTTATGTTACAGACCCGACAAATAAAAAATTGTCTATTGTACTTCAAAGTAAAAAACAGAAGTATGGTGAAGAATCCTTCGACCTTGACGATACATCCCCTTTCACAACAAATCCCCCTACAACACGTGAAGTGGAATTGGTAGATGATGACGAAGATGTTGCAAGAAAAGATCATTGTGAAGGAATATGGGAAACCATATAAAGTAAGATCTTAACTTATGAAATAGTAATATGTTATTTTTGGTGTGGTTTAACATTTTTGTTCATTTTATTAATCTGTTTACTATTTAATAACCTATCTAACATTGATTTGTCCTTCATGAACAAGATCATGTCTAGCTCTGATGAGTCAGGAGGTGAGAGAGGTGACGAGCCTGTTGTGAGAAGGGGTAGAGGTTGCACACAGATGGCAGCGCTAGTGGCCCGTCATGATAGTAAAAAAAAGAGGCTGCATGTGGAATTTGATGACAAGTTGAATCCAATTGGCCCGGAGGAAGACAATTTCATTAGCTATGTAGGCTATCTGGCTCGAAACAAAGTTCGCATTGTGATCTCTGCTTGGAAGTTCGTTCCGACAAAAACAAAGCAGTTGATTTGGGCACAACTTTTGGTTCGTCACTTTCGATATATCTGCATTTGTATCATTTGGCTTATTAATTGAAATTTAATTATCTTTCCTTTTACCTTGCAGCAAACGTACGACGTCCCTAACACTAAGGCAATGGAAAAGCATTGGATGGAGGAAGTCCGTATACGTTGGAAAGACTTCAAGAATAAGCTGACTAAAAAGTTTATTCGAGGGGAAAGGAGGAACGAGGATCCATGCCAAAGATATCCTTATATTTCTCCCGAGGACTGGAAGGAGTTTGTGGCGTCGCGGCAAAATCCACAATTTATTGTAAAATTCCTTTCATATCATTTCTTTTTATTTCACAACTTAGGCTCAGTTTTATTTGTTTTTGTGTCACAGGAAATAAGTCAAGCCAATAAAGAGAGGCAAGCGGCAAATAAGTATTCGCATTGTATGTCTCGTGGTGGGTACAGAAAGCTAGAACGGAGAATGATGGAGGAGCAGTTAGAGAGAATGAAGGAAGCTGCCGAATCCGATCCTTCCACTGTTGTCCAGCCCCCTGAACCTCCTCCTCGTCACAAGAAATGGAAAGCTGCGAGGATGAGGGGCGACACATACATAAATGCAGATGTTGCTGAGGTTGCCTTCAAGATTGTAAGTAGTTAAGTTAGACGGTTTAAATACCCTCAGTTGTTCCATATTATAGGGTTTAGTTGTTATTTATGAAACATCTTATGATACAGGATGCACTTGAGGAGCAGAGTTCCCAAGGTTCATTTACGCCGGGTTCGCGGATGGACATTTTGTCAACGGCGATTGGGAAGCCGGATTACCCTGACAACATTCGAGGGGAGCCTAGGGGGTTACTGCCGCAAAATATTTTGGACGGCGTTCACGGTTGTATGACGATAACAACCCTAGTCCTCAGCTTGTGGCAAAAATTCGGGCAGGACTGTTTGACGAAATCATGCAACAAGTACGATCGGAAGTGAAAACTATGATGGATTCGAGGGACAATACGGAACATACAACTCGTGAATCCCCGGCCTTCCCCAACAGTAAAGAGAGTTTTCACCCTCCGGATGTTGATCCCGGCGAGCCTTCTCACATTCCACAGGGAGGACAACCGTGCACTCTCTATTTGGATGTCCCACACCGGCGCATTGTTGCCGATGCTCTTATTTACATGGATCACACCACCCACCATAATATTGAAATTCCACAAGACCTACGTAGGGTGACTGTGACATGTGTTCGAGAGGGGGAAGAAGAAACACACATCCCGATTGAAGATGACGAGGTTCTTGATTTAGGCCGGGCCATAGATTCGTTCATCCTGTGGCCGAACCATCTTATTCAGATGGCGGTGGCGACACCTCCAATGGTAGGAAATACATTACTAGAACTTGCTTTTCATTGGTAACTCACTCATAATATGTTTGTTTATATTTTCATAGAATGAACAAGCTGCGGGCAATTTTCCACACTTAGCACTACTGCGAGACGTGTACAAGGACATCAGCCATCTCTCCTTCAAGATGCAACCGGGCATTGTCGGCACAGAAAAGACATATGACTTTACAGTTGACAAAAAAGATCTTGCCGAATTTATGCATATGGAGTGTTTAGATTTAGTCGTTCTTGAAGCTGCGATAGTGTAAGTTTTTTTCCCCTTTAATTATTGCATTGATTATTTTTTGTTTTCTATACTCAACAACGCTTATCATTTTATTTCGATCATAGTGTCTGCAATGACATATGCGTCCAGAAAGGCCACAAGGGTTTGTATGGATTCTTAAGTCCAATAAGCACGGCCCAGGCTCGCAATACGTTAACCCAAAGGACGCTTTATATTGGTGCTACAATTGCCTTGGAAAATGATCGTTGTTATCTAGCCCCAATACTTGAAGGGTACGTATTTTAGTTTTGTCTATTTAAGATTTTTAAGAATAAATTCCTTTCTTATCTTAATTAATATTAAAATGTATATGTTGTAGTGGTCATTCGAAGAACACATGTTATTGGTTTGATCCCTTACGTGGTGGCAGGCCAAACGATGAAATCAAATCCATGTTTGCCAAGTAAGTAAATTTTCGTCTAAATCATTGATTCTTCATTTATATGATTTGTTTTCATGTCTGTTAATTTCCATTTTAATGATAGTGCATTAAGGGCAGCTAGATCGATTGCTGGAACAGCAGAGCAGGGTGGACCGAAGTGGTATTATCCGAAAGTAAGTAGTTTCAATTCAAGTTATGTCATTGACACAATGGTAGCTTTCGATATGCCTTTATTTGTTTTAACAATTTGCTTTTGATTTATTAGTGTCCAAAACAACCAGGAAACTCTGAGTGCGGTTACTACGTTATGTTTTTTATGCACGAAATCGTTGGGAGCGGACATACAAGTTTTCAAAACGTACGTGATCGCTCTGTGTTTCTCAAATGATAATTATTTCATTCACTTCATTGGTTTAACTTATACCTTGTTTTTCAATTTATAGATTTTTGATAGTCTGGCTCCGTGCTCGGATGAAGAGATCGATACAGTTCGAGATGCTTTGGCTGCAAATTTTCTTCAACACATATAGATATGTATTGAATTGTTCGCCTTTAATACTCTTGGTTTCTGCGGAATTGGTTACTCAAATTTGTTAATAGCCCTGAAACTTAAAGCATATTTAGAATTTTGCTGTTGCTGTACATATGTGATCTTTGTTGTGTATTGGAATTGAAACTCGAAGCTGAAAGTTGTATTTTTGGTCAATTTAAGTATAATAGTTTGTTGTTGCTGTTGTTGGTCTTACTGGTTGCCAAGTGCGTTTTGGTCTAAACTGATCTATCTTATTGGGTCTTAAAAGTTTTGGTTACTTGCTGTTGGTTGTTTGTTGCTGTTGTTGGTCTTGCTGGTTGCCAATTGCCTTGTTGTTGTTCGTTGTTGCTGGTCTTGCTGGTTGGTTGGCAATTTGCCTTGTTGCTGTTGTTGGTTTTTGCCTTGTTGCTATTGGCAATTTGTCTGGTTTTTGTTGGTTTTTTACTTGCTGTTATTTGCATTGTTCTATCGAACTAGTTTTTTTTAAAAAAGAAAAAAACTAGTTTTAAAAGAGGCGTTGTTACTTGCATTGTTAACTTGCCTTGTTGCTGGATTTTGTTGGTTTTTACTTGCTGTTTACAGGTTTCAATTGTAATGCTGGTTTTTGTTTGTTTTTACTTGCTGTTAGGTTTCAGTTGTAATGCTGGTTTTTGTTGGTTTTTACTTGCTGTTATTTGCTGTTTACAGGTTTCAGTTGTAATGAGCTAACGAACTGGTTTTAAAAAAAATTATAATATAAGGCGTCCTATATTTACTTCGAGGACACCTTAAAAAAGGCGTCCTATGCTTAATATAGGACGCCTTTTTTAAGGCGTCCTGTATTAAACCTAAGACGCCTTAAAAAAGGCGCCCTATGTTAAGCATAGGACGCCTTTTTTAGGGCGTCCTATTTATAACATAGGACGCCTTTTTTAGGACATCCTATTTAGAACATAGGACGCCTTAATTGCTTTTTTTATGACTACCCCTACTCAGACGTCCTTCTCAAAAAGGACGTTAATGGCCTCTAATTCAGGACATTTTTAACGTTTTTTGTAGTAGTGAAATGACAGAGTATTAGCTCATTATCATCGATGTTAGGCACTACTCGTCTTACTTGGTTTGTTTTGATGTCCAATGCAAGAATATTGACTTCACGGTGTCCTCGGTCCTCTATGAGAGAGACTAACCAATAAATAACACTGTTTACCACTGAACCAGAAACCACCGGAGAACGTGGTACCATAGTTTCTCGATGATTAATAACAACTTCTTTATTCCATGAATTGTTTCGAACAGAGAAGATGCAGAAAGCTGGATGATCTATCAACGATACGAGCACAATTAAGTAGTCATCAGTGGATTCATCGTAACAAAAGCCATGCAGTTCAAAATTGATGTGTGTTTTGGGTACACGGATCTGTTTGCGCTCACCGGTCGAAAGATTACACACCAGAAGCTTGTCTATGTTCTTATTGAGTAGAAGTAGAAACACTCGACAAGAAGCTAACATAACATTGTAGTCGGAGGGAAATTGATTTGAAGCTTATAGCAGCTTCGCAGATGAGTATGATCAGGATCAGGATGAACAAAGTAAGGGAATCAATGGATGTAATGTTGAAGAGATCGTTGAAAATGCAGTTTTGGGAAGTCGGGGTCGGAGATGAGAGAGCGCCATGACTTGGACACACACTTTAAACGGACCAGAGATTTGATCGGCAAGCGAAGGATTTCGGTTCTCGTTAATTGGGAAGGTTCTCCATGGCGGCCGGAAGGAGGAGAATGCTGATTATTGAAGGTTCAGTTTAGATCTATTTATAAAAATAATAGATAGATTGTGACGTTAGGTAATCAAAGGATTTCTCTAAAACAAATTATTATTTGGATAAAAGATATCTATCTATATAATATCTATGTTCTGTATATGTTAATATCGCTATCAGTTAGGGTAATGATTTCTCTAAAACTTTTGATAAGAAGGATGAAATATTAAAATACTAAATTGTCTCTTTAAACCTCCAAAAACAAATTATTATTTGGATAAAAGATATCTATATATGATAATCTATCTATATAATATCTAGGTTCTATGTTGATATTGCTATCATTGTTTAACTTTTGATAGAAGGATAAAATATTAAAACACTAAATTATCGTTGGTAAAACTTCCTACATTCTCTCATTCAATATCTTTCCCACTATATTTTTAAACTTTTTTTTTTATTTTCCACCAAAAGTAAAGCCGTCAACATCATCCCTGATTTTTTTTTTAATATAACTATTTTTTATTTGATCATGGCTAATTACAAAACTTCCTCCGTTTATGTTCCCCAATCTGCTCCCAGTGCGACCTACTCCTATTAGTGGATCTCATTAATAACATTATCTGATCAAAGGAAGGAGACGAATTATAAAACTAGTATTTTGAACGTGAATAAATAAACTTAAACTATTAAATCATGATCTACACAATTTATACTTATAATACAAACAAAATTATTAAAAAAATTAATTTATAAAACGCTATCATAATTGTTTTAGAAAATATTAAATCTGAACTGTTCATTTTTTCATCCAAGGATAGAAATGAGATTGTGAAAAGAAAAGGAAAGAAAAGATTATGAGGAATCCTGTTCCTCAAACATCACATATGATGGATATATCATTTAATTATTAACATCCATATCATTAAGTTTTTCCCCAATGTATACAATATGATATAAAATAAACTTTCTTCACCAAAACAGGAATGCTTTATGCTTCGAGTCTTGTTCTTTGTTACATGGTCAAAGCTACTTCGTAGTCATCGGAACAGCAGCTCCTGTGGGTAATTGGAAAGCAGTTAGTTGATGAGAGAGGAAGCATCGCAGGGCCTTTGTCGGCCAGGGAGAGGATTACATTGGCCTTGTTCTTCGCCGCCTCTCGTCGTAGCTTTTCAAAGACTCCATCGAAACTTGAAACCGTGGCATCGAAGACAACTTCAGCGGCAATTTTCCAACTACCTGCAACGTAGGGTAACTTTCAACGATAATTTGCGCGCCAATATTGTGTGTTTTTTTATAAGGATTCTCTTGGATTGAAAATGCGTCGGGTCATTATAAGAATATGGGGTTCTGGTTGATGTTTATTCTAAATTTTTAAAAGCGAGAATTTCACTTAGGTTATCTGTCCAAATTTATTTCAGTCAACCCAATAACATTATGAAATTTCACAGTACACTCAAGAACCAAAATGGAAAAAAGTTTGTAGATTAAAAGACAATAATGTCAATTGCTTTATTTTTTTTAAAAGGTTTGATCGTTATCAAAGTTCTAGCAATTAGTCACTGACAATCGTAGGCTGGAACAGCCACCACCGATTGTTCATTTCGGCTTCTTACTACTAAAAATTAATGTGCTGTTTATCCCCCCCCCCCCAAAAAAAAAAAAAGAAGTGGAAGAGTTGGACACTTGCAAATTGGACTTATTCACAATTCTATGTTTTCTAGTTAATTTATTAATTTGTGTTACCCATATACATATTTCACTTATTCACCATTAGGACGAAGCTGACTCTAATAGCCACCTATTTAAGCTTTGGCCCGACCGGAGCTCCGGCAATTGGAAATTAATTTGTATTGTTCATATGATAATTCTATTTGTTCATGAAGAGTCGCCAACTTATAAATGGGACTTGTTGAATTTGTGTTATTCATTTGCAAGCATCAAACTAGCTCTTAATGGTGAACAAGTGAAATATGCTTATGGGTAACACAAATTAATAAGTTAACAAGAAAACATAGGATCTTGAAAAAGTCTAATTCACAAGTGTCCAACTCTTCCATTCTTGTGAACAAGTAAAATAAACATATGAATAACATATTAATTTCTAGTAATAGGAAGCTGCAATGGCCAGCCGGCAGTGCCTACTCCAGCGTGCGGTCGTCAGTGACTGGGTGACAAATTAGAGACCCGATTTCGTGAGTAAAGAATCGAAATCTAGAAACAAGGAAAGAGGAGAAGGAGGGTGGTGGGGCCATGAAAGCAGGAGGAAAGAAAATGGAAAGTGTGGGCTGGGTGGTTCAATGATTGGTGGGGTTGGGACTTTGAGGTGGTTGAGTTTTAGGCCTGGGACCAAAGCCTATTGCTGCATGAAACCGACTCCCACAAGCTCCTTCCATCATTGTTATAAAAGACTAATGTATTACGTTTTTATATTTTTATTAGGGTTACACGTGCTGAAACGCAAATAAAAACTATCATGAACAGAAATTAGTAGAAACGCCACTCAAACACGCAAGAATATAGTTTTTACTTCAACCAAAAAAAAGGATGAAAAGTTTTTTTTTTCCTGAAAAATGATGAAAAAACTCTATTTCCATCATGTATCTTAGACTTAGGATCACTAGAGAATGGAGTTCTATACATATAAATAAAATTTTATGCTCTGACCTTAAACGGTAGAAAATAAAAACTTTACGTTTCGTGTCATTTCTACCATTTACGTTTCTACCACTCATTTGTGTCTATGTATAAACTAGATTTTGACAACATTGTTTATCATAGCTAATTCGTCCCCTTCCTTTGATCAGACAATGTCATTAATGAGATCCACACTCCATCATTAAACCTGCTCGAAAATAATTCTCTATCCTTTTCCTCTTCCTTCCAGAAGATCAAATTGCTTTAATTTACTTTGTGAATGTGTGAATCGAATCCAAAATGCAAATATTGGGGTCTGTTTGAATCAAATTTCTCGCGATAATTAGGTCGCACTGGGAGCAGATTGGGGAACATAAACGGAGGAAGTTTTGTAATTAGCCATGATCAAATAAAAAATAGTTATATTAAAAAAAATTCAGGATGATTTTGACGGCTTTACTTTTAGTGGAAAATAAAAAATAAAAATAGTTTAAAAATATAGCGGAAAGATATTGAAGGAGAGAATGTAGGAAGTTTTACAAACGATAATTTAGAATTTTAATATTTCATCCTCTATCAAAAAGTTAAACAATGCTAGCAATATCAACATAGAACCTAGATATTATATAGACAGATTATCATATATAGATATCTTTTATCCAAATAATAATTTGTTTTTGGAGGTTTAAAGAGACAATTTAGTATTTTAATATTTCATCCTTCTTATCAAAAGTTTTAGAGAAATCCATTAATTACCCTAACTGATAGCGATATTAACATATGCAGAACATAGATATTATATAGATAGATATCTTTTATCCAAATAATAATTTGTTTTAGAGAAATCCTTTGATTACCCTAACGGCACAATCTATCTATTATTTCTATAAATAGATCTGAACTGAACCTTCAATAATCAGCACTGTCCTCCTTCCGACCGCCATGGAGAACCTTCCCAATGAACTGATCAAATCTCTGGCCCATTTAAAGTGTGTGTACAAGTCATGGCGCTCTCTCATCTCCGACCCCAAATTCCCAAAACTGCATTTTCAATGATCTCCCCAACATTACACCCTTCGACCCTTACTGTTCATTCTGATCATGATCATGATCATCTGCGAATTAGAGCCATAGATTTTAATGATTTGTCTCTTGACGATTCTGCTGCTATAAGCTTCGATTTTCCCTCTGGCTACAATGTTGTGTTAGCTTCTTGGCGAGGGTTTCTACTTCTACTCAATAAGAAAAGAGACAAGCTTCTTGTGTGGAATCCTTCGACCGATGAGCACAAACAGATCCTTGTACCCAAAACAGACATCAATTTTGAACTGCATGGCTTTTGTTACGATGAATCCACTGATGACTACTTGATTGTGCTCGTATCATTGATAGATCGTCCAGCTTTCCGGATCTTCTCTATTGGAAACAATTCATGGAATAAAGAAGTGGTTATTAATTGTCGAGAAACTATGGTACCATCTTCTCTGGTGTTTTCTGGTTCGGTGGTAAACGATTTGTTTATTGGTTAGTTTTTTTCATAGAGGAACGAGGAACCCATGAAGTCAATATTCTTGCATTGGACATCAAAACAAACCAAACAAACCAGGTAAGACGACTACTGCCTAACATCGATGATACTGACCTAATACTTTGTCATTTGAGAGTGTTGGGAGAATCTCTGACTCCAATTGATCACACCTATTGTGAAGAAATCAAGGTGTGGGTGATGGAAGAGGGTGAAGGGGAGTCATCTTGGACTAAACGTATGTCTATACCTCGCAATCAAGAGGCAAGAGGCAAGAGGCAAGAGGTTATATTTCACCATTACATTTTACCAAAGATGGTCAACTTGTTACACAACATTCTCCTTTGACATTGGGCCTGTTTGGATCGAGCGTTAGGCAAGCGGTGGGGAGCGTTGGCAGTGGAAAAGCTCGGCAGCCTCAATAACGCGGTAACAGTGCTGTTTGGGTGGGCGTTTCGATGACTGAGCTTTTCCAAAAAAAGCTCAGTAGTGCAGAAGCTCACCCTTGGAGCTTTGGCAGCGACGCAGCGTTGTGTTGAGGAGAGAGACGAGCCAATAACCATGAAAGAAAGAAGATGAATTGTTGAAAGAGAGAGACGAGTTTGCACCACGTGACTGCTTCAATTAATCAGTTCACAACAGGTAAAAAAAAGGGGAAAAAAAAGTCCCTTTTCATTTAATTGCTCTATAAAAATATCTTGGAAAGAGAAAAAAGGGAAAATGTGGCAAAATAAAAATATAAAAAAAATATTTATAATTTAAGGATAAAGAATTTCTCTTGTCATTGAAGATAGAGTTATCTCCAATGACCTTAAAATTACGTCGTTTTGAATTAATGAAGGGTGTGTTTGTAATTTTAGGTGAATTAATGAAAGGTACAAAATTACGGAAACACCATTCATTAATTCACCTGAAATTACAAACACACCATTCATTAATTCAAAACGACATAGTTTTAGAGTCGCTGGAGATAATTCTATCTACAGTGACCAGAGAAATATTTTTCCCATAATTTAATTAGTCAAACTAATTATTTAGGGGAAAAATAAAAATAATCTAAAATAATTTGAATTAGCTTTCTTAATTTCTTAATTATTTATAGTAGTATTCAATATGATTCATGCCCTTTTCAGTCATTTTCCATCTTAACTGACTTTTCAAATAATAATCCAAACACTCATAAGTTTAAAAAAAAAACTACTTCTGCAAAAAGCTAGACTGGCAATCCAAACACAAATCACCATTTAAACCTGACTTTTTTCCTACCGGGCTTTTATAAAAGTCAGATAACTTTTAAGTCACTACTTCTACCGCCAACCCAAACAGGCCCATTGTCAAGATGGAGTAATGAACGAGGAAATCTGCTGGAAGAAGATAGAATATTTCATGGTTATCTGGAGCGCTCCTTCTATGCATCTACACCTGTATATACTGAAAACTTGCTCTCCCACTCTCCCTTCCTTCTACACAGAACGCCTAATTTCATCTATCAGGGACTTTTTGACTTTAATTTAATTACATTCTATAATATATATGGCTTGCGGATCTTGTTTTGGAATTAATATTTTAGACCTTTAGATATTTTAACTGCTGAGAGTTATATATATATTTTTTTTTCTAAAGTTACCAGCGTTAACATTTTTTGTTAGTCACAGACAGTATTAATATTATGGGACTAGTAAACTTTATAATTTAGAGGACTAAAATAATACCTTATGTAAATATAAAGGATTAAAAGTATACTTTGTCCACAATCCAAAAAAAAAGTCTAAAACTCTATAAAAGTATACTTTTCCAAAGCAATTATAGATTAGAACCCAATAAAAATCCTGGAGTATCTATTTTCACTACAAAAAGAAGCAAAATAGTAACAGAATTTACCCACGAAAATCCGCACAATGGAATTTCTTTCGCTAAAATATTTAGCAACTAGAATTCCCACAAAAATCTAGTCCATCGCAGAAAAAACCGTGACAAGTCCAGTTGTCAACACTTACCCATGGGTAAATTAGCCATGAAAGAAAGTTCCGTGGGTACCATGACAAATGTCCGTGGGTAATTTCCCACTGAAATTTGGTACAAAACATATCCATGGATAATATACCCACAAAATGTCCGTGAGAATCCGTTCTAGTTTTCTTGGGTAAATGAGACAATTAGCTAGTTTTCATGCCACGAACTCCTTAGTTTAATCATTTTTTAAAAAACAATTTTGAGCACTTAAATGAGAAAATTAACCAGTTATTATAACTAGAGAAATTAATAAATTCCAAATAAATAATATATTAAACAAAAATAAATGTCACAAGTTCTAAGTAACTAAAAGACTAAAGAAAAAGGGAAAATATATGTTCTCAGTCACAAGTATCATAAACAATGAAAATTGTCAACTATCATTTTTAGCATCTTCATTTGCATTGGTAGCAAAAGGACTGCCATGATTGGCAAGGTTAGAGTTAGGTAATTAAATCCTCATTCCTTGCAATGCTACTATAATTATTTCTTTTGTTTATATCTTAGTTTAGTTTGTTAAAAAAAAAAACTGCATTTTAATTAAAGTCAAATTGTGAATCTGTGATTGTGTATATCAGCAATGTAGCAGCAGTGAGTGCTTATGGTGATGAATCCAACTATGTAATTAACATAATATTATGTATTAGCAGCAATGTGTGCTTCAAGTTGATATTAATTAATTAATTCATTAATGGCGGGTTTATTAGCCTAAAAAGGGGAGAGATGAAGAGGTTTTGGGTCAAAAAGTGAAGAAGATGAGTTGGGCAAGACATGAATAATCCAAGGTCTAAGGTTAAAAGCTGAAGATATGAACAAAAGAAGAGCTACCGCATATCCATGGCAGACCAGCACATATGTGTAGTGGGATTAGAATAGTAGAAGGAAAGTGGAGGATATATGATATGTCTATATGCTTTGATGTAATTTATGTACTAATTATATTATTAATATGAAACAGATGAATTATGAGCTAAGTATGGTGTGTATGTATGGGAAAAGTTAATAAATACTACCTCCGGTCCTAATTATAAGAACACTTTTGTAGTGCAAATTGCACTAGAAAATGGTTCTTATATTTAGGACTAGAGAAAGTAAGTAATAACGTGAGAGTGAATAATATAAAAGAACAAGTAGATGGGATTGGGGGATGGTTGACTTAATTTAACAAACAATCTCAACAATTTTCAGTAAAGAAAAAGAAAATACTACAATTCAATCATTCTCATAAACTTTGATACATTTTTGTAGAATATAAGAAACTCTGTACCCAGTCAGTTCAAGAATTGATCCAACCATATATACAGAAATGCCTTTACTTTACTCTCTCAAAAGGGGAAGAGTCTTTTTGTATGTTTATATATGTCACTGATCATAAAATAAACAGAAAAAGCTTTATATATGTTCATTGAAATAAAGTAAAAACCAAATGCATGTGTACTTCAAAGTACTGACTCGGCACAGCAATGGATAACAAGAAAATCTCAGAAAAGGAATAAGGTACACATTTATACATTCATCAGGAAAAGAGGGAAAAGCTATAGATTAAGATGCACGTGAGAGCAATTTTTGAAGGACTTTTTGTAAGAAAGGTCCATGACCCTGTATGAAACTTACTCTTCTGTTAAGAAAGAAACAATAGTCCTAAAGTTAGAGTGGTCCAAGAATAAATAGTACAGAATGGGGGAATTCATGAAATTTCATATCAATATAAATCATACACACTATGTACTCCATCTCCTAAAGTCAGATTAATTATCACCAATCACCAAATAAGAAAAATCGAATAATCTTCTGTATCAAATGCAATGAATTCTTAATCAAGCGTAGCCCCACTTAATCAAGACATCCTCAATTCCACAGCCTTTATACCACTCCTTTCAATCAATCAAAACGAAGGTGAATATTGCAAAATAAGACAATTGGCATTTATGTTAAGGACTAATGTGTTTCAGCCCTTTTATGATTGTTAAACCTTATATTATTATTCTGTGATTTCGTAGCATTTTACGTGATGTAAATCCAATCAGCAGTATCCAATCCAATAAGGAAAAATCACACAAAGGCCCCTCTTCATTTTGTAGACACTAAAGAACTTGTTATGTAAATTGTGAATATCATTAGGTTAGATAATTTGGGGATTAGGTTGGGTTAGATTGGGGATTCAATTGGCACAATTAATCCTATGAGGCCAGTGACATGGCACTAAACTGATTCTATGAGGCCATAAGGGTAGTTAGGTAATTAGCTAGTAAGTAGTATCAGTTAGACTTAGATTTAGCGCATAACTAATTCAGTATTACCGACTAAGGCTAGTGCCTGTATAAGGGAGAGCCTATACCTATTGTATGTTGTTGATTGTTGATTGTGTTTGATGGAATGAGCATGTGCAACAGCACTTGTTTCGAAACTCTCTTCCTCTTGTTCTCTTCCCATCCCTCTCCCTTCTGTTCTATCTTCTATTAGTCTAAATTCTACAACTACCCTATCAGTGGTATCAGAGTCGTCGTCCTTGGCACGTTCTGCTCCATTCTGATCACTCTTGAATACAGTTTGAACCTTATTTTCCCCTCACGGTTTGGCCTTTCTTCAAGATACTCCTTCAAGAAACTGAAAAAGATTACTGAATCCAGTCAAGACACCCAAGACCAGTCAAACTCCATTGTGTGCGCGGGCCAATTGCACTCTGTTCGACTGGTTTAAGATTCTTGCATTTAACGCTTCTGCTCTATTTCGCTCGGCTTCTGATTGTTGCAGGTTCTGGGTTCGTGACGCGTCAGTGCCTACCCCTTCGGTGGATTCTTATTCAAATTGAATTGCTGGCGTCTTGCACCGACTGGATCGACTGGGTCCATTGGCATCTTGTGCATCGTCACTTACTGATTCAAGGACGCTCTGTTTTCAACGAATTGGGTTGTCCGGTTCTGCATTGGGGTTATTCCTTTCGGTAACATTTTCAAGATTTCCACCGACTTGTTAGCATATTGCACCGAGTTATAAGTGTGGTGTCGATGCATTTATTCAAGCTGAAATTGGCTGTCGGTGGATTCTTGAATTCCTTTAATTGACGTGCCGGCCTTTGCATGTGACGGGTCGGTGGATTTCTGCCTTGGGTGTCAGCCTATCGCATTTACCAGCCGGTGGGGTCTTGAATTTGGTGTCGGCATATCTCCTTTGACTGAATCTTGGGCCCAAGAATTGATCTTGCTGTCGGTTAGCTTCTCCAACCGTGCGTGGCGTTTTTTTTTAAACTCGCATGGGAGTGGAGACTCGTTCACAAACATCCACAACCGCCGCCATGACTGACCCGCCAATGGAAAATCGTGTGCAAGCACTTGAAGAAGCGCTCCGTGGACTTGTGCATCTTGCAAATCTGCCAGCAGCGGTGCAGGCACTTGATGACCGAGTGGCTGCATTCACAAGGGACCATGAACGGGATCACCAAGCAGAGCATCCTCCTCCTCGGGATGAGCGCCACCATGAACGTCGTGACCACCATCAGCCACGTGATGAATACACTCCGCCAACTCGATTAACAAAGCTAGACTTCCCGAAATTTCAGCGGACAGATATTCTTGGGTGGATTTACAATTGTGAACGTTATTTTGACTTGGATGGCATACCTGAAAATTGGAAAGTCAGACTAGCCAGCGTAAACCTTGATGAAAAAGGATACATTTGGCACCAAGCCTATATGGAAGATGAAGAGGGTCGGGCTATACCCTGGAATGAGTATAAACGCGCTCTGCGTACGCGATTTGGATCGCCATTTGAGTCACCAATGGGTGATCTCAAGAAACTTTATCAAACAGGATCCCTTGATGACTATAATGATGAGTTTGATGTTCTTCGCTGCAAGTTACGACTCCAGGAAGACTATGTTGTTCAAGCTTACATAGAGGGGCTGCGTAATGATTGTGCTCGTCAAGTACGGCTGCAACGTCCTCAAACATTGTCCGAAGCCAGGAGTATTGCTAAAATTTATGAATACAATGCTGAGTGTAATAAGTTGCTGCCTCGGCGAACCGCCAGCGAGACTCCCAACAGTCAGCCACAAGGGAAAGGTGATAAAAATCTTGTTTCTACATTAAAACCTCAAACTAATAGCTCCAATTTTAATTGGCAGGCCAGAACCAATGGGGTTTGGGGAAGATCAGCGAGCGCAGGGCCTTCGACTGCATCTACGTCGAGAACAGGGCAGTCCACAACACAGCAGGCCTCCACCTTCAACAAGGATGATTTGGGTGAATTGAGGGCCAAAAATTTGTGCTTTTACTGCAGGAAACCGTTCTCCCGTAACCACACATGTCCCCAAAGGCAACGAATGCAGGTTCAATTAATTGAGCTTAGTTCGGATGAAACAGAGGAGGACATTACACCACCCACGGGCCCTGATGACACCTCCCCTGAGGATTATGTGGCTGAAACAGATGAATGCCTCCAAATTTCACTCCACGCAATGCAAGGGAATGTTGGGGTCATATCGATGCGAATTCAAGGCTATGTGGGCAAACAACAAGTGCAAGTATTAATTGATAATGGAGCTTCACACGGTTATTTGGATTATGAACTTGCTTGTAAACTGGGTTGAAGAGGAACACCCACTGCCAAGGGAGAAGTGGAAGTGGCAGGGGGTGCCAAATTGAAGCTTTATGGTGTGTGGAAGGGATTTAAATGGAAGATGCAGGGGCAAGATTTGATTTACGGGTCATGGAAATCAAGACCTACGACATTGTTTTGGGTCTACATTGGCTGCAAGAGGTGGTTCATCGTGCCTCTTGGGATTATGATGACTTGTCTATGACATTTTGGTATAGAGGTTCCATGTGCACCTTGAAACCAACCCCTCCATCCGGCTGCAAGGTAGTTAACCGTATCAATGACGCCATGGCTGAAGGTAGTCAGCTCTTCCTTTTACACTCTCTAGAGGGCCATAATACTTCTACCTATGCCCTTACTAATGGTAATGAGGAAGCTTCTAGTTGTGTTAAGAAATTATTAAAGGAATTTGGGACTGTTTTCAAGGAGCCTAACTCACTCCCACCTCTCAGAGAGAACCACAATCATCCGATCGTGCTTAAGGAGGGGGCTGATCCAGTCAACCTTCGGCCTTATCGCTATCCAGCAATACAGAAGGATGAAATTGAAAAACAGGTGAAGGGTCTTTTAGAGTCCGGAGTGCTACAAGAGAGCTCTTCTCCCTTTGCTTCGCCCATCGTACTAGTCAAGAAAAAAGATGGCACTTGGCGTATGTGCATAGACTACCGGGAATTAAACAAACTTACAGTGAAGAATAAGTATCCAATTCCTCTGGTTGATGAGTTGTTGGATGAGCTGAAGAATGCTAGATGGTTCACAAAATTAGATCTCCGCGCCGGTTATCACCAAATTAGAATGGAACCTGAAGACACTTACAAAACAGCTTTTAGGACACATTCGGGACATTATGAGTGGCTGGTTATGCCCTTTGGACTTACAAACGCACCAGCAACGTTCCAGGGAGTAATGAACAGTATTTTTTGAGACCAACTAAGGAGATTTGTGTTAGTATTTTTTGATGACATCTTAGTATACAGCTCCAGCATGACATTACATTTAGAGCATCTACGGGTGGTGTTGGGAATACTCAAACAGCATCAGTTTTTTATTAAAGAATCTAAGTGTACCTTTGCTGCTACAAGGGTGGAATATCTAGGCCATATTATACAGAACGGGGTTGTGTCTACTGATCCTCAAAAGATTCAAGCGATTGTTGAATGGCCTGAACCGTCTACGGTAAAACAGCTCCGCTCTTTCCTTGGTTTAGCGGGGATATCACAGGAAATTTATTAAGGGTTATGGTATGTTGGCAAAGCCTCTAACGAATTTACTTCGTAAAGATCAGTTCGAGTGGTCTCAAGAAGCTACAGAAGCTTTTAGAAACTTGCAGCAAGCTTTGAGTTCAGCACCGGTTTTGGTATTACCTGACTTCTCCAAGCCATTTGTGGTGGAAACCGATGCTTGCTCTACTAGAATAGGTGCTGTTTTGATGCAAGGAGGTCAGCCATTGGCATATTTCAGCAAAGGTTTGGCACCAAGACATCATAGTCTCTCGATATATGAAAAAGAACTACTTGCAGTGGTCCAGGGTGTTGAACATTGGCACCAATACTTAGAGGGGAGACATTTTGTGATCCGGACTGATCAACAAAGCTTGAAATACTTGTTGGACCAAAAGCTGAAGACTTCTTTCCAAATGTATTGGATCTCCAAATTAATGGGATACGATTACGAGATTCATTACAAGAAGGGGGCGAATAATAATGCAGCTGATGCTCTCTCCCGTATGCCTAAAATGCAACTTTTTCAGCTTACACTCTCCACTTGTTCAGAGGAGTTGTTGCTGGGCATTAAAAAGAGTTGGGAAGATGACTCTGAAATTCAACTTCTGGTGCAGCGCCTACAGCAAGGAAATGGGGTGGAAGGTAAATTTTCATGGTTTGATGACTTATTACATAAAGGATCTCGGCTGGTTGTAGGGAACTCACCTACAGTGAAACAGAAAATTCTGGAATGGCTCCATTCTTCCTATTTAGGAGGACATTCAGGTATAAATGCTACATATCAAAGGGTTAAGACATTGTTTTGGTGGAGACATATGTATGACGAAATCAAGGACTTCATCAAGCATTGTGATGTGTGTGCACGTTGCAAATATGAGACGGTGGCTTATCTAGGATTACTTCAGCCTCTACCTGTTCCTAATAGGGTTTGGGAAAGCATATCTATGGATTTTATTGAAGGGCTCCCAAAATCTAATGGCAAGGATACAATATGGGTGGTGGTTGATCGCCTAAGTAAGTATGGGCACTTTGTAGCTTTGTCTCATCCCTTTTCAGCTTCCACCTTGGCTCAACAATTCTTAGATGGGGTTTATAAGCTTCATGGGGCTCCTACAGAGATCATCTCGGATCGGGATCCTATTTTCATTAGCAACTTTTGGCAGGAATTTTTGAAGGTTCTGAAAATTGACCAAAAGTTGTCTTCCTCCTACCACCCACAAACGGATGGACAAACAGAGGTACTTAATCACTGTTTGGAAACTTATCTTCGGTGCATGTGTTGGGAGTTTCCTAAGGATTGGGCCAAGTGGTTACCTCTTGCGGAGTGGTGGTACAACACCACTTATCATTCAGCCACTAAAGTCACTCCACATGAATTGTTATATGGGCAGAAACCAGCATTGTACAGCCCATATTTGCCTCGTTCAGTAGTGGTGGATGCTGTTGACAGGTCCTTTGTTGCTCGGGAAGGTGCTTTATTGGTGGCTAAGCATCATTTGAGCCGTGCCATCAACATGATGAAACAACGGGCTGATTCTCACTGGTCTGATAGGGAATTTCAGGAGGGCCAGTGGGTTTTTCTCAAGCTTCAGCCCTATAGACAGATCTCAGCTACCTCTAGGAGGAACCAAAAACTTGCTCCTAGGTTCTTTGGGCCCTACCGAATTAAGCAAAAGATAGGTTCAGTAGCGTATAAGCTGGATTTACCCGAAGAGACCAGAATACATGACACATTTCACATTTCTTTGCTTAAGTTGTGCCCTGATCCAGCAGTGAAACCTCGTCATCCGCCACTTGACTGGCCAGAACCTCCAGTTATGAAGGAACCAGACCAGATTCTGCAGAAGAGAATTGGCCGAAGAAAGGGTCGCATAGTTACTGAAATTCTGGTCAAATGGAAGCAACTACTTGAAGAAGAAACAACTTGGGTGTTGCTGTACCATTTCCAACAGCAGTTTCCTAGTTTTGTCATTGCTGACCCTTGAGGACAAGGGTTCTTAAGGGGGGGCATTGTTATGTAAATTATGAATATCATTAGGTTAGATAATTTGGGGATTAGGTTGGGTTAGATTGGGGATTCAATTGGCACAATTAATCCTATGAGGCCAGTGACATGGCACTAAACTGATTCTATGAGGCCATAAGGGTAGTTAGGTAATTAGCTAGTAAGTAGTATCATTTAGACTTAGATTTAGCGTATAACTGATTCATAACTGATTCAGTATTACCGAATAAGGCTAGTGCCTATATAAGGGAGAGCCTATACCTATTGTATGTTGTTGATTGTTGATTGTGTTTGATGGAATGAGCATGTGCAACAGCACTTGTTTCGAAACTCTCTTCCTCTTGTTCTCTTCCCCATCCCTCTCCCTTCTGTTCTATCTTCTATTAGTCTAAATTCTACAACTACGCTATCAGAACTCATCTGCCTCACAGATTCCTCCAAAATCAACTGCTTATAACACAGGCAAGGGAAACTACCAGAACTGAAAATGGCGAACCGTCTAAATGAGCAAGGGAACAATATGATTCAACTTTTTGAAAAGGTTAAACATAAAGGCAAGTCCAGAGAGTTGAGAGATGAATAGATTATAGTTTCTAGTTTAAATTGACCTGTGTCTGACCTAATTTTGTCTTGGTTTGGTTGATGTTTTCCATTTATTACCAAAAATAAATTATAAACATGAGGTAGACTAGAATTAGAGGCAAGAACAGCACATTCGTATTGAATTTCATTTCTAGTTTGGATATGGACTGGTCAGAGTCAAGAAATGAAGTCCGACCCAGAACATTTCTTAGTTGGTCATAATATGTAGAGTAGAATATAATTATAAGGGCGATATGAAGCAATTTCGCTTCTGATCAATATCAGCAGCCTCATACTTTCTTAATAACTTTTTGAATAAAAACTAGTAAGGCTCATCGTATTAAACTGAAGCCTAATATTATATATAAATTAACAACAGAATCAGAGTGATACCATACATTTAATATTATGCACGTGTTTTCAATCCTGAAGTACAATTAATGTCAACGACAACATGAAATACCACAGGATACAGCAAGATTGCAGCCACAATGGTGCAAAATATGCTCGGAGCATGCAACTAAATTTTTTTTCTTTTCCAGCAAGAATTTCAAATCCCAACAGTCACAAGATCACCACTCTCATTGGGGAAATTGAGATAGTAACTTAGTCAGTTGAATACATAAAATTCAGCTATTTTGCAAGGAACCAGCTTAGAACTAGGTGAGGATTAAAAAAAAAAGTTCCATCCAGCTTCTACAAAAGCGTAGAACCAACAAGTAACATCAGATTTCATATTTATCGCAAAAAAAAAAAAAGCAAAACAATTTCTAGCAATTCAAGAGGCAACAAATTCAGCAGAATTGAATCAGATTCAGATTACAAAATCTGATCCAAAACAGCAAAAAGACCTCACAATGACAGCAATTATTTCTTCAAAGTTGCACAGGAAATTCACAATGAAAAACCTCAATTAAAACATTGCAAATATCTGCAATCTCTAAGCATAGGAAAATGTTCGATTGACAGCAAAAGAGATCTCAAGAGAGCAGCAAAATGTATCACACAGAATCTGTGATAAACATAACATTCTCAAAATGCAACAACAGTCACAAAATTTCAACAAAGGCAAAAAATTCTCAGTGCATCAATCAGCTAAAATGTTCCACAACTTCAGTGTAAGTTGGTGCACGAATTCAGTGGTGAGCATCAAAAAAATAATGTGCAGATTTCAACCAAAATTAGCTCAATTTTAGCAGGCACAAACCAAGGTATACAGATTTGTCTAAGGCATCAAAAGCAACAATTCAACCAAATTCTTTTATCAAATTCTAGAATTGCAACAACTAATGTAGCCTGGAAATTCACTCAAAAGCCCACACCAGCAATTTCTTGAGTTCCAAAATTCACTAGCAAGCTTAAGAATCAATTTTTCACACTTTAAGTCGACAGTCCAGCAGCAAAGGGTCCAAGCTCAATAATGACAGTAAATTTACCAAACCCAAGCATATTACAGCAATTATTCTTAAAATTAGTAGCAAGTTCACAGCTGAGTGGCTGACCACTCCTTGCTAAAGAAACCTCGAAATCTCAGCAATCACAAACAGAATAATGGTAGAGGTTTCCTGGTACACTATCATAAACCCTAAATAGTTATTTCAACTACCTCTTTTAGAGCATAGAAATATGCCGGTCACAACAGAATCTGAACCTTGTCCATAGATTGCTAACAATATAAAGGGAGAGTTACTCAGAAGCTACAACAAAACAAACTGATATCACTCCAGAGTCCAGACTCAGATACCCCAGCTGCTCAATGGAACTGTAAATAAATGGTATCAACTACGAACCACTAATAAACAGACCAACAATGATTTAAAAAGCACATGCACGCAATTAAAAACTCAACCAGCACAAAAACAGAGAGATAAGAAATAAAACATTATGGAAAGAACAGAACGAAAACCCATGAATGCTAAAAAATTAGCATCCCTGTCTAATAGGACAGACAAAACAATAACAACCCTTATAGGGACCACTTGTCCCTTTTACTCTCCTGCACACTCTAGCACGACAAGAGCACATAGGGAGATATGGAGGAGGACAAACATCATAAATTGAAAGATAATAAAACTATTAAAACAAGCATAGTTCTTAATAACAGTACCTTCGAATGCCTCACGCTCTTCTCTGCAACAATGCCTCACTCTCTTCTCTGTTCAGCTCGTCTGCAAGAATTAGAACAGTCGAATGAACTTGTAACGTAAGTAAAGATTGAACCTCAAATTTAGTCGAATAAATAGCTTGAATAAAGTCAGTGAACCCTAAACGCCATGGGACAGATATATGGTCCTAACTGGGGGAAGAAGCCCAGATATCGATGAACCCTAAACGCAAAAATGGAAAATAAAACGGCATCTAGCATGCATGATGTGGCGAAAATAGGAAAGGAGGAGAGGGACAAAAAATTGTGCTATGCAACAAGGAAAATAACAGAGAATAGAGATCAGAGAGGACGACCTGAAGCGGAAGAGCAAGCTCAAGCTTTGAAACTTCAATGTAGCTCCTCCCTCCGTTGGAATCCAGCAACACTGAGTCAGGGCTCCAATGTTCTGGAAATTGAAGGCTGCGATGGTGGGTTTTGTAAGACACTTTACCGACGGAAATACCCAAGGATAATGTCTGTCTGAAATTTCCATCTAAAATATTGTATCGACAGAATTTGAGACAAAAGTGTTCCGTCTCTACTTTTCGACGTCTTTCTGTTGAAATTCCGTCTGTGATTTTAACGACGGAATTTCCTTCTTCTGTCGATAATTCTGTGGCTATTTCACAGCCTTTTTGTAGTGTTTCAAATACAAAAAAACCTTAATAAAGATATATTCGCCCTCGAAGGCTCCAAATACCAAATATAATTAAAAAAATTAATGATACTGATCGTAGTGGAGTTTATAGCTGCTAAGACAGGCAAAAGTAAGAAGAAGAAGTAAAGGAGCAACAACTGCGATATAGAATAAGAACCAAACACATAGTACGTCCATATATAGATATCTAAAGGTCTAAAATATTGATTCCAAAACAAGAAACAAGCCATAAACATTGCAGAATCTAAGTATATTAAAGTGAAAATCCCCTGATGGATGAAATCAGGACTGTTGTGAAGGAAGGGAGAGCAAGGTTTCAGTGTATACAGGTGTAGCAGCAAAGCAACAGTAGCCCTTCAGAGAACTATTACATATTCTATCTCCTTCCAGTTTTCCTTGCTCACTACTCCATTTTGATAATGTCAAAGGTGTCAAATAAGAATGTAGTGTAACAAGTTGACCATCTTTGGTCAAACATAACGGTGAAACTATAGCTCCCACCTCTGAATTGCGAGGTATGGACATAACTTTAGTCCAAGATGACTTCCCTCCACATTCTTTCATCTCCCACACATTAATTTCGTTGTAATCGACAGTGGCATCAATTAGAGCCAGCGATTCTCCAAACACTCTCACATAACAAACCCTTGGCTCAAAATCATCGAGCTTAGGTACTATTTGTCTTACTTTGTCTGTTTTGAGGTCGAGTGCAAGAATATTGTTTTCAGGGATTTGTCCCTCATGGAAACGAACTAACCAATGAATAACACCGTTCACCACTGAACCAGCAACCTCCGGATAAAGCGGCGTGATACTTGCTGGATGATTGAAAGCAAATTCTCTATTCCATGAATTGGTTCTAATAGAGAAGACCCGAAAAGCTATACCACACCCTAATGATGCGAGCACTATTAAGTAGTCATCACTGGATTCATCGTAACAAAAGCCATGCAATTCAAAATTGATGCATGTTTTGGGTAGAAGGATCTGTTTACGCTCACCGGTCGAAGGATTCCACACAAGAAGCTTGTCTCCTTTCTTATGCAGTAGAAGCAGAAACCCTCGACAACAAGCTAAATTAACGTCGTAGTCAGAGGGAAAATCGAAGCTTATAGCAGCAGAATCGTCGTGAAGCGAGGCATTGAGATCTATGGCTTGCATTTGATTAGCCTGAACAAGGTAAGGGAATCGATGGGTGTAATGTAGGGGAGACCTTTGAAAATGCAGTTTTGGGAAGTTGGGGTCGGATATCAAAGATAGCCATGACTTGGACACACTTTAAACGAGCCAGAGATTTGACCGGCAAGCGGAGAAGAATTTCGATTCTTAGATGATCGGGAAGGTTCTCCATGGTTGCCGGAACAATAAGCGGAAGTAAGAGGAAGGGATCCACGAACCTAGATACGCGAGTGACGATTTTTGCCCGCGGTTTGATTTTTTGATTTCCCAGTTTGTTACACTTTTTTTTTATTATTAAAAGATGAGATAGGATATTGTTACTACCAATATTACTACTTACTATCACTTTTTCACTTGTTAGATCATAATCTCAAAAAATGATAGTAACAATATATTATCCCTTAAAAGATTGGGATAGGATATTGTCACTACTACTTTTTCACCGTTAGATCTAAATTTTATCTATCTTTATCATTTCTCTCTCCTATTGAGATTCAGATCTAATGGTGAAAAAATGGTAGTGACATAAAATTGATAGTGACAATATCCTATCCCTAAAAGATTAAGGAAGTGAAATAAGTTATTTAATCATATCATATATAAATAGAGATTAGCATATCTGCTTCAAAGGGAGAAAAAATTTTGGGAAAATTACATGCAGGTCCCAAGGAACAAAAATAATTACAAAAAAATCCCTTGAAATCACCAAATTACACAGAAGTCTCAAGGGACTTTTTTGATATTATTTGTATGGAGAAAAAATCCAGGTTATTAAATGTTATTGTAAATATGACTTTTTCTATTGTAAATTGCTAGATTTTAAATTTTGTTGTAAATATAGCATTTTCTTTGTAAATATAGCCTTTTTCTGTTATAAATAACCTCTCTACGTTCAAAATTCAGGTGTTTAAATGTTGTTGTAAATATGGCTTTTTCTGTTGTAAATGGCAAAATTTAAATTTTATTATAAATATAGCATTTCCTATTGTAAATATAGCCTTTTTTTTTTTTTGTAAATGATCTCTCTATATTCAAAATCCAAGTGTTTAAATATTATTGTAAATATGGCTTTTTCTATCGTAAATGACCAGATTTTAAATTTTGTTATAAATATAGCATTTCCTATTGTAAATCTAGCCTTTTTTTTTTGTTAATACAAATAATTAGGTATGGAAATAAGCCAGGCCAGGCTAGGCTTTAGCTTAACAGGTCTGAGCCTATAATAGGGTTAAAAGGCCTAAGCCTGGGTCTAAGCCTGAATGCAGACTTTTTTTTAGGCTCAGGCCTAAGCCTTCATAAAGCCTGGTTAGGCCTAGAGCCTTTTTAAATGCCTACTTACAATGTAGACCTTTAAAAAAGCCTCATATTACAGGTCTTGAGAAGGCTTCATGCACTTTGAGCGTATCAAGATTTATATAAATATAAGAATGAAAAAATAAATATTTTGTTATGGATATATATATATATATATATATATATATATATATATATATATATATATTTAATGTGTAGACAAGCCAGGTTTGAAGGCTTACAGGCCTGGCCTATTTTGTAATTATTTCTAGTCCTTGGGACTTGCACATAATTTTCCTAAAAATTTTCTGCGGTAAGGTAAAATGAGAGCGTTTCTTCCTCCTTTTTATAAAACATACACATTAAAACTCTCCACCTTCACACCGCTTCTCTTTCTTCCTCTCTCACTCTCCTCCTTCCTTCTCCTTATAGCTAACCCTCAGCCAGGGACGGACACAGGTGGGGGCAAGGGATGGCCCCCGCCCCCCCTAAAATTTTACCCCAAAAAAAAAAATTAACTGAGCATCCAATAGTTGGTTTGCTTTCATCTACGTATATATATTAACTAAGCATCCCACCATGTGTTTCCTATCATATATAATTTTTTAAAAAAATTAATAAAGAGGTGGGGCCCACCTTAAATATTATCCCTAACCCCACTTATTTTTGCTCAAAATGAATCGCGTATTCTTTTTTTCACTGGGGGCTTGTTCGCCTTTTCTTTTAACAGTTTATGACAAATTTTGAGGATTAATAAAGTACTCAAAATTATTATCTTTTATTAAATTTTCTTCATTAAATTTCTTGTACATGACTTTATCTTTCTAATAATACTACTTTTATACTGATTAGAGAATATTTTAGGGTTAGGATTTTAGGCAAGTTTTGAATTTTATTAAAAGATGGCAATGAGAATATAGATAATGATTAATAGTCAATTTTAATCGGTTTATTTTTTTTATAAATAATATTTTTAAAATCATATCGATCCTAAAATAATTCATGCTCTTTGTAGGTGATTATTACGAATTTAATTATAAATGAATTTAACAATATGAAAGCCATAGAGTAAGAGTCAAATGAAGTAATCTTAGTTTTTATAATAGATTCCTTTTAATTTTTTATAGATTAGATCTGTATTGTATTTTAAGTACTTTTATTTATGATGTAACATTTTTAATTTTTACCCCCGTCAATCAAATTCCTGGATCCGCCCCTGCCCTCAGTGTCATCCTTCTCCCGCCGCCTCTTCCACATCTCCATGCAGTGCCTGGAAGTTCATCCACAAGAAATGATATTGAAAAAAAATAACCACCATGCATTTCCTGTGGAGGAAATGTAGACTCTGTAGTTCAGTTTGCTCCTTGTCAGCCTCTACAGAGGTTTCACTCATTTGTTCTTGACCACAATTGCCTGCTAACCTATCCTAAGAATCTACTTTGGGTTCTTTAGGTTCAATATCCTGAGCATTAACTATAGCAGGTTCAATTGTTGCTCCCTGCCTCACGACCAATACCTCTTTTACCCACTCTTGGTGGCCCAGAAAGGCAGACGATCTTTTCTCCATAGATTCACTGCCAAACTAGAAGATTATATATATATATATATATATATATATATGAATTTTGATTTTAAATAGTAGAAGGTAGAAACTTTACATGTCGTGTCGTTTTTACGATTTATGTTTCTACCACCCCTTCTGTATCTACGTAAAAACTCGATTTTGACAACATTGGTGGCTGCAATTCAATGAGGAATGATGAAGATTTAAACGCTTTATTATTTTTGTGATTTATATTGAAGAACTAATAGCAATAATGTAGTATAAGCGCAAAATGCACTAACAGGCTACTCATATTCATTCAAGCCTGAGTTTAGCCCAGTCCATTTGTCTTGGGCTTTAAAAGGCTCATCTAGCCAATGATGGGCTACAGGTTGACCGATGGGCATCCATCTAGTCTGTTACCAAGCCATAACACAACGCACTTATTGGCATATGATTTAAATGGCGTAACGGATGTTGAACTTTCATATCACTTACAAGAGTCTAAGACAAAATAAATAAATATATAGCAAAAATTAAATGGCACAAAAGGCATCAAAATTATTAACATAAAAAATCACTTAAGTCAAAGGTAAATACCATGGGTCATCCAGTTCAATGAAAATATTATCCATTATGATCAAAATAAGGTATAAAAGAGTCTTAAACAAATGCACAAACAGATGCAATCATCCAATCAAACAATCAAATCTATAAGCTTACAATAGATAATAAAGAAGTTGAAAATACATACCCAGAAAAACATCCCTGACTATTAACATGATTTCTCTCACACCAGGCTTGTAAATATCGATGCTACCATTGAAAATGACGAACCACATGCGCCAAACCAGTTGACCAAATTCCAGCTTGATCCAACAATTAACTAGTACACAAAATGTTAGTTTAGTGAGACTTTCTTATGAACATCCATTTTCGCTTTCTCTCTTCTTTTCACTTGCTCGGCTGTATAGACCTCTCTAACCACTCTAGTCTAGCCCGGCCTCATCAAAAGTTAAGGTTCAATTTTTCTTATGAGTTAATTTCATTCTATAATTTCTTTTAGTTTTAATGACATTGTCTAAGGGTAAAACAAATTAAAGTTCAATATAATTTAGCCCTGATTTTTTTTTTTTTTTTTTTGCGCAGGGGTTGTGAGTGTCAAAAATTTTCTCTAAATCAATATCGCCTTGGGATTATTTCAATTTCAGCTTCCAACTCATGCTCGTGCTGGCTTATTTACTAAAAAAATCAGGAGACCAGATAGGTGGTGTGATTTTTGTTTCCATGTTCTCAAATTTTCTTGCCTTTAATTTTATACTCTCTTAAACTTTACTTTCCATATACATATAATTGTTACGGACCAACATAAGGCCCAATAGCGGAAGGGCTCAACAGTGAGTACCATATCCTAACATATATGCCGGATCTATCTATATTAAGTAAATATCCTAACACTCCCGAAATAAAGAGATATCTTCATGATAGAACGGCCTAAATACTCGCACCAAAAATCACGCAGGGGCTAATATATCCCGCCTACGGTAAACTCTATAAATACAGAGATTAAATCCTAAAGTGGATACGTTCTAACCTTAAGCTATTTACATTCCGTCACACTGTGCACACACATCACCCCTTTTTGGTGAAAGCCTAGTTTGTGCACAGTGATCTCACACTCTCTTGGATATCTCCTCCATAGGTATTCAGGCAGAGCCCATCGATCCAAAATCAAAGTACCAGCCTAATACCAGACATCTGTGTTCGACACCAGAATAATAACTTTTCAAAATTTGAGTTATACTAATAGATAAAATCTTTAAACTGAAGTCATTTACAAATAAATATTTATGTTTGAATAACTGAAATTTCACATCTGACAATATGTCCATTGGCGGACCCACCTATTAGATAAGGTGGGCAAGTGCCCCCCTTGAATTGGGTTTTTTTTTTTAAAAAAATTTTAATTATTAAAAAAATTAATATATATGCCTACTTTTAATACATTAAGACTATACTTCGTAATGGGATGTGGATAAATGGTTGAATGATTGTTTAATGCCTTATATTGAGAAAAGATGTATTTAATAACAATCATAATAAGACAATTATGATGGAATTTCAAAAAATGAGATTTAGAAGGATGACATTATAATTATTTTTTATTGTAATATACTTTTTTTATTAAAATATATGCACTCAAACTTATTGAGTGTCCACCCTTTATTGTAATTTATATAGCTACATTTCTAACAGTACTTAGCCTTGCTTTTCTAAATGACAAGTTTGTAAAATAATTACCTATTTTATTACATCATCAATATTCACTTAATTTCATAAATATTTTTTTAAAATTTTTTTCTTGTTTATATTCTTTTGTTTTTTTAATGTATTTAAAATTTTTCTTAAAATTTTTTTTTCAGGGGCGCTGCCCCCGAACCCCCAAATCCCCCTACTCCACTAATTGTGCCTCCCCTGTAAATTTTTGGATCCGTCCCTGAGTATGTCCCCCATCGTGCATGGCAGGGAGCACATATATATCTTTTAGTTGTATCACTATCTGTGTTTATTTGATATTTATAAACTTGTAAATATCTAATAAATCACAATCGTACACTTTAAACAAAATACTGACAAGGCCCAAAGGCCTTATTATATTAGGGATTTCTTTTTGTTGTTAAAAAACCATAAAACCCTTGTGAATTAAAAAGGAAAATTGAAGGTAGGCCTGATTTCAATTTTACTTATTTAGCTGGATTTATTTACTATTTAATTGTAAATTCCTGGAACTCTAGAGAAGCCCATGTCATTTTTCAACAAATTGGGATTGCATCTATTTTAGCAAGCCGGCAATTTGAACTCTTGGATCATTCGATCGATTCAATTAAAAATATAATAATACTAAAAAGTGTTACGTCCGCTGCTACAAAATCATGCATATAAAACTCTAAATAGTTAATGGTTATAATGTTAATGCTTAACTATTAAATAGACAAAATGTCGTACATGTACTGCGAAACAGAATTCACGAAAGCAAAAAGATATAACAATTTTAATTAACCGTAAAGTATAATTGACAAACACGATAATTCTTATTAAGCAACCATTATGTAACATTTTTAAACGATTTATTTTCCAATTTTATATCAATGGAAAACAAAAATTAATGATTATATCAATTAACCGCAAAGTATGAATAATACAAATGATGCTTAAAAAAAGAAAAAGAAAAAACTGTCATATAACACTTTTAAACAATTTCTTTTCTCAACTTTAAACTCTAACAAAGTACCTTTTCATAACCCTCATTCAATATGACACTCATCAAGTACCAACTTCTAAGTCATAACACTTCCTAGTTCCTAACACCATTTGAAGTACACTTCCACAATGTTTAGACTCACATTTTCCTTTTGTTTCTTATTATTTTTCTTCATTAGCCTCCCCTTTATTTCCATATCGTGTTTAGATCCTCCAGGCTAAATTGTTTTAATTTAGGGAAAATTAATCATAGGTTCTAGGCGAGAATTAAATACAAATGTTCCAAGAAATCTAATTTTTGCAAGATTGAATTGTTCTAAAGAAGTCAACTTGATTTACAAATATGAAAGTATAACTTATGAATATACATTATTAAATTTGAGTTATAAATAAGGCAATTCGACTTGTAAATATGAAATTTTCGTTTGTATGACGTGGGACTTATGAATAATTTTTCCTATAATTTATTGATCCTTCTAATATCAAAACAATAATCGATTAGAACTCTATAAAAATATTGAAGTCTCTATTTTCAAATGCAAAAAGCTCTTATCCAAATGAAAATATAATTTGGCCCTCCAAATACGAAACATACGGATACAATAAAGAAGAGGAGTAATAATATACCCTTTCTAGCTTTAAATATTTGACTCAATTGACTTTTTTTTTTTCCTTTTTTCGGAGAGATTGGAGAAAGTCAAATATATAACTTAACTATAGTATATGTTGCGTATCATTAGATTACATATTATTTCATAAATCTAGCTAATTATTTTAGAAAAAAAATGATAGACATAAATATCTTAATTAATTTATTTAGCTTCCTTAATCTTTTTTTTTTTAAAGTCAGCGGGAAATCTCAAAATCTATACAAAAGAAGAAGCAAACACATTGTATGTACGTACATAGATATCTAATCTAAAGGTCTTAAATAATAATTCCAAGACATGGCACAAAGCCATAAATATTGGGTAGAATCAAATTAAATTAAAAGTGTAAAGTCCCTAATGGATAAAACTAAGCATACTATAGGATTGGTTACCGTTCTTTTTCTCTCCTCTTTTCTTTTACTATTCATCTCAACCTTTAGATTGAAATTGAACGGTTCAAATTTAATGTTTCATCAAAATATTCTTTAAAAATATTTTTAATTGCAGTTTTAAATCATCGTAAGTAAAGTTTAGCGGTTTGTGAATTTATTTATTTAATAATTTGATATTCTATCAATATTTTTATTGAACATTAAATCTAAATTGCTCAAATTTTAATCTAAAGGTTGAGATGAGTAGTGGAGAGAAAGAGGATAGGAAGAGAACAGTGAGAACAAAAGAGCGTAGCCAAACCTGCGTACTACTGTGTGGAAGGAAGCGAGAGCAAGGTTTCAGTATATACAGGTGTAGCTGCAAAGCTTTCGTACACCAGATCATAACCATTACATTTTCTAACTTCTTCCTCTTTTCCTTGTTCACTCCATTTTGATAATGTCGAAGGATTATCTAGTGTAACGAGCTTACCATCTTTGGTCAAACATAATGGCGAAAAATAAGCTCTCAGTCGTATAGCACAGCTAGGTATAGACATAAGTTTAGTCCAAGATGACCTCACTCCATCCTCTTTCATCTCCCACACTTCAATTTCTTTAAAACCCTTGAAATCAAACAGAGCCAGCGATTCTCCAAACGTCCTCAAATCACAAAGTGTTAAGTTAATAATAATATTGTCATGCTTAGGTACTACTTCACTTACGTTGTTTGCTTTGATGTCAAATGCAATAATTTTTGTTGCATTCCGACGTGCTTCCTTCTTATAAAAATAAACTAACCAATATATAACACCGTTGACCGCTACACCAGCAAGCAGTCCTGGAAAACGCGACCTTATAATTTCTCCACAATTGAAAGCAATTTCTTTTTTCCAAGAATTGGTTCTAACAGAGAAGACACGAAAACCTAATACCATATCAAGATTTATTTTTGTTGCGAGCGCTATTAAGTAGTCGTCAGTGGATTCATCGTAACAAAAGCCATGCAGTTCAAAACTGTATTTACGAGGTAGTAGGATCTGTTTCTGCTCACTGGTCGTAGGATTCCACACAAGAAGCTTGTCTATTTTGTTATGCTGTAGAAGCAGAAACCCTCGACAAGAAGCTAAAATTTCGTCGTACCCAGAGGGAAAATTATTGAAGGTTATATCAGCAGAATCATCACAAAGAGATGCATTGAGGTCTATAGCTCGCATTTGCTGATAACTATTACGATCATGTTCAGCACGAACACGGTAAGGGAATCGATAGGTGTAATTTTGGGGAGATCGTTGAAAATGCAATTTTGTGAAGTTGGGGTCGGAGATGAGAGAGAGCCATGACTTGGACACACACTTTAAACAAGCCAACGATTTGATCGGCAAGCGATAAAGGATTTCGATTCTCAGTTCATCGGAGAGCTTCTCCATAGTGGCCGGAAAAAGAAGGAAGTAGAAGGGGAGAGTGTGACGGTTATTGGTAAAGGTTTTATTTATAGAAATAATAGATAGATTTATTAAGATAAAAAGATATCTATATCTATGTTGAGATCGATATCGTTGTTTATCCACTTCTATTTATCTATCCAATATTAAAGGGAAAATTTATGTTTGATATTAAAACTATTATAAATAGATATTATTTAATTAGTAAAAGTAATTTTTATTAAAAAATAAAACTTTTTGGTATTGCTATTTGATATCTAAACACTACTAGATCATATTTATGTGAGCGTTTTTTGGGCTTATCGGAAAAATTACATAAGCTGTATCGAAAACAAAAATCCATAAGGTCTCAAATAAAAAAATTATATATAAATAAGTCCCCCAAAATTACATATAATATTACTAGGTTCTAAGGATCATTAATAATTACAGTTAAAAATCATTCATCTTTACAAGCCTACAAGTGGAGTACGTTATAAATAATGATTTAAAAATCACATTTAACATTTTATATTTATGAATTAAACTTTTATATTGATAAGTTGAATTGTATTATTTATATGTCAAATTTGTATATATCAAATTTCTTGAGATTTATGAGTATTAAATAAGATTTGGTGGACCTATCTATATTTAATGCTCTTACCTGAAACGATGAATGTTTTTTTTTTTTTGGTCCTAATTGTTAAAACTTATAATAACTTTATAGGATGAAATGGTAAGGCGGAGAGATAAAAAGACAAAATGATATATTAACCCGTGATTAAAGCATTACAAATGAAAAAGAACAAAAGGAAAAATTATAAATATGTTATGAAAGAAAGAAGGCTGGTGGGAGAAAACAAATACTCCCTCTGATTCTTATTATATAAAGACACTAATTATCTAACTATGAATTTAAAAAAAATAAGTAGGAAAAGAATACATGTATTTAATTTTATAAAAAAATAATTACTGTTTTTATTTGATTTAGACGCTTATATCTAAATCTACATATGGATAGACAATTTAAAAAGATAGGACAATATAGCCAAAAAAAAAAAAAAGATAGGACAATAAAGATTATATGCAATTAAGAAAATAATTCTAATTAGTCAAAATATGAATATTATATACTATTTGAAAAAAAAAATAATGAATATAAATAATATATATTCCGCTGGCAAAACAATAAATAATATCTATTCCCAAAATATTTTTAATATCTTTCCGTTAGATTATCTTTCACCAGGAAAGAACAATCCAATTCGATTACAAAACTTGATTCTTTTCATTCCTTTTTCCTCAATTTTTCTCCGAGAATATTGCATCCATAGATCTCACCTTTCTTGAGAAAAAAGTTCGCTTTTGGTTCTCCTTTCCACCAGTCTTGAAAATTTCTCGATGGCCGTGGTGGACTTTCTTGCAGTTCATACCGCCATTGGAGCCGCCGCGAACGGTATCGGAGTCGGAAAGCTTCTACTTCCAAGTTATCATGCTTGCAATAGACTCTCTCTGATTGATTCATATTCGGAGGCTTCATCATCATCTTTTTCTTCACCGTCGGCCAGAGTTCTGAAAATCTCATCGGTGTGCAGTAATGCGGTGCACGCCGTCGCCGCACCGCATCTTAGACTTAATATATGCAGAGTACCTCGACGGAGCCTTGTCCGCAGAAAACCACGAACAAAGCGCAGATTACCCGGCGATGACTCCGCCAACAATCTCGGAGACGAGGGGCTCTTTGAAGGTGGCGGTGGTCCGTTTGACGAGTGGTTTTGGTGGCAGTAGTGGTGGCTGGAATTATAATAAATTTGGTGAAGGGCATGATGGTGATCAGTCGTCGTCTTCGTCATGGGACCCTCCTTTTTTCTTGGTGTATCGGGTGGTGTCCTGGATCATGCTTTTGGAATGCCTCCATTTTGCGTTCAAGAAAATTGTCCGGTCGGCTGCGAGCGGCATTGTGGGTGCTGCTATAGTAAAGTCCATAGGAAACTTGGCGCTAAAGAAATTCATAGGCGAGCTTAGGATAAATATTTGGGAGTGAAATGTAGACTCATTAATTAACTGGATAAAAAATTTATAATTATATAACATGTTTAAAATATTCAAGGAAAAATTTAAATGAAAGACCTAGAAGAAAATATATTTATAGAGAATGATCATAAAAATTGTAATGTCTAAAGTATACTTTTAGTCTTTTAAGTTTACATCAAGTATACTTTTGGTCCCTTAACTTAAGTATACTTTTGGTTCTAAGATTTTAACACCGTTAGTTTTACCAACGGAAAATATAAACTCAAGTAATAACAGTTTAAATTTAAGTGATGATTTTGCAATTAAATACTATTAGACTTAAATTTAAAATATGGGTAAATTGAAGAATATATAAAATTTGTGTAATTAAGTGCTATTAGTGAAAATAGAAACTCAAGTGATAACGTATAAATTTAATTGATGATTTTGCAATTAAATACTATTAGACTTAAATTTAAAATATGGGTAAATTAAAGAATATATAAAATTTGTGTAATTAAGTGCTATTAGTCATTACTTGAGTTCGCTGCATCAACATTTTCCGTTAGCAACATTAAATGGCTAAAAGTATACTGTAGCCAATTGTAATTATTTAGAATAACCAAATATAAAAATATAAAATTAAAAGTACTAAAATGCCCCTAACAAATCTTCTGCCATTTTTCACAACTTGAATAGATATCTATAAAAAAAAAAAATATGCATTCTTTAGTTATTAAAAATTATAATTTTTAAAATCAACAAAAATTTTAATTAAAATGGAATTATATAATTTTAATAAAAAGGCAAGGTCTTTTATAATTTATCATATATGTTAAACCAAAAAATTTTATACGATTTATTTTTATTTTAGAAGCAATTTATGTGGGTTAAAAATTTCATGTGATGTTAATAAAATTAAAAAATTTATTAACCTATTATATCCCGAAAAATATGAAATGAGTTTTGTTACGGACCGGCCCAACGGCCCAGATCCATACTACGGCCCAACTGAGCCAGGAAGCATAGTTGGCGTATCAGCAGGGAAGATCCGGTATCCTAACAAGATAGGATCTATCCTAACCAACATCCTGAGATACTTGCCCCGAGTATCTCGGCCCCGGATCTTGCTCGCTCCAAATATCTCGGCCCCAGAGATCATGCTAGGCCAAGATACTCGCGCCGGATACCTCTATAAATACAGAGGAACGCTAACCAGGTGCACACGTTCTAACTTATGCTCTATTTACTTTCTATCACACAGAGCACACATACCACCCCCCCTCTGGCTTCACACCTCCAAGTATACTGCGAACTACGTGGACTTTGATCCCTTTAAAGGGTACGTAGGCTCTAGGCTTGACAACCTAGTCAAATCCAATTAATCTGTGTTCTACACCAGAACATTGGCGCCAACCGTGGGGACTATAAACTTCTATCCCCGTGACCACTAATGGCGAACACCAGAAGCCACAGCAGAAATCCACCGCAGCAGGCTGACAGAGGTCCCCTGCCAAGTCAACCTCAGACCGGGCCTAGCCAGCCGCAAGTGCAACCGCGGCGAGAAAACACCCCGGAGGGTCATGTTACTGACACAGCGACTTCCCCCCTCGCTGACGATCAGACACCATTGGAGGCACGCAGGGAGATTTCGACCCAGGACGCTCTGACGCTAGAAGCCGACGTCCGCATCCTTCGGAGGACGCAAGAATCATTGCTTCAGAGATTCGAAGACAAGGAAAAACGAGATCACCTGCAACGACAAGCAGACTTCCAAACTTTCAGTCAAATGATAAGGGAGGAGCTCGAGCACCATCACCAACTCGGAAACCGAAGAAAATCCCGTAAAAGAGAAGAAATGGCTGCCACGGACAGTAGCAGTTCGTCTCGAAGCCCATGACCAAGGGCGAGGCGCAAGAATACCCGCAGACTGAACGGGAGGACGAGTGCAGAGCGCGGCCGCCTGCCACCTCCAGAGAACCATAATGACATTGAGGCCCGAGGTGATGACGCAAACCGCAACGGCCACAGGGAGGACTCAGACCCTGAAGAGCATCGTGAGGAAAACAGAGCTCCTCGGACGCCTGGCTCATCTTGGGAGTATAGGATGAAATACATGACAGGATCTGGAAGAACTCCATTTTCAAGAGCAACGGCAACGGCTCCGTACCCAAAAAAGTTCGATCTGGCCAACCTCCCGAAGTACGATGGGACACAGGATCCACGTAATCACCTTGAGACTTTCGAGAAGCTGATGTGGGTTCGGTCTATAGACGACCCGGTCATTTTGCGCCTCTTCTCGGCGACATTGAACGGACCGGCTCACAAATGGTTGAACTCTCTGCCTAACAATTCCATTCGGAGTTTTGAAGACCTCAGACGTAAATTTGAGTTACACTTTGCCACGAGCAAGAAACAACCGAAGTCCGAATTCACACTGAGTAAGATGAAACAGAAAAGGGGCGAGACGCTGCAAAAGTACTTGGATAGGTTCAGAGACGTGGCAATGCAAGTACGATCTTTATCCGAGGGAGTTCATCTGTACTGCCTAGTCAACGGATTAGATCCATCATCACGCCTGGCTAGGAATTTGTGCAAGAACCCAGTCTACACTCTGATCGAGTTCTACACCCGGGCAAAACAGTATCTGGATGTCGAACAAATGGAGATTGCCAATGCGGACGAATCCGAGAAGGTGAGGAATTCCTCGCCCGACGTAAGGGATCGGTTGGACAGGCAGAGGGCCGAGCCCCGGAGACGCAACGAAGACATCCGACATCGGCAATAAGAATGCCGGTTAGGGGAACATGGAACGCCGACAAATGAAAGAGCTATTACAGCTAGATCTCGGCACCGCCCTACACTATTGTTTGGTTATTTCGTACGTTATCTTTCGGTTATTTCTTTTAGTTCTCAAGTTTAAATTACCCTTTATTTTTACTTTGAACGATTCATGACCATTTGTAAGCTCTTTTGAGCTGTGTTTCATTAATGAAGGATCCCACAAAGGAGATTCACCAATGTGCACAAGTATTTGCTTAAGCATGAAGTCGAGGTCAGTAAACCCGGCATGAAGCCGAGGTCAGTAAGCCCGGCGAGAAACCGAGGTCAATAAACCCGGCATGAAGCCGAGGTCCATAAACCCGGCGTGAAGCCGAGGTCCTGAAACCCGGCATGGAACTGAGGCCATTAAGCCCGGTCCAAAAAACGGCTCTGAGGTCGTGTACCCGACCGCTAACAAAAACATCTAGATGTATGAAACCGGCTGTTGTACTCCGACAGGCATTGGTTAGAGCTCGGCGAAGGCGCCATACGTGGCCTTTCGCGAAATTGACGCGTCAACGCTCGCCTGACTAAGCAAGCGAACTATCATGCCGACTCTGATCAGGTCAAAATGTTTGATTAGAGGCAGATGAAGCTTCGGTTGAACATGTGGTAGTTTAGCCCTTACGTCGGTTACCATTAATCTGACTAAGAGAAAAGTTGGAATCCGACTAGTGAAAGTTGGATGAGGTAGTGCGGTTAGTTATACCTGACGAGGTTGAAACAAGACAACCTTGCCCCAAACTCCCAGACGTAAACGCTGGTCGAGTATATAGACCTGTACTTAATGCGGTCGATAAATTAAACTCCCGGACGTAAACGCTTGTCGAGTATATAGACATGCACTTAATGCGGTCGATAAATTAAACTCCCGGACGTAAACGCTGGTCGAGTATATAGACCTACACTTAATGCGGTCGATAAATTTCTAACAGAGTTTAGAGTTTATAAACAACCGGCATAGACACCGGGAATATGAAGAGTGAAAGGGCGCAGGTGCCCTAGCTCGGGAAAGCAGCATCACAAGAAGGCACCACCTCTTTGGACAGACTAGCCTCAGGAGCTCCTGACTCGGCCTCATTACCTCCTTGCAAGACGGAGCGGAACCCGGACACCGTCCTTCACATAAGCCCGGTAGGCATACCCGGCAAGGTTCAGGGGTACGTCCGGATTCAAGTGCTTGGTTAGATCAAAGGTTGGGCTGAGGCAGTTCGAGGCAGTCTACTTCAAATGAGGAAGTTGTGTCAGAATGGGCTTGATGCATTGCCAGGAGCGCATCTTTGGTCAAGACCAACTCGGAGAAACGACATCATCTGAGGGAACCACCTTGATGGAGGGAACAAAATTTAAATCTCGAACATGAGATCCAGGTTAAGCGGTCAATGCACCCCGGCAGCCCAGAGCCCTCGACTGCCAGGCTGGGGGGCAACAAGATAGGAGTGGCACCGTTAGGCTGTCAGCAACACAAAGCAACTTTGAAAAGCATCAACCGAGGCTGAGGCCAGCTAAGACAAAGAACCGAGGCTGAGGTAAGCAAAAGCAAAGTGCAAGGGGAAGGTAAAAAGACCGGGCCTCGGGAGAAAAACCCGGCGCTACGAATCCGAGCTAACAAATGAGTAGAAGGTTGCGAATCCAAATTCGTTAAAGACTCGGACAAAAGCGTATCAAGATGGAACAATTCGGATACGAAATCCGGAATATGGAGCAATTCGGATACGAAATCCGGAATAAAACAGTAAAGGCACCTCGGTAGCCTAGAGACCTCTAAGCCCGAAAGGAAGGGCTGAAGTACGTGACACGACGGACACATCAAGTCTGCGCAGAACTCACAAGCCGCCAGGTGTCAGTTGACGATAATGGTGAATGCATAAGGATCCCGACTCCGAAGTCGAGCGAACTCCTTGATATTACCTCGGATCCTTGAGGCATACCTAGGATCTTTGAGCAAAAAGGACATCAGTAACCGGGGTCAACATGACACAACCCGGCGCTGTGCGGTAGATAGACAAGAGGGTATAGATTCACAACAATCTAGCTCGAGTAACCCGAATAAAGATTCCAACCTCAGAGACAGGCAAACTGCCTCAGCATTATCCCAGATCCTGAAGACATTACCTCGGATCTGCGGAGTAGACGACTTCAATAGCCGAGATCAACACCGGGATTCAAACGTAGATGCGAGCTCATTGCTAGGCATCCCGGACCAGCACGGGTCAAATAACACCCCAGCCAGTTAAGGCACGGCGTTTTCGGCGTGACAACAGGAATCAAATCCTCTAATGTCCTTAAAAATAAGGCCCTAGACTCAAAGCCACCTTGTGGGTCGTGGCAGCATTAAGCCGGTCTAATTGAAGTAGAATGCCCCGGCCTTGGCAGGGCCCGGGGGCAGTGAACACCTCGGCCATCTAGAGGCCTGAACGACCAAGCTGGAGGCAATTGTTACGGACCGGCCCAACGGCCCAGATCCAAGCTACGGCCCAAGTGAGCCAGGAAGCATAGTTGGCGTATCAGCAGGGAAGATCCGGTATCCTAACAAGATAGGATCTATCCTAACCAACATCCCGAGATACTTGGCCTGGATCTTGCTCGCTCCAAATATCTCGGCCCCAGAGATCATGCTAGGCCAAGATACTCGCGCCGGACACCTCTATAAATACAAAGGAACGCTAACCAGGTGCACACGTTCTAACTTATGCTCTATTTACTTTCTGTCACACAGAGCACACACACCACCCCCCTCTGGCTTCACGCCTCCAAGTATATTGCAAACTACGTGGACTTTGATCCCTTCAAAGGGTACGTAGGCTCTAGGCTTGACAACCTAGTCAAGTCCAATTAATCTGTGTTCTACACCAGAACAAGTTTATTTTGATTTTTATAAAAAGAGTTTAATTGATATCAATGTTGACAATATAAATCTGACAACTTGATGATATAAATTGGTGAAAATGGAAATTAAAAAAAAATGAATGTAACTATTTTTAATTAAATAATATATTGAAAAAAAAAAAAGAAAATAGATATGATCATATCATGATGAAAGGTTTTAGTTTTAATTTTAGTTTTTTTTTATTTATTTTGAATACAAGAAATAATATAGGAGTTTGATTAGGGGTAATTTAGTAATTTAAATTTATATTATGATGTTTGGTCCTTCTAAGCAATTACAATTTTTATGGTCATTTATAATAAATATTATTTTTTCAAGGTCCTTTATTTTAATTTTCCCAATATTCAAATTTATAATAAAAGTATTTTAACAATTCTAATGTATAAGATAACATATATTTTTCTAGAATGGATGCCAAATCAATTATAAAATAAGAAGATATTATGAAATTTCAGAAAATTGTTTGTTATATATATTTTTTTTTTGGGGGGGGGGGGGTGGGGTTTAATTTTACAATACATTAAATTTTTTAAAAATATATTCTGAACAATTTATTTTTGGGGGGCCATGACCATTCTTGTTCCTTAAAATATCTGTCGTTGTTGATACTTTTAGGGACGTGGACTGGTAGCTGGGATGATTTGTGTAATTAAAAGGAGGGTTAAGTAGTAATTTTGCCCCAAAAGTACATATCCAGGAGTAATTTTTCCTTGAAAGTTTTTTGAGTTCAATTCAACTGTTAGTTGACCATTAGGGTTATTAACGGAGGGGCAAAATTGCTCCAAACAAAAACTTTTGGGACAACATTGCTCCAAATAAAAACTTTTCGGGCAAAATAGCTCCAAAAAAAAAAAAAAACTTCCAGGGTAAAATTGCTACTTAACGTAAAATAATGTTAAAATTGCTATTTATGATATCATATATTTTTAATTCTAATTTAGAGCAAATACCCTATTTAGTCCCAGGAAAAAAAAAACGGACCCCATTTTGGTCCCTCAAACAACGAAATCCCTTTTTAGCTTATGAAAAGGATGAATTTCCGAAAAAAATGACCCCATTTTGGTCCCTCGAAAATTCCCCAAAACCCCCTTTTAGTCCATAAAAATGTCCAATTTTAGTCTCTGGAGACGAAAAAGGGGTCCGTGTTTTTTTCAAGTGACCAAATAGGGTATTTACTCTCTTATTTATATAATATCTAGGGGTGGAAACAGGCCAGGCTAGCCCAAGCTTCACCTTTAACAGGCCAGGCCTGGTCGGCAATAAAGTGGCTTGAGTCTGGCTTGTGGCCTGTTAGAGGCCATTTTTCAGCCTGAGCTTAGCCTGTACCCTGTTAAAGAGGCCTATATTTTTAAAAATTTTATAATTAGGCTAACAAGCCACAGGCCTCACTGAAAAACAGGTCTACTTCAAACAGGCCAAAAATAGGCTTACTTTAAATAGGCCGAATTGCATAAATCAATGAAGACAGTAATAAAAAAAAGGGGTTGCATTTTCATTAACAAGACATTATGTTTGAATGGCTTCTCCTCCCTTAATTTCCAAAACGCTTCAATGTATGAATGAGTGGATAATATTGCTTTCCCTTGTTTAAATTGTTGTGCTGTTTGTGGTTTGTAAAGGATGTTTATTCCTCCAATTGGTAATTTTGAAAGTGGAGCTAAATAACTAAGAAGGGGATGAATTGGTAATTTTGAAAGTGGAGCTAAATCACCAATAAGGGGGTGAATTAGAGATTTTAAAAACTTTTTTGAGTTGCTCTGTTTTTGAACACTAAAAATAGAGATGAATAGAGCATAGGGAACAAAAGCAAGACACAAGGATTTATATTGGTTTGGTCCAACCTTTTGACCTACGTCCAGTCCCAGACTCTTAGGAATTTTCACTATTTCAATTGATTACACACTCTGTACTCAAGAGTAATTCTCTCACTAGAACTTACTCCCCCTTATAAGTTGTAATCAATAAGCCCAATCACCAAGTTTCCTGACTTGTAATTCTTTACAATAAATGATTTACAATCAATGAACTCTCTCTAAGAGTGGATAAATATGAACACTGAAGTACAGAATGTATCAATAGATACTTTGCTCAAGAAAACTCAGAAAGTAGTTGAGAACTTGAATGATTTTCATTTTCTGCAGATGTGTTATGTTGGGATTCGTACACATAACGGATTAAAATATTTACGAATCCCATCCGAGGATCACTCAACCGCATTGAAATTAAGGCTAAAGGAATCCGAATCATACCTACAATGAATTGGTCCGCGTCTCGTTCTCTTTGATCTGGTGGGCTACCTCCTCGATCAGTAGAAGCCGACTCTTAGAATAGCCCTCCTTTACCGGTATCCATACGAATAATCCCGAACACGATTGTGGCAGCGTGCTAGCGCCTTCCTGAGTCGTGCGTCTCTCTCTTGCTCTAGGGTTTTCTCGTGGCTTTCTAATACGCTTGACAAAAGTACCGTAGGTTTTTCTAAACCCGATCAGCGTATTATATAAAAAATTAATCCTCATTAAGTTTAAAATTCGAATTTTAAATATAGATTATAAATATATTAATTAAATCTATCTGATATATCTAATCTAATGTATTTATTTAATCCGAATTAAAAGCCAGATCTAAAATTCGAATTTTGAACTTGGATTAATAAATATATTAATTAGATCTATCTGATAGATCTAATCTAATGTATTTATTTAATCCAAATTAAAAGCCTTTAAATTTAATTTATCACTATAAATTAAATTTGAGAAATGATATCTATCCATTTAATTAAATCTGAGATACTATATCTCAATTTAAATTAAACAGATATATGATATCTTTATTCGAAAATTAAATGAGATACAATATCTCTATTTGTTTTAGATATTTCATTTATCAAATAAATTAAATACGAAAACAAATATTATATAATAATATTATAATCTCCATTAAATAATATTATTATATTATTTTCATATTTAATATATATATATATATATATATATTCACCCCAGATTAAATTCAGTATTCATTAAATCTTAGATTAATCTAAGATTCAATAAATCTAGCTCGTGTTGGATTATTTTTGTGTGCGACCCTGTAAGCCCACATGAGATTGGCAGTGGGCCAATACTGTACCAGCCCACAAATCGCAAGCGGCCTCTAGCAAGACATTGCAACTACCCAATTCACATGGTGATTGATGACACGATACAACTTATCGTACAACCATGTCACGTCCCTTTTGTCACGCGATAATTTGGTCAAGGATGAGGCATGGATAATGTCAACTTCCTGTTCTCGACCATTACTTTCTCGATTCTCGAGTAGTCTAATAAGTGAAATGGAAATTCCTTTTCATTATAGTATAGCCATACATTCCTTAGACTCACTCATCGAGGGGCCCATTATTATCTCTATACAAATGTGAGGGACAAATTCCATCTTGACCATTCACATTCCTTCGCATGAAAACCATTGATCCAGATTCAAGCCTTTATCATCACCCGGTCAAAGGTGACTTTTGATTAGGTCAAAGACCAGTGACTTATCATGTAGGAATCCATGATGATCTCAGGTCATAGAGTGTCGTGACGCGGTTATACATGAGATAAGCTTATGACTTAATCCATACAGCTTTCTCATAGTGGGTCGGTCCAGCACCTTATACTCTTACAAGTGCCCATGACTTTGATATGTATCTCCATACCCTATCAAAGTCATACTGATCTTACTCATCTTCGCTCCCGCGTAGATGATCGACCAGGGACATTTAGGATAATCTATAAGATATATCCAGGGATACAGTTATCATTATAAACATGCGAATGAAATGATAACTTAATAGAGAACAATGACTTGCCCTTAGGGCATGATTTCCATCAGATAGTTGAGAAGACTTGAATGCAGATCTATTTATATCAAGAGAGCATTAAATGACCGTTATAATCTTCAATACAACCGTTGCCTTCATCAGACAAGGATTAGGTTAAGCTTTGGTCTTCTTCTCTCTCTACCCTTCACTTAATCCAGGTGCACAGAAGTTTAGGGTTGACTTTTTGAACATTAATCCGTTGGAGTAGCGGTTACAGGATGTGGAAAGTAGTCTTTAATCCTTTGTTAACGTGTGCAAAAGAATTATCCAAAAGTATACAAGCTTTCTGGGTTTTGCATTTAATGTGCTGACGTCACTTTTACTTTTGCTTTTAACCTTCAATTAATATCCTCTAAATCATCTGAAACTCACCAACAAAGTGGTTAAACATAGCTAGGAATATCAATGAATGATAATAGGAAGTATTAAGATCAAATAAGAAGGTTTCGCAAATTCGTCAGATTCGAAATTCAAACTCTGCGACACAAACTTGAGTTTGTTCTTCTGAACTCGAGTTTTCCACTATGCACTAATAGCAAAACTTGAGTTTCCGTAACAAAACTCAAGTTTCCTCCTTCTAGAAATGGAAGTCACGATTTGAGCTTTGGAGCAAGATTTTGAATAAATCTCAAAACTCAAGTTTTGGACTTTTAACATGAAACATGATTTTTAGTCCAAAATATCAAAACTGGAGTTTTCAAAACATTGAAAAAGTGCAATGCTCTCGGCTTAGCCAAAACTCGAGTTTTCAAAGCCAAATTCGAGTTTTCATTTAAGTATGAAAACTTTGAGAAATCTGTGTCAAGATAAAACTGGAATGTTCAAAAACTGAGTAAAACATGAAAACTCTCTGCCAAGACCAAACTCGAGTTTTCTCAAAACTTTTGAAAACTTGGAAAAACTCATGGCAAACTGAAAACTAGAGTTTCTAAATCAAAACTGGAGTTTGCATGTGTTCAAAATGTTGGAGACTCTCTGTATGGCCTAAACTCGAGTTTTCAAATGAAAACTAGAGTTTTGTCTTTATCAAAAAATAAGGAGAAGTCTCTGTATGATGAAAAACTCGAGTTTACCAGTCAAAACTCGAGTTTGTCTCAAAATGAAAAACTGAGTGCTCTTTGTAAGCTCAAAACTCGAGTTTTCCCATGAAAACTGGAGTTTTGCTTTGTTCATTGAAAATGAGCTACTCTCTGTTAAAGTCAAAACTCGAGTTTCCAAACTAAAACTCAAGTTTGCCTTTGACAGTAAGTTTTTCAACTTATCAAAGACAAACTTCAACTTGTGTTTACAATTGTCAGTTACCATTAAAACACATAGAGAACTAACAAATTTGTTTGAGTTATTTAAGGATTTGGTAATTATTTAAGATTAGATTTGCAGTTATAATATATGAAATGTGGGATTGTAATTAAAAAAATAATAATAATAAAGATTACTCAATAAGCTTGATCTTAAAGTGCATATAAGGTGTTTGTAAAAATGTGTAAGAGAGGAATTTATTTTAATTTAAGGATTTAAATGTACTTATTTGTGTTGGCTATTGGGATAGGAAATGCTTGAAACGTTTGCTTCAATTTGAAGTCATCTGAATATTATCAGAATATTCACATTTTATTTAAATATCTATTTTATGGAACAACATCTATCCAACGCCAGCTCTGCAATATGCCTCCAACTTGATGACTTCTAACGACATAGTACTAATTAAGTGTGAGGATCCGTACACGCAGCGGATTAAAATTTCTTACGAATCCCTTCCGAAGGATCACTCAACGCCGTTTAAATCAAGGTTAGGGAAACCGAATCATACCTTATATTGAACTCGTCCGTGTTCCGTTCTCTTTGATCAGGTGGGCTACCTTCTCGATCAACACGTCCGCGTCTCGTTCTCTTGATCGGGTGGGCGATCTACACGTCCGCGTCTCGTTCTTTTGATCAGTAGAAGTCGACTCTTAGAATCGGTCTCCTCTACTGGTATCCACACGAACAATCCCTGAACACGGTTGCGGCAGCGTGCTAGCGCTTCTTGTGCGTCTCTCTCAATCTGCTCTAGGGTTTCTCGCGGCTTTCTAATACGCTCAACCAAAAGTCCGTAGGTTTATTTCTAAACCCGATAGGCGTATTATATAATCAAAATTAATCTTTATTAATTTTGGAAACTCGAATTCCGAATCTGGACAATATATCAATCAAATCTATTTCATAAATGTAATCAAATATATTAAAAGCCAGATTTGAAATCCGAATCTTGAATTTAGATCAAATCTAAATTTAAAGCCTTTTGATTTAATTTATCATTATAAATTAAATCCGAGATATGATATCTATCCATTTAATTAAATCTGAGATACCATTTCTCAATTTTATATTAAACAGATACATGATATCTTTATTCGAAATTAAATGAGATACAATATCTCTATTTGTTTCATATATTTAATTTATCAAATAAATTAAATACTAAAAAAATATCATATATAATATTATAATCTCTATTTATAATATATATATTAATTTCAAATTATATATATATATATATATATATATAAATCCTAGATCAAATTTAGTATTCATTTAATCTCAGATTAATCTGAGATTCAATGAATCTGGACACTTTTACCCGTGTTAGATTATTCTTGTGTGCGACCCTGCAGGCCCATATGAGATTGGCAGTGGGCCAACACTGTATCAGCCCACAAGTCGCAAGCGGCCTCTAGCAAGACATTGCGACTACCCAATTCACATGGGGATCGATGACACGATACTACCTATCGTACAACCATGTCACGTCCCTTTTGTCACGCGATAATTTGGTCAAGGATGAGGCATGGATAATGTCAACTTCCTTTTCTTGACCATTGCTTTCTCGATTCTCGAGTAGTCTAATAAGTGAAATGGAAACTCTTTTCCATCACAGTATAGCCATACATTTCTTAGACTCACTCATCGAGGGGCCCAGCATTATCTCTCTACATATGTGAGGAACAAATCCCATCTTGACCACTCACATTCCTCCGCATGAAAACCACTGATCCCGATCCGAGCCTTTATCATCACCCGGTCAAAGGTGACTTTTGACTAGGTCAAAGACCAGTGACTCATCATGTAGGAATCTATGATGGTCTCAGGTCATAGGGCGTCGTGACGCGGTTATACATAAGATAAGCTTATGACTTAATCCATGCAGCTTTCTCATAGTGGGTCGGTCCAGCACCTTGTACTCTTACAAGTGCCCATGACTTTGATTCGTATCTCCATACCTCATCAAAGTCATACTGGTCTTATTTCATCTTCACTCTCGTGTAGATGACCAACCAGGGACATTTAGGATAATCTATAAGATTATCCAAGGATGCAGTTATCAATACGAACATGCAAACGAAAATGATAACAAAAGAGAATACTTTAAATAACTTAAATATCCAAAGTACAATGAATTGCCCCTAGGGCATAATTTCCAACATTAAGCTTGTCACATAATTCTATTGTGAACTGCCACTCCGAACTTTAGCTAGAATGAATATTAGGTTAAGCACTTTAGTAACATTTTTTAGGCATTGTTCCTACATTTGCTAGGAATTTTGCTGCATTGACTGTTCAGATTTTCATTCACTCATGGAATGTTTTTTTAGGAGATCAAAAAGTCTGCTGGCTGCCATTTTTCTGCTGTGAACCAAATCTCCATTGTCCCTGTTATCTCACTGTGCTTTATCTTGCTGTGTTAGTTGGTCGCAAGCTCTGAGCATTGCTGTTTCTGTCATATTTGTTGGTATATGTTGAATTACTTCTGAAATTTTAAGAGTTTTCATAGTGGCATTGTGTAAATTGTTGGATTTGTTGCTGTGAGTGCAAGCATTATTGTCTCATTGTTGTCATTCTTGGGCATTGCTGTGTATCTGTGGTAGTTTTGGCTTACTGAAAATAATTGCGCTGTCATGCATTAGTCTGAGCATAGTTTATGCTGCTGAACTGAGTACTTGCTAAAAAAGCATGAACAAACTTGGTTGAAGATCATCTGTTAATCTTCCTGACACTTGATTACTTGAGGCTAACCTCTATTTAGTTTCCATAAATTGCTGCAAAGAATCACTGGACTTGCTGGTTTTTTGGATGAGAATTGTGAGTTGATGTGAGCTGGTTTAGGTTCTCCTCGGCTGAGTACATAACTGCGGTGAGATAAATTATAATTGATTGGTTTGGGAAACTGAATTAGCTGATGCGAACTGAGTTTCCTGGTTTAATTTTTTTAAAAAAAAAGAAGAAGAAGAAGAAGAAGAAAACTCTGAAATGCAAACTCATCCTTGCATTTAAGTTGTTGATTTGTGATTATTGCATTAATTAAAAATGCAGAAGATATTTACTTTATAGACAACACAATTCGGAAGCTATGTTGTGCCAAATTATGCCGTGTACAGAAATTAGTATTGTATTTGATATGTTCTCAATCTTGTATATTTTGTAAGTACTAATTAGTATTGTATAAGTACAAAAATGTTGTAAGTATACGTTATTTTCTATTTCGGTATTCAATATTTTGTACTTTAAAGTAATTAATTAATGGTCATTATTTGTATTTGTAGGAAGCTTCTGGGGACGTATCTTCAGAATTGTTTTATTGGGTTACCTTTGAGCGTACCCCTTCCTAGGAGTTTGCTGCTAGTGGGAAGTGCTAGATTAATGCTAAGTCTCAGCAATTAGTTATGAAACATTTATTATACTTATTATTTTTTTCTCAACAAGCAATATGTTTATTTCATTTTACATGCCACATTTATGATGTATTTTTGTACTTGTAGGAAAGCTGGGAGAAGCTGTCACAGGAGAGAGCCACGCAAATTGCGAACGAGCCCACATCCTCTCAGTCTGATAATAAGAACCTGTTCATTCAGGCTGTAGAAGGATTTGACAAGAAAGGCAGAGTGTTCGGGTTGGGTGCCTCTGCCAAACAAGTGAAGGCTACCAAGTGCTCATCCAGCCATATTGGAGGTATTTCTGCATGTAAACGTAATACTTTTGATATTAATTATTACATTTTCACTCCCTCATTTGGTTAAATGAAGTACAAAACATAAACTGACTTCCTAATGTTGTTTTTGCAAATGAGCTTAAAAGGGTAAAGGCGTTAGAACAACAACTCACTGCTATCACACAACAGCTGAAGACTATGACACAGCTAGTGAATCAGCAAGCGGAGAAGATGAATCACCTAGAGGAGATGATGAATCAGCAAGCAAAGATGATGAAGCAGATGCAATATCTACTCCAACCCCTATTGAAGGACAAGAAGGATGTCGGCTTCTGGTGATGATGATGATCATACTGCTGTTGTATATACATTATGATTTTTTTTTTGGGTTCTTTTTAGTCTTTTTTGTTGACAACATTGTTGTTTATATTTTGTTTTATCTATATATGCTCTTTTATGATTGCTATATATATTTTTCATCATATACATTTTTTAATTTTGTAATTTTTTTTTCTAGTGGCTATTGAGAAAAGGACCTAATAATTTTTTTTAATATAATTTTTCAATTTGTGACGGATTATTTTCAAAACTCTATCGCAAATATCCTGAACATGCGATAGACAATTTATCCATCACAATTTTGTTTTGTAAATTTTGTCATATTTTTTTGCTGGGGAATTTAGTTTGCGACTGAATTTATTTCCGTCACAATGTTACCTTTTGCGACGAATATTCTACCCGTTGCGCTAGAAGTTGGCCAGATTTACTAAACTCTTTTTTGTTGTTGTAGTGAATACACCTTTAAGTATGAAACGGAATGATTGTTGGTGAAAGGAAGGACAATTCATAGAAGAAAATAATAAAGTTAGGTGTTACTTTTTATAAAGGTTAGTTGGAGGAGTTATTAATTAATATTCAAAGTCACACCCTTATGATACGCGTCATATTGGAAGAGCATGAAAGAAAGATACAGTTTGGCGAATGGAATTGAAGTACTGAATTATAGAACTAGACTTAGTTAGAAGTTAGGGAAACTCTCAAAAAGGACCTTCAAAATCGCAAGATTTCTTTCCTCCTTTCCTACAATTGGTCACCCCACTTCATTTTCCTAAATAGCATCCATTACTACTTAATTATAATGTACAAAATTTATTATCCTTCTCTGTCTGCACAAAAGATTAATTATTAGCATACTATTAAAACCCTACCCATGTTGACTGGTTATATGTGAATCAATGATCCGATCCCCTGACTAGTTCAGTCAAGAGTAACTCTACTTTAATTAGTAACTCTGCTTTGTTTTGGATTATATGTGGTATACATAAATATTTTATAAATTTGTGGATTTGATCTATGCTTGACCTGATTTGAACTACTAGCTTTTGAATAACTATAACCTTAACCAGTATTGACCAATCCCATTTTCAGTACCTTAATAACAAATCAAATTATCATTTTATGAAATCATGGTTGTCCTGACTTAAGTTTTAAAAGTGGCTGGAAACCATACTTAAGAATTTTCATTTGTACTCTTGAGAAATTAACAATGGTCACTTTCCTGGGAGAGGTCCCCACATATGCGCCCGACAGAACCTCGATCCGGACTAGGCAGGGCGAAGCTCTGGTGAACCGGGTGCAATAGCCAAAAAAAAAAAAAAACAATGGTCATCAACTCAACTTGTACCTTAAGTTTAAAATATGTGGAAGCAAACTAATAAGCTTTAAAAAAACACTGTCCACATGTTTAAAACTCTGTGCACAACTTTTTTTCCCTTCATTTCTCTCCTTTTACTCTCGGAAAAATCATTGCCACCAATAAAATCTTCATGCGTTAATGAAATTTTGTATTTTATAGCAAACTTAATCAATAAATAACTAATTACACGGAAGAAGAGTAGCGAGTATAAAGTTCTAATTTTGTATTTTCCTTCATGCCTTAATTAAAAAAGTTTGATAAGTCACGTGCTTGATCGTCTCAAATATCCATCTCTTATCGTGGATCTATATTCGCGTCAACTGACGGTTGCCATAGTAGCAACGTGGAATTTTATTTATTTATTTATTATTTTAAAAGTAACGGTTGAAACTTTCCACGGAAAGCGTTTGTATCGTTGGACTTATGAGTATTTTTCCTATAATTTATGATACTCCTAATATCAAGGCAATGATATATCATTTGGCCCTACAAAATATGAAAAAATGCGGAATATGATAAATTAAATCAAAAGAGCAACAACTGTAATATAGTCAAATAATATATAACAACTCATTTTATTTTAATTTTACATGGCAGATGAGTCATTTGGTGAAATTCAAATTCTAAAAATTCTAAAAAACATAAATTTCATAATTTAGGAAAATAAAAATCCCTCCCATGAATTGTTGTTTTTCAAAATAGTAAAATTTAAATTTCTCTAAATAACTTTTCTGCCATAACATAAGATTGAAATAAGGTGACTTATTGTATTTTAATTAAGAGTAAATGATTTCTCCCGTCACTGAAAATAAGTTTATCCCCAGTGATCCCAAAACTAAGTCGTTTTTATCATATAAATTTTACCGAAATACTCTTCATTAATTCACCTAAAATTACAAACACACAATTCATTAATTAATTCAAAATGACGTAATTTTAGGGTCCCTGAAGATAAACTTATCTCTAGTAATTGGAGAAATATTTTTCCCTTTAATTAATCATCTCAAGTACCTATGTACATAGATATCTAAAGGTATAAAATATTAATTCCAAAACAAGATCCGCAAGCCATAAAAATATTGTAGAATATAATTAAATCAAAGTCAAAAGTCCCTAATGATAGGTAACATTAGGTGTTCTGTGTAGAAGGAAGGGAGAGCAAGGTTTCAGTATATACAGGTGTAGATGCATAGAAGGAGTGCTTCAGATCCAGATAACCATGACATATTCTATCTTCTTCCAGTTTTCCGTGTTCACTACTCCATCTTGATAATGTCAAAGGAGAATAATTTAGTGTAACAAGTTGACCATCTTTGTTGAAACATAATGGGGAAATAATATAACCTCTCGCCTCTGGATTGCGAGGTATAGATATGCGTTTAGTGCAAGATGACTCCCCTTCACCCTCTCCCATCACCCACACCTTGATTTCATCATAATAGGTGGGATCAATTAGAGCCAGAGATTCTCCCACCAGTCTCAAATGACAAAGGTCTAGCTCGATATCATACATGTTAGGCATTACTCGTCTTACTTGGTTTGCTTTGATGTCCAATGCAAGAATATTGACTTTACCGTATGGGAAAGAAACTAACCAATAAATAACACCGTTTACCACTAAACCAGAAACCACCGGAGAACATGGTACAATAGTTTCTCGATGATTAATAACAACTGCTTTATTCCATGAATTGTTTCCAACAGAGAAGATCCGGAAAGCTGGACGATCTATCAACGATACGAGCACAATTACGTAGTCATCAGTGGATTCATCATAACAAAAGCCATGCAGTTTAAAATTGATGTATGTTTTGGGTACAAGGATCCGTTTGCGCTCACCGGTTGAAGGATTCCACACAAGAAGCTTGTCTCTTTTCTTATTGAGTAGAAGTAGAAACCCTCGACAAGAAGCTAACATAACATTGTAGCCAGAGGGAAAATCGAAGCTTATAGCAGCAGAATCGTCACGAGGCGATGCGTTAAAATCTATGGCTCTAATTCGCAGATGATCATGATCATGATCAGAATGAATAAAGTAAGGGAATCGAAGGGTGTAATGTTGGGGAGATCGTTGAAAATGCAGTTTTGGGAAGTTGGGGTCAGAGATGAGAGAGCGCCATGACTTGGACACACACTTTAAACGGGCTAGACATTTTTGGTTCTCAGTTCATTGGGAAGGTTTTCCATGGCGGCCGGAAGGAGGAGAGTGCTGATTATTTCAGTTCAGACCTATTTATAGAAATAATAGATAGATTGTGACATTAGGGTGATCAAAGGATTTCTGTAAAACAAATTATTATTTGGATAAAAGATATCTATATATGATAATCTATCTATATAATATCTATATCTATATTGATCTTGCTATCATTGTTTAACTTTTGATAGAAGGATGAAATATTAAAATACTAAATTATCGTTTGTAAAACTTCCTACATTCTCTCATTCAATATCTTTCTCACTATATTTTTATACTGTTTTTATTTTTTATTTTCCACCAAAAGTGAAGCCGTCAAAATCATCCTGAATTCTTTTTTTTTTTAATATAACTATTTTTTATTTGATCATGGCCAATTACAAAACTTCCTCCGTTTATGTTACCCGATCTTCTGCTCCCAGTGCGACCTACTCCTATTATCTTCATTATATTGAATTATCGCGAGAAATTTGATTCAAACAGACCCTAATATTTGCATTTTGGATTCGATTCACACATTCACAAAGTAAATTAAAGCAATTTGATCCTCTGAAAGGAAGAGGAAAAGGATAGAGAATCATATTATTTAGGAGCAGGTTTAATGATGGAGTGTGGATCCCATTAATAACATTGTCTGATCAAAGGAAGGGGACGAATTAGTTATGATAAGTAATGTTGTCACAATCGAGTTTCTACATAGATTCTCTTACTATGTTCATTCTGATCATGATCATACTCAAATTCTCATATAAAGACAGTCACCCTCTTTAGCGCATAGATGACATCCATGGCAGTCACCCTCTTCCTCTTGGCATGCTCAATATAGGTCACAACATCACAAATAATATTCTCAAAGAAAATCTTCAAATAGGGTTCCTCACGAGAACAGGCTTCTAACCAATGGACAAACATCAGAATTCTTGCCTTTCCTTTCCTCCTTTCTTTAGATCATGGTTATGTGTATTATTGGAAAATTACCAACATCTAAATATTATAAATTAAATCATTGATTCAATTTAAGATTTGTTGAGTTTATCAGCCTTGTATAAGATTTTTTTTTTTTTTTATTTCAACCGTCTTTATATGGAATTCTTCCAAACACATATCTATCTATAGAAATAATAGATAGATGGTGCGCCTAATTAAGAAGGGCACAGTTCAAATTGCCCACCAAGGCAAATCAGAATAGATAGATGGTGCCCTTGTTATTTTGATATCGCTATCAGTTTTTAACTTTTGATCGAAGTATAAAATACTAAATTGTCTTGTTAAACCTCTTAGATTCTCTCCTTCAATATTTATCCCACAATATTTTAAAACTAATTTTTATTTTTATTTTTCACCAAAAAGCCGTTAAAATCATCCCGGATTTCTTTTTTTAATATAACTATTTTTTATTTGATCATGAGTTATAATTCCTTTAGAATGTTTAAAGTGTTTTTCTTTCTCCCAACAAATGTACTTTTTATACTCATGTTCTTCTCAGTATGCTCGTGAGGTTTTTTAACCTATCAACTAATTTTTTTTTCTTTTATTTTTCACAAACTTCACAGGTTTGGATTCTCTCCGTATTTGTTCTCTCCTTTTCTTCTCAGTATCTGATCTCCACCCTCAGATTTAAAAAAATAAAATTTATGAAACACTATCATAACTGTTTTAGAAAATATTAAATCTGAACCATTCATTTTTTTTTATCCAAGGGTGGAAATGAGATTCTAAGAAGAAAATGAGAGAATAGATTCTGAGGAAATCTGTTCCCCAAACATCACATATGATGGATATATCATTTAATTATTAACATCGATATTTATCTATTTATATCATTAAGTTTTTCCCCAATGTATACAATATGATATAAAATAAACTTTCTTCACCAAAATAGGAATGCTTCGAGTCTTGTTCTTTGTTACATGGTCAAAGCTACTACGTAGTCATCGGAACAGCAGCTCCTGTGGGTAATTGGAAAGCAGTTAGTTGATGAGAGAGGAAGCATCGCAGGGCCTTTGTCGGCCAGGGAGAGGATTACATTGGCCTTGTTCTTCGCCGCCTCTCGTCGTAGCTTTTCAAAGACTCCATCGAAACTTGAAACCGTGGCATCGAAGACAACTTCAGCGGCAATTTTCCAACTACCTGCAACGTAGGGTAACTTTCAACGATAATTTGCGCGCCAATATTGTGTGTTTTTTTATAAGGATTCTCTTGGATTGAAAATGCGTCGGGTCATTATAAGAATATGGGGTTCTGGTTAATTGATGTTTATTCTAAATTTTTAAAAGCGAGAATTTCAGTTAGGTTATCCGTCCAAATTTATTTCAGTCAACCCAATAACATTATGAAATTTCACAGTACACCCAAGAACCAAAATGAAAAAAATTTTATAGATTAAAAGACAATAATGTCAATTGTTTTATTTTTTAAAAAGGTTTGATCGTTATCAAAGTTCTAGCAACGAGTTACTGACAATCATAGGCTGGAACAGCCACCACCGGTTGTTCATTTCGGCTTCCTACTACTAAAAATTAATGTGTTGTTTATATGTGCCAAAAAAAAAAAAAGAAGTGGAAGAGTTGGACACTTGCAAATTGGACTTGTTCACAATTCTATGTTTTCTTGTTATTTTATTAATTTGTGTTACCCATATGCATATTTCACTTATTCACCACTAGGACGAAGCATACTCTAATAGCCACCTATTTAAGCTTTGGCCAGACCGGAGCTCCGGCCATTGGAAACTAATTTGTATTGTTCATATATGATAATTCCATTTGTTCATGAAGGTCGCCCACTTATAAATGGGACTTGTTGAATTTGTATTATTCATTTGCAAGCATCAAACTAGCTCCTTATGGTGAACAAGTGAAATATGTATATGGGTAACACAAATTAATAAGTTAACAAGAAAACATACCTTCTTGAAAAAGTCTAATTTACAAGTGTCCAATTCTTCCATTCTTGTGAACAAGTGAAATAAACATATGAATAACATATTAAGTTCTAGTAATAGGAAGCTGCAATGGCCAGCCGGCAGTGCCTACTCCAGCGTGCGGTCGTCAGTGACTGGGTGACAAATTAGAGATCCGATTTCGTGAGTAAAGAATCGAAATCTAGAAACAAGGAAAGAGGAGAAGGAGGGTGGTGGGGCCATGAAAGCAGGAGGAAAGAAAATGGAAAGTGTGGGCTGGGTGGTTCAATGATTGGTGGGGTTGGGACTTTGAGGTGGTTGAGTTTTAGGCTTGGGACCAAAGCCTATTGCTGCATGAAACCGACCCCCACAAGCTCCTACCATCATTGTTATAAAAAACTAATGTAAAAATATAAAAACTTACGTTTTTACATTTTTATTAGGGTCACATGTACTGAAACACAAATAATAACTATCATGAACAGAAATTAGTAGAAACGCCACTCAAACACGTAAGAATATAGTTTTTACTTTAACCCAAAAAAAAAAAGGATGAAAGTTTTTTTTTCCCGAAAAATGATGAAAAAACTCTATTTCCATAGTGTATCTTAGATTTAGGATTATTAGAGAATGGAGATTGGATAGCTATATATAGTTTGTCGTTTTTTTTTAATGTTTTATATAGTTATATAATTTATATCTTTTAAATATAAATTTGTTTACTGAAATTTCAGTAGTGATTATGATTTTCTTTCTATACATATAAATAAAATTTTATGCTCTCACCTTAAGTAGTAAAAAATAGAATCTTTATGTTTCTGGTCATTTCTACCATTTACGTTTCTACCACCCGTTTGTGTCTATATAGAAACTCGATTTTGAAAACATTGCTTATCATAACTAATTCATCCCCTTCCTTTGATCAGACAATGTTAATGAGATCCACACTCCATCATTAAACCTGCTCCTAAATAATTATCTATCCTTTTCCTCTTCCTTTCAGAGGATCAAATTGCTTTAATTTACCTTGTGAATGTGTGAATCGAATCCAAAATGCAAATATTAGGGTCTGTTTGAATCAAATTTCTTGCGATAATTCAATATAATGAAGATAATAGGGGTAGGTCGCACTGGGAGCAGATTGGGGAACATAAACGGAGGAAGTTTTATAATTAGCCATGAGCAAATAAAAAATAGTTATATTTTAAAAAAAAAAAGAATTCATTTTGACGGCTTTACTCTTGGTGGAAAATAAAAAATAAAAATAGTTTTAAAATAAGGCGAATGAGCGATTTTACACACGAAGTTTTCCTCCCTGAGCGCCCAGCACCACGAAGTTTTTGAGGAGCAAAAGTACACACGAAGTTACGTTTTGGGAGTGCCCAACACCACGGCCGTTAGTCAACCGTTAGTTGACCGTCAACTTGGATGGAATGCTGATGTGGCACTAACGTGGCATTGACTTGGACTGACGCGTTGACGTGGACGCTGACGTTGAATAAAAAATCAAAAATTAGGAAAAAATTTAAAAAAATTAGATTTTTTTTTAAATTAGAAAAAAATTCAAAAAATTCAAAAAAAATTAGAAAAAAATTAAAAAAATTAAAATAATTAGAATAAAGATTAAGATAGTTCAAAAAAAATAAACAATTAGAAAGAAATTTTTTTAAAAAATTTTGAAAAAAATTCGAAAAATTAGAAAAGAATTTCAAAAAATGAGGAAAAAATAAAATAATTAAAAAAAAATTAAAAATTCGAAAAAATTAGCAAAAAAATTCAAAAAATGAGGAAAAATTAAAATAATTAGAAAAAAATATTAAAATAATTATAAAAAATTCAAAAAATTAGGAAAAACTCAAAAAATTAAAATAATTCGAAATAAATTAAAATACCCCGCTAGTGATAAGTTTGACCGCTTTACTTTTGGTGGAAAATAAAAAATAAAAATACTTTAAGAATATGGTGGGAAAGATATTGAATGAGAGAATGTAGGAAGTTTTACCAACAATAATTTAGTATTTTAATATTTCATCCTTCTATCAAAAGTTAAACAATGATAGCAATATCAACATAGAACCTAGACTTATATAGAAAGATTATCATATATAGATATCTTTTATCCAAATAATAATTTGTTTTTGGAAGTTTAACGAGACAATTTATTATTTTAATATTGGGTAAAGGATTTCTTCTATTACTGGAAATAGAGTTTTCTCCAGTAACCCCAAAACTACGTCGTTTTGGATTAATGAATGATGTTTATGTAATTCTGTTTATTTTTTAATAATATACATTTTACTAAAACACCCTTCATTAATTCACCTGAAATTACTAACAAACTCTTCATTAACTCAAAACGACGTAGTTTTTTGGAGTCACTAGATATAACTTTATCTTTAGTGAAGAAATCTTTTTACCTTAAATATTTCATCCTTCTTATCAAAAGTTTTAGAGAAATCCATTAATTACCCTAACTGATAACGAAATTAACATATGTAGAACATAGATATTACTTAGATAGATATCTTTTATCCAAATAATAATTTGTTTTAGAGAAATCCTTTGATTACCCTAACCACTCTCCCTACTTATCTTGGGATAGGTAGGGAGAGCTCCTCTCATCTGGACCGTCTAGATTCCATCTGGAAAGTCCAGATTTAATTTTTTTTACTTTTGATTTTTTAAAAAATGATTATTTTAATGGGTAGAAAATCTAAAATAAAGATAAATTTTCAACTAATATATTTTCAAAAAATGATTTTTTTCATTTAAAATTTGACAGTTAAAAATAAATAAATCTGGATCGTCCAAATTAAATCTGGACGGTCCAAATCTGGAAGAGCTCTCCCTACCGATAGGTAGGGAAAGTGGTTCCGATTACCCTGGCACAATCTATCTATTAGGAAGAGGGTGAAGGGGAAAGTGATCAAACCTATTGTGAAGAAATCAAGGTGTGGGTGATGGAAGAGGGTGAAGGGGAGTGGACTAAACGTATGTCTATACCTCGCAATCAAGAGGCAAGAGGTTATATTTCACCATTACGTTTTACCAAAGATGGTCAACTTGTTACACAACATTCTCCTTTGACATTGTCAAGATGGAGTAGTGAACGAGTAAATCTGCTGGAAGAAGATAGAATATGTCATGGTTAATTATCTGGAGCGCTCCTTCTATGCATCTACACCTGTATATACTGAAACCTTGCTCTCCCTTCCTTCTACACAGAACGCCTAAATTCATCTATCAGGGACTTTTATTTTGACTTTAATTTAATTACATTCTATAATATATCTGGCTTGCGGATCTTGTTTTGGACTTAATATTTTAGGCCTTTAGATATTTTAACTGCTGAGAGTTATATATATATTTTTTCCTAAAGTTACCGAGTTAACATTTTTTGTTAGTCACAAACAGTATTAATATTATGGGACTAATAAACTTTATAACTTAAAGGACTAAAATAATACCTTATACAAATATAAAGAACTAAAAGTATACCTTGTCCAAACAAAAAAGTCTAAAACTCTAAAAGTATACTTTTCCAAAGCAATTATAGATTAGAACCCAATAAAAATCCTGGAGCATCTATTTTCACTACAAAAAGACGCAAAATAGTAATAGAATTTACTCACGAAAATCCGCGCAATGGAATTCTTTCGCTAAAATATTTAGCGACTAGAATTCCCAGAAAAATCTAGTCCATCGCAAAAAAAAAAAAAACTGTGACAAATCCAGTTGTCAACGAAACAAAATAGTTGCCAATCGAAAATTTTGTTACGGACTTTTAAGAGACGGAATAACTCTGTAGGAACTTACCCATGGGTAAATTAGCCATGAAAGAACGTTCTGTGGGTACCATGGCAAATGTCCGTGGGTAATTTCCTACTGAAATTTGGTACAAAACATATCCATGGATAATGTACCCACAAAATGTCCGTGAGAATCCGTTCCAGTTTTCTTGGGTAAATGAGAAAATTAGCTAGTTTTCATGCCACGAACTCGTTCTTAGTTTAATCATTTTTTAACAATTTTGAGCACTAAAATGAGAAAATTAACCAGTTATTATAGCTAGAGAAATTAATAAATTCCAAATAAATAATATATTAAACAAAAATAAATGTCACAAGTTCTAAGTAACTAAAAGACTAAAGAAAAATATATGTTCTCAGTCGCAAGTATCATAAACAATGAATTGTCAACTATCATTTTCAGCATCTTCATTTCCATTGGTAGCAAAAGGACTACCATGATTGGCAAGGTTAGAATTAGGTAATTAAATCCCTATTCCTTGCAATGCTGATATAATCAGGTCTTTTGTTTGCTTAAAGTGGTCATTCTCTTGTTTCAAGTGTTTATAATTTTGTGACATATGAGCCATCTTCGTTTGCAGTTCTTAAAAGTTAAAATCCCCTACAGAATCGATGGAAGGAGTTGAGGTAGAAGAAACAATATGTTGATTCGGCCCTTCTTGTTCTAACCACCAGTAACCTCTAACCACAAATTAAGTTCATCTTGATTAGATTGGTCACTACCTCCCTCAAAATTGACAAATGCCTTTAATCTCATAAATTCATCCTACAAACAGTACATAAAATAAGTACATCTATCATAACAGATTTCTTTACAAATTATGAAGCTAAATTATCTTACAAGGACATGAACTTTCAATAACAGACGAGGGTGTGATCATTATGAAGCCAAAAGAAAAGTAAAACCCAAACAAAAGATAAGAGAAGAAGTTTGTAGGCAAAAAGTGAATGTCGGAAATGAAAAGGAATTATAAGATGCTCTGCCAAGCAGTTCTTCAATTATCCCTCACACAAGCTGCAAGATGAACAAGTTATATCAGATGACAGAAGGGACCAAAATAAAGGTATGCTCATATGATTACTCAAGTAGTTAATGTCGCAAAACTAGATCAGATCAGTCAATTCAATCATTAATTCTGCCTTAATCTCATATGGAATGCTTCCAAAATCAGCCCAGTTAAAAACAGATTGAAAAACTGATTAAAAAAATTGTTAAAACTCACAAGAAAAAGATAATAAAAAATCGTTTTTTTTTGGGGGGGGGGGGGTGTTACATAAAACTAAAAACACGTTAATTTAATTCAATCACAATCAAAACAATGAGAACTTTTAACCCATGCCTCCACCAATTGAATAAGCAGCTTGATTTCAGTAACACTGACTCAAATATTATAAGTATTGGTGATGTACATTCAGTGGCTGATGCAACTTCAGTTAAAATTAAACCAAGTGCGAATGAAGTTTGCGACTTGAGTAACTAATGCAGTGGGAGGAAATAAGCACACAAGTAATTAGAGTAAAACTTAATGTCATACAAAAGATTAAAATACATCTTACACTCTTTTGTCGATAAGGATAAAGTGAATTCAAGCTTTGAAACTTCAATGTAGCTCCTCTCTCCGTTGGAATCCAGCAACACTGAGTCAGGGCTCCAATGTTCTGGAAATTGAAGGCTGCGATGGTGGGTTTTGTAAGACACTTTACTGACGGAAATACCCAAGGATAATGTCTGTCTGAAATTTCCATCTAAAATATTGTATCAACAGAATTTGAGACAAAAGTGTTCCGTCTCTACTTTTCAACGTCTTTCTGTTGAAATTCCGTCTGTGATTTTAACGACGGAATTTCCTTCTTCCGTCGATAATTCTGTGGCTATTTCACAGCCTTTTTGTAGTGTTTCAAATACAAAAAAACCTTAATAAAGATATATTCGCCCTACAAGGCTCCAAATACCAAATAGACCAAATATAATTAAAAAAATTAATGATACTGATCGTAGTGGAGTTTATAGCTGCTAAGACAGGCAAAAGTAAGAAGAAGAAGTAAAGGAGCAACAACTGCGATATAGAATAAGAACCAAACACATTGTACGTCCATATATAAATATCTAAAGGTCTAAAATATTGATTCCAAAACAAGAAACAAGCCATAAACATTGCAGAATCGAAGTATATTAAAGTGAAAATCCCCTGATGGATGAAATCAGGACTGTTGTGAAGGAAGGGAGAGCAAGGTTTCAGTGTATAAAGGTGTAGCAGCAAAGCAACAGTAGCCCTTCAGAGAACTATTACATATTCTATCTCCTTCCAGTTTTCCTTGCTCACTACTCCATTTTGATAATGTCAAAGGTGTCAAATAAGAATGTAGTGTAACAAGTTGACCATCTTTGGTCAAACATAACGGTGAAACTAAAGCTCCCACCTCTGAATTGCGAGGTATGGACATAACTTTAGTCCAAGATGACTTCCCTCCACATTCTTTCATCTCCCACACATTAATTTCGTTGTAATCGATAGTGGCATCAATTAGAGCCAGCGATTCTCCAAACACTCTCAAATAACAAACCCTTGGCTCAAAATCATCGAGCTTAGGTACTATTTGTCTTACTTTGTCTGTTTTGAGGTCGAGTGCAAGAATATTGTTTTCAGGGATTTGTCCCTCATGGAAACGAACTAACCAATGAATAACACCATTCACCACTGAACCAGCAACCTCCGGATAAAGCGGCGTGATACTTGCTGGATGATTGAAAGCAAATTCTCTATTCCAGGAATTGGTTCTAATAGAGAAGACCCGAAAAGCTATACCACACCCTAATGATGCGAGCACTATTAAGTAGTCATCACTGGATTCATCGTAACAAAAGCCATGCAATTCAAAATTGATGCATGTTTTGGGTAGAAGGATTTGTTTACGCTCACCGGTTGAAGGATTCCACACAAGAAGCTTGTCTCCTTTCTTATGCAGTAGAAGCAGAAACCCTCGACAACAAACTAAATTAACGTCGTAGTCAGAGGGAAAATCGAAGCTTATAGCGGCAGAATCGTCGTGAAGCGAGGCATTGAGATCTATGGCTCGCATTTGATTAGCCTGAACAAGGTAAGGGAATCGATGGGTGTAATGTAGGGTAGACCTTTGAAAATGCAGTTTTGGGAAGTTGGGGTCGGATATTAAAGAGAGCCATGACTTGGACACACACTTTAAACGAGCCAGAGATTTGACCGGCAAGCGGAGAAGAATTTCGATTCTTAGATGATCGGGAAGGTTCTCCATGGTGGCTGGAACAATAAGCGGAAGTAAGAGGAAGGGATCACAAACCTAGATACGCGAGTGACGATTTTTGCCGGCGGTTTGATTTTTTGATTTCCCAGTTTGTTACACTTTTTTTAAAAAAAAAGATGAGATATGATATTGTTAGATCATAATCTCAAAAAATGATAGTAACAATATCTTATCCCTTAAAAGATTGGGATAGGATATTGTCACTACTAGGTCACTACTTCTTTTTCACCATTATATCTAAATTTTATCTATCTTTATCATTTCTCTCTCCTATTAAGATTCATATCTAATGATGAAAAAGTGGTAGTGACTTGGAAGTGACATAAAATTGATAGTGACAATATCCTATCCCTAAAAGATTAAGGAAGTGAAATAAATTATTTAATCATATCATATATAAATAGAGATTAACATATCTGCTTCAAAGGGAGAAAAGATTTTGGGAAAATTACGTGCAGGTCCCAAGGAACAAAAATAATTACAAAAAAATCCCTTAAAATCACCAAATTACACAGAAGTCCCAAGGGACTTTTTTGATATTATTTGTATGGAGAAAAAATCCAGGTTATTAAATGTTATTGTAAATATGACTTTTTCTATTGTAAATTGCTAACACTTTCTTTGTAAATATAGCATTTTTCTATTGTAAATAATCTCTCTACGTTCAAAATCCAGGTGTTTAAATGTTATTGTAAATATGGCTTTTTATGTTTTAAATGGCAAGATTTAAATTTTGTTGTAAATATAGCATTTCCTATTATAAATATAGCTTTTTTTTTTTTTGTAAAAGATCTCTCTATATTCAAAATCCAAGTATTTAAATATTATTGTAAATATGGCTTTTTCTATCGTAAATGACTAGATTTTAAATTTTGTTGTAAATATAGCATTTCCTATTGTAAATCTAACCTTTTTTTTGTTGTTAATACAAATAATTAGGTATGGAAATAGACTAGGTCAGGCCAGGCTTTGGCTTAACAGGCCTGAGCCTATAATAGGGTTAAAAGGCTTAAGCCTGAATGCAGACTTTTTTTTAGATTCAGGCCTAAACCTTCATAAAGCCTGGTTAGGCCTAGAGCCTTTTTAAAGGCCTATTTACAATGTAGACCTTTAAAAAAGCCTCATATTACAGGTCTTGAGTAGGTTTCATGCACTTTGAGCCTATCAAAATTTATATAAATATAAGAATGAAAAAATAAATATTTTGTTATTATAAGATATATATATATATATATATATATATATATATATATATATATATAATGTGTAAACAGACCAGGTTTGAAGGCTTACAGGCCAGGCCTTAAAAAAATAGACCTGGCCTATTTTGTAATTATTTCTAGTCCTTGGGACCTACACATAATTTTCCAAAAAATTTTCTGCGGCAAGGTAAAATGAGAGCGTTTCTTCCTCCTTTTTATAAAACATACACATTAAAACTCTTCATTTTCACACCGCTTCTCTTTCTTCCTCTCTCACTCTCCTCCTTCCTTCTCCTCATAGCTGACCCTCAGCCAGGGACGGACACAGGTGGGGACAAGGGTTGGCCCCCGCCCCCCCTAAAATTTTACCCCCCCCCCCCAAAAAAAAAAAACTGAGCATCTAATAGTTGATTTGCTTTCATCTACGTATGTATATTAACTGAGCATCCCACCATGCGTTTCCTATCATATATAATTAAAAAAAATTAATAAAGAGGTGAGGCCCACCTTAAATATTATCCCTAACCCCAGTTATTTTTGCTCAAAATGAATCGCGTATTCTTCTTTTCACTGGGGGCTTGTTCGCCTTTTCTTTTAACAGTTTATGACAAATTTTGAGGATCAATAAAATACTCAAAATTATTATTTTTATTAAATTTCCTTCATTAAATTTCTTGTACATGACTTTATCTTTCTAATAATACTACTTTTATACTGATTAGATAATATTTTAGGGTTAGGATTTTAGGCAAGTTTTGAGTTTTGTTAAAAGATGGCAATGATAATATAGATAATGATTAATAGTCAATTTTTAATCGGTTTATTTTTTTATAAATAATATTTTTAAAATCATATTGATCCTGAAATAATTCATGCTCTTGGTAGGTGATTATTACAGATTTAATTATAAATGAATTTAACAATATGAAAACCATAAAGTAAGAGTCAAATGAAGTAATCTTAGTTTCTATAATAGATTTCTTTTAATTTTTTATAGATTAGATCTGTATCGTATTTTAAGTACTTTTATTTATAATGTAACATTTTTAATTTTCGCCCCCGTCAATCAAATTCCTGGGTCCGCCCTTGCCCTCAGTGTCATCCTTCTCCCACCGCCTCTTCCACATCTCCATGCAGTGCCTGGAAGTTCATCCATAGGAAATGATATTGAAAAAAAAATAACCACCATGCATTTCCTGTGGAGGAAATGTAGACTCTGTAGTTCAGTTTGCTCCTTGTCAGCCTCTACAGAGGTTTCACTCATTTGTTCTTGACCACAATTGCCTGCTAACCTATCCTAAGAATCTACTTTGGGTTCTTTAGGTTCAATATCCTGAGCATTAACTACAGCAGGTTCAATTGTTGCTCCCTGCCTCACGACCAATACCTATTTTACCCACTCTTGGTGGCCTAGAAAGGCAGACGATCTTTTCTCCATAGATTCACTGCCAAACTAGAAGATTATATAGATATATTTGAACTTTGATTTTAAATAGTAGAAGGTAGAAACTTTACATGTCGTGTCGTTTTTACGATTTATGTTTCTACTACCCCTTCTGTATCTACGTAAAAACTCGATTTTGACAACATTGGTGGCTTCAATTCAATGAGGAATGATGAAGATTTAAACGCTTTATTATTTTTGTGATTTATATTGAAGAACTAATAGCAATAATGTAGTATAAGCGCAAAATGCACTAATAGGCTACTCATATTCATTCAAGCCCGAGTTTAGCCCAGTCCATTTGTCTTGGGCTTTAGAAGGCTCATCTAGCCAATGATGGGCTACAGGTTGACCGATGGGCATCCATCTAGTCTGTTACCAAGCCATAACACTACCCACTTATGTTATCAAAAAGAAGGGGGAAAAAGAAAACACTACGTACTTATTGGCATATGATTTTTTTTATACAAAATTGAATGTCATAGCCACTTGAACAATGCTCTCTTTTTGTTAAAAAAAAATGAAAATAGATCTAACGTTAAGAGCATGGGAAATGGCATAACGGATGTTGAACTTTCCTATCACTTACAAGAGTCTAAGACAAAATAAATAAATAAATAAATATATAGCAAAAATTAAATGGCACAAAAGGCATCAAAATTATATACATAAAAAATCACTTAAGTCAAAGGTAAATACCATGAGTCGTCCAGTTCAATGAAAATATTATCCATTATGATCAAAATAAGGTATAAAAGAGTCTTAAACAAATGCACAAACAGATGCAACCATCCAACCAAACAATCAAATCTATAAGCTTACAATATATAATAAAAAAGTTGAAAATACATACCTAGAAAAACATCCCCAGACTATGAACATGATTTCTCTCACACCAGGCTTCTAAACATCGATGCTACTATTGAAAATGACGAACCACATCCGCCAAACCAGTTGACCAAATTCCAGCTTGATCTAACAATTAACTAGTACACAAATGTCAATTTACCGAGACTTTCTTATGAACATCCATTTTCGCTTTCTCTCTTCTTTTCACATGCTTGGCTGTATAAACCTCTCTAACCACTCTAGTCTAGCCCGGCCTCATCAAAAGTTAAGGTTCAATTTTTCTTATGAGTTAATTTCATTCTATAATTTCTTTTAATTTTAATGACATTGTCTAAGGGTAAAACAAATTAAAGTTCAATATAATTTAGCCCTGATTTTTATTATTATTATTATTATTATTATTATTATTATTATTATTATTATTATTATTTTTTTGCGCAGGGGTTGTGAGTGTCAAAAATTTTCTCTAAATCAATATCGCCTTGGGATTATTTCAATTTCAGCTTCCAACTTATGCTCGTGCTGGCTTGTTTACTAAAAAAATCAGGAGACCAGATAGGTGGTGTGATTTTTGTTTCCATGTTCTCAAATTTTCTTGCCTTTAATTTTATACTCTCTTAAACTTTACTTTCCATATACATATAATTGTTACGTACCAGTATAAGGCCCAATAGTGGAAGGGTCCAACAGTGAGTATCATATCCTAACATATATGTCGGATCTATCTATAGTAAGTAAATATCCTAACTCCCCCGAAATAAAGGGATATCTTCATAATATAACGGCCTAGATACTCGCACCAAAGATCACACAGGAGCTAATATATCCTGCCTACGGTAAACTCTATAAATACAGAAATTAAATCCTAAGGTGGATACGTTCTAACCTTAAGCTATTTACATTCCGTCACACTGTGCACACACATCACCCCTTTTTGGTGAGAGTCTAGTTTGTGCACAGTGATCTCACACTCTCTTGGATATCTCCTCCATAGGTATTTAGGCAGAGCCCATCGATCCAAAATCAAAGCACCAACCCAAGGCCAGACATCTGTGTTCTATACCAGAATAATAACTTTTCAAAATTTGAGTTATACTAATAGATAAAATCTTTAAACTGAAGTCATTTACAAATAAATATTTATGTTTGAATAACTGAAATTTCACATCTGACAGTATGTCCCCCATCGTGCATGGCAGGGAGCACATATATACTATCTTTTAGTTGCATCACTATCTGTGTTTATTTGATATTTGTAAACTTGTAAATATCTAATAAATCACAAGCGTACCCTTTTAACAAAATACTGACAAGGCCAAAAGGCCTTATTATATTAGGGATTTCTTTTTGTTGTTAAAAAACCATAAAACCCTTGTGAATTAAAAAGGAAAATTGAAGGTAGGCCTGATTTCAATTTTACTTATTTAGCTGGATTTATTTACTATTTAATTGTAAATTCCTGGAACTCTAGATAAGCCCATGTCATTTTTCAACAAATTGGGATTGCATCTATTTTAGCACGCTGGCAATTTGAACTCTTGGATCATTCGATCGATTCAATTAAAAATATAATAATACTAAAAATTGTTACGTCCGCTGCTACAAAATCATGCATATATAACGCTAAATAGTTAATGGTTATAGTAAATAAGCGTTATATACCTGAAGGTGGAATTTGCGCAAGAATATATAATGTTAATGCTTAACTATTAAATAGACAAAATGTCATACATGTACTGCGAAACAGAATTCACGAAAGCAAAAAGATATAACAATTTTAATTAACCGTAAAGTATAATTGACAAACACGATAATTCTTATTAAGCAACCATTATGTAACACTTTTAAACTATTTATCTTCCAACTTTATATCAATGAAAAACAAAAATTAATGATTATAGCAATTAACCGCAAAGTATGAATAATACAAATGATGCTTAAAAAAAAAAAAAACCGTCATATAACACTTTTAAACAATTTCTTTTCTCAACTTTAAACTCTAACAAAGTACCTTTTCATAACCCTCATTCAGTATGACACTCATCAAATACCAATTTCTAAGTCATAACACTTCCTAACACCATTTGAACACCATTTGAAGTATACTTCCACAGTGTTTAGACTCACATTTTCCTTTTGTTTCTTATTATTTTTCTTCATTAGCCTCCCCTTTATTTCCTTATCGTGTTTAGATCCTCCAGACTAATTTGTTTTAATTTAGGGAAAATTAATCATAGGTTTTAGGCGAGAATTAAATACAAATGTTCCAAGAAATCTAATTTTTGCAAGATTGAATTGTTCTAAAGAAGTCAACTTGATTTTTTACAAATATGAAAGTATAACTTATGAATATACATTATTAAATTTGAGTTATAAATAAGGCAATTCGACTTGTAAATATGAAATTTTCGTTGTATGACGTGGGACTTATGAATAATTTTTCCTATAATTTATTGATCCTTCTAATATCAAAACAATAATCGATTAGAACTCTATAAAAATATTGAAATCTCTATTTTCAAATGCAAAAAGCTCTTATCCAAATGAAAATATAATTTGGCCCTCCAAATACGAAACATACGGATACAATAAAGAAGAGGAGTAATAATATACCCTTTCTAGCTTTAAATATTTGACCCAATTGACTTTTTTTTTTTTTCCGGAGAGATTGGAGAAAGTCAAATATATAACTTAACTATAGTATATGTTGCGTATCATTAGATTACATATTATTTCATAAATCTAGCTAATTATTTTAGAAAAAAAATGATAGACATAAATATCTTAAATTAAGTTATTTAGCTTCCTTAATCTTTCTTTTAAAAAGTCAGCGGTAAATCTCAAAATCTATACGAAAGAAGAAGCAAACACATTGTATGTACGTACATAGATATCTAATCTAAAGGTCTTAAATAATAATTCCAAGGCATGGCACAAAGCCATAAATATTGGGTAGAATCAAATTGAATTAAAAGTGTAAAGTCCCTAATGGATAAAACTAGGCATACTATAGGATTGGTTACCGTTCTTTTTCTCTCCTCTTTTCTTTCACTATTTATCTAAACCTTTAGATTGAAATTGAACGATTCAAATTTAATGTTTCATCAAAATATTCTTTAAAAATATTTTTAATTGCAGTTTTAAATCATCGTAAGTAAAGTTTAGCGGTTTGTGAATTTATTTATTTAATAATTTGATATTCTATCAATATTTTTATTGAACATTAAATCTAAATTGCTCAAATTTTAATCTAAAGGTTGAGATGAGTAGTAAAGAGAAAGAGGATAGGAAGAGAACAGTGAGAACAAAAGAGCGTAGCCAAACCTGCGTACTACTGTGTGGAAGGAAGCGAGAGCAAGGTTTCAGTATATACAGGTGTAGCTGCAAAGCTTTCGTACACCAGATCATAACCATTACATTTTCTAACTTCTTCCTCTTTTCCTTGTTCACTCCATTTTGATAATGTCGAAGGATTATCTAGTGTAACGAGCTTACCATCTTTGGTCAAACATAATGGCGAAAAATAAGCTCTCAGTCGTATAGCACAGCTAGGTATAGACATAAGTTTAGTCCAAGATGACCTCACTCCATCCTCTTTCATCACCCACACGTCAATTTCTTTAAAACCCTTGAAATCAAACAGAGCCAGCGATTCTCCAAACGTCCTCAAATCACAAAGTGTTAAGTTAATAATAATATTGTCATGCTTAGGTACTACTTCACTTACGTTGTTTGCTTTGATGTCAAGTGCAATAATTTTTGTTTCATTCCGACGTGCTTCCTTCTTATAAAAATAAACTAACCAATATATAACACCGTTGACCGCTACACCAGCAAGCAGTCCTGGAAAACGCGACCTTATAATTTCTCCACAATTGAAAGCAATTTCTTTTTTCCAAGAATTGGTTCTAACAGAGAAGACACGAAAACCTAATACCATATCAAGATTTATTTTTGTTGCGAGCGCTATTAAGTAGTCGTCAGTGGATTCATCGTAACAAAAGCCATGCAGTTCAAAACTATATTTACGAGGTAGTAGGATCTGTTTCTGCTCACTGGTCGTAGGATTCCACACAAGAAGTTTGTCTATTTTGTTATGCTGTAGAAGCAGAAACCCTCGACAAGAAGCTAAAATTTCGTTGTACCCAGAGGGAAAATTATTGAAGCTTATATCAGCAGAATCGTCACAAAGAGATGCGTTGAGGTCTATAGCTCGCATTTGCAGATAACTATTACGATCATGTTCAGCACGAACACGGTAAGGGAATCGATAGGTGTAATTTTGGGGAGATCGTTGAAAATGTAATTTTGTGAAGTTGGGGTCAGAGATGAGAGAGAGCCATGACTTGGACACACACTTTAAACAAGCCAACGATTTGATCGGCAAGCGACAAAGAATTTCAATTCTCAGTTCATCGGAAAGCTTCTCCATGGTGGTCGGAAAAAGAAGGAAGAAGAAGGGGAGAGAGAGTCTGTGTATGACGGTTATTGGTAAAGGTTTGATTTATAGAAATAATAGATAGATCGAGCCGTGAGGGTAATTAATGAATCTCTTAAAAAAAATATATTATTAAGATAAAAAGATATCTATATCTATGTTCAGATCGATATCGTTGTTTATCAACTTCTATTTATCTATCCAATATTAACGGGAAAATTTATGTTTGATATTAAAACTATTATAAATAGATATTATTTAATTAGTAAAAGTAATTTTTATTAAAAAATAAAACTTTTTGGTATTGCTATTTGATATCTAAACACTACTAGATCATATTTATGTGAGCGTTTTTTGGGCTTATTGGAAAAATTAGATAAGCTGTATCGAAAACAAAAATCCATAAGGTCTCAAATAAAAAAAATTATATATAAATAAGTCCCCCAAAATTACATATAATATTACTAGGTTCTAAGGATCATTAATAATTACAGTTAAAAATCATTCATCTTTACAAGCCTACAAGTGGAGTACGTTATAAATAATGATTTAAAAATCACATTTAACATTTTATATTTATGAATTAAACTTTTATATTGATAAGTTGAATTAGTGCTAAGCAAGAAACCCATAATCCAGTGAGCCCGCCCACAATCCGGTATAATTGGGCCACTTTTAGCCCGCTCAAAAAGACCTATAATGAGTTGGGTTAAAACCCGCTCATTTAAGAATTAAATGGATGGGTTATGGGCACACTTTTGGGTTATCCATACCCGTCCATTAAATGTTTTTACTTTATTTTATTAACTATCATAATCCTAATAGATATTGACTCTCACTCTTTTTTTTCCCCTCTTATATTTGCCTATTCAACTTGCGAGTCGTCATGACTGACCAGAACAAGAAAATCAGAGTTTGTAATCTTCGTGGGTTGGCATTTGTAGATGTCGTCTTCATCCCCTGATCCAGAACGAGAGAGCAAGCCAAGGTCGTATTATCTGAATGTTGTTTCATTAAATTCTCATTAATTTGTTCCTCCATCTCTACTTTTTTTTCCCCTTTAAATTTAATTATATGGTCCAGCTTTTGTTTCCAAAAAAGAATTATTTTTTCTTATTTAAATCAATCTTCTAGCTAACGCACCATGTCCCAAATAATCCAAATGATTTCAAATATCTTGCAATATGTGAAAGTTATCATGAATTTGGATGTATGTTTAATGCTTATGTATGTTTTTTTCAAAAAATAAACAAGTCAAATGTAAATGAGTTACCCAAAACCCGGTGAAACCAGTCCATTTATATGCTAGCCATTTATATGGGTTTAAATGAGTTGAGGTATGGGTATGGGTATGGGTTAGCCCATACTTGTTTAAAGTTAAATGAGCGGACTATGAGTTAGGGTATGGGCTACCCAACCCACCCCTTGCTCTACCCTAAGTTGAATTGTATTATTTATATGTCAAATTTGTAAATATCAAATTTCTTGAGATTTATGAGTATTAAATAAGATTTGGTGGACCTATCTATATTTAATGCTCTTACATGGAACGATAAATGTTATTATCCCCCCCCCCCCCCCCGGGTGGGGCGGCCCGGCCGGGCCTAATTGTTAAAACTTATAGTAACTTTATTGGATGAAATGGTAAGGCGGAGAGTTAAAAGACAAAATGATATATTAACCCGTGATTAAAGCTTTATAAATGAAAAAGGAAAAAAAAATTAAATGTTATGAAAGAAAGAAGGCTGGTGGGAGAAAACAAATACTCCCTCAAATTCTTATTATATAAAGACACTAATTGTCTAATTATGAATTTAAAAAGATAAGTAGGAAAAGAATACATGTATTTAATTTGATAAAAAATAATTACTGTTTTATTTGATTTAGACACTTATATCTAAATCCAAATATGGATAGACAATTTAAAAAGATAGGAGTATAGGACAATAAAGATTGGGGAAATCTTGTTCAGGGCCCATATTATCAAAAAAATGTGAAAAAATGCCCAAAGACTCTAAAAATTCGAAAAAAGGCTCAATATTCTGAAATTCCAGAAAAGGCCCAAGGTTAGTTGTTAATGGGGCTGATATAGTTGTCAGTGGGGTACTGATATAGTTGTTAACTGAGCTGATTTAGTTGTTAAAAATTTTCCGGAATAACAACTAAATTAGCCTAGTTAACAACTATATCAGTACCCCGCTAATAACTATATCAGCCCCAGTAACAACTCACATTAGGCCTTTTCTGGAATTTTAGAATCTATTTTTAACAACTAAATCAGTACCCCGATAACAACTATATCAGTACCCCGATAACAATTATATCAGCCCCATTAACAACTATATCAGTACCCCCTAACCTTGGGCCTTTTTTCGCATTTTCATAGTCTTTGAGCCTTTTTTCACATTTTTTTGGTAATATTGGGCCTGAACAAGATTTTCCCATGAAGATTATATGCAATTAAGAAAATAATTCTAATTAGTCAAAATATGAACATTATATACTATTTGGAAAAAAATTAATGAATATAAATAATATATATTCTGTTGGCAAAACGATAAATAAAGGGAATGGTTCAGGTTATAGATCCAAATCGTTTTGAATTAATAAAAGGTATGTTTGTAATTTTAGATAAATTAATAAAGGATGTTTCTATAATTTTGCACCCTTCATTAATTCATCTAAAATTACAAACACATCTTTTACTAATTCAAAACGACATAATTTTAAAGTCATTGAAGATAACTCTATCTATCTCTAGTAATCAGAGAAATCATTTACCCAACAATAAATCCCAAAATATTTTTAATACCTTTCCGTTAGATTATCTAATTTTAAATTCAAAAGAAAAATGGTTTAGGTTATAGATCCGAGTCAAACTATGCGAGCCTCAAGGTGTAAATAACGAATGCGGTATATTTTTGACCAGGAAAGAACAGTCCAATTCGATTACAAAACTTGATTCTTTTCATTCCTTTTTCCTCAATTTTTCTCCGAGAATATTCCATCCATAGATCTCACCTTTCTTGAGAAAAAAGTTCGCTTTTGGTTCTCCTTTCCACCAGTCTTGAAAATTTCGCGATGGCCGTGGTGGACTTTCTTGCAGTTCACACCACCATTGGAGCCGCCGCGAACTGTATCGGAGTCGGAAAGCTTCTACTTCCAAGTTATCATGCTTGCAATAGACTCTCTCTGATAGATTCATATTCGGAGGCATCATCATCATCTTTTTCTTCACCGTCGGCCAGAGTTCTGAAAATCTCATCGGTGTGCAGTAATATAATGCGGTGCACGCCGTCGCCGCACCGCCTCTCAGACTTAATATATGCAGAGTACCTCGATGGAGCCTTGTCCGCAGAAAACCACGAACGAAGCGCAGATTACCCGGGGATGACTCCGCCGAGAATCTCGGAGACGAGGGGCTCTTTGACGGTGGCGGTGGCCCGTTTGACGACGGTGGTTTTGGTGGCTGTAGTGGTGGTTGGAATTATAATAAGGGCATGATGGTGATGAGTCGTCGTCTTCGTCAAGGGACCCTACTTTTTTCTTGGTGTATCAGGTGGTGTCCTGGATCATGCTTTTGGAATGCCTCCATTTTGCGTTCAAGAAAATTGTCCGGTCGGCTGCGAACGGCATTGTGGGTGCTGCTATAGTAAAGTTCATAGGAAACTTGGCGCGAAAGAAATTCATACTTAGCTGCGGACCTTGAACCTTAAAGATAAATATTAGGGGTAGTCAAAGATTCATTAATTGATTAAAAAATTTTATGAATATATAACATGATTAAAATATTTAAATTTATAATAAAAATATTTAACAATTCTAATGTATAAAATAATACATCTTTTTTAGAATGGATGTCATACCAATTATAAAATGAGAAGATATTATGAAATTTCATAAAATTAACTTTTATATATTAAGTTGGGGGTGGGGGGGATTAAATTTTACAATATATTAAATTTTTAAAAAATATATTCTGAATAATTTTTTTTAGGGGCCATGGCCCCTTCTTGTCCATTGTTGATGTTTTTTTTTTTTTTTCTCAGAACCATTGTTGATGCTTTTAGGGACGTGGACTGGTAGCTGGGATGATTTGTGTAATTAAAAGGGTAATTTAATAAAGTCTCTCTTGGTTCTCGGGTTTTTTACCAAAATAATACACTTTTTGAAAAAAATCACTAGAATAGGGCGTGTCAGAACAATTTTACCGATCTAATGTGGTCAATGGCGTGAATTGACGCACACCATTGATTGAGCCAATCTCCACACGCCACCTGGAAGTGGCGTGTGGTGTTAGCCGCCAACTGTAAAGGTGGCGGTCTCTCATGCACGCCACTTAAACGCGGCGTGCTCCTATGCACGCCACCAACAGGTGGCATGCTAGCCTACACGCCAGCTGTGGCGTGCTTGACTGCACGCCATAGCTAGTCCCCCCCCCCAGCACACTGTCCCCCGTCCCCCCTGGCACACTGTCCCCCGTCCCCCTCCCTGGCACACTGTCCCCCCCCAACTGTCCCCCCCAACCCGTGAACCCCCAGCCTCCCTTCCTCTCCTATTTATCCCTCTCTCACCATTCTCTAATTCCTACATTCGAACTCCTACATTCGTGACTCTGCATCCTTTCCCTCATTCACTCCTTCCCTCTCCCTCTTATCATTCACTCATTCCCGATCTGCAAAACTCCCTCCATCATTCATCTCCCTTACTTTGTTTCTTCATTTTTTTTTTGGTGAAAAATGAACCAAATTCGTTCATTTATATATTATAATGGTTCTAAAAATATTGTTGCAAACGGATTGAGCTTTGAAGGTGAAAAAAAAAAGCAATGTATATTATTCGAGGCATGTCCGCAGAAGAATTATATCAAAAGATCCGTCAAAAGTTAAAGCTGCATCAAAATCAGGCAATATCAAAGGTAACGGGTAGGGTGCCTTATGGAGACCACTATGCGGGTTTTGAGATATCCAATGATGAGGATGTGGATGTTTTTTTTTCAAACATTCAAGGAAAACTCAAGGTCCCAATTTGCTGAGTTGTATGTGGATATTAAGATGTTAGAGGAGGAGGGTGTACCAACACAATCAACCGTTATGCATGGAGAAGAAAATGACTATATGCTAGATGAAGAACCTGAAAATGAGGAAGATGAAGAGGAAGAAGATGAAGACACATTATTGTCTAGTAACCATGATCAGAATGATAGTGATACAAACGACGAAGATCATCATAATCTCATGTCACAACAGACTGGTATGTTATCATTAGGCAGGTTACAGAGTTGTATTATTACTTTAAATCATTTTTTATTAGTTACCATGTTTTCGCATAAACTGTATTATGTGTGAATATACAAATGTTACACCTTTTTGGAATGACATTCCGCATTATGAGGCTGTTCATGAAGATTACCCGCATGAGGATATACTGGATGTAGAAGGCTTGGGCCGGCGTCCGTGGGAAAGAGGAGATGCACTATATCTGAAACAAGAGTTTGGGACCAAGAATGATGTACTATATTTCAGAGTATCTTTTTATTATTGACTAATTTTTATTCTCACAAATTTCTAAAATGTAACTTAGCAAAGCAAAATATTTTACATTTTATATATCAATTTACGTTAATTACAAAATATTAAACAATTAGTCATGTATCTTAAGGTATATTAACATACAAGATAAATAATTATTTCACTAAGTAATTTAAAATATTTCTCACATTAATATTAACATAGAAGATAAATTACTATCTTAAGGTTTATAATTAACATACAAGGTAAATAATTATTTCACTAATTAATTTAAAATATTTGTAATTTTAACTATTAACATAAAAGATAAATTACTATCTTAAGGTTTATAATTAACAAACTATTTTGTCTTCTACTAAGCTTAATATTAAATTTTAAATATTCTAATTGCCTAAAGCAATAATTATGATTATTATTTATTCTTTTAATTATTTTTACTTATTAGTAATTTTTATGTACTTAAACATCTATCATATCCTACCGTTATACATTTATTAAGCAACTATAATAAATAAAAGTATACAATTAAAAGTTAAATCAAATTATGAAACAATATCTATAATAAATAAATACAATTAAGAGTTAAATCAAATATAAGTTACTTGTTGTTTCTTGAAGAGATGAATGGTCGTTGCCTCCTCTTCCTTCTTCCTTCTAGTGATTCTCCCTCTTTTTTTTTGTTTGATTTTTCTCAGAGTTTCACGAGGAGAGTTTCTAGGATGAAGAAAATGTGAAAGAAGGAAGTTTGATGATAAGTGGAGGATAATGGAAAAGGGAAGGGAAGTGTGTGTGTGTGTGTATGTTCGGTTGAGGAAAAAGATAGGAATAGGAAATGAGATAATGGATATTGGAAAAGGAAAAGGGAATGTGAGTGGGGGTGGGGGGCGGACAAAAAAAAATAAAAAGGGAATGGGGGTGGCCGGCGGGAGAAGAAGAAAGGAAAAGGGAAAGGGGTGGTGGCCGGCCGGAGAAGAAGAAAGGAAGAGGGAAGGGGGTGGTGGTCGGACAAAAGGAAAGAAAAAGGGAAGGGGGTGGGGGTGGGGAAAAGGGAATGGGGTGGGGGCCGGGAATGAAAGGACAAGGGAAGGGGGTGGGGGCGGGGAAAAGGGGAGGAGTTGGGGGCGGGACTGAAGAAATGGAAAAGGGAAGGAGGTGGGGGCGGGGAAGGGGGCCGGGACTGGAAGAGAAATGGGGATGGGGGTCGGGGAAAAGGGAAGGGGTGGGGGGGGGGGGAGTCAGGAATCCTGACTGGATTCTTGACTACTAGTGGCATGCAGGCCAGCACGCCACCTACACAGCTGGCCACCTGTGGTGGCGTGCACGGAAGCACGCCACACACGGGTGGCGTGCGTGGCAGATCGCCACCTGGAAAGGTGGCGTGTTGGACTAGACGCCACTTCCAGGTGGCGCATTCCCATTTGCAGGATCAATGGCGTGCGTTGACGCACGCCATTGACCACGTTAGATGGGTAATTTGTTTCTGATACGCAGTATTCCGGTATTTTTTTTCTTATTCTGTATTATGTTGGTAAAAAACCCCTTGGTTCTTGCGTGTGTGTGTCTATATGTATATCGTACATAATTCTCATTTAATTTATAGTTTCTAAATTTAGATACGCTATTGTCGTTATTTTGCTGATGCTATAAGCCTATAACAAGTAGGAGAGGATCAAGTTTTAGCTTGAGCTGGTGAGTACACCACTGAGTTAGTCAACATTAGTACTTTGTCTAATGATAGAATGCACTTTGAAAACCTATACCTTGGGATGGGAATAGACCAGGCCCCTATCAGGTGGCCTATAGCCTGGCCTGTTTAGGGCCTGCTCAGGCCTGGTCTGTTTGCAGGGGCGGAGCCAGGATTTGAAATTAGGGGGGACGAGAATTATATAATAGGATATAGTGGAGTTAGCATTTGAAATCAGAGGGCGAAAATTATAGAAGTGGACCCAAAATTGTAGAAAATTATATTCTAGCCTCGTAAATATTTCAATTCTTTCAGTTTAGTCCCTCTATAAAACTGTTAATAGGGACTAAAATACAAACATTGAAACTTTTATATGACTAAAATATAATTACTTGATTTTTTTGGGTCAAGTTCTGTATTTTTAGGGGGGGCGGAGGCCACCCCTAGCCCCCCTGATTTCGCCTATGCCTATTTATTAAAAAGGTAAGGCCAAGGCCTATTTAAAGGCCTATATGTATAAATAGGTCAGATCTATTTTTTTAAGGCCTGGCCTGTAAGCCTTCAGACCTGGCCTATTTATCCATTAAATAAATATATTTATATTTGTATCATATAAGTAACACAATATTTATTTTTTTATTCTTATATTTATATAGATTTTAATAGGTTTAAAGTGAGTAGAGCCTACTTATGGCCTTCAAGGCCTGTAAAATGAAGCCTTTTTAAATGCCTACATTGTAAGTAGGCATTTAAAAAGGCTTCAGGCCTGACCAAGTTTTGTGAAGACTCAGGCCTGAGCCTAAAAAAAAGCCTACATTCAGGCTCAGGCCGTTTATCCCCATTATAGGCTCAAACCTATTTAGCCAAAGCCTAACCTGACCTAGCCTATTTCCATACCTACCTATACCTTTGTTCAAGTTTATTGGTTCTTAACGTAAAAATGAAACATATTTATCTTTAGTTGAGCTAGATAATATTGTTGGCAAAAAAAAAAAAAAAATTGAGCTAGATAAGATAACTTGTTTTTCCTAAAACACCATAATCAGTTTTTTTAATCTCTCCACTTAATTAGGTCATAAATTAAGAATATATTAGCACTGCGAATCGATTAAACAGCAGGGTTAGTAGCTGTTAATTTCTATTAAAAATCTTATGTTGATCATTCAAGAACAATTAATATTTTTTTTTTGGATATACCTAGTGGGGGGAGGGGGAGGCATGGCTCGAACCCTGGACAAGGGAGAAGGCCAGCTCCTATAATTGGCCCTAGTGCCATCGCGCTACGAGGCGCTTGACTTAATTATTTATACTTAATAGTATTCTAAATATTATTATATTTAGATTTTCTACAGTTTGATCTTTTGATAATTATATAAATAATCTGGTTATTGAATTTGATGGCATATTATCTCTTAGGTGGCAAGCTTAAGTATTATTTGTCCATTACGCGATAAAGATATGGCGCGACCTTTTTTTTTTTTTGTAAAAGTTTAGGTGGGGTAGACACCAGAGCGTTTACAGAGGTACTTATAAATCACCCACCAATGAAGCCATCACATCGATCAGCAGATATTGAACCTTCTCCCTTTTGGGGTGAAGGATGACGCCTTAGCCAACTATGCCAATCCTTAGCTTGCTAATACTCCTTCTGATCCTAATTATAGGACAATATTTAAGAGTTGGTTTTGGTCCTAATTATAAGTCAACATTCTAATTTTGTCAATTTCTTCCTAAAATACCCCTATGTTATTCTCTCAAGTGTGTTTGGTTTTTTGTGAATATATGTATATCGGTACGTAGACTCTGCTAATCAATAAAACTTTTAGATGTGTGTCTATATTTACAAACAAATATATACAAACACACACGACATGTGTGTACATATATGTATGTATGTATGTATGTATATATGTGTGTGTCCACACAGAAATATATATAGATACATATACATGCACATATGTGTGTGTGCGTGTGTCGACATATATGTATATCTATGTGTGTGTTTGTCAATATATATGTATGTGTGTGTGTGTACATATATAAACATATACACATATATACATATATATCTTTTTGTGTGTGTTTATATGTGCGTGAGTGTATGAATATATATGTGTCTAGATGTATGTATACACACACACACACACACACACATATATATATGTATGTATACATATATATACACACATATATGTATATATAGTAAGACCGTTATTTCGATTAGATGATGTGGGAAAAAGAAAATTTTAAATTGAAAAGGTATGTGGCAAGATCTATTGATTTACTTTTACTTTTGAAACTTTTATTAAAACTTGTGAAACCCTTATCAGATGTGAATCAAAATTTGCAACTTGTAAAATTCTTTTGAAAATTTGTGAAAACTTTATTCGAACTTTTGAAACCTTTAATATATCTTGTAAATTTTGATTTACACCTTGTGAAATTCTTATAAGAAATTGTGAAAACCTTATCTAAATTTGTGAAATAGGGTCTTCTTCTCAGTTCTTAATTTTAAACTTATTAGGACAATTCTATCATTTCTTTTAAATTTTGAAAAGGACAAATTAGGCCCTAACCCATCTTTGTTATTATAAATATTCGGAACACCTTTTTTGTCTTCTACAATTTTTAAAGTTCTTTTTAAGTATTTTCCTATTTCTCATATGTTATAGAATTGGTTCATAAAATGATTTGCTAAAAAATTAATTGGGTGTCATAAAAATTCATTTGCAGCCTGTGTAATTGTGGTTTTACTGCGGTATATGGTGTGTGAAACTTGTTTGTGAAGGTTGTTTATTTTCTGGTTCGTGCTTCTTCATATTTAGATTTCTTCAGTCTCTGATTTGATAATGAAATATGTACAATAATGAGTTGTAAATTAGGTAAATTCAAATGCAATGTGGTTAATAACTTCTCAAGTTCTAGAACTTTGCTATTGCAATAACAGGTCTACGTGGCAATCCAAAATGAGTGAAATCGATTAAATTATTAATGGCTTATCAAGTTTAGAAACTTTACAATTGCAATAATATGTCTAATTGGTAATCCAAAATGAGAAAAAGGCATGAACGCTTGATTCTTAAAATTGAAAAGAGATTAACAACCTCTAAATCCATTTTACGGAATTCGAATTTGAAATTCACAATTCGCGATTTCAACTTCAACATTTTGGGAAAATGAAAACAAAAAAAAAAAGTTGAGAAATGCTTGATTCCTAATATTGAGAAGAGATTAGAAACTAAATCCATTTTGCCAAATTCGGATTTGAAATTTACAAATTGCAATTTCAACTTCAACAATTGGGGGAAAAAAAAGAGAAAAAGGCATGTTGTGGGAAATGTTTGATTACTAAAATTGAGTAGAGATTAACAACTTGTAAATCCAATTTACCAATTTCAAACTTGAAATTCAAAACTTGCGATTTCAGCTTCAACACTTGGGGAAAGTGAGAAGCATGCAGGCTGTGGGAAAAGTTGCATTCTTAAACTTCACATACTCATGTTTTCTGTAAATGATTAATACCTAGGCTCGATACGCTATTAACAATTGTTAAAGGTTAGAGGCGGATCTACGTTGCGGATTGGGGGGACAAGTGCCCCCCTTGAATTTTTCACTTGGTCAATTTTTTTTTTTTTTTTAAAGATGTATTTAGTTACGATAACGATCTGAAAACCTTGCCAAGAATCAAAGAAGCTTATGCAGAAAGAACTGATACACAAAGTAGCAAGAAAGAGACGAAAAAGTAAAATTGAGAGAGAAGAAGAGTTTGAAAACTGAGGAAACAAAAATATTATTTAATTCAATGTTTCTCTCTATACACGTGATCCCTTTATACAGGAAAAGTAATACAACTCATTGTCATAACTTCAACTGAGTACAATAGAAAATAATAACAACTTAAAAAATTCCTATTCTACCCTTTTTCATTTTGTATACATTCTATCAGCCACTTGAATTTGTCTCTTTCAAAATTTTTTTGCTAAGGATGTATTTAATAGCATTGATAATAAGATAATTATGATGAAATCCTAAAAAATAAGACATAGAAGGATGACATTGTAATTATTTTTATTATAACATACTTTTGTTATTAAAATATATGTATTTGAACTTATTGAGTGCTCACTCTTCATTATAATTTATGTAGCTGTATTTTTTTTAGCACTTAACCTTACTTTTCCAAATAACAAGTTTATAAAATAACTGTATCTCTTATTACATTATTAGTATTCACTTAATTTCATGAATATTTTTTTGATATTCTTTTCTTTTTTTGTTTATATATTTTTTTCAATGCATTTAAAACTTTTCTTAAAAAGAAAAAAATTCGGGGACAACCCCCTACTATTGGTGCCCCCTTGAACAATTTCCTGGATCCGCCCCTAGTTCGGGTTGACAAGATTGTGTTTATTTAATGACAAATGAGCAAGAAACTTGATCTGTAATTGTTCTTGCCTTCTTGCCATCAGCATATTAGTGGAAAGTCTCCCTCCAATATTATTCTTCATATTTATATCAAGAAGAAATGAGAATTGAGTCACCCAAGTCTGAACCCAAAATAACTGACATAATACATTATGGAATTGATTCAACAAGAGGTGATCAATGGAGCCGTTCAATGACAAAGCTGGAAGACGCAGGGGACCATGGTGTTGGGGCCAACGACGCATACATCAACCATGACGAGGACGGCGAGATTAAAGGTGGAGAGATGGTGGAAAACACTGGTGGTTACAGTCATGGAGGAGGAGAAGGGGGTGAAAGATTTGGCCACGGGAAAACAAGACAAGAGAGAATCAAAGAGGGGAAATAGATAAAGTGAAGGTCATTTTTGTCATTTTCACATGAATTCATAGAAGATAATTGAGCTCCTCACACTTCTGTAACAATAAGAATATAAAGAACACTTATTTGTCCTATACTCCCATACTAATTTCTAATTTTTTTTGGTGGGATTTTCCCATTAATTTGTAAGATTTAGATGAATGATGAACATTATATATTTTGCATTTAAATTTTTCAAAAAATTAAAAATATCCAAGTATATATTAGAGTACCGAGCAACCATATATATAGAGTCACATTATGTTAGAGACAAACTATAGCTGATGCATTATTAAAAACAAACAAGTATAACTTAGTCTTGGGCTGGGCAAAAAAAATTGATAGCCTGAGCCTTACACACAATTTTTCAAAAATTTACCGCTCGTTGTTAGAGTTGGTCAAAATATTGAGAGAAGCATCTTAGCTTCTAAGTTTCCTAGGTTAACATCTGAAGATAATAGACGACTCACCCTACCTAATATCGATATCACCTAGAAAGAAGAGTGATTTCACCCTCACCTAGAAAGAAGACAGATTTCGCCCTGTCTTTAGATTATAGATAAACCCAACCCCTTTTCTAAAAATTTTATTTAAAAAAATCAAAAATTTAAAAATATCCAAATATATATTAGAGAACAGCATCCATATATATAAAATAATCTCCATTATCCGATATATTAACTATGATGAACTATATATGATGAACTATATAAGATGCACTATTAGAAACAAAGTTAGATTAACGGATCGTCTTTAGCCTTAAAACAAAGGCCCAGAATAGCGCTTCTGCTCCTGCATTATCACTCCCACAAAACCCAGATATGTTCATGATTAAGCTCGTTTGGATGAGTTATTAAAAAAAATGTTATTTTCTAATTACTTATTTTTTAAACTCTAAATTAGAGCTTTTAAAAAAAAGAACACTTTGATTTTTTTTTTTGTGAGTTTTACTTTAAAAAAAAAATCATCTAAATACATAAATTAATTTAAAAAGCTTTTTTTTTTACATTAAAAAAGTACTTTTTTCTTCAAAAAAAAAAGCTCATCCAAACAGGCCAAATATAACTTCATTGACATATTAAGACAACTTTTCTAGGAGCTTATAACACAATGATTTGATTTTGACGTGTTTGTAGCCAAATTATTCACACTATACTATGGATATTGTAGTATGAATTTTACTTAAATTAAATGATCACCAGCAGAAAAAGTCATCATTATATTGATCAGATCAGTTCCTCTGCTTTGACCAAAAAAAAAACAAAGATCAGTTCCTCTGCAACAAAAGCATAACAAACTACGAATACTATTTCTTCATAAAGAGGGAGCGATGTTGTGATATTCTACCAGCCTATTACAAGGACGACCAATCCACAACATTCAAAAACCTTGAATAGAGCTACTACAGCATCACCAAAAAAACTTCATAAGCTGCTATGCATCTGTACTGTCCTGCTACTACAAGATTTTTTTTTTTTAAAAAAAGCAAACTATAATCAAGTACCGTATTAGCAGTGATGGATGCAAGCAATCCCAACAAAATCATATTGCATCAGCAGCCAATGCACAGTATTAGCAGCAATTAAATTTCCTTTGAGTCCTTGAAAGTTCCAACGCATCGTATATTATTAGATTTTATATTTCCTTCATTTGAAAATTTTCAGATACTGAGTGGTGGATGTTAGGTAAGAAATTGATATCTCTGTATCAGCTTTAAGATTACTAAATTTTGAATCTTCAAAGATTGGAATCAGAGTTAAAAGGTGGAAACAATATTACACGCATTTTTACCCAAAATAAAAATACAATATTACAAGCATATAGAATAACAGAGTTTGAGAATTTCTATTTGAACTGTACAAGTTGAAGTCTGTTATATAAACAGTATATGTCAGCGTGTAATTTGAGTTGCACATTACTGCTATAAAGATATGTAGACCTATCAGCTAAAGGCAAGGAGACCTAGAATGTTCTTAAAATTTTTTCTCATTCTGAACATTTGAAGTGCAAATTCAAAAGTATTAGGACAAAGAAGTGAAGACTTTCAAAGAAAACATAAGGATATAGGACACCTTAACGGCTACCAACATGAAAAAGTTAACTCCAAGGTTGATATAGATTTAATTTCATAAAGGGGAACCATGGTTTCAGAAGCACTCACAAAACTCCCCTTAACATACTAACCTCATACACCATAAAATCACTTCTAAAAAGCTAATCCAAAAACATTATATATCAATATTAAGTATTATGATTGTCAGACGTCTATAAGCTTGCAAGGTTTTTGTAACTCTTCATTTGATAATTCCAAAACTGCCATAACCATGTTATTCGATGGTCTAAGAATTTTGGATTTCAAAATTAATTCTTGCCAAAACCAGATCTCAATATTTGTTTTTTGCGATGTAATTCTTAATATGAAATATAAGAACACAACCATAATAGTATCATTAACAAATGGTAAAAACACAGGTAGACCATTACGCACCTGAACCTTCTAATTGGTCAACATTAGTCTTCAGCCTCCTCCAAATGATCACATGATACTGATGGGAGGGAAAGCAAAGCTTCAGTGTATACACTAGCACAATAAAACGCATGTGGCTCAGGAAGGAATTTCCGATATTCTAGCAGTTTTCCTCTATGATTCAATTTTGCTAATCCTAAAATACTATTTATTGCAACAAGATGACCATCTTTGGTGAAGCATAATGGTGAAATGGCTTCCATGTGCACCTCATTAGGGGAAAGAGTGCCAAGATTTCTCCAAGATGACTCCACTCCATATTTTTCCGTCACCCACATCTTAAGTACATTACAGTTCTCAGTTAGAGTTAGGCATCCTGCAACTGATCCCAAAATACCCAAACCATATTCGAAATCATCAGGCACAGGTATCTCCCTTAAAGTCTTTGATTTTATATCAAAAGCAATGATTGTAAAACACTCTGGTTCCGGTTCTCGACTACACAAGGCAAACCAATGAATAGCACCATTTAAGATCGAACCAGGGGTCGGCTGATCAATCTGATACGTATATTCGCATTCGTCATCAAGAATTTCCCATGAATTGGCTTTGAGAGAGAAGAAAGCAAGGAAATCTGATATGATAACTATTATGTAGTCATCAGTGGACTCATCGTAAGCAAAGCCATACATGTATACAAATATGTCCGGATCCAATGGCGGTATCTTTCTGCAGACACCATTCGAGGGATTCCACAGAAAATGTTTTTGTTTTTTATCAGCAACTAGAAACAGAAACCCACGGCAAGAGCCCATAATTTTGAGATTAGCAGGGGTCGTAGGACGGGGGAAATTGAACTTCACAATAGCAGAATCATCATGAAAGGGAGCGTCGAAATCTATGGATTGAAATCGCTGCTGAGCAGACACAAACACTCGATGAGAGTGTTTGGAAGGTCCTTGAAAATGCAATTCACGAAAACGGGGACTGGAAATGAGGGAGAGCCATGATTTAGAAACACACCTGAAACGGAGGAGAGATTTGACTGGCAGGCGAAGAAGGATCTCCACTATCACTTCTTTGGGAAGATCAACACTGCTTTCTTGCCGTGACATTTTGTGTGAGTGATTATCGGATAGAGAGGAAGCGTCTTTTCTTGCTGTGGAATGAAGTGAAGCTGGCCGGAAAAAAGCACTTGATCGTTTCAATCGGTTTTAACTTATAGAAATTCGGAAGAGGAATTATTTGGATTTTGTTATTAATATAGTATGTGGATGATCTATTATGGGCATAAAGGCCCCCACTGCTGTTATGGTGATGAGTGGATAGTCACCCACTACCTTCATGGTGGAAAATGGGTAGTCACCCACTACATTCATGGTGGTGGGTGGGTTGAAGCTACATAAAACTTCCCCTCTCTCCAACCACTATAAATAGACCCCTACCCCCTTACAAATGTTTACCGAACAAACTGAATGAGAATCTCTCTCTCTTGCTCTTGTTTTTTATTTTCTACTTCTTCTATATCTTTATTTTTATAACACGTTATCAGCACGAGAGCTCTAACGAAGGTATGATGATTTTATCTACTTTCTTTAAGGATATACGTTTATTTCTCTGAGTTCTTTTCTATTATTTATATTGTTGTTATAGTTCTTTTCTATTATTTATATTGTTATTATAGTATGGCTAGAAGCCATACGTCCCTTGATTCCTTATTATGAAATTATATGACCAGAAGTCATATTTTTTTAATTCTTATTTTAATATTATATGGCCAGAAGCCATATCCTTTGATTTTTTTTATTATGAAATTATATGATCCGAAGTCATATAACTTTCATCTTATTATTTTATGGCTGGAAGCCATAGTATTTAACTTTTATTTATCCTGAAGATAAACGGCCAGAAGTCATAAAATTTTGATACTATATAGCCAGAAGCCATATAGATTTCAACTTATATCTTATGGCTGGAAGCCATAATATTTATCCCGAAGATAAATGACTAAAATTTGAGATTATTGTTGCTTTTATATGTTACTTTGAATCCCTTTATGAGTTCTTTTATATTATTAGTATTGTGATGATAGTATGGCCAGAAGCCATCTTATTATATGACTAGAAGTCATATTTCCTTGATTCTGATTTTGACATTATATGGCCAAAAGCCATATAACTTTTATCTTATTTCTTATTGAATGGCCGGAAGCCATAATATTCAACTTTTATTTATCTTGAAGATAAATGGCCTGAAGCCATAAAATTTTAATTTTGTTGCAATACTTTATGAATTATTTTTTGTGCGTTTATTATTATTATCGTTAGTGATTTTTATATTCAATATTCTAATAATTTCCATTTATTTCTTTAATTAGTCTGAACCATGTCAAACCTTGCAAAACTTGAATTTGTGGCTCTTGATATTACCGGGCAGAACTATTTATCTTGGATGTTGGATGTGGAAATCTATCTGAATGCCCATGGTCTGGAAGACACAATTAAAGTAGGGAATGAGGTATCTAATCAAGATAAAGCCAAATCCATGATTTTTCTACGCCGCCATTTACATGAAGGTCTGAAAATTGAATATTTGATAGTGAAAGACCCACTTGTTCTTTGGAACAATTTAAAAGATAGATATGACCACCAGAAGATGGTCATCCTCCGAAAAGCTCGTTATGAATGGATTCCTTTGCGTTTGCAAGATTTTAAAACTGTGAGCGAGTACAACTCAGCCATGTTCAGAATTACTTCTCAGTTAAAATTGTGTGGAGAGAATGTTACTGATGAAGATATGTTAGAAAAAACATTCTCCACATTTCATGCATCTAACTTGCTCCTGCAGCAGCAATATCGTGAAAAGGGTTTCAGGAAATATGCTGAATTAATTTCTTGTCTCCTTGTGGCTGAACAAAACAATGAGCTTTTATTGAAAAATCATGAATCCCGTCCAACAGGCTCAATTCCATTCCCAGAAGCGAATGCAGTAACTAATGAATCCTTTAATAAGCGAGGACGTGGACGTAAAGGTGGCTACAACCATATGGGTGTGGGCGTGGTCTAAATCGTGGTGGATCAAATTTCTGAAATCCAAAGTGGGGAAAGACTGATAAGCACCACAAAAGGGAAACTAGTGGAACTAGTGGGCATAACAAACATACTGAAAATGCATGTTATCGTTGTGGTGACAAAGGTCATTGGTCCCGTACCTGTCGTACGCCAAGACACTTAGTTGAACTTTACCAAGAATCACTAAAAAGTAAGGGCAAAGGGTCAAAGATTGAAGTAAATCATGTTGAGAATTCAAAGTTTGAAGATGTTGATTTTACTCATTTGAATATTGATAAGGCTGAGAATTCTGAGTTTGATGATCTTGATTTTACTCATTTGGATGTTACAGATTTCTTAGTTTAGATTATCTTTTTCCATTTGAAATTGTTATGTTTAAGTATGTTTAAGCTTTCTTCCATCATATGTATTCCTTTTAATTATGTTTTATTTATTTTCATGTATCCTTTAATGAAGAATGAATCTTATCAATCCTGAAGATTTGTGTCTCGTTGATGCAACGACCCACACCATACTAAAAAGTGATAAATATTTTTCTTCCTTGGTAATACAAGAAGCCAATGTTCAAACTATATTTGGTAATATAAATTTGATTGAAGGCTCCGGAAGAGCTAATATTTTTTACCTGGAGGAACAAAATTATGTATTGGTAATGCATTTTATTCTACCAAATCTAAGAGAAACTTATTGAGTTTCAAAGATATCCGCAGAAATGGATACCATATAGAAACAACAACTAAAAGGAATCAGGAATGTCTTGCTATCACAAATATAGTTTCTGGTAGAAAATGCATATTAGAAAGTTTTCCTGCCTTTTCTTCTGGTTTGTATTATACATTTATAAGCACAATTGAAACGCATGCTATTGTAAACCAGAAGTTTACCAATACAGACCAGAAGTTCGCCAATGTAAACCAGAAGTTTACTAATGAATTTAATGTTTGGCATGACCGGTTAGGCCATCCAGGGTCAACCATGATGCGACAAATAATTGAGAATTCATCTGGACATACCCTGAAGTGTAAACAAATACCACAATCCCATGATTTCTCATGTGCTGCATGTTCCAAGGGAAAGTTAATTATTTGGCCCTCATCAAGTAAAGTGGAAAGTGAGTCCCTCACATTTCTAGAACGAATACAGGGAGATATTTGTGGGCCAATACATCCACCATGCGGACCATTTAGATACTATATGGTTTTGATTGATGCATCAACCAAATGGTCGCATGTTTGCTTATTATCTTCTCGCAACCTGGCATTTGCGAGATTACTTGCTCAATTGATTAGATTAAGAGCACATCACCCTGATTATCCTATCAAGAAAATACGTCTTAATAATGCTAGTGAATTTACTTCACAAGCTTTTAATGAATATTGTATGTCCCTTGGAATTGATGTTGAACATCATGTAGCTCATGTTCATACGCAAAATGGACTAGCAGAATCATTAATTAAACGATTGCAACTGATTGCAAGACCTTTACTTATGAGATCTAATCTCCCAATTTTTGCTTGGGGTCATGCCATTTTGCATGCAGCAATGTTAATTCGTATCAGGCCAACTAGTTACTTAAAGGTTTCCCCCTTACAGATGGTTTTTGGTCAAGAACCTAATATTTCCCATATAAGAATTGTTGGGTGTGCAGTATATGAGCCAATAGCACTACCTCAACGTACTAAAATGGGTCCACAAAGAAGAAGGGGAATATATGTTGGGTATGAATCTCCTTCAATTATACAATATTTAGAACCATCTACAGGAGATTTATTTACGGCACGATTTGCCGATTGTCATTTTGATGAATCAGTTTTCCCAACATTAGGGGGAGAAAATAAGCAGTTGGGTAAAGAGATTAGCTGGAATGAATTATCATTGGCTCATTTTGATCCTCGTACAAAGCAATGTGAACAAAAAATTCAAAAGATAATTCATTTACAGAATTTAGCTAATCGAATGCCAAAAGCATTTACTGACCCAAAGAAAGTGACAAAGTCACATGTCCCAGCTGCCAATGCTCCTATTCGAATTGATGTCCCTGAAGGACAATATATTATAAATGAATCTAAAGCACGCCTGAAGCATGGCAGGCCCATCGGTTCCAAAGATAAAAATCCTCGAATGAGAAAAGGAGCTAAAAATATAGATGGTCAAGTCAAGGGTAATCGAGAAAAGTTAGTAGCTCTAGAAGAGCCATCTCCTGAAGAGTTACTATCTCTTGTAGAGATGTCTCCAGAAGAGAATGTTATAGTCCCAGAAGAGACACAGGTACTTGAAATATGTGAAAACAATGAAATCTCAATAAACTATGTTATGAATGGTATCCGATGGGATCGAAATGAAGTCAACGTTGACAACATCTTTGCTTATCATATAGCATATGATGTAATGAATGATAATAAGGATCAAGAGCCAAAATCCATTAGCGAGTGCCAACAACGAAAGGATTGGCCTTTATGGAAAGATGCTATTAATGCAGAATTGAAATCACTAGAAAAACGGAAAGTATTTGGACTTGTAGTCCATACACCTGAAGATGTAAAGCCAGTTGGATACAAATGGGTCTTTGTAAGAAAAAGAAATGAAAAGGGTGAAATTACAAGATATAAGGCACGTCTTGTAGCCCAAGGCTTTAGACAAAGACCTGACATTGATTTTGAAGAAACGTATTCACCAGTAGTTGATGCAACTACTTTTCGTTATTTGATTAGCTTGGCAGTAAATGAAGGACTTGATTTGTGTTTAATGGACGTTGTGACTGCCTATTTGTATGGCTCACTTGACAACGATATTTATATGAAAGTCTCTGAAGGACTCGAGTTGCCAGAAGCATCTAATTCAAATTCTCGAGAACAATACTCAATTAAGTTAAATAAGTCTCTGTATGGCTTGAAGCAATCAAGGCGCATGTGGTATAATTGTCTTAAAGAATATTTGTTGAAAGAAGGGTACAAAAATGACCCAATATGCCCATGCATTTTTATTAAAAGATCTAGAAACGAATTTGCTATAATTGTTGTTTATGTTGATGATATTAACATCATTGAAACTCCTACAGAGCTTCAAAAGGCAATTAATTGTTTGAAGAAGGAATTTGAAATGAAAGACTTGGGTAGAACAAAATTTTGTCTTGGACTACAGATCGAGTACCTAAAGGATGAGATCTTTGTATATCAAGAAACTTATACAAAGAAGGTCCTGGAGCGATTTTATATGGATAAGTCACATCCATTATGTACTCCAATGATTGTAAGGTCTTTACAAGTGGATAAAGATCCATTTCGACCTAGAGTAATTAATGACAAATGTAAAGAAGAACTACTTGGTCCAGAAGTACCATACCTTAGTGCTATTGGAGCATTAATGTATCTTGCCAATCACACACGGCCTGATATATCATTTGCTGTTAATTTATTAGCAAGATATAGTTCTTCACCAACACGAAGGCATTGGAATGGAATAAAACACATTCTTCGTTACCTCAGAGGCACTATGGACATGGGGTTATATTACTCAAATGTATCAAAGCATGAACTGGTTGGTTATGCAGATGCTGGATTTTTGTCTGATCCTCACGATGGTAAATCACAAACAAGCTATTTGTTTACATGTGGAGGTACAGCTATTTCATGGCGATCTATGAAACAAACTATATCAGCCACATCATCTAACCATGCAGAAATTCTAGCAATGCATGAAGCAAGTCGAGAATGTGTATGGTTGAGATCAGTAATACATCACATACGAACAACTTGTCATTTATCTTCAGGTAAATTGGTCCCAACAGTTCTACATGAAGATAATACTGCATGTATTACTCAACTTAAAGAAGGTTATATCAAAGGTGATAGAACGAAACATATTTAACCAAAATTCTTCTTCACTCGTGACCTTCTAAAGGATGGTGAAATAAATATCCAGCAAATCAGTTCAAGTGAAAATTTAGCAGATTTATTTACCAAATCACTTCTAGAAGCAACCTTTGAAAAGCTTGTCAATGGAATTAGCCTTCGAAGACTTAAAGATCTCAACTGATGTTGTCAAAAGGGGGAGTCAATACACGCTGTACTCTTTTTTCCTTATCTAGGTTTTGTCCCACTGGGTTTTCCTGGGAAGGTTTTTAATGAGGCAGCATTAGAAAGTGTTTTAGTGGATGATGTACTCTTTTCTTTGGCTAGGTTTTTATCCCACTGGGTTTTTCCTAGTTAAAGTTTTTAATGAGGCACATTCATACAGAGGTGGATCTTTTTGGAGGCCGGGGGGGCCATGGCCCCCCCCCCAAAAAAAATACTGAAAATTTTTTGGGGGTTTGTTTTTGTTTTTTGTTTTTTACAAATCATTATTCATTTATTCATTTATTTTGTGTATTAGGGCACACCGCACATACGCTTCTATTATTCAATTCCCTCCCGTATCACGGATTTGGTTATGATTATTATTGATTGAATCTTTCCCAAAATATAAAATCATTTTAGAATATTATTTAATTTAATAGGACAAAACACAAAAAGCCACATCTTATTCCCAATCCTAAAGGATTCTATGCGGCGATTACATGGAAGAATATGCAAAAGAGGTTACGTGCCAACTACCAAGGAGTCCTTTGAATTGAATGAGTGCCATCGCTAATGCTTCAACCTATATATGAGCCGATTTTGATACACTCCCGCTCAGGCGCTTGCAGACGTTGGGCATGAGAAGAGCAAGGAACGTCCTATTGTTTTTCCAATCTCCCTTGATAACTCATTTGTGATTTTTTGACTCTTGCTCGTTACTGGTAAATTCTCCCATAGTCCCATCTTATTTCTTTGATTTGATTCAATTTCATATTTACTTTGTTTGGTGGTCTTGAAGTTTTCTAATTGCCAATCGGTAAATCTCATTGATTATTTTCTTGTTTATTTTTTATTTCCTTTTTTCTTTTCATTCTTTCTGATTAGAATTTTGAACCCTAATTAGACAACTCTTTCTAATTAGCACGGCTGCCTTAGGGGCCAAAATTCAAGAATCCATGATTTTTTTTTCTATATTTATATCATGTATGATAATAGTTAATTATATTATTTAAATTGTTTATAGGTTATTTGGAAAGTGACAAAATCAAAGAATAGCTCAATGATGAAGAATAAAACAATTGATTCATTTTTCAAGAGGAAAGCTAGTAATCATATAGAGGAAGGTAACATAGTTTCTACATCTTTATTGGTTGAAAAGACTTGTCATGATGCTCGAGGGTCTGAATGTGAGGAACAACCTTCTAAAGTTCCTAAGGTTACTTCTAATGAATTTGATATTAGTTCCTTATAACGTGATCCAGGTAAACGCCCCCAAATATGGCAATATCATGTGAATCAAAGAGATGAAGTTCGAAGGGCTTATTTAAAATGGGGTCCATACCAATGTAAACTTCAAAGTTATCCTCTTACAGGAAAGAATCATCCAAGAAGATTTCAGTATTCTTGGTTTGGTATATTTCCTTCTTGGTTAGAGTATTCACCTACTACAAATGCTGCTTATTGCTTACCATGTTTCCTTTTTACTAAACCAATTGGACGTTTTGGAGCAGATGTTTTTACTGTTAAAGGATTTCAAAAGTGGAAAAAAGTCCTTAGCGGAAAAAAGTGTGCTTTTCTCAATCATGTAGGAGAAGATTCTTGCTCACCACATAACAAAGCAATGAAGGCTTGTGAAGACTTGTTGAATCAACATGGGCATATTCAGAATGTCTTTAATGTACAAAGTTCAAATCAAATTTTAAAGAACTGACTACGTCTTAAGACTTCTATTGATACAGTACGTTGGTTGACATTGCAAGGCTACGCATTTAGAGGTCATGATGAAACTTCGGAATCAAAAAATAGGGGTAACTTTCTTGAGATGATAAAGTTGTTAGCATCATACAACGATGAGGTTGCAAAAGTTGTGTTGGAAAATGCTCCCTACAATTCCAAGTATACTTCACCTATAATTCAAAAGGAAATCTTGCATATCCTCTCAAGCAAAGTTCGTAACCACATTCGTCAACAAATTGGAGATTCCAAGTTTTGCATAATTGTTGATGAAGCACGTGATGAATCAAAACGGGAGCAAATGGCACTTGTTTTGAGGTTTGTTGATGAAAGTGGTTGCATACAAGAAAGATTTTTTGATCTTATACATGTTAAAGACACTATAGCATTAACTCTAAAAAAAGAATTGTGTGCCGTATTTTCTAAGCATAATCTTGATATCTCTAACATTCGTGGTCAAGGTTATGATGGGGCTAGTAATATGAGAGGGGAATGGAATGGTTTGCAAGCATTATTTCTCAATGATTGCCCTTATGCATACTATGTGCATTGTTATGCTCATCTATTACAACTTGTATTGGTTGCTGCTTCTAGAGAAGTTATTCCTGTCCATCAATTTTTCTCAAATTTAACTTTCATTGTTAATATTATATGTTCATCTAGTAAACGACATGATGAGTTACAAGCTGCCAAGTTAGATGAAATTGCACATTTGCTTGAGATTGGTGAACTTGAAACTGGTAAAGGAGCAAATCAAATTGGTACTTTGAAACGGGCTGGAGATACTCGTTGGAGTTCTCATTTTTACTCAATTTGTAGTATGATAAATATGTTTGCAGCAACTTGTTCTGTTCTTCAAAAGATTATTGTTGATGGATCAACTTATTCTCAAAGAGGGGATGCTGATGCTGCTTATAATATTTTGACTTCATTTGAGTTCATATTGATCCTGCACTTGATGAAAGAAATCATGGGAAAACAAATGTTCTTTGCCAAGCTTTCCAAGAACAATCCCAAGATATAGTTAATGCTGTGGAGTTAGTTGATACTACAAAAGTTCTCATTCAAAAATTGAGAGAAGATGGTTGGTCGGATTTATTGAAAAATGTGACATTATTCTGTGAGCAACATGAAATTGATGTTCCTAACTTTAGTGCTCCATATATAGCACGACAAGGACGCTCTCGTAATCAAAAAGATCATATTACAATGGAGCATCATTATAAAGTGGAAATATTTTTAGTTACAATAGATAAACAGTTGCAAGAGTTGAATATGAGGTTTAAGGACAAAACTTTGGAGCTTTTGACACTTAGCTCTCATTTGATTCCTAAGGATGCTTATAAAGCTTTCAAAATTAATAATATTTGCACTCTTGTTGCAAAATACTACCCTGCTGATTTTACCGAGCAAGAGAAGATACTTTTGAAGCCTCAACTTCAACATTTTGTTATTGATGCTTCTAGTCATCCAGATTTGAAGAATCTATCAACTCTACCTGAACTATGTTGTGCTTTGATGAAAACAGGAAAATCTAAGGTGTATTACTTGATTGATCGATTAATTCGCCTCTTATTAACTCTTCCAGTTTCAACAGCTACCACAGAACGTTCGTTTTCAGCAATGAAAATAATTAAGACAAGGTTGCGTAACAAGATGGAAGATGATTTTATTTCAGATAATATGGTAATTCATATTGAAAGAGAAATAGCTGATACTTTCACTACTGATTCAATTATTGATGATTTCAAGTCATTAAAAGAGCGAAGAGCATTACTTTAAGTGAAGGTAATTTTTAATTGTTTCGTTTAGTATATGTTTTATTAATTTTGTATTTAAATTACATTGTTAACTCTTAATATTTTGATATATTATATAACAGATAATCTTCTGGAATTTCATGATATCTTCTCATTTTGTATTGATATGACATCCATACTAGAGAAAGGTATGTTATCTTATACATTATAATTATTAAAATACTTTTATTATAACTTTGAATATTTTAAACATGTTATATTCATAAATTTTTTTAATTAATTATGAGTATATATTTGGCCCCCCAAAATATTTATCCCAAGATCCGCCACTGCATTTATAATGGACATCCAAGGGGGAGTGTTATGAATATAGTATGTGGATGACCCATTATGGGCATGAAGGCCCCCACTACTATTATGGTGGGGAGTGGATAGTCACCCACTACCTTCATGGTGGAAAATGGGTAGTCACCCACTACATTCATGGTGGTGAATGGGTTGAAGCTACATAAAACTTCCCCTCTCTCCAACCACTATAAATAGACCCCTACCCCCTCACAAATGTATACCGAACAAACTGAATGAGAATCACTCTCTCTTGAATCTCTCTTGCTCTTGTCTTCTATTTTCTACTTTTTCTATATCTTTATTTTTATAACAGATTTAAAATTATACAGTAGTAGTAGTAATTAACACATTGGGCGCACGAAACATTGGAGAAAAATTAGGGTTTGAAAAAGGCGGCAAATTCTGAGCACCAAAAAAAAAAAAAAGAAGGCGGCAAATGGAAGAGACAAGGCGCGAGGGATAAGAAAATTACAGTAGTAGTTTTTTAAAAAAATAATATTCTAGTAAAAATACAAAATAAAGTTGATTTTTCAAAAAAAATAAAATACTTAATTAAATTATATAATATATATATATATGTGTAAAGGTGCAATTTTACATATGAAATTTGTCCTAGGAAGCGCCCAGAACCACGAACTTTTTTCTAGAGCAAAAGTACACACGAAGTTACGTTTTTGGAGCAAAAATACCACGGATCGTTAGTTGACTGTCAACTTGGATGGAACGCTGATGTGGTGTTGATTTGGACACTGACGTGGATATTGATGGAAAAAAAAAACTAAAATCCCCCCGCCCCGCCCGGTGGACCCCACCACTAGCACCCCCACCGCCAGCGACCACCACCACTTGCGCCAGTCGTCGGCCGCCAGTGGCTGGCTAGGTGGCCGATGGTGGGGCCTACCTGCCGGGGGTATTTTAGTTTTTTTTTTCACTTTCCATCGGCGTCCACTTCAGCGTCTAAATCAGCATTTAAATCAGAGTATCAATCTAAATCAACGTCACGTCAGCGTTCCATTCAAGTTGACGGTCAACAAACAGTCCGTAGTATTTTTGCTCCTAAAACGTAATTTCGTGTGTACTTTTGCTCCAGAAAAAAGTTCGTTGTGTTAGGTGCTCCCTGAAGCAAACTTCATGTGTAAAATTACTTCTTTACCCTGTATATATTGGATTATATATCAGTTTATAAGGTATACAAAATAATTTGAAGAAAAATGATAAATATAAATGTTTTAAATAATTTAATTAGCTTTTTTTAATATCTCTAAAAAAAGGCATCACTGTCTTACATTTAGGAAGTGGGAAAATAGTAGTAAATGTAAGAATTGTCTTGAGTCTTGATCATGGTAGTGAAAACGTAAATTTTACCTGAAAATGGAAGGAGAATGAAAAATTGTAAAACATAAAATCGTAAAAACTTAAAAGCGTTTGAAAAATTGGTAAAATCATTTTAATGAAAAAAAAATCGTAAACACGTAAAATCACAGTGATAAATCAAGTTTTTAACTACCATGGTTTTGATGCTTTTTTTTGGGGGGGGGGGGTCAAATTGAGTCTTGATGCTTGAAACTCTATCATTTTATTATAATTTCATTCTAAATATAATATAATATAATTTATTCTTTATATATTATAAATTTTAAAGAAAGATAAATCCATGTATAACTTATTAAGTGATATATCTTGGTATATAAATATGAAGATTTACTGGAATGAAAAACTTCATACATTTTGTATTTATTGATTCTTTAAGGGTAAAATAGCAGGTTGCATCCTAATCTTATTTATGGTATATCCTAAATTCCCAAGTTTTATTTAGAGTGCATTTAACACCCTACATTATTAATAAGAATATAAGATAACGGTGACAATAACTCAGGTAAGTTTATCAGGTGTTTAAAATTAAGGGTTAAAGTACTAAAATAGCCATAACTTTTATATATATAAAAAATGCAAATGTAACAATAAACTTTTAAAATTGGGGTACAACTGTTAAAACAAATAAACTTTTATCTATTTTAATAAGAAAAATTAATCTTTCAGCCTTTAAAGTCTTGACTCATTTATAACTCAATTCATGAACTTTTGACTCGCTTGCAACTCATTCGATGACATTTCTAAGTCATTCTATAAGGCAAAAATATCTTAAACTATTGTTAAAAATTGCTTAGTGGATTTTACTTTTTTTATTTAAAAAAAAACTTACTTTTCCCCACCAACTCACATCCCTCTCCGTCTCTAATTACTCGAAAACCTTGTTGGACAACAAATCCCTATTTTGTTATATATTTTCAAACTTTATTTAAGATTTTTCAATAATTATTGAGCTTAAAATGTCTTTTTTAAAAAAGCACCAAAATTATTCAAATTAAAAAGAGTTCACAATAGTAAAATATCATCCAATTTTGGAAATTTGTCTCATATGTCTGTTTGATCAAAAGAACAATATTCAAGACAAAGATAGTTTTGAGTTAACACTAAAATGTACAATCCCATTTTTATTCTTCTCTGTTAGGGAATGGGACCGAACTTTGCTAAAAATTTCACCAGTAAAAAAGTTGAGAAATGCTTGATTCCTAAAATTGAGAAGAGATTAGCAACTAAATCCATTTTGCCAAATTCGGATTTGAAATTCACAAATTGCAATTTCAACTTCAACACTTAAAAAAAAAAAAAAGGACATGTTGTGGGAAATGTTTGATTACTAAAATTGAGTAGAGATTAACAACTTGTAAATCCAATTTACCAATTTCAAACTTGAAATTCAAAACTTGCGATTTCAGCTTCAACACTTTGGGGAAGTGAGAAATATGCAGGTTGTGGGAAATGTTTCATTCCTAAACTTCACACACTCATGTTTTCTGCTGCGACGAGGACAGCGAGATTGAAGGTGGAAAACACTGGGGGTTACAGTCATGGAGGAGGAGGGGGTGAAAGATTTGGCCATGGGAAAACAAGAGAGAATCTGAGAGGGGAAATAGATAAAGTGAAGGTCATTTTTGTCATTTTCACATGAATTCATAGAAGATAATTGAGGTCCTCACACTTTAACAATAAGAATATAAGCGCATTGGTACTAGTGCCAGGCTTAGGAGTCTGGCCTCCCCCCTCCCCTCCCTCAGGGGTTCGATCCCTGCCAGTTGTATCCAAAAAAGAATATAAAGAACACTTCTTTGTCCTATACTCCCATACTAATTTCTAATTTTTATGGTTGGGATTTTCCAATTAATTTGGAAGATTTAGATGAATGATGAACCTATGTTTCACCAACACTGATACAAGACACGAGATACAACATAGCTCGACATTTCGACATATTAATCCTAAAAAAAATATCTAAATTTCAATACGTTAGAATATATTTTGATATTAAATATATGTATATATATATTATAAGGGAAAAACACTTCTCATGTTGTAGGAGAAGTGTTTTCTCATGTCATACACACATAAAATGGTGGGATCCACATATATATATATATATAATACTCATTATATATGTGTGGGTCTCACTATTTCATGTGTGTGTACAAATTTTCTTCTTCTCATGCAACATGAGAAGTTTAAACCCCATATTATAATTTACATTCAAGTTCAATTATTTTCATTTTCATTCTATAAAATCTTGGTCTCCAGCTCTAACTCATCATAGATTCGGCCTCATCATAAAAGTTATGCCTCCTTTTTTAAAAATAAATACAAAAGAAAAATTCATTAAATATTCAAAGCCACATATATTTTCAAGAAATAAGAATGTCAAGGCATGTTGGACCTTGTTGTAATCCAACACCCATATTTTTAAAAAATAAGAGTGTCCGTGCTTATGAACATTATATATTTTGCATTTGACTTCTTCAAAAAATTAAAAATATCCAAATATATGTTAGAGTACTCAGCAACGATATATATAGAGTCACATTATATTAGTACTAAATTCAATATATTAACTATAACCTTGACAAACTACATCCGATACATTATTAAAAACAAAAAAGTATAACTCAGTCTTGAGCTGGGCAACCCCCCCCCCCCCCCCCCCCCCAAAAAAAAAAAAAAAGTGATAGTCTGAGCCTCACACACAATTTTTCAAAAATTTAAAAATATGCAAATATATACTAGAGAACAGTATCCATATATAAAACAGTGTCCCATTTTAGTATCTCACTGTAATGTTCGATAGAACCTCAAAGTAATTGCATACTTCGCCACCATTTTAGTATTAAAAAAAAAAGTAGTGTCCCATTACATATTAGTACTCCGATATATTAACTATAACTTTGATAAACTATATCAGATGCATTATTAGAAACGAAGTTAGTTTAAGGATCGTCTTTAGCCTTAAAACAAAGGCCCTGAGTAGCGCTTCCGCTTCTGCATTATCACTCCCACAAATCCCCGATACGTTCATGATTGAATATGACTTCATTGACATATTAAGACAACTTTTCTAGGAGCTTATAACACAATGACTTGATTTTGACGCGTTTGTAGCCAAATTATTCACACTATACTATGGGCATTGTGGTATGAATTTTACTTATCTTAAATGATCACCAGCAGAAAAAGTCATCATTATATTGATCAGATCAGTTCCTCTGCAACAGAAGCATAACAAACTACGAGTACTATTTCTTCATAAAGAGGGAGCGATGTTGTGATCTTCTACCAGCCTATTACAAGGACCAATCCAAAACATTCAAAAACCTTGAACAGAGCTACTACAGCATCGCCAAAAAACCTGCATAAATGCATCTGTACTGTCCTGCTACTGCAAGAATTAAAAAAATATACAAATAAATTTTTTTAAAAAAATAGCATAATCAAACTATAATCAAGTACCGTATTAGCAGTGATGGATGCAAGTAATCCCAACAAATCATATTGCATCAGCATCCAATGCACAGTATTAGCAGCAATTAAATTTCCTTTGAGTCCCTTAAAGTTCCAACAAATCGAATATTATTAGATTTTATATTTCCTTCTTCATTTGAAAATTTTCAGATAATGAGTGATTGATATCTCTGTATCAGCTTTAAGATTACTAAATTTTGAATCTTCAAAGATCGGAATCAGAGTTAAAAGGTGGAAACAATATTACGCACATTTTTACCCAAAATAAAAATAAAATATTACAAGCATATATAATAACAGTTAGAGAATTTCTATTTGAACTGTTCGACATGAAAGTCTGTTATATAAACAGTATATGTCAGCATGTAATTGGAGTTGCACATTACTGCTATAAAGATATATAGACCTATCAGCTAAAGGCAAGGTTTCTCATTCTGAACATTTGAAGTGCAAATTCAAAAGTATTAGGACAAAGAAGTGAAGACTTTCAAAGAAAACATAAGGATATAGGACACCTTAACGGCTACCAACATGAAAAAGTTAACTCCAAGGTTGATATAGATTTAATTTCATAGAGGGAACCATGGTTTCAGAAGCACTTACAAAACTCCCCATAACATACTAACCTCATACACCATAAAATCACTTCCAAAAAGCTAATCCAAAAACATTAAATATCAATATTAAGTATTATCATTGTCAGCCGTCTATAAGCTTGCAAGGTCTTTGTAACTCGTCATTTGATAATTTCAAAATTGCAATAACCATGTTATTCGATGGTCTAAAAATTTTGGATTTCAAAATTAATTCTTGCCAAAGCCAGATCTCAATATTTGTTTTTTGCGATGTAATTCTTAATATGAAATACAAGAACACAACCATAATAGTATAATTAACAAATGGTTAAAACACAGGTAGACCATTACGTACCTGAACCTTCTAATTGGTCAACAATACTGTTCAGCCTCCACCAAATGATCACATGATACTGATGGGAGGGAAAGCAAAGTTTCAGTGTATACACTAGCACAATAAAACGAATGTGGCTCAGGAAGGAACTTCCGATATTCTAGCAGTTCTCCTCTATGATTCAATTTTGCTAATCCTGAAATACTATTTATTGCAACAAGATGACCATCTTTGGTGAAGCATAATGATGAAATGGCTTCCATGTGCACCTCATCAGGAGAGAGAGTGCCAAGATTTCTCCAAGATGACTCCAATCCATATTTTTCCATCACCCACATCTTAAGTACATCACAGTTCTCAGTTAGAGTTAGGCATCCTGCAACTGATGTCAAAATACCCAAACCATATTCGAAATCATCAGGCACAGGTATCTCACTTAAAGTCTTTGATTTTATATCAAAAGCAATGATTGCAAAACACTCTGGTTCCGGTTCTCGACTATGAAAGGCAAACCAATAAATAGCACCATTTAAGATCGAACCAGGGGTCGGCTGATCATATTGATAGGTATATTCGCATTCGTCATCAAGAATTTCCCATGAATTGGCTTTGAGGGAGAAGAAAGCAAGGACATCTGATATGATAACTATTATGTAGTCATCAGTGGACTCATCGTAACCAAAGCCATACATGTATACAAATATGTCCAGATCCAATGGTGGTGGTATCTTTCTGCAGACACCATTCGATGGATTCCACAGAAAATATTTTCGTTTTTTATCAGCAACTAGAAACAGAAACCCACGGCAAGAGCCCATAATTTCGAGATCAGCAGGGGTCGTAGGACGGGGGAAATTGAACTTCACAATAGCAGAATCATCATGAAAGGGAGCGTCGAAATCTATGGACTGAAATTGCTGCTGAGCAGACACAAACGCTCGATGAGAGTGTTTGGAAGGTCCTTGAAAATGCAATTCACCAAAACGGGGACTGGAAATGAGGGAGAGCCATGATTTAGAAACACACCTGAAACGGAGGAGAGATTTGACTGGCAGGCGAAGAAGGATCTCCTCTATCACTTCTTTGGGAAGGTGAATACTGCTTTCTTGCCGTGACATTTTGTGTGAGTGAGTATCGGAGGAGAGAGAGGAAGCGTCTTTTCTTGCTGTGGAATGAAGTGAAGCTGGCCGGAAAAAAGCACTCGATCGTTTCAATCGGTTCTTTCTTAAAGAAATTCGGAGGAGAAAATATTTAGGGCTTGGAAACAAAACCATGACGGGGAAATAGTTGCTCGCTCGATCGTTGGCTTGCTCTGGAGAAAATGTTTGTGTTGCGATGAAGATGAATGTAACCTAGAAATAGGTTTCAAAATTTTGAAGGGTAAGATGTAAAAATATATATATGTTTTTTTTTGTTTTTTTGTTTTTTTTTTTTGTAAAAGTGCGTACGTGATTATAAATTAGGTGCAAAAATACCGTTTGACCGTTAAGTTTGATTTTGACCGTGAAGTTAGACTTTGACTGATGACGTAACATTTCAAAGGTGTAAAAATACACATGTGATTTGTCAAGAAGAGCACCCAACAACAATTTTTTTTTAAATAATTTTATTTCAAGATCCTAAAATAATTTTTTAAGATTATGAAGTATTTTTTCAGTATCAGTCAGTATCCTTTTAGTACCGGTCAATACTTGAAATATTTTTTCAAGATTATGAAGTATTTGTTATATACCAGTCAATATCCTGAAAGTACTTTTTAGTACCAGTTAGTACCCTGAAATATTTTTTTTCGTATGAGTCAGTATCCTTTTAGTACTGATCAATACTTGAAATATTTTTTCAAAATCATAAAATAATTTTTCAAGATTATGAAGTATTTTTTCTGTACTAGTCAGTATCCTGAAAGTACTTTTTAGTATTAGTCAGTATCCTGAAATATTTATTTTGGGATACTGACTAGTATAGAAAAAATACTTCATAATCTTAAAAAATTATTTTAAGATTTTGAAAAAATATTTCAAGTATTGACCAGTACTAAAAGAATACTGACTTATACTAAAAAAATACTTCATCATCTTGAAAAATTATTTTAGGATCTTAAAAAAATATTTCAAGTGTTTACCGGTACTAAAAAGATACTGAAAAAAATATTTAATGGTACTGACTGGTACTAAAAAGTACTTTCAGAATACTGACTGGTACAGAAAAAATACTTCAAAGTATCTTTTTAGTACTAGTTAGTATCCTGAAATATTTTTTCAGATCTAAAAATATTTTTTCAGATCTAAAAATAATTTTTCAAGATTATGAAGTATTTTTTTCAGTACAGGTCAGTATTTTAAATGTCTTTTTAGCACCCGGTAGTAATTAAAATAAAATTATTAAATTTAAAAAATTGTTGTTGGGCGCTCTTCTTGACAAATCACATATGTATTTTTGCACCTTTGAAATGCCACGTCATCGGTCAAAGTCAAACTTAACGGTCAAACGGTATTTTTGCACCTAATTTGTAACCACGTGTGCACTTTTGCACCAAAAAAAAAACATTTGCTACTAGACGTTTCTTGCAGAAAAGCACATGTGTATTTTTGCACATTAACCCAATTTTCAATCAATTCCTGAAAAATGAATTATTTGGATTTAAAATTAATTCGTACTACTTTGGCTTCTAATTATAAGGGTAAGTTGATTTTTTTGAAGAAGTTAAGGAAGGTAATTAAATTATTGTAGAGCATTTTTATTTTTATTTTTTCTCCAAATCAATTAGTTTGATTAATAAACTAATATATAATATAAGGATATGCAATACCACTCTGGTCCTGTTTATAAGTCCCTTTTGACCAAAAAAAATTTGGTCCTATTTATAAGTCCCCTTTGACCAAATAAATGAGATTGTGACAATTTTGCTCATATTTGTACCAATAAAAATAGATAGAGAAGAAAAAGTTGAAAACACCCAATAATAAATGAGAGTAAAGTTGAAAATTCATCTCATAATCATTGAACTAACTACCTCTCCTTGGTATGTGTGATTTGGTCAAAATGGGACTTATAAATAGGACCAGAGTGGTATATGATGTGATTAGATAACTCATTTAGCTTCCTTAATCTCTTCAAAAAAAAAAGTTAACTTACTCTTATAATTAAAATTTGAGGGAGTGATAATTAACACATTGGGCGAGTCGATGAAAAATTAGAGTTTGAAAAAGGCGGCAAATTCTGAGCGCAAAAAAAAAAAAAAGCGGCAAATGGAAGAGACTACGCGCAAGGGATAAAAAAATTATAGTAGTAGTTTTTTTTAAAAAAATAATATTCTTGTAAAAATACAAAATAAAGTTGATTTTTCAAAAAAATATAAAAAATAAAGTTATTTAATCATATTATAAAATATATATTGAATTATATATCAGTTTATAAGTTATACAAAATAATTTAAAAAAATGATAAATATAAATATTTTAAATAATTTAATTAGTTTTTTTAATATTTCTAAAAAAAATGCAGCACTGTCTTACATTTAGCACCGTTTTACATTTAGGCCCCGTTTGGATTAAAGAAAAGGTGGGAATGAAAAGGAATGGAAATGAAAAGAATGGAATAGAATGGAAAATATTTTGCCTTGATGCGTTTGGTTGGCACTGGAAAAGAAAATAGGTTGATAGGAAAAATTTTGTTTGGTTGAAAGAAAATAAGGTAGGAAAATGAGGCAAAATACCATTTTACCCTTATAGATAGGATTTTTTTGCAAAAATTCCATTAAAAAAAAAAATACCCTTACCGCCAGCTACCCTCCAACGACCGACTGACTCGACAATTTTCAGGCAATTCTCGAGAATTGCCGACAATTCTCGAGAATTGCCCATGGGTGGCAATTCCAAATGAGAATTGCCCAGGGCAATTCTCAATGAGAATTGCCCTTAATGCCGAGAATTGCCTCTCGAGAATTGTCTGCTGTGGCCTCTTCCTGTCACGCTCACCATTCTCCCTGTCACACTCTTCTCTCTCCGGCATCACATTGTTCTCTCTCTTCCTTTCCTCGGCGTTACACTCTTCTCTCTCCTCCTCTCCCGGCATCACGTTGTTCTTTCTCTTCCTTTCCTCGGCGTTACACTCTTCTCTCTCCTCCTCTCTTGGCATCACATTGTTCTCTCTCTTCCTTTCCTCCGCATTACCCTCTTCTCTCTCCTCCTCTCCCGGCATCACATTGTTCTCTCTCTTCCTCTCCTCGGCATCACGCTCTTCTCTCTCTACCATGTGATCAGGGCAAAATCGACTTTAGCCCATTTTCATAGCCACTAGAAAATGGGTTCCCACCATTTTTTGTGGGAACCCATTTTCCCTTAAACGCAGGAGAATGGCGTGGCGGCGGAAAATATTTTCCAGGGAAAATGCGAACCAAACGGCCGCCGCCAGTGGAAAATGTCAATTTTCCTTTTCCCTCCTCCGATTTTCTTCGAACCAAACGGGCCCTTAGGATGTGGGGAAATAGTAATAAATGTAAGAATTGTCTTGAGTCTTGATGGTTGAAACTCTATTATTTTATTATAATCTCATTCTAAATATAATTAATTTAATTTATTCTTTGTATATTATAAATTTTAAAGAAAGATAAATCCATGTATAACTTATTATGTGATATATCTTATATAAATATGAAGATTTACTTGAATGAAAAACTTCATACATTTTGTATTTATTGATTCTTTAAGGGTAAAATAGCATTTAGCGTTCTAACCTTATTTATAGTGAAGTTATTCTTGTTCAGTTTGATTTTGAGTAGTCTAAAAATGTTAATTAATAATTGTTGCTCTATTCTTGTTCTTGTCAATGATTTTTGCACAAGATCTTGTGATACAACATTTTTCTAATCCAATTGCTTGTTGCAAAGTCTGAAGTTGGTGTTAATCCATTTTTTGACATGTTTTTTTCTCGTGTGGTTCTTGGATGCATGGCCTGTTTCGACTCTTGAACAATAGTTGGACTATTGGAATGAGGTAGTTTACACTTGTTGCTAGTATGATCGGTTTGTTGCTCTATTCCTGGTCCTTTCTTTCTTGTTCTTCATCCATTTGTAGCAGATGTTTATTGTACCATTTTTTAGGATGGATCTGTCCAATCCGCAAGCCCTTTATAATGTATCATTTTTTGCAGATGTTTTCTCTGGGTGATCTATTATGTAAGTTATTTTGAGACCAACAACTCATCAGATTTGGTCTTTTAGCTTTGAGAAAGGGGACTATTGTTGTGAAAGTAGAGTTATTTCTTGTATGTTGCTCGTACTCAAATTCAAATCTTCTTGTTTCAACCACAACGTATTGGTAATCATATGTAGCTCTTAATTGAATTTGCAAGCCAATGTGCACGTGTTGAAGCCAATATTTTATTTCAAAGAGCAAAAAAGTAATATAGGAATAACATTTTGTTTAGGGTAAATTAACTTACTATCAGAAATAATAATAATAATAATAATAATAATAATAATAATAATAATAATAATAATAATAATAATAAAGAAGTATGAAATTAGGTACGTTTATGAATCCCAAATTACTCTTGTGAATCTCAAAATTAAAAAAAAAATCAGTATATTGCATTTCTTTATTATATTGCTAATTTTTCATTATTTTATTTGAATTCGGTATACATTTTCCACTAATTTTATTATAATATAAGTATATATTTTTGTTAACTTACCGATTATTGACATAGCAATATGAGCGCTGACAAAAGTAGAACAGTTTGGGATGAAAAATGCACAAGAATTTTCCTGGAACAATGTATTGACCAAATTCTGAAGAAAGAACGACAAGGCGGATCATTCACACCCACGGGATGGAAAAATATTTTGTGCCAATTTAATAAAAATTCGGGCAAATCCTGGGACAGAAAACAATTGAAAAATAGGTATGATAACTTGAAGAAAGAATGGAGGGTATGGGACAAGCTATTTGCAAAAGAGACCGGTATATCATATGACAGTGTCAACCATAAAGTGATTGTAGAAGATGAGTGGTGGGATAGGAAAATTCAGGTATACAACTATTAAGTTTGTATTTATATTGTTATGATTTATTATTTTAGATTACACTTAGAGTTATTTATTTATTATTGCAGGAGAATCCAGACTATGCAAAGTATAGGTACAATGGCATAAAGTTCGCCAAAGAATTAGAGATAGTCTTCAAGGATGGTATGGCATTGGGTACATTAGAATTCTCACCATCTGCAACACGGCAGATGCCATCGCGTGATGACGAAGATGATGTGTATCGGCCGACAATGGACCTAGAAGAAGGCTCAGGTGATAGTGAGGAAGAGCTACCAGGTGCAACTACTGGAATTAGTGCCCCTTTAGAAGGCCTCAATCTGACAACAAGCACACAATCTGGTGCTCCTAGTGGTTCAGCATCCATTGGGAAGAGAAAGAGGGGTCAAGGGTCAAATGTGGGAAGAAAGAAAAAAATGTCCGCCTCGAAACAAATAGCAGATTCTCTTAGTGTGATAGCTACCGCCACTAAGGATAGAACACAACAACTTCAAAATATATACCATGAGGTTTCAATGAGTTACGTTGTAGGTGAGTTACGAAAAATTCCAGAAGTTGCAACTGACCGTGACTTTCGTAGGCGATGCTATAACATGATGATGCATGACAGATGTCGGGATGTGTTTGTTGCACTACAAGAGGACAAAGATGATTTGTTAGAGTGGTTGCAGCACCATGCCTACAACACCCCATCATGGCAGGAACCCCTGACGAATTGAACCAGAATTGATTATGTTACAACTTTTGTATTAGTTACGTTGTATTTTGTCTGATGCATCTATTAATGTGACGCTTATTGTTGTTGTTTGACGCTTGTTATTTTATGTTCAACTTTGTGTTTGTATGTTTGATGCACCTATTATTACACCTATCTATTTATGTTTTTCATTCAATTAAGTGTTCGCATTGATACAGGTCTTATTTTCCATGGAAGAACAACGTTTGTCTCGTGCCCAAAAAAAGGCCCTACAAGTTTCCCTTATAGAGGAAGAGCTAACAAATAACGTGCAAATCGCTGCCTTGGTGGCTCAACATATAACACCATATATTTGCAAACAGCCACGTAGAACAAGTAACCAAACAGGAGCAATGTGGGTGCAAGAGGTGTTGCAAGGCCATAACACAGTATGTCATGAAAATTTTCGACTTGAAAAACATGTCTTCTATCATTTATGCTCTAAATTGGTAGACCATGGGTTACGATACATGAAGTACATAAGAGTAGAAGATATGGTAGCAATGTTCTTATATATAGTTGGACATGGTTTAACAAATAGAATTGTACAAGAATGGTTTCAACATTTAGGAGAAACTGTCAGTAGGTTATTCCACAAGGTTTTAGCTGCCTGTCTTAGTCTATCAACTGAATACGTCAAACCACTTGATCCTGAGTTTCCCGGTTGTCACCCTAATATATCAAATGATCGCCGCTACTACCCATATTTCTAGAATGCAATAGGAGCAATTGATGGAACTCACATCAGTTGTGTGGTGAGTGAATCTGAGCGCGACAAATATGTTGGGAGAAAGGGATATCCAACACAGAATATTATGGCGGTGTGTGATTGAGATATGTGCTTTACTTATGTGTTGGCAGGCTGGGAAGGTACGGCACATGATGCACGTTTGTTCAACAGCCCTATCACTAATCCACGTTTGAATTTTCCCCATCCACCTCAAGGTGTATTTTCAACACCATCACTTTGATTACATTTTTTTTCATCATTTATTTCACTTTTCCTATATTCTCTAAGTGCCAAAAAATTTCCTCACTTATCAGGGAAATATTATTTGGTCGATGCTGGCTATCTAACACCAATTGGATATATTGGACCGTATAGACGTGAACGTTATCACCTTCCACAATTCAAGCGACAACCCGGATTTCGAAATCCTAACGAGTACTTCAATTATTATCATTTAAATTTGAGGTGCACTATAGAAAGGACGTTTGGAGTTTGGAAGGTTTAAGATATTGTGAAATATGCTCCCTTATGACTTTCAAACTCAAATCCACATAGTGTGTGCAACAATGGCTATACATAATCTCATCCGGAGATTTTCAAATTCTGATGTGGAATTTGAACGAGCTGACCAAGGAGATTTGGGTGATGACGATGAAGATGAAGATGATGATGATCCACTTGATGAAGACCCTTCATCAAATATCAATACATTATCTTCACCACAAATGAATCATCTTCATGATAGAATTAGGGAAAAACTTGTCCGCAATAGCAATAGGAGGTGTTAATGTATTATTTGTATGCATTTTATTTTATAAACAATTTTATCCATTAAATATATTTATTTAAGGACTTTATTGTTTATTAATTTTTTTTAGTAATCATTTAGCTTTTTTCCAAATTAAAATTGAAATTAAAATTTTTATTATCCTAATATATACAACTAATATGTATAGTAGTATTCAATATGATTCATGCCATTTTCAGTCATTTTCTTTCCTAATTGACTTTTTAAATAATAATCCAAACACTCAACAGTTAAGAAAAAAACCACTTCTGCAAAAAGCCAAACTGACAATCCAAACACAAATCACATTTATAACCTGGCTTTTTTCCTATCAGGCTTTTATAAAAGTTAGATAGCTTTTAAGCCATCGCTTCTACCGCCAACCCAAACAGGCCCAGTATATTTTAAATTCCTAAAGTTAATTCCCCCCCCCTCCCTCCAACCAAGTTTTATTTAGAATGCATTTAACACCCTACATTATTAATAAGAATATAAGATAACGGTGACAATAACTCAGGCAAGTTTATAAAGTTTTTAAAATTAAGGGTTAAAGTACTAAAATAACCTTCAACTTTTATAAAAAAATACAAATGTAGCCATAAACTTTTAAAATTGGGGTATAACCGTTAAAACAAATCAACTTTCATCTATTTTAATAAGAAAAATTAATCTTTCAGCCTTTAAAGTTTTGACTCACTTATAACTCAATTCATGAACTTTTGACTCACTTGCAACTTATTCCATGACATTTCTAAAGCATCCTATAAGGCAAAAATATTTTAAAATATTGTTAAAAATTGCTTAGTGGATTTTACACACACACACACATATATATATATTTTAAAAAAAAAAAAACTTGTCCCCACCAACTCTTATCCCTCTCCAACTCTAATTACTAGAAAAACCTTGTTAGGCAACAAAGCCCTATTTTATTATATATTTTCAAACTTTATTTAGAATTTTTCAATAATTATTGAGCTTAAAATGTCTTTCTTTAAAAAGCATCAAAGTTATTCAAATTAAAAAGAGTTCACAATAGTAAAGAATCATCCAATTTTAAAAATTTGTCTCATGTTTCTGTTTGATCAAAAGAACAATATTCAAGACAAAGATATTTTTGAGTTAACACTAAAATGTGCAGTCCCATTTTTACTCTTGTTAGGGAATGGGACCGAACTTTGCTAAAAATTTCACCAGTAAAAAATAATTTACACCAATGTTGAACATTGACCTTTTTTGAGTTTTACTTATATAAACTCATTTGGTGATCCATTACCAGATTGTAAGTGGGAGAAACAAACCATGAATTGTATCACACATATTAATATTATTGGGTGTTTCATCATAGGTTTGACATGTGGAGTTTGGGATGGTGATTATGGCGTTAAAACTTGTAAGCTTCCTACAATTTACAATTTGAAGATTCAATTTTGGATGGTAAAACCCTTTTTTGTTTTATATTTTCAAACTTTATTTAGAAATTTTGCCAAGTGAGATTCTTGGAAAACATAGATAAAAGGGGATATGAGTTGGAAGGGATCAACATGTTAGTTGGGCAAAATGGTTTTACTCAAATTAAAAAATTTATGGTTACATTTACTCTAAACAATATTTTATGGTGAGTTTTGTATTTTTTATAAAAATTAAAGGTTATTTTAGCACATTCCTCCTAAAATTAATATAAAACCCAAACTCTCAAATGCACGTGAAATTAAAAACAGGGTCAAACTTTCAGATGCTGTTTTATTGGCTAACAAATAAATAAGATCAATAATTCAATATAATTCCAACTAACCAGCAATTCAGCAATATTCATTAACATGATAGAAATAACATTTTTCTTATTCAATCTTCTATCTAAAGAAACTTTTCACTGAACAAATTAAATATAGATGGAGTCATATTCAACCCTTCTCGTTGACCAGAACCAAGCTAGTGTTGCCAGTTTTCTTGCTGTTGATCACAGGGGAGGCAAAAAAGACTCTCAGAATACACTACAGCGTCTGCATCAAACCCATCCAAATCCCCACCACACCATTATTTTACTTCTCCTTTCTCATCCAACTTTATCAATCTTGTTCCACCCAATGCAACTACTTCACCATCTTTGGTGAAGCTTATCGGTGAAATGTAGTAATCCAGAAATTCGTCAGCAAGACACATACACATTTGCGTATTCCAAGAGGATTCCACCCCATATTCCCTCATCATCCAAATCTCAAATTGGTTCTTATTAGTGTTCTAGTGTAGAATGTGAATGTCTAACGTTTAGGGCTAGTGATTGGTTTATATTGGATCAAATGGCTTCTCAAGGATATCTATTGATTAAACACCCAACAGAAGGTTACCCACTGCTATCTATGAGGAAGATAGCACTGAGTAATTGTAGATCACTGTGCTACACAAGTATGACCTTTCGCCAGAGAAGTGAAGTGTGTGCACAGTGAGACAGCATTATAAATAATGGAATAGAGCATGAAGAGAGTGCACCTGGTGAATACCCTTCAATTTATATTGATCACCTAGGGTTTTAGTCTCCCATACGTGCTTTCGCTTCCTCAGGAATCGTGTGTTTCCACGACCTGCCAGATGCTAGCTCCACTACCTGTACTATCCAGGATTATAGGCATGATCGTGAGATATTGATATTTTACCTGATTGAGGATAATCATGTCATACTGAGCCTAAACTCTGACAGGCTCGTTTCATAGGTCTATAACAATTAGTATTATTATTCCTTCCAATCACACCAAGTATTATTATTCGTACCAATCACACTAAGAAATCCATTGAGTACGTCAGCTATCCTTCATCAAATTAAAAGAAAATTATAAAAATGTCCCTAGTGAGTTGTAAAATTAGAGAGAAGAATGTGCGATTTTTGGCTCACTTCACATGCATTGCCTACCATTTTCTTAATGACTTTCTCTAGTTATTGTGGCCGAAAATTTTCGTCATGAAGGGTTAGGAAGCTGAGAACGGAGACTAAGTCAGAACTTGTTATTGTATAATTGAGGAGGACGAAAGGCATTGGCGGAGGGATTAGTTTTTTTTTTTTTGCTCAAGGCGGAGGGATTAGGTTCATGACTTGACCTAGTGTGGCTATCATAAAGAAAATGACAAGTTCATTTAAGGAAATGACCAATTTAGAAAATGACAAGTTCCGTTATGAAAATGACAAGTTCACTTAAAGAAATGACTACTTGAGAAAATGAGAATATAAGCTTGGAAAAATTCTCACACTAGACATAGATTCACTACTAAAAAAAAAGGCTTTTAAGACTGGTTGAAATTGACTTTTTAAACTAGGTTTAAGTCCGGTCTTGTATCAACTAATTTAAAAAGTATGTCATTATTAATATTTGACCTACGACTGGTTGTCAAAGTTACTTGTCCAGACCGATTGATTAGATGATCGGTATTAAAAAGTTTCTATTTATAATAAAAAAAACAAACACTCTATAGATTAGGTAATTCCATATCGAATCTAAAAATTAAATGTTTTTTAATGTAAGATTTATTTTGTTTCACATAAGCCTTGTTGGATATTATTATATCTAAAAGTTATATCATGCAATATAAATAATACAAACAACTCTAAAAATACAAATGCAATGGATATAAAAAAATAATTACAACTAATAACCATGAATCTAAGCCTTATACTGTGAGATAATTACTGAATCTTTATTCTGCCATTTTTTTCAAGGTTTATTTGTTTTTTCTTGCATTTTCGCCACCTCCAAAGGACTTGGGTAATTTTTTAGTGTTAGATTTAGTGGATGCAATTTTAGACCTAGGCAACTGCATGTTGTTGACGCATGATGATTCATATATTGAGAATCCCTAAAGTTGAATGCTGCTATCTATGGATTTACTACTAGGTTACCATACTTAAACATTTTAACTCTTCTGAACCTCAAATATGAAACATGCTTCTGCACTATCCCAGTATTAGGTGATAAAGAAGAAGATTTTAATTTAATAAAGCTGAGTATAACAAAGTTAATTATACATGTATGAGAATTAACTGAGGTAGGTCAGCGCCATATTCTATTTGAACTCTCAAAAGAGCCAAAATGCCTAAGGTTATAAACTTAGCTCTCAATCCAAGGGTTAAAGCAATCGACTATAAGGAATTCCCGCGATACAAACAAGGCATCAGTAGCACCTACACATCGAGGTTAGAATTACAATTGACACTTTAACTCAACACACAATAATAATCAAAGCCGCCCTTTCAAGGAGGGGGCATCCATACAATACAAAAATCTTAAAAAGAAAAAAGGTATGACAAATAAGATTCAATATAATTAACATTCATGCATGCAGACCTTTGTCTATGAAATTCACAATGTTTGGATTTGTGAAACTTGTCATTATGAGAATGATACAATGAAATTGCATTATTATCATAATCACAAGTTTTACAATCCCAACCATAATTATTCTGTGGACAAAAATTTGTATACACTAACTATAACAGCCATAAAGAATATACGGCCAATAGAAAAAAATATAAATTTTCATGTATCACACAAAGAAACAAACATGAAGCACAAAAAGGAATATCATATTTAAACATGTAAAAGAGATGCTTTTTTTCTTCTTCCAAGTCCTAGTGGAAGGGCTTCCATGTATCTACAACCTCACACTATATTCATTTGATCCCCTATTTTCAATTACGATAAGTTACATATTATATCAAATTATTTAATGCTCTTCACATGTATACAAAAACATAATTGATAGCCACAAAAAGTCACTCAACTTGGTGCTCTTCGCATGTTTTTTTCGGCATTCTTCATTCCCATTTCTATAATTAAAAAGAATAAATTTGTAATAAGAAAATTAAATACAAATCCACTTTAAACATATAAATATGTTGATGATGAGAATTATACAATTTCATTGAACATGAATACCTCAACTAAATGCTTCTAAGGATGTAATAGAACATGACAACATGTTATATGATATCGCGGTGTCGTGTTATATCATGAGAAGCAATAATATATGTTCATGTTTAATGAAATTGTATCATTCTCATAATGACAAGTTCATATTGGTATGTCATGAGCATCAATTTGCTATAACTACAACAATCACAAAGAACACATAAGAAGGTAACAAGCACAAATGGATATCATATTTATACCTATGGAAGTAAGGCTCCCCCCCCCTCCCCCTCTTTCTTTTTTCAAGTTCTACAAAAAGGGTTTGAATGTACTTGCAACATCCAATTGTGTTCATCTGATCTTTTGTGCTATGTATGCAAAAGCAATGCAACTCGAGAGCATGTGTACTACATAACAAAATTACTGCATATGTAATGCACTACATATGTTCACAAATTGCATTTCATTTGGAGTAAACAGCAAATTAAATAATAATGGCATGTTCATAAACTCTTCACATTCATGAATATATGGTCTGTTTGGCACTCATTCCCACTCAACTTCACTCCTTGCTCCAAATGCAATGCAACTCATGAATATGTGTTATACATAATAGAATTACTGCAGATGCAATGTACTACAAATGTTCATGAGTGGATCATATTTTGACCAAAGAGCAAAGTAAATATTTTTGATAACAATCAGAGAGAAAATTGATCAAGCGGAATACTTTCATTTATGCGGATGTAAAAAAAAAAATTGAACTTTCAATAAGGATTTCGACAAAGAAGGAAAAGGAGTATCTAGAGTTTGTGAAAGGCAATGATTAAAACTTCTATGCAAGCTTGTATTAAAAAAATTCTATCCAAGCAAAAGCAACAAACGAGAACATTAACAGAACGCAAGAGTAAAACATCTATTGAGGATTTGTGAAAAGCAACTATCTTTACCAAACATGAGAGCAAAATGATAGAAACAAAGAGGAAGAGCCCAATGGAGAGGAATACCAAGCCATCCAGAAGGAGAAGAGATAGAAATCATGGTGGCTGGAGGCAACGAAGAGAGTAATAGCACATGTGTGGGACTAAGAGAGGCTAGAGATGAAAACTGAGCGCGAAAGTGTGAATATACTCTTAGTGCAATATTTTCTAAACCGGTTAACGGTGTCATGGAGGTAAAATATGGCCTCAACAATTTCCTCCTATATCAAGGGTAGAGGGGGTTGTGAAGAGGAAATGCTGTTGGGTGCCTCTAGAGGAGGAGAGAGGGAATGTTGCTTCTTTGATCTTACCATTAATGGGAAGTTTTGCCCTTCAAATAAGAAAGAGAGAAGTATAATGGAACTTTTGAATTTGAACTTAGGAACTAAAGGCGTCATGGTGTTTATAAACAAGATTGATAGCCAGATAGTTCAGATGATACTAACGAAATATGATGATAGGTGTTGGAATATGAAACATTATATAGTTATACTAGTTGTATTTGAAAAAGTTGTCTAAATAATAATTATGATACCAGATGCACAACTTATCCGGTGTAAATAAAAATGTAACGTTAGAAATTAATAAACGACATTTGGATCGTTAATGACTTAAGCGATGATTTAGATTAACATATTTAGACCTTGTGCCACAACAATCGGTCTCAATGTAATCAAATCATATCATAATTTAATTTTTAATAAACAATATATATATTCTATAGGAAAATTAACTTATCAACCCAAAGACAGAAACAACAACAAAACAAATAAAGATGCAAGAGACATGAACAAGATCAAGACCAAGACAAAGATTAGAAATAAAAATACTTTTTCACTACTAATAATATTTTTTATGCTGCTTGAAGGTAGCATTAGTACATTGATTTTTTTTTTTAAAAAAAATATGAATTTACATAGTGAAAAAGAAAACTCTCAATCATCCTCCTCTTCATCGGAGGAAGAGGAGGAATAAGAGAAAGGGGAAGAGGGGTCATCCGATAGATTGTACTTGATGTCATTGGCGTTGAGTAGAAAATTGATCTTGTTGTGGATAGTGCCAAGCATGACCAAGAGTCTTCTAAGGTGTCTATGGATATAATCCTCCTTTGCATGAAGGTGATGCAGAAACTGCTTCACTGAAAGTGGCATAGGAAGCGGTGGAGGTCATAGAAGAGAAGGAGGACAAACAGAATTAGCCCTAATGCATACCTTATTGATATTCTAGAGAGAAGAGGAAGAGGATTTGAATCTTAAGAAACAATAGCAATGAGAAGTTTAAATAGATAAAACGGATGAAGATTTTGAGGAGACTTGTAGTTGGAAAGTTTACCTTGAAATCTGAAGAAATTATAAAACATTTAACATCAAGTATAAAGAAATGATGGTATCTAAAATGATATTTACACTGGATGCATAAGCGTTCGGTATAACAAGAATTTTAAATTTTCTTAATGTTTAATATTTATTGACGCTGCATTACATTACAACTAGTGTCGAAAATATTGTTTAGACTGCATGAAAGCAGGACCGATGTTAAGTTGTATCAGTATTTACAAAAATACCACCAATCATACATTTTAATTTTTCTCCTCCTATAGAGGTCTAGAGGTGGTGGTCTTATAGGACTTTTTTCTAGTAGTGGTTTACCAAGTTCACATTTAAAAATGACAAGTTCCGATAAGAAAATGATAAGTTTAATTAAGGAAATGACCACTTGAGAAAATGAGAATTTAGGCTTAAAAGAATACTCACACTAGACATTGGTTTACCAAATTCATATTTAAAAATGATAAGTTCTGATATGAAAATGATAAGTTTGCTTAATGAAAAGACCACTTGAGAAAATGAGAATTTAGGCTTAAAAGAATTCTCAAACTAGACATTGGTTTACCAAATTCATATTTAAAAATGATAAGTTCTGATATGAAAATGACAAGTTTGCTTAATGAAAAGACCACTTGAGAAAATGATAATGCATGTTTGAAAGAATTCTCACACTAGATATAGGTTTACCAAATTCATATTTAAAAATGATAAATTTATTTAAAAAATGATTGATTAAGAAAATGAGAATGTAGGCTTAGAAAAATTCCCACGTTAGACCTAAGTTTACCAAGTTCGTATTTAAAAATAATTAATTCACTTTAGGAAATTCCTACACAATAGCAAGGCAAGGCAATGACAACACAAATGTTAGGATTTTTGCATCTGTCACGTCACCAACCAACACCTTCTTCGATTTTCCCTGCAACACTTAGCCCTTTGTCAACTTCGATCAACCTCCCAATCACACAACATATAGATATCAATAAAGTTAACACCTTGAAGTCACAACATTATACTCTTTATAACTGAAGACCGAGGAAACATATTACCATCTCTCTCCTCGTGGGGGTTTCTCTCTTCTTTGTGAGGGTTGGTGGGACTCTTGGGGTCTCTTTCAGGTCGTCGGTCCTTGATCGGAGATCACTTGTAACACTTGTCCTTCTTGACTTTGTTCTTTTTTTCCTGTTCTGTGTGTTTCTGCTGAGGCGTGTGTTTGGTGGGTACCGGAAAAATGGAGTTGGGTCAGAGCTCTCATTCCGGCAAGAATAAGCAGGTGATTCTTTCTATTGATCGTAAGGAGGTTAGCCACGGTCATACGCTTTCTGGTAAAATTCTAACTAACAAAAATCTAAACATCCCTACTATTATTTCGATGATTAAGAAGGGATGGCAATTGGATGAGGGCCTGGAAGTTCATGATCTGGATCGAAGCAATCTCACGTTTCTTTTCAGATTTAAGGAAACTAAAGACTTTATTCGCATTTTGAAGGGTCGACCATGGTCGATTCTAGGGCATTTGTTAAGCCTCCAAGTCTGGGAGGATTGCATGGTTATTAAGGATGTTAACTTCAATGTGGTTCCGTTTTGGGTCCAGTTCCACAGGCTCCCTCTAGAGACATTTAATAATAATAATGCCCGAATCCTTGGAGACTCGGTGGGGGAAACTGTTATGTATGAGAGGCCTTTCATGGAGGGTAGACTGGGACGTGGCTACGTAAGGGTGAGATCTATTATTTCCATTGATAAACCTCTAACCTCTGGATTCTGGGTTCCGCGAGAGCACAAGGAGCCGGCATGGGTTTCGGTAAAATATGAGAGGTTACAGACTTTTTGCTTCTCTTGTGGCCGTATTGGTCATGACAGCAGGGGTTGTAAATATTCCTCAGATCGTTCATCTAGGGACGAGGATTCTCCGGAGTTTGGAAGCTGGTTGAGTACTCCGGCTGTTTGGACATTAGAAGATTCTCTGGAAATCTGTAGAGAGGATTGGATTGAAGCTCACGGCGTGGGAAAATTTGAGCAACCCAGAAAGCCTCGCCGGAGTGGGTGGTCGGAAACGGAGAAGACGGGAGAAGGCAACTTGAGTCTGAGGTTGGAGATCTGTCAGATGATCGGACAAGCAGACCAAGGGATTGTGGGCTGTCAGAAGACTGTGACTAGTCAGGCTGGTGTGGAGAGGGGCTCGAATCTTAAGGTTCCAGTTGACTCTGGAAAAGGTATGGTAGCATTTAATGCAACAGCTAGAGGAGAATCACGTGAGAATGTGTTAACCAAGAAGTTATATGTTGATCATTTTCCTTTGGCTGGGCCTGAACATGGGAAGGGCGAATTGGGCCCAAGAGAGGAGCAGGCCCTAGTGGTTGGTCAGAACGAATTGAAGCTAAAGAGCCCAGTGGATTCGACCATGCAGCCTCCTTACCATGTGGAATTTCCCATTGAATCAGATAATAGTGAGGTTCAACCAGAGAAGGAAAATAATGTGGACCCTGATTTACAAAACCCTGGGCCTTCTCCCATTTCTGCAATGGCCGTGTCCTTGCGTAGCTTTCACATTAAAAGACAATACAAGACAGACCTGGGCCTAGCTGAGGTAAAACGTCAACGTAAACTTATCTTTGAGGTGCCAATTATTATTCCTGAGCCTCGTCCAGGGAACGTTCTGGCATTGAGAGCTCGTCGGAAGAGTTTCAGGTTCGTCAAAGCCTTAATCCGTGACAGGAAAAATGAGGGGCAGCCTGCAAGCGTGGTTTCAACGATGGTTCCTGAAATTGAATTTCCAGCTGATTGGGTCTCCGAAGGTATTGAGATTTCAGAGGTACAGTCTTCTTCAGTTGAGCAGAATGTCGGTGGTTGGATGGGACCAACCACCGGTTCGCCATGAATATTTTAGCCTGGAACTGTCAAGGCCTGGGGACTACCTTGACAGCCAGGAACTTAAAGGAAGAATGCTTCCGTAAAAAGCCCCTGACTGTGTTTTTATCAGAAACAAAACAAAAGGCAAGTTATGTTAGGAAGATCTATCGGAGGTGTGGTTTTTCTGAGGAGTGGTTGGTGGAACCTTTGGGTATAGGTGGTGGGCTAGCACTTTGGTGGTTAGACCAGATTAAGGTTAATGTCCTTTTCTCTTCTCCTCACTTAATTCATACGTGGATCGAAGCTGGTGAATTTGCCTCTTCGAAGTACATCTCATTTGTGTATGGCCCCCTTCTGAAGAGCACAGAGTGTTATGTTGGCAAGAGATAACTAGGATAAGTAGGAGTATTTCGGAACCTTGGCTATGCCTAGGTGACTTTAATGATTTATTGTCTCAGGCAGAGAAGATGGGTGGATGGCCAAGGGCTTGGAGGCAGATTCTGAACTTTCAGAGCTTTGTGGCAGGGTGCGATTTAGAGGATCTGGGATTCATTGGCTATCAATTTACGTGGTGCAATAACAGGGAGGATCCAGATATTATATGGGAATGCATTGATAGAGCATTTGGTAACTGTCACCTTCGATTACTTTTTCCTAATATCCAAGTCTTCAACGTGACTCCTGCTGGGTCGGATCACCACTTACTACATGTTATATGCCAACCAAAGCACAAGGGCAGGAAGAGGGAATTTCGATTTGAAGAAAGCTGGGTTCATCATCAGAATTTTTAGCAAATAGTGAACAGTAGTTGGCAGCGGCCTATGGATGATCTTGTATCGGCAATAGATTCTTTTACGGGTCACCTGAAGAGCTGTAGGGTGGTGTTGGAGGCGTGGAGCAAAGTTGAGTTTCCGAATAACGCAATCCTGTTGGAAAAATTGAAAAATCAATTAGATGTCCTTTCTCGTGGTAACCGTTCAAGGGATGATACCGAGGCTATTTGTGATATGAAGTTAGCAATTGAGAGGTTGCTTGAGTTGGAAGAGAAGTTTTGGTGGCAACGGTCAAGGGTGAACTGGCTTACGGCGGGAGATAAAAACGCTCGATTTTTCCACTTGTCAACGGTTCGAAGAAGGCAGAGGAATAGTATAACTAGCATTAAAGATGACACGGGGCAGTGGCTTTTAGAGAAGAAGGAGGTGGAGGAAAATATTGCAAAGTACTTTCAGGATTTGTTCTCTTCATCGGAACCTGATCATATGGAACCTGTTCTCTCCTTCATTGATAAAAAAATAACTGCTGAGATGAACCAGTCCATGTTGAAGCCGATTACTAGGGAGGAGATCAAGGAGGCAGCTTTTAGTCTTGGTGGCTCAAAGGCTCCGGGCCCAGATGGATTTTCTGGCATGTTCTACCAAAATGCTTGGCCAGAGGTAAGTGGATCTATCTATACCATGGTTCTGGAATTTTTTGCTAGAAACTCTAATCTGGATCCTATCAATGAGACTAATTTAATTTTGATCCCTAAAGTGAGTAGGCCAGAGCATGTGTCTCAGTTTCGACCTATCGGTTTGTGCAACTTTTCATATAAAATTATTTCGAAACTTATGGCTAGTAGAATGAGGCCTTTCCTAGATTGCTGTATTTCCCCTAACCAAACGGCATTTGTACCGGGGCGGTGTATCCACGATAATATAATTATCGCTCATGAGGTTTATCATTACTTGAAAAGGAAAAAAAAGTAGTGGTAAGTATGAATTTGCCCTTAAGATGGACATGAGTAAGGCCTACGACAGAGTAGAATGGGATTTTCTAGAAAATGTGCTTATTTGCTTCGGTTTTGATAGGGCTTGGGTTTCTCTGGTAATGAAGTGTGTGAGATCGGTAAAGTTAAATGTGTGTCTTTCTGGTGAACAAGTAAACTCTTTCTCTCCTCACAGGGGTTTACGCCAAGGGGACCCTCTATCACCGTATCTTTTTATCCTAGTTGCAGAAGTTCTATCCTTGATGATTTCTAAAAGCCAGGATGCAGGATTAATTAAAGGCATTAAATTGAGCCTTAGCTGTCCGGTTCTAACCCATAGTTTTTTTGCGGATGATGCTCTTGTTTATATGAGTGCTAACCGTTATTACTGTGGTCAGTTAGCGAAGATTCTGAAGCTATATTGTGATGCATCCGGTCAGGCTCTAAATCTTGAGAAATCTAGCTTATTTTTTTTCAGCAAATACTCCAATTAAGGTGCGTATGGCCGTGGGGCACAGTCTACAGATTCCCATATCTGAAGACCCTGGCAAGTATCTTGGTATCCCTAGCATATGGGGGAAGACAAAGCATCAAGCTTTAGCCTATATTAGAGAAAGGGTATTGCTTAAACTTCAGAGTTGGAGTCATAAATTCCTTTCCTCAGCAGGAAGAGAAGTGTTGATCAAAGCTGTAGTACAGGCTATACCTATCTATCCCATGAATTGCTTCAAATTTACCCTCAAGACTTGCAAGGAGATTCATGGACTTATTGCTAATTTTTGGTGGGGGGGAAATGCTTCTAGTGGCCGTATGAATTGGAAGGCTTGAGACTATCTTACGTTGGGAAAAAAGCAAGGAGGTATGGGCTTCCGTGATTTGACAATTATGAATGAGGCCTTACTAGCGAAAACAGCTTGGCGTCTTATGACTCGCCCTCAGGATCTTTGGGCCAGAGTAATTAAAAGTGTTTATTTCCCCAAGGATGAATTCCTTGATGTTGGTAAAGGTCACAAGGCATCATGGTGCTGGTCAAGTTTGATTGATGGTAGGGATTTCTTGAAGAAAGATCTTCGGTGGGAAGTTGGGACTGGTCATGACATTAGGGTTTGGGGGGATCCCTGGATTCCAGGAATTGAGCCACTTGTGAAACCCCCGAATAGTACAGAATATATTATCACAAAAGGGAGGGTGTCTGACCTCATAGTGGATGGCGACTGGTCCTTGGTTCCCATTATTAATCTTGTTCCACCAGAGGTGATAGAGTCTATTATGGCAATTCATATACCAGAGAACGATTTGGAAGACAGATTAGTGTGGATGAGTGCTGTTAATGGTATATATTGTGTCAAAGGTGGGTATCACACAAGCAAGGACAGGGTCGTGGGTAAAAAGCAAAAGGCTGGCTCTTCAATTGTGATCCCCTCTTCTTGTTGGACATCAATTTGGAGCATCAAAACCATTCCACGGGTTCAGCAATTTATATGGCGTCTTCTGAATAGCGCTGTTGCTACCAACGATGCTCTATATAGCAGGAAACATTCCAAAATTAAACTGTGTCCAATATGTGAGGCTGCTGATGAAAGCATAGAACATTTATTATTTCACTGTTATTGGACTCGATGCGTGTGGTTTGGGTGTAGCTTGGGGGCTAGATTAGACTGTTCTAATGTTCATAATTTTAATGCATGGTGGCTGATGATTACTAATCTGTCTATTCTCACTGATAAAGATATTTCTCATATTTGCTGGCTGCTATGGTTAATATGGAAGCAGAGAAATGAGAAAGTATACAATCATGTAGATCCTGATCCATTTGCTGTAATTGCTTGTGTTAACAGGTATAACATTGATTTTTGGATTCAATGGGATCAGATGTCCTCGGTGAGAAACATCCCAAGTATGTCGACTGCTGGACCTGAACGATGGGCCCCTCCGGATTGTGGGTGGCTGAAATATAATATTGATGGAGCCTTTGTGGCAGGCAAGGAATCAGTGGCTGTAGGAGTGATTTGCAGAGATAATTATGGCTCATTCAAGTGGGGATTTGTGGATAAACTCAAATCCATTTCGGCTTTTATGACAGAGGCTCTAGCCCTCAAGAAGGCGCTGATGTTGGCAATGGATTTGGGACATGACAAGGTGGTGTTTGAATCTGACTGTCTTTCTCTAGTAACTTATGTGAATGCTAAATCAGTTATGTTATGTGAATGGAAGTGTAGAAGCGTTCTTCATGATATAATCTGTCTCTTTACAAACAAGGCTGGGTTTAAATTATCCTTTGTTTCTCAGAGGGGTAATAGAGCTGTTGATCTGTTGGCGGCTAATGCTTATAAGGAGGTGTATCCGATCGGGTGGGTCTATCAACCATCACCTTCCTTGATGTCTATTATAGCCTTCGATGTGCAAGAGATAATTTCGAATGTGGATGATTCTGCCTTTCACTTTGCTGATGCAGGGATTTTCTAAGTCTTTTGTATGTTTTTGTTGCTGCTGTCTAAGTTTTTTTTCTGTTTCTGTTGGTAAGTGTACTATTTCTGCTGATGTTGTAGTTACTGTCTGCTGAACTCTCTGTTGGGATTCGTACACGCAGCGGATTAAAATTTCTTATGAATCCTTCCGAAGGATCACTCAACGACGTTTAAATCAGAGTTAAGGAAACCGAATTATACCTTGTGTTGAACTAGTCCGCGTTCCGTTCCTTTGATCAGGTGGGCTACCTTCTCGAACAACACGTCCGTGTCTCGTTCCTTTGATCAGGTGGGCGATTAACACGTCCGCGTCTGGTTCTTTCGATCAGCAAAAGTCGACTCTTGGATCGGCTTCCTCTACTGGTATCCACACGAACAATCCCCAAACACGGTTGTGGCAGCGTGCTAGCGCTTCTTGTGTGTGTCTCTCTCAAGTTGCTCTAGGGTTTCTCGCGGCTTTTCTGAATACGCTCGACTGAAAATCCCGTAGGTTTTTCTAAACCCGATAGGCGTATTATATAACCAAAATTAATCCTTTATTAATTTTGGAAATTCGGATTTTTGAATCTGGTCAACATATCAATCACATCTATCTCATAAATGTAATTGAATATATTAAAAGCCAGATTTGGAAATTCGAATTTTGAATTTAAATCAAATCTAAATTTAAAGCCTTTTGATTTAATTTATCATCATAAATTAAATCCGAGATATGATATCTATCTATTTAATTAAATGTGAGATACCATATCTCAATTTAATATTAAACAGATATACGATATCTTTATTCGAAATTAAATGAGATACAATATCTCTATTTGTTTCAGATATTTAATTTATCAAATAAATTAAATACTAAACAAATATCATATATAATATTATAATCTCAATTTATAATATATATATTAATTTCGAAATATATATATATATATATATATATATATATATATATAAATCCTAGATCAAATTTAGTATTCATTTAATCTCAGATTAATTTGAGATTCAATGAACCTGGACACTTTCACCCGTGTTGGATTATTCTTGTGTGCGACCCTGCAGGCCCATATGAGATTGGTAGTGGGCCAACACTGTATCAGCCCACAAGTCGCAAGCGGCCTCTAGCAAGACATTGCAACTACCCAATTCACATGGGGATCGATGACACGATACTACCTATCGTACAACCATGTCACGTCCCTTTTGTCACGCGATAATTTGGTCAAGGATGAGACATGGATAATGTCAACTTCCTTTTCTTGACCATTGCTTTCTCGATTCTTGAGTAGTCTAATAAGTGAAATGGAAACTCCTTTCCATCACAGTATGGCCATACATTTCTTAGACTCACTCATCGAGGGGCCCAGCATTATCTCTCTACATATGTGAGGGACAAATCCCATCTTGACCACTCACATTCCTCCGCATGAAAACCACTGATCCTGATCCTAGCCTTTATCATCACCCGGTCAAAGGTGACTTTTGACCAGGTCAAAGATCAGTGACTCATCATGTAGGAATCCATGGTGATCTCAGGTCATAGAGCGTCGTGACGCGGTTATACATGAGATAAGCTTATGACTTAATCCATGCAGCTTTCTCATAGTGGGTCGGTCGAGCACCTTGTACTCTTACAAGTGCCCATGACTTTGACTCGTATCTTCATACCTCATCAAAGTCATACTGGTCTTATTTCATCTTCACTCCCTGTAGATGACCGACCAGGGACATTTAGGATAATCTATAAGATTACCCAGGGATGCAGTTATCAATACGAACATGCAAACGAAAATGATAACAAAAGAGAATACTTTAAATAACTTAAATATCCAAAGTACAATGAATTGCCCTTAGGGCATAATTTCCAACACTCTCGTATTTGGAAATAGTATTATCTGTTCTGAGCGAAAAAAAGAAGTCACAACGTTCAACTTCACAATCGGAATTCGAACTTCAATCTCCTACCTCCTTCACCCATCAATGTTCACCATCCTCCAAGCTAAAAACCCAACTCTCCACCAAACACACCCATCAAATTTAAGACCAAGAACGCCATTGTCATGATTGCGTGATAGGAGAAGAAGATTGTGCCATCAAACTTTACTTACTTCACTTCCTTTTTCCACCGTTAGTTCCCTCTTCTCTTGTTCCCCAACTCGCACCACTTTCTATCTCTTTAATTTAGTCTTTTCTTTTAGAGTAAATACCTTATTTGGTCCCTGAAAAAAAACACAAACCCTATTTTGGTCCTTCAAATAACGAAACCTTTTTTAATCCTTGAAAAGGATGAATTTTCAAAAAAGGACCCCATTTTGGTCCCTCAAAAATTTCTAAAAACCCTTTTTAGTCCATAAAAAGGTCTCATTTTAGTCTCTGGGGATGAAAAAGGAGTCCGTATTTTTTTTCTAGAGACCAAATAAGGTATTTACTCTTTCTTTTATTTTGTAGAGGATTATTTTCGTAATTGTCTTTTAATTTGGAAAAGGACAGCTCATGTACTCACACCTCCCTAACAATATGAATATTGGAATCATCACCTCTTTGTTAGTAATGGGTTTTATGTGTGATTTTCCCTTAATATAATCTTTAGTCTTTTAAGTTTCCCTCATTTTAATTTTTTATCTCTTAAGTTTGAAACCATAATTCATGAGTCTTGGTCCATCTAAAAGCAAAATTATCTAAGTTTTTATTAAATTATGGGGATTAATATTTTAAATAGAATAAAACTTAAGGGGCCAAAACTAAAATGATGGTGAACTTGAAGAATTATTGTATAAACCCAAATATTTACATATAATCATGTAAATATTAATATTTAAATAAAAACATATTAATCTACAACTAAAAATAGAAAATTCTTCGATAAATAATCATAGATAATTTTAAAAAAATTAAACACGGTTATTAAATTACAATTTTTTTTTTCTATCTTTTAACCCAAAATGACATTGTTTTAGGTTTAGTGAGGGGAGGAAAAAATATAAATTGAACCTGATCAACTTATCCTAAACACAACAAAATCAGTTAAAATAATTTGGGTTAAGTTTTGATACCATGTACTACCTCCCGTTCTAAATATAAGACATGTTTAAGAGTTGGATGAGTATTTATTTAAAATAATAGACATACGTAATATAAGATATAGTTTATAGTGTTTATGTATGTTACGTATATTACGTATACCTCAGGCTGATATTTACATGAATATGTATATTACCTATACCTCCGGCTGATATTTTCGGCTTGCATAACTTGTGATTATATTCCAAACCCAAAGAATTGTGCTCACTCCACTTTTTGATCTTTTAATTTGAAGTTCAAAGACGAGGTATATAATATATACCCCCTCCTATATTTAATATAGGACCTATTTAGAGAGTTAATCTTGATCATAAATATAAGGTATATTTTTTAAATTTATAAATTTTTTCCTAATTTATCTTAATTGATGCTCACTCAATAATAATTAGGAAAGAGAGAGAATGATGAAATTAAAAAGATAATTAGGGTGTTTTTGAAAAAAAAAATTTAACTAAATTAACTAATCTTTTTTAATTTAATTAAATTAGATAAATATTTCTTATATTAAAAATCTATTTCTATTCAACTATAGTTGAATTTGGATGACTACTTATGAATTGTATTGTATGATAATCAAATGTTTTTTTAAAAAACCAAAATGGTGGCAAGTGTGCACCCACTTCGTTCTGCAGTGGTAAAGACGACCTTCCCAACAGTGGTAGCTCTATACAAGACGGAGTACGAGTGGTTTTACCACAGTTCGAACCTAGACCTTTTAAGGGAATCCAACGCCACATTCTGCTGGACTAACCACATGTTGGTTAATCAAATGTTGAATATTTCATTGCCAGTTTGGGAAGCACACAAAAATGTTTTTTCAATGCAGTTTTTTACATAGACAAAACTCCTTTCATATATTTATCTAAAAAAAAAAGAAACACTTCTAACATACTAAAACGAATAAGACCTAAGAATCTCATTCATGATGTTCCTTTGATAATCTAGATTTACTTTATTTTTTCTTTCAAAAGATTTGAAAGATACAAAATTAAAAATACAAAAATATTTTATAAGTTTCCATTTTTTGGGGAAAAAATTATCATTAAAATTATAAATTAAAACTTAACATCAGAAAATTTAGAACGATCATTTATTTTTATTTTTTTGCTAAGTTACTGTGCTCATTGGTGCAACATGAGCCAAAAAGATATGGGAAAATTAGTGAAAGGTCCTTCATTAAAAATTATAGGATTTTATTAGAGAGAAGAAACTGATATTAGTACTACAATTTTTTTACATACAAAGTATCAATACTCTGATTTAAGTCCTTCTCAATGATAACATTTTTAGTGGGTGGCTTCCCCAAATTCTTCCTAAAATTATTGAATACATAAGCTGAGTAAGCACTCAGCAGACACTAAAAAATACTACCATAAATGCCGAGTAAATCATTGAATAAATTCACCTAACAAAAACCAAAGTGCTCATCCAAAGTTCTCTCATCATCTATAAATTTATTTACCCCTCTGTATCAATATGCCCCTTTACTTAATATATCTTCATAGGGCAACCAAATAATTAACTGGGGTGGCTCTGTCTCCTATCACACAGGAAAACTCCACTGTCATTTTCCACCTGCTAGTCCAAAAAATGAGGAATAAAAGTGACTTTTGCATATATACATACGTATATATATAAAATTATATATGTATAATGGTCTTGCAAAACTCAAAAAGATTTACATTATATATACCTATACTAGACAAGGTAGCGCTCAGACAGGAGGGCTGCTCCTATGAGAACTGTCAAGCACAGCAGCGATAAGATATCAGCCGCGCTGAAAGATGGTTCCGACAAGAAGTAGATCTTATGAGAGCCACTGTCCCCTTTAAAACCTCTGACTATCATAGCCTGCAGTAATTTATTAGTTCAGCTATCAGAAGGACAACTCAACAATCTTTCACCACTGATTTGGCTAAAGAACACATGAGTGAGACTGAGACATGAGTTTTTCTAACATGTTCCTTAATAAGATTAGTTGAAATCAACCAACTAGGGAAAATGTTTAAACTGTTTTTGCAGCTTAGAATGGAAGAGACCTAATGTAACTTACAGTTTTAAGATATGAATCAGTACAAAGTAGAGACAAGTTAAAAAAATCATTATAGAAAGATAAAAAGGCTAAATGACGATGTTGATGATTGAAACAGATTAATGGGGAATGAATTAAAACTATGATAAGGTAAAGATGTTCAAACAAAGATTGGCAGAGGCCAATGAGATGTAAATTTAACAAACCTGAGAAATTTGCTCTGCATGGCTGAAGATATTTTTGAATATGCGCCGGAAGTACTTAAAAAATACTGCAATCATGAACCCAGGGAGAAAAGAGGAAAGAAAAAAATCATTACAATGAAGAAACATCTTCGTTAGATCATTTAAAAGATGTGAATTGAAACTGCATTAAACATTGACCTAGGTTTTCTGACAGAAAGGAATACATAGACTTCAAATTTAGCTATAGTAGGCCAGAATTACAAAGCAGAGAATACTATTCCAAATATTCAGTTCAGGATATCAAATCATGATCCAGTTTCCTACGTATCAGTTGCTAATGCATACATGACAATGACGACAACAACAACAAGACTTATCCCACTAGGTGGGCTAGTGCTCATGCTTAGACATTCTTTAAAAATCAATGTCAAGCCTAGAGAATATAAGTAAGATTAATGAACAGGACAATTTTAGATGATACCCATCAATTGGTAAGGTGAAAAGTAAAACATCAAAATGCAGTACCACGCCTTCCTCTGTCTGCTGATGCATTGAATCAAAACCAAGAGCAATAAATATTTACTTACGATCAATTGTCTCCAAAACAGTTAACTGTTTCCAATTTATCCTTCGAGATATAATCCCCAAAGCAACATTCCGGACCTGCAGCAAAATAGGGAAAGAAGGGAAATCCAATTTCATGAGTTTGGCCAAATCCTATTTCATTCCTTCCCTTGCAATGTGATAAAATTAGTGATGATTATATCCTTTAGAAAGTTGCCACATCAAAAGTCAAAACGCTTTCCTTTGCACCAACTGAATCATACATGATATTGAAAGCTAAAAGTTAAGACTAAACCTTACACTATCAAATATTGATGCAAAAATCTTCATTATTCTCTTACCTCATCAAAAACAAGACTGACAAACCTCAATGAGAGCAGAAGGGTAAGCACAATTTCTGACACAGAGACACCTATGTGTCTTAAAGGGAGCAAAAACCATCGCAGTGCGGATGCTAGTTGCTCTGGGGTTGTGGTAGCAAGGCAGAGGCTCGCACTTTGAAATACCTTTCAAATAAATAAAGAGCCCATTCTCATACACAAGTCATGACTTCTGTATAAAGTGAAAAACAAATGTGTGCTAGCTTTCAATGTTTTGCCGCAACTACATTTTAAAAGTCCATTTTCTTTCCCAATCGAAATTTAATAAGCAAGAAAAATTAAACGTGAAAGATGTTAAAGGTAAAAGAAAGTAAGAGGTAGAAGTGAGGAAAGTCTCTTACAATGAAAGTTAAACATGCAGCAGTGCTTGCAACAGATAAGCCTTTCCTTGTAAAGGTTAGTGGACCTAACTTCATGATTACATAAGAATAACCTCTTAAAGATAGAGGAAGATTAGGAAGCCCCATCATGGCAGGAGGTGGGGTTCTCGACTGGACAAGTGGGGGCACACCATCTGAACCAAGCCCTAATGTTATGAATAACAATCCTGAAAGTAAATACACTCTTCCCAATTGATCCTGCACAATTGTAGAATTAAGAAATTCCTTAACTTAGCGCATCATCCCAATATGGAAACAACTATAAACATGTCGACAAGTATCAATGACAAGATAAAAGAGGGGAAGGGGAATGTTGTGGTTGATGCAAAAGGTCCTTCATTTACAATATACTAATTTAAGTAAAATCTCAAGGGCATCATCATCCATCTTCAGGGACTAAGAGAAGTAAGATTTCAAATGGGTTAAATTATTTCATGAAATAAGCAATCAACTATGACTCCATGAAAGCATACTTGAATAGGGAACACAGGATCAATACCATTAATGAAGGCAAAGGGGGGAAACAGTGAACATCAGGTAGAGCATCAGACATATAAAATTTATAAAGCAGTAGACAAACTATCTGCACATGCATATGGCATAATGGCTTAAGTATAACCACCTTAGCTGGCACAGTGAACTTGGCAAAGCCATGATATGTGCACATGTACTGTGGCGATGTCGAGTTTGATAGAAATCTATCAGCAGCATAAGTTTGAGAGCATCAATACTTAATAATGACTAACTGTTACCTCTACTCCCTAAGACGAGTCAATAGATTCAAAGTACTTACCTTCCAAACATCTTTTGGCAGCGTCCAAACTGATAGCAGGGTCAAATATATAACTAATCCAAATCGCATGACTATATGTGACCTTGCTGGCAGAACAACCAAAGCCAAAAGCCATACCTGTAAAACTTGCCTGATTTAATTATTTAAAAAAAAAAAGGAGACAATCAAAGAAATTCAGCAAGGCAAAGATTCTGTAATGTTAAACAATTGCTCATCATTCCACCATGATTTATGGATAATGAGAAATCTTCAACATTTATTTGTAGACTATATCAAAAACAATCCAGCATGTATAAAAAAAACTTCATTACCATGTTCAAATAGCTTTATTCAAGACCTCAGCTAATCAAAAAAGTTAATTGATGCATCGCCATTTCATATTTTATGAAACGGATGGAAATTTATGTTCTCATTGATTTATTCTTATGTTTCAATTGTGGTAATTAGATTGTCCTCTATCAACGGCTTCAAGGAGGATACTACAAATTACACTGGGCAGTAGCAAACTAAAGCTATACTTTTCTTAATAACATAAAAGATAAAGCGTGTTATTGCTAAGTTTATAAAGGTTTGCTATTATCCATTCATCAGCAAAATATTGCAACCTCAAGATAAAACGCTTCCATAAACAAGTTCGCCTCAACTCATTGGCAAAGCTCGAGAATCCAGGATCCTATACTTAAAACCGAAGAATTGATATCAACGTCACTCACCAATTTGATTCGGGGGTCTACAGAATGAAGAAACGTGGTGGGTGAAGCTATATACTGACCAACTGGGCTAGCTGTGGCACCTGCAATCAATCTGAGAACTTTATCAGCTGCAAGAGCGCTGGTGGGTATCCACTTAGACCAATTTGCTGTGTCACCATCTTCACCAGCTGAAGCTCTAATTTGAAGCCTCGCCTTCTTCACCTGCCAAAGGGTCGTTTTCGCCTGAAGGAACGCACAAGGGGTTGGGCGAAATTTTGGGTAAATTACACACTTAGGACCAGAATTTAGAGGTAGAGACGGTGGGGAAGCGACCAAAAGAAAAGCGCCATGCTTACAGTTCATGGGTGAGTGTGAAACTGTAAAGAAGAGGGAAATGAAATGAAGATAAAGCGTGTCGAGATAATCCAATCTGACAATTTCTACGATTTGTAGTGCAACTGATTCTTTGCCAAGGAACGCTTCGACGCATAGCTTCAATGTTTCATGCTTCCTAGTTAGCGTTTCTATGTCCGCGGCTGAGACTGGAGAGATCCCAGGAATCCTGGCGCAACTTCAACCGGCGGATAATGATATTCTATTTTTCAAGCCAACAACGATTTGAAAATAGTCACGCTCAGAGAACAAGTGAATAACTAAAAACGAAAATTATAGAAATTATTGCCCATGAATCTTTCTCTCCTATGAACTTCTTGGTTCTAATTAATTGACTTTTTTTTTTTTGGTTATAGAGATTAATAAAATTAAATAAATTATTTTATTATATCATATATTATGTATGTTAAATTAATTAGTTTAAAAAATAAATAAAAATATTTTAAAATAATTTAATAAATTTTTTTAATCTCTTAAAAAAAATTAAATTTATTTTATAATTAAGATCGAAGTTAGTACTTTTTACCATTATGGATTATGTAAATTGTTTTAACAAGATTATGAATAGTATTCATTCTTTCCCGAAAAAACTTGTTTAAGTTGCTCATCTTGTTTTGTTGTACAGTATTAAGGATCTGGGACCACATTATTCAAGAATATTTTTTTAATTAGAGCATTATTAAAAAAATTGTATTCATGGTAATCAATCGTATCATTAGGCGATAACCTAGTAATTTAATGAAATTACACGGGTCATTTTTTTCTCATTTGATGTGGAAGACTTCTGTCACAATTACGATCGACAGCTAACCACTGGTTTGTTTAATAAAAAATTTGCTTTATGTTTTCTTTCTCCTTTCTCTCAAACTTTCACTTTTAAGTCTTCGCATTGTGCTGCCGCTTTTGTGTGAATGAAATTATCTTTTTCTGATGGCAAGAAAGAAAAAAAAAAACATAGTAACCTAATGATTTTGTATTTTTGTGCATGTTTTGAGTGTCTTTAAAGCCAGTAGGTGAATGGTGGGAAAATAAAAGTACATAATTGGACATAATGATTATTTTCAATAATTTTTCTTTTTTTAAAATGGGATTAAGTTTTCTTGGTTATCCATATAAAATGGTATTATTTTAGTTATTTTTCTAATTTGTAGAAAATATAAAAAGATTAAAATCAGATAACAAAAACCTCAACTTAACATTCAAGTGGGCATTTGGTCTAGTGGTATGATTCTCGCTTTGGGTGCGAGAGGTCCCGAGTTCGATTCTCGGAATGCCCCATTTTTGACGTACCTTCCCCTGTGATTTACTTTTTCATTCATCGAATCACTGTCATGTGCAGTGCTTTTCTCATCGGTCTTCTGTCTCAGTCATCTTTTTGACTGCTTCACACACACACACACACACAATACAATACATAACTGAAATATGGCAGTGACTGGTAGTGACGAAAATGTTCACAAACGAATTACAATATATCAAATCCATATGTACAATCACTTGTACGTAAAATAAAAAAAGTTGTAAAAGTAAAGCAATGGTGAAAGGTGATTGATTTGTAGAATATTTTCCCAGGACTTGCTATATGCCATCAATCTGTATAGCTTACTAATGAGAATTAGACAGGAACCCCAGCATGGATAACACCAGTGCACAACAGTTGTGTTCCAGTCACAAATATTGTGATAATCTCCAGAGATCGCTGCAAAAAATAATTAATGCACATCTTTGTTATCTCTCTACCCAAGTCTTAATTTGTTGTCAAGATTGATAAAGTAAATGCTTATACTATAAGTTCTAAAGAACTACTCATTGCGCGCAGATGAATGACCTACCCTTGAGAGATTCTTTTTTTCTTTACAAATAAGACATGAATATATATTGTTATATAAAAATGATGATCTTTAACGCATTTATCAAACAGTACGTTTGAATTCTCATTGTTAGATGAGGAATAAAGTGAAAAATCAGCCATATCTTCATTTTAAATATTATATTCAATGTAAAACTCCTCACCTTTCGAAAAAAGTATTCAATGTAAAACTTAAAAATCCATAATAAGTAATAAATAATATGACATTTTTTTTCAAACTTCCCGAGCTCGACCTAATGGAAGCTTTGTGCTAGCTATGAGTCCTTCATATATACATACATATAAAAGTGTAAGTATACATTTATACATTATAAGGAAAAAATTTTCAAGCTTTTCAAAGTTGAGGAGGCTATTTAAGGAGCTTACCAGACTAGAGTCAGTCCAGCCAAGTTGAATCTCTTTACAAGCAAATCTGCAAAATTATGAAAGTAATTGATTGAAGCATGTGAAAATGACCTCAAGTGAATGAATACACACACACACACACACAATAAATAAGAGGGACAGACTGACCCCATGGCAAGTAAAGTGAGAGCCCAAGATGTGAATGAAGAAGTGGCTGCTGCATATAAGTTAGAGACATCCCAAACAGAAACATTTTGCAATCCAGTGAGGGAAGTGGTGAATCCCACTACACCAGCAATCAGAGAGAAGATTATGAACATCCCAGTTGCTGCATTCCCTATTGGGAAATATATCGGAAATAACTGTACCGGAGGCGACAGATTTGACGCTGCATTTCCGGCCACCGCAAACAATACGTCAGATTCAAGCATTCACAGGTCAACTCTCATCAATGTAATTGTTTATACGTATCAATAGGTTATATTCAAGCATTGTAAGTTCAATTGGGAATATAAGTCAATGACAAAGTTCAAACCCTTGGACTTCATTTAAAGGGAAATAAGTCGCTTATACTTGACCCAACCCATCCACCATTGGTGGTTAAACTTAAATCAATATCAATACATAAAATAATAAAATCTATAGGGAGTCACAACAATAACAAGTGCAGCTCATTACCAGCAGATGTGTATAGGTATATCTATCTATATATATACAACAGTAAGATTTCATTGGATGATGTGATGTACATGAATAACTTGTATGATTACCTGTTTCACGAGACCTTTGAATGCCATGGTTGACTGCCCAGGAAGCAATTACTGTGACAATGAAGTACAGAACTAGGTTTAGTACCAAGAGGATGGAGGCCACTGATGATCTTTGTCCTCCGGAAGCCATGATCTTATGTATAAAAGCTTGAACCTAAAAGCCCTACAAAATCTGAACTTGTTTATGCTTTTTATGGAGTTCAATCGACAAGTATATAATAGACTTAGATTTTATGGACCCCTTTATTTTGACAGCCATGATATGTAAGATTCTTTGCGGTTACCATTGATATTATTTTCTTCAATAGGAAGAAAAGACTTTAATTTATTCATTTCCTTCATTCTTTAGCTAGCCGCCTGAAAGGGAAAAGAATCTTCCCTCCCATAAAAGATTAGGGAGAATTAGGGAGAAGGAACAATAAAACAAAATATTTATTACTCCGATTTTAATTATAGGAACACTTTTATAGCATAGTTTACACTATATAAAAGTGTTCCTATAATTAGAACCGGAGGTGGTAATAAGGAATTTAAAAATTTTAATTATTTTCAAGGAAAAAAAATTAAAGTACAAATTTTTAATTAAGAAATTAACATCCTCCCTTGTTTGATGGTTAGTTACGTTATCAAATTTGATGATATCTCCATGTATATTTTGATAAGAAAAAATATCTATATGCAATTCAATATTTTCATGATATTCTCTCTTGTACACATCAGATTATCTTAAAAGTTACCTAAATTAAAATAGCCTTAAAAATTTATAAATATTAGAATTCTACCTCTTTCTAGATTTTGATTATTTTTAAAAGGTTAAAAAACCCCAAACAAATCTTATAATGTATTTATTTTAAAAATATTTTTTTTAATGAAAAAAAGCTTAACCAAACGGGATGCACATAAAAAGAATTGTATAAAAATTCTTAAATAAACTGCCAATATCACAAGAATCTGAATATCTAAATAAAAGCCAATTTAAAGACATATATAGTTGAAGAGGGAGCGTAAAATGCTAATAACTAAGTGTCAAATAGTTGAGAATTGAGATAGGCCTAGAGAAAATGTAGCAGGTTAATTTCGTAATTGAATATTTATATTTTAAATTTTATTCTTTAAAATAATTAAAATTTTTAAGATCTTTATTAATAAAAATTTCCCTTTTAAGGAGTTCAGAATACAAATTTAATTTAGCATTTTAAGTTATCCAGTGTGTGGGAGGATTTAGTATTTAAATTTCTTACAATATATTTTTAGTTTTATTTTAAGAAGGACTAAAGTATATCTAACACCCTAAAGTATTTTTTTTCAAATGCATCTAGTGCTCTAAAATATTTTATGGTGCATTCTGAAACATTTTTTTAAGTGTGTCCAACACATAAACTTTTTTTTTTTTGGACACATATAACACCTTAAAGTATTTTTCAGATATATCCATCACCCTAAATTATTTAAATTATTAAGTATAAAATTGCACAAAATAACATTTTAGGGTGATGAACGCACCAAAAAAATGCTTCAGGTGTTGAGTGCCTGAGTGCACTACAAACACTTCAAGTTATTGCTTGCACTATCACCCTTTTAAAAATGAATAAGAAAGTTATGACCGTCACATATCTCGGAAGTTATCAGCTCTAGTTGAATGTTTAATATTTAAGTTTCGCTTATCTCTAGATATTATTAGGTATATATAGCTGAATGTTTAATATTATATTTAAATTACGCTACAAAAAATAGGAAAAAGTTACAGACGGAGCTTTTTTTCATAGGTCATTTTTGACGGATTGTCGGTTGATAATTTTATCAACAAATTGGTGGCGGAGAGTGATACAATTTAACACACAATTTATCGATGCAATTTTCAGATGATAAAATTTTCTATAAATTTTAATTATTTATATTATAATAATTTATGGGAAAAAGATTTCTCCTGTCACTCGAGATAGAGTTATCTCCAGTGACCCCAAAACTACGTCGTTTTGAGTTAATGAAGAGTTTGTTAGTAATTTCAGGTGAATTAATGAAGGGTGTTTTGGTAAAATGTATATGATTAAAAAATAAACAGAATTATAGAAACACCCTTCATTAATTCACCTAAAATTACTCACAAACCCTTCATTAATCCAAAACGACGTCGTTTTGGGGTCACTGGAGATAACTCTATCTCCAGTGACAGGAGAAATCCTTTACCCATAATTTATATAATATAATAATTGATGGTTAAAATAAAAACCCAATATCTAAGATAACCTTTTCTATATATATATATATATATATATATATATATATATAAACTCTTTTATTTGGGGATGAGCATTCCCTACTCATCTTTTGGATGAGTAAGGAATGTGGATTCATGTGCTAAGTGTGCTATACCAGTCAAACTAATAATCAAGGTTAACAATAGGGCATTGCTTCTCAAGAAACCTAGAGGGCAACATTACTCTTATGTGACAACTTCTAGGGTAAAATTGAATCTCAAACCGAATTATGTATGTCGATTCCTTTCGATTACCATCAAAATAAAGAATAGACTTGGATCCCATTCATAGTAGTTAAAAACTTGATTTATCACTGCGATTTTACGTTTTTACGATTTTTTTATTAAAACGATTTTACTAATTTTTCAAATGCTTTTAAGTTTTTACGATTTTACTACGTTACGATTTTACATTTTACAATTTTTCATTCTCTTTCCGTTTTCAGGTAAAATCTACGTTTTCACTATCATGATCCCATTCTTCCATTCTTCAGCTCGCTGCTTGAAAGAGAAAAACACCTCCCCCTCCCCTTCTCTCTCTCTCTTTATATTATATATCACAAAACATTATGTTTTCCCCTCTATGTTTAAACGTGATTATCAAGGCGTTTTCCTTCTTTTTTAATGAAATTCTGTTCCACTTCTGAATAATCAAACCATGAATTTTACCTGATGCATTACCACGTAAAGAATCAAGCATGCATGAAAATGTAGTAAGAGAATGAACTTTAATTAGTATCCAATTAAAATTTAACTTTAAACGACTATAAGTCAAAACTCGAGAAAATTAAAAAGAAAATGATAGAAAAACACTGTCAAAATATGTAAGAGACAAATAAGGGTGGTGGATTTCAATAATTTCAATTGACTTATTTGGAATTTTAAAATGTTGACAAATGTGTGAAATAATGTAAGTGCCCTTACTTTTTTTTTTAATTAAAAAAAATCCCTAAAATTCCTTACCGGCTAACGATGGCCCATCAATGGGGCTCTGATGTCCTTGCCGGTAACTAGTGACAGGAGCTCCAGCAGCCCAATATATATATTTTTAATTTCTTAAGCAAAAGTTGTTAATAAAGATATTTTAGTCATAAGTAGAAACTAAAGTTGTAAACTGTGGCGTTTTTTTTTTTTTGGAAATTTTTCAAGCAAAAGTTATTAATAGAGATATCTAAGTTATTAATAGCGATACGAAAGTTGGAAATGAGGTATTTATCTGTTTACAACTTTAGTATTGCTGTTAACAACTCAAATATTCATATTGACAACTTTTGTCTATGAAATTCCAAGAAAAAAAGATAAAGAAAAGAAAACCACCGAAGCTCTGTGATAGTTATTATGAAATATTCAACAAATACCTTGTTTACAGTTTTAATATCACTATTAACAACTCAAATATTCATATTGACAACTTTTGCTTGAGAAATTTAAAAGTTATATTTTAGGCTAGCGGAGCTCCAGTTGTTGGTCGTCGATGGCAGAGCTCCAGTGGCTGGTCTTTGGTAAGGACACCGGAGCTTTGGGGATGGGCCGCAGTTGAAGTTCTGGTGGTCGGCAAGGGGGTTTTAGGGATTTTTTTTTTTTTTAAAAAAGTAAGGTCTCTTTTGTAATATCACACATTTATCAACGTTCAAATTTACAAATCAATTGATTCGGAATTACTAAAATTCTCTACTTTTTTTTTTTTTTGGGTGATTTTCACTAGTTAAAACTCAATCAGTAGTAGATAAATTTATATATTAGTAGATGTACATACGGGTTTTTCCCAACACAAATCAGCATGATGAGATTGAATGTGCATGAATTGCAGAAAGATTAAAATTTGATTATATAAATGAGGCGGAATCATAGAAAATTAGGAAAATAAACCTCCTGAAGAGACTAATACCACACTATAACGTTGATACCGTTCCCTCAGCGTATTACTAGTTACTTGTGGTACAAGAGAAGAATCCTGGTAGGTCATTCTATGCAAACAAATTAAACTTGGTGACTCTCTTGATCAGCTGCATGATAATTGTATCACATCTTGATCAACAACATGAAGGCTAGGTAGCCACTAAACTGTCCTGCATAATTAGATTTGACAATAAGTTTGTTATATAATAAATAGTATGATTCATAATGTAATTTGAGTTACAAAGGTATACTACTGTGTTCGTGGATCTATTAGAATAGAGCAAATTTGCACTTTAAATTTTGAAGAGCAAGTTCAAAAGTATAGTGACAAACAAGTGAAGTGTTAATTTGATAAATATCAAAACAACCATATATATATATATATATCCAATAAAGTGACAGAATTACATCGCTAAACAGAGAAATTTTGTCCTTGATAAATTAGTGACTTACTTTATGATGGAAGGAGAGTAAAGTTCCAGTATAGGCAATCCAAGGAGAAAATATACGATAATCAAAACTTGATCTGATCTAGTTTAAGTTTGGGTTGGTGTTGGACTAGATTGGACTTTGGGCTGTCTTATATAGCCTCAGATACTATCCAGATCAAATCTTGGGTTGAGGGCAAACTCGGTCTGGTCTGATCTATGAACAACCCTAGTTTGATACTTCTTTTAGTTCTTTAAATTTTTCATGCAATATTGTGGGCTTTATAATAAAATAAGCATTACGATTTACTAACTGCGTCAAGTCAATAATGATAATGATGATGATGGTGGTGGCCACATAAGGATTTACATCTGTCACTATCTCAAGTCAATAATAAAAAAATAATTTTTTCAAAAAAATGGAGACACATATATATATATTTCAATTGATCAAGGGTTTTCACTCAAGGCTTTGAGAATAAAAGATTCTCGAAGTGTACTACTCCTAAATCAATACTACCCATTATGTACAATAACATGCAGTATATACAAATATCATCAAATTGGAGTGATAGAGTGTGTAAGTTGGGTTGAGCAGTTGAGTAACTGATATGTATATACGTGGCTATAACTAATCGCGGATATTCAGTCTAGTATAATAACAGTACAATTACTCGAGTATTTAATTACTAAATATCTAGTAGTATAAATACAGTCCAAAACATTAAAAACTCCTTCTGAGTCGTCACACATGCTACTTACCCTTTATATTGGCTCTCGATTCTCTAGATCCTGAAGCTAGGGTTAATTTTGACATTCAGTCGAATTGAATTTCAAGTAACAGTTAACCTTATGCTCAAGTAACAACAATATATATAACAGTTATTCATTACATTTCAGCATCAACAATACATAACACACAATAAATGTAATGTTACAATAATACATAGCACACATCAAATGTAATGTATAAGCACAACAATATATAGCACACAACAAATGTAATGTTCATAACGTTTTCACTCACGAGTGCCACAAATTTATGTATCCTTAGCGCTAGGAAAACTTAACCAGTGGCATTATCATGTTTATAATCCACGACTAGCTGAATGTAAATAAACAAGTGACCTAAGACCGAGTCTTAATCATGGTGATTGACCAAAGACCTAGTTTTGTCCATAAATCTATAAATCAAACATTCATATATAAGCATGCAAGATACATCAAAGTTGAAGTTACGGTACGCATTCTACCTTGGTTTGCGTAGATAGCGATATGTTTCCTTTTCGGTATTGATTTTTGACTTTCCGGGATATCCTATAACATTATTTCCTTTATATGATAACATTTTTACTTGGAATGATATCCCAAGAGATATTTTTTCTACTTCTGACTTTTTTAATCCCTGGTGGATTTGTTATTCCAATTTTACCATCAAATTTCTTTAAAAATGATATTTCAGTATTTCTGCCTAGATTTTTTCAGTATCTTCTGCTATTTGGATCTTTGGCTTTCAAAAATTATTTCCCAGAATATTTGCCACCCATTTTTCATTATAAACCTATTAATGACCTTAAAAACATGTAAAAAAATTTTACTTCATAAATTCCTACATTAAGCTAACCTTTTACCAAAATCCAAAAAGATTGATTCCTCTAAGATTTTTTCCTCTCCTCTCTACTCATTTAGTTTGATTTGAGATGGTTTTGGTGTGACTGATTGAGAGGTGTGAAAAAAAGCTTAGGTATTAGGAAAAAGAGATCATGGTCATTATAAGTTGCTTATAGCTAGTAGAGAGGAGAGGAAAAAAAGCTTAGCTATTTGCTATCAATAAGAGCTTAGGTATCCCTTGATGCCACACGTCTATGTCCTATTAGTTTATTAGTTAATCATGGTCATTAGTGCTTTATTAATCAAGCTTAATGCACTTTAATATTTACTTATTCCCATTGTCTTTTATCAAGTTGATGGCATTTGCAAATAATCTTAATTAGCACAAATTAATTTATCAATTAGAATTTGCTAATTTGCTTTAATTTACTTAAGTGTTTTCATAACATTTTCTTGCCTCTTTTAATTATAGAATAACTATTATTTCATTTGTTAATTATATTACATTTTATAATCCCTAAGTATAGTCTCATATTGAGCATTTTGTTAATTTAATTCAATGTGAGATTTGCATAAAATTATAATTAATAAATTATAATCCCTGAGACACATAATCACCTTCAAATTATGCTAATCATTTATAAAAAATATATATATATATAAGGTTTTTAGGGATCGAATAAGGAGAATTGGGAAATTTAAGGTATTACATATACTTTGCATATTACTGAAAAATCAAGTTGCTTATAGCTAGTATCATGATGTCAAGTGTTTTATACTTTTATTCGTTATCTCAAGACATATTTTATTCATTATGTCAAGTTCTCAATCACATTTTGATATGAAAAAAAAAAATCTCAATCACGCATGATTATATGTCTTGTTTGAAATATTATCATTTAATTATAAACTTGTAAAAGGAAAATATGACACATGACATGTATGATTAGAAAACACTTGACACAATAGACATAAAGAAATTTGCTTGAGTATTTTTTATATATATTTTCAAATGCCTGGACGTTATTTTATCGATGGTAAATGACTAATTCATTTCATCGAGTTTTTTTTTTTTAAAAAAAAAACCGAAATTTCATTGAGGCATTGAGATGATAGAAGTTTTAACTCTTGTAGGAGTAGGAATGTCTTTTTTGGGTTTTTAACACACATGGCCAATGATCCAATCCTTAATTAACTGCATACTAAAAAGAAGCTAAGTAATACTCGTAATCAATTACTATCTGCTAAATGTGCTGAAATTTCTTATTATTATTAGAAAATATATATTTAAATAATATATTTAATTTAAAAAGGTGTTGCTAAAAATATTTAAAAATTATATATTAGGGTTTCCTTTATTTATTGGGACTCTGATATGATGTAATTGATTTATTTGTTTTTAAATAAGAACAACATTGATTTTTTCATTTTTATAATAAATTGACTTAAAACTGAAAAAATGATTCCAAGTAGACTAAGGTCTTGTTTGATACAGGATTCAGTGGGAATATAAAAAAAGATTATCAAGTTCCCTTGTTTAATAAGTTTTTTGTGTGTAAATCTTCCAAGAACTCAAGTTCAGAGGCTCACTCCGGATTCACCAATCTTCCTTTATTATATGTGGGAAGATAAGATCCCACCAAAATTGGTGGGATTTCGAGTTGCTATGTGAACTATGACACTTTTGGACATATTTACCCCTTATAATTTTTTTATTTATAAAATGCAAGAAAATATTTACCCCTTTTTCCTATATATACCAGAGGAAGATTAAATACGTGAACAATATTGCATACCTTCCATATATTAACAAGTCAATTGTAAGTCATTGATAAAACATAATTTTTAAGGGATATGATATTGTTACTACCATTTTTTGTTACTACTACTTTTCCACCGTTAGATCAAAATCTCATCTATCTTTATAATTTCTCTCTCCTATTAAAATTTTAATTTAATGGTGAAAAAGAGGTAGTAACATTGGTAGTAACAAAAAATGGTAATAACAATATCCTATCCCAATTTTTAAAGCTAAAAAAAATAAATAAATCAAATCCTTATTTCTTTTTTGCTCAAAATCAAATCCTTATTTCAGATTCATAATTATTACCAGTATGGATAGGTAACAATCAACACAAAATCTTAGTGCGGTCACTGCCCCAATTCACAATAAGCACAACATCACAAGGCTGCAACATTAATTTGATTAACAACATTACAAATATAGCATGATTTTTAAAATTAAAAATATCCGAGGTAATTCTAATAAAATGTTATTTCAAATAAAGTAAATAATCTTTTTTCTTTTTTTTTCCCCAACAAATAACCACCAAAGAATGATAATTGTTTGATTTATTAATTTCAACAATCAACGGTCTGAAGATGCAAAGACGCTCCAGTGAACCGCCCTAGGGTGCGTGCGTATCACGCCCTCTTCCCGTCACCGCCTCTGTTCAACTTCACTTCACAGTTCACACCCTCAACACTGGCCCACAACGACAACGGCTCACTCAAATCTTTCAATTTAATTTACTTCTCACTCCCCAAACGGCTACTTGTTTCTTGGCGATTTTCTCAAAACTGAAATCCCTCACCTTCTCCCTATTTTCTCAACCCTCAATCTCATGGCTTTCTCGCTTTATGCTTCCTTCTCTGTCTGTTTTCTCAATTTGCTGTCATGGATCCACAGAGAAATCATTCTCGGTTTGAATATTAACAGTCTCCTCCTCCTGGCTTTCTGCTCTCTGCAAGGCAAAGAGAATCGTGCTTCCTCCTGGCGACTGAATTCACAGTCTCGAGAAATTTTTAAGAGAAAATTGGCTGAGGCCCTTGCTGTGAACCGCATCAGAATAATGGCCTTCATGAACAAGCATCTCCTACTTTTGACTGCAAATCCTCAAAGCGCTAGCGAGATATTCCTCAGGTTTGTTCTTAATCGAAGTTTTCTAGTTATTTTTGCAGTTTTTCCTTTACTTATTAATTGCTTGAGGTAATGAGTCTTACGTGTGCCTATTAAAATGATTTCAGAACCACATAAGGTATTACATGTTCCTTATCGCATAGACAACCTCCTCATTGAATTTACCGGAGAATCTTGCTTCCTCCTGGCTACTGAATTCGCAGTCTCGAGAAATTTTTAAGAGAAAATTGGCTGAGGCCCTTGCTTTGAACCGCACCAGAATAATGGCCTTCAGGAACAAGCATCTCCTACTCTTGACTGCAAATCCTCAAAGCGCTTGCCAAATGTGCTTGCAGGTATTTTTTGCAGTTTTTCCTTTACTTATTAATTTCTTGAGGTAATGAGTCTTAAGTGCTATTAAAATGATTTTAGACCAACATAAGATATTTCATGTTCCTTATCGCATAGACAACCTCCTCATTAAATTTACTGGACAGGGGAAGCAGCAATGTCTTTTGCGTTGTCCTTGAAGACGCTATAGCTTTTATGAATTACGACTCTGTTTCAGAAGTCTTCTTATGCGATGAGGAAGATGGTCCGATTGTTGGATGTGGCAAAGTCCCACATCGGATAAGTAAGAGGGGAGGGGGCGCTAGAATTAGTATAAAAGGAGGCCCCCCTCCTCCCTTCAACTCACCCCTCTCAATTGTCTCTTAAGACATTTGTATATCTTTCTCTCTTGTAGTATTTCACTTGTAAGTTATTTGGAGTGAATTTAGGATCTGGTATTTCTCTTATTTTTGTCTTATTTATTATTTATTAGCTGCATATAGATATAGTAGTTGGGGCTTATTATATTATTAAATTACGTCTAGAAACTTTGTTTCTAGCTTGGGTAATTTTCTAGTATAATCAGTCACGCTCTATATTGTGCTTTCGCAACAATTGGTATCAGAGCCGAGGTTCTGTCTGAGTATGCTCTGTGGTTGCAGCTTAGTCTGAGCTTCCACATCAGAAAAGAATTACTTTTGGGCTTTTGTTTTGGCAGCTATTAAATAATTTTTTGGAGCAGAAATGGCAGACAAAAAGGGTGATGTGTCCACTGCAGGTGCCAGTAATTCGTCGTTCGCATCTTCGTATTTGACAAGAATAGTGTCTAATGCAAAGTTTGCAGTTGAAATTTTTGACGGATCTGGGCATTTTGGCATGTGGCAAGGCGAGGTTCTGGATGTCCTTTTTCAGCAAGGACTAGACTTTGCCCTTGAAGAGAAAAAACCAGAAAAGATGGAGGAAGAAGAATGGAGGGTCGTCAATCGAGTTGCTTGTGGTACTATTAGATCGTACCTTTCAAGAGAGCAGAAGTATCCATACACAAAGGAAACTTCTGCATGTAGACTGTGGAAGGCACTGGAGGACAAGTTCTTGAAGAAAAACTGTCAAAATAAACTCTATATGAAGAAAAGGCTGTTTCGCTTCACTTACGTTCCTGGTACCACAATGAATGAGCATATCACTAGCTTTAACAAGTTGGTGACGGATTTGCAGAATATGGACGAGACCTTTGGAGATGAAGATCTGGCCCTGATGATGTTGGGATCACTTCCTGATGAGTACGAGCACCTGGAGACTACCCTTCTTCACGGTAAGGAGAAAGTTTCTCTAGAAGAAGTTTGTTCTTCTTTGTACAGCCATGAACAGAGAAGGAAAGAAAAACAAAAGGGTGGAGATGCAGAGGCTCTAGTGGTAAGAGGCCGTACTGAAGACAAGAAGAGATCAAAGAAAGGGCGATCCAAGTCAAGGTCCAGACCCAGCAAAGATGAGTGTGCCTTTTGTCGAGAAAAGGGACACTGGAAGAAGGACTGTCCGAAGCTGAAGAACAAAGCCAAACCTGGAGATGAGAAGGCTGCTATGGACTCCTATGTAGCTGATTATGATGATGAAAATTCAGATGTATCGCTGGCTACAACAACGTCGTCAAAACCATCAAACGAATGGTTGTTGGACTCAGCCTGCAGCCATCATATGTGTCCTAATAGAGACTGGTTCACTGATTTTGAAGAAGCAGAGTGTGGAATTGTTCACACAGCAGATAACTCTTTACTTACCGCATATGGCATTGGTTCTATTAAACTTAGGAACCATGATGGATTGATTAGAACATTGACAGATGTTCGATATGTACCAGACTTGAAGAAGAATCTCATTTCTGTGGGAACTCTAGATTCAAAAGGGTTCAAGATCACTGCAGAAAATGGAGTAATGAAGATATTCTCTGGTGCATTGGTGGTAATGAAGGGTATTCGGAAGAACAATAACACATACCATTATCATGGTAGTACAGTTATTGGCACGGCAGCAGTGACATCTAGTAGTGAGAAGGATGCAGAAGCAACCAGGTTGTGGCATATGCGCTTGGGACATGCTGGAGGAAAATCCTTGAAAACTTTAGCAAGTCAAGGATTGTTGAAAGGATTGAAGCATTGCATCATGGACTTTTGTGAGCATTGCGTGAAGGGGAAACACACAAGGGTTAAATTCGGTACAGCTATTCACAATACAGAAGGTATTTTGGATTATGTACACTCTGATGTTTGGGGTCCTTCCAAAACAGCTTCGTTGGGAGGAAAGCAATATTTTGTAACCTTTGTTGATGATTTTTCCCGAAGAGTTTGGGTGTATACGATGAAGACCAAAGATGAAGTTTTGGGAATTTTTCTCAAATGGAAGACGATGATAGAAGCACAAACAGGCAGGAGGATCAAATGTCTTCGCACAGACAATGGTGGAGAGTACAGGAATGATCCTTTCCAGAAGGTTTGTGAAGACAATGGCATCGTCAGACACTTCACCGTGAGAAATACACCACAGCAGAATGGGGTGGCAGAACGCATGAACCGGACTTTGCTGGAGAAGGTTCGGTGTATGTTGTCCAATGCTGGTTTGGGCAAAGAATTTTGGGCTGAGGCAATAACATATGCGAGTCATCTCATTAATCGTCTACCATCTGCTGCTATTGATAGTAAGACACCGTTGGAACAATGGTATGGTAAGCCTGCTAATGATTATGATTCTTTACATGTATTTGGCTCAACTGCATATTATCATGTGAAAGAATCAAAATTGGATCCAAGAGCAAAGAAAGCCATTTTCTTGGGAATCACTTCTGGAGTCAAAGGATATCGTTTATGGTGTCCAGAGACGAAGAAGGTTGTGTTTAGCAGGGACGTTACTTTTGATGAGACTGCTATATTTAAAACAGTAACATCTGAAGATACCACACAGACTGATGGTGCTTCGAAGCAGGTGGAGTTTGAAGGAAAGCTAACTTTCCCAATACAGAAAAGTGACGGGGAAACGAGGAAAGACTTTCCTGTAGAAGAAGAGCCAGTTGAAAGGGAGGTTTCAACACAAGAACCTCAGCAGCAACATGAATCAATCGCAACCAGCAGGCCACGACGAATAGTAAGAAAGCCTACTCGCTTTATGGATATGGTGGCTTGTGCAACGTCAATTGCAACTGATGGCATTCCTTCAACTTATCGATGGGCTATCCGGGGCTCAGAAAAGGATGAGTGGATGAATGCGATGAATGAAGAAATGCAGTCCCTTCATCAGAATGGCACGTGGAGATTGGCCAAACTCCCAAAGGGTAAGAAAGCAATTGGTTGCAAATGGGTGTATGCGAAGAAAGAAGGATTTCCTAACCAAGGCGATATTCGCTACAAAGCAAGGTTGGTAGCTAAAGGCTATGCTCAGAAGGAGGGAGTTGATTACAATGAGGTATTTTCTCCAGTTGTAAAACATTCCTCCATTAGAATTCTGTTGGCTTTGGTAGCGCAGTTAGATTTGGAACTAGTTCAGATGGATGTAAAAACTGCATTTCTAAATGGGGACTTGGAGGAGGAAATCTACATGACTCAGCCTGAAGGATTCAAAGTTGCTGGAAAGGAGAATATGGTGTGCAAACTTGAAAGATCGTTATACGGATTGAAGCAGTCTCCGAGACAATGGTATAAACGGTTTGACAAGTTTATGTTGCGACATAAGTATAGAAGAAGCAAATACGATCATTGTGTGTATTTGCGGAAGCTTGAAGACGGGTCCTTTATCTATCTTCTTTTGTATGTTGATGATATGTTGATTGCTTCAAGAAATCAAGCAGAGATTGAGAAGCTAAAGGATCAACTGAAGAAGGAATTCGAGATGAAGGACTTAGGCGAGGCAAGAAAGATACTTGGCATGGAGATAACAAGAGATAGACCATCGAAGAAGCTCTTCTTATCTCAAAGGGAGTATTTGAAGAAGGTGCTACACCGTTTTGGTATGAATGAAGAAACCAGGTCGGTAAGCATTCCACTTGCACCGCATTTTAAGCTTAATGCTGATATGTCGCCGAAGGATGAAGATGAACGAGCATATATGTCAAGGGTACCATATGCGAACGCTGTTGGTAGCTTGATGTATGCTATGGTTTGTACAAGACCAGACATTTCACAGGCAGTTGGAGTGGTGAGTAGGTATATGCATGATCCCGGAATAGAGCATTGGCAAGCCGTGAAATGGATTCTACGGTATATTTGTAATACTGTAGATATTGGATTGGTCTTTCAGCAGGATGATGATCAACAACTAGTTGGATATTGTGACTCAGATTTTGCAGGTGATTTGGATAAACGAAGGTCAACTACTGGTTATGTATTCACTCTTGCAGGTGCACCAGTTAGTTGGAAGTCAACTTTACAGTCAACGGTAGCTTTGTCTACAACAGAGGCAGAGTACATGGCAATTACAGAGGCTGTGAAGGAGGCGATTTGGCTTCAGGGGTTGCTTGGAGAGCTTGGTATTAGTCAGGAAAGCATCACAGTATTTTGTGATAGCCAGAGTGCTATTCAATTAGCAAAGAACCAAGTCTACCATGCAAGGACGAAGCACATTGACGTCCGATATCACTTTATAAGAGAAATATTGGAAGAAGGTGGAGTCACGATACGGAAGATACAAACAGATGATAATCCTGCTGATATGTTGACAAAGGTGGTGACTTCTATTAAATTTCAACATTGTTTGGATCTGATCAACATTGTTGAACGTTGTATTTTGAATAGAAGTTACAATTAGAATTTTGTAAATAGGAGAAATTGAGAATGTGGGATTTTGCCAAGGTGGAGATTTGTTGGATGTGGCAAAGTCCCACATCGGATAAGTAAGAGGGGAGGGGGCGCTAGAATTAGTATAAAAGGAGGCCCCCCTCCTCCCTTCAACTCACCCCTCTCAATTGTCTCTTAAGACATTTGTATATCTTTCTCTCTTGTAGTATTTCACTTGTAAGTTATTTGGAGTGAATTTAGGATCTGGTATTTCTCTTATTTTTGTCTTATTTATTATTTATTAGCTGCATATAGATATAGTAGTTGGGGCTTATTATATTATTAAATTACGTCTAGAAACTTTGTTTCTAGCTTGGGTAATTTTCTAGTATAATCAGTCACGCTCTATATTGTGCTTTCGCAACACCGATTACTTGTGGTAGCTGGCTCCTGATGGATGGCATTCAGCCATTGTTCTTAACGATTCTTATGTACGGTGATAGGGTTCTATCACAGATAGGAAGTTATCATATTAAAGTTCAGCCATTGTTCTTCCATTATTGATTTTGCACGGTTTTCTTGATTATCAACCCAGACTTTGAAAATAAGCTTCTACAAAATATATTAGCTACATTAAAAAAAGTTGAATATCATCTTCAAATACTTTCAGTTCAGACTTTTGCAGAAAAATACTAATGGATAAAAGTGTGTTTTTATTTTACAAGATGTTTGTTTAAATGGCATATAAGCAGTGAGATAAGCGACATAGAAATTTCCCTGGAGTGCATCATTTCTTATTCACCTTCATATTGTGAAAAGAGTGCTTATCGTCAATGGTAAGCTTCGCATGTTTATCCTTCATATCTTTTGAATATGTGATTTCATATGAGAATTGATGAGTGGGACTTGCTGATCCTACTTACTTGTAGTGCCCATCAGGTCGAGTATCTTTCAAGCTTTATGATTGGAATCCTGTGGATTTTCCAGGAAGGCTATGTCATCAAGTATATTAAAGCATTGTTATTACAGTTTAGTATTTATATATGGGTAAGATCTTCTACTGTCTTGACCTTGGTAACTGATTAACCTGCAGCCAGATGTGCTTGCAGATATTCCAATGTTTGGCCAGTATGCCTTTTGAGCTGGAGGGTTACATCCGCCCTGGGTGTACAATTCTGACAGTTTTTGTAACTATGCCTAAATTTATGTGGAAAACTGCAAGGATTAACTGGTTATCCTTTAAGAAGTTGATCGTCGTGTATAACATATTACACTTCCAAAGATTCCTCTTATCCTTCTTGAACTTCCCATGGTTTCTGTTGTTCATTTTTTCTTATGGACTGTGAAGTTACTTGAAGACCCTCTGTATTACTTGCAAGACATAGTAGCTCCAGGAAAGATGCTATTTGGAAGAGGCACCATATTTGTTCATCTAAATGACATGGCTTCTGTGTTTTGAAAGGTTCGTTGATGTTCTACCATTTCATATTTTAGTTAAATAAATATATTTTTGTTTAGGTTTACATTTCATTGGTAGTGCTTGTGAGATGCAAGATTAGGGTTTTTCCCCTCTCAAAATTGTTGTCTTTGTTTAGATTCCTCAACTTCATTGAAAATATTTTCATCAGCTCATGAATAAATCCTGCAGCTTGGGCACTGGAATTTCCAACTTAAATTTTAAGCATTTCAGGTTTTATCCATTTGTATTTTCCTGCTAAACTGAACTGAAAGTATGTATAGATGGTACGAGGGATTGCACTCCTCAACAAACAACATCTTTGATGAAGAAATTCAGTTCAAAGATATAAACCAAACTGTTGACGATTGGACTACAACAACTTCAACAACCAATTGTCCAGCAAAGTTTGCAAAAGGAATTTTATTCTGAGAAAAATACTTTGCAAAGAAACTGGTTCTTAGAAACTTTCAAAGGATTAGTGCGAAAACAGATCCAAGAAAAATTCTACAGTTTCCTTGAAAAGTATCAAACGAATATTCCATTTTTTGCTTGGTTTGAAATATATGCGGCAGCCAGAAATTGGTCTATCCGTTTCCTCAAACAAATGTGATGAAGAAAGATTGGAAAACCTCTGAAGGACAAACTATTTCTTCAGAAGTTCCTCCATCTACTTCTTTTCATATTCCAGGAATTAAGGATGCCAAAAACAGACTAGTTGTGGCTACTCCTTTCAAAACCCGTGAACTTGAAGGTGAAGTTAATCCAAGAGATATCAAAAATCTCATGGAACAAAATAACTACACCAATCAGTATCTTCAAATCCTTGGAGATCATGTTACCCAAACATCGGTAACCCCAAACCTATCAGCCACACCAAGCTCTTCTAAAGGACCCATCCAAACCTCGATAGGATCCTCTAAAGATAAACCTTGATCCATGGATCAAGATAGAATTGCTCAACAAATCCAAAGCTGCCTTGATCTTTTAGAATCCAAAAAAGACAACAGCCTTCTGAAACAGTCCAGTTGCAACAAACGATTGTTCCAGATACCCCTCAAGCTTCAACTTCCTCCACAAAAGAGTTGACTCATCCTGAAGCCAAAACTCAAGCCTTTGAATTAGAGTTCTCCGACTCATCCCTTAATGTTGTTACTAGGGAATTAAATCTCCCAACCAATAACATAACTCAACCCTCAGCCTCTTCCAAGGATAGGTTCTCAAACCAAAATGAACTTCAGTTTGAGATTAATAATCTCAAAAAAGAAGTCCAAGCTCTTAAAGCAACTCGTGGATCTGGAATCCTCCAGGATCAAGACATAACGGTGCTAGGAAGTGTCGATCGCCTATATGCTGGACGGAACTGTCGGAGCGAGAATTTCTCGGGATAGATTTAGTTGATAAGACCTTCGAACAAATCGCTTTGATCAAACAGAGGCTCCTAACAGCACAAAGTAGACAGAAGAGCTATGCCGATAAGAGAAGAAGACCGTTAGAATTCGAAGTCGGAGACCATGTGTTTCTGAAGCTATCATCAGTCACTGGTGTCGATAGAAAGCTAAAAAGGAAAAAGTTGAGTCCACGTTACGTAGGGCCATTCGAAATCCTGGCTAAACGAGGACCAGTCGCGTACCAGTTAGCCTTACCCCCGAACTTGAGTAAACTCCATGATGTTTTCCATGTTTCTCAGCTGAAGAAATACCGACCTGACCACGATCATATTATTCAATATGAGGATTTCGAGGTTGAGCCGGAGCGAATTCTCGATTACCAAGAGAAGCGGCTCCGACACAGAAATATTCCTTTTGTGAAGGTGGTCTGGAAGGGTTTATCTCCTAATGAAAGAAGATATGAAAGAAAGATATCCGGAGTTCATGGCTCAATATTTAGTTAGTGTAGAGTAAATTTCGAGGGCGAAATTTTATTTAACGGGGGGAGAAATATAATACCCCAAAATTTGTATTTCTCCTAACTATGATATTTTGGCTATTAGGACCCATTGAAAATAGGAGAGTATGTTGTCTCCAAAATAGTAGTGTATTTATTCTACTTCTTGAATAAGTTTTCGGTAGGACTTAATAGGGCAAAATCCAACTCTCTAAATTTCATAAAATATTATAAAATGCTATAAAAACACCTAAATTAATTAGATAGAATTTCCAACAATTAAAGAACAATTAAATTTACACTTAGGGGTATATTGATATAATCCGTATACTATCAAAAATAAGCTGTAAATGAGTATGAAGAGGTTTAAATTAATTAGAGGATACTAAAAAATAACTATTGGGCACCAAAAATTAATCTTAATTGAATTAACATTCATAATTAACCTAGTGGCAAATATTAACAAACGATTTGAAATATTTTGGCTAAATTCAATATTAAAGCGTAACAAGGGATCAATAATTATAACAATTGGGTTTAGTAAGATCATAATTGAGTTGGTAAACAATTAAATCATTATAAATTAAACTTAATTAAGCTAAACCCAATACAAATCACCAATGGACCAATTTTTGTAGCCCAAACTTTTGCCCAAACAAATCAATAAAGCCCAAAACAATAAAAAAAAAAAGGTCCAGAGGGGGGGGGGACGGTTTTTGAGGCTTCAAGAGCAAGGGAATGAATTTAACACATGATCAAATATAGTCAAAACTTGCACATGAAGTAATTACTATTCAATACTTGGTCTCCAAGTTCTTTAGCTTCTTGGGGAAGGAGAAGAAAAAGAAGAAGGAAGAGAGAGGGGGGGGGGTCGGTTGAGTGAGGATGGATGGTGAGGATGTGAGTTTTGAAATTTAAACTAGATCCAAGGGTCAAAAACCAACAAGAGTGAAGTTGCAATTAATTACACAATTGTCCAACCTTTCCACTATAAATAGGGGCATGGGTAATTCACATTTCCTCACACCAAGCAAAGCAACATCTGAATATTTGAGAGAGAGTGAAAGAAAGTGGGAGAGCTTAAAGGAGTTCAAGCAATAGGTAAGCAAGTTCTTGAGTTTTGAGTCTTTAAATTCATAGATAGAAGTAGTTTTAATCTTTAAAATCCTAGAATAGTTTTAATTTCATGTTTTCATGGTTAAAAATAGCTTTATTTCGAAAAATTAGTGAAGAAAGTGGTTTAGCAAAATTTACGGAAGAAAAACATTGAAGTAACGAAGTTCTGGCGAAAATTCGTCGGTTAGGCGATTTCTGAACTAGTAATAGAAATGCTCTTATTTCATGTTGAAAATGATATTGAAAAATTCTGGGAAAATTCATGGTCAAAGTAGACATATAGGGCTTTTCAAATATGTAAAGAACATATTGAAATGCTCAAAGTTTATGTTGCGAAAATGCTGGAAATTCTGGACAGAGGATGAACACGTGAAATCTGGGAGTTATTTTTGAATTCTAGGCAAAGTCTGATATTTTTTCTGAAAAATAGACATCCTAAGGAGTCCGGAACATTTTACGGATCTTCGTTTCGATTTTTCTAGAATTAGTTATGATTTTCCAAAGATAGGCGAAATTCTACCCAATGAATTCCAGCGTCCTTCAACGAATTTTGAGGAAATAAAATGATAATCTAGTGTACCAAGGGTAAAATAGTCAATAGTGGCCAAAATATCTTTTAGGATATTATTTCTAAAATTAATAACGCGATATTACTCTTATAGGAAGTCTGCAATCGTTTATTGATCGACGTCATACCGAAACTACTAATTCAGGTACGGACGCGTACTGTAACACTAACTCTGATGCTTATGGTATGCTTATATGTGATAGATAGTCTGAGACTCTGTTTTTGAAAATTGATCATACACATACAGCTTGATACGGGTTATAGTCTTGATAACGCCGTTATGTTTTCCTAGCGCTGAGGACACGGATGTACACCGTGGCACTGGTGAATAGTGCAGACTATAATAACATGCATATTGCAGTGGCTGTGTTATGTTATTATCTATATTGTATGTGGTTATTGCTGTATTGTCGTGAATATCTGTCATACATATTTGATACATAAGCATGAGGTTAACCGTTACCTGAGGTTCAATGGTGGTTCAATGGTAATTGAACCTCAGCTCTCACCTTAGCCTCAGGATCCGGAGGCGGCAAGTTCGAGGAGAAGGGTAAGCAGATGGAATGAAGAAGCAGACAAGGAATTTCTCTTTGGAATTTTTGTATTTTCCGTCTTTTTGAATATCCGACTATTTGGATGATTATAACAGCATACAGATACACCATTGATGAATGTTTTATCAGTTACTCGTTTTTAAAACTATTCCGATACTCTACTTTGATCAAACCTTTTGAACTCTGATAACACTATTTCGAAAACGTTTTAGAAAATTGGGATGTTACATTTTGGTATCAGAGCAGACATTCTGGCCCGAAGTTAACTAAGTTACTCCAGACAGTTTGGTGTCTAGAAAGGGTTTTGTGGTTGGCAATCAGTCCCCGTGAATTCGGCGAGCCTTCCACAAATACACTGGCCTGGCCAGACTGTCTGAGTAACGGAGTTAGGTTCGGAATTTTTCAAAAAGTATTTTTCTGGCTAGAACTGGCTCAGTTATAATAAACCATTGGTGCCGAAAGTAAGGCTAGTCTATGTGGGTCAGTCAATCAGTCGCCGTAGAGTCGGTGAGACCCCCATGATAGACACTTACCTAGCCAATCGGTTGATTAACTAAGTTGGGCTCTAAGCCGTAGTTTTGGAACATATTTTGAAAAGAGTACTGATATAACTTCGGTGTACAGGTTGCAGGAAATGGCTAGACCCCCTTTTAGTCTTTACGGGCACCACGTATGACGAACTGAGCAAAAGTCTGTAGATCCCCGGTTGGTGGGCCGAAGACTGAACCTTGATCTGATTTACACTCCGCCCGCACCAGCACCTTAGTTTGTGCCATTACATCCCGCCCCTGCAAATAACATGGGACTGTCGTACAATCCACATTACCCTATCGAACACCTACATGACCCGGAGCCCGAATACCACGGGCCCAGAATATCCTGATGACCTATATGATCCTAACCCCATACCAGCTGTACCTCTGAATGCAGTACCTGCACCTGATAGCCCGGCAGGATCGCATCACTCCTATATTGGAGACAACTTTGACTACATCGATGTAGCAGACCGGGTAGATGGGAGTGTTGATTCCGAATATGATTTCATCGAGCTAGCTGATTTAGAAGGAGAGAACGCTGACATTGAAAACTTACGGTATGTGCTGGATGGCAATCGCGACTTGACTCAGACTTTGTATGAAGACTTCGTGTGAGCAGGCTGGAACGTGGAGACCGTTTAGGAGCAATACTTGAGCTTTTTGACACGTGTCAGGGAGCTTTACGACATGAGCATGCCTTTCAACAACCCCTATCCTCCTGAAGACTGGATTCGATCCACTCTTCATCATTTCCCTCGTACCAACTTCTTCTGGATCCACAAGATGAACGAACTCCTCGACGAAGGCCCTATCGAGGAGGTCTACATCCACCTCTGGCAGATCCGAAGCTGGGTACATCGGGGCATGTGAACTAGGAGGGAGGAAGACAGAACCCAGAATCAGTCCAAGAAAGAAGTGGAAATATATACGACGCATAATAGTAGAACTAACTAGTAGCATAGACTAGTGGAAGTAGTTATAGATGCTATATATTCTGGTACGTAGTAAGTTGTAATATAGTGACTATGATGACAAATGCATCATAGTCACTTGTCTTTCTCTAATGTACCTATTATTCGTCGAAATTAGACAAATGGCAACTTTAAGAGGAGCTGGAGCTCCTCGAGGCCGAAGCCGAGGTAAAGGCCGAGGTAGAGGTCGTGGTAGACAACCACGAATGGTACCCGTACTCGAATTAGACCAACAGGAACCACCACCACCACCTGTTCTGGATGAAATACAAGAAATGAGACGTATGATACAAGAACAAAGGGTCCTCATCGAGACACTCCTCGCTGACCGACAGGGAGGACAGAATGGAAGACAAAATGGGGGACAACAAGCTGATGATGAACAACAGAATACCGAGGAAGAAGGAGATCGCAACGATCAGGATGACGAACAAAGCCATGCATTTGAGGGATCCAACTGATCCCAATCACCTCCCCGATGGGAGAGAGCGATGGCGGTGCTACAGCAACCTAATAGAGTAGTTGAAAACACCCAATATTGGGTGACACAATTCTGTAAGCTGAAACCCTCAGCCTTCCGAGGCAAGCTTAATTCAGCAGAAGACTGGTTGATGCGTCTGGACAAGATCTTTGAGGTCTTGGAATGCCCGGAAGACTAAGCACAACTAGCAATCTACAAACTGGAAGGAGATGCCGACCGTTGGAGGCACTGCCGCGACACTGCAAGCACGCCACTGTCCCATTACATGGGAGAAATTTCAGGAGAAATTCAACGAGCAGTATTTTCCACCCTTTGTTCAGATGATCAAGGAATCCGAATTCCTGCACATCCGACAAGGGCAAGAGGAGTCTTTTGACGACTACTATGCCCGCTTCACCAACCTGTCTCGATATTCAACACACTTTAGGCGAAATGAAGATGAAGGCAGTATGGCAAACATACTGATTTATGGGTTGAAGTACGACATAAGGGAGAGGCTTGTGTCACAGCAGTTCTCTGAGTTGATTTAAGCGGTGGAAGCCTGTCGACTGATCGAGCGAAACCTGAAGGAGCTCAGGAAGACCAGAGTCTTTCATAGCAGTGGTCCCAATCGTGGCGGTTTTAACCGCAGAACCGCAGAAATCCATCGCAGAAACGGAAGACACCTTGGGGTAATTCCCGTGATGGAAACAAAAGGCCTTTCCAACCTGGACAGCAGAACTTTCCAAGGATACAGACATCCAGAGCATGTCCGAAATGCAGAAGGTACCATCAAGGGACTAACTGCGAAGGGAAGCTTGTGTGCTACAAATACCAGAAGCCGGGGCACATCAGCACGAACTGTCCTCAAAGAGCGCTGGAGGCGAGGTCGCAAAACCCAGGTCGGGTTTTCGCTCTGATAAATGAAGCCAGAAGATCTCTCGAAATGATCAAAGGTACTATTTCTCTTAATGGGAATCTACTCCAAGCATTGTATGATTCGGGTGCTAGTCACTCGTTTATTTCATATGATTCAAGCAAAGCGACTAGGAATGCATGCTTATAGACTACCTTATGATCTGCTAGTAGCCACACCACTCGGTGCGAAATCTTTAGCTTCTGATGCATGCCTTAATTGTATTGCGAGTATAAATGGACGAGATTCAAACATAGATCTTATTCGGCTATCGCTCAATGGCATTGACGTCATTCTCGGTGTTGACTTGCTGACGGCTAACAACGCGATAATTGATTGCGGAAGTAAACAGATATCATTTGCACCCCCGCGCAACCGGAGCAAGGTTGAGGGGAGTCTGAGTTATATCTCTTTTACGGAAGCTGAAGTTGCCAAGCATACATGGTCTTTATGAATATGTATCTCCGTCACTGTTTCTGGTCTCTTCCAGTCCAGAACTGCTTCCACTTTGCTGGATCAACAGCAACTCCGTCGCGAGATATGACATGGCCCAGAAATCTCACTTCTGGCAGCCAAAATTCACATTTGCTTTAACTTAGCAAAAAGTCGCTTGTCACGTAGTATTCCTAACACGAGTCGCAGATGTTCCTCGTGCTCCTCTCTGCTTTTCGAATAGATCAGGATATCGTCGATGAATACCACCACGAACTTGTCTACGTGTTGGCGAAAGATCCGATTCATGTAATCCATGAATACGGCAGATGCATTAGTCAATCCGAAAGGCATCACAAGGAATTTGTAATGGAATTTGTAATGCCCATATCTGGTTCTAAAAGTTGTCTTTGGAACATCACTGGCTTTTCACAAGGAATTTGTAATGCCCATATCTGGTTCTAAAAGCTGTCTTTGGAACATCACTGGCTTTTACTCGAAGCTGATGGTATCCTGAGCGCAAATCGATCTTTGAGAATACACAGGAACCAGATAGTTGGTCAAGTAGATCATCGATTTGGGGAAGTGGATATTTGTTTTTTACAGTTACTTTGTTCAACTCACGATAGTCGATACAAAGTCGTAGGCTCCCCACGAACAATACGAGGGCTCCCCACGGTGACACGCTGGGCCGAATAAACCCTTTCCCCAGTAGTTCTTCGAGTTGCTTCTTCAGTTCTTGCATCTCGTTCGATGCCATACGGTATGATGCCTTCGATATTGATCCTGTTCCAGGCATCAACTCAATGGCGAACTCAACTTCCCTTTCAGGAGGTAACTCTGTGAGATCCTCTGGAAATACATCAGGAAATTCGTTGACGATCGGAATATCTTTGAGTGAGGGTTCCGCTTCTGCCTTGACAGAGAAAAAGACCATGTATGCTTGGCAACCATGCTTTATGCATTTTTCAGCTTCCGTAACAGAGATATAACTTAGACTCCCCTCAACCCTGCTCCGGTTGCGCGGGGATGCAAATGATATCTGTTTACTTCCGCAATCAATTATCACGTTGTTAGCCGTCAGCCAGTCAAGAACGAGAATGACGTCGATGCCATTGAGCAATAGCCGGATAAGATCTATGTTTGAATCTCGTCCATTTATACTCGCAATACAATTAAGGCATGCATCAGAAGCTAAAGATTTCGCATTGAGTGGTGTGGCTACTAGCAGATCATAAGGTAGTCTATAAGCATGCATTCCTAGTCGCTTTGCGCAATCATATGAAATAAACGAGTGACTAGCACCCAAATCATACAATGCTTGGAGTAGATTCCCATTAAGAGAAATAGTACCTTTGATCATTTCGGGAGATCTTCTGGCTTCTTCATTTGTCAGAGCGAAAACCCGACCTCGCCTCCAGCGCTCTTTAAGGACAGTTCGTGCTGATGTGCCCCGGCTTCTGGCATTTGTAGCACACAAGCTTCCCTTCGCAGTTAGTCTCTTGATGGTACCTTCCGCATTTCGGACATGCTCTGGACGTCTGTATCCTTAGAAAGTTCTGCTGCCTAGGTTGGAAAGGCCTTTTGTTTCCATCATTTCTGCGGTTTTGCGGTTAAAACCGCCACGATTGGGACCACTGCTATGAAAGACTCTGGTCTTCCTGAGCTCTTTCAGGTTTCGCTTGATCAGTCGACAGGCTTCCACCGCTTGAATCAACTCAGAGAACTGTTGCGACACAAGCCTCTCCCTTATCAGCATAAATCAGCATGTTTGCCATACTGCCTTCATCTTCATTTCGCATAAAGTGTGTTGAATATCGAGACAAGTTGGTGAAGCGGGCATAGTAGTCCTCAAAAAACTCCTCTTGCCCTTGTCGGATGTGCAGGAATTCGGATTCCTTGATCATCTGAACAGAGGGTGGAAAATACTGCTCGTTGAATTTCTCCTGGAATTTCTCCCATGTGCAGGAATTTCTCGTTGAATCTGGACAGTGGCGTGCTTGCAGTGTCGCGGCAGTGCCTTTCCACCAACGGTCGGCATCTCCTTCCAGTTTGTAGATTGCTAGTTGTGCTTTTCGGTCTTTCGGGCAGACCTCAAAGATCTTTTCCAAATGCATCAACCAGTCTTCCAGTTTGAATCAAGCTTGCCTCGGAAGGCTGGGGGTTTCAGCTTACAGAATTGTGTCACCCAATATTGGGTGTTTTCGACTACTCTATTAGGTTGCTGTAGCACCGCCATCGCTCTCTCCCGTCGGGGAGGTGATTGGGATCGGTTGGATCCCTTAGATGCATGGCTTTGTTGGCTTTGTTCATCATCCTGATCGTTACGATCTCCTTCTCCTTCTTCCTCAGTATTCTGTTGTTCATCATCAGCTTGTTGTCCCCCATTTTGTCTTCCATTCTGTCCTCCCTGTCAGTCAGCGAGGAGTGTCTCAATGAGGACCCTTTGTTCTTGTATCATACGTCTCATTTCTTGTATTTCATCCCGAACAGGTGGTGGTGGTGGTTCCTGCTGGTCTAATTCGTGTACGGGTACCATTCGTGGTTGTCTACCACGACCTCTACCTCGGCCTCGGCCTCGGGGAGCTCCGGCTCCTCTTAAAGTTGCCATTTGTCTAATTTCGACGAATAATAGGTAGAACATTAGAGAAAGACAAGATAGAGATAAATATCACATTCCATATATTGTTAATATATCACATGGATAAGATGCATTTGTCATCATAGTCACTATATTACAACTTACTACGTATACTACGTACTCTAATTACCCCTATTATGCGTCATATATATTTCCACTGCTTTCTTGGACTGATTCTGGATTCTGGGTTCCACTGCTTTCACATGCCCCGATGTACCCAACTTCGGATCTACCAGAGGTGGATGTAGACCTCCTCGATAGGGCCTTCGTCGAGGAGTTCATTCGTCTTGTGGATCCAGAAGTTACGAGGGAAATGATGAAGAATGGATCGAATCCAGTCTTCAGGAGGATAGGGGTTGTTGAAAGGCATGCTCATTGACACGTGTCAAAAAGCGCAAGTATTGCTCCTGAACGGTCTCCACGTTCCAGCCTGCTCGCACGAATAAAATATTCAATAAAATTCCAAGGTTGAATGAATACCAAAGTATGAATACCATTGAGAGATGTCTAGTTTATATGGAATTGGTCAAAGAAGACCACAAAACCCCAACACAAACCTTGTGTCAAGATGGGCTTTTATTTAGTTAAAGGAGGAAAGAAAAACCAACATAGTAAGGATGATGAAAGGTAAATTGGGTTTTTATTGGACCTAATTGGTCTAAGGATTCAACCCAAAAACAAGGGGAATGAAACATGGTGCCATACACTCACATAAATCAAATTTCACTTCCCTACTTCCCTACTCCCCCTCCCTCTTTAGTCTCTTTAGTCATGACCCACACTCACAAAGTGACATTTGATTTCTTTCTCTCTCCTCCCTCCACTCTTTTATTGGACTCCTAATTGGTCTAAGGATTCAACCCAAAAACAAGGAGAACATGGCGCCATATACACATGACATTTGATTTCTTCCTCTCTCCTCCCTCCACTCTTCTCTCTTCCCCTCTCATTCTCCATTGCAACTTCCACGGAATATACTCCATCCCTCTCCATACTTCAACATTCATTTTCTCCTCTTTCCAACTCATCCGGCTTTCACAGTCAGCAACACTTCCTCATCTTGAGCTGATCTGGTAAGAAATCAAAAAGGAAGAAAAGAAACCATAAAGGTAGGTAAGTTGCAAAAGTTTCTTCTATTTCTTCTGTCTTTATGGTTTAGGCCAAGATTTGGAAGAAGGAAAAAAGAGGAGCAAGTGGTGATCGTAGCCATATACACATGACATTTGATTTCTTCCTCTCTCCTCCCTCCACTCTTCTCTCTTCCCCTCTCATTCTCCATTGCAACTTCCACGGAATATACTCCATCCCTCTCCATACTTCAACATTCATTTTCTCCTCTTTCCAACTCATCCGGCTTTCACAGTCAGCAACACTTCCTCATCTTGAGCTGATCTGGTAAGAAATCAAAAAGGAAGAAAAGAAACCATAAAGGTAGGTAAGTTGCAAAAGTTTCTTCTATTTCTTCTGTCTTTATGGTTTAGGCCAAGATTTGGAAGAAGGAAAAAAGAGGAGCAAGTGGTGATCGTAAGGTCAAGAATCAAGTGGTGGTGAATGAGTTTTTGAGGTCACCAAGGTGGGTAAGTTGCAAAAGTTTCTTCTATTTCTTCTGTCTTTATGGTTTAAGCCAAGATTTGGAAGAAGGAAAAAAGAGGAGCAAGTGGTGATCGTAAGGTCAAGAATCAAGTGGTGGTGAATGAGTTTTTGAGGTCACCAAGGTGGCAAATGAGTTTTACAAGCATCTTGAAGCAATAAAATCATGACTTTTCAAAGATGCAAAAATTTCCAATTTTTTGTTTCTAGAGCTTGCATAAGTTTGACTAATGACCTCTAAAAATTATGAAATTTTCCAGAAACACATTAGAGATAAGTAAATGAACCAAAATACATTAGAAACACATTAGCTATACACAAAATACCCCAAGTTTGTTTGACTGGGTAAATGAACTCAAAAAATTATGAAATTTTCTAGATAGAGATTCAATTTTGATAGTTGATTTGCAATTTTTGAGGCTCTGTGCTTTAAAGTTTCAACTAAATAGTGAAGGAACTTTTTGAAATTAGAAATTAGCACTATTGGTATTATTTGTCTATGAAGGTGGATTAATTTTGATCTTTGTGCAATTAATTTTTAAATGTTTGAAGTTAGTGGACTTTTCTGGTTTGTACAAGGTTAATCTGAAAATGGTAGTTGTAGTTATACCTAATTTGATAAGGGTTAAAAAGGAGATAAGACCCATAAATTGATCCACGTGCTTGGTTGCACATGATAGGACCCATGTTTGAATGGTTAAATTATAGGAATTATAGGAATTTCCTGGATCACACACATTGCAGCAATTGCCATAATTGTGGAATTGTGTTTGGCATGCTTGGTTGCATACAATGTGTACTTTGGAATTCAGAAACGGGTAGGTTCTGCATTTATCTTTCATATTTGTTACTGTGTGTTTGTGCTACATGTATGCTTAGTATTTCCTGATTGTGGTAGTTATTTTATTTCATATACTTAGAGAAGTTAAATTGTGAATCTCATATTTGAATAAAGGTGTGTGGGAAGTTCCTCAGGTAAAAGGGGGAAGGCGGTGAGGTTAAAGCAAGGAAGGATTTGTTTTGTATATATTATTTTTGATATATTTATTAGTACTCTATTGCCAAGTTATGTTTTATTTACATTAGCAGTTACTCTTTCGTTCATACCAGATTCGCACACTCTATGTTGTGTAAAAACATCGTTACACTTGTGGTACCTAGTATCAGCCTAGTTATATGTTTTGGCCAAATGTATGTCACACATACATGAAAAGGTGGGACATATATATATATATAAAATGTGTGTGTAGGAATCTTCTTCTTCTCATGCAATATGAGAAGTTGAAAACCTATGGTGATAATAAAATGTGAATGGTGGAACCCAAGGCCCCAATCCTTATGGAAGCTGAAAACCTTCACCGATAAGGAAAGTAAGCCAACCTGGAACGTAACATACGTTTCAGGCAAGATTGAACTTGATTTATGAAATTATTTAAATGATTTGCATATACAGGCAAGATTGGAGATAGCTCTACAAGCTGAGCTTGCTAATGAGGCAGGGAAATTATATGCAAAAATCGATGGTGGTATGGGTGCGTGCAACCATAAGTCTTTTCCCCCAGACAGTTTTATTTATCAGTACTCTATTGGCAAGTTATGTTTTATTTACATTAGCAATTACTCTTTCATCCAAACCAGATTCGCACGCTCTATATTGTGTAAAAACATCGTTACACTTGTGGTACCTAGTATCAGAGCCTAGTTATATGTTTTGGACAAATGTTTTATTTAAGGGAAAAACACTTCTCATGTTGTTGGAGAAGTGTATTCTCATGTCACACACTTCTCATATATATGTAGGAATCTTCTTCTCATGCAATATGAGAAGTTTAAACCTCTTAATTCTATGGTGATAAAATGAACGGTGGAACCCAAGGCCCCAATCCTGAAAACCTCTTATGCAAACCTGTTATGGAAGCTGAAAACCTTCACCGGTAAGGAAAGTAAGCCAGCCAGGAAGCATATATACAGGCAAGATTAAACTTGATTTATGAAATTATTTAAATGATTTGCATATACAGGCAAGATTGGAGTAGCTCCACAAGCTGAGAAATATAAGAAATTCTTGAATGAGGCAGGGAAATATGCAAAAATCGATGGTGATATGGGCGCGTGCAACCATAAGTCTTTTCCCCCAGACAGTTGCTCGGGTTGATAGGATGAGTAATAATTTTATAGATGATTATGAAATGTTTGTGGATTATATGAGCTTAATGCTCACATGTAGTGGGGATAGCCTTGAATCTATTTAGTTGAAGAATTGTAATCAAGGGCTATAAGATTTTGACTGTTGACTGCCATATTTATGAACAATTTTGATTGATGGAATTTGAATTATGTTTATGATAAGTGACAATCATCATACTAGGAATTTGAATTATTAAATCATTTCTTCTTAAAAGAAACACCAAAAGGAAAAGTACTAACTGAAGGTAGCCCGTGTCAGAATCACAACCTGATCAAATGCCACAATAGATACTGGGGATAGCCCTGAATCTATTGAGTTGAAGAATTGTAATCAAGGGCTATAAGATTTTTGACTGTTGACTGCCATATTTATGAACAATTTGATTGATGGAATATTTGAATTATGTTTATGATAAGTGACAATCATCATACCCTATTATTAAATCATTTCTTCTTTTAGTATAGTGGTAAATTAAAAGAAAATGGTTAACACCAAAAGGAAAGAGTACTAGCTGAAGGCAGCCCGTGTCAGAATCACAACCTGATTAAATGCCACAAAAGATACTCGACCAGGTGCCTGATGAAGTGCCTAATGTAGTGGGGATAGCCCTGAATCTAATCAGCTTGAACAAGATCCCTTGTAGTAAATTTTGGGGATGTTAAATGAGTCATTAATGACCTCGGAGTTGAGGTCCAAGAGTTAAAGGCACAAATAAACGAAGAAAGGCAACAAGCTAAGATTGAATTATGTTTACCCTATTATTAAATCATTTCTTCTTAACGTATTGTGGTAAATTAAAAGAAAATGGTTAACACCAAAAGGAAAAAGATACTTGACCAGGTGCCTGATGAAGTGTAGGTAGTGGGGATGATAAAAGAGTCAGCACATCATGAGGAATAACAGCAAAAGATTCCACCCCTTCATGTGGAGGTATGATCCAAAAGTGGCAAAGGAATTGGATATTGAGACTGGAAAAGATCTTCCAAGTCATGGAATGCCCTGAAGATAAGAAGGCCTGGTTGGCCATATAACAGCTTGAAGATGACACAGACTGTTGGTGGCAAAACATAGCCATGACTCTGTAAACAAAGTAATATCCCAATCACCTGAGAAGTATTCTAGGAAGAATTGGACAAGAAATATTTGACGACTACCTTGCTAGATATGTCAGTCGGTCTACCCCTATACTCAACCTACCTAAAGGTAAGTGACAATCAAAGCTGGAGGGCTTATAGAATTATCAAGGGCTAAGGTATGAGATTAAAGAAAAGCTAGTGTCCCGACAATTCTCGGAGTTCCAACAAGCGGTGGAAGAGTGTCAAATGATAGAGAACAACTTGAAAGACCTACGCTCAGGAAAGGTTAGAGTGAAATAGAGCCATAAAAACACTTCCCAAAAAAGACCTATCATTTGGATCATGGTACAAATCCTGAGGTAGTAATAAAAGACCTATCTAGTTCGGATCATGGGGTTACCAGAGATCACTTGAATCTAGGAGTTGCATTAAATGCAGAAAGCACCACCCAGCTGCGAGTTGTGTGATGGGCAGTAATAAGAGACCTATCTAGTTTGGATCACGGGGTTACTAGAGATCACTTGAGTCTGGGACCCCATGATGGGAAGTTGTGATGGGAAGTTGGTCTGCTTTACATGTCATCGACCAGGTCACTTCAGCTTGAGGAGGATTGGCCTCAAAAACCAGGTAGGGTCTTCGCATTGACAAGCGAGGAGGCTGGAGAACCTCTAAATATGGTTCAAGGTACAACTCTATAAATGACAAATTCTTTACAAGTTATGTTTGAATTGGGTGTTAGCAATTTCTTTGTTGCATGTAATTGTGCTAGATGGCTAGGGATGCAAACTCGTAGATTGCCATGTGATTTGATTGTATCTACTCCACTTGGATGTGGGAGAATACCCGATAGGGAAAGTTAAGGTATGTTTGAGGTTGCTATTCAGCATAGGGAAAGATCATGATCATATAATATTCCCTTAGAATGAGAATTAGTTCCTTGATAGAATTGTATGATAGCTAGAGCCTCAATAGTCAAGTTATGGTCTCATGATTGGGACAGATAACCGTAGAGGGCTAATGGATTCCCTTAAATGTGGGAGAATACTCGATAGGGAAAGTTGAGTACATTCGTGGTGAGAATGTGTGGTGGGCAAAGAAACCTGGTGGACCGTTATGTCCTTAGGTTGGCAAGTTTGATATTTGAAGCCTTAAGTCCTATGAGATTGATATGTTCGCCCATAGATAATGGATGATGGATCACAAACAAAGCTCAAAAGGGGTAACATCTTGAAAGTGGCCAAAAGGCTGAGATAGAATATGTTTAGCAATGATGACTTTGGTTATGTTTAGCAGTGTTGTTAGAGATAGCATTTTGTTTGTTTTTTTTTTTTTGGAGGGGGGGGGGGGGGTTAGGTAGTTTTAAGATAGGAGAGTGAGAATCGGTATTTTGGTAGTTTTAACTAACTTCATTGATTAATTAATTAATTAATTACTTTTTACAATGCAGTTTGCAAGATTGCTTACCTCTTATCCAATGGTACAGGTTCTCTATTAGACGCAAGAGAAGATGGCCTTGGGCTAGAATGAGAACTTAATTTATTGACCTTGACCATTCATTATAGCATAAATGTGCTGCCAACCATATTACGGAATCATTAAATGAAAATTGAACATAGTCATTAAAGACAGTAGGAGATAAGATAGAAGCAAAAACAAAAGGAATATTAAATTGCATAAATTGAGGGCTAGAACTTACAATCTATTGACCTTGACCATCCATTATAGCAAAAATGTGCTGCCAACCATATTAAGGGATCATTAAATGAAAACTGAACATGGGAAGATGGTAAGAGTTAGACAGAAGCAAAAACAAAAGGAATATTAAATTCCATAAATTGAGGGATCATTAGATGAAAATTAAACATGGTCATTGAAGACGGTAAAAATATGACAGTAGCTCAAAGAAAAGGGATCAAAAAATTGTATATTATAATTTGCTCAAGGTATTGAGTCATCATAAGGAAAATAAATATTGAATGACATTTTTTAAGCCAAAGATTATAGTGGTATTTAGTAGTCATTAAATATAGAAAAAAACACCCTCTATAAACCAAGTATAATAGTTTAGGAGGAGAACATTACAAAATATCAATGACAAAAAATATGATCATAATTCAAAATGTATAAAGTTCATATCACATCACAATTTTATATGCTTTTAAGATCATATATGTGGCTCTTGAGGGGATTACTCTTTCACCTTACAAGTTGGTTTTAAAGGCAAGATTGCCCTGTCAGTATAACGATACAGTAGATTCTCCAAGCCATTCTAATAAGAAAAAACACCCTCTATAATAGTTTAGGAGGAGAACATTACAAAATATCAATGACAAAAAATATTATCATAATTCAAAATGTATAAATTCATATCACATCACAATTTTATATGCTTTTAAGATAGCAAGTAATATATGTGGCTCTTGAGGGGATTACTCTTTCACCTTACAAGTTTTAAAGGCAAGATTGCCCTGTCAGTATAACAATACAGTAGATTCTCCAAGCCATTCTAATAAGACATTGAACTTTTTCATAATTACATCAATTGTAATTATGAGAAACCAAGGGTTCATGACACTTCACTTAGGAAAAAAATTCCAGGACATTCATTTGGTTCAAGTATGTTACTTTGAATGTTTATATATAGTCTTAAAGATCATGGGGAAAATCCTCTCTCTGCACGTGAAGCAATCCTATTATATGGATATAACTGAGGATAAAAAGATGACCAATTGAAGCAAATATAACATATTGGAAACAAATCCTATTTTACGTCTTTTTTGGTTTCCAAACAGACCAAATGGGCAAGCTCTCATTAGCAGCAACTCATTTATACATGAATAATACATTGGATGTATGACCAGTAAATATATTAGCTACATTCAAAAAAGTTGAATACCATCTATACATAATTTCAGTTCACGGTTAGCAGGAAAATACAAATGGATAAAACCTGAAATGCTCAAAATTTAAGTTGGAAATTCCAGTGCCCAAGCGCAGGATTTATTCATGAGCTGATGAAAATATTTTCAATGTTGAGGAATCTAAACAAAGACAACAATTTTGAGAGGGGAAAAAACATCTTGAATTTCACAAGCACTACCAATGAAATGTAAACCTAAACAAAAATAGTATTTATTTAACTAAAATATGAAATGGTAGAACATCAATGAACCTTTCAAAACACAGAAGACCATGTCATTTAGATTAACAAATATGGTGCCTCTTCCAAATAGCATCTTTCCTGGAGCTACTACGTCTTGCAAGTAATATAGAGGGTCTTCAAGTAACTTCACAGTCAATAAGAAAGAATGAACAACAGAAACCATGGGAAGTTCAGGAAGGTTAAGAAGAATCTTTGCAAGTGTAATACATTATACACGACGATCAACTTCTTAAAGTCCTTTCTTCAAACAACAAAGTGGCATCTCCATGACAAAGAATATAAGTGATACAAGATAAAGGATAACCAGTTAATCCTTACAGTTTTCCACATAAATTTAGGCATAGTTACAAAAACTGTCAGAATTGTACACCCAGGGCGGATGTAACCCTCCAGCTCAAAAGGCATACTGGCCAAACATTGGAATATCTGCAAGCACATTTGGTGCAGGTTAATCAGTTACCGAGGTCAAGACAGTAGAAGATCTTACCCGTATATAAGTACTAAACTGTAATAACAATGCTTTAATATACTTGTTGACATAGCTTTTTAGGAAAATCCACAGGATTCCAATCATAAAGCTTGAAAGATACTCGACCTGATAGGCACTACAAAGTAAGTAGGATCAGCAAGTTCCACTCGTCAATTCTCCTATGAAATCAAACACTCAAAAGAGATGAAGGATAAACGTGAAGGTGAATAAAAAATGATCCGCTCCAGGGAAATTTCTATGTCACTTATCTTACTGCTTATATGCCGTTTAAACATCTTGTAAAATAAAAGCACACTTTAGTTTTATCCATTAGTAGATGATATTCAACTTTTTTTAATGTAGCTAATATATTTTGTTGAAGCTTATTTTCAAAGTCTGGGTTGATAATCAAGAAATCCGTGCAAAATCAATAATGGAAGAACAATGGCTGAACTTTAATATGATAACTTCTTATCTGTGATAGAACCCTATAACCGTACATAAGAATCGTTAAGAACAAAGGCTGAATGCCATCCATCAGGATCCAGCTACCACAAGTAATCGGACCATCTTCCTCATCGCATAAGAAGACTTCTGAAACAGAGTCGTAATTCATAAAAGCTATAGCGTCTTCAAGGACAACGCAAAGAATATTGCTGCTTCCCCTGTCCATTAAATTTAATGAGGACGTTGTCTATGCGATGAGGACGATGTAATATCTTATGTGGTTCTGAAATCATTTTAATAGGCACTTAAGACTCATTACCTCAAGCAATTAATAATTAGAGGAAAAACTGCAAAAAATACTTAACTAGAAAACTTCGATTATGAACAAACCTGAGGAATATCTCGCATGCGCCTTGAGGATTTCCAGTCAAAAGTAGGAGGTGCTTGTTCCTGAAGGCCATTATTCTGGTGCGGTTCACGGCAAGGGCCTCAGCCAATATTCTCTTAAAAATTTATCGAGACTGTGAATTCGGTTGCCAGGAGGAAGCAAGATTCCCTTTGCCTTGCAGAGAGCAGAAGGCGAGGACGAGGAGAGTGGTTGTTGATATTAAAACCTAGAATGATTTTTCTTTTTCAAAAAGGGAGCATCGCCTCAAGTTTTCTAGTCGAGAATGATTTCTGCGTGGATCCATGACAGCAGATTGAGAAAACAGACAGAGGAGGAACCATAAAGCGAGAAAGCGAGGAGATTGAGAGTTGAGAAAATAGGGAGAAGGTGAGGGATTTCAGTTTTGAGAAAATCGCCAAGGAACAAGTAGCCGTTGGGGGAGAGAGAAGTAAATTAAATTGAAAGATTTGAGGAAGCCGTTGTGGGTAAGTGTTGAGTGTGAAGTGAAGTTGAACAGAGGCGGTGACGGGAAGAGGGCGTGATACGCACGCACGCTAGGGCGATTCGCTGGAGCGTCTTTGCATCTTCAGACCGTTGATTGTTGAAATTAAAAAATCAAACAATTATCACTCTTTCGTGGCTCCCCAACTGATAATGTGTCCTTGAAATAACATTTGATTAGAATTACCTCGGATACTTTTAATTTTATAAATAATGTTATATTTTTAATGTTGTTAATCAAATTAATGTTGCAGCCCTTGTGTGATGTTGTGCTTATTGTGAATTGGGGCAGTGACCGCACTAAGATTTTGCGTTGATTGTTACCTATCAATACTGGTAATAATTCTTTTTTTTTTTTAATACAGCCAGTAGGGGAGGGGGAGATAGGGCTTGAACCTTCGACAAAGGGAAAGGCCTACTCCTAAGGCTGGTCCTAATACCATCGCGCTACGAGGCGCTTGCAATTCTGAATCTGAATAAAGATTTGATTTTATTATTTTTAATTTTTTTTATCTTCAAAAATTATGTTTTATGTTGACTCATAAATAACTTCCAATTGACTTGCTAATATATGGAAGGTACTATTGGTGTATTCCTCTTGGTAGAGTTGGGAATCAAGGCCGACTCGGCCCTACAGGGCTTGAGATAAAAAAAACATTTGTTTTTCAAAGCCTGGCCCGATAGTACTAGGGCCGGCCCTACAGGGCCTAAAAATTACTATTCGAAATTTTAATTATTTTTTTTCTAGGTTTTTTTCAAAGAAATATAATTAGTAAATTGCAACCATTAAAGTTCTAATCTATCAAATAAATATTATCAACATTAATATCTAAACAATACAAATCATCCAACAAATAAACATATTCATTAATTCGTAATAAAAAACAAACTATTGTCCACAATTGACTCACATAAAACTTAAGAAGTATTAAACTAAACAACATTAGATAACTCACATAAAATATAAAAGCATACCACTATCATTGTCAATTGTCACCTTCTTCATCACTTTCATCAATTTCATAGATATTTGATTATGCTTCACTTTGAGTAGAAGGCTGTGCTTCAGGAGTAAAAATGTTATGAATTTCTTCTTCCGCATCATAAACACATCCATAATAATCATTATCTATAACAAATAATATACCAAATCATAAAATCAGAGTATAGTTATTATGTATTTATATATGTGCCTCTTAGCCTCTTCCTCTTGGCACTCTTTGACTAATTTTTTCCTTAAAAAAAATGAAAATGCTACAGTAACAGGGCCTGCAAGGCCGGCCCTGCAGGGCTAAATTCAAATTTCAGACATATTTTTCAAACCCAAGCCCTACAGGGCCAGGGCTTAAAAGGCCGGCCTGACGGGCCCGGCCCGATTTCCCGACTCTACCTCTTGGTCAGGTAAAAAAAATTAATACGAAATCTAATACTATCACTTTTAATCCTGATCTTCCTCACAATCTGGAAGATCTAGCTCTCGCACATCCTTCAAATTGGATTCCCAAAATTGAATTGATTTAGATAGTGACAAATCCCAACTCTACCAGTACCATATCATTTTCTTATCCTTTTTTTCAATGCAGGCTTCATAGATAGATTTAGAGATACACAATGAAGCACAAATAATAATAAAGTATTATTTTGTTGGGTTGCATTAGATATTTAGTGCGGAAATAATATTTATATTGTTTTTGTTGTATTCACTATATGGATTTCCATTGATAAAGCGTTAACTAGATTGTATCTTCCAAATAATTTTCCAACTACAAAAAAGTCATATATAAAATACTTCAAGAAATTGTTTTGTAGTCTGCTCAAATTTTAGAGCCCCAAGCATCAATGGTATATTAGGCAAAAAATTACTGGCGTTTTGAGGACTTCTACAACCGAAAACTTCCCCAGGCATCAGGTAAGGAAGACTTAAGGGCCTATTTGGTACATGGAACAAGTGGAAATGGAAGTGAAGATAAGCAAGTTATCATATTTGGTACATTTTTTTGTGTCTAATCTTTATCGAAAACTCAAGTTTTCGAGTCCACCAATCATTCTTTAAGGGTGAGAAGTGAAGATCCCACCAAAATTGGTGGGATCTCAAGTTCCCTCAACACCTCATAAAATATTTTTTCTATAATGCAAGAAAATATGATTAAATTTAAACTTATGCGATAAGTTCAAATTTGGCGGAAAAGTATTTTAAACAAATCCGAGCTTGGCAGGAGAATATTTTAGAAAAATTTGAACTTGATAAGAGGATATTTTAAAAATATATATATACTTTAGAAAATACATATTTTTCATTTTCATTTTGAATTAATTACTTTTAAGGATAAAATAGATATTTCATGATTCTTTTATCAAATGTCACTTCTTCATTTTCTGCCTATCAAACAACTCATCTTTCCTTATCCCTCAAAATCTTTTCTCTCTTTCCGATCCCTTTTCAAATCTTCCTTGTACCAAACGATCCTTGGTCCACTTGGAATCATTTTTGAGTTTTAAGTCAATTTATTATAAAAAAAGAAAACAAATGTTGTTCTTATTTAAAAACAAATAAATCAATTAAATCGTATCAAACTTCCAATAATTAAATCGTATCAGACTCCCTCTTCTTTGCTGATTCGAGCCGCTGCTTCTTGCGTTCTTCAGTTCTTCTTCATCCACCGTAGCTTCTACCTCGAATTCGTTCGACCGTCCACCGTCGTAGTTGCTCTGCTTCGAGTTTCCTTGAATCCTTTTCTCTTCTTCTCTGATCGCTAGGGCTAGACGGCGAATGGTCGAATGAAGATGGGTAGAATGAAGATGAAGATGGTGAGTTGGACAGTTAGTGTGACCTAATTAATCCCTGATGGTCAAAACGCACGTTTTGACCAAGGGACTAAAATGCAAGAATTTAAAATTCTGGGAAGGGATTAAACTGAAAAGTTTGAAATATTTTTTGGGCATACTACACTTTTCAAGAAAATGCATTAAGAATCCTAATTTAATTATGAAAATTCACATTAAATTATGAACTTAATTATTAGTGTTTGGACTTAATTTTGTGATGACTTTAATATATTAGTGTGTTTTGGTTTTATCTATGTTAGATTTTTTTTTTAAAGCACATAGTAAATTCTTACGTTTCGTTTACATTTTCCATTTTTACGTTTTTGTTCACCCTTACCGTTTCAACGTAGGCTCCTCCACCTTCGTTCAAGTCAGTAATCGGTCGGATGGATATGAAATCTCACAGTTTTCTTTTATTCAAAATCCTCTCTCGTCCTCAATTCAAGCCAACGCATCTTCAGCCAACATCCTTTCTACAATGAACTAGGTCCTTTATACCACTGCACGCCTTTCTTACTCTGAATTCACTTTCTCATTTCTAGTCACTAAAGGCCCCAAGTTTGTTCGTCTTCACTTTTACCCATCTTCATACTCCAACTTTGATCACTATTCCTCACTCTTCTCTGTTAAATCAGGTTCCCTCACCCTTCTTAAAGACTTTAACGCTTCACTAATTGTAGACAGCGATAATGATTCCAGAATGATAGTGCTCTGAGAATTCTGTATCAATGTCCATCCTGGTGAGCAGAGATTGAATAGTCCTCTATCTAAAAAGATTCGGCTTCATATGGGCAAAATCTACCCTCCTTCAGTTTCGGGGCAATGACGGTAATGGCGGGACCTCTAGGTGCTGTCAAAGCAAGACGAAAAAGGCAATGACATTTACTTTGGAGGCTGGGTAGTATAGGTCGTGTGTCTTAGAGAACCCATTCGTCGAACCAAGCTCCCTCCATTAACGGCAACATCATCATGCACAGTGGTGCAGTCTTAGGCCTGCCGTCAAACTCCAACACCACTGCTTTAAATCTGATGAGGGGTAAATTGCTGGAGATTGTCGCTGATGTGGTTGTTGGAGGTTGACGTCACGAGTAGCCAAAGGTCACGTCGCCGGTTGCTGGAGGTTGCCGTCAGGCTGAGGTTGGTGATGATGGAATGGAGATGGATTTTAAATGAAAGATGAGGGTGGGGCAAAAGTAGAATTCCATGAATTTTTAAGAATTTTATGGGTTATATGACAGGAAGCTAAATCCATTGTTTTTTATGGAATGTGTTAGAAATATAGGTGGTTATTAATTAGTTAGTGAATTATATTGGTTATGGCCCTAATCTATATAAAGGGCTTAATCATATTGAGTTGAATGTGTTGGGTGTGGAGTCCTCACCAAAGTGTGTAGAGTATGGAGCTCTCACAATATGTGTGGGATGTGGAATCTCAAAAGAGAGAGTTAACTTGGTCTCTCTCTAAGAATGAGTTAGTGAATTGGTTAACTTGCTCTTTCTTTGTTATTAATACAATTGATTCTTCATCTTTTCTACTTCATATTCTTTCTCCGTATTCTCTCTTCAAATTACAATTATTAACGGAATGGATTTACATGTGGAAGTCGATTCCATGAGATCAAAGGTGCACCAAACATGCTAAACACATGGTATTCAATTCCATTTCCATATCCATGCCTTTAATTATTCCAGCATACCAAATGAGGCATTAGTACGTAATTTGTCGGATGAAGAAAGTCCTCAGAGTGTAGTGCCTGTAGAGTGTAGAGTAAGTATGCTGCTGAGGATGTACTATAGAATTCTTTTGTGAACTTAGTATATCTTATAAATGGTACTGCCATATCTCTTAGGATGTTGTTTAGTTATTATTAAGACAAAAGAGGATTAATTTTTATAAAACCTCCAAACAAGTTTTCTAAGGATTCGTCTTACAGATAAGTATCTCATGATGAGATTAATGATCATAATGCTTTAATTAATACCAACTCAGTAAATATATCAATTTATTTTGTAATAGAAAATACATTAAAGGTTTGTAATTTAAAACAATGAAATTCGAAATCTGCGAATGGCAACAAGTTTAGCGATGGAAATTAGCAACGAAACATTTCTATCATTAATTCCGTTATTATATTGAAAACTTTGCTATCAAAATTAATGATGGAAAAATTATGTTACTAAATTTTTAGCGAAGAAAATATTAGTGATGGATTACCAGCAAAAATGAGGATCCTCTCAGTATTCACACTCTTGGTATCCCTTAGTAGCTCTTGATTTCAGCCGTCCAAAAATTGATCTGAGGGTCCAGAATCACTGATTTCAAAAAACCGCATGCAGTAAATATAAAAATTTTAAAACTCTCTCTAGCCGTTAGATTTATTTTTGGACGGCCTAGATTAAGATTCTGAGAAAAGAGGAGGAAAGGATACTGAAATTATCCTCTTCCAAAAATGAGCGATGAAACGTCGCTAATCCATTAGTAATTGCCGCTAAAAATCCGTGACGGAATAATTTTTCGTCGCCAAGTCCATCTGGTAATGATTTTTTTTTTTTGGGGGAGTGATACCTCACATTTTATTGTCCATCTCGCTAACAACATAAACATAAAGCGAAAGTGTTGACACGAAGTGATTATAATAGGTGTACTGGCGGATCTAGAAAATTAATCAAAGGGGCACTAGTTGTGGGGGGATTGAGGTTCAGAGGCAACACCCCCTAATTTTTTTTAAGGAAATTTTTAAATACATTAAAAAACAAAGACATATAAACAAGTAAAGAAAAAAATATCAAAAAAATATTCATGAAATCAAGTGAATACTGATGATGTAATAAGGGAGGCAATTATTTTACAAACTTGTCATTTAGAAAAAACAATGCTAAATATTCTTATAAATGCAACTACATAAATTACAATAAAGGTTGTACACTCAAAAAGTTCAAGTATATATATTTTAATAACAAAATTATATTACAATAAAAATATTCACAATGTCATCCTAGACCTTATTTTTTAGAATTACATCATAATTATCTTATTATCAATACTACCAAATACATTTTTTCAATATAAGACACTAACAATCATTTAATCATTCATCCCCTATCTGATTATGAAGTGCAGTCTTGATATATTAAGGATAACCATTTAATTTAAGGGTGAACAATCATTCAAACATAAATTAATAGTAACGGTTTTAGAACAAAGACTTTTTTTTTTAGAAAAAAAAAAAGACTTTAGAGGAAATAAAATTCAAATATTTTAATGTGATTCATGTTTATACCGAAGACAGCAGAAGTACTTTTTTTTTTAAAAAAAAAAAGTGAAACATGTTTGAATGATTATTTTGAAAAACAAATTTAGATAGAAAATGATTGAAAAGAACTTAAATCTTATCAAATAACACACATATATATTGTGATAATTTTAAGAGAGAAAAATAAAATTATAAAAAAAATATTTAGTTAATTTAATATTTAGAAAAACTTGAAATACTAAAGTACTAAATCAAATATATTTAAGGGATTAAGATTTCTCCCGTCACTGGAGATAAGGTTCTCTCTAGTGAGCCCAAAACTACACCGTTTCACACTTAAAAAATTAAAAACATCTAATTACAACCTAAACCCTAATTACTGAAAGTCATCCTTTGATAGATACAGATATGGATAGGCGGAGAAATTACGAGCAACGGCCAGCAAAAGCAAAAGTGCTTCGTGCTCTTTCTTGGTAGGGTTGTCTATTCATCCATCACATAAATTGGAGTGGTCGTTTCCTTCGCTTCGACCATGGAGACTTCTCTCAAATGCGGTGTCGATCGATTCCAAAGCCTTAAGAATCCATTCCAAGCAATCTTTCCCTATTGACTCCAATACCCACTTGCAGGTTTCGCTTTCGTCTGCCCTCTACTTCTTTCTTATGAATAGCTTTGACGATCCCAAAATCAGTCGCTATTCCTTCTCGGAACCACTCACCACTTCCAGCTTCGGTTCTCTCTACACTCCGATAGAGAAAAATAAAACAGAGGATCGAGATGGCACACAGGAGTTCTTTCCGTCCTCACTCTAGTTGGCGTCAATAGTTGAGACTTCGAGTTCTCCTTCCTTGCCTGGTCCTTTTCCTCTTTGATTCTCGCCAAGTTGCTCTGGTTCTCCTCTTTGGTCCTATATGATGACAATAATAGAGTATCCAGTTGGCTACTCGTTCATTCACGATGATGAATAGTGTCCTTTAAGTGTGAAACGGTGTAGTTTTGGGGTCACTGGAGAGAACCTTATCTCTAGTTACTGGAGAAATCTTAATCCTTATATTTAATGAATAAAAATGCATATAAATTAAAAATCATGTAAATGTAAAATTTTCTAACAAAATAATATAGCATAATTAATTGGATCTCATGTCCTATACAATTTAGCTTCTGAGAAAAGAGATAGGAGTACTTATGAGAGAAGAGAATCAAAGGTAAACCAGGGTTGACAAAAAAAAAATAAAAATAAATAAATGCTCTAATGTCATAAGCCAAAGCAAGACTTCATAAACACCTCCACCCCTACTTAATATTTTAAGTAGCTTTTGGCCAATAAGCCAAATGGGTTAAAAGCTAATCCGAACATCTTAAATCTTCTTCACTGTAAGCAGGTTTAGCACATTCAATCGTGGATCCAAACACACACATAATTTTACCACCTCATATTCTAAACAGAAGAGCTACTACTTTAGAAGTGAATTCTGGTACTAAAACTAAGACTTTTTTTTTTTTAAAAAAAATTTAATCTCTTATATTTATAATATTTTTTAAAACTAATTTGCTAGACTTATTTTTATATTATACAAACACACACATATAATTTAACATATTATTAAATTTTTCTATTTAATTTTCTTATTTTATGTTGCTAATAATTAATATCCATTTTTTACCATAAAATATTTAGTACAATAATTATTTTTATTTTTGTTTATAATACTTTCACTCTTTTATTTATGCATAATATATTAATTATTGAAAAATCCACATATATTATATTTTAATTATAATTTTAATACAAAAATAATTAAAAACGGAATGCGAATTAAATTTTGAACATTAAGTTGTTTTCTTATGAATATTGTGTACAACCAAATCTATTTGTTGTGATTTTGCATTTTTGCTTTGTTAAGTTCCTACCACCAAATTCGAGTAGTTGGTGCTTTGTTGTGGCTGCTTTGATCTCAGCTATTGAAAAGTGTCGGCACAAATCGGATGGCAGTGATGACGACCCATATGTACCCTTGCTTCTTTCCAACTTGGCTGTGGGTTGCTGTTTACTAATTCTAAGTTTTCAGATAATGAAAAAAAAATTAAATGATCGATAGTAGCAGAACTAATCCTAAGGTCATTCCAGCAACGACGAAAATCAACGTCGTTTTGTTTGAGCTTCTTGGCTTTTGGTAGTCAATCTGTGGTGAGTAACTGAGTATGGCTTTAGGCGTGGGCCAGGTTTGGGACCCCCGATATTGGAATTGCCATCACTTATTTTGAATATCTCAATTCCGTTCAATATCACATCCCTGTATGCGCTTATTATATGTCCTTGCTGATTATATGGTTGTAACTTAATGGAAAGATTGAGTTTCTTCAACTTTTGATCATTGCTCAACATCCATATTGCCTAGTCCTTATAGTAAAGAGTTCGATTGTCTTCAACCCACATCATCACATCAACCACAACATCAGCAATGAAGATTTGAAACATTACTTCACCAGCCTTTTGAATGTAATATTCAGTCTCTGCTCATCAGGTTGGACATTGATACAGAATTCTAGGAACACTATCATTCTGGAATCGTTATCGCTGTCTACAATTAGCGAAGCGTTAAAGTCTTTCAGAAGGATGAAGGGACCTGATTTAACAGAGAAGAGTGAGGAATAATAGTGATCAAAGTTGGAGTATGAAGATGGGTAAAAGTGAAGATGGACAAACTTGGGGCCTTCAGTGACCAGAAATGACTAAGTGAATTCAGAGTAAGAAAGGAGTGCAGTGGTGTAAAAGACGTAGTTCACTGTAGAAAGGAAGTTGACTGAAGATGTCTATTGGCTTGAATTGAGGACGAGAGAGGATTCTGAATAAGAGAAAACTGTGGAGAGTTCATATCAGGAATTGCCATCATCCGATTACCGACTTGAACGGAGGTGGAGGAGCCACAGTTAACACAGATCAATATTTGCTTTGGCTTTGTATGCATAGGTGCAGTTATCGTCATTGATGGCGAATATGCCATTATATAACCACCAAACTAATGATGATGCTCTTCATCTTCATTGTGCTACTGATAGTTGATACTTCTTTTAGTTCTATAAATTTTTCATGCAATGTTCGGCGCTTTATAATAAGATGGCAACATAAGGATTTACTATTGTCACTATCTCAAGTAAAAATAAAAAATAAAAAATAAAAAAATAAATGACTTTTTCCAAAAAAACAAAATGGAGACATATATGTGTGTATGTATATGTATATATATTAATTGATCAAGGGTTTTTCCCTAGAAGCTTTGAGGACAAATGATTCTCACCTGACTTATATTTTGGATGTTACTTTAAAATCAAGTTGCTTATATTATTATTGTTATTATTATTATTATATTTTAGAACATATTATATTCATTATGTCAAGTTCTTTGTACATGTGGTGGTTATGTATCTTATTTAAAATATTATCATTTAATTATAAATTTGTGACAAGAAAAGATGACACATGTCCATGCATGCATGATTGTAAAAGGACTAATTCATTTCATCGAGGCTTTTTCTTTTTTCTTTTTTAACCGAAATTTCATCTAGGCATATGAGATCATAGAAGTTTTACCTCTTGTAGGAGTAGGAATGTCTTTTTTAGTTTCTTAATACACATGGCCAATGATCCAATCCTTAATTAACTACATACTAAAAAGAAGCTAAGTAATAATCAATTATATCTGTTAAATGTGCTAAAATTGAATATATATATATATATATATATATAATTTAAAAAGGTGTTGCTAAAAATATTTAGAACTTATATATTAGGGTTTTCTTTATTTATTGGGACTCTGATAAAAGTTAATTGATTTATTTGTTTTTAAATAAGAACAACATTGATTTTTTTTTTATATAATAAATTGACTTAAAACTCAAAAATGATTGCTAGTGGACTAAGTTTTCCATTGTACGTGATGCTTGGGAAAGTCTTCGGTTGTAAAAGTCCTCAAAACGCCAGTAAATTTTTGGCCTAATATAGCATGATGCTCACCCTTTATCGGGGGCTGAAATGATAGAATAGCTTTATTTGCTAAAATTGGTATAATTATAAAAGAAGAAGAAAGAAAAACATCTAAAATTTGAGCAGATAGCAAAACAATTTCTTGAACTATTTTATCTGATTTTTTTGTGGTTGAGAAAAAAAATTCAGGGATTTAACAAATTATATAAAACTATAAATATCTACAAATTATTTTTTAATATTTTTTCCAACGTTTTTATTTATTTATATATGGTCTGTTCAAAAAAAGTTTAGAGAAGTTATCTATTAGTCTAATTATTTTAGTACACAAAATTATATAATTCTTTTTCTATATGATAGTAAGATACTCTATATAAAACATAATTTCATATATAAAAACAGTAACATCAAAAATAATTTTTAAAGCTAAAAAATATTAAAAATAATTGAATCAAATCTTTATTTCATATTCATAGTTATTGACTTATTATCACTATTGATGGATAACAATCAACACAAAATCTTAGTGCGGCCACCGCCCCATTTCAAAAAAAGCATAACAGAAGGGCTGCAACATTAATTTGATTAACAACAATAAAAATATAACATGATTTTTAAAAGGGATTGCCCAGCACTACGACCTTTCAACTGGATCAAAAATACACACGATGTTACGTTTTTAGGTCGCCCAGTACCTCGGTCAACTAACGGTAATTAACGGTTGACTAACGGCCGTGGTGCTGGGCGACCTAAAAACGTAACGTCGTGTATATTTTTAATCCAGTTGAAAGGTCGTGATGCTGGGCGATCCTGAGAAAAAAGGTCATTTGTATTTTTGACCCTTCACCCTTTTTAAAATATAAAATATCCGAGGTAATTCTAATCAAATGTTATTTCAAATACAGTATATAATCCATAATTCAGTATTATTAAGGGATAATTGTTTATTATTAATTTCAACCATTAACGGTCTGAAGATGCAAAGATGCTCTGCTGAACCGCCCTAGGGTGCGTGCCTGTCACGCTCTCTTCCCGTCACCGCCTCTGTTCAACTTCACTTCACACACTCAACACTTGCCCAAAACGGCTTCCTCAAATCTTTCAATTTAAATTTACTTCTCACTCCCCCAACGGCTACTTATTTCTTGGCGATTTTCTCAAAACTGAAATCCCTCACCTTCTCCCTATTTTCTCAACTCTCAATCTCCTCACTTTCTCGCTTTATGCTGCCTTCTCTATCTTTTTTCTCAATCTACTGTCATGGATCCACAGAGAAATCATTCTCGACTCCAAAACGTGAGGCCATGCTCCCTTTTTGAAAATGAAAAATCATTCTAGGTTTGAATATTAGCAGCCACTCTCCTCCTCCTCGCTTTCTGCTCTCTGCAAGGCAAGAAAATCATGCTTCCTCCTGGCGACTGAATTCACAGTCTCGAGAAATTATTAAGAGCATATTGGCTGAGACCCTTGCTGTGAACCGCACCAGAATAATGGTCTTCAGTGACAAGAATCTCCGACTCTTGACTGCAAATCCTCCAAGCGCTTGCGAAATATTCCTCAGGTTTGTTCATAATCGAAGTTTTCTAGTTATGTTTTTTTTTTTTTTTTGCAGTTTTCCCTCTAATTATTAATTGTTTGTGGTAACGAGTCTTAAGTGCCTATTAAAATGATTTCAGAACCACGTAAGATATTCCATCGTCCTTATCGCATAGACAACCTCCTCAATAGATTTATTGGACAGGGAAACAGCAATATCCTTTGTGTTATCCTTGAAGACACTATAGCTTTTATGAATTACGACTCTGTTTCAGAAGTCTTCTTATGCGATAAGGAAGATGGTCCGATTACTTGCGGTAGCTGGCTCCTGATGGATGGCATTCAGCCATTGTTCTTAACGATTCTTATGTATGGTGATAGCGTTCTATCACAGATAGGAAGTTATCATATTAAAGTTCAGCCATTGTTCTTCCATTATTGATTTTGCACGGTTTTCTTGATTATCAACCCAGACTTTGAAAATAAGGTTCTATAAAATATATTAGCTACATTAAAAAATGTTAGATATCATCTTTAAATACTTTCAGTTCAGAGTCTTGCAGAAAAATACTAATGGATAAAAGTGTCTTTTTATTTTACAAGATGTTTAAACGGCTTATAAGCAGTGAGATACGCGACATAGAAATTTACCTCGAGCGTATCATTTCTTATTCACCTTCATATTGTGAAAAGAGTGCTTACTCGTCTATGGTAAGCTTCTCATATCTTTTGAATATTTGATTTCATATGAGAATTGATGAGTGGGACTTGCTGATCCTACTTACTTGTAGTGCCCATCAGGTCGAGTATCTTTCAAGCTTTATGATTGGAATCCTATGGATTTTCCTAGAAGGCTATGTCACCAAGTACATTAAAGCATTGTTATATACGGGTAAGATCTTCTACTGTTTTGACCTTGGTAAACTGATTGACCCGTAGCCAAATGTGCTTGCAAATATTCCAATGTTTGGCCAATATTCCAATGTTTTGGCCGTTGTTTGAAGAAAGAAGTCAAGAAGTTGATTGCCATGGTTTCTTTTGTTCATTCTTTCTTATGGACTGTGCAGTAACTTAAAGGCTCTCTGTATTACTTGCAAGACAGTGTAGCTCTCTAGGAAAGGTGCTATTTGGAAGAGGCACCACATTTGTTCATCTAAATGACATGGTCTTCTGTGTTTTGAAAGGTCTGTTGATATTTAACCGGTTCATATTTTAGTTAAATAAGTATATTTTCGTTTAGGTGTACATTTAATTGGTATTTGTGAAATGCAAGATTAGGGTTTTTTTCCCCTCTCAAAATTGTTGTCTTTGTTTAATTACTCAACTTGATTGAAATTATTTTCATTAGCTCATGAATAAATCCAGTAGCTTGGGCATTGGAATTTCTAGCCTAACCGTGAACTAAAAGTATATATTGATGGTATTCAACTTTTTTACATTTTTATTTGTATCAAAGGTTGCTTCACCATTATGCTACTCTATCCTTTGAACAACCATTATGTTGTTGCTGTAACATTTTCCAAATAAGATTCTTAGCAAGGTTGTGGTGTCTAACAATAACAGTTGTTGCCTTGATAGAAAACCTCATTGAGGTGACCCATCATTCAGATCAGCCCCTCAGAAGTACCAATTTACCTCTTCTCAGTCCATACAGTTACTATCACCGGCAGAATTCTTTCACCAGTTCGTTCAGATCTTTGATCAGGACCAACAGATCTGATGTCAAAGAAATTGTTCAATCCACCAAGCTTGAACAGTGCACTCTTCCAGCAACTACCCAGGAACTCTACTCAACAATTGAGATTTTTCCGGATCTCATTAATAAATGGAGATCAGAAGGATACACCCATTTACACTTTGGTGCTGTTCGTCTAGTTCTCACCCTTCATGGCAGAAAAGGTTTACCTGTTACTGCTAAGATAGCTCTCCTTGATTCCTCTTATAAGAAGTATTCTGATGCTCTTATAGGAGCACTTCTTACTACTCTTAGCAACGGCAACTTAACCATTCAGCCAGACTACAACGTTAGTCTTCAAGACAGAACTCTTCCTCGGAGATTACAAAGTCCAGGTACAGATTACTGGAGCTGAGCAAGATTCTCAAGCCATCATGGCAACCCTCCATCACTAGATTGTTTATCGTCTCCAGAATCACGCTTATGATCTTGAGCTTCCCAACTGTACTACTGATGCTCTTGTTGCCATCTCAAACAGAGCAGATGACACCTCTATCATTCAGATTCCCAGACAAATTCCCAGAGAAGAACTCGCTCAGATCATGCCTATGCACTGGATGACTAACTATGAAAGACTTTTCCACGAGAAGCAGCCAGATGTCCATACCACCACTCCACCTACTATTGAAGATCTTGGAAATGGTGTTGTGAAGACAGTATTCACCAGACCAACCTCCTCCGGACCAATTAATCCACCAGGAATGATTTTAACTTTGACACCCGCCTATACTCCATCCAGACGAGACCCTCCAATTGCTTGGGTTAATCAGGATGCAAAGCCCTGCTATGTCTCCCATGTTAATGGTCATTTTTTGTGGGACGTACCAGGATCAGGGATGTGTGACTCAAACTGTGAGTGCGACACACCTGAATGGTGGGAAGAAGACTCAGATGATGAAGGATGCTTATATCCTTGCAAGTATGCTCTCAAGAAAGCACAAAAGAAGAAGACTACTTTCCAGTCTTCTTGTAGATCTCACCAATCTAAGAAACCAGAAGATGATGATGATTGTGGTTCAGCACAAGCAGTGTCTACCAGACGCTCTACACGTCGATGGCAGCCACCTCCTCCTCCAGCTAAATCCTCAAAAGACATGACTCTTGCAGAGTTGATGATAGAAACAGGTCATACAGACCTTGTCCAGAAATATTTCCCAGATGCTGTCAAACCGCCAAAACCGTTGGTGACAGTTCCACTACCAACACCTCAACCCATCTCCTGTATTGCTATGCTCAATCCCTTTGAGCAGAATTTTCCTCCTCTTGAAAGAAAGACAGATCAAGCCAATAAGTTCTCCTCCAGACCTTATGTTATACCAGAAACAGTTGATGCTCAAGGCCATTTTAGAATGACGCAGTCTGAAGAAGTCTTGAATTGGCATACTCAGAATGCTGTTTGCCAAAACAATACTTTAAAGAAGATTGATTCAAAGCTTGACTCCCTGACAACAAAGACAGAAGGTCTAGCCTATCAGATAGATCAATTATCTGAAGAGGTTAAGAACTTATATCTCTATCAAAAGCAGCAAGCTATTAAGTTGGATGTAGAGCTAAGAAAATTTATCGAGAATGGATATATGGGTCCTCAATTTCGACAAAAAGAAATTGAACTCCAAGCCATTCAGCAGGATTTGAAGAGGATTGAACTTGATATAGCCCGAAAACAATCCCAGTCTATATATGAGCCTTACCCTTCTCTCTTTTCACCCCCTTCCTTGTTTTCACCCTCAGAACCATATTCTACCAGTCAATTTAAATTCAATTATCCATTGTTTGCTCAATTATCTCCGCCAAAGCCACCTCCACAACAGCATCCAAGACCAAAACCTCCTTTCTATACACCATCTCAACCTCGTGACCCAAGTCCTCACCTAGGTATCAAAATCTCTGAACCATCCTCCAGCATACCTCAAGATACATTCTATCCTCAACATACCCAACCACCTACATATTCATCAGTCACTTCTATTACCTCTACTCCTCAAGTTTACACACCCAATCCATCAGCCAACAATCCACTTCATCCCTCAATAGGGATAATGCAAAGTCCTAACCAACCTGCTCATTCACAATACTCTTCTAGCTCACAGGAATCAGAATCAGATATCTCTGATTTAAGCTCTGAAGTTGAACCAGCTGACATTTCTAGAATAGCAATGGTCCAACCAGGACAAGGTGAAGAAGAAATGGAAGAACCGTTTGTTGAACATCCAGAAGATTCAGCACATCGAAGGAACCATGACTATAAGCCTGTTAATGGTCCATGGTTTACATTTGATGGTATTCCTTTTGACAAATGGAGATTTAAACTTCAAGAGTTTAGTGCCTGGATAGATCTACAAGTCACAGCAAATCAAATTCCTCTCAGACAAGCATTACAGGAATTTGTATCCAGATTCACAGGAACTCTCAGAGATTGGTTTCAGAACCTCACTCCATATCAGAAACTTCAAGCGGTACAAGTAGAAAATCCAACTATTCTCCTTGAAGTAATTCAGAAAGAATTTCTTGGAGATTTCAACATCATCCGCAAAAGAGAAAAACAAGAATTCTTTGAGATGAAGTGTTGCTCGCTGAAAAGAAAGGATCTGCAAACTCATTATCAAAGAGTGCTTCAAAAGTACCACTTACTAAATGGTGGTAATGATGTGAATCTTCGACATACATTCATTGCTTCGCTACCAGATGAACTCCAAGCAGAACTCAACAGAAGCATTTATGTTCTCCACAGAGAAATGACTGATATCTCTATTGGAGAATTATACCAGCTGGCCCTCAATGCCTTAGACAAGCTTTGCGAACAGCATAAGTTTTTCAAAGATATGCAGAAGCAAGCTCACAAGTTCAAACCGGCTTGCAAGAAGCCTTACCTAAAAATCAAATGCAAAGATCAGAAAGATTGTTTCTGTCCCTCAAAGAAGAAATCCCATTTTCGCCATTTTGCTCAAGATGGTAAAAAGCCTTATAAGGAGCTTCGACGATCAAAGTTTAAAAGGAAGCCTAGATTCTTTAAATCTAGGAAACCCTTCTCCAAAGGATCAAAATGCTTCATTTGCAGAAAACCAGGACATTTTGCTAAGAATTGTCCTAAAAAGACCAAAGGTGACATCAAGATGATCCAGAAGTTTCATAAGATCTTCATGATATCTGACAACACGGCAGATATAGAAGATTATCTTGAAGAGCAAGATGAACAGGATAATGACACTCAATATGTCATTCCGCCTTCTGACGAATCAACAGACTCATCCTTCTCTGACTCTGATGACTCTTGTCAATCAGAAGAAGAAGATTATTCTCCAGGTCTACTCAATCTAGTTCAGCCTGCAAACCCAATGATTGGATGTCTTGGAACTCAACATTTTCATTCCCAGAATTCTCCAAAGACTCCATTACCGAATATTCAGGTTCAAATTCTTCCAGAGAAATATTCAAAACCCATTACAGCAATAGCTTTCATTGATACAGGCTCATCTCATACTGTGATGAAACCTCATATTCTCCCGCCTGAAGAATGGGTTCCTCACAATCAGTACTTCTACACCGCTGACGGAAAAATATTCAAAATTGATCTGATTACAAGGAGAAAGATCAACATCAAAATCTTCCCAGGATGTACCTTGAAGATCAAAGTATTAGGAAGTGAACTTCCAGGAAAGGACATTCTTCTTGGTTTCAATGCCTTTTATCATACCAAGAATCTGATGATACTTCCTAAAGGAATCAGATGGAAATCTAATTTCAGTCCTTGGACAGAGATAACTTCTCTGTATGAATTACAGAATGCTCCTCCACAATATTCAGATATTAAAGATAAATTGATTCAATACTGTGCTGACAGTCATGATCAATTCCCACATCCTTCTCCACTATGGAAAAATGAAGATTTCTTTATCAGCCTTCCTTTTAAAAGGAATGAAGACATTAATCCGACTAAGGCTTCACATCCAGGAATGAATCCAGAAGATTTGAAGCTAGCTCGAGAGGAATGTGCTGCACTGCTGAAACAAGGACTCATTGAGCCCACAAAGTCTGATTGGGCTTGCCAGGCATTTTATGTTGAAAAAAGATCAGAAATTAAAAGAGGAAAGAAAAGGCTTGTCATCGATTATAAGCCTCTTAATCATTTCCTTCAAGATGATAAGTTTCCTCTTCCAAAGCCAACGGCCTTATTTGCTCAATTGACAGGATCGGCCCATGTTTTTTCCAAGTTTGATCTCAAAGCAGGTTTTTGGCAGCTTGGAATACAAAGACAAGACCGGCCCAAAACGGCGTTCTGCATACCCAATGCTCAATATCAATGGACTGTCCTACCTTTTGGTCTTAAGGTAGCACCTTCACTGTTCCAGAAGGCTATGATCAAGATCTTTGAGCCTATCATCAATAATGCTCTAATTTATATTGATGATATCCTGTTATTCTCAGCAACAGAGGCAGAACACCTATCACTCCTGGCTCAATTTCATCAGATTATTGCCCAATATGGCATAATGCTTTCCTCCAAGAAAAGTGATATTGGAGTCTCAGAAATTGATTTTCTTGGAATGCATTTTGAAAATGGAGAATACAGCCCAGGACCTCACATTGCACAGGAATTACTAAAATTTCCTGATGATAATCTCTCTCACAAGCAAGTACAACAGTTCCTTGGAATTGTTAATTTTTTTAAGAGATTTTATCCCCCAGTTATCTCATCATACCAGTCATTTGTACAAAATGCTGAAGAAAAATCCTCCACCATGGTCCCAAGAACAAACAGATGTAGTGGTTGCTCTGAAAAAGATTACTCAGAATCCACCTCCATTAAAGATCCCAGATCAAGGACAAAGGATTTTGCAAACTGATGCAAGTGATAACTATTGGGGTGCAATACTTATTGAAGAAATTAATGGAGTACGTTACTATTGTGGACATGCTAGTGGTCAATTCAAGGAATCGGAAAAGCATTACCATGCTACATACAAAGAGATCCTAGCAGTCAAAAGAGGCATCGAGAAATTTAACTTTCACTTGAGTCCATATCATTTTATAATAGAAATGGACAACACATCTTTTCCAAAGATGCTTGATCCAAAGAAAAAGATACTGCCAGATGCCCAGCTACTCCGATGGAAAGATTGGTTCTCGCGCTATAAATTCTCTGTTAAACACCTCAAAGGACCACAGAATATCCTTGCAGATTTTCTTTCAAGACCAGAGAAAATCTCTCCTCCACCTCATATTCTCTACATTCTTACCTTTTCAGAATACCCTTCTCCTTCCATCATGCCTTACATCACCAAAGCAGCCATCCTTCCACCAAACTCAGACCTTCACTCCTTCACAGATTTTCAGAATTATGCTAAAGAGTATGTTTACTTTTGGCTCCATCATCTTTTCGAAAAAACCAACCTTGTCCCAAAAGTCCAGCATTTCAGTTCTATTTGTCCATACACTACTATCCCGTTCATCCAAGGTCTTATACCTGATGAACTCCTTTGGTATATCTGGTCAATGACCATTCTTTACACCACTTCTTTTGCACTTGCTCCTCTTCCTGTCTATCATTATATCTGTGATAAGAGCAATGAGAATTCTTCTCTCATTAAGCTTCTTACTTTGTTTGCCCCTCTTCCCTTCTGGAGAGGTACTCTGTTTAATGTTATAAATAACAATAATCTTTGGGATGTTAAAAAATCAAAACAAAAAAGATTTTCTTGTGTGTTTTTTCTTAGCAGGACTTATCATGCACAGAAACCTGATGGTGTTGAGTTAAAAACAAATGCGATACTTTGGTCAGAATCCCTTGATTGGGTTCAACCCGATCCATTGCAATCTCAGGAGCTCAGTCTTATCCTTGCCAAATACAACCAGAGTGTATCAAAAGACTGCACAATCCTTGGCCCTGTTCCAGACACTGAAGAAGTTGATGCATATGATAAGTTATACCAGCCAGAACCACACTATGTGTCAACCTATCAGGTGTTACCATCTCAAGAGACTACTCTTCCTTTGGATTCTCAGGGGAAAATTCTCCTGGATTCTCAAGATCCATATGAAGATGAGTCTTTGTCCCAGCTCTCACTCTCCCAACCAGGATCATCACAGATTCCGACATACTGTTCTCAAAAGACAAGTGATGTTCTAGCAGGTCCAGATTCGTTTATTGATTTTCTCAACCCACTTGCATATGTCCAGACGCTTTATGATGATGACAGTGACAACAATAATCTCTCTCCAAGTCACGAGCCTATCTTCAAGGATTAAGTGTCGGCAGTACTATTTCATCCGGTTTCCAGTCCTCTATCTATATGTGTCGGCAGCTTGTTTTAGTCAGTTCCCGGTAGTCAGTCCCTGCGTCTGTCTGTAATAAAATAATATAAAGCATGCCAAGCATGATCCGTGATTCTAATATTTTATTAGCCATGCATTTCGTGACCAATAAGATATTAAAAGCATGTCGGGCATGATTTGTGAGTTTGTATTTTTTAATCCCGTGAGAAAATCATGGGAATATTTTATTTTTCTTTGCTTTGTTTGTATTGGCCTTGACTTCTCTATATAAGGAGAGGCATTTCTCAGTTGTAACCAAGATTGAAAGATTGGAAGAAATAAAATTATTTCTTCCAATCTTTCAATCTTGGTTACAACTGAGAAATGCCTCTCCTTATATAGAGAAGTCAAGGCCAATACAAACAAAGCAAAGAAAAATAAAATATTCCCATGATTTTCTCACGGGATTAAAAAATACAAACTCACAAATCATGCCCGACATGCTTTTAATATCTTATTGGTCACGAAATGCATGGCTAATAAAATATTAGAATCACGGATCATGCTTGGCATGCTTTATATTATTTTATTACAGACAGACGCAGGGACTGACTACCGGGAACTGACTAAAACAAGCTGCCGACACATATAGATAGAGGACTGGAAACCGGATGAAATAGTACTGCCGACACTTAATCCTTGAAGATAGGCTCGTGACTTGGAGAGAGATTATTGTTGTCACTGTCATCATCATAAAGCGTCTGGACATATGCAAGTGGGTTGAGAAAATCAATAAACGAATCTGGACCTGCTAGAACATCACTTGTCTTTTGAGAACAGTATGTCGGAATCTGTGATGATCCTGGTTGGGAGAGTGAGAGCTGGGACAAAGACTCATCTTCATATGGATCTTGAGAATCCAGGAGAATTTTCCCCTGAGAATCCAAAGGAAGAGTAGTCTCTTGAGATGGTAACACCTGATAGGTTGACACATAGTGTGGTTCTGGCTGGTATAGCTTATCATATGCATCAACTTCTTCAGTGTCTGGAACAGGGCCAAGGATTGTGCAGTCTTTTGATACACTCTGGTTGTATTTGGCAAGGATAAGACTGAGCTCCTGAGATTGCAATGGATCGGGTTGAACCCAATCAAGGGATTCTGACCAAAGTATCGCATTTGTTTTTAACTCAACACCATCAGGTTTCTGTGCATGATAAGTCTCTTTAGCATAATTCTGAAAATCTGTGAAGGAGTGAAGGTCTGAGTTTGGTGGAAGGATGGCTGCTTTGGTGATGTAAGGTATGATGGAAGGAGAAGGGTATTCTGAAAGGGTAAGAATGTAGAGAATCTGAGGTGGAGGAGAGATTTTCTCTGGTCTTGAAAGAAAATCTGCAAGGATATTCTGTGGTCCTTTGAGGTGTTTAACAGAGAATTTATAGCGCGAGAACCAATCTTTCCATCGGAGTAGCTGGGCATCTGGCAGTATCTTTTTCTTTGGATCAAGCATCTTTGGAAAAGATGTGTTGTCCATTTCTATTATAAAATGATATGGACTCAAGTGAAAGTTAAATTTCTCGATGCCTCTTTTGACTGCTAGGATCTCTTTGTATGTAGCATGGTAATGCTTTTCCGATTCCTTGAATTGACCACTAGCATGTCCACAATAGTAACGTACTCCATTAATTTCTTCAATAAGTATTGCACCCCAATAGTTATCACTTGCATCAGTTTGCAAAATCCTTTGTCCTTGATCTGGGATCTTTAATGGAGGTGGATTCTGAGTAATCTTTTTCAGAGCAACCACTGCATCTGTTTGTTCTTGGGACCATGGTGGAGGATTTTTCTTCAGCATTTTGTAAAAATGACTGGTATGATGAGATAACTGGGGGATAAAATCTCTTAAAAAATTAACAATTCCAAGGAACTGTTGTACTTGCTTGTGAGAGAGATTATCATCAGGAAATTTTAGTAATTCCTGTGCAATGTGAGGTCCTGGGCTGTATTCTCCATTTTCAAAATGCATTCCAAGAAAATCAATTTCTGAGACTCCAATATCACTTTTCTTGGAGGAAAGCATTATGCCATATTGGGCAATAATCTGATGAAATTGAGCCAGGAGTGATAGGTGTTCTGCCTCTGTTGCTGAGAATAACAGGATATCATCAATATAAATTAGAGCATTATTGATGATAGGCTCAAAGATCTTGATCATAGCCTTCTGGAACAGTGAAGGTGCTACCTTAAGACCAAAAGGTAGGACAGTCCATTGATATTGAGCATTGGGTATGCAGAACGCCGTTTTGGGCCGGTCTTGTCTTTGTATTCCAAGCTGCCAAAAACCTGCTTTGAGATCAAACTTGGAAAAAACATGGGCCGATCCTGTCAATTGAGCAAATAAGGCCGTTGGCTTTGGAAGAGGAAACTTATCATCTTGAAGGAAATGATTAAGAGGCTTATAATCGATGACAAGCCTTTTCTTTCCTCTTTTAATTTCTGATCTTTTTTCAACATAAAATGCCTGGCAAGCCCAATCAGACTTTGTGGGCTCAATGAGTCCTTGTTTCAGCAGTGCAGCACATTCCTCTCGAGCTAGCTTCAAATCTTCTGGATTCATTCCTGGATGTGAAGCCTTAGTCGGATTAATGTCTTCATTCCTTTTAAAAGAAAGGCTGATAAAGAAATCTTCATTTTTCCATAGTGGAGAAGGATGTGGGAATTGATCATGACTGTCAGCACAGTATTGAATCAATTTATCTTTAATATCTGAATATTGTGGAGGAGCATTCTGTAATTCATACAGAGAAGTTATCTCTGTCCAAGGACTGAAATTAGATTTCCATCTGATTCCTTTAGGAAGTATCATCAGATTCTTGGTATGATAAAAGGCATTGAAACCAAGAAGAATGTCCTTTCCTGGAAGTTCACTTCCTAATACTTTGATCTTCAAGGTACATCCTGGGAAGATTTTGATGTTGATCTTTCTCCTTGTAATCAGATCAATTTCGAATATTTTTCCGTCAGCGGTGTAGAAGTACTGATTGTGAGGAACCCATTCTTCAGGCGGGAGAATATGAGGTTTCATCACAGTATGAGATGAGCCTGTATCAATGAAAGCTATTGCTGTAATGGGTTTTGAATATTTCTCTGGAAGAATTTGAACCTGAATATTCGGTAATGGAGTCTTTAGAGAATTCTGGGAATGAAAATGTTGAGTTCCAAGACATCCAATCATTGGGTTTGCAGGCTGAACTAGATTGAGTAGACCTGGAGAATAATCTTCTTCTTCTGATTGACAAGAGTCATCAGAGTCAAAGAAGGATGAGTCTGTTGATTCGTCAGAAGGCGGAATGACATATTGAGTGTCATTATCCTGTTCATCTTGCTCTTCAAGATAATCTTCTATATCTGCCGTGTTGTCAGATATCATGAAGATCTTATGAAACTTCTGGATCATCTTGATGTCACCTTTGGTCTTTTTAAGACAATTCTTAGCAAAATGTCCTGGTTTTCTGCAAATGAAGCATTTTGATCCTTTGGAGAAGGGTTTCCTAGATTTAAAGAATCTAGGCTTCCTTTTAAACTTTGATCGTCGAAGCTCCTTATAAGGCTTTTTACCATCTTGAGCAAAATGGCGAAAATGGGATTTCTTCTTTGAGGGACAGAAACAATCTTTCTGATCTTTGCATTTGATTTTTAGGTAAGGCTTCTTGCAAGCCGGTTTGAACTTGTGAGCTTGCTTCTGCATATCTTTGAAAAACTTATGCTGTTCGCAAAGCTTGTCTAAGGCATTGAGGGCCAGCTGGTATAATTCTCCAATAGAGATATCAGTCATTTCTCTGTGGAGAACATAAATGCTTCTGTTGAGTTCTGCTTGGAGTTCATCTGGTAGCGAAGCAATGAATGTATGTCGAAGATTCACATCATTACCACCATTTAGTAAGTGGTACTTTTGAAGCACTCTTTGATATTGCAGATCCTTTCTTTTCAGCGAGCAACACTTCATCTCAAAGAATTCTTGTTTTTCTCTTTTGCGGATGATGTTGAAATCTCCAAGAAATTCTTTCTGAATTACTTCAAGGAGAATAGTTGGATTTTCTACTTGTACCGCTTGAAGTTTCTGATATGGAGTGAGGTTCTGAAACCAATCTCTGAGAGTTCCTGTGAATCTGGATACAAATTCCTGTAATGCTTGTCTGAGAGGAATTTGATTTGCTGTGACTTGTAGATCTATCCAGGCACTAAACTCTTGAAGTTTAAATCTCCATTTGTCAAAAGGAATACCATCAAATGTAAACCATGGACCATTAACAGGCTTATAGTCATGGTTCCTTCGATGTGCTGAATCTTCTGGATGTTCAACAAACGGTTCTTCCATTTCTTCTTCACCTTGTCCTGGTTGGACCATTGCTATTCTAGAAATGTCAGCTGGTTCAACTTCAGAGCTTAAATCAGAGATATCTGATTCTGATTCCTGTGAGCTAGAAGAGTATTGTGAATGAGCAGGTTGGTTAGGACTTTGCATTATCCCTATTGAGGGATGAAGTGGATTGTTGGCTGGTGGATTGGGTGTGTAAACTTGAGGAGTAGAGGTAATAGAAGTGACTGATGAATATGTAGGTGGTTGGGTATGTTGAGGATAGAATGTATCTTGAGGTATGCTGGAGGATGGTTCAGAGATTTTGATACCTGGGTGAGGACTTGGGTCACGAGGTTGAGATGGTGTATAGAAAGGAGGTTTTGGTCTTGGATGCTGTTGTGGAGGTGGCTTTGGCGGAGATAATTGAGCAAACAATGGATAATTGAATTTAAATTGACTGGTAGAATATGGTTCTGAGGGTGAAAACAAGGAAGGGGGTGAAAAGAGAGAAGGGTAAGGCTCATATATAGACTGGGATTGTTTTCGGGCTATATCAAGTTCAATCCTCTTCAAATCCTGCTGAATGGCTTGGAGTTCAATTTCTTTTTGTCGAAATTGAGGACCCATATATCCATTCTCGATAAATTTTCTTAGCTCTGCATCCAACTTAATAGCTTGCTGCTTTTGATAGAGATATAAGTTCTTAACCTCTTCAGATAATTGATCTATCTGATAGGCTATACCTTCTGTCTTTGTTGTCAGGGAGTCAAGCTTTGAATCAATCTTCTTTAAAGTATTGTTTTGGCAAACAGCATTCTGAGTATGCCAATTCAAGACTTCTTCAGACTGCGTCATTCTAAAATGGCCTTGAGCATCAACTGTTTCTGGTATAACATAAGGTCTGGAGGAGAACTTATTGGCTTGATCTGTCTTTCTTTCAAGAGGAGGAAAATTCTGCTCAAAGGGATTGAGCATAGCAATACAGGAGATGGGTTGAGGTGTTGGTAGTGGAACTGTCACCAACGGTTTTGGCGGTTTGACAGCATCTGGGAAATATTTCTGGACAAGGTCTGTATGACCTGTTTCTATCATCAACTCTGCAAGAGTCATGTCTTTTGAGGATTTAGCTGGAGGAGGAGGTGGCTGCCATCGACGTGTAGAGCGTCTGGTAGACACTGCTTGTGCTGAACCACAATCATCATCATCTTCTGGTTTCTTAGATTGGTGAGATCTACAGGAAGACTGGAAAGCAGTCTTCTTCTTTTGTGCTTTCTTGAGAGCATACTTGCAAGGATATAAGCATCCTTCATCATCTGAGTCTTCTTCCCACCATTCAGGTGTGTCGCACTCACAGTTTGAGTCACACATCCCTGATCCTGGTACGTCCCACAAAAAATGACCATTAACATGGGAGACATAGCAGGGCTTTGCATCCTGATTAACCCAAGCAATTGGAGGGTCTCGTCTGGATGGAGTATAGGCGGGTGTCAAAGTTAAAATCCTTCCTGGTGGATTAATTGGTCCGGAGGAGGTTGGTCTGGTGAATACTGTCTTCACAACACCATTTCCAAGATCTTCAATAGTAGGTGGAGTGGTGGTATGGACATCTGGCTGCTTCTCGTGGAAAAGTCTTTCATAGTTAGTCATCCAGTGCATAGGCATGATCTGAGCGAGTTCTTCTCTGGGAATTTGTCTGGGAATCTGAATGATAGAGGTGTCATCTGCTCTGTTTGAGATGGCAACAAGAGCATCAGTAGTACAGTTGGGAAGCTCAAGATCATAAGCGTGATTCTGGAGACGATAAACAATCTGGTGATGGAGGGTTGCCATGATGGCTTGAGAATCTTGCTCAGCTCCAGTAATCTGTACCTGGACTTGTAATCTCCGAGGAAGAGTTCTGTCTTGAAGACTAACGTTGTAGTCTGGCTGAATGGTTAAGACAACACTGCCGTTGCTAAGAGTAGTAAGAAGTGCTCCTATAAGAGCATCAGAATACTTCTTATAAGAGGAATCAAGGAGAGCTATCTTAGCAGTAACAGGTAAACCTTTTCTGCCATGAAGGGTGAGAACTAGACGAACAGCACCAAAGTGTAAATGGGTGTATCCTTCTGATCTCCATTTATTAATGAGATCCGGAAAAATCTCAATTGTTGAGTAGAGTTCCTGGGTAGTTGCTGGAAGAGTGCACTGTTCAAGCTTGGTGGATTGAACAATTTCTTTGACATCAGATCTGTTGGTCCTGATCAAAGATCTGAACGAACTGGTGAAAGAATTCTGCCGGTGATAGTAACTGTATGGACTGAGAAGAGGTAAATTGGTACTTCTGAGGGGCTGATCTGAATGATGGGTCACCTCAATGAGGTTTTCTATCTTGTTGGCAAGAGTTCTTTTTATGGACGGAGGTAGATCTTTAGGAATGAAAGGACAGATAAGATTAGAAGTAGAAGTAGTAGATGTACTGGGTGTGTCACTCATGATGTAAAAGTTTGTTCCTTACTTACTATATCTCAAAATATGTTGGCTTTCTCTGCTGGACTCGTTAGGCTCTGATACCACACTGGGGAGGGTGGATGTATCAGGATCCTAATGACTGTGTTGTGTCTTCAATCTTCAGACACGGACACCAACAAAGTCATTGGGACCTTGATCTATCCTATCTTTTCTTCTTGGAATTGGAATTCCAGAGAATATGATAAACGAGAAATTGATACACTGAGTATCTACTAGGAGCTGCACACTTTCGATGAGGAGATGACCAAACTCAGTGGACAGTCCGAGCCTCCTGGGTCTTACCTCTTGCCCACGCTCAAGGACACTTTAGAGACTGGTCATCACCCCAACCAAAACATACAATACTAGCATACTCAGTACCCCGATTTCCCGTACTCTCTATCAACATGGATCATATTCTTGATTCTGTTCTGATGCACAGGTTCCTCATAACGAGGCAAGTGCAGAGCATACTTGGAATCTAAGGAGCAGAGAAGACTAACATACTTTGAAATAAAGCTTTCAGGAACAAAGGAAGAAACTTAGAAGGAAGACATATGAGAAAACACTCTGGAGTAGTTTTATTTCTTCCAATCTTCCAATCTTGGTTACAACTGAGAAATGCCTCTCCTTATATAGAGAAGTCAAGGCCAATACAAACAAAGCAAAGAAAAATAAAATATTCCCATGATTTTCTCACGGGATTAAAAAATACAAACTCACAAATCATGCCCGTGACCAATCCATTCCTGAAATGCAGCCTCCTGCCATTTTCGGTAGGAGTCGCAGAGTTGTTGTAGCATCGTGGTTGTAGCATTTTGGTTTTGAGCATCGTGGTTGTAGCACGAGTCGTAGAGTTGTCCATGCGATTTAGGTTTTGCATACCTGAAACACAGCCATCATGTGACCCATCCATTCCTGAAATGCAGCCTCCTGCCATTTTCGGCCTCCTGCAAAGTTCAGTTTTACTTGCTACAGCAACCACAGACCTCAAATGCCGTAATATCTTATTGTGCAATGGAACCTACAAGTGAAAGTAAAACATACTTGCGAGTGAACATTCTTAGCAAGGTTGCGGTGTCTAACAGTAACAGTTGTTGGCTGCCACAAAAGCTCCTTCACGAAACATTTGGAGCATCGTGGTTGTAGCACGAGTCACAGAGTTAGTTAAGCGGAAGCGGTGTCACCCCCGCATCCATGCGATTTAGGTTTTGCATACCTGAAACACAGCCATCATGTGACCAATCCATTCCTAAAGCCTCCTGCCATTTTCGGCCTCCTGCAAAGTTCAAAATCACCAATCGTTCCCCTCCTGCAAAGTTCAGTTTTACTTGCTACAGTAAAAATGGCGTACAAACAGTGTACCACTATTAGGAGCAAGGTTCTGAAACCCGGACCGAAGTTAGCCTGGCCTAGACACCAGGTATAAAAAAAATTAGAAAATAATTAATTTCTCATCGCACCAACCTAAATTTGACATACTATATATCATTTCAATACTTTGAATCAGTAGCAAACACAGAACCTCACAAATCGAAAAGCAAACCAAACCTTCAGAAATCCAAACCAAACTGAAGCACAACAGAAAACCAAAAGGAAAATCAAAGCCAATATTCAAAAATAAGCAGAGCCGGCCACTAAGCAGAGCCAACCGAAAACAGGGCAACCACGACAGCTTCAGGAAAACCAAAAACTAATCCAAATCAAACCAATAAGACATCCAAAAGTGAAAAAGAAACATCAGAGCACCAGCAGAACGAAGAGCAGAGAACTAAACATAAAATAAAACATTCAAAAATAATAAACCTGAAGCTCTGCAATGGAACAAAGCTCTACAAATCGAGATGAACGAAGAAGCTCTTTCACTTGTCGGACGAAGGGAGAGTGAAGACTGAAGAGTCGAAGCGCAAAATGGCGGTTGCAAAACAAAGAGCACCGAGCAGTGTGGCAGTGGGAAGAGTTGGAAATCACACCTACTCATTTCAAATCTGATATGAATTAGATTAAGAGAGAGAGAGAGAGAGAGAGAGAGAGAGAGAGAGAGTTGGAGGTAAATCAGATTTCAAAAAAAAAAAAAGCAAACGACCTTGTTTGAAATTGAGGGATTTTTTTTTTAAAGTCTGACTTAGTGACCCTTGTAACCCATCCGGGTCAACCCGAGATCACCGAGTTAGTCCAGTCCGATTTTACCCCTAATTCGAGTCGGTTTTCGATCTGAAAAGGAAATCGCTATATAGCAATAAAGCCGGCCCTTAATCAATCATCAAAATTGCTATAACATATAATGCATTTTCCAGTTGTCATTATCATTCGCAGTGACAAAACCTACGCATCACAAACTCAAAAACTCAGACTGGACAACAATCATCACCATAGGCACAATATAAAACAAAGCCCCAATATAAAACATTTACGGCAGACACAATCCATCACCATAGGCACAATCACTTCAAAAACTCAGACTGGACAACAATAATAAGGGGTTTAACATGTGAAGGTTCATTTATTAAAGCAAAAATCCTAAAATACCCAAATCAGATAACTCGGGAAATTTTTTTGCAGAGTAAGCGATGTACATTGTTTCTTTTAGCAGCCACTTAACTCTTACTCTACGTGTCTTCATATTGTTAAACTCATCTATAATTAAATCCGTGCTAAACTTAAAAGAATTTCTTTTTCAATGTAGGTAATCAAAGAATTATTAAAAAATTGGTTTTCCATTCTATTTCAGGGGCATTGTTGATGAATGATTTTTTTTTCAACGTAGGTAATCAAAGAATCATCAAGAAATTGGTCTTCCATTCTATTTCAGAGGCATTGTTGATGAATGATGACTATGGTTTTTTGGGGCTAATAGGTTTTACACACACTCATATATACTTCCAAAAGAGTCTAAGCCCATTCTATTTCAGGGGCATTGTTGATGAATGATGACTATGGTTTTTCGGGGCTAATAGGTTTTACACACACTCATATACTTCCAAAAGAGTCTAAGCCACCATCTACATCATTGTACTTTGCAAATGAACATGACAGGGAAATCACCATACAGCAATAAAACAAATTTTCATTATCATTCGCAGCAACAAAGTGTCTAAGGAATAAATATTGCAATATATTCATGACTCTACAAGCTGTAGAACTCTTAGCATTCTTCAATTCAACAAGTCCATCAAATAACTTAGAACACAAAAATATACAAGCTTCAAACGGCCATCAGTATAACACTCAGCTTCTATCAAGAAATAATTCCCAGAACAATTTTGTATTCCCATTATACTCTAAAAAATGCTCTACCAAGAAATCAAAATAAGGGAATGGAGAGAGAGAGAGAGAGAGAGATCCAGTGCTCTACCAAGAAATCAAAATAAGGGAATGGAGAGAGAGAGAGAGATCCAGAGCTTTTGCAGCTCTAGATCTGCAAAAACCATCAGTATAACACTCAGCTTCCATCAAGAAATAATTCCCAAAACAATTTTGTATTCCCATTATACTCTAAAAAAAATGCTCTACCAAGAAATCAAAATAGGGGAATAGAGAGAGGAGGCAGCACCTGAAGATTCGAGAACCGAGAAATTGTAAGGGTCCAAGGTATAATAACGCGTTTCTTGGTATGAATTTGCCAATTTGGGAAGGAGCGTTGGGAACAAACACCTAACTCAGAATGGTAACGCGATAGGTCTAGGGAGAGGCGTAGAGCTGGGAATCAGGGCCGGCCTAGCTCTACAGGGCCTAAGATAAGGAAAACATCTGTTTTTTAAAGCCCGGCCCGATAGTACCAGGGCTAGGGCCGGCCCTACAGGGCCTGAAAATTATTATTCCAAATTTTAACTATTTTTTTTCTGGTTTTTTCCAAAGAAATATAATTAGTAAATTGCAACAATTAAAGTTATAATCTATCAAATAAATATTATAAACATTAATATCTAAACAATACAAATCATCCAACAAATAAAACGCATTCATTAATTCGTAATTAAAAACACAATATATTTTTGTGTGAATTTTTATTGGTTTAGAGATCAATCCCATTCAAAATATTATATATTTTTGTCCCATCCAAAATATTATATATTGCAACAAGCATGTCAGGTTAAGCTTCAAGACAAATATAATAGGTTGAACGCAAGCTAAATGGGGAAAAAACATTAAATTAAGCATGACAGCATCAAAGTCATATATCAAAAAATACACCCATATAGAAGAAGACATCATTGATATAGAAGAAGACATCATTGATATACACGGGCAAACCCATGTGTGAAATAATAATAATCTGGGATCATTTTTTAAAGTCCTCCTTCACAACTAAAGATAGATTAGGAGAGATTTCTTCCACACTAGCTCGATGTATTCAGGAAAGGTAAAGAACTTCACACAAATATTTTCACATTGTCGTTTCCAACACACCGACCAAAATCCATTAATCAATAACCACAAAGAACTGGATACGCAAGCAAATAATCAGTACTCAGATTTATTAAGAAAAATAATAAGGAAGAAGAAGAACTAATAACCAGAAAACAAAATAGGGAGGACGTTGGAGAGAGAGAGAGAGAGGCGATACTGAGAGAGAACGCACAATCAAGTACCTTCATCGGCATTACTCAGAATTTAACCACCTTTAGACAATCAAGTGTCCACACTAGCTCGAATTAACATAAGAGTTCAAGCAACAATTCAGAAGTTAGCCCCTCTAATCTTCCACACTAGCTCGACGTATTCAGGAAAGGTAAAAAATTTCACACAAATATTTTCACATTGTCGATTCCAACACACCGATCGAAATCCATTAATCAATAACCACAAAGAACTGGATACACAAGCAAATAATCAGTACTCAGATTTATTAAGAAAAATAATAAGGAAGAAGAATAACTAATAACCAGAAAATAAAATAGGGAGAACGTTGGAGAGAGAGAGAGAGGCGACACTGGAGAGAGAACGCACAATCAAGTACCTTCATCGGCATTACTCAAAATTTAACCACCTTTGGACAATCAAGTGTCCACACTAGCTCGAATTAACATAAGAGTTCAAGCAACAATTCGAAAGTCAGCCCCTCTAATCTTCCACACTAGCTCGACGTATTCAGGAAAGGTAAAGAACTTCATACAAATATTTTCACATTGTTGTTTCCAACATACCGACCCAAATCCATTAATCAATAACCACAAAGAACTGGATACACAAGCAAATAATCAGCACTCAGATTTATTAAGAAAAATAATAAGGAAGAAAAAGAACTAATAACCAGAAAACAAAATAGGGAGAACATTGGAGAGAGAGAGAGAGGTGACATTGGAGAGAGAACGCACAATCAAGTACCTTCATCGGCATGCTTGACATATTTTGCTGAAGGACCTCTTTTTAAGCTTCTGTTGGGTAAATGACACTGAAGAGCCTTTATTAGAAGATACCTGAGATGCTGTGCTGGTACTCGTCAATCCACTAATTCGGGTATTGTTCGAATTAGAGTATCCTTGTTGGTTTGTAATATCAAATAGAACAGACAGATTTTGATTATCTGTTGATGGATCCATAACTGTAGATTGCGGTGTTTGCATATCATTCTCAGATAGAACAGACAGAATTGTTTCTTGCTGTAATAGGTTTGACATATGTGGTAGTAGTAAATGCAAGTTACGTTGAAACAATTCTACAGAGAATAAAGTTTGTTTTAAAAAGATAGCACACAGAACATTCCCAACACGATTTGTCGGCCATTTGATTTTACAATTACGAACTCATCCAACCACCTTAATTAATTACAAGTAATGATGCTCTGCTAGTTTCAAGATTACTATATGTATACAATCGATATCATGATATTTACGGAACTGAACAGATAATAAAACACTTATTAAATAACCTGATATTAGTTGGTACAGCAGGGAAGAGAATTATAGATACTGAACTAAACTGCAGATAGTTCTCAAGGAACTCCACAAACAAAACAGAATAAACATATCCTCTATTTGTGAAACCATGAACAGTCTAACAATAACATAACAACCATGAAATAAATATTTAAACTACTAAGTTAAAGATGAACTGAAAAGGAAAAAAACAAAGACAACCACAAATTCATTCCCCAAGTTTTGTCATCTTCACTGACGCAAGTTCAATAAAATCTGGATTTACGAAAACATGAGTTGCACCGTCAACAGCAGAAATCTCCACACTAAATGTGAGACAACCGAAACTAAACAATGAGAAATGACAGATTTAATTTAATTGTTGAAAGCACATATGACGAAAAGGATAAATGTACAAGTTATTTGTTCTTTACCTCCTATTTTTCCCATTATCTCTGCATACTGAACAACAATAAAAGCACCAACATGTCCAGCCAACCTTTCCAACTGTGGTAGAGCACTTTCAAGTGTTTGTTCAAGCAAGATACATCTGACAACACACTGCTTTCTGCAAAGAAATACCCTACTATCTGATACATCCCATATAGTGAAACATACACATGATATAGGATGACATCTAAATATTATAGTTTTACTAAATAAGCAAACCTTTTGTCCTCTAGTTCCATCGTCAGAGACATTTTGTATAAACCTTGACATATATAATTAGATACATGACTAAAGGACTTCAAGATACCACAAACATTTGCACTCGTAAGTAAGACAACCCATGTGGAAAAAATTATACGAATTATAGATAAATATGTGTAACAAAAAAATCCAAAATAATAGCGAACCACACGATTAAAGGAAACATACCAATAGCCCTATGGTTGTTCGGTTGACCCCACCATTTCGTATCCTGTACAGAATGAAATAAGAAGAAGCGTTTTGGCAAAACGTCACTAAATGTAGGAGCTATTTCGGACTTGTCAGTTATGACAATATGGATAGATTCATGAATGGATTCCCCCCCCCCCCCCGCGTCTCTGACGATAAAACCGGAAATATCATAACAGGAACCTTCAACCAGTTTCCAACAGTGCTTATTCATGAGATCCACGAAGAGAATTCTAATCATCATTCGTGTGTCAATCTGATAGTAAATAAGGAAGGTATAAAAAACTAAAGAAGGAAAAACTTACAACAGGAGGTTAACCAAAAAAAGAGATTCGAAATCAGATTGTATAACCGTATTATCGTAGATAATGAGATCAACCGACTCTAGTTCTAGTGCTGGACGTTTATGACGAGTGCAGTTGATAGTTAAGTAGAAGCTGAGGTTAGATTAGATTGTGTATGGTTTTATATAAGTTGCCTTGAGCATACCTTCATGTTTCTTGGAGAAACTTATAAGCGCGCAGCACAAGGATTATATGCTACCATGGTTTTTTAAAACTCGATTTATCACTGCGTTTTTACAATTTTTCTTCATTAAAATGATTTTACTAATTTTCCAAACGCTTTTAAGTTTTTACGATTTTTCATTCTCATTCCGTTTTCAGGTAAAAACTCGTTTTTAAGAACCTTACATGCTACATCGTCGTCTTTGGTCCCTTGAAACCCAACGCTCTATTCTACTACCGTTTGGGGGGATTCTTCCCAAGTATACAACTTCACCACTCCTCCCTCCCAATTCCCCATCAAATTTGTTGTTGTAGGTAAGTCAGTTATCTCCCTAATTAAAACCTCATTGATAAACCACCATATATATATATATATATATATATATATATATATATATATTCCAGATTCAATCATTGTGAAGAATTTAAAAACATAATAATATAATGTCAGGTGATCTTGGACAGACGAAATGGACAATGACGATATTGCAACATATAGCTATTTCAAACTATGATATGATGCTGCAACTAGGAGAAGGGGTTTTTTTTTTTTTAGAAAAAAAAATCGTAATTTCAGGGGGGCACATGCCCCCCTTCTTCAATACCTGCGTCCACCTTTGGTGAGAGAGAGTAATAACTAATATGATATTTGAATTTATTGTAGTTAGTAAAGATAATATTGGAAATCTTCTTGAATTTTATGACAACTTTAATGCTCTTAACTGTTTTTTATTGATTTGTGAGAATTAATAGTTATTGCTTTATAATAAAGACCAAAGAGAGTAATTCTAATCAAATTTTATTTCAAATACACTATATTTTTGTCAACAAATACAGTATAATCGATAATTCAGTATTATTAGTTGGGGAACAACCAAAGAGTGATAATCGCTTGATTTATTATTTATTTCAACCATCAACGGTCTAAAGATGCAACGACGCTCCGCTAAACCGCCCTAGGATGCGTGCGTTGCACGCCCTCTTCCCGTCACCGCCTCTGTTCAACTTTACTTCACACACTCAACATTTGCCCACAACGGCTTCCTCAAATCTTTTAATTTAATTTACTTCTCACTCCTCCTAACGGCTACTTGTTCCTTGGCGATTTTCTCAAAACTGAAAGATGGTCCGATTACTTGTGGTAGCTGGGCTCCTGATTAGATTCTTCTCACCTTCTCCCTATTTTCTCAACTCTCAATCTCCTCGCTTTCTCGATTTATGCTTCCTTCTCTGTTTGTTTTCTCAATCTGCTGTCATGGATCCACAGAGAAATCATTCTCGACTTGGAAACGTGAGGCGATGCTCCCTTTTTAAAAGAGAAAAATTATTCTAGGTTTTAATATTAACAGCCACTCTCCTCCTCCTCGCTTTCTGCTCTCTGCAAGGCAAAGAGAATCTTGCTTCCTCCAGGCGACCGAATTCACAGTCTCGAGGAATTATTAAGAGAATATTGGCTGAGGCCTTTGCTGTGAACCGCACCAGAATAATGGCCTTCAGGAACAAGCATCTCTAACCATTGACTGCAAATCCTCCAAGCGCGTGCTAGATATTCCGCAGGTTTGTTCATAATCGAACTTTTCTAGTTATGTATGTTTTTTTTTTTTTTTTTTTTGTGGCAGTTTTTCCTCTAATTATTAATTGTTTGTGGTAATGAGTCTTAAGTGCCTATTAAAATGATTTGAAAACCAAATGTGATATTACATCTTCGTTAACGCATAGACAACCCTCCTCATTAGATTTACTGGACAGAGGAAGCAGCAATAACCTTTGCGTTGTCCTTGAAGACGCTATAGCTTTTATGGATTTACGACTCTGTTTCAGAATTCTTCTTATGCGATGAGGAAGATGGTCCGATTACTTGTGGTAGTTGGGCTCCTGATGGATGGCATTCAGCCATTATTCTTGACGATTCTCATGTACGGTTATTAGGTTCTATCGCAGATAGGAAGGTATCATATTAAACTTATATTAATAAAAGCCATTTTATTTATTCTAGCTTAACCGTAAGTTCCGACCTTTCTTCCATTATTGATTCTGCACGGTTTTCTTGATAATCAACCCAGACTTTGAAAATAAGCTTATACAAAATATATTAGCTACAAATAAAAAAGTTGAATATCATCTTTAAATACTTTAAGTCCAGAATTTTGCCGAAAAATACAAATGGATAAAGGTGTGTTTTTATGTTACAAGATGTTTAAACGACATATAAGCTGTGAGATGAACGACATATAAATTTCATTGGAGCGCAACATTTCTTATTCACCTTCATATTGTGAAAAGAGTGCTTACTCGTCTATAGTAAGCTTCTCATGTTTATCCTTCATATCTTTTGAATATTTGATTTCATATGAGAATTGATGAGTGGGACTTGCTGATCCAATACTTACTTGTAGTGCCCATCAGGTCAAGTATCTTTCAAGCTTTATGATTTGAATCAAGTGGATTTTCCTAGAAGGCTGTGTCATCAATTATATTAAAGCATTGTTATTACAGTTTAGGACATCAAGTATATTAAAGCATTGTTATTACAGTTTAGTATTTATATAGGGGCAAGATCTTCTACTGTCTTGACCTCTTGGTAACTGATTAACCTGCAGCCAAATGTTCTTGCAGATAGTTACAATTCTGAAAGTTTTTGTAACTATGCCTAAATTTATGTGGAAAAGTGTAAGGATATAGTAGCACTTATATTCTTAGTATGGAGATGCCACTTCATTGTTTGAAGAAAGACTTTAAGAAGTTGATTGTCATGTATAATATATTACACTTCCAAAGATTCTTCTTAACCTTCCTGAACTTGCCATGGTTTCTTTTGTTCATTCTTTCTTATGGATTGTGCAGTTACTTCAAGACCCTCTGTATTACTTGCAAGACATAGTAGCTCCAGGAAAGATGCTATTTGGAAGAGGCACCATATTTATTCATCTAAATGACATGGTCTTCTGAGTTTTGAAAGGTCCGTTGATGTTCTACTAGTTCATCTTTTAGTTAAATAAATATAAATTTTTTTGTTTTTGGTTTACGTTTCATTTGTATTGCTTGTGGGATGCAACTCATGCAAGATTAGGGTTTTTTTTCCCTCTCAAAATTGTTGTCTTTGTTTTGGATTCCTCAACTTCATTGAAAATATTTTCATTAGCTCTTGAATAAATCTTGCAGCTTGGGTGTTGGAATTTCCAGATTAAATTTTTAGTATTTCTGGCATTGTCTATTTATATTCTCCTACAAAACTGTGAACTGAAAGTGTTTATAGATGGTATTCAACTTTTTTGAATGTAGCTAATATATTCACTGGTCATACATCCAATGTGTCAATTCATGTGTACAATGAGTTGCTGCTGATGAGAGGTTGCACTTTTTGGATGTGTTTGGAAACCCAAAAAAAAAAAAACCCCAAATGTAAAATAGGATTCGTTTCCAAGATGTTATATTTGTTTCAATTGGTTATCTTTTTATTCTCAGTTATATTTATATAATAGGATTGTTTCACTTGCAGAGAGGATTTTTCCCATGATCTTTAAGACTATATATAAACATTCAAAGTTACATACTTGAACTGAATAAATGTCCTGGATTTTTCCCTAGTTCAAGTGTCCTGAACGCTTGGTTTCTCAAACAACACCATCAAGTTCACGGTGTTAAAACAATTGATTTAATTGTCAAAGAGTTCAATGTTAAAGGCTTGGAGCATCTACTGCGTTGTTATACTGATTGGTGGAGACCTAAGCAAACAAGGCGATCTTGCCGTTAAAACCAACTTGTAAGGTGAAAGAGCAATCCCCTTAAGAGCCACATAGATTACCTACTGTCTTAAAAGCATATCTAATTGTGATGTGATATGAACTCTGTATATTTTGAATTCTGATCATATTTTCTGTCATTGATATTTTTGGTAATGTTCTCCTGCTAAACTATTACATTTGGTTTATGGAGGGTTTTTTTCTATTTGATGTACTACTAAATACCACTATAATCTTACTTTAAAAAATGTCAATTCTAGATTTACTTTCCTTATGATGAGTCTACCTTGAACAAATTAAAATATACAATTTAATGATCCCTTTTCTTTGGGCTTCTGTCATATTTTGTAGCATCTTCAATGACCATGTTTAATTTTCATTTAATGATCACTCAATTTATATTATGAAATTTAATGATCCCTTTTGTTTTGGCCTGTCTTATCTATTACTGTCTTCAATGCCCATGTTCAATTTTCATTTAATGATCCCTTAATATTGTTGGCAGCACATTTATGCTAAAATGGAAGGTCAAAATCAATAAATTGTAAGTTCTCGTTCTAGCCCAAGGCGATTCTCTTGCATTTAATAGGGAAGCTGTACCATTTGATAAGAGGTAGGCAGTCTCCCAAACGGCAATGTATCATCTCTTTGTAGTTAATTCGTTAATTAATTAATCAAGTTAGTTAAAATTACCAAAATACCTATTCCCACTCTCCTATCTCAAAACTACCTCAAAAAACTACGAAATGCTAATATCTAACAGCAATACTATTAATCCTTGGCGCACCATGATTAAAACATAGCTAGCTTAATTTTTTTATACTTAGGCTTGATGTTTCTTGGCATTTTCTCACGCTTGTTTTCGAGGTTTAGTCACACTTGATTGGTTCTTTACCCTAGTAGGTTGTGTGTTAATGCTATCCTTGTGGTTTCAAGGCATGCTTGATCGTTTACTTACCCTTTTGGATTTTGTGTCCATACTTCCTTGGTTAGTTAGTGACCAACTGACCATGCTTGGTTGCTTCATTATGAGTCAAGTTTGATTGGTTATTTACCTTGGTGGACTTTGTGTGCATCCCTTGTGGTTTTAAGCACTCACCCTAAAGGATTATGTTTCCATACTTGGTTAATTACACTCGTGGTCTCACTATTTGCTCCATGTGTGCTCCATGTGTCCCACTTTTTGCTTTGTTTTGAGTCATTCTTGATTGGTTAATTACTCTCTTGAACTGTGTGTTCATAATTGTTCTCATGGTTTCTTACACTTTGGTTGATTAGTTACTCCAGTGGACTGTGTCTATGCTTGTTACTTTGTTTTGAGTCATGTTTGATTGGGTTTTTTACCTTGGGGAACTGTCCATGTTTCTTCTTGTGGTTTCAAGCCATGCTTGCTTGGTTACTTATCATTGTGTACTATGTGTCCACTTGCATGGCTAGTTACTCATTGACACAATGTGACTACACTTGGGGCGCTGTATGCCTTTATGCTTGCCCTCATGGTTTCAAGCCAATGCTTGCTTTGCTTGCTTGGTTGCTTATCCCTGTGGACTATGTATCCCACGCTTGGTTGGTTAGTTGCCCTCGTGGATTGTGTGTCCCTATTTAATTGGTTAGTTGCCCAAACTATGTATGTATTCACACTTGTTGCTTCGTTTTCAGTCATGCTTGGTTGGTTATTTACCTTCGTGGACTATTTGTCCACGATTGTTCGCGTTGTTTCAAATGCTTGGTTTGTTGTTATCCTCATGGACTTTGTTTCTACACTTGTTCTCATGGCTTCAAGCCTACACTTGTTTGGTTATATTTACTATCGCGGATTTTCTCCCCATGCTTGTTGACTTAGTTATCTATATTCACACTTGCTTGGTTAGTTACCTTTTGGATTGTATGCCCACGCTTGTTGCTTTAAGTCCATTAAAGAATCAAATTTCAAGAAGATTTTGATTTACAATTTGTGTACAAATAAAGTTTGGTACATGTTTCTTTAATGGTGATTACACAAGTACTTTGTTCTTTGTTCTATATTTTCATACATGGAAAAAAAGCATTTGTTATCATGATGAAGGTATATATTCATTACAAATTTATATTTAATTTACTTATGTTGTAATTTATTCATAGTTGATCCTATCTAGAGGGACAAAGCTTTGTTATTATTGTTCTTGTTTATTTATAATTGTTTATTTTGGTAACGTTACTTACCAGTAAATATTTTTTGGCTTTAGATATTAGAGAAGAAAGACTTGCCCTTCCACGAGTAGATCCTTGAAAGGAAGATCCTCCTCTTAGGTATTGTGTGAATCTATACTCTATCTTTTGAACCATTATGCTGCTGTAACATTTTCCAAATGAGATTTTTGGTTTTATAGAGAGTAGTAATGTGCATGCTATAGCGTCGTGATAGCTTGCAGTGCGGAAAGCTCCTTCACGAAACATTTTGAGCATCGTGGTTGCATGCCCATCACCCCCTCTATGCATCTATGCATCCAAAGGGCTCATAAGGGATCTTTCATTTTTCGTTCCCTTTCCCAGCCGATATGGGAACTTTTGGGCCCAGCGTCTTCACTGGCACATCGATTCGAGCCTGGCTCTGATATTAATTGTAACATCCCAGCGTCTCGCTCTCGATATTGTCTGCTTTGGGCCCATGACCCGATACCATTTGTTACAACAACCCAAGTGCTCGCTTGTGGATATTATCCTCATGAGATTTTCATATCAAAATGTGGGTCGGGTCAATGTGGGTTAATGTGCCAGCGGGCACGCTCCTCGCTGGGCCCAAAGGCAGGTTGGTTATGTCAGGTGTTGGATGCCCCTCTCGACGCGTTTTAAAGCCGTCGAGAGTGAGGCGCTGGGACTTACAATTGTCAGTTACCATTTGAATCACATTCCTTTCTCCAATCTCCTCTCTTCCTATCCGTCTATAAATCCGACATAATTGAAAATCCAAATTCCAGCCATGTGACTCTTCAACAGTTTGTTTGTTCGCTTAAATCCCTTTTTAGGGGATGGAACTCTTACCATAGTTTCCAATAGCTTCAAGTTGCTTCTTGTACGAGCAACTTTCTTTTAGCAAGCATCATTTATACTTTTTTACTTCTTGTTGTTTCCCGATTTGATAGTTGCTTCGGGACACCTTCACACTTTTAACTACTTGATATTGCTGCCCTTTTTCCATTTTGTAAGTTAAGAATTTCTTGCAACTCACTGACAGTTTGAGCAACCTTCTTTTTCTTAGTAGCTTCCTTGAGTTAGTTTTTTACTTTAGGTGACATTTTGAACAAGGATTCATCACATCTACTCTTATTCCTATTTGGTGCCTTTTTTCTCGAGTAATCTCACCCGTAGTCACTTTTCCATAGAAATCACATGTCACACACTCTTCCTATTATTTACATATATCTCTCAAGCTATTCCATTAATATGTTCACTCGTTAGTTTTACCATTGCCATCCTATATCAATACTTTCACTTGTAGGTTTTTACCATTGCACAATAAGATATTACGGCATTTGAGGTCTGTGGTTGTTGTGACTGGGAATGGAACATTTACCATTTTGTTTGTACGCTTAAATCCCTTTTTAGGGAATGGAACTCTTACCATAGTTTCCAATAGCTTCAAGTTGCTTTTTGTACGAGCAATCTTTTAGCAAGCATCATTTATTCTTGTTGTTTCACACTTTTAACTACTTGATGTTGCTGCCCTTTTTCCATTTTATCATTTCCAAATGCTCCTAATATGTTATTTTGGTCAATTATCAATGATCATGTATCTCACTACTCAAAAACAGGGATAAGTTCCACCCTTTAGTTTCAAACTCAATCCTAAGCTTATAGAGGGTATTTACAATAGGACAAGCCACATTGACAAAATAAAAAGCCACATTCACAACACAATTAAAAACCTTTAGATTTTGGTTGAAACTCAAGTCCTTTCTTTCCCACTGTGCTCCTTCTCGCTCACTCCGTTTCGTTCTCGCTCTCTTCACAGTAAGTTGGTTCTCATTGTCTAGTATTTATCTTTTATGTTCACCACTGACCACTAGACACAAGATGATTGTCTCTCCCTTTGACTTGAGTGAATTTTTTTGGGACTAGAGTAAGTGGAGTGCATGTTGGTAAATTGAGCTGCTGGTACACTATTCTATTTGAAACTACATTGAGAATGTCTTACTTGTCTTACTTCTTTGGTCCTTAAATTAATCTGCATGCTTATGTTATGTTCCAATGGTGGTGAATTTGTTCTGCTTTCTGGAGTGCATGTTGGTAAATTGAGCTGCTGGTACACTATTCTGTTTGGAATTACATTGAGCATGTTTTACTTCTTGGGTCCTTAAATTGATCTGCGTGCAGCAGCTCCGTTCCAATGGTGGTGAATTTGTTCTGCTTTAGTTCTTGTTCTTCACTCATCTGGAGTGCATGTTAGTAAACGTAGCTGCAGGTTATTTTTTGATCATTTTACCTTGTTGATTGGTTTGATTCGGATAAAACTGCTTTACTTGTCTATATATATTTAAATCTCCATTGCCCTTGATTTTCCAATATCTTGTTGCGAATGGCCATCAAGGCTGTGCAAGCTTACATAATGAAGGGAGCTTGTTCCAATGTGGCAAAAAAAGAAAGGAGATCGAGAAAGAAGCGAAACAGGTTTGTCTTATGCTTATGGAATACGTCAAAAGTTTCTTGAATTATTTATAATTTAAGATCTAGAGTTCTTTATTTTTAATTTGTGAAACTGCAATTGTGGCACAACTTGTTAATGCATATCTAACTTGTTTCTACATTTTTCTACATTTAGTGAGAAACACTGTGTCAATGAATTAAAGATGCTAAAAGTCTTGCAGAAGTATTTGGGTAGCTCCAAGGGTATTGATTGGCCTGACCTAATTTGAAGCGACATACTAAATGACTATAGGTGTGAAACTGACAGCCTTGCTTCTTTAGATGAAATTAAAGAACATTATTCGGAATGTAATGAGATGTACAAGTTGATGATGAAGCTCTCTATAGACTACGAGTTACTTTATAATCCCGAAACGAATAAGTTTGAAGGCCTTGATTCTGAGTGGAGGCAAGCTGAAAAGGTAAGTTTTTGTAAATTCATAGTTGGAATTGATTTTTATGGGCTATTTTCGATAGAGTTTACATGGTTTACATTAGATTCACCACAACTTTTTGTTTACATGGCTATTTTCGATTGACTTAATCTTGGAATTAACTTTATCTGCCAGTTTGGTAAGACCAATTCTCACAACATCACCTTGGGTGTCAATCTCATCCGACAACTTAACAAACGACAATTTGATTAACTCTCTTTGAGCACATATTTTATCAAGACTTTGTTCAATGTCAGCAAGCCTTGTATACATGTCAGAGTTAATTTGACATTGTACTTGATTTGCCTGGTAACGTGCCCACGAGAGAACTGGAATGTACTTATTGTAGTTGCTTGATGACTCTCCAGTTTCATACTTTGATGGCTGCCTAATTTCATACTTTGCTGATGTAGACAACCAAAAATCCTTATGTTGACTATCACAACATGGAGATCGATATGGAAATACATTAAAACTGGAAAATATTTTACAAAACTTATCATAGTTGGGAAACAGTTTGGTTCTCAATTTATGAAGTTCACTTCTATGAGCACTCACTCATTCCCTGTAAACAAAAAGTTGTGGTGAATCTAAGTAAACTCTAATAAAAAATAGCCTATAAAAATCAATTCCAACTATGAATTTACAAAAACTTACCTTTTCAGCCTGCTTCAACTCAGAATCAAGGCCTTCAAACTTATTCGTTTCGGGATTATAAAGTAACCCGTAGTCTATAGAGAGCTTCATCATCAACGTGTACATCTCATTACATTCCAAAAAAATGTTGTTTAATTTCATCTAAAGAAGCAAGGCTGTCAGTTTCACACCTATAGTCATTTTAGTATGTCGCTCCAAATTAGGTCAGGCCAATCAATACCCTTGGAGCTACCCAAAATACTTCTCCAAGACTTTTAGCATCTTTTAATTCATTGACACTGTAACATCCCGTCTTTTAATATGCGATTTTCAAAAGAGATTATCAGAGTTTTGAATAATTTAAACAGTGTGGCATCGGAAAAGAGTTTTCATTTTAAAATAAAACGAGTATCTGATATTTAACCAACATTGGTGTGTTGATACTAATACAGTCATCCAAATATTCAAGTACTCAAAGTACATAAGAAAACAGCAACAGATAAACAATCCTCCGTCCGAGTCCTTATACAGCCTGCTTACCCTTGTCAGCAACCCTGTCTCCGCCAGAACCTGAGGCTATGGTAAGAGCTGAGGTTCAATTCCCATTGAACCTCAGGTAACAGTTAACCTCATGCTTATGTAACAATTTTATATATAATAGATATTCATGATAGTTATAGCATAATCACATTTTAACAGCACAACCACCTCATATTTTAATCCAGTCTGCACTACCCAGTGCCACGGTGTACATCCGTGTCCTCAGCGCTAGGAAAACTCAACGGCATTATCATGACTATAACCTGTATATAGCTGAATGTGTATGCACAATTTTATAAAAACAGAATCTCAGACTATCCATCACATACAAATTTACAATAAGCATCAGAGTTAAGGTTACAGTACGCGTCCGTACCTTCGTTGATGATGTTTTGGTACGTTTGACTAAAACGGTACTTCTAACGGAAAACAGCGGTACAAGTTCACAGATACCCTATAGGAACAATATCACATTTATCAGTGGCCATCAACTTTGCAATACTTGTGGAATTCTACGTTGAAGATTTACTATTCATGTGAATAGTATTCACTATTCATGTGAATAGTACCAGTAAAAATATTTTTACCGTGACGGTAAATAATTTTTACTGTTTGGTAAATAGTATTTACTGTATTGGTAAATAACATTACTGCCCAAGAATAATTCTTTTCTGATGTGACAGATCAGACTAAGCTGCAGCCACAGAGCATACTCAGAAAAAACTCTATCTGGCATTTCTACTATAATTACCAAAAGAAACTACCAAATCTTAAGACTAGAGACCAAAGAACTTACCCTTGAAGTTCTTACTCCTTCTCTCCAGCTCCGAGAACTTTACTCTAAATTCTCCCTCTAAACTCTAAGAATTCTCTCTCTTCTATTAAACTCGACCGTTGTGATCTGAGTTTGGTGTGAAGAAAATGAAGAAGTGAGGCCTCTATTTATAGTGTTGGAAAATGGGTCCTTAAGTGTAATTTCTTGTTTTTGGGTCATTTTTCGTAATTTCCAAAAATATTAAAAAAATATTAAAATTGTTCACGGGGTGCATCTGTGCCCTTTTTTAAAAAATTGTTATTTTAATAATGTGAATAGTATTTTTCTACCGATAAAATTCCTGTTCGGTGTTCTGATCGCATGATCTTTTGCAAATTCTTAAAAATCCAGAAGCATAGCCCTGAAGCTCTATTCTTCCTCTTTAAAAATATCTGGGTCAACTGAATTTTTGACCTCATTCAGGGTATTTCGTAATCTGTCAAAGATTTTAAGTCGGACACTGCCGGTAACAGAAATTACTTCGGGTGACACCATCTTCGAGACAAAAATTCACTGATTCATAATATGTGCAGTTGTTTACTACTTAGTTCAAGGATTTTGAGTTATGATTTATTTTCTACCGGTTCTACTATCTGTCCTGATTCAAAATATCGGTTTCGACCTATCTCAATAATCATTCCGCCAATTACGGAAATGACTTCGGAAATAACCCACTCTGAGATAAAAATTCACTTGTTTATAATATGCCCTTACCCAAGAAACCTAGTTCACGATTTACTGGGTATAATTTAATTTCTATTGTTTCCCTAAGGTATAAAATTACACGTCTCCAATATAATATCATTCTTTTCTTTTTGGTTGCCTCCCGTGACATATGCACTACTCCTCTTTATATATAATATAGTATATAATATATAATATAATATTACTAATTAATAATTGGGGTATTATAGACACAGTGTTTCTCACTAAATGTAAAAAAATGTAGAAACAAGTTAGATACGCATTAACAAGTTGTGCCACAATTGCAATTTCACAAATTAAAAATAAAGAACTCTAGATTTTTATAAATAATTCAAGAAACTTTTGACGTATTCCATAAGCATAAGACAAACCTGTTTCGCTTCTTTCTCGATCTCCTTTCTTTCTTTGCCACATTGGAACAAGCTCCCTTCATTATGTAAGCTTGCACAGTTGATGGCCATTCACAACAAGATATTGGAGAATCAAGGGCAATGGAGAATTAAATATATGTAGACAAGTAAAGCAGTTTTATCCGAATCAAACCAATCAACAAGGTAAAATGATCAAAAAATAACCAGCAGCTCCGTTTACCAACATGCACTCCAGATGAGTGAAGAACAAGAACTAAAGCAGAACAAATTCACCACCATTGGAACGGAGCTGCTGCATACAGATCAATTTAAGGACCCAAGAAGTAAGACATGCTTAATGTAATTCCAAACAGAATAGTGTACCAGCCATGGTAGTGAAAACGTAGTTTTTACCTAAAAACGGAAGGAGAATGAAAAATCGTAAAACGTAAAATCGTAATACAAAACGTAGTTTTTACCTGTATATGTATATAAAAAAAAATTCAAGATAAGTAGATATTTTATAATTAAATAAATTTTCTGAGATATATTAGATTAAATTTATTGATTTATTGATATTATACTTATTTAATTATCTTTTATATGTTTATCCATCTTTTAATTAAATATAGGATAAAAGAATATTATAACAGAAAATCTATTGATATCCTATTTTATTGTGCAGAGATATTATGTAATATAAGAAAGGCAACAAATTAAATTGAAAAGGATACAAATATGAGAAGTAAAAATATGTAAAAATATTTATATTTTAATAATAAAAATAGTTTAAGGTCAAATATGAGATAATGTCAGGTACAATATTGATTTCTTTTATATTGATTTTGTGGCCATCGTGGTTATTGTCTCCATTCCAACGTACATATAGCCGAAATCTTATCCTGAGCAAATCAAATCCTATAGCGAGATTTGGAAAAGATAGACCCAAACGCGTGGCTATGATTTAACCGTAGGAAAAATAAAAGTATGAGCTAGGCACAGTGCCACAGTCTTCATCGGGAACCATAATTTCCTTCTCGCCCCTCATATTTTTCTCTTCTACTCTCCGACAGTCAAACACCTTTCACTTTCTTCACCAAGTCTCCTGTTCTCGCTCCTGCTTCACCATTGGCTCATACAGCAGGTACTCTGTCTGGTTCCTGTCTGAAACTCCATCGGCAGCGGTAGACCACGTTGATCAGGAGAACCTGCAGGAGTCCACATGTAGATTCTTTCTTTCTTCCAACGAATCTGAGTGAGTCGACGAGATTAGGGCAGTTTTTTTCCCCGCTTTATTCAAAATCGAGGTGTTTCTGCGTTTAAAGTCGGCGTTTTTAGCGATTTCACTTTGTTTTTGTTTTTGAATGCAATGTAACACGGTTTGTTGGGAAAAAAAAAACGTAAAAACGCTGATTTTACGATATAAAGCGCGTTTTTGACTACCTTGGTACTAGTAGCTCAATTTACCAACATGCACTCCAGAAAGCAGAACAAATTCACCACCATTGGAACATAACATAATAAGCATGCAGATCGCATGCAGATCAATTTACCAACATGCACTGACTCTAGTCCCAAAAAAATTCACTCAAGTCAAAGGGAGAGACAATTATCTTGTGTCTAGTGGTCAGTGGTGAACATAAAAGATAAATATTGGACAATGAGGACCAACTTACTGTGAGGAGAGCGAGAATGAAATGGAGTGAGCGAGAAGGAGCATGGAAAGAAAGGACTTGAGTTTCAACCAAAATCTAAAGGTTTTTAATTGTGTTGTGAATGTGGCTTTTTATTTTGTCAATGTGGCTTGTCCTGTTGTAAATACCCTCTGTAAGCTTAGGATTGAGTTTGAAACTAAAGGGTGGAACTTATCCCTGTTTTTGAGTAGTGAGATACATTATCATTGATCATTGAAAATCAGCTTTCTTTATGAAGCATGAGTTGAAGGATTGATTTATTCAAGTACCACTATTAGGAGCAAGGTTCTAAAACCCTGAGGTATAAAAAAAATTGGAAAATAATTGATTTCTCATCACACCAACCTAAATTTGACATACTATATATCATTTCAATACTTTGGATCAGTAGCAAACACAGAACCTCAAAAACTGAAAAGCAAACCAAACCTTCAGGAATCCAAATCAAACTGAAGCTCAACAGAAAACCAAAAGGAAAATCAAAGCCAATATTCAAAAATAAGCAGAGCCGGCCACTAAGCAGAGCCAACCGAAAATAGAGCAACCATGACAGCTTCAGGAAAACCAAAAACTAATCCAAATCAAACCAATAAGACATCCAAAAGTGAAAAAATAAACATCAGAGCACCAGCCAAACGAAGACCAAAGAACTAAACATAAAATAAAACATTCAAAAATAATAAACCTGAAGCTCTGCAATGGAACGAAGCTCTACAAATCGAGATGAACGAAGATGAACGAAGCTCTTTCACTTGTCGGACGGAGGGAGAGTGAAGACTGAAGAGTCGAAGCGCAAAATGGCGGTCGCGGAATAGAGAGCATCGAGCAGTGTGACAATGGGAAGAGTTGGAAATCACGCCTACTCATTTCAAATCTGATATGAATCAGATTAAGAGAGAGAGAGAGAGAGAGAGAGTTGGAGGTAAATCAGATTTCAAAAACAAAAATGCAAACGACCCCGTTTGAAATTGAGGGAATTTTTTTTAAAAAGGAAAAAGAAAAAAAGGTATGACTCAGTGACCCTTGTAACCCGTCTTGGTCAACCCGGGATCACCGAGTCAGTCCAGTCTGATTTTACCCCTAATTCGGGTCGGTTTTCGGTCTGAACCGGTAGGTCCGGTCCATTTTCACTAACCATTGTTGATTCTGATTTTGATTTAATTTATAATGTTTTTAATCTATATTAGCAGCATCATAATTAGCCATGTATGTGTCAAGTTCATTTGAAACTTGTGCATGCGCCTTTTATGAACTTCATGTATTTCACTACTCAAAAACAAGGATAAGTTCCACCCTTTAGTTTCAAACTCAATCCTAAGCTTACAGAGGGTATTTACAACAGGACAAGCCACATTGATAAAATAAAAAGCACATTCACAACACAATTAAAAACCTTTGGATTTTGGTTGAAACTCAAGTCCTTTCTTTCCCACTGTGCTCCTTCTTGCTCACTCCGTTTCGTTCTCACTCTCTTCACAGTAAGTTGGTTCTCATTGTGCAATATTTATCTTTTATGTTCACCACTGACCACTAGACACAAGATGATTGTCTCTCCCTTTGACTTGAGTGAATTTTTTTGGGACTAGAGTCAGTGGAGTGCATATTGGTAAATTGAGCTACTGGTACACTATTCTGTTTGGAATTACATTGAGCATGTCTTACTTCTTTGGTCCTTAAATTGATCTGCATGCAGCAGCTCCGTTCCAATGGTGGTGAATTTGTTCTGCTTTAGTTCTTGTTCTTCACTCATCTGGAGTGCATGGTGGTAAACGGAGTTGTTGGTTATTTGTTGTGGGTGGAGGAGGAGAGACTTGCTAGGGAGTATTTAGATTTCATATAAATTGGTTACATCATAAGTCATGGTTAAGGATAAAACTAATACGAGTCATGGCGGTTGTACATCAGTATATCGACGTAGTCCCTTCCATGTACTACTTTATTAGTCTTTCTCCTTGACATGACACTTTAATGGAAGTAGCTTTAATGTCCATCAATAAAGTCTTCATAACAGACAAATCCTGTTTTCCAACAACATTTATGCATGCATACATAAAGTTGAAAACAGGAGAATCTCATATATTCTTCGCATCCATCTTCGGTTTTTGAAAACCCTTTCTTTTCCGTTTTCATTCATAGCATAGGATCCTAGAAATTATTGCTTTCAAAAGACAATTGGATGAATTACAAGTAAAATAATTTCTAGGATCCTAAAATACACCGGCAGATCCAAGTTTCATATTTGTTTTTCCACACAAATATGAAACTTATTGAGGTTGCCACGATGATATTTACCTGCAGATGACATTAAATATTGTACCATTTTATGACTACACAATTGATGACATGGGCAAAAAAATATACCAAACCCATATGAAACTCTTCTACGATTTCATTTTGTTTTTTCCTTGTTTGATTTTGCAACTATGAATATGAAACTTATTGAGGTTGCCACGATGATATTGACCTGCAGATGACATTAAATATTGTACCATTTTATGACTACACAATTGATGACACAGGTAAAAATCATACCAAACCCGTATGAAACTCTTCTACGATTTCATTTTGTTTTTTCCTTGTTTGATTTTGCAACTATGAATATGTACACAGAATTTTGAACTCTCGCTTGTCATCCGAACTAAATATTCACAGTTGACCAATCAAAATCAACATCAATGTAATAACAAGAGCCTCAAGAACAATTGCTGTAATTATCCTATCTACGAAAATTATGCATCTCATATCATTCATGCCCTTACAAATTTAATATTCACAGCAAACCAGTCAAAATCAACATCAATGTAATAACTAGACTACTATATATAATTAGAGATATAAGACTATTTGAATTCTATTAATCATAACTGGACTTTCCTAGGTCTTGTCACAATGTGAGAACATTGAGATCAAGTACAAATCAACCCAACACAAGGAACAATATAAATAAACATACAACAACAAAGAACTGGCTTTATTTTGATTTTTGAATGAAAGAAATTATGCATCTCATATCATTCATGCCCCTACAAATCTAATATTCACAGCAGACCAGTCAAAACCAACATCAAGACTACTATATATAATTAGAGATGTAAGACTATTTGAGTTCTATTAATCATAACTGGACTTTCCTAGGTCTTGTCACAACTAATGAAATTATACAAAAGAAAGTATTAAGTCTGGTTCAAAAAACCAGTGTTAATAAATGAAATGCAAAATAACGTACATTCATTTTGAAAGACATCATTCTTTTTTGGCAACATCATTAACAATTCTGTTTTCATCAATATAAGACATCATTCTATATTAGCAGCATCATTTTTAATCAGTGTAAGACTATATATATATATATATATATATAATAGTATTTTTTGTTGTAAATAGCCTCTGGATGTGGTAGATAAAAAAATGCAGGCTTTCAAAACTTGTTGTTAATATATGATTTTTTCTGTTATTAATATAACATTTTTCGTTGTAAAGAGCCTCTTGACGTGATAGATGAAAAAATCCAGGTATTCAAAAGTTGTTGTTAATATATGTTTTTTATGTTGTTAATATTACATTATTCGTTGTAAAGAGCCTCTTGACGTGATAGATGAAAAAATCCAGGTTTTCAAAAGTTGTTGTTAATATATGATTTTTTTTGTTGTTAATATAACATTTGTTGTTGTAAACAGCCTCTGGATGTGGTAGATAAAAAAAATGCAGGTTTTAAAATGTTGTTGTTAATATATGATTTTTCTGTTATTAATATAACATTTTTCGTTGTAAAGAGCCTCTTGACGTGATAGATGAAAAAATCCAGGTATTCAAAAGTTGTTAATATATGTTTTTTATGTTGTTAATATCACATTATTCGTTGTAAAGAGCCTCTTGACATGATAGATGAAAAAATCTAGGTTTTCAAAAGTTGTTGTTAATATATGATTTTTTTTTTTGTTAATATAACATTTGTTGTTGTAAATAGTCTCTGGATGTGAGCAATGAAAAAAATCTAGGTTTTCAAATGTGGCTGGAACGTTTGAGCATAGATTTCAAGTTCAAACTTAACATTCCCGTTTGAATATTTGTAGACAGTCAGATAAACAATGTAACTGTGGCTGGCAGGTTCGAGCTTAAATGTGGATTTTTTTTTTCTCAATTCTCACGTCCAGAAGCTATTTACAACAAAAAAAATTCCATATTTACAACATAAAAAGCATATATTTACAACCACCTTGGAAAACCTGGATTTTTTTTCATTTCTCACGTCCAGAGGCTATTTACAGCAACAAATGCTATATTAACAACAGAAATTGTAAGAAATTCTATTCCTTGGGACCTGTGTGTAACTTTCCCAAAAAAATTGAAATTACAATTAGGTCCCAATTTACAATGTTTTTAATTTCTATAATTTCTGTACACTAATACACGGCGGACTTCCACTTGTTCTGTTATTACTTAATGAAATAAGGTATTTGTTGGGACCTAATTGTAATTTCAATTTTTTTTGTTACAAGGTGTTCTCTTTTGTTTGTAACAATTTAAGGTTGGTATTTTTGCCTTTTGGATAATTTTGTGCTTATGTGTGTTTTTGTTAAAAAATAAGTTTTTGTATATAAAAATGTTTCTATTGATCCTTTGGCAAATGATCACATGGTTTTAAATTTTGTTTTGAAGTTGGTGGAATGTTATGTGTAATGGTTCAAGGACCTTTGGCAAATGATCACATGGCTGAATTTACCATCAAAAGTAATTAATTCAAAATGAAAAGTAGAAATTTTGTTTTGAGCTATTGAAACTAACCAAGAATTCATTTTTTCAGTATCAAGAAGAGACAGTGAGGAAATACCCGCGTGAGAGAGAGAGTCCTTCAATGTGGTATGATGTGATCTCTTTTTTGTTTTTCAAAATGAAAATAAATATAATATTCACATGTTGTCATATATATGTATGAAAATATACTGATGGAGTAGGATAGTAATTATTGCACTTGAATACTGATGGAGTAGGTGATTGATCTGAAATATTGAACAAAAAAAAACCAAAAAAAAAACAAAAGCGAAAAAGGTTGATTTGAAATACAAAATTTGAACTTTGAGGGATACCACATATTATTTTTTGATGAGAGAGATAGAGATGTAACTGTGGCCGATCAAACTACCCAATGCTCCTAATAGCATATGTTGTTTTTTTTATATATATATATATATATTTCAAAATTGGCTTTCAAATTTGCAGCGTGTGCCTCACAACTACCCACAAGAGAGGTAAAAAACCGGCCATTTTTTATCGTATCCCAGCTATCATTGAACTGAAAGTCAATATCATCCATTTTTTTTATGGTTTGTGTAGATCTGTTCTTCCGCTTGAGCCTCACTGTGACACATTGAAGGGAGAAGTGATAAACCTCTGTCGTCGTCTTCCACTATGGGAACGGTGAATTCCTCACGAGGCACAAACATGTTTCCCTCCTCAGTAAACATCCTTTGCCTCCTCTGATGTCGTCTTTTTCTCTTGTTCTTGGGACGACGCTTTGCACGACTCTTGATCCCCATTGGAAATGAATACAGGAGATCGGTATTTATGTCAACTGTAATGGAGAACATATAGTAAAAAAAAAAAAAAAAGTGAAACTAAATATATATAGACATTAGCAGTTTAAAAGAACATATAGTAAAAAAAAAAAAAAAAAAACTTCGTTGTACTTTACAAATGAACATGAAAAGGAAATCGCTTTATAGCAATAAAGCTGGCCCTTAATCAATCATCAAAATTGCTATAACATATAATGCATTTTCCAGTTGTCATTATCATTCGCAGCGACAAAACCTACGCATCACACACTCAAAAACTCAGACTGGACAACAATAATCACCATAGGCACAATATAAAACAAAGCCCCAATATAAAACACTTACGACAGACACAATCCACCACCATAGGCACAATCACTTCAAAAACTCAGACTGGACAACAATAATAAGGGGTTTAACATGTGAAGGTTCATTTATTAAAGCGAAAATCCTAAAATACCCAAATCAGATAACTCGGGGAATTTTTTTGCAGAGTAAGCGATGTTTTTTTCTTGCAGAGTAAGCGATGTACATTGTTTCTTTTAGTAGCCACTTAACTCTTACTCTACGTGTTTTCATATTGTTAAACTCATCTATAATTAAATCCGTGCTAAACTTAAAAGAATTTCTTTTTCAATGTAGGTAATCAAAGAATCATCAAGAAATTGGTTTTTCATTCTATTTCAAGGGCATTGTTGATGAATGATTTCTTTTTCAATGTAGGTAATCAAAGAATCATCAAGAAATTCGTCTTCCATCTATTTCAAGGGCATTGTTGATGAATGATGACTATGGTTTTTCGGTGCTAATAGGTTTTACACACACTCATATATACTTCCAAAAGAGTCTAAGCCCATTCTATTTCAGGGGCATTGTTGATGAATGATGACTATGGTTTTTCGGGGCTAATAGGTTTTACACACACTCATATATACTTTCAAAAGCGTCTAAGCCACCATCTACATCATTGTACTTTGCAAATGAACATGACAGGGAAATCGCCATATAGCAATAAAACAAATTTTCATTATCATTCGCAGCAACAAAGTGTCTAAGGAATAAATATTGCAATATATTCATAACTCTAATTGTAATTTCAATTATTATTATTTTTTGGTTACAAGGTGTTCACATTTTGAGGCTAACCTGGAAACCATGTCTCGTGAGTGGAAAGACTATCTTGATTTGCATATGAAACAACTTGAGGATTATGAATGAATTTCACTTATATATTCATTGCGACCTAATTGTAATTTCAATTTTTTTTTTTTTTTGGTTACAAGGTGTTCACATTTTGAGGCTAACCTGGAAACCATGTCTCGTGAGTGGAAAGACTATCTTGATTTGCATATGAAACAACTTGAGGATTATGAATGAATTTCACTTATATATTCATTGCGACCTAATTGTAATTTCAATTTTTTTTTTTTTTTGGTTACAAGGTGTTCACATTTTGAGGCTAACCTAGAAACCATGTCTCGTGAGTGGAAAGACTATCTTGATTTGCATATGAAACAACTTGAGGATTATGAATGAATTTCACTTATATATATTTACTTTTTATTTCTTCTTTAGCTCTCTTCAGTTTCTTGTCCAAATCCATCATCTATACCTTCGTGTAAGCTTTTTAAGTTGGGAAAATTACATGTAGGTCCCAAGGAACAAAATTAATTACCAAAAAGTCCCTTAAAATCACCAAATTACACAGAAGTCTCAGGGACTTTTTTGATATTATTTGTATTAACAACTTTTTGATATTATTTGTATTATAATATTATGATGGTGTCTTGTAAACACCACCCAAAAAGCACATAAGCACCCAAAAATACCAATCCATGCACATAAGTAATACGATATTTTGTTGATTTCTGTACTTTTCAACAAAATCATAGGAAGGTAAGGTAGTCTAAATTTAGCGTGAGAGAGATAGAGATGTAAGGCAAGGTAGTCTAAATTTAGCGTGAGAGAGATAGAGATGTAACTGTGGCTAGGTCATTCAAGCCCAATTCGAACGTAACTTCCCCGTTGGAACGTATCCATACCCATATTTTCTGTTGCAGATTCTTATTTTAGAATATATACCAAGCTTGCGGGTTGCTTGCCTGCCAAAACTTGTAGCAAAGCCAAATTTTCTAACCTCTAATTTTGTAGATAGGGAGTTTCCAATGCTTGAAAATTGGTTTCAAAAGTTTACCCACAAAACTAGAGGTCAAAATTTGAAAGCATGGTACACTACTATATTGGGAGAACTAAAGCTAGATGATGTAAGTTCCTTATACTATAAATGATTTTTTTTTCAATTAATTGCTTTGGTAATTAATTTTTATTGTTTTTTTGTTGTTGCAGATTTTATGGAATCCATTTCAAGGGATTCAACTTCCTGATCATTACAATAGACAGTTGTACCTGGGGAGAGAAATAACATGTGTAATTTTCTTGAAGACAGTGGCATACAATTGCCCGCAGATACAGCCTGAAGATTGTAATTGCAGGGACACCCATTTCCCTAGGATGGGTAGGATGAAACAAAAATGGGGTCCCAAAAGTAATTGGCTAGAAAAGCTACAAAAACATGCTAGTGCTTGGAATAGTAAGCAATTAGTGGAGGAGGTGGTGGAGGAGGAATGAGACAATTATAATGAAGGAGCGATGCAGTATAGTGAAGAAGAGCCTCCTAATAATGCAGTTGTAGAAGAGCTTGTTGAAGACGAGGCTCATAATAATGCAGTTGAATTAGAGCCTGATAATAATGCAGGTGAAGTACAACATGTGACTCCACAAACAACAGGTATCATGGTTGTGTATATTAATTCTTTGAACTTTGATTTTTTATTTATTTTTTTTGGTACAATTTTGTGATGTTTTTATTTCATTACTACGTTTTTGTTTCTCCTTGCTCAGATGGCATTGTAAACCCTTTGAGGGTTTATTCTCGTCGGAAGAAATTGAGGGTTTATACTCGTAGGAGGAAACAAATAGGGAGTTAGTGTCTCTTGTAACCAAATTTCATTACTACATTTTTGTTTCTCATTGCTCAGGCTGCCTTGTTAACCCTTTTATTGCAGATAGCATGGTTTCGGCAAATGATAGTGCCCCTTCCCCACTGAAACAAAGAAAATCCGAGAGGATCAAGTATCCTAGCCGTATTCTTAGCTCCACCATTTATGAAAAGCAGCGCCCCATCAAGAAGTCAAGGAACTTGCCAAGAGGATGACTGTAAACTTGTTCTCTATTCAAACTACTACTGCATGTTATATAAGTGTCCTGCTGTTTTGGATGAGCTTATTGTATATTGTTACCTAAGTGTCATGCTAATAGTTCTTGGCAATTCTCCTTGTCTGTGCAGGCCTTATAGGACTTTCTCTTTCTTATGCTTTCACATTGACAGCATCCCAAATCCCGGATGAGTCTATAATTTGTTTCTCATTCTTGTTGCATCCTCTAAATTTCCAGGCTTGATATTTCTTCCAGCAGCTCATCTCAGGGGTTAGCTACTGTCATTCCATGGTAAATGAAATTAATATTCTGGGATTGGATTGTTTGTTTCAGTCTGTTGGTCATCTTCCATTCTAGTTCCAGATGAATGCCAACTACCAGCAATGGTTGAAAGTAAGGTGTGGACATGCTACTTTGTTTTCATGCATATTTAGAATTTTGCTTTTTATTTTTTATTTTTTGTGAATTTAATATCCTTGGTTCCTACATATCCACCTTCTGAACCCTATGCTTATCTCCACTTTCCCTATTGTTATCGTCATGGAAATCTTGGACACAATTCAGGGAGGATATGCAGGGTCATATATGGCAAACTGGTTATGAGAATAATGAATAGGAGGGAATATTGTTATTGTCTGATGCTAGCCATCCTAACTTCATATATTAAAAAAAATTAGAATATTCCAATTTAATATTTCTGTTGTACCGAATTGAGATGTAATGAAATTATTATGCCACAGCTGACCATGACTCTTGTATAGAATAACTTGATTATATTGTTGCTTTTGCATTCAGGGGAGGCATATGCATTTTTCAATCTAAATGATAAGAAGACAACAATATCTGCAAAGATTGGAGACTTGGCAAGTGTGCTTCTGGGTAGAAAGTTGAAAGGTTGCACTGGAAGGGAGATGTGGAGGACTAAATCCCCAAAACCTGTTTCTGACCTTTTCATAGCCAGTAATTTAAGCACTGCATTGTGTGGATGATGGAACCAGACTCGGTTGCAATGGATGATGGAACTAAACTCCAAACAGCTTAATATAGTGTTTTTTTTCCTGAGTAATTGTATGTCAAGAAAGGGCATTCCTTCAACATGTACACAAAGATGTAATTTTTCCCAAGTGTCCTGCTGTTTTGGATGAGCTTAATGTATATTGTTACATAAGTGTCATGCTAATAGTTCTTGGCAATTCTCCTTGTCTGTGCAAGCCTTATAGGACTTTCTCTTTCTTATGCTTTCACATTGACAGCATCCCATTCTTGTTGCATCCTCTAAATTTCCAGGCTCGATATTTCTTCCAGCAGCTCATCTTGGGGGTTAGCTACTGTCATTCCATGGTAAATGAAATTAATATTCTGGGATTGGATTGTTTGTTTCAGTCTGTTGGTCATCTTCTATTCTAGTTCCAGATGAATGCCAGCTACCAGCAATGGTTGAAAGTAAGGTGTGGACATGCTACTTTGTTTTCATGCATATTCTGAATTCTTTTGTTTTTTTTTTTTTTTTTGTGAATTTAATATCCCTGGTTCCTACATCTCCACCTTCTGAACCCTATGCTTATCTCCACTTTCCCTATTGTTATCGTCATGGAAATCTTGGACACAATTCAGGGAGGACATGCAGGGTCATGCAAATTGTTTCTTATTTTCGTCCGAACTATCCATGCAAATTGTTTCTGTTCCTGTTTTCAAATGGAATTCATTCTAAACTCAAAATTGCAACATCTCTCTGAAGGACCTTGCGAAATGATCTTGAAAGTAGTTGTTGAATGCATAGTACACTGATATGGAGAAATTACTTGTACCAGACATACAAGGCCCATAATAGAACTTCAGTCTGTCGATCTCACACCAAGTCGTCTCATATGTCCCTTTAGCAAATTCTTACACCTCCTGTTGTCACTTATCAAACTAAAACTGACACAGACCTGCCATGGGTAACCAATATTTTTAAAAAGGAAAAGGTAGTTTTTCAATTGAAACCCTTTCACCGGTTACTTCTTTAGCGAAACGTCACTTCAACTGCCGTATGTTTGCAGCTTCTACCATTATATAACCCACTCCGTCTCAGATTTCCCTTAAGCAATTACTCACACCTCTCTTTCTTTACTTCTCCCTCAAAAACATACAGCAGTTTACATACGTCTAACTGTTATTCCATCCAAAACTTGCTACTGCAATGGCCAACCAACACGTATCAACCTTGCAGATGTTAAATCAAGGCCTTTCTGATGTCACCTTGAAGGTCATTGTTGACCGTATAATCAACAGATATCAAGAAACGGGCTGCACTCGTCATAAACGTCCAGCACTAGAACTGGAGTCGGTTGATCTCATTATCTACGATAATACGGTTATACAATCTGATTTCGAATCTCTTTTTCTGGTTAACCTCTTGTTGTAAGTTTTTCCTTCTTTAGTTTTTTATACCTTCCTTATTTACTATCAGATTGACACACGAATGATGGTTAGAATTCTCTCCATGGATCTCATGAATAAGCACTGTTGAAAACTGGTTGAAGGTTCCTGTTATGATATTTCCGGTTTTATCGTCAGAGACCCGGGGGGGGGGGGGGGGGGGGGGGGAGAATCCATTCATGAATCTATCCATATTGTCATAACTGACAAGTCCAAAATGGCTCCTAAATTTAGTGACGGTCTGCCAAAACGCTTCTTCTTACTTCATTCCGTACAGGATACGAAATGGTGGGGTCAACCAAACAACCATAGAGCTATTGGTATGTTTCCTTTAATCGTGTGGTTTGCTATTATTTTGGATTTTTTTGTTACACATATTTATCTATAACCCGTATAATTTTTTCCACATGGGTTGTCTTACGAGTGCAGATGTTTGTGGTATCTTGAAGTCCTTTAGTCGCATATCTAATTATATATGTGGAGGTTTATACAAAATGTCTCTGACGATGGAACTAGAGGACAAAAGGTTTGCTTATTTAGTAAAACTATAATATTTAGATGTCATCCTATATCATGTGTATGTTTCACTATATGGGATGTATCAGATAGTGGAGTATTTCTTTGCAGAAAGCAGTGTGTTGTCAGATGTATCTTGCAAAGACAAGCACTTGAAAGTGCTCTACCACAGTTGGATAGGTTGGCCGGGCATGTTGGTGTTTTTGTTGTTGTTCAGTATGCAGAGATAATGGGGAAAATAGAAGGAGGTAAAGAACAAATAACTTGTACATTTATCCTTTTCGTCATACGTGCTTTCAACAATTAAATTAAATCTGTCATTTCTCATTGTTTAGTTTTGGTTGTCTCACATTTAGGTGTGGAGATTTCTGCTGTTGACGGTACAACTCGCGTTTTCATAGATCCAGATTTTCTTGAACTTGCATCAGCAAAGATGACAGAACTTGGGGAATGAATTTGTGGTTGTTTTTGTTTTTTCCCTTTTCAGTTCATCTTTAACTTAGTAGTTTAAATATTTATTTCATGGTTATTATGTTATTGTTAGACTGTTCATGGTTTCACAGATAGAGGATATGTTTATTCTGTTTTGTTTGTGGAGTTCCTTGAGAACTATCTGCAGTTTAGTTCAGTATCTATAATTCTCTTCCCTGCTGTACCAACTAATATCAGGTTATTTAATAAGTGTTTTATTATCTGTTCAGTTCCGTAAATATCATGATATCGATTGTATACATATAGTAATCTTGAAACTAGCATAGCATCATTACTTGTAATTAATTAAGGTGGTTGGATGAGTTCGTAATTGTAAAATCAAATGGCCGACAAATCGTGTTGGGAATGTTCTGTGTGCTATCTTTTTAAAACAAACTTTATTCTCTGTAGAATTGTTTCAACGTAACTTGCATTTGCTACTACCACATATGTCAAACCTATTACAGCAAGAAACAATTCTGTCTGTTCTATCTGAGAATGATATGCAAACACCGCAATCTACAGTTATGGATCCATCAACAGATAATCAAAATCTGTCTGTTCTATCTGATATTACAAACCAACAAGGATACTCTAATTCGAACAATACCCGAACTAGTGGATTGACGTGTATCAGCACAACATCTCAGGTATCTTCTAATAAAGGCTCTTCAGTGTCAGTTACCCAACAGAAGCTTAAAAAGAGGTCTTTCAGCAAAATATGTCAAGCATGCCGATGAAGGTACTTGATTGTGCGTTCTCTCTCCAATGTTGCCTCTCTCTCTCACTCCAACATTCTCCCTATTTTGTTTTCTGGTTATTAGTTCTTCTTCTTCCTTATTATTTTTCTTAATAAATCTGAGTGCTGATTATTTGCTTGTGTATCCAGCTCTTTGTGGTTATTGATTAATGGATTTGGGTCGGTGTGTTGGAAACAACAATGTGAAAATATTTGTGTGAAGTTCTTTACCTTTCCTGAATACGTCGAGCTAGTGTAGAAGATTAGAGGGGCTGACTTCCGAATTGTTGCTTGAACTCTTATGTTAATTCAAGCTAGTGTGGACACTTGATTGTCCAAAGGTGGTTAAATTCTGAGTAATGCCGATGAAGGTACTTGATTGTGCGTTCTCTCTCCAGTGTCGCCTCTCTTTCTCTCTCTCTCCAACGTTCTCCCTATTTTGTTTTCTGGTTATTAGTTCTTCTTCTTCCTTATTATTTTTCTTAATAAATCTGAGTACTGATTATTTGCTTGTGTATCCAATTCTTTGTGGTTATTGATTAATGGATTTCGGTCGGTGTGTTGGAATCGACAATGCGAAAATATTTGTGTGAAGTTCTTTACCTTTCCTGAATACATCGAGCTAGTGTGGAAGATTAGAGGGGCTGACTTCTGAATTGTTGCTTGAACTCTTATGTTAGTTCGAGCTAGTGTGGACAGTTGATTGTCCAAAGGTGGTTAAATTATGAGTAATGCCGATGAAGGTACTTGATTGTGCGTTCTCTCTCCAATGTTGCCTCTCTCTCTCACTCCAACATTCTCCCTATTTTGTTTTCTGGTTATTAGTTCTTCTTCTTCCTTATTATTTTTCTTAATAAATCTAAGTGCTGATTATTTGCTTGTGTATCCAGTTCTTTGTGGTTATTGATTAATGGATTTGGGTCGGTGTGTTGGAAACAACAATGTGAAAATATTTGTGTGAAGTTCTTTACCTTTCCTGAATACGTCGAGCTAGTGTAGAAGATTAGAGGGGCTGACTTCCGAATTGTTGCTTGAACTCTTATGTTAATTCAAGCTAGTGTGGACACTTGATTGTCCAAAGGTGGTTAAATTCTGAGTAATGCTGATGAAGGTACTTGATTGTGCGTTCTCTCTCCAGTGTCGCCTCTCTTTCTCTCTCTCTCCAACGTTCTCCCTATTTTGTTTTCTGGTTATTAGTTCTTCTTCTTCCTTATTATTTTTCTTAATAAATCTGAGTGCTGATTATTTGCTTGTGTATCCAGCTCTTTGTGGTTATTGATTAATGGATTTGGGTCGGTGTGTTGGAAACAACAATGTGAAAATATTTGTGTGAAGTTCTTTACCTTTCCTGAATACGTCGAGCTAGTGTGGAAGATTAGAGGGGCTGACTTCCGAATTGTTGCTTGAACTCTTATGTTAATTCAAGCTAGTGTGGACACTTGATTGTCCAAAGGTGGTTAAATTCTGAGTAATACCGATGAAGGTACTTGATTGTGCGTTCTCTCTCCAGTGTCGCCTCTCTTTCTCTCTCTCTCCAACGTTCTCCCTATTTTGTTTTCTGGTTATTAGTTCTTCTTCTTCCTTATTATTTTTCTTAATAAATCTGAGTACTGATTATTTGCTTGTGTATCCAATTCTTTGTGGTTATTGATTAATGGATTTCGGTCGGTGTGTTGGAATCGACAATGCGAAAATATTTGTGTGAAGTTCTTTACCTTTCCTGAATACATCGAGCTAGTGTGGAAGATTAGAGGGGCTGACTTCTGAATTGTTGCTTGAACTCTTATGTTAATTCGAGCTAGTGTGGACAGTTGATTGTCCAAAGGTGGTTAAATTATGAGTAATGCCGATGAAGGTACTTGATTGTGCGTTCTCTCTCCAGTATCGCCTCTCTCTCTCTCTCTCAACGTTCTCCCTATTTTGTTTTCTGGTTATTATTTCTTCTTCTTCCTTATTATTTTTCTTAATAAATCTGAGTGCTGATTATTTGCTTGTGTATCCAGCTCTTTGTGGTTATTGATTAATGGATTTGGGTCGGTGTGTTGGAAACAACAATGTGAAAATATTTGTGTGAAGTTCTTTACCTTTCCTGAATACGTCGAGCTAGTGTAGAAGATTAGAGGGGCTGACTTCCGAATTGTTGCTTGAACTCTTATGTTAATTCAAGCTAGTGTGGACACTTGATTGTCCAAAGGTGGTTAAATTCTGAGTAATGCCGATGAAGGTACTTGATTGTGCGTTCTCTCTCCAGTGTCGCCTCTCTTTCTCTCTCTCTCCAACGTTCTCCCTATTTTGTTTTCTGGTTATTAGTTCTTCTTCTTCCTTATTATTTTTCTTAATAAATCTGAGTACTGATTATTTGCTTGTGTATCCAATTCTTTGTGGTTATTGATTAATGGATTTCGGTCGGTGTGTTGGAATCGACAATGCGAAAATATTTGTGTGAAGTTCTTTACCTTTCCTGAATACATCGAGCTAGTGTGGAAGATTAGAGGGGCTGACTTCTGAATTGTTGCTTGAACTCTTATGTTAATTCGAGCTAGTGTGGACAGTTGATTGTCCAAAGGTGGTTAAATTCTGAGTAATGCCGATGAAGGTACTTGATTGTGCGTTCTCTCTCCAGTATCGCCTCTCTCTCTCTCTCTCAACGTTCTCCCTATTTTGTTTTCTGGTTATTATTTCTTCTTCTTCCTTATTATTTTTCTTAATAAATCTGAGTGCTGATTATTTGCTTGTGTATCCAGTTCTTTGTGGTTATTGATTAATGGATTTCGGTCGGTGTGTTGGAAACGACAATGTGAAAATATTTGTGTGAAGTTCTTTACCTTTCCTGAATACATCGAGCTAGTGTGGAAGAAATCTCTGCTAATCTATCTTTAGTTGTGAAGGAGGACTTTAAAAAATGATCCCAGATTATTATCAAATTAAGCAGCCATCAAAGTATGAAACTGGAGAGTCATCAAGCAACTACAATAAGTACATTCTAGTTCTCTCGCGGGCACGTTACTAGGAAAATCAAGTATATTGTCAAATTAACTCTGACATGTATACAAGGCTTGCTGACATTGAAATATGTGCTCAAAGAGAGTTAATCAAGTTGTCTTTTGCTAAGTTGTCGGATGAGATTAACACCTAAGGTGATGCTGTGAGAATTGGTCTTACCAAACTGGCAGATAAAGTTAATTCCAAGATTAAGTCATTGTTTGAAGAAATTAAGAAATTATCAATGTAATCAAAACTGGATGCTGCACCCCAACAAATTATGTAACTAACTCCATTAAATTTGAATTTGAAATTTGTAACTAACTCCCTTTCATGCTTATCTGATAACTTGGTTAACTCAGATAAGCATGAAAATGAGTTAGTATCAGATAAGCATGAAAGGGAGTTAGTTAAAAATTTCAAATTCAAATTTAACGGAGTTAGTTACATAATTTGTTGGGGTGCAGCATCCAGTTCTAATTACATTGATAATTTCTCAATTTCTTCATACAATGACTTAATCTTGGAATTAACTTTATCTGTCAGTTTGGTAAGACCAATTCTCACAGCATCACCTTGGGTGTCAATCTCATCTGACAACTTAACAAACGACAATTTGATTAACTCTCTTTGAGCACATATTTTATCAAGACTTTGTTCAATGTCAGCAAGCCTTGCATACATGTCAGAGTTAATTTGACATTGTACTTGATTTGCCTGGTAACGTGCCCACGAGAGAACTGGAATGTACTTATTGTAGTTGCTTGATGACTCTCCAGTTTCATACTTTGATGGCTGCCTAATTTCATACTTTGCTGATGTAGACAACCAAAAATCCTTATGTTGACTATCACAGCATGGAGATCGATATGGAAATACATTAAAACTGGAAAATATTTTACAAAACTTATCATAGTTGGGAAATAGTTTGGTTCTCAATTTATGAAGTTCACTTCTATGAGCACTCATCTCCTGTAAACAAAAAGTTGTGGTGAATCTAAGTAAACTCTATCGAAAAAAGCCCATAAAAATCAATTCCAACTATGAAATTACAAAAACTTACCTTTTCAGCCTGCTTCCACTTAGAATCAAGGCCTTCAAACTTATTCGTTTCGGGATTATAAAGTAACCCGTAGTCTATAGAGAGCTTCATCATCAACGTGTACATCTCATTACATTCCGAAAAAATGTTGTTTAATTTCATCTAAAGAAGCAAGGCTGTCAGTTTCACACCTATAGTCATTTTAGTATGTCGCTCCAAATTAGGTCAGGCCAATCAATACCCTTGGAGCTACCCAAATACTTCTCCAAGACTTTTAGCATCTTTAATTCATTGACACAGTGTTTCTCACTAAATGTAGAAAAATGTAGAAACAAGTTAGATACGCATTAACAAGTTGTGCCACAATTGCAATTTCACAAATTAAAAATAAAGAACTCTAGATCTTAAATTATAAATAATTCAAGAAACTTTTGACGTATTCCATAAGCATAAGACAAACCTGTTTCGCTTCTTTCTCGATCTCCTTTCTTTCTTTGCCACATTGGAACAAGCTCCCTTCATTATGTAAGCTTGCACAGTTGATGGCCATTCACAACAGGATATTGGAGAATCAAGGGCAATGGAGAATTAAATATATGTAGACAAGTAAAGCAGTTTTATCCGAATCAAACCAATCAACAAGGTAAAATAATCAAAAAATAACCAGCAGCTCCGTTTACCAACATGTACTCCAGATGAGTGAAGAACAAGAACTAAAGCAGAACAAATTCACCACCATTGGAACAGAGCTGCTGCATGCAGATCAATTTAAGGACCCAAGAAGTAAGACAGACATGCTCAATGTAATTCCAAACAGAATAGTGTACCAGCAGCTCAATTTACCAACATGCACTCCAGAAAGTAGAACAAATTCACCACCATTGGAACATAACATAAGCATGTAGATCGCATGCAGATCAATTTAAGGACCAAAGAAGTAAGACATTCTCAATGTAGTTCCAAATAGAATAGTGTACCAGCAGCTCAATTTACCAACATGCAAGTCAAAGGGAGAGACAATCATCTTGTGTCTAGTGGTCAGTGGTGAACATAAAAGATAAATACTGGACAATGAGAACCAACTTACTGTGAGGAGCGAGAACGAAACAGAGTGAGCGAGAAGGAGCACAGAAAGAAAGGACTTGAGTTTCAACCAAAATCTAAAGGTTTTTAAATGTGTTGTGAATGTGTCTTTTTATTTTGTCAATGTGGCTTGTCCTATTGTAAATACCCTCTGTAAACTTAGGATTGAGTTTGAAACTAAAGGGTGGAACTTATCCCTGTTTCGTACTATATGAATCGGAAAGGGGAAGTAGAGATGTATTAATTAGATCTGGACTGTGATTTACCCTATCTTAATATTTTGTTGCTATATTCATCAATATGCTTTAGATTTGTGCTCCAGAACTTTTTTAAAAAAAAAAAAGAGTCTGGAATTTCAAGAGAAAACTTTATGTTTGATTTCTTGCATATGATGGCTGAGTTTTTCGGTGGGATGTCTAAGGCTATAAGTCCCATGAAAGACAGGCAATTTGCCCCACATTGTAGGGCTCTCATATGTGTAAATCTTGAGCATAAGATTTTCATTGAAATCTAGATTCATCACATAGTGCCGCCTTATGGCTGGCTTAGGATCTTTAACGCCGTTGTTCTTCTTGAGCTGTCCAGATTTAACCACAGACAAGTTTTACCTGACTAGGTTCAGACGTTCAAAATTAACACGTTATCATTTTTACTTTCTGTCTTTAAGGAGCATTAGATCTAAGGATTCTGTTGAATATCCAACCAAATATTTAGATCGGTAAATCTCAGTAAATTTTTAATTAATATACCCCTATGGAACCTAATGGTAATGATACTAATTGAAGGGAGATTTACGATTATTGTTTATTTCGCTGTTATTTTCTGTACTTTTATTGCCTTTATTCTCTGCACTTTACATTTTGTTTCATGTCTTCTATTTTCCGTTCTTTTTCTCAACGTCCTTCATCTTCTTTCTCTACTCCAAATTCCTCCATAAACAATGATGAAGCATATTCTTCCACAAATAATATTTTTGATGAAGAAATTCATTTCAAAAACATAAACCAAACTGTAGATGATTGGACTCTTCCTGTCATTGACAACAGAGATGTTTTTATTGACAAAAGGCAATGGTTGAAGAAGTCTGATTATGTGATCAAGACTGTCGAAGAATCCATTGCCATTCTTCCTCCTCTCTCCACATTCCATCCATAAACACAAAACTGATTACAACTTTTTACACATCGGTTGTGTACAAATTGCTCTTAAACCCCTTGTTAGACGAGGCCTTAATGCCTCTGATCCAGAGATGCAAGACATTACAGTTTTGCGGATTCTCTTTTGGCTGCTGCTGAGTTTGGACTTCATAATGGACCTGTTTATTTCAACTGTTATCCAAATCAAACGGTTGATTTAAAAGATAAAAACATTCTTGATGTCCTCAAACTCAATCTTAAACTTCATGGTTTTAACATGAAATCTGGATCTATACCTGTTACTCTAATATAGAGTACAGTATAAGGTCTCAAACTCTTCTGTATCTAAGGTTAAAAATCTTCCTAACAACGGTCAGACTGTTGTTTTTCTCACTGATTATTCAAACACAAATATCACGATTCCCCAAACTATTATGTGGAAAGATGTTACTCTTCCAGAAGATTGGGTTATGGATAAAGCTGTCCAAGCTGTTCCAAGATCTGTAGCCCAAATCAGTAGAATTTCTCAAACACAATCGGGATCTGTTAGAATTGCTTTTGACAGACCTAGAAGTTCTACTTCATCCATGTCTTCAAAATATGAAGATTTCAGATCTGCAAATTCAGAATTACCAAGGAATTCCAGTTTTTCAGAACGATCCCTTCCTTTGGTTATTCATTTACCTCCACCACCACAAGCTAATAATACTCCTTTACCTCCACCACCTCAACAACAAGCTCCTCCACAATATAATCCTCCACCACGGCCAGGGGATGAACAACCATCTTTCGATCTACCTTCCAACATCTCAAAGCAAGGAATTGATAATTCGGGAACAATTCCTCATGCAAACTACCAAAGGGAGGATGACCAAAATTCGGTTGATTCTTTGTCTTATACGGATTTAGGTGAACCTCCAACTATTGGTTTTCTTGAACAACAATTTCAAATTGATAAAGAAAGTTTGCAAAAGGAATTTTACTCAAAATCAAATACTTTGCAAAGAAACTGGTTTTTAGAACATTTTAAAGGTTTAATGCGAAAGCAGATCCAAGAAAAGTTCTACAGTTTCCTTGAAAAGTATGAAGTGAATATTCTATTTTTTGCTTGGTTTAAAGCTTATGCTTTACGAGAAGAAATAGAACATCCATTTGGCCAAACAATAAATATGACCAAAAGAGAATGGAAAACATCTGAAGGACAAACTATTTCTTCAGAAGTTCCTCCAAAAAGGTCATACCAAATTCTCGGCATTGTAGATAGTAGACAAAACCCTCCTATAGCCTCTCCTTTCAAAACTAGAAACTCTGAAGACCCTGTTTGTCCAAAAGATATCAAAAATCTTATGGAACAAAACAATTACACAAATCAGTATCTTCAAATTATTGGAGATCACATTGTCAAAACCCCTTCTCAACAAATTTCTCCTACTTCTACAATTCAATCCCCATCTATAATCAAATCTTTGTTCAAACCTTTCCAACTTGATCCAAGAATTAAGGCAAGTTCGCAAAAGAAAAATAATGCCACAAATCTCATGAAGCAAATTGGCCAAAGTTTGCAACATCAAAATCAAGTTACTATTGATCTTCAAACTCCCCTTACTCAACTAAAACAAAGAGTTGTTCCTGATACTCCCTCTGCTTCTTCTTCTGATAAACAAGTTATGGATTTTGAGAAAATTTCTGATACTGAATCTTCAAAATCAGATTTTAAAATCAACCACCAATATTGGAAAAAATCTTCTTCACCTATTTTTCAAAAATCTTTAAAGTTATATTATCCAAGGGCCAGTCCCTTAGATATTTTAACTGAAGAACGCCAAGATCAAACTTTCAAATCTTTCAACTCTAACAACATTTATGAATAGAACATAGATGGAAAGAGTGAATCAAACATTCTTCAAATTCTTCAGCAAATGACCATGGTAAGCACTGCTTATCAAACAACAAGTGATTATTCAGATACAGAGATAACTAATCTTTTAGTTTCCGGATTTACTGGACAACTTAAAGGTTGGTGCGATTATTATCTGTCATCTGATGAAAAATCAAACATTATTTCTTCAGTTAAGACTAAACCTGATGGAACTCCTATTCTTCACAATGGTGAGCCCATACCAGATTCTGTTAATACTCTTACTTTTTCAATTATCAAACATTTTGTTGGTGATCCGAACATCTGGAGAGACCGCTCTTCTGAACTTCTTTCTAACATCCGATGTCGGACATTGTCTGATTTCAGATGGTATAAAGATACCTTCCTATCTAGGGTACTACTTCAAAAGGATGATGCCAATCAAGGTTTTTGGAAAGAAAAGTTTCTAGCTGGATTACCAAAATCTTTTGGTGATAAAGTTAGAGACAAACTTAGACATCACTATAAAGGCAGCATACATTATGAAAACCTAACATATGGAGAGTTAATCTCTCATGTTTAGAAAACAGCTTTGAAAATCTGTCAAGATGATGGAATAAAACATCAACTTGCCAAAGAAAAGAGTATAAAAAGGAAAGAATTGGGATCTTTTGTGAGCAATTTGGTCTTCCAGCCTGTAAGAAACCCAGGTCAAAATCTCACAAAACTCCTCGTTTTAACCCATCTTTTTCCAAAAATAAACGTTTTCTAAACCAAAAAAATCAGAAAAAATGATTTTCAAAATCCTCCAAGAAAATACAAAAAGAATTTTCGTTCTAAACCAAAAAATGATTTTTCCAAACATCCTCCAAAAGATGATCAAGTAACTTGTTTCAGATGTGGCAAGCCTGGCCATATTTCTAAATATTGTCGCCTTTCCAGAAAAATCAGAAATATTCAGATTGAGGAACCCCTCCTTCAGCAAATAAACAATCTCCTGATTGAATCCTCATCTGAGTCTGAAGAAGATTATTCCACTTCTGGAGAAATAAACCAAATCCAGGATGATGATCTTTATTCGACATCTTCTGATGATTCTTCTCCTCCTCAAATAAATGTCATTACTAAGGAACAAGATTTGCTTCTAGACGTCATAAGCAAACTTCCTGAATCTGACAGGGGTACGTATCTTTCAAAATTCAAAGATATTATTACCTAAACTCCATCTCCATCCTCTTCCAAACTTTCAGTCTTTCATAACAAGTATGACTTGACTAAAACTTTGGAAAGATTCAAACATTCTGTTAAACCTGTCACTATCCAAGATCTTCAATCTGAGATATGCAAACTTAAGGTTGAAGTTCAAGTCCCAATTCTTGTGTATCTCAAATCAAGTCGAGATACACATGAATTGGTTTTATTACAAATTCAAGGGCTTCTTTCTTCAGCTCAAAATCCTTCTGACGAGAATATTGATCAAGTTTTACAGAATGAAACTGAGGGTGATAATCCTGAACAAGAAATACCTTTTTTGAATGTAATTTCAAGAATTTTCCTCCAGAAGTTCTATATACAAGCAAAAATCATTATCAATAATGATTTCGTTATAAAACAATCTGTACTATTTGATACTGGAGCTCAAGCCAACTGTATTTTAGAAGGTTTGGTTCCCACCAAATATTTCACAAAGACAACAGAGAGATACAGTTCTGTTAATAGATCTCTATGTTCTGTTCAGTACAAACATTGATGTCGTTGTGCAAAATGAAGGATTGCAAATAAGAACTCCATTTATTCTTATGAAAGATAAGGGAACACAAATCATCCTTGGAGCACCATTTGCAACACAATTGATTCCTTGTAAATTGGAACATGATGGCATTTCAAAACAACATTTGGGAAAAATTATTTTCTTTCCTTTTACTGAACAACCCAGATCAATTTTCTCCAGGATGAAATCTCTTTCAAAAAGATTGAACAACAGCTCCAACAGCCAATTGTCTAGCAAAGGATCCAATCCTGTTTGGATAAAATTCATCAAACTGTCTGTGCTGATTTGCCCAATGCCTTTTGGAATAGAAAACAACATTCTGTTGATCTTCCCTATGAGCCAGATTTCTCTAAAAACCGGATTCCTACAAAAGCAAGACCCATTCAGATGTCTCAGGAACTTCTTGAAACATGTAAAAAAGAAATTCAAGACAAAAAAATCATTCGTCCGAGTCGTAACAAAAACGCAGAAATTGAGCGTGGAACGCCAAGGCTTGTCATCAATTATAAACCTCTAAATGAAGCTTTGCAATGGATTCGGTACCCAATACCGAATAAGGCTGATTTACTAAAGCATTTGCACTCTGCAAAGATCTTTTCAAAATTTGATATGAAATCTGGATTTTGACAAATTCAAATTTCAGAAAAAGATAGGTATAAAACTGCTTTTACTGTTCCATTCGGACAGTATGAGTGGAATGTTATGCCTTTTGGTTTAAAAAATGGTCCATCTGAATTTCAAAGGATTATGAACGAAATCTTTAATGATCAGAGCCAATATATTATTGTCTATATTGATGACGTTTTAGTCTTTTCAAATTCTTTAGATGAACATTTTAAACATGTTTCAAAATTTCTTCGAACTGCAGAAACAAATGGTTTAGTAGTTTCAAAACCAAAAATCAGCCTCTTTCAGACCAAAGTTCGCTTCCTTGGACACTGGATTTGTTAAGGAACAATAACTCCCATTGAACGTGCAATTCAGTTTGCTGATAAATTTCCCGATCAAATTCTTGATAAAACACAACTCCAGAGGTTTTTGGGATGTTTAAATTATGTTGTTGAGTTCATCCCTCAACTTAGCAATTTTATTAAACCTCTTCATCAACGTCTCAACAAAAATCCTTCTCCCTGGACTGAGGTTCATACCGAAGTCGTTAAACAAATCAAACGACAAGTTAAAGAACTTCCATGTCTTACCCTTCCTGTCCCTACCGCCAAATGCTTCTGAATTAGGATATGGAGGTATCCTCAAACAAAGTTTAGATGGAAAAGAACAAATCATTTCTTTTACATCTAAACATTGGAATCCTTCTCAACAAAATTATTCTACAATCAAAAAAGAAATCTTAGCAATTGTTTTGTGTGTTTCAAAATTTCAAGATGACCTTTTAAATAAAAAATTTTTAATTCGCATTGATTGTAAAGCTGCAAAAGATGTTTTACAAAAAGATGTTAAAAACCTTGCATCAAAACAGATTTTTGCCCGGTGGCAGGCGATTTTAAGTGTTTTTTATTTTGATATTGAATTTATCAAAGGCACTTCTAATTCTCTTCCTGATTTCCTTACCTGTGAGTTTTTACAGGGTAGAGAGAGTACTAACCCAAAACCCATTTCCTTCTCTCCAGACAATGCCAAGAAAGAAAAAAAATCCGGTGAAGATTCAAAAAATAAACAAATCCTCCAAGAGGATGATAAAAAGAGCATCTATCAAGATGCACAAAGCCCCGTCTCCGAAGCAGATTTGGCGGAGATAATTAAACAATTGTTGCAGCAACAAGCAGCTCCCCAAACACAAGGAACCCGGCTGACACGTTCACAAACAAAATCTGGGTCATCTACCCCCAAACTGGAGTCATCCTCCAAAAGAGATTCAAACCCAGAGTCTCATTCCTGTTAAACCTGGAAGAAAAACAATAGATTCTTATGTCAAGAAACCCCCAACACAAACTTGGGAAGAAGTATTGGCAAAAAAGGATCATAAAACCCAGACTCTTGAGTACGATAAACTTGCTTTATCATTAATTGCCTCTTCTTCACAGGCAATTAGTAAAAAAGAGAATGATTCATCAAACAAAGAATTTGCTCTTCAATTAGCCCAGAAAAAGCCACCTCAGGTATCAAAACCCTTAGTGGCTACCTCAGCCATTAATCCTATGGATACTCCTTACATTGAAAAACCAAATATTGTATTGAGAATCCTACAGGTTGAACCTGAGTTTTTCTTGGAAACCCCAAATCAGGCAGCATTGAATGTTTTCCCTTCTGGATTTCATTTCATACCTACCAATCTCAAGAAAACAAGAGTTTTATGAAGTGATATTGGTTGATTCTAAGTCTATTGAGTTAACTCGATCTATGTTTCTAAAGAAGATCAATCATTAACAAAGTTCTCACACCACCCATTCAACTCTCCAAATATTACAAGTTCTCACACCAACACAGTGGGGACAAAGTTTGCATAAACAAAAATTATTTTCAAAACCATATGATCCTGAAGGATACACTTACTGGGATTACTGTGAAGCCTGGTATAATATTTTTTGGGATCAAAACAAGATAGCAGCATTGAATGTTTTCCCTTCTGGATTTCATTTCATACCTACCAATCTCAAGAAAACAAGAGTTTTATGAAGTGATATTAGTTGATTCTAAGTCTATTGAGTTAACTAGATACGTTTCTAAAGAAGATCAATCATTAACAAAGTTCTCACACCACCCATTCAACTCTCCAAATATTACAAGTTCTCACACCAACCCAGTGGGGACAAAGTTTGCATAAACAAAAATTATTTTCAAAACCATATGATCCTGAAGGATACACTTACTGGGATTACTGTGAAGCCTGGTATAATATTTTTTGGGATCAAAACAAGATTTTTAGACATACTTGGTTCATTTATTTCAAACAAACAACCAAGTATAACTTTCCTCTATGGTTTTTGAAATGGTGGCATGTCTTTGGATCAATACCGGAAATTTTTCCACCAGAAATCCAAAGAGCATTTGACCATTTCAAAAACAAATTTCAAGCAGATGGAGATCCTTTTCCAATTGATCTTCATTATTTTTCAAAATTATCTGTATCCTGGATTTTTTCATGGCAATACAGATTGTCTCACATGGACAAAAAATCCCCAGTATTACCAGTACTACAGAGACAACTCTTTGTACGCTGGTGGGGCAAATACAGACAAACAAATGCAGATTGTAAAGCAGTAGATCAATGGTTCAAGGATAACCCAGAATTCCTTTGTGCCAAAGAACAAAGTCGATTTCTAAATCAGAAGAATTTTGTTCAGCATACTCTCGCAGCTGCATCAAATAAACAAGACTGTATCAAACAACTCAGCATTTTGCTTGAACAATTAAAGCAAGATGAGGCTGGGACATCAAAGCCTGATTCAAGTGATGATGATGAAGATGAAGATTTCATTGTCAACCTTGGAGAAGACTGAGAATCTTACAACTTTTGATGGAGACTCCAAACAAACAATGTTTCCATGTATAAAGTTGTAAAATTTCTGTATAAAACCTCTTTGTATTGCAGATAGTGTTAGAAATTTTCACCTGTAACACTAAAACACTGTGATACGTAGAGCACTGTAGTTTGGTACGGTATGTACGATTAGATTCGATATATACTGTAGTTAATTACAAGTAAACAAGCAGTGCCGGTCACTTACTGGAACTGTACCAAAAACTGCCAGTACTGGTCATCAACCGGAACTGTTCAAACAGTGACCCGAGCTAGTCTATTTAAGCAGATATTTAAGCAGATATCCTGGTCTGTAGTAGACAGGTTCGGAACCACTCCTTCTCTCTCTAACCATTCTCTCCATCTTTCCTCTGCCTTCTCTCTACATTCTTTCTTTATCTTTCCGCTGCTTTCTTTTTACTTTCTGCCTTTGTAAGTTCTTTCCTCTTGAATAAACTTGTGTTTTCTTTATGATGTTGAGCATCTGCATTTCTCTTCTTCTCTTCGGATGAGATAAGTCTAGCTGCGTGCCTACACCCATTCTTATCTCATCTTCTTTTTATTTCTTTCTGCACGTTTAAATTCGGTCTTTACTTTATGCTTTAAATAGGTGAAAATTTCTAACACTATCTGCAATACAAAGAGGTTTTATACAGAAATTTTACAACTTTATACATGGAAACATTGTTTGTTTGGAGTCTCCATCAAAAGTTGTAAGATTCTCAGTCTTCTCCAAGGTTGACAATGAAATCTTCATCTTCATCATCATCACTTGAATCAGGCTTTGATGTCCCAGCCTCATCTTGCTTTAATTGTTCAAGCAAAATGCTGAGTTGTTTGATACAGTCTTGTTTATTTGATGCAGCTGCGAGAGTATGCTGAACAAAATTCTTCTGATTTAGAAATCGACTTTGTTCTTTGGCACAAAGGAATTCTGGGTTATCCTTGAACCATTGATCTACTGCTTTACAATCTGCATTTGTTTGTCTGTATTTGCCCCACCAGCGTACAAAGAGTTGTCTCTGTAGTACTGGTAATACTGGGGATTTTTTGTCCATGTGAGACAATCTGTATTGCCATGAAAAAATCCAGGATACAGATAATTTTGAAAAATAATGAAGATCAATTGGAAAAGGATCTCCATCTGCTTGAAATTTGTTTTTGAAATGGTCAAATGCTCTTTGGATTTCTGGTGGAAAAATTTCCGGTATTGATCCAAAGACATGCCACCATTTCAAAAACCATAGAGGAAAGTTATACTTGGTTGTTTGTTTGAAATAAATGAACCAAGTATGTCTAAAAATCTTGTTTTGATCCCAAAAAATATTATACCAGGCTTCACAGTAATCCCAGTAAGTGTATCCTTCAGGATCATATGGTTTTGAAAATAATTTTTGTTTATGCAAACTTTGTCCCCACTGGGTTGGTGTGAGAACTTGTAATATTTGGAGAGTTGAATGGGTGGTGTGAGAACTTTGTTAATGATTGATCTTCTTTAGAAACGTATCTAGTTAACTCAATAGACTTAGAATCAACTAATATCACTTCATAAAACTCTTGTTTTCTTGAGATTGGTAGGTATGAAATGAAATCCAGAAGGGAAAACATTCAATGCTGCTATCTTGTTTTGATCCCAAAAAATATTATACCAGGCTTCACAGTAATCCCAGTAAGTGTATCCTTCAGGATCATATGGTTTTGAAAATAATTTTTGTTTATGCAAACTTTGTCCCCACTGTGTTGGTGTGAGAACTTGTAATATTTGGAGAGTTGAATGGGTGGTGTGAGAACTTTGTTAATGATTGATCTTCTTTAGAAACATAGATCGAGTTAACTCAATAGACTTAGAATCAACCAATATCACTTCATAAAACTCTTGTTTTCTTGAGATTGGTAGGTATGAAATGAAATCCAGAAGGGAAAACATTCAATGCTGCCTGATTTGGGGTTTCCAAGAAAAACTCAGGTTCAACCTGTAGGATTCTCAATACAATATTTGGTTTTTCAATGTAAGGAGTATCCATAGGATTAATGGCTGAGGTAGCCACTAAGGGTTTTGATACCTGAGGTGGCTTTTTCTGGGCTAATTGAAGAGCAAATTCTTTGTTTGATGAATCATTCTCTTTTTTACTAATTGCCTGTGAAGAAGAGGCAATTAATGATAAAGCAAGTTTATCGTACTCAAGAGTCTGGGTTTTATGATCCTTTTTTGCCAATACTTCTTCCCAAGTTTGTGTTGGGGGTTTCTTGACATAAGAATCTATTGTTTTTCTTCCAGGTTTAACAGGAATGAGACTCTGGGTTTGAATCTCTTTTGGAGGATGACTCCAGTTTGGGGGTAGATGACCCAGATTTTGTTTGTGAACGTGTCAGCCGGGTTCCTTGTGTTTGGGGAACTGACTGGCTGGTTGATGCTCCTTGTGTTTGGGGAGCTGCTTGTTGCTGCAACAATTGTTTAATTATCTCCGCCAAATCTGCTTCGGAGACGGGGCTTTGTGCATCTTGATAGATGCTCTGTTTATCGTCCTCTTGGAGGATTTGTTTATTTTTTGAATCTTCATCGGATTTTTTTCTTTCTTGGCATTGTCTGGAGAGAAGGAAATGGGTTTTGGGTTAGTACTCTCTCTACCCTAAAAACTCACGGGTAAGGAAATCAGGAAGAGAATTAGAAGTGCCTTTGATAAATTCAATATCAAAATCAAAAACACTTAAAATCGCCTGCCACCGGGCAAAAATCTGTTTTGATGCAAGGTTTTTAACATCTTTTTGTAAAACTTCTTTTGTAGCTCTACAATCAATGCGAATTAAAAATTTTTGATTTAAAAGGTCAGCTTGAAATTTTGAAACACACAAAACAATCGCTAAGATTTCTTTTTTGATTGTAGAATAATTTTGTTGAGAAGGATTCCAATGTTTAGATGTAAAAGAAATGATTTGTTCTTTTCCATCTAAACTTTGTTTGAGGATACCTCTATATCCTAATTCAGAAGCATCTGTTTGAACAATTTTGAAAGCGGTAGGGACAGGAAGGGTAAGACATGGAAGTTCTTTAACTTGTCGTTTGATTTGTTTAACGACTTCGGTATGAACCTCAGTCCAGGGAGAAGGATTTTTGTTAAGACGTTGATGAAGAGGTTTAATAAAATTGCTAAGTTGAGGGATGAACTCAGCAACATAATTTAAACATCCCAAAAACCTCTGGAGTTGTGTTTTATCAAGAATTTGATCGGGAAATTTATCAGCAAACTGAATTGCACGTTCAATGGGAGTTATTGTTCCTTAACAAATCCAGTGTCCAAGGAAGCGAACTTTGGTCTGAAAGAGGCTGATTTTTGGTTTTGAAACTACTAAACCATTTGTTTCTGCAGTTCGAAGAAATTTTGAAACATGTTTAAAATGTTCATCTAAAGAATTTGAAAAGACTAAAACGTCATCAATATAGACAATAATATATTGGCTTTGATCATTAAAGATTTCATTCATAATCCTTTGAAATTCAGATGGAGCATTTTTTAAACCAAAAGGCATAACATTCCACTCATACTGTCCGAATGGAACAGTAAAAGCAATTTTATACCTATCTTTTTCTGAAATTTGAATTTGCCAAAATCCAGATTTCATATCAAATTTTGAAAAGATCTTTGCAGAGTGCAAATGCTTTAGTAAATCAGCCTTATTCGATATTGGGTACCGAATCCATTGCAAAGCTTCGTTTAGAGGTTTATAATTGATGACAAGCCTTGGCGTTCCACGCTCAATTTCTGCGTTTTTGTTACGACTCGGACGAATGAGTTTTTTGTCTTGAATTTCTTTTTTACATGTTTCAAGAAGTTCCTGAGACATCTGAATGGGTCTTGCTTTTGTAGGAATCCGGTTTTCAGAGAAATTTGGCTCATAGGGAAGATCAACAGAATGTTGTTTTCTATTCCAGAAGGCATTGGGCAAATCAGCACAGACAGTTTGATGAATTTTATCCAAACAGGATTGGATCCTTTGCTGGACAATTGGCTATTGGAGCTATTGTTCAATCCTTTTGAAAGAGATTTCATCCTGGAGAAAATTGATTTGGTTTTGTTTAAAGAAAAGAGGGTTTAAATCCCTAAATTTGGGTTGTTCAGTAAAAGGAAAGAAAATAATTTTTCCCAAATGTTGTTTTGAAATGCCATCATGTTCTAATTTACAAGGAATCAATTGTGTTGCAAATGGTGCTCCAAGGATGATTTGTGTTCCCATATCTTTCATAAGAATAGATGGAGTTCTTATTTGCAATCCTTCATTTTGCACAACGACATTAGAAAGTTTGTACTGAACAGAACATAGAGATCTATTAACAGAACTGTATCTCTCTATTGTCTTTGTGAAATATTTGGTGAGAACCAAACCTTCTAAAATACAGTTGGCTTGAGCTCCAGTATCAAATAGTACAGATTGTTCTATAACGAAATCATTATTGATAATGATTTTTGCTTGTATATAGAACTTCTGGAGGAAAATTCTTGAAATTACATTCAAAAAAGGTATTTCTTGTTCAAGATTATCTCCCTCAGTTTCATTCTGTAAAACTTGATCAATATTCTCGTCAGAAGGATTTTGAGCTGAAGAAAGAAGCCCTTGAATTTGCAATAAAACCAATTCATGTGTATCTCGACTTGATTTGAGAGCTTGAACTTCAACCTTAAGTTTGCATATCTCAGATTGAAGATCTTGGATAGTGACAGGTTTAACAGAATGTTTGAATCTTTCCAAAGTTTTAGTCAAGTCATACTTGTTATGAAAGACTGAAAGTTTGGAAGAGGATGGAGATGGAGTTTGGGTAATAATATCTTTGAATTTTGAAAGATACGTACCCCTGTCAGATTCAGGAAGTTTGCTTATGACGTCTAGAAGCAAATCTTGTTCCTTAGTAATGACATTTATTTGAGGAGGAGAAGAATCATCAGAAGATGTCGAATAAAGATCATCATCCTGGATTTGGTTTATTTCTCCAGAAGTGGAATAATCTTCTTCAGACTCAGATGAGGATTCAATCAGGAGATTGTTTATTTGCTGAAGGAGGGGTTCCTCAATCTGAATATTTCTGATTTTTCTGGAAAGGCGACAATATTTAGAAATATGGCCAGGCTTGCCACATCTGAAACAAGTTACTTGATCATTTTTTGGAGGATGTTTGGAAAAATCATTTTTTGGTTTAGAACGAAAATTCTTTTTGTATTTTCTTGGAGGATTTTGAAAATCATTTTTTCTGATTTTTTTGGTTTAGAAAACGTTTATTTTTGGAAAAAGATGGGTTAAAACGAGGAGTTTTGTGAGATTTTGACCTGGGTTTCTTACAGGCTGGAAGACCAAATTGCTCACAAAATGATCCCAATTCTTTCCTGTTTATACTCTTTTCTTTGGCAAGTTGATGTTTTATTCCATCATCTTGACAGATTTTCAAAGCTGTTTTCTGAACATGAGAGATTAACTCTCCATATGTTAGGTTTTCATAAGGTATGCTGCCTTCATAGTGATGTCTAAGTTTGTCTCTAACTTTATCACCAAAAGATTTTGGTAATCCAGCTAGAAACTTTTCTTTCCAAAAACCTTGATTGGCATCATCCCTTTGAAGTACCCTAGATAGGAAGGTATCTTTATACCATCTGAAATCAGACAATGTCCGACATCGGATGTTCGAAAGAAGTTCAGAAGAGCGGTCTCTCCAGATGTTCGGATCACCAACAAAATGTTTGATAATTGAAAAAGTAAGAGTATTAACAGAATCTGGTATGGGCTCACCATTGTGAAGAATAGGAGTTCCATCAGGTTCAATCTTAACTGAAGAAATAATGTTTGATTTTTCATCAGATGACAGATAATAATCCCACCAACCTTTAAGTTGTCCAGTAAATCCGGAAACTAAAAGATTAGTTATCTCTGTATCTGAATAATCACTTGTTGTTTGATAAGCAGTGCTTACCATGGTCATTTCTTGAAGAATTTGAAGAATGTTTGATTCACTCTGTCCATCCATGTTCCATTCATAAATGTTGTTAGAGTTGAAAGATTTGAAAGTTTGATCTTAGCGTTCTTCAGTTAAAATATCTAAGGGACTGGCCCTTGGATAATATAACTTTGAAGATTTTTGAAAAATAGGTGAAGAAGATTTTTTCCAATATTGGTGGTTGATTTTAAAATCTGATTTTGAAGATTTAGTATCAGAAATTTTCTCAAAATCCATAACTTGTTTATCAGAAGAAGAAGCAGAGGGAGTATCAGGAACAACTCTTTGTTTTAGTTGAGTAAGGGGAGTTTGAAGATCAGTAGTAATTTGATTTTGATGTTGCAAACTTTGGCCAATTTGCTTCATGAGATTTGTGGCATTATTTTTCTTTTGCAAACTTGCCTTAATTCTTGGATCAAGTTGGAAAGGTTTGAACAAAGGTTTGATTATAGATGGGGATTGAATTGTAGAAGTAGGAGAAATTTGTTGAGAAGGGGTTTTGACAATGTGATCTCCAATAATTTGAAGATACTGATTTGTGTAATTGTTTTGTTCCATAAGATTTTTGATATCTTTTGGACAAACAGGGTCTTCAGAGTTTCTAGTTTTGAAAGGAGAGGCTATAGGAGGGTTTTGTCTACTATCTACAATGCCGGGAATTTGGTATGACCTTTTTGGAGGAACTTCTGAAGAAATAGTTTGTCCTTCAGATGTTTTCCATTCTCTTTTGGTCATATTTATTGTTTGGCCAAATGGATGTTCTATTTCTTCTCGTAAAGCATAAGCTTCAAACCAAGCAAAAAATAGAATATTCACTTCATACTTTTCAAGGAAACTGTAGAACTTTTCTTGGATCTGCTTTCACATTAATCCTTTAAAATGTTCTAAAAACCAGTTTCTTTGCAAAGTATTTGATTCTGAGTAAAATTCCTTTTGCAAACTTTCTTTATCAATTTGAAATTGTTGTTCAAGAAAACCAATAGTTGGAGGTTCACCTAAATCCGTATAAGACAAAGAATCAACCGAATTTTGGTCATCCTCCCTTTGGTAGTTTGCATGAGGAATTGTTCCCGAATTATCAATTCCTTGCATTGAGATGTTGGAAGGTAGATCGAAAGATGGTTGTTCAACCCCTGGCCGTGGTGGAGGATTATATTGTGGAGGAGCTTGTTGCTAAGGTGGTGGAGGTAAAGGAGTATTATTAGCTTGTGGTGGTGGAGGTAAATGAATAACCGAAGGAAGGGATCGTTCTGGAAAACTAGAATTCCTTGGTAATTCAGAATTTGCAGATCTGAAATCTTCATATTTTGAAGACATGGATGAAGTAGAACTTCTAGGTCTGCCAAAAGCAATTCTAACAGATCCCGATTGTGTTTGAGAAATTCTACTGATTTGGGCTACAGATCTTGGAACAGCTTGGACAGCTTTATCCATAACCCAATCTTCTGGAAGAGTAACATCTTTCCACATAATAGTTTGGGGAATCGTGATATTTGTGTTTGAATAATCAGTGAGAAAAACAACAGTCTGACCGTTGTTAGGAAGATTTTTAACCTTAGATACAGAAGAGTTTGAGACCTTATACTGTACTCTATATATTAGAGTAACAGGTATAGATCCAGATTTCATGTTAAAACCATGAAGTTTAAGATTGAGTTTGAGGACATCAAGAATGTTTTTATCTTTTAAATCAACCGTTTGATTTGGATAACAGTTGAAATAAACAGGTCCATTATGAAGTCCAAACTCAGCAGCAGCCAAAAGAGAATCCGCAAAACTGTAATGTCTTGCATCTCTGGACCAGAGGCATTAAGGCCTCGTCTAACAAGGGGTTTAAGAGCAATTTGTACACAACCGATGTGTAAAAAGTTGTAATCAGTTTTGTGTTTATGGATGGAATGTGGAGAGAGGAGGAAGAATTCCTCTTTCTTAGGTTGAATGGCAATGGATTCTTCGACAGTCTTGATCACATAATCAGACTTCTTCAACCATTGCCTTTTGTCAATAAAAACATCTCTGTTGTCAATGACAGGAAGAGTCCAATCATCTACAGTTTGGTTTATGTTTTTGAAATGAATTTCTTCATCAAAAATATTATTTGTGGAAGAATATGCTTCATCATTGTTTATGGAGGAATTTGGAGTAGAGAAAGAAGATGAAGGACGTCGAGAAAAAGAACGGAAAATAGAAGACATGAAACAAAATGTAAAGTGCAGAGAATAAAGGCAATAAAAGTACAGAAAATAACAGCGAAATAAACAATAATCGTAAATCTCCCTTCAATTAGTATCATTACCATTAGGTTCCATAGGGGTATATTAATTAAAAATTTACTGAGATTTACCGATCTAAATATTTGGTTGGATATTCAATAGAATCCTTAGATCTAATGCTCCTTAAAGACAGAAAGTAAAAATGATAACGTGTTAATTTTGAACGTCTGAACCTACTCAGGTAAAACCTGTCTGTGGTTAAATCTGGACAGCTCAAGAAGAACAACGGCGTTAAAGATCCTAAGCCGGCCATAAGGCTAGATTTCAATGTGATGAATCTAGATTTCAATGAAAATCTTATGCTCAAGATTTACACATATGAGAGCCTACAGTGTGGGGCAAATCGCCTGTCTTTCATGGGACTTATAGCCTTAAACATCCCACCGAAAAACTCAACCATCATATGCAAGAAATCAAACATAAAGTTTTCTCTTGAAATTCCAGACTCTTTTTTTTTTTTTTTAGTTCTGGAGCACAGATCTAAAGCATATTGATGAATATAGCAACAAAATATTAAGATAGGGTAAATCACAGTCCAGATCTAATTAATACATCTCTACTTCCCCTTTCCAATTCATGTAGTACGAAACAGGGATAAGTTCCACCCTTTAGTTTCAAACTCAATCCTAAGTTTACAGAGGGTATTTACAATAGGACAAGCCACATTGACAAAATAAAAAGACACATTCACAACACAATTAAAAACCTTTAGATTTTGGTTGAAACTCAAGTCCTTTCTTTTTGTGCTCCTTCTCGCTCACTTTGTTTCGTTCTCGCTCCTCACAGTAAGTTGGTTCTCATTGTCCAGTATTTATCTTTTATGTTCACCACTGACCACTAGAAACAAGATTATTGTCTCTCCCTTTGACTTGCATGTTGGTAAATTGAGCAGCTGGTACACTATTCTATTTGGAACTACATTGAGAATGTTTTACTTCTTTGGTCCTTAAATTGATCTGCATGTGATCTGCATGCTTATGTTATGTTCCAATGGTGGTGAATTTGTTCTGCTTTCTGGAGTGCATGTTGGTAAATTGAGCTGCTGGTACACTATTCTGTTTGGAATTACATTGAGCATGTCTGTCTTACTTCTTGGGTCCTTAAATTGATCTGCATGCAGCAGCTCCATTCCAATGGTGGTGAATTTGTTCTGCTTTAGTTCTTGTTCTTCACTCATCTGGAGTACATGTTGGTAAACGGAGCTGCTGGTTATTTTTTGATCATTTTACCTTGTTGATTGGTTTGATTCGGATAAAATTGCTTTACTTGTCTACATATATTTAATTCTCCATTGCCCTTGATTCTCCAATATCCTGTTGTGAATGGCCATCAACTGTGCAAGCTTACATAATGAAGGGAGCTTGTTCCAATGTGGCAAAGAAAGAAAGGAGATCGAGAAAGAAGTGAAACAGGTTTGTGAAACTGTTTCGCTTATGGAATACGTCAAAAGTTTCTTGAATTATTTATAATTTAAGATCTCTGTTCTTTATTTTTAATTTGTGAAACTGCAATTGTGGCACAACTTGTTAATGTGTATCTAACTTGTTTCTACATTTTTCTACATTTAGTGAGAAACACTGTGTCAATGAATTAAAGATGCTAAAAGTTTTGGAGAAGTATTTGGGTAGCTCCAAGGGTATTGATTGGCCTGACCTAATTTGGAGCGACATACTAAAATGACTATAGGTGTGAAACTGACAGCCTTGCTTCTTTAGATGAAATTAAACAACATTTTTCGGAATGTAATGAGATGTACACGTTGATGATGAAGCTCTTTATAGACTACGGGTTACTTTATAATCCCGAAACGAATAAGTTTGAAGACCTTGATTCTAAGTGGAAGCAGGCTAAAAAGGTAAGTTTTTGTAATTTCATAGTTAGAATTGATTTTATGGGCTTTTTTCGATAGAGTTTACTTAGATTCACCACAACTTTTTGTTTACAGGAAATGAGTGCTCATAGAAGTGAACTTCATAAATTGAGAACCAAACTGTTTCCCAACTATGATAAGTTTTGTAAAATATTTTCCAGTTTTAATGTATTTCCATATCGATTTCCATGCTGTGATAGTCAACATAAGGATTTTTGGTTGTCTACATCAGCAAAGTATCAAATTAGGCAGCCATCAAAGTATGAAACTGGAGAGTCATCAAGAAACTACAATAAGTACATTCCAGTTCTCTCGTGGGCACGTTACCAGGCAAATCAAGTACAATGTCAAATTAACTCTGACATGTATACAAGGCTTGCTGACATTGAACAAAGTCTTGATAAAATATGTGCTCAAAGAGAGTTAATCAAATTGTCGTTTGTTAAGTTGTCAGATGAGATTGACACCCAAGGTGATGCTGTGAGAATTGGTCTTACCAAACTGGCAGATAAAGTTAATTCCAAGATTAAGTCATTGTACGAAGAAATTGAGAAATTATCAATGTAATTAGAACTGGATGCTGCGCCCCAACAAATTATGTAACTAACTCCGTTAAATTTGAATTTGAAATTTGTAACTAACTCCCTTTCATGCTTATCTGATACTAACTCATTTTCATGCTTATCTGAGTTAACCAAGTTATCAGATAGGCATAATAAACCATCAGAACCAACTTACTGTGAAGAGAGCGAGAACGAAAAGGAGTGAGCAAGAAGGAGCACCAAAATCCAAAGGTTTTTATTTTGTCAATGTGGCTTGTCCTGTTGTAAATACCCTCTGTAAGCTTAGGATTAAGTTTGAAACTAAAGGGTGGAACTTATCCCTGTTTTTGAGTAGTGAGATACATGATCATTGATAATTGACTAGAATAACATATTAGGAGCATTTGGAAATGATAATACGTTATTCACAGTCATTAATTATCAATGATATTTACCCAATCACACAGCAACCACAGACCTCAAATGTCGTAATATCTTATTGTGCAATGGAACCTACAAGTGAAAGTAAAACATACTTACGAGTGAACATATTAATGGAATAGCTTGAGAGATATATGTAAATAATAGGAAGAGTGTGACATGTGATTTCTATGGAAAAGTGACTACGGGTGAGATTACTCGAGAAAAAAGGCACCAAATAGGAATAAGAGTATATGTGATGAATCCTTGTTCAAAATGTCACCTAAAGTTAAAAATCAACTCAAGGTTGCTCAAACTGTCAGTGAGTTGCAAGAAATTCTTAACTTGCAAAATGAAAAAAGGGCAGCAACATCAAGTAGTTAAAAGTGTGAAACAACAAGAATAAATGATGCTTGCTAAAAGATTGCTCGTACAAAAAGCAACTTAAAGCTATTGGAAACTATGGTAAGAGTTCCATTCCCTAAAAAAGGATTTAAGCGAACAAACAAAATGGTAGATGTTCCATTCCCAGTCACAACAACCACAGACCTCAAATGTCGTAATATCTTATTGTGCAATGGTAAAGACCTACAAGTGAAAGTATTGATATAGGATGGCAATGGTAAAACTTACGAGTGAACATATTAATGGAATAGCTTGAGAGATATATGTAAATAATAGGAAGAGTGTGTGACATGTGATTTCTATGGAAAAGTGACTACGGGTGAGATTACTCGAGAAAAAAGGCACCAAAGAGGAATAAGAGTAGATGTGATGATTCCTTGTTCAAAATGTTACCTAAAGTTAAAAAATTAACTCAAGGAAGCTACTAAGAAAAAGAAGGTTGCTTAAACTGTCAGTGAGTTACAAGAAATTCTTAACTTACAAAATGGAAAAAGGGCAGCAACATCAAGTAGTTAAAAGTGTGAAGGCGTCCCGAAGCAACTATCAAATCAGGAAACAACAAGAAGTAAAAAAGTATAAATGATGCTTGCTAAAAGAAAGTTGCTCGTACAAGAAGCAACTTGAAGCTATGGTAAGAGTTCCATTCCCTAAAAAGGGATTTAAGCGAACAAACAAAATGTTGAAGAGTCACATGGGTGGAATTTGGATTTTCAATTATGTCGGATTCATAGACGGATAGGAAGAGAGGGGAGATTGGAGAAAGGAATGTGATTCAAATGGTAACTAACAATTGTAAGTCCCAGCGCCTCACTCTCAACGGCTTTAAAACGCATCGAGAGGGGCATCCAACACCTGACTTAACCAGTGCCTTTGGGCCCAGCAAGGAGCGTCCCCACTGGCACATTAACCCACATTGACCCGACCCACATTTTTATTTGAAAATCTCGTGAGGACAATATCCACAAGCGAGCTGGGTTGTTGTTACAAATGGTATCGGGTCATGGGCCCAAAGCAGACAATATCGAGAGCGAGGCGCTGGGATGTTACAATTGATATCAGAGCTAAGCTCGAATCGATGTGCCAGCGAGGACGCTGGGCCCAAAAGTTCCCATATCGGCTGGGAAAGGGAACGAAAAACGAAAGATCCCTTATGAGCCCTTTGGATGCATAGATGCATAGAGGGGGTGATGGGCATGCAACCACGATGCTCAAAATGTTTCATGAAGGAGCTTTCCGCACTGCAAGCTACCACGGTGCTATAGCATGCACATTACTACTCTCTATAAAACCAAGAATCTTATTTGGAAAATGTTACAGCAGCATAATGGTTCAAAAGATAGAGTATAGATTCACACAATACCTAAGAGGAGGATCTGCCTTTCAAGGATCTACTCGTGGAAGGGCAAGTCTTTCTTCTCTAATATCTAAAGCCAAAAAATATTTACTAGTAAGTAACGTCACCAAAATAAACAATTATAAATAAACAAGAACAATAATAACAAAGCTTTGTCCCTCTAGATAGGATCAATTATGAATAAATTACAACAAAAGTAAATTAAATATAAATTTGTAATGAATATATACCTTCATCATGATAACAAATGGTTTTTTCCATGTATGAAAATATAGAACAAAGAACAAAGTACTTGTGTAATCACCATTAAAGAAACATGTACCAAACTTTATTTGTACACAAATTGTAAATAAAAATCTTCTTGAAATTTGATTCTTTAATGGACTTAAAGCAACAAGCGTGGGCATACAATCCAAAAGGTAACTTCCAAAAGGTAACTAACCAAGCAAGTGTGAATATAGATAACTAAGTCTACAAGCATGGGGAGAAAATCCGCGATAGTAAATATAACCAAACAAGTGTAGGCTATGAGAACAAGTGTAGAAACAAAGTCCACGAGGATAACAACAAACCAAGCATTTGAAACAACGCGAACAATCGTGGACAAATAGTCCACGAAGGTAAATAACCAACCAAGCATGACTGAAAACGAAGCAACAAGTGTGAATACATACATAGTTTGGGCAACTAACCAATTAAATAGGGACACACAATCCACGAGGGTAACTAACCAACCAAGCGTGGGATAGGATACATAGTCCACAGGGATAAGCAACCAAGCAAGCAAAGCAAGCATTGGCTTGAAACCATGAGGGCAAGCATAAAGGCATACAACGCCCCAAGTGTAGTCACATTGTGTCAATGAGTAACTAGCCATGCAAGTGGACACATAGTACACAATGACAAGTAACCAAGCAAGCATGGCTTGAAACCACAAGGACAGTTCCCCAAGGTAAAAACCCAATCAAACATGACTCAAAACAAAGCAACAAGCATAGACACAGTCCACTAGAGTAACTAATCAACCAAAGTGTAAGAAACCATGAGAACAATTATGAACACACAGTTCAAGAGAGTAATTAACCAATCAAGAATAAAGCAAATAGTGGGACACATGGAGCAAATAGTGGGACCACGAGTGTAATTAACCAAGTATGGAAACATAATCCTTTAGGGTGAGTGCTTAAAACCACAAGGGATGCACACATAGTCCACCAAGGTAAATAACCAATCAAACTTGACTCATAATGAAGCAACCAAGCATGGTCACTAGAGCTGGGAATTAGAGCCGGCCCGGCCCTACAAGTCCTGAGATAAGGAAAACATCTGTTTTTCAAAGCCCGGCCCGATAATACCAAGGCCGACCCTACAGGGCCTGGAAATTACTATTCCAAATTTTAATTATTTTTTTCTAGGTTTTTTCCAAAGAAATATAATTAATAAATTGCAACCATTAAAGTTCTAAACAACATTAATATCTAAACAATACAAATCATCCAACAAATAAACACATTTATAAAATATAAACCATTGTCCACAATTGTCCACATAAAACTTAAGAAGCATTAAACTAAACAACATTAGATAACTCATATAAAATATAAAAGCATACCACTATCATTATCAATTGTCACCTTCATCACTCTCATCAATTTCATAGATATTTGATTGTGCTTCACTTTGAGCAGAAGGCTGTGCTTCAGGAGTAAAAATGTCATGAATTTCTTCTCTCGCATCATGAACACATCCATAATCATTATCTGCAACAAATAATATACCAAATCATAAAATCAAAGTATAGTTATTATGTATTTATATATGTGCCTCCTAGCCTCTTCCTCATGGCACTCTTTGACTAATTTTTTTTAAAAAAAATGAAAATGCTACAATAACAGGGCCGGCCCGAGGCCCTGCAGAGCCGACCCGATTAAGCCCGAGGCCCTATAGGGCCGGCCCTGCAGAGCCAAATTCAAAATTTCAAGCATATTTTTCAAGCCCAAGCCCTACAAGGCCAGAACTTAAAAAGGCCGGCCCGATTTCCCGGCTCTAATGATCACTAACTAACCAAGGAAGTATGGACACAAAATCCAAAAGGGTAAGTAAACGATCAAGCATGCCTTGAAACCACAAGGATAGCATTAACACACAACCTACTAGGGTAAAGAACCAATCAAGTGTGACTCAACCTCAAAAACAAGCGTGAGAAAATGCCAACGAACATCAAGCCTAAGTATAAAAAAATTAAGCTAGCTATGTTTTAATCATGGTACGCCAAGGATTAATAGTATTGATGTTGATATTAGCATTTCGTAGTTTTTTGAGGTAGTTTTGAGATAGGAGAGTGGGAATAGGTATTTTGGTAATTTTAACTAACTTGATTAATTAATTAACGAATTAACTACAAAGAGATGATACATTGCCGTTTGGGAGACTGCCTACCTCTTATCAAATGGTACAGCCTCCCTATTAAATGCAAGAGAATCGCCTTGGGCTAGAACGAGAACTTACAATTTATTGATTTTGACCTTCCATTTTAGCATAAATGTGCTGCCAACAATATTAAGGGATCATTAAATGAAAATTGAACATGGGCATTGAAGACAGTAATAGATAAGACAGAGGCCAAAACAAAAGGGATCATTAAATTTCATAATATAAATTGAGTGATCATTAAATGAAAATTAAACATGGTCATTGAAGATGCTACAAAATATGACAGAAGCCCAAAGAAAAGGGATCATTAAATTGTATATTTTAATTTGTTCAAGGTAGACTCATCATAAGGAAAGTAAATCTAGAATTGACATTTTTTAAAGTAAGATTATAGTGGTATTTAGTAGTACATCAAATAGAAAAAAACCCTCCATAAACCAAATATAATAGTTTAGCAGGAGAACATTACCAAAAATATCAATGACAGAAAATATGATCAGAATTCAAAATATACAGAGTTCATATCACATCACAATTAGATATGCTTTTAAGACAGTAGGTAATCTATGTGGCTCTTAAGGGGATTGCTCTTTCACCTTACAAGTTGGTTTTAACGGCAAGATCGCCTTGTTTGCTTAGGTCTCCACCAATCAGTATAACAACGCAGTAGATGCTCCAAGCCTTTAACATTGAACTCTATGACAATTAAATCAATTGTTTTAACACCGTGAACTTGATGGTGTTGTTTGAGAAACCAAGCGTTCAGGACATTTGAACTAGGGAAAAATCCAGGACATTTATTCAGTTCAAGTATGTAACTTTGAATGTTTATATATAGTCTTAAAGATCATGGGAAAAATCCTCTCTGCAAGTGAAACAATCCTATTATATAAATATAACTGAGAATAAAAAGATAACCAATTTAAACAAATATAACATCTTGGAAACGAATCCTATTTTACATTTGGGTTTTTTTTTTTTTTTTTTTTTTGGGTTTCCAAACACATCCCAAAAGTGCAACCTCTCATCAGCAGCAACTCATTGTACACATGAATTGACACATTGGATGTATGACCAGTGAATATACCATCTATAAATACTTTCAGTTCACAGTTTTGTAGGAGAATATAAATAGACAATGCCAGAAATACTAAAAATTTAATCTGGAAATTCCAACACCCAAGCTGCAAGATTTATTCAAGAGCTAATGAAAATATTTTCAATGAAGTTGAGGAATCCAAAACAAAGACAACAATTTTGAGAGGGAAAAAAAACCCTAATCTTGCATGAGTTGCATCCCTCAAGCAATACAAATGAAACGTAAACCAATAAAAAATATATATATATTTATTTAACTAAAAGATGAACTAGTAGAACATCAACGGACCTTTCAAAACGCAGAAGACCATGTCATTTAGATGAATAAATATGGTGCCTCTTCCAAATAGCATCTTTCCTGGAGCCTACTATGTCTTGCAAGTAATACAGAGGGTCTTGAAGTAACTGCACAATCCATAAGAAAGAATGAACAAAAGAAACCATGGGAAGTTCAGGAAGGTTAAGAAGAATCTTTGGAAGTGTAATATATTATACATGACAATCAACTTCTTAAAGTCTTTCTTCAAACAACGAAGTGGCATCTCCATACTAAGAATATAAGTGCTACTATATCCTTACACTTTTCCACATAAATTTAGGCATAGTTACAAACACTTTCAGAATTGTAACTATCTGCAAGAACATTTGGCTGCAGGTTAATCAGTTACCAAGAGGTATAAATACTAAACTGTAATAACAATGCTTTAATATACTTGATGTCCTAAACTGTAATAACAATGCTTTAATATACTTGATGACACAGCCTTCTAGGAAAATCCACTTGATTCAAATCATAAAGCTTGAAAGATACTTGACCTGATGGGCACTACAAGTAAGTATTGGATCAGCAAGTCCCACTCATCAATTCTCATATGAAATCAAATATTCAAAAGATATGAAGGATAAACATGAGAAGCTTACTATAGACGAGTAAGCACTCTTTTCACAATATGAAGGTGAATAAGAAATGTTGCGCTCCAATGAAATTTCTATGTCGTTCATCTCACAGCTTATATGTCGTTTAAACATCTTGTAACATAAAAACACACTTTTATCCATTTGTATTTTTCGGCAAAATTCTGGACTTAAAGTATTTAAAGATGATATTCAACTTTTTTATTTGTAGCTAATATATTTTGTATAAGCTTATTTTCAAAGTCTGGGTTGATTATCAAGAAATCCGTGCAGAATCAATAATGGAAGAAAGGTCGGAACTTACGGTAAAGCTAGAATAAATAAAATGGATTTTGTTAATATAAGTTTAATATGATACCTTCCTATCTGCGATAGAACCTAATAACCGTACATGAGAATCGTCAAGAATAATGGCTTAATGCCATCCATCAGGAGCCCAGCTACCACAAGTAATCGGACCATCTTCCTCATCGCATAAGAAGAATTCTGAAACAGAGTCGTAAATCCATAAAAGCTATAGCGTCTTCAAGGACAACGCAAAGGATATTGCTGCTTCCTCTGTCCAGTAAATCTAATGAGGAGGGTTGTCTATGCGTTAACGAAGATGTAATATCTCATTTGGTTTTCAAATCATTTTAATAGGCACTTAAGACTCATTACCACAAACAATTAATAATTTGAGGAAAAACTGCAAAAAAAAATACATACATAACTAGAAAAGTTCGATTATGAACAAACCTGCGGAATATCTCGCACGCGCTTGGAGGATTTGCAGTCAAGAGTTAGAGATGCTTGTTCCTGAAGGCCATTATTCTGGTGCGGTTCACAGCAAGGGCCTCAGCCAATATTCTCTTAATAATTCCTCGAGACTGTGAATTCGGTCGCCTGGAGGAAGCAAGATTCTCTTTGCCTTGCAGAGAGCAGAAAGCGAGGAGGAGGAGAGTGGCTGTTAATATTAAAACCTAGAATAATTTTTCTCTTTCAAAAAGGGAGCATCGCCTCACGTTTCCAAGTCGAGAATGATTTCTCTGTGGATCCATGACAGCAGATTGAGAAAACAAACAGAGAAGGAAGCATAAATCGAGAAAGCGAGGAGATTGAGAGTTGAGAAAATAGGAAGAAGGTGAGGGAGGGATTTCAGTTGTGAGAAACTCGCCAAGGAACAAGTAGCCGTTAGGAGGAGTGAGAAGTAAATTAAATTAAAAGATTTGAGGAAGCCGTTGTGGGCAAACGCACGCACCCTAGGGCGGTTTAGCGGAGCGTCATTGCATCTTTAGACCGTTGATGGTTGAAATAAATAATAAATCAAACGATTATCACTCTTTGAAATAAATTTGAAATAAAATAGACCGTTGCATCTTTAGACCGTTGATAGTGTATTTGAAAAAAAAAAAAATTGATTAGAATTACTCTCTTTGGGTTGTATCAAAAAAAAAAAGAATTACTCTCTTTGGTCCTTATTATAAAGCACTAACTATTAATTCTTACAAACTAATAAAAAAGAGTTAAGAACATTAAAGTTATCCTAAAATTCAAGATGATTTCTAATATTATCCTTACTAACTATAATAAACTCAAATATCATATTAATTATTACTCTCCCCCACTAGAGACAGACGAAGAAGGGGGCACATGCCCCCCCTTGAAATTACGATTTTTTTTTAAAAAAAAAAATCCCTTCTCCTAGTAGCAGCATCATATCATAGTTTGAATTAGCTATATGTTGCAACATCGTTATTGTCCATTCCATCCGTCCAAGATCACCTGGCATTATATTATTATGTTTTTAAATTCTTAACAATGATTGAATCCGGAATATATATATATATATATATATATATATATGGTGGTTTATTGACGAGGTTTTAATTAGGGAGATAATCGAATTACCTACAACAGCAAATTTGATGGGGAATTGGGAGGGAGGAGTGGTGAAGTTGTATACTTGGGAAGAATCCCCCCAAACGGTAGTAGAACAGAGCGTTGGGTTTCAAGGGACCAACGATGACGATGTAGCATATAGGTTCTTAAAAACGAGTTTTTACCTGAAAACGGAATGAGAATGAAAAATCGTACAATGTAAAATCGTAACGTAGTAAAGTCGTAAAAACTTAAAAGCATTTGGAAAATTAGTAAAATCGTTTTAATGAAGAAAAATCATAAAAACGCAGTGATAAATCGAGTTTTTAAGAATCATGGTAGCATATAATCCTTGAGCTGCAAGCTTGAAGGTATGCTCAAGGCAACTTACATAGAACCATACACAATCTAATCTAACCTCAACTTCTACTTAACTATCAACTACACATAATTTAAGCAGAACAAAACAGAACAAAATCTTAACTATCAACACATTTCTGCCTTGATTTATTTTGATGCATTTGGAATTGGATATTCTTATGTTTTAGGATGAATTTTATAATGTTTGACTAATTTATTTTGATGTATTTGGAGATTGGATCTGCTTGAATCTTTGTTAAGTATTACATTGTGTTTAATGAGCTTAATTATCATTTCATTGTGTTGATTAGTTATTGAATTGATGATGTTGTGAAGATTTCAAATTGTGGCTTAGGTCTAGAAGAATGACATTGTAATTATTTTTATTATAATATACTTGGTCTTGTTTTTCCCTTTATATTTTTTTGTTTTTTTAATGCATTTAAAATTTTGCTTTAAAAAAAATTTCGAGGGCTCTGCCCCCAAATCCCCCACCAATAGTGCCTCCCTCCAATAATTTTCTGGGTCCGCTACTGTCTCCCACTATCCTTATTTATTATGAGCAAATATGAAAAAATAAATTAAATGTTCATTGGAAACTTGCAAATGCCTTATAAAAGGATCAATAATTCTTATTAGCTAGTATTTTATAATAAGGATCAGAGTAAATACCTCAAATATTTTTAATTTTAAAAATCATATTATATTTTTATTGTTGTTAATCAAATTAATGTTGCAGCCCTTGTGTTGTGCTTATTGTGAATTGAGGTGGTGGATCATGGATGCAGCAAGAATCCGTGTTTTTCCCCCCAAAGTAAGAATCCGTGTTGATTGTTACCGATCAATACCCATACTAATTATGAATATGAAATAAGGATTTGATTTGATTATTTTTAATCATTTTTATCTTTAAATTTTATATAGAGTATCTTACTATAATATAGAAATAGAATTATATAATTTTGTGTACTAAAATAATTAGACTAATCGATAACTTCTTTAAACCTTAAACCATATATATATATATATATATATATATATAAAGACGTTGGCAAAAAAAGATACAAATAAAAAATAATAATTTGTAGATCTTTATAGTTTCATATAATTTTAATCGAATCCATGAGTTTTTTTTTTTATATTTCTTTTTACCGAAATGAATTTTTTTTATGGGATCTTTACTTTTCACTATTTTTGAACTCTTACAAAATAAGGATTTAAAGTCATCAATTAACGTTCATTTTTTTAAAAAAAAAAAATAGACATTAAAAAATAGGTGATGAATGATGATACTGTTGTAATTTTTTCCTTACTTTTAACATCTATTTTTTTAAAAACGAACATTAAATGTTGACATACGACTACTATTCTAATAAAAATAGTCGTTTTATCTCTCCTTATGACTTTTTTAATTATTATTTTGAGAAACAATAACCGTGTTATTAAAAACAATTGTTGAATCTTCTAACAAGTTTTGTCATGACGCAGTTGGTTAGAGCATTGATGAGTTATCCTTAGGTTAAGAGTTTGAACCCTCGTCACCCCAATTCATTGTTTCATTGATTTGAGATACAATGACTATAACGTTGATTCCTTTAAAAAAATGTTGTTGTGGCACTGTTGGCTAAAGTGTTTGTTTAATTATCTTAAGTTCAAGAGTTCGAACATCTCTCACGCCATTTCCTTTTTATTTATTTTGAGTTACAACGATTGGTTTTAAAAACCAATCGTTGTAACTTGATTCCAACAACTGGCTTTATGAAACCAGTCATTAAAAGGTGAACATTAACCCCCCCCCTCCCCCCAGCCTTCTTTTTTTTGCTTTTCCACTGTATGTGCACGCCTCCCACTCCTTTTCAAATATTTGAACTCTCTATCTGAGCCCCAGTTCTGTTTCTCTATCTGTCTTTCCTCTTGCTATAGGCCCTCCTCCTCCTCCTCATCCACGCCCTTGCTTCAAATGAAAAGGTTCCCTCTTTCTCTTTTGATGTTTGTTTTCTTTGTTATTTCTTGTACTCAACCTTTCCATTGTTTGTTTCTTTGCACTAAAATGGGTTTATGCAAAATGATTGAAATCTGTCAAAGTCCCAGGTTACGCAAAATGGGGTTTCATTTTTAGAACTAGTTTGAACAAACATTGGTTTTTTTTTTTTCTTTTCTTTTGTTCTTTTGAAAATTTGATGTCATATCCTAGCTAGACTACAAGATATGAATGAATGTACAAATAATAAATTAGAGTATACTTAACTTGGCATTAACAAAAAAATAACGAAAACAAGGCAAAAATTATGGAAGTCACTAGTTCAGGATTTTTTAGAGCCATATTTATGGGTAGCAAAGGTTTTGGTCTTCCCCGTATTTCTAGGTAGCATAGGTTTTTTTTTTTTTTTTGCTCGGAAAAGATACTTGCATTACCATATATAATCAGATCTCACAGCAAGAACACAATAACGGGGTATACCCAGTACAGCAAGCCGAAATAGCAACATAGGGAAATACAACAGACAGCAAACAGATTACAGAACAACATAGACAACAGAACATAAGTAAACTGCCTAGGAACAAGAACAACATAACAAACACAAGCACAAGACAATTAAACAGCCGCCCGATCAGAACTCGAAGCATGAGAATTTAGCCTCTTGAGCATCCAAGGTTAGAAGGGAAGACAAAGAAGGTGATGGTTGCATAACCCACCCGATCGGGCACACCTCCTTATAAGCAATCGCTGCCAGATAGTCAGCTACTCTATTACCCCGTCTAGGGATATAAGATACAGAAAACCCAACCTTGTCAGAAAGGAGACAAATAATATCATGAAGGATGCTCCTGCTTTTCCAGTCACACAAATCAGGAGACCTAGCATCAATACAAGCAAGCAAAGAAAGACAATCAGTTTCAAAAATAACTTTGTCGTGGCCAAGGTCCATCGCTAACATTAATGCTCTTTTCAGTGCGAGAGCTTCCGTCATAAAAGCAGATATGGATTTAATCTTGTCCAGAAAACCCCACTGAAAAACACCATCATAATTACGACAAACCACCCCGATAGCACCATGACTACCACTGGGCATATAAGCTCCATCAATATTGAATTTCAAATACCCTGAACCGGGAGGAAACCATCGTTCACATTGGGCAATTGGGCTAACCGAGCCCCTTAGCACTGATTGCAATTTATCACAATGGGTCCAGAATTCTTCGTTACTCTTGCTTGCAAATTCTATAACAATAAATGGGTTGGGGGCCACATGATTAAAAACTTTTTCATTTCTTTGCTTCCAGATATAACATAGTATCCAACAAATCAATGAAATATCATGGGGTGTAAAAGATTTCATACCATTTAGCATCAGCCACCAAGAATTGAAGCTCGTCACACGAGAAAAATCGATTTTAACACCCAAAGGGCAGCCAAACCAAACACAACACGTCCAATTGCAATGGAAGAAGAGGTGCTCCAGATTCTCCTCAAAATCTCCACAGATAGGGCATAAACCAACAGGAGCTCGTTTTCTGCTGCAAAGGGCAGCGTTAGTAGCTAAGGCGTTGTTGAGGATACGCCACATGAAGTGTTGCACACGAGGAGTAACTTTAATGGTCCAAACTGATTTCCAGCGAGCCTCGGAGATTACGCAAGAGGTTCCAGGTCTATGGATCTGATCTGGTGACTTTGCTTTCTCAGTATGGTAACCTATTTTAACCGAGTAAGCGCCATTCTTTGGGTTAGTCCAAACCAACTTGTCCCTTAGGCCATTGGTAGGGATCGGTATTGCATAGATGGCTGACTTAACTTCTTCCGATATGAAAGAATCAATAGGGGAGAGGTTCCAAGCGCCCTCAACAATTAGATCACTAACTCTTCCATATTTGACAAAATAATTCTCAGAATTCCTTGGCTTCTCCGGAAATGAAACACCGAGGACCCAATTATCACCCCAAATTCTAATGGATTGCCCGGAGCCAAGATCTCAGTGAAGTTCATTTCGTATGAATTCTCGTCCGACAAGGAGACTAGACCAACACCATGAAGCTTTCCGTCCTTTAACCGCATCCAGGAACTCACCATTAGGAAAGTAAATGCTCTTTATAACTCTAACCCACAGGTCATCGGGTCAGGACAATAACCGCCATGTAGTTTTAGCCAGCAAAGCATCATTCATAATAACCAAATCACGAAAGCCCATGCCTCCCTGACTCTTCCCCAATGTAAGATGATTCCATGCCTTCCAATGCGTCTTCCCACCAAATGCATTGCCATCCCACCAGAAATTAGCAACGAGGCTGTGGATTTCTCTACATGTCTTAAGAGGAAACTTAAAACAGTTCATAGAATAAATTGGGATAGCTTGAATGACGGCTTTAATCATGACTTCTCTTCCTGCAAATGAGAGAAAATTGTGTCCCCACCCTTGAATTTTACTAGCTACACGCTCCCTGATATAAGCTAGCACTTGTTGCTTAGTCTTCCCCCATATACTCGGAATACCAAGGTACCTCCCAGGATCTTCAGATGTAGGAATATGTAGAAGGTTGCTCACCATCCCACACACATCATCTGGGGTATTAGAAGAGAAAAACAAACAAGACTTGTCCAGATTTATAACTTGGCCCGAGGCCTCACAATACTGGCACAGAATAGAAGCTAAACTACGGCAGTTACTTCGGGTAGCAGACATGTATACAAGAGCATCATGTTAGTTCTCTATGTGTTTTGATGATGATCGAACAATTGCAAACCCAAAAATGAAGTTTTGGGAGAATGTTAGTTCTCTATGTGTTTTGATGATGATCGAACAATTGCAAACCCAAAAATGAAGTTTTGTCTTGGTAAGTTAAAAAACTTACTGTTAAGACAAAACCCGAGTTTTGGTTTCAAAACTCGAGTTTTGGCCTTGACAGAGGGTTGCTCATTTTCATTAAACAGAGCAAAACTCAAGTTTCCTGTGGAAACTCGAGTTTTGAATCATACAGAGAGCACTCAATCTTTCATCTCAAGACAAAACTCGAGTTTCAGTTTGAAAACTTAAGTTTTGGTTCTTACAGAGACTCATGACATTTTTCAACTAAAGACAAAACTCGAGTTTTGTTTTGCAAACTCGAGTTTTGGACATACAGTGAGTCTTTGATTTTTTTAATCCAGTTTCGAGCCAAGACTTCATATTTTAAACTGCCTCTAAATATTTCAAAGTTTTCTCTAAGTTAAGAGAAAACTCAAGTTTTGATTTCAAAACTCGAGTTTTGATTTAACAGAGAGTTTTCAAGCTTTTACCCTGTTTTGAAAACTCAAGTTTCAAAATGAAAACTCAAGTTTCAAAATGAAAACTCAAGTTTCTAACTTGAGCAGTTTTTCAAAGTTTTCATCATTGGATGAAAACTCGAGTTTTGTTTTACAAACTCGAGTTTTGTTTTACAAACTCGAGTTTTGACTCAACCCGAGAGCATTGCCAAATCTCAAAGTTTTCATATTAATTTGAAAACTCGAGTTTTGATTTCAAAACTCGAGTTTTGGTCAGGCAGAGAGCAATGCATTTTCACGATGATTTGAAAACTCAAGTTTCAGTTTTGAAACTCAAGTTTTGGCCTGATATGAACTTTTCAATGTTTTCACAGATTAAGTGAAAACTCGAGTTTCACTTTGGAAACTCGAGTTTTGGCCAAACAGAGAGCATATGTTCTTCCAACCTTTTGAAAACTCAAGTTTTAATTTGAAAACTCAAGTTTTGATGTTTTGGACTTCCACGTGCTATTTTCATTAAAAGTCCAAAACTCAAGTTTTGGTTTGAAAACTCGATTTTTGAGAATTACTAAAACTATGGTCCAAAAGCTCAAAACTCGACCTTGCTCTCTGGAAATAGAAAACTCGAGTTTCAGTTTGAAACTCAAGTTTTACCTTAAGTGCACAGTTGAAAACTCGAGTTTCCATAAACAAAACTCGAGTTTCCATCGCTGATTTGCAGATTTGAATTTAACGATTTTAGAATGCTTTGCTATTTGAGTTCAATACTTTCTAGCATTAATCCTCCATATTCCTTGCTATGTTTAATCACTTAACTTGTGAGTTTAAGGTAGATTAATGAAAGTTATTGAAGATCTCAACTAAAAAGTAAAAAGCATGTCAGCACAATAAATGCTATTCAGAAAAGAAGCACTCTTTCAGCTAAACCACCTGTGCACGGTTGCAAAGCATTAAAGAATGTTTTCTACAACAAGCAACCTCTTCTCCAACGGACTAATCCACAGAGAGACAACTCAGAGTCATTATCCACCTGGATTAAGTGGAGAATAGAGAGAGAAGCTGACCAAAGTTGCAACTAAAGACCTCCAACGGTTCAATCATCTTTGCAATGGTCATTTATTGCCTTATGAGTATAAATAGAAGAGCATTCAAGTCTTCTCAAGAACAACAACAACTGAGAGCGAATTGCATTCAAGTTTTCATTTATTCTCTTCAGTTTTCATCTGTAAAGTATCTTTTGATACAAGAGCTTCAGTATTCATTTATATCTACTCTTTAAGAGAGTTTTCTTTTTGAATATCATTTATTGTAAAGGACTCACAAGTCAAGGGGACTTGGTGATTTGGGGAATCATTGATTACAACTTGTAAGGGGGAGTGAGTTCTAGTGAGAGAATCACTTCTTGAGTGTAGAGTATGTAATCTTTGATATAGTGGAAATCTCAGTGAGACTGGGGACTGGACGTAGGTCAGAGGTTAAGACCGAACCAGTATAAATCTTCTTGTGTCTTGCTATTCTTCCCCTACTCTGTTTTACCCTGTTTTTAGTATTAGAAAACAGAGTTTTCGGTAAAATTTTTAAGATACCCAATTCACCCCCCCTCTTGGGTATTTGGCTCTACTTTCACATCATCCGTGGAGAAACTATGAGAGAGAACCGGGCAAGTAAGGCTCAGTTTAATACCATTAAGCAAATTAGCCTCCTGGCTCTTGGTGATCATGATGGAGAGGACTTCGGCTACCAGGATGATGAGATACGGTGAAATAGGATCCCCTTGTCGTAATTCTCTACCAGGAGTGAGCGAACTGACAACTTCCCCCGACAAACATAGATTCATCTTTACTGATCTTACACATTTCATAACTAAAGAGACCCAATCAGCACCAAATCCAAAGCGCAGAAGCACATTTTCTAAAAAAGTCCATTCGACCCTGTCGTAGGCCTTACTCATATCTATCTTGAGAGCAAATTCATATTTATTCCCGTCTTTTTTCCTTCTCAAGTAGTGGTAGACCTCATGAGCAATTATGATATTATCCTGAATACATCGCCCTAGGACAAAGGCGCCTTGGTTAGGTGAGATGCACCGATCAAGTGGTTTCATGCGGTTGGCCAATATCTTGGATATAATCTTGTATGAGAAATTGCATAGGCCAATGGGGCGAAGATGGGAGACATGTTCGGGTTTGGCCACCTTAGGAATTAAAGTAATATTGGTCTCATTAATTGCATCAAGCACAGAATTACCTTTGAAAAATTCAATCACCATATCACACACCGAACCACCCACCGTGGGCCAAGTATTACGGTAGAAAGCCCCTGAAAATCCATCTGGGCCAGGAGCCTTGGAGCTCCCCAAACTAAATGCAGCATGTTTGATTTCTTCCTTTGTAACCGGTAGCATTAACTGCTGATTCATTTCTGGTGTAATCTTAGCATTAATACAAGAAAGGGCAGGCTCCATATTAGTTGTCCCTGAAGAGGCAAACAGATGTTGAAAAAAGCTAGAGATATTATCCACCACAACGCTCTTCTCTAGTAACCATTGGCCCTCATCATTTGGAATTCAATTTTCTTGGCCCCACTTCCTTTTGTTAATTTTCTTTTTAAAAAAAAAATTGATGGACAAAATGTTTCAAAGAGGGATTTTAGTCAAATATAACCATGCACCTTTCTTAATTTTCTTAGCTAAAACAAAAAATTGAATTTTTTATTTATGTTGATTAACCGGTCAATTGGCTGTTCAAAGATTTGAATGAGCTGGTTGATGTTTGTGTAGGTTGAGAGTAAAAAAATTGATTGGAGACCAGTATGCTTGTTGCATTACTAATGTGATTTTCATGTTTGATGTAATGGTTAGGAGAAAAAAACCAAAAAAAAAGGACATTTTTACTTGGGTCGTAGTTAAATACAATAAGCTTTAATTTATTTGATATTCAAACTAGTAATATATAAGGATAAGTAACACATGATGTTCTTTAGGCTGTTGGAATTGCTGGCCACAAGTTTAATTACTCCCTCTTGTCTTTATTGTAAGGCACCAACTAACACGTTTATTTGGCCCTTTTTATAAGGCGCTTCCTTGTTCCCAATAAGCATTAAGTACTTTTTGCCATGTATGCCCATAATCAATAGGGGTAGTGGGTGAGAGTAATAATTAGTATAATATTAAAATTTAATACAATTAGTAAGGGTAATATTGGAAGATACTTAAATTGTAGGTTTACTTTATTGACTTTAACTATTTTTATTGGTTTGTGAGAATAGTTAGTTGATAAGGACCAGAGGGGGTACTAAATTATGATTATTGAACAAAGACTATGTGGTTGAAATTGATTAAAAGGGGATTTAAGTGAGAATTTGGACTCAATGTGAGACTTGTAGAATGGGAGATGAATATTGGCCTGAAATTTAAGTGTAATAAAAAGGGGGGGATATAGGACCCAATTTTCCAGGTCTAGAGGAGGAGTTACTTGTAGCTTTTGTATCGTTAACTTCTTATTTAGGCATTGTTATAAAAATTATGTTTGAGTGTGATTATGGGGCTAAACATGGGATTTGTTGTTTTTATCTTTTTAATCTATATTTAAATGAGCATTTTGTGTATTGGGTTTTTAGGTGAAAAGCCGCTTAAAGTTATAAACCACATTTCCTAGCTTCTACCCACGATTGGCTTGGTGAGGCATTTAATGCTCATTAATTCTTTTTCCAACCTGCTTTGGTCATAATGACAATTGTTCTAAGCTTAAATACTGTTGAATTTGGATTAAATGGTAATAAAATGGATCACAGTTGGATGAATGTATTGAGAATTAGTGAAGAATATGATAATGGGGTGGAAGAGTTTATTGTATTTGCTAAAATGAATGCGCCTAGAAAAAATGGGAAGTATTTTTATCCTTGTGTCAAGTGTTTCAATAAGAGTCAATGAGATGTAGATGATATAAGAGAACATTTACTTTGTGATGGAATAAATCTTCGATACACAAGGTGTATATAGCATGGTGAGAAAGTGACTTTTTGTGCGTCCCACGAGAAGGTGATGCTACCAAAAATTTAACTAAGCACCGCAAGTGTACGGGTCATGAAAATAGTAAGTGGCAAATCAAGGTCATCCCACAGAGACTCAATCAAACTGGTGATTAGGCGTCAAATTTCCTTTTTTCATTTAAGTTGAGCAAATAAGAAGTGTTTTCAATAGTAATAAAACAAAAGAATTTAATAAAAACAAGTACTTTCAAAGAGAGAGAATTCGAATATCAAAAGGACAACCTAGAGTCACTAATCCCTTGTTTGTTTCTTAGATTTTATTCCCACCACATTAATTCTAACTTAATTTCATCAGCTAATCTAGAGTATTAGTGTTTATAAGTGCCTGTCGGTCCACTTATATACCTACCTCAAATAATCATGCAATGTCTCACACAATTAATTAAGATGCAAGTCAAATCGGGCTCACTCTAATTTGACTATGCGGAGCTTCTAGGTATATGTCTATCCTAGACGCAAATTAGATTAAAACCTAATTTCTCTATTAGATTTAAACCTAATTCCACATTATTCAATCCCAAGGTCAATTTAAGATTCCCTCTTTCAAGTCCAATCCTAAATCCCCACAACATGCTCAATGGTGATCAGTCAATAAGCAATAAATAATAAAAACAGGATTAAATAAACTGATTAAAATTAAGCAAAACCAATGTGTGGGAATAATTTCTAAGTCTCAAACAAGTTCATAGCACTCTAGGTTGAAAAGAAAATTAGCCACACATGGCTATAAGAAAATCCATTACAAAAATAAGGAATTCAGATTCAAGCATAACAAGAAGAAGAAGAAGAAGAAGAAGAAGAAGAAATCTCAGAATAACGCTGCTTCTTGAATCGATATCACGCTCTGCTTCTTCTTCTCAGCAAAATCTCAAGGTCCAATGTTTTTCTTCACTGTGCCGTACGCCTTCTCTCCTTGCGTCTTCTTCTATTCCTCTTTTTTTCTCTTTTTTTTCTTTAGCGTGTTTCCTTCCCTTTTATTTCTCCCGTGGCTCCTTTCTCATTGATTGCATTCATTCCATTTGATTAATTGCTTCCAACCACAATCGTACGCCCTGATTCTGATTGTTACAACAAAAGGAAAGGAAATCATATAATAACCATAATAAGAATAATAATGATAATAATCATAAATTTTTATTTCTTCTTTTTTTTCTTTTTCTTCTTTTTTTAAACTTCCCATTATCATTATTTATTTCCAAAACCTAAACTTTTATTTTAAATTGAAATCCCACAAATGATGTATCCAGATTGATTTCTCTTAAAATCTCAATTAAAATCTCTTTAATTTAGTATTGATGACTTCCTAAATATATTAAATATATCACAAATCAATTAAAAATAGGAAGTCATCACACCCCCACACTTGCATCAAATCTTGTCCTCAAGATTTTTAAATTTTAAAACAACCAATTCATGAAAAGCAAAACAAACTTTCTCAGAAATCTTTTCCACGTTCCACAAATGCAAGTAGCAAGGTAATTAATTTGGCAAGGATAAATCACAATAGAATGTCCCACACAAGTGGAGTGTATACACTCATCTCTCAAAATATTCAAGGGTTTGTGTTTCACTCATGTCCACCTATTGCAGCTCATCCTCTCTAAGCTTGTTCCTCATCTCATTCTTTACTAAATTATTCCCTTACATACACAAATAAGAAGGACTTTAACTATAGATAAATACTTTAGTTAGTGCCAAGTAGCCCAATACATAATATGAAGAATGAAGGGCTCTTTTTCTTCTTTTTTTTTTCTTTTTCTTTTTCCTTGAGCCGTTGTAAGTCCCCTTTTGACGCGACCCTGCACATGGGTGATGCAGCACCGGTTACTCAGTTACTCCAACAGGCACCTCAAGAGGCTTTTAGCCTAACCCTTAACTCTCCTTGACTATACCGTTTGACGCGAGTGCCAACATTGGTGATGAAGTGCCCCCGGTTACTAAGTAAAGTCTAGAGAAGTCATTGGAGTCGTGTGCATGTGTGTGTGCATGTGTGCTTTTTTTTTTTTTTTTTTGAAGCCTTTCAATCTTCTTCTTCTTCTTCTTCTTTTTTTTTTCACTTAGCACTCACTAGAGTAACCAATAAAAAAAAATGTCCACCCATCTTTATGTATGTAAAGGATTTTTCTTTTCTTTTTCTAGAGAGATTCAAAACAAGTTCTAGAGATAAAACCACAATAAGTGTACTCTCTCTTAAAATGGATGAATATTTGGGCTCAAATTCCTCACAGGTTCTTTGGCATCCTAAAGTAAATTACCCAAACCAAATCGTTACCTCTTTACTAACATTCAAAGAATATAGAATCAATTCCCAATCAAATTCACTTCTTTTCATGTTCAAATTAACCCAGAATTTTTTTTTTTTTTTTTGAGGACATAGCAAGTTAAAATCAAAGATACCCTCACCCCCACACTTAAATGTCACATTGTCCTCAATGTGAACAAGTAACAACAAGTAATGGAAGTGAAAAGCAACAGCATGTGAAGTGTAAGGGTAACATCAATTTCAGAGATTTCAGATTTCCACCAGTGGAACAGCTTAAGTGCTAGCAGTCACTCAATAGTTATCACAATTATTCATCATATGCATATATAACTAAGAGGAGCACTCATTCCCAAGCAATATATCATCAACAATCAGATAAAACAAATCAAGGAAAAGTAGAAGGAAACTCCCCTATTTGTCCGTGACTTGCGCTTTCGATCCTTGCCACCAAAGTAGAACACATCATCAGGAGCTATCTACAATCCTACAAAATCAAATAAAACATCAAATCACACCTTGGGTTGCCTCCCAAGAAGCGCTTGGTTTATAGTCTTCAGCCTGACTCTCCCAGCAATCTAAGTAGGTGATGACAAGCGGTGAACCATTGTTTGCCGGTTCACTTCACCACCATGGTAATGCTTCAGTCTTTGCCCATTCACTTTAAAGCAATCTCCTGTTTTCTCATCTTTAACTTCAATTGCACCTTTTGATGACACTGAAACCACTCTGAAAGGACCAGACCACCTTGATTTCAGCTTCCCAGGAAATAAATGCAATCTTGAATTGAAGAGAAGCACCAACTGCCCTGGCTCAAACGATCGCCTCAAGATATGATTGTCATGCCATTTCTTTGTTCTTTCTTTATACAACCGTGCACTATCATACGCTTGAAGTCTCAATTCTTCCAACTCATTCAGTTGCAGCAGCCTTCTTGAGCCCGTTTGATTGTGATCCATATTTAGCCTCTTGATTGCCCACCATGCTTTATACTCCAATTCAAGTGGTAAATGGCACGCCTTTCCGAAAACCAAACGGTATGGTGACATGCCAATTGGAGTACGAAAAGCTGTCCTGTAAGCCCATAAAGCATCATCAAGCTTGTCAGACCAATCCTTTCTAGTTGGGCCCACAGTCTTCTCAAGGATCCTCTTAATTTCCCTGTTAGTCAGCTCACACAACCCATTAGTTTGTGGATGATATGCAAGTGACATTCGGTGGTGCACTTTATATTTCTCTAAGAGAGCTTTGAAATTCTTGTTGTTGAAGTGAGTCCCTTCATCAGTAATGATTGCTCTGGGGGTGCCAAATCTTGTCAAGATATACTTCTTCAAGAATCGAATCACTGTGTTGGCGTCATTAGCTTGGCAAGCCATAGCTTCAGCCCATTTACTCACATATTCTACAGCGACAAGGATATACTTGTTTCCTCTTGAAGATGGGAAAGGACCCATGAAATCCATCCCCCAAACATCGAATAACTCCACCTCAAGGATTCCAGATTGTGGCATCTCATGTCTCTTCGAAATGTTACCTGTTCTTTGACATCTATCACACTTGGTAACAAATTGGTGAGCATCTTTAAACAAAGTAGGCCAATAAAAACCAGATTCAAGGACTTTTAATACAGTTCTTTGCCCCCCATAATGTCCCCCATATGCAGATGCATGACATGCATTCAAAATTTCCTCTTGTTCTACCTCAGGCACACATTTTCTAATAATCAAATCAACACATCTCCTAAAAAGAAGTGGTTCTTCCCAAATATAATAGGCAACATCATGCAAAAACTTCTTTCTTTGGTAAAAATTCAAATCAGGAGGTAATACTTCACACACAAGATAATTCACAATATCAGCATACCATGGCAAATCACAACTACTTACAACAAACAATTGCTCATCAGGAAAACATTCATTCACCAACAAGTCACTCACATGATCAGAAGAGTTCACAACTCTAGATAAATGATCAGCAACTTGATTTTTAATTCCTTTCCTATCAACTATATGCACATCAAATTCTTGTAGCAATAAGACCCATCTAATCAATCTAGGTTTAGACTCTTTCTTCCCTAGCAAGTATTTAATGGCAGCATGATCAGTGTGAACCATAACCTTAGCACCCATCAAATATACCCTAAACTTTTCAAAAGCAAACACTACAGCAAGCATTTCTTTTTCAGTGGTAGAGTAATTTACCTGAGCTGCTACTAAGGTCTTGCTCGCGTAGTAGATAGGATGGAAAATCTTCACACGCCTCTGTCCCAATACAGCTCCAACAGCATAGTCACTCGCATCACACATTACTTCAAAAGGTAGTGACCAATTAGGAGCTACAATGATAGGAGCTGAAGTCAATCTTCTTTTCAGTTCTTCAAAAGCCTTCATACACTCCTCATTAAACTGAAAAGGAGTATCTTTCTCCAGCAACTGTGAAAGGGGCTTTGAAATCTTGGAAAAATCTTGAATGAATCGACGATAGAAACCAGCATGGCCCAAGAAGCTTCTCACAGCTTTGACATTAGAAGGAGGGGGAAGCTGCGCAATCACAGAAATCTTGGCTCTGTCAACCTCTAAGCCATTTTTAGAAACTTTATGACCCAAAACTATGCCTTCAGTCACCATGAAATGACACTTCTCCCAGTTAAGCACTAGGTTTGTTTCTTCACATCGCCTCAACACCTTTTCCAGATTGATCAAGCACTCCGCAAATGATTCACCAAATACCGAGAAATCATCCATGAACACTTCCATTATCTCTTCTATCATATCAGAGAATATACTCATCATACATCTTTGGAAAGTGGCAGGAGCATTGCATAAACCAAATGGCATTCTTCTAAAGGCAAAAGTGCCATAGGGACAGGTAAATGTTGTCTTCTCTTGATCTTCGGGAGCTACCGCAATTTGATTGTACCCTGAATATCCATCCAAGAAACAAAAGAATTCTTTACCGGCCAAGCGGTCTAACATCTGGTCAATAAAAGGAAGTGGGAAATGATCTTTCCTTGTAGCATCATTCAACTTCCTGTAATCCATGCAGATACGCCAACCAGTCACTGTGCGAGTAGGGATAAGCTCATCTTGCTCATTAGTAATCACTGTCATGCCCCCTTTTTTAGGAACACATTGTACTGGGCTGACCCACGCGCTATCAGAAATAGGGTAAATGATCCCAGCATCTAACCATTTAATAATTTCCTTCTTGACCACTTCTTTCATCATAGGATTTAGCCTTCTCTGATTCTGAACAGATTTCTTGTGATCATCCTCCAAAAGTATCTTGTGCATTACAATTGACGGGCTTATACCTCTTATGTCTGCAATTGTCCAACCTAAGGCACCTTTATGGCTCTTGAGAACTTTCAGCAACTGCTCTTTTTGTTCTTCAGATAAGGAAGAAGAGATGATAACAGGTAGTGTCTCAGACTCACCCAAGTATGCATATTCAAGATGCGGTGGTAAGGGTTTAAGCTCTAAAAGTGGTGCTTGTTCAATGGAAGGCTTCAAAGAAGTAGCTTGCTTTGATTCCATCTCTAACAACTCAAACTGCTCTGATGGTTTCCTGTAATGAGGAGAGGCTTCAAGTAACTTCTTACATTCCACTATATTCCCTTCTTCAACCTCATCTATCCCAAGTAAAACAGCATCTAACGGTTCTTTTATAGAGAAGGACTCTAAAGTCTCTTGAATAACCTCGTCAACCATGTCAACTCTGAAGCAATCTGTAACATCCCTAGGATACTTCAATGCCTTGCTCATGTTAAATACAACTTCTTCATCATTCACCCTCAACTTGATTTCTCCCTTTTCAACATCAATCAGTGTCCGAGCTGTAGCAAGGAAAGGTCTTCCCACAATGAGCGGTAAATCTCTATCTTCATCACAGTCCAAAACAATAAAGTCAGCAGGGAAAATAAACTTGTCAACCTTAACCAAAACATCTTCGATGATACCCTTTGGAAAAGCCAAACTTCGATCAGCTAGCTGAAGTGTCACAGAAGTTGGTTGAGCTTCACCCAGTTGCAATTTTCTAAACACAGATAGTGGCATCAAGTTAACACTTGATCCTAGATCACATAATGCTCTTCCCTGAAACTTTTCTCCAATTATGCAAGGTATGGAAAAACTGCCTGGATCTTTCTGTTTAAGAGGTAGCTTGTTGAGAAGAATAGCACTACACTCTTCGGTTAAGGCTACAGTTTCATAGTCACCAAACCTCCTTTTCTTACTCAACATCTCCTTTAAAAACTTCACATATTGAGGCATCTGCTCTAACGCCTCAAGAATAGGAATGTTAATGTGTAGTTGCTTGAAAATCCCCAAAAACTTCTTATACTGCTCATCTAAAGCTTTCTTTTGAAACCTTTGAGGGAATGGTAAAGGCGGTACCCATTTAAGATTATCCTGGTTAGCCTTCTTTTTCACTTCACCCTGTTTAGACTCAACCTCAACTTTCTCTTCATTGTCTTTTTCGTTCACCTTCTGTAAAACCCCTTCATCATCCTCTATAGTGACTGTAGGATTGGTTTGATCAGTAGCAGCTGAAGGTGTCTTCTTTGGTTGAGGAATCTCAGGTAATTCCTTTCCACTTCTCAATGTAAGAGCTTTACATTCCTCTCTCCCATCTCTACGAGGATTAGGCACAGTATTGCTTGGCAACTCTCTCTGTTGTATAACATTCACAGCATTTGCGAGTTGTCCCATTTGTATATGAAGATCCTTGATAGATGAGGTCAATCCTGCAATATTAGCATTAGTAGCAGCTTGATCTTGAGCGCTCTTTAGTTGAGAACTTGCGAGCTGAGATAGCATTACTTGTAGATCAGACTTAGGTTCTTGGGTGGGAACGACTTCCCTTTCCAGTTGATGAAAGCCAGGAGGTGACACTTGTTTCATATCAGAACTTGATGCTTCATTAAGAGTCGCCCCATATTTCCAAGAGAGGTTGGGATTTTTTCGCCACCCAGTATTGTAGGCGTTGGAATAAGAATTGTTCTGGTTGCTGCCACGGTAGTTACCTGCATAGTTCACTGGCTCCACCTGTTGAGATATGAGGCATTGTCCATTACTATGGTCATCTCCGCAGTAATCACAAGGGGCATAAACAGCATTTACCCCCACATGTCTACTATTAGATCGGTTGACTTGAGCTTCTAAATGGTCAACCTTTTTGCTGATCGTATTCAACATTGCCAACAGCTTTGAAGAAGGGTCTTCAATAACTTTATCAACTGACTTCATCATCCTTCTGTCATTATTGTTCTGTAGAAAGTCAGTGGATAAGTCATCTAGGATTTTCCAGACACGATTTACCGGTTGCTTTGTAATTCCCCCATTAGTGACAGCATTTAATTCTGATTTGGATTCAGGAGTCAACCGAGCACTGAATATTTGAAGCAAGACCCATCTCTCTAGATTGTGACCGGGGCTCTGCCTGACAAGCAACTTGAACCTCTCCCACGCCTCATACAGATGTTCACCAAATTGTTGACAGAAATTAGTAAGAGCGGCTCGTGCATCCACAATCTTATTATGAGGAAAAAATCTTGATCTGAACTTTTCTTCCAGTGTCTCCCATGACGTTATGCTACCCTCTGCCAAGTTGTTGAGCCATTCTTTAGCTTTCCCTTGTAGAGAGTAAGGAAAAAGCCGAAGGCGAATCACATCATTAGGTACTCCATTTTGCTTGAATGAGTTGCAAACATCAAGAAATTGCAGCAGATGTTGATTAGGATCTTCTGAATCGTTCCCTGCATACTGACCCTGGAGTTCAAGCATCTTAAGCATAGTCTGCTTGATTTCAAAATTGGCAGCTTGAAATTCAGGCACTCTAATTCCTGATTGATACCCTTGAGATTGTCTTCCCAGAAAGTCATTGATACACAAACGATCATTTTCATCCTGAGCCATGTCTTCAGTGTCAAACTGTACTGCTGCCTCCTCTTGGTTTTGAGGTGTTGTAGCTTCCAAAAGCTCTTGGATCTTCCTTGTCTTTTGCGGTGTTTTAGTAGCTTTGGATCTACCAGTCATGTACCAGAGTACCTGAAAAACCAAGCAAATATCAAAGTATCAAACTAACACCAGAAAATATATAAAAATAAAAATAAAATAAAATTGATTTTTTTTATTTAAAAAAACACTCAAACTAAAACTACTAAAGGATTTCTAACACTAATCACCAATTGCCTTGAGTCCCCGGCAACGGCGCCAAAAACTTGATGCTACCAAAAATTTAACTAAGCACCGCAAGTGTACGGGTCATGAAAATAGTAAGTGGTAAATCAAGGTCATCCCACAGAGACTCAATCAAACTGGTGATTAGGCGTCAAATTTCCTTTTTTCATTTAAGTTGAGCAAATAAGAAGTGTTTTCAATAGTAATAAAACAAAAGAATTTAATAAAAACAAGTACTTTCAAAGAGAGAGAATTCGAATATCAAAAGGACAACCTAGAGTCACTAATCCCTTGTTTGTTTCTTAGATTTTATTCCCACCACATTAATTCTAACTTAATTTCATCAGCTAATCTAGAGTATTAGTGTTTATAAGTGCCTGTCGGTCCACTTATATACCTACCTCAAATAATCATGCAATGTCTCACACAATTAATTAAGATGCAAGTCAAATCGGGCTCACTCTAATTTGACTATGCGGAGCTTCTAGGTATATGTCTATCCTAGACGCAAATTAGATTAAAACCTAATTTCTCTATTAGATTTAAACCTAATTCCACATTATTCAATCCCAAGGTCAATTTAAGATTCCCTCTTTCAAGTCCAATCCTAAATCCCCACAACATGCTCAATGGTGATCAGTCAATAAGCAATAAATAATAAAAACAGGATTAAATAAACTGATTAAAATTAAGCAAAACCAATGTGTGGGAATAATTTCTAAGTCTCAAACAAGTTCATAGCACTCTAGGTTGAAAAGAAAATTAGCCACACATGGCTATAAGAAAATCCATTACAAAAATAAGGAATTCAGATTCAAGCATAACAAGAAGAAGAAGAAGAAGAAGAAGAAGAAATCTCAGAATAACGCTGCTTCTTGAATCGATATCACGCTCTGCTTCTTCTTCTCAGCAAAATCTCAAGGTCCAATGTTTTTCTTCACTGTGCCGTACGCCTTCTCTCCTTGCGTCTTCTTCTATTCCTCCTTTTTTCTCTTTTTTTTCTTTAGCGTGTTTCCTTCCCTTTTATTTCTCCCGTGGCTCCTTTCTCATTGATTGCATTCATTCCATTTGATTAATTGCTTCCAACCACAATCGTACGCCCTGATTCTGATTGTTACAACAAAAGGAAAGGAAATCATATAATAACCATAATAAGAATAATAATGATAATAATCATAAATTTTTATTTCTTCTTTTTTTTTCTTTTTCTTCTTTTTTTAAACTTCCCATTATCATTATTTATTTCCAAAACCTAAACTTTTATTTTAAATTGAAATCCCACAAATGATGTATCCAGATTGATTTCTCTTAAAATCTCAATTAAAATCTCTTTAATTTAGTATTGATGACTTCCTAAATATATTAAATATATCACAAATCAATTAAAAATAGGAAGTCATCAGAAGGAAGCTTTGAATGTCATATAGATGATGATAGAATAGAGAAAATGATTCATGAAGTTGAGATAGAATATTTCGCACAATCGTGTGTATATGACAGCGTATGGAGTGATGCCGAGACACTTTGTACCCTGGGTGTACTAAGTATGCACGTTTGTCAAGTATTTTGCATTTGGTAAACTTAATGGCAACTTGTGGGTGAACTGACAGTAACTTCACATTGTTACTTAAATTGTTGTGTGATATGTTTCCAAAGGATAATATACTTCCAAATTGAATGTATGAGACAAATAAAATCTTGTCTACGATGGGTATGGAGTATAAAAAGATACTTGTTTGCCCTAATGACTATGTATTGTACAAAAATGAGTATGAATGACTAAGGGAGTGTCCGAAATGTAAAACTTTACAGTACAAAGTGAATAAAGATTTATGGTTGTGGTGATGATGTTGGGATTCGTACACGCAGCGGATTAAAATTTTTTTTACGAATCCTTCCGAAGGATCACTCAACGACGTTTAAATCAGAGTTAAGGAAACCGAATCATACCTTTGTTGAACCAGTCCGCGTTCCGTTCCTTTGATCAGGTGGGCTACCTTCTCGAACAACACGTCCGCGTCTCGTTCCTTTGATCAGGTGGGCGATCAACACGTCCGCGTCTCGTTCTTTCGATCAGCAGAAGTCGACTCTTGGATCGGCTTCCTCTACTGGTATCCACACGAACAATCCCCTAAACGGTTGCGGCAGCGTGCTAGCGCTTCTTGTGCGTCTCTCTCTCTCAAATTGCTCTAGGGTTTCTCGCGGCTTTTCTCAATACGCTCTACTGAAAATCCCGTAGGTTTTTCTAAACCCGATAGGCGTATTATATAACCAAAATTAATCCTTTATTAATTTTGGAAATTCGGATTTTGAATCTGGTCAGCATATCAATCACATCTATCTCATAAATGTAATTGAATATATTAAAAGCCAGATTTGGAAATTCGAATTTTTAAATTTAAATCAAATCTAAATTTAAAGCCTTTTTGATTTAATTTATCATCATAAATTAAATCCGAGATATGATATCTATCTATTTAATTAAATCTGAGATACCATATCTCAATTTAATATTAAACAGATATACGATATCTTTATTCGAAATTAAATGAGATACAATATCTCTATTTGTTTCAGATATTTAATTTATCAAATAAATTAAATACTAAACAAATATCATATATAATATTATAATCTCAATTTATAATATATATATTAATTTCGAATTATATATATATATATATATATATATATATATATATATATATATATATATATAATCCTAGATCAAATTTAGTATTCATTTAATCTCAGATTAATCTGAGATTCAATGAACCTGGACACCTTCACCCGTGTTGGATTATTCTTGTGTGCGACCCTGCAGGCCCATATGAGATTGGCAGTGGGCCAGCACTGTATCAGCCCACAAGTCGCAAGCGGCCTCTAGCAAGACATTGCAACTACCCAATTCACATGGGGATCGATGACACGATACTACCTATCGTACAACCATGTCACGTCCCTTTTGTCACGCGATAATTCGGTCAAGGATGAGGCATGGATAATGTCAACTTCCTTTTCTTGACCAATGCTTTCTTGATTCTCGAGTAGTCTAATTAGTGAAATGGAAACTCCTTTCCATCACAGTATGGCCATACATTTCTTAGACTCACTCATCGAGGGGCCCAACATTATCTTTCTACATATGTGAGGGACAAATCCCATCTTGACCACTCACATTCCTCCGCATGAAAACCACTGATCCTGGTCCTAGCCTTTATCATCACCCGGTCAAAGGTGACTTTTGACTAGGTCAAAGACCAGTACTCATCATGTAGGAATCTATGATGGTCTCAGGTCATAGGGCGTCGTGACGTGGTTATACATGAGACAAGCTTATGACTTAATCCATGCAGCTTTCTCATAGTGGGTCGGTCCAGCACCTTGTACTCTTACAAGTGCCCATGACTTTGATTCGTATCTCCATACCTCATCAAAGTCATACTGATCTTATTTCATCTTCACTCCCGTGTAGATGACCGACCAGGGACTTTTAGGATAATCTATAAGATTATCCAGGGATGCAGTTATCAATACGAACATGCAAACGAAAATGATAACAAAAGAGAATACTTTAAATAACTTAAATATCCAAAGTACAATGAATTGCCCCTAGGGCATAATTTCCAACAGATGAGACAATTAAAAGGCAACCTTTAAAGATTTTGTGGTATATTTCAATTATACTGCAGTTTAAGCGAATGTGTGCAAATACAAAAGAAGCAAAGAAGTTGAGATGACAACTTGTCAGAGTATAGTGTGAAGGGACATAAAGCATATTCGATATGAAAAGTGGGCACACACTTCCATCAATTTAAGCACGGAAGAAAAATGATCTACCTTGGTCATAGGTGATTTCTTCCTTGGTTCCACTCGTGCCATAGGCTAAAAAAAAGTTTTAACGGTTTGCCAGAGAATGAAATAGCTCCAAAGGCATTAACTGGAAAGGAGGTTTATATAGTTAGGTGGAAAGAATTAATGTTATATTTGGTAGGAATCAGAGGATTGCGAGTGAGAAGAACATATAGGAGAAGAGGTTAATTATCTTTGATCTTCTACTCATACTCAAACACTCGTCATGTCGTGCGCTCACGCTTGCTATTCCAGTATTCTCTTACATGCTACTATTCCAGTACTCAGCCGTGAGCCGTCATCTCATCCTCTCTTTTCCAGTATTCTCGCAGTGTTGCAACTCAAATTAGGTATCTCGTTGTTGACCATTTGAACTAATGCCGTCGAAAGATGCTTTGTTTTCGTAATACCAGTTCCATTTATTTTTCTTATTTATCTGTTTATAATTGCTCCAAGGAATAGGAACACTCTTTAGTTTAAAACAAAAAACAAAAGTATAGGAGATCTATAGGCTACTGCATGCACCCTTGGTCTAGTTGTGAGAACACACACACACTATATGCTATTAAGAAAGCATTCGTATGCTCTTTTTTCAAGCTCTTTATCGAAAGGAAATTTCCTAAATGAAATTTGCATCACAACTTTGAGGTGTTTGGACTCTTGATTTTTTCAATTGGAAACTTAGGGCCCGTTTGGTTCAAAGAACTTGGAAGGAGGGAAGGGAACTTAATTAAGTTCCCATGCAAAATGACCGTTTGGTGCACCAAGTTTCTGGAACCTAACTTCCCGGGCCCACCACTCTTCCCTCATATGTGGGAACTTGAGATCCCACCAAAATTGGTAGGTTCTCAAGTTCCCTGGTCACTATTCATATTTTTGGACAGATTTACCCCTGAAATTCAAATTTGGCGGGAAGTTCGAACTTGGCGGGAAAGTTCAAACTTGGTGGGAAAGTTTGAACTTTGCGAAAAATTTTTGGGTCAGAAGTTTGAACTTAACAGAGACATTTTTTAAAAAAATATATTTTGGCAAAAAAAATATTTTTCTTTTTTATTTTGAATTAATTTCTTTTGAGGTTAAAATAGACATTTCTTAATTCTTTACCAACTACCACCCATTCATTTTCTTCCAACCAAACAACTCAAACCCTTTTCCCTCATCTTTTAAATCTTCCCTTCCCTCCCTTTAAGTTCCCTTCCCTCTTCAAAATTCCTTTTCCTCCCCCCAAATTCTTTGAACCAAACGGGCCCTTAAGGTTCCAAGCTTCCTTGCTCATCCATTTTAAATTAATAGTTATTTTAATCAGCATCAAGTTGTTTCTGCTAAGTGCATATTTCTGAATTTTGTCGAACTCTTTCATTCATGCCAGCATTCAATATAAATGAATTTATATGCATACCGAACACAGAACAGAGATGTGCTTAGAAAATAAACTTGGTTGGATGTTGACTTTTCCTTTTAAAATTTTGATTTTTAATAAGTAGTTTCATTTATCTTGATGGTTGGATCATGTTGTAGTTGATGAATGCTTCAAATCCATTTTCATTTGTTAAGGAATTTATTTTTCTCCACGATTTATGTTCAACAATTTTATCCATTTTTTATTTCTTTGAACATCATGGAATTTATTTTAAATGATCAATTTGTCTAACGCATCAGACTGTTTGTTTCTTTGACTATCAGGGAATTTATTTTGAATTGTTTGTTTGTTATTTTATCGGATCGATTTATTTTATCAAGTTATCTTCTAGGTTCAATATTAAAAATGAAGGTCTGAGACATTTTGTCACATGTTTCTACTGCTTTCTAAGTCAGAGACATGAAAGGATTAAATTTAATGAATGGTAGTATCCGCTATGCAGTTTTTGTGGCTTCAATCTTATATAGTCTACAATTATTTTGGTTTTTTTTTTTTTTTATATAGAACAAGTTCCTATAATGGATAGCAACAACAACATAAGTGAATCTATTCTCCCTCAACCTCAAGGAATTCAAACTCAACAACAAATTAGTAGGCATGTGGCAACTCCTTCAAATGATGTAATGAAAATTGACCATAATGCCTCTGAACCGGTAGTAACTGGAGGTGAATAAGATTCTATGATCAGGAAAAAAAAAAGCGGCAAAAAACTTCAATGGTATGAAAGATTTTGAAGAAGTTCAACTTGCTGATGATGTCAAAAAAGCAATGTGTTTTTGCTATAAAGAAAAGCTAGTTATTGGTGGAAGGGCAGCTAGCGCTAGCCATCTTAAGAGGCATTTGGTGGGTTGCTTTACACGTAGGTTGTTTGTCTCTTAACAAAATAAGCAAACCACCTTACAATTTCCACCAGGTGAATCAGGAATCAATCCTTTTATTGTCCCTGGCACTAGGTACTCTAATGAAAAGATGAGAGAAATCTTAGCTGCTATTATGGTACACGAGTGTCCCTTTAGCATGGTAGAAGATGATGTTTCGATGTGGGCATTTGAATATGCAGATCCGGATTTTTGAAAAGTTTCTCATAAGACTGTTCAAAGTGATTGCCTCAAATTGTATGAAGATGAAAAAAGAAAATACTTTAAGAAAATATTGCAAAAAGTGAGCAAGGTAAGCATTACAATAGACATGTGGAAGTCAAGTCACCAAGTAGCTGAATATATGGTTGTTACTAGCCATTTTGTTGATGATATATGGAATCTTCATAAGAGAGTTTTGAGTTTTGTTCAAGTGCCTGCTCCAAGACAAGGAGTAGATATAGCAAATACGATTTTCAAGTGTTTGAGATCATGGGGTATTGAGAACAAAATATTATCAGTTTCCGTTGATAATGCTAACTACAATGACACTTGTTTAAGAACTCTGAAAGAGAATTTGTCATTGAACAATAAGTTGGTACTTGGTGCAAGATGGCCTTAGCACTATTAAAGATGTCGTTCACAAAATTCGCGAAAGTATTAAGTTTTTAAATGCCTCAGATGCGAGGCTAAGATCTTTTTGTGAAGTTGTGGAGTTAAAGGGTTTGAAAGAAAAGAAGCTTATTCTTGATTGACCTACAAGGTGGAACTCTACATTCTTGATGTTGATGACTGCAATAAAACTTAAGCATGATTTTACTGCTTATAATGAAAAAGAGCCCTATTATACTTATGTACTTGATCTTGAGCACTGGGAAAAGATTGAGACGATTTGTCATCTCTTAAAAGTTTTTAATGATGCCACTCATGCCATCTCATGTAGTGAATAACCTACTTCTATTTTATCTCTTGCTGAAGTTCATCGGGTGAAACAAGTGATTGATGATGCAATGAAGTCTCTTGACTTGGTCATGTATGAGATGGCAAAACCTATGAAAGAAAAATTTGATAAATATTGGGGGGAATGCAACTTGATGGCTATTGCAAGTGTTTTAGATCCAGGGATCAAATTCCTGGCTATTGAGATAAGCTTCCCTTTAATATACAAATCAGAAAGTGAAGCTATACGAAATGTGGAAAAGGTGAAAAATGCATTGGAGGAATTATATCTTGAGTACGTGTAGTTGCATTCCTCATCTTCTGTATCTAAAGAAGTCAATATTGATAGCGTTCCCTTAGCAGATACTAGTGCACAACAAAAAGATAAAGAAATGCAACGAATGTTGAACATGATTCGTCAAAGGCATTCGATTCCTCCTACAAAATCAGAGTTGGAAACTTATCTTGCTGATGATCCTTATATTCCTTCTTCTGAATCTTCATCTTTTTGTGTTTTAGAGTGGTGGAAAAACAGTAATGCAAAATTTAAATTTTTATCAAGGATGGCATCTGATATATTAGTCGTTCCTATCTCAACTGTGGCAACAGAATCCACATTTAGTGCTGGGGGAAGAGTTATTGATGAATATCATGCTAGATTGAATGAAGAATCTGTTGAAGTTCTTTTATGTGGTGGAAACTGGCTTCGTCACAAATATGTGTTGAAGAGAAAATTGAATGTATGAATTTTGTACACTTATTTATTTTTGTATTTGTTGTATATATGTTTGTTGGACTTGTGTTGCAACTAATTATTTATTTTAAATTATTTTTTTTATTGTCTAGGAGCCATCATAACAGGAGGAGATTATACTGAAGCCTTGATGTTAATGTTTTGTGTTGTTTAATTGATATTTTACACAATTTTCATTATGGTGATATTATCTTTTTATGACATTTTTATATATTGCATCATGGATGTTGAATTTTTGGGTTTATCACTATATTGACATAAGTATATTCAGTGCTAAATTATAATGGATACCATTTTTCTATTATTAGTAATTATGATTATTTTAATTTTATGTTAAAACCTACAATTTGTAAATATATTGGCTTTGAAACCTACCAAAAGTCTACATTTATTTAGGTTTTAGTAGGTTCAAAGTCATGGTTTGCTAATGCATTGGCCAAGAGGGGTATCATGGAATCTGTGCTTTTAGATTCATGTCCTTTTCATTTAAGAAACTTGGTGGATCAAAGGAGTTTGGGATTTATGTGCAACTAATTTTGCTTTTATTATAGGCGTTTAGCCATCGTTTTTATTTAATTCCAATTTATTATATCGCCACCCCAGGGTGACAAACAAAATTAAGGCCAAGAAATACCAGATCTGAATTCATAATATCTTCGAATTCAATATGAGAATGTAAACATTAGTGGAAACATATTATTTAAATATATAATCAATCAGACTCCGAGTCCAGCGAGGATTTCATCTGACAACACATAACAAAGATGACAAACTTCATTCTCAGCTATTGTCCAGACAAAATCGCCTTCTACACCAATTTAAATTGAAAATAAAAAGCTTTCCAGCACTTAACAAACCAATATCAGCTAATTTGAGTCCACCCAGTATAACCAATGGACTTAGACCTTTAATGCTAACTTCTGAGCTGCAAGAGCTTCAGCCTCCAGTGTTGGTTCCCACAATATTGTAGTTTCAGCCAATAATGATGTCACAACATATGGGTCCATGTTTGAAGCCGGACGCCGGTCCTCCAAGTAACCTACAAGTCAAGAGGATTGGCGAGACAAAGAAATAAAATCTAGAACACTGGTAGATTTCAAAGTTAAACAGCCTCAGTATGACGATTTCTGGACATAATATAAGTTTAAAGCGAATGAAAAGGAAGCTCGTGACAATTAGAATGGGAGCAGTAAACAGAATAGGGCTGGTGTTATGCTGACATTCTTTGTTTTGAAAAAATCAAAATATTTGGTAGAAACCAAGGCATGTGATTTTGCAAAGTATAGATGGTAAACTGTTTACAAAAGAGGGTGGGAACTAAGTGCTTCTCAATACAGGAGTAACCCAGAAATCCTCTTGGAAAGCTTAGTTAAAAGAGAACTACTTTGAAATAAATCACTTAAGTTGGACAAAAAAGCTGTGGAATTAGCAATCATTCAGAATTCTTGAGCAATTAAAAGTTAGATAATGCATAATAGTACATCTCATAGCTGCAGACAGATTAAGGAGCCTAATTGTTCCTAGTGACCTCATGGTAAGCAAAACCATCTACAAATTGCAAAAATATCACGGCACCGGCAACTTTACCTTTGCCTTTAGCCTCAGTGTCTCTTCCAACACGAATTGAGCAACCCCGATTAGCAACTCCCTACAAGTTAGATTTTATGAGACAGCTTCAAAGAATATAAACTTTCCGTTGTTTTTACACTATTAATTCAAAATATATTACTACCTCCACTCCTAAATGTAAGACCCAGTTTGTAGAGCAAGTTATACCAAAAACTAGGTCATACATTTATGACTAGAGGAGTAACAATTTTAAGTCATACCCAGGAAAATGTGTTAATGTCGGCTGTCTCATGCTTTCCTGTCAACCTTCTCTCGTTTCCTTCTCCATATGCACTAATGTGATCCTTGTGACGAAGTGATAGGTTCAAAATTGCCTTCTTTATAACCTCAAAGCCTCCATCTTCCCTCATACTCTTCGTACTGAAAAACCAATGAAAGTACAGCATTTTAGCAACCAAGCAAGTTACTAAGGCTCACTGTCACAATTCATGATAGGGATGCGGCCGAAAACCTGTAATTGGAGTGGCATCCTGCACCATTCCAGTCACCCTATTGACAAAAAATACAAAAATATTAAGATGATTACCAGTGAAAAAGAGTTGCTATGAGTTATAGCATTATGGTACTAAGTACCTGTATTGGTTTTGGATCAAGCGAGAGAACAACTCCAGCTTGTTCAGTGATCCTCTGTCAGAACAGGGGGAAAAAAACAACTTATCAGACGATACAGAGTAAATGGTGACTAGAACAGACACAAATAACTCTGTTCACAAAAGATCACAACAATGTCCAGTTACAAGCAAGGGAGTATTCTTAGTCCATCATAGATCTACCCAACCGGGAAAGAAGAGTAAAGACTTGAGTAAACAAAAATCACATTGCACATCATTTCTCAGACAAACTAGCACGCAAATAACAAGACATCAAGCTTCCTTGACTCTAAAGAATTATTCCATCATGACATCTTCAGCCAATTCATTTCAAAACTTAACTTTCCAGTTTCAGATGGTCCAAAGGTATATGTATAATTAAAAGTAGGTAAACTGAATTACCTCAAGGATGTACCTTGCGCACCAAATATGATCACCAGCATCAATACCTACACTAGGACCAACTTGGAACTCCCACTGGAATATTCATGAAAGAAAACGTAAGGCAAAGAATAAGCTCAAAATTTTCATGAGCCATAAAAGAAAGAGAATGGTGGGAGAAAGACCTGCCCGGGCATGACCTCCCCATTGGTACCACTGATGTTAATTCCAGCATATAAGCAAGCCTTATAATGAGCATCTGATATATCACGACCGAATGATTTGTCTGCCCCAGCAGAACAATAATAGGGACCCTAACAATTAAGGAGTAATTAGATTCTACTCATGTAAAAAATTATCGAAATCCCATAAATCACAATGAAAGTTGAAAGTAGATGCAGCAAATGCATTACCTGAGGACCAGGATAACCTCCAACAGGCCAGCCTAAAGGCCAGTTTACATTTGTTTGAAGTAAAGTGTACTCTTGTTCTATTCCAAACCTTAGAACAATCAACAAAAACCTTTAGAATGTTTTCTTCTTCAAGATCATGATTCAACAGTTGACAACAAAGGTTCAGTTATCTAAGATTCATAGAATTGACCAAGTAAAGGGAAAATCCCATGCATACACAAAACTAGACATTGCCAGAAGGGGTATGCCATATGCATTGGACTGTAAATAGGCAATATCAATGCTGAACTCAATTGGTGGTTTTCCTAAGAACATGCCTTTAGTTTTATGCATGGAAGAGCTCCATGCCAAGCAGCAGAACTCTCAAATTAAAATAATAGTTGGTTAATATTTTTTTAAAAAAATTGCCCCTTAAAGCATACATTTCGTTACCACAATGGTGCGCTCATCCTTTCCTCTATGCATTTAATGAAGTATTACAATGAAAACAAGAAGAATATATACCATGGAACTTCAGCTATGACCTTTGGGTGACTAAAGATTTGAGCAGCTCGGTGCCGCTTGTTTGTGGGGATAGGCTCGCCTGCTGGGGTGTATGCATCACAAATTACCTATGCAAAACAGAATAATACAAATTATCTTAATGATATTAGAATTGTATTTCAATAAATCAACATTGGACCCTTTGAGATGTCCAAGCTCTTACCAAAATATTGTTACCCCCACGGAAAGGATCTCTGAAAATTGCTTGAGGACTGAATAAAGTCAGAAATATAAATGAAACTGTCATAGCATAGATAATAGAATAATGTCAAGAGGAGTCTAAGTTCAAAGAGTCGTACTATAGGATTACTTCACTGTCTTCGCCAGGTGCTTGTCCAGTGCTCGATCCATCATAATTCCACTTGGGAAGCTCAGAGGGATGTTCAACAGGCTTTGGTATAGTCTGAAATAGATGTAAAATCCATAAAAGCATGAGATTAAGAAAATGTCAACTAAGGTGAAATCTGGCCTGTTCACAGCATTAGACAAAACGTACTCTTGATTTGCTGCGCACATCAATTCCTGTTCCCCCAATCCTGTTCCACAAAATAATATGACATTGGTAAACACCAGTAGTCTCATACAGAAGCAAAAAAATGTAAATGGTTATTCATGAGTGGATAGTTTTGTTATTGATACAACTACCCATAACGTTTAATTCAAAGGTGAATATAAAGACAAAGAAAAGCATGTATAAGAGAGAGGGAGAGGGAGAAAGTAGTATGAAATACCAAATGTACTCCGCAATAATCTTATCAGTGAATGGAGTGATGTCCAAATTAAGCAGATTCTCTAGCCTGTTGATGGTACCATTTTCAGACTTGATTGCCAACACTCTGAATTTAGAAGAGCTGGTAGATGCACCTTTCTTATTTTGTCTAAACAGCAAAGAACTCCATGATTTTGATGAAATGGGGCTTGCATTGGCAGAAGTTTTTGTGATTCCCATCTGCCATTGTGTAGAGGGTGCCAAAATCTGTGCCATGTTCTGCTCCTTACTGAACATAATGAAGCCATGAGATATATAATTATGATTTTATAATTACAGATTATGATTTTATAATTGAGATTGAGCACAAGATACATAGTATTTAGTTTGAAAGCATTATGTTTATTAGTTGTTCTTCAAATGAATACTAATGATCCCCCAAACAAGATATTACTGATATGCAGAAGGTGGCTAAGTCTGCCATTTTCTGCTAACCCTCCACCCTCTCCCCCCAAAAGTAATGAATCAGATTTGACTTTAAAGACAACTTCACAATTGGCCTTTTAATATGCCCTTTAATATGCCTTATTGCATAACATCAGATTAGATGCATAAAACTAACACAAATAATTCTTTGAGGAAATGAGCTAAAATAATGATTAGCTAGCCAGGTCAAACTTCTTTATATAAACAACTTGATCAAGAGTTCATTTATTTATTTTTTTAAAAAAAAAAAATGAGTTCAGGCTTGATTCAACATTTTTTTAATATAAATAGATATAGCGTAATCTTTCTATTTTCTTCTATATAGCATAATAGAACCTTGTCCTTGGCCAAAATAACGGCTACTCTAATTTTTCAATTCGTCCTTGTTTACACTACAAAACCACCTGGGTAAATTTTAAGAGATATCCAAAGAAGACATGATCATCCCACTTTATTTGCTAGTATCTAATGAAGATATGGAATCATAAAGTTTTTTTCATGTTTGTTTCTATAAAATATCAAAAATCAAAATACTAGACCAAAAAGTATCAGCACCTTTTGTTTATTATTATAAATCATATATGAGGACAAAAGATTGTGTTGTTTCACACGGTTTACAGACTTAACGAAAAAAACGTTAAGCCTTAAAAGAGTTAAGACTTTCTTTTTTGGCTGGGCAATAACCATATCTGGACTATCGCCGTTCATAGGACTCATTTCAAGCGTGCCTCTCGTGAACTAAGTTCTGCTAAAGCAAACAGCAAAATCAAAAGAGTCATTTAAAATAACAAATGTAACCAACACAACCTTTTGCCTTTTTCTTCATTTATTATATACAAAACAAACCATCATCAACCAACCAAGTAAAAAATGAGGGATTTGCTGAAATCAGTTATAAACATGTTGCAAACAGTTTTTCTGCCAAAAAGGTCACTCGCAAACCATCATATAGATCATACATTTCCATTTTAACTTTGCCTTTTTTCAATAGAAAGAACAATGGTAGGTAATAGACAAAAGAAAAACAAACACTCACCAGAACACAGTCGCAAAATGGCTAAAGCTGAGACGCTGGAAATGGGTTCAACCCCAATCGCAGATTGGGTCCTTAGTGCAGTGAGCAGTAAGTAAGAGAGGAGAGGCTCGTGTGAAATAGGAGCTGATGACCAAAGCTAGTGGCTTTTCCAAAATAGATAGGGATGTCACATGAGTGGATGAAATTTGCTTTTCGTCCCTTGAGGGACCCCAAAAGAAGCATGGACTCATATAATGACATTATACAGATAAGGTTCTAAATTTTCCATTTGCAAAGACTTTGGAATTAGTGGTATAAACTATGTTTTTGGTGATTAAAAATGAATTCATGGGATTTTCAAAGCTTTTGCTTTGCTGTTGATGACGTTTAGTTCACCAAACTTCCTCGGACTTTTCATTTTCCTAACTGTATATCCTTTCCGCCTTTCTCTTCTCACTTATATTAATTTATCATACTTGTCCTGTTTGAGGATATTAAATTGTTTGAAGTCAATTGATTATATAATATTAATAATTAACAGCCCAACAAAATTACGACAAACTAGCTCAGCATGGATTTAGAGTTTTCAAGAAATCTGGGGAAAAAAAAAAGCATACTAATTGTGATTTATATATAATGCCACTTGTTAAAACTAAAATGATGCATTACCTCCGGTCTTTTGTATAAAAGATAGATAAATAATTAATGGATATTAAAAAAAATTAATTCAGTTTTTTTTTGGGGTAAAATTCAGTTAGTTATTTATAATAAATGTATATCAGTTAACCTAAGACACTCTCTTTTATTTTTTTTGTTACAAGGCGAGGGGAGGGGGGATTTGAACACGAGACCTGAGAGGAGATATAAGGCATCTCAATACCACCAGCTGTGCTACTCCACTGCTGTCCTCTATGGTAAAACACTCTCTTTTAATTAATCAAGTACATTAGATTGCTCGTTTATGGAAACCTTCTTAATTTGTGCAATGAATGGGATTATTTTGGGACAAAAATTATAAATTAAAGGGACAAAATGAATTGAGGTTTTATATTTATGCTCAATGTAAATCTCTTTTCTAAATCTTATATTTACAACATGAGAAAGTATTTAGATTATATTTATATTATTTCATTAGACTTATATCAATCGAAAGCATCATACTTACAAGTTCCTGACATCCATTACATCAAGTTATCTGATCACACATAACCATGTGTCATATTTTTTTTAATTTGGGTTTGTAGTTAGATGATAATAATTTAAAAATAGGATACATGGTCCTATATAATTAGAGAAATTAATGAAATTGATATGAGGAACTTAGCCTAAATATTTTCCCAATCAAAATATGAAGCAGTTTTGTCAGAGAATAATCATCAAAGAGCGATATAATTCTTTTATAAATCGATTTGATTAAAAAATATTTGTATTGGAAACCAGAAAATGATGAGAAGATACCTCAAATGGTGTTCTCTATCTCAATCTCTATTTTTCCCCCAGGAAATCCTTAGAATTATCACTACTTAGATTTCAATTCACCTTTAACCATCAAATGAAATGTGAAAATCAAGCACAATAAGGAAAACACAGAAAACAAAAGAATAAAAAATCATATTTTTTACTCTTCACGTCCCGGATTACATCTTAGATTGTTAGATAGGAATCCGAAGATGAAAAGAGAAACAAAGAATATTACTACCATGTAAACAAAAAGTTTTAAAGTAAGTATTACACAATCTCTAAGATCATGTTGAAAAAGAGGCAGGTATGAGAAGCTGCAAGATGGTGTTCAATCTGACTAATCTTAATTTTGTTATGTACTGTGATTGCTTCAAAAGTTTGCAATATGACTATAATTTTAAATTTTAATGTCTTTCAACGTAAAATTACGTAATGTTTGAACTTTATTTATCTTGTATGAGGAATTAGTCATTATGGCGTTCTATCTTAAAGTCTAGGTGATTAGTCTATGAATGGTTTTTGATCAATTTAGTCTATGAATGGTTAGGTGGTTGATTTTGGACTAGCATTTGCATATATACTTTAATTCAATTAGTGATATCATTAAAAAAAAAAAGAAAAAAAAAAGAAAGAAATGATGTGAATATTAGCATGGTATTAAAACTTAACATAGTTCATCGGCAAAACCAGTAAACTAGTGAACTAGTCACAAATTTAGTCAATAAGTTTGAACGAGTTAATCAATTGGGTTAGATTTTATATATATATTTTTTCCTTATGGATTTTAAAATGATATTATTTTTAAGTTTTTAAGAAAATGAAAATCTATCATCTTATGCTGTAGGTACTATTTTTTGTAATTATTTGTGATTTATACATAAATTTCTATTTGCTTATAAATTAATGCTTTTTTATTCATATGATATTTTAATAATAACCAGTCTAATTCAAAACTAACCATGATTTTAATTAGTAGGGTGTGTTTGTTTAATTCTCAAACCGTGGTTTCAGGAGCATTTTTTCGCAAGCCGAGAAAAAATACTTACTTCTTAAAATCAGAAAAGTTATTAGATCACTGTCTAGGCGAATTCATTTACCGGTGTTGTCATTAGCTTGAAAGGTAGGCAATGAAGGTTGGTTAAGAAATAGAGGTCCAAAAAAAAAAAGTGTGTTGGGAATTTGGGATTTGTTGAAATTGTGGTTGGTGGATGACTGTGTGGGACCGGTGGATAAGAGAAAAGAGGAAACCAATCTCAACCCCATGTGCTTGAACCTTTGAGTGGCCTTTTCTAGGTTTAGGTCATCTCAAAATGGCATTTCGTCAAATTTAATTTCAACTTTGATGTTTACTTTTTTAAATATCAACTTTTATATTTATTACACCCTCTGATCCTAATTATAAGAAAATTTTTTAGAGTTGGTTTTAGTCCTAATTATAAGAGTAAGTTTTAACTTTTGTCAATTTTTTCCTATAATACCCCTCTTTATCCTTTCTCAATAATAATTAAAGACAATAATAAGTTAATAATACACCTATATATTTTATAAAACAAAAAAATGTTTGAAACTCATTAATGTTATATACACTTATAAAATAATTTTGAACAATTTTTGTCATATTTTTCCCATATCACCCCTACTAATACTTCTCCCACAATAATTAATTTAACAATACGCTTATATTCTATCAAATGAAAGATTCTACTACCTTCGGTTCTAATTATAGGGCATAGTTGACTTTGTTTGAAGAGATTAAGGAAGCTAAATAAGTTACTTGATCATTTTATATGTTGTATATCTTTAAATTATATATTAGTATGTGAGTCAAACTAATTACTTTGAAAAAAATAATAAAAAGTAAAATACTCTAAGTTAATTTAATTAGCTTCCTTAATTTCTCCAAAAAAGTCAACTATATCTTATAATTAGGACCGGAAGGAGTACTTTATTTTTTATTTTTAAATAAAATAATTTTAATATTCCTTCAAGTGATTTATTTTTTCCCCTATGAAATTGGCCTTGGTAAGAATAAACCAGGGTTTGTGAAAGGAACTTGTCTTTGTGAGAACCAAGAGGCTCACCACAAGACCATTGGAACAGATGCAACGCTGTTGTCCTATCTTGGCCTATCAATTCCGTGGATAACGAGATGGCTAGTGGACTGGTAAGGAATATCGGACCACGATTCAGCTCATTTTCCCCTTGATGTAATTTTCAATTTTGAGGAGGGGTATTTTCGGAAAATAATTATAATTAACTAATTTAACTTCTCTCCTTAATCTCTCCAAATTCTGGTAAATAGCTCTTATAATTAAGACCGGAGGGAGTAATATGTATATAGATGCATCAAATCTGATACTACCTCTGGACTCCGGTCTTAAATATAAGACATAGTTTGTAGTGCAGTTTATACTACAAACTATATCTTATATTTAGGACCAGGGGAATACTTTATTATTTTGAAATTCTTTTTAGTATAAATTTCTATTTTTTTTTATGCAATTACTCATATAATTAATGGTAGATTGTGTGGGGCTACAGTTTTATTATTGCTTACGATATACTCCTTCCCTCCTTACATGTAAGGTACCATTTTTTGAATGGTATGTCGCTCTCTATAATGTCTCAATTGAATTAATCTAAATAATAAATACATTTTAACTCATTTTCCGTTTTAATTAATTTTATACATTGGATTAATTAAAATGTTGACTTCTTCCTTTTATTCTTTCTCACATACATTTTCTATCATCATTTCTTTATTATTTCTCTCTCTTATTTATTCTTAAATAAAGGCATTTTAGAAAAACTTATATTTCTTACATATTTATTATTTTCATGCGGTTGAAGGAAGTACAATTAATTTATAGCGCATATACCACAAACGGCAACTAACTAGGTCGATGGACATTTTGGGTCATGAAAAATCGTGTCCAAAAGCCCACTTTAGGAAGGACCTAATGATTGATTGGGCCAGGTCATACTATTATTAGGTCCAACTATTAAAATCTTATTCATTATTTGAACCCCAAAAAATGTAGATATCACCATCCGAACCATTAGCTGACCCAGTACATGTACCAGCAATGCCTCTAGTGTGTACGTTCCAAATTCATTAATTCATTTTAGATCTTCAGTCTCAGGTTTTCTTTTTCGCTTGATAATTTATTGCATCCATTTTCTGACAATAAATACTCTAATAAAATCAAGTGTTAAAGAAAGTGTTATTCAATGCTCGAAGTGCTAGGACTCTAAACTATTTTTTCAAGGGACCTCATCACCCAAACTTACTTTTTTGTGTAATTTTATATTTCCTCCGGTCTTAATTATAGAAATACTTTTATTGTATAAATTACACTATAAAAATATTCTTATAATTAAAACCAGAGGTAATACTTCATAAATTAGATAACTTTGGGTGTTAGATACACCTTAAAAATTATCTTGGGGTGTTGGATGCCAAAAAAGAGAAAAAGAAATTTTTTTTTACAGTACTGGGTTGTTAGTATTTAGGAATCCTAGAGACAATCTGTACGGAAAGATCAACACCATTTTTACGATGTAATATTTCATTATTAATAAAATAAGCACATTTTATCGTTATCATATTTATGTCTTACATTTATTTTAAGGTAAATATATGTTTAAAGATAAAAAGCCCTACGAATAGAACAAGTGTTATTCTTGAGGATCAATAATAGAAATCATGATTATAAGGACTCAAGAACAGTAGATATCTATTGTCTAAAACTTGTTCATAGTCTTGAATCACTAAGAAATGGCATTGATGATCTCAATAAGACTAGTACGACATCATCTACATATATGAGATATAAGATAGGGACCTCATGGAATATAAGCATGGTGATACCTTAATTGATGTCGTGGGTAGATCCGTTGGAGAACAGATAGCACTGAACTGACCCGCCGAGAGACTACACAAAGATTCATTGTAGAAAGTATCATTGGATATATAAAGTTTCTCATCGTTTAGTAGTACGGATCGTCCTAGATTTAAGGATGTCATCGAACACTATGTCCTAAAGTTATACTTTGACTATACAACTCTTGGGTATAACTCGAGTACATGAATATAGATAAATATGCTGAGAAGACTCATAGTCCCCTACAATGGATTAGTCATTCACAAGACCGATAGAGCTTGGATAGCTTCTAATTAACTCTGATATCTGTGCGCACAACAAGTAATCATGAAGAGTCATGATCTGTTATAGAATTAATATAAGAAGATTCCTAATTCTATGAATTAGCTACATCTACTCAATTAACAGAGATGATGCTTTATACTTGCTCTCAACTAAATGTGAATGACGATGTGAGAGATAATGTACGCACGGTATCCAAATATGAAAGGTAGATCGCTTGATCAACTCAATTAGTTCTGGGGCCGCAGAGCAATGCTAGTGTCTTATGAGGTCATTAAATAAATTAGGTCTATTAAAAGAGTTTTAATTGGTTTGAATTAATTTATATCAGTGACTAATTGGGCCTGCCAGTACCTGTTAGTACCCTAAATTTTTTTTGCAAGATCAGTCAATACCTTGAAATACTTTTCAAAGATCCTAAAATAAATTTTTAAGATCATAAAATGTTTTTTTAGTACATGTCAATATCCTTAAGTATCTTTCTAATACCTTTAAATATTTTTTGAAAATTAGTCATTATCCTGAAGTATTTTTTCAATATCCTAAAAAAAAAAAATCAAGGTCATGTAGTACTTTTTCAATATCTTTAGGGTATGTTTGGATTGAGGGAGGGGGAGAGGAAAACTTGTGAGCCTCACTACACTTAATTTTGAAAAAAATTTTCCCTCCTCTCCTTTTTTTTTCCCCTCCCCCTCCCTCAATCCAAACATACCCTTAGGTATCTTTTTATTGCCAATCAATACCCTAAAATATTTTTTCAAGATCAATCATTACCTTGAAATATTTTTTCAGTATCCTCAAGTATCTTTTTAGTATCTGTTAGTACCATGAAATATTTTTTCAAGATCAATAATTACCTTGAAATATTTTTTTAATATCCTAAAATAAACTTTTAAGATCATGAAGTATTTTTTCAGTAACAGTCAACACCCTTAAGTATTTTAATTTTGTAAGTAAATTTATGTAATTTTTTTAATATTTATTATGAAATATAATGTTTATTAATATTTAAAATACAACACTATCCTTTATATGTAATTATACTAAAAGCTAATGTCCTTTTTTGTAAATTTGACCTGAAAAAACTATTCTAATAATAATATTCAAACACTATCATTTTTATCTAAAAACTATTCTCCAAAATTTATTCTGTAAAAGCCATTTTTACCTCGTAAGTCTAATTTTATTTGATATGAGATTAATCACATCAAATCAGGTCTACTTTTTCTTTGACCAGGAAATCTGTGCTACTCACCCTTGATATTTTAATATTAAAAAAAAAATTTATACATATTATGATATGATGCCATTTTTTTAAAGTTAATTCAAGCTTTCACCCCAGACGGATGAATTAGGTGATATTTAAAAATTTAAAAACTTAAATCAAACTTAATGATAAAAGAGGGGTTTGAAAGATATCACCAAAGAAAGAAGAATAGATAGATATAAGAGATTTTTATTGGTTCGGTCTAATTACTTGGTTTACATTCAATCCTCAAAAACCCTTTTGAGTGTTTCATTATTCTTCTAAAATTAGTCGGACTCTTGGTGCTTTAATACAAGCAAGCTTCTTTTCGAAGAACACTTACACTCTTTACATTTTGCAATCAATGCTTACCCTTAAGGTCTCACTACCTTGAGTAACTAACCAAGTGTAATAAATTATACTATCACTGGTTCTAAACTTTGGTCTATATTTAGAACCGAAGGGAGTATGTAACTATCTCTCTCAAAGAGTAAATTAAATAAGTACTGAAGTACAATGATTCTTTCAGAAAAACCAAGTACAAAACTTAGCAAAGAATAAAACAGTAAGTTCATTGAGAGTTGGCACCTCCGTCTTGAATGCGTCTTGGATGCTCCAGTATTTATAGGCTGGAAAGAATTAATGGCCGTTGAAGATTTAAATATAGCCATTTGAATGATGAGATCATTTCTTCAGCCTTTAATGTTACTGTTGGAGGACATAGATGATTTTCAATTGCTTGAGGAAGTTTGCATTAAATGCCTATGACAAAAATTGCTTTTTGCTAATCTGTGTATTAATCCATGATTAAGCACCTGAAACATGTTTATACAAGTGATCAGTAATGTACAGGACCAATTAGAAGTGATAAGAACATGATTAAGAGTGATATGAATGAGTATAAAAATCCAAGGCGGTGTTTTGAAACTTACACACTTGGGTGCTCACTTGAGTTATATGTCTCTGTTCTTCAAATTAAAGTTCATTTGGAAAAGCTATAGGATCACTCTTGGGTTCGCTGAAGGGATATGGAAGTATGTTCATATTATAAGGTCACTCAAATGATATTATTGTAAAAACACTATGACTTTCTAAATCATCCAGGTGTTGTGGAAGTGATCTCATTTTGATTGGCCACTTGAGTGTTCACTCAAGTGATCAGTCTGAAAATGATTTTTAGGAAACTTGATCACCTTCAAGATCACTTGAGTGTAGTGAAAATGGTTGACAATTTGATTCATAACTTGAATGCCCATTCAAGTGATCAAGATGAACTTAGTTTTAAGGGGGAAAATAAATCACTGTCATAATCACTTGAGTGTAGTAAAAGTGATTGGAGATTAGTTGGTCACTTGAGTGATCTTTTGAAAAACATTTTTGAAAGAAATAGATCACTAGCAAAATCACTTGAGTGACATGAAAGTGATGCAACTTTGTTGGATTACTCAAAGTGATGATTTTGAAAACATTTTTACAAACTTTAGATCACTTTTATGATAACTGCTGTAGTGTAGAAGTAATAACTAATTGATTTATCACTCGATTGCTCACTTAAGTGACCTTTTAAAAAATAATGAATCATTTCTAGTGTGTGTGTGACAGGGTGAAAAGCAATTTTTCAAAGTACATCACTCAAGTGATATATAAGATTTTACATAACTGGCTCACTCACTAACAATGGGCTAAAGATGACAAAGTTTGAATACACCACTCAATGATCAACTGATCCACTCTTTTTTGCATCACTTGAGTGCTTAGCCACTGTTCACTTTAAAAATGGTTTCTCAGTTTTCAAATCCATATTTCTCCTAAAAAACAATATCTTTAAGTTTTGTTATCATCAAAACATGGAGTCTAACATTTTTTTACGTTTAAATAATGCTCCATTCAATCATTAACATAAGACATATTTATTTAATTTGATTGGATTAAGAATGATAGCTAAGTTAGTTAATTTGACATGTATTCTTTAAAGGGGTTTACTTTTCTCATGTTGCATGAGAGAAACAAGATTCTTACACACACATAAAATGGTGGGACTCACATATATATATAGTGCTAATTATATATATATGCGGGTCTTACCATTTTATGTGTGTGTGGCATGAGAAAACACTTCTCCTGCAACATGAAAAATATTTTTCCCTTTTTTAAAATACTCAAATCATCTTACTTAAATTAAAAAAAGATTGATAAATATAAAAAATAGATCTTATATTTAAGATCATGACTAACTCTCTAAATTAGTTACATATTAAGTACCAAAGAGAGTATGAAAAATCAGGATGTTCTTACTTTGACCAGTGGACCCCGGTTGGTTAGATACACTAGATCAAAGATTTTCTCAATTTCCTTTTTCCTCCTCATCACTTTTTATCAGTATTAAATCAACATTTGAATGGCTGATATTTTCTCTTTTATAAAATTACTATCAAAATATTAAATTATAAAAAATAATTAATTAACTTCAGATTGCTAAATTTTGGTATGAGTAGTTTAATAGTGTAAAAAAGAAATTAATATAAACCAAATCTCAATCATTCAAATGTTGGCCTTATAATTAGAAAACCAAGAGGATGGGAAGGGGGGAAAAAGGAGAGAATACTCCCCCAATCACACAAGCCGAAGACTTTCACAAGAAGCCTATTGTGTTACACAAAGTAAATATGTCCTTGAGTTTTGTATCGTAAAGTGCAAAAATGCTTTTTTAAGTGCGTACAAACAAGCATTAGTCTATTGATTAAATATTTAATTAATAATTTTATTTGTAGTACTAGTTGTTCCATAATTTAATTGATTTTGTGATAAAATTTCCGTAATTTTTTTACAAAAATAGTTTTAGTAGTTTAAATTTTGAGTAAATGATAATAATAAATTAATAATGAAATGGCGGTCGATCTAAATAGAAGTAATCCAATACCCTTTAAGTAAGGCAATGAATTCATAAAAATATGTTAAGGTCTTGAATTTAAATTTTACAAATAATTTTTTTACATTAAAATAATTATATTACAAAAAATTAACACATAATAAATAATGCACTCCGTGGGAGAGAAAAAAACGCTGAATAACCTCTCTCCTCTCTGCACTCCCCCTCTCATGCTCCCTTGTTGGCGGCTTGTGCCTTACACAAGCCGCCGGTGACCACCACTTTCATGCCACAGACGAGTCAGTGGTCGTTGCAAGTCCATATCTTTGATCTATGGTCCTGGTGTTTTGGAATTTAGATCTCAGATCTTTGATCCTCTCCCTCAATGTTTTGTCAGATGTAGCCTTCTCTCGTCCTTGTGGCAAGTTTTCTCCCCTCTTTCTTCAGATTTGATCTGCAGAGGTGAGATTTATATGGTTTTTGTTTCTTTTTTGTGGTACTGGATTTTTTGGTGGTGTTTTTCGCTCAGGAAATAAACATATCTGTAAGATTTGCGTTCAAATCCTCTTGGTTGGTAGGCTGTTTGAGCGTTTTTAGATCTGATTATCATCTGGTAGCTCGGATCTACGTTCTTAGGGGCAAATTTAAAGAGACTTTGTTTTGTGTGTGGTCAAAGTCACCAAATCTACGTGTTCAGAAAGCATAAGTGTTCTTCAGCACATTATGAGTCTCCTTTCTCTTGAAGTTGGATTTTCTTGGATCTTCACCCCTAGACGGGGTACCTGTATAGCTGCCTTAGTTGTAGCTTATGCTTATAAGGAGGTGTGCCCGATCATGTGAGTTTTTCAACCCTTACCTTCTTTCTTGTCACTTCTAATTTTAGGTGTCTAGGAGGTTGCTGTTGTCCATGATTTTCCTTTTGTTCTTATCGTTTTAATTGGTGGTGACTGGTTCTTCTTGTTTTTAGTTTGGCTTGTTGTATTTGTGTAATTTCATGTTGTTATTATGTGATGTAATGTTTCTTAATATTAATATATACTACATCCTTCGGAAAAAAAGAAAAAGAAAAAAAACGATGAATAATGCGGTGAACTCTTGTTCTCCCACAGCTCGTCATCGGAGAAGTAGAGACCAAAATGGGCTTTTAACAGGAAGTGTAAAATTGTAATATTAGAAAGTAACGTGGGCAATTTAGTCAAGATGGCAACAAAATATAAAAAATATTTATGTCAAGTTTATTATACATATTTCATCATATTCTCCCGTCACATCTGAAATATTCTATTTTTAGATTTTTATTATTTAACTATAAACTCATATAAAAGAATGAAACACGTGTAATTAAAAAACTTAATAGAACGAACATGAGAATCTTAATGTTAGGAGTTAGGACTGTCCACCAAATATCAAAAAACTCCAAGAACCTTACTTTTGAGGGTTTACATTAGTAACATTACATGTTTTTCTCTTACATATTTTTTTTAGTGTTTATCCTCTAATTTAGGGGGTGTGACATTTATTTATTTATTTATATTAAATTATATGACGCATTCTAAAATAATTTTTTATACTTAATATTTTGAATTAATTAATTTTCAGTTCTGCATTCAGAAATATTTTTTCTAGAATATTAATATTATGAAAATTAATTAATTTAAAATATAGATAAAAAATATTTTAGGATATAACATATAATTTTATATAAATAAATAAAATATAACAAAATTAAAAAGAATGTCACACCCAAAATTAGGGGATAAACAACAGGGAAAAAACGTACAATGAGAATTCCACCTTTTGCTTCGAGCAAAAAAAAAGAATTCCACCTTTGAGGGGCAGAAGAAAAAGACAAAAATGCCCCTCCCTCCACCCCAAAACCCCACAGCCAAACAAGGCATTGGATGCAACACCACGATCTCTTTTCAGTAGCCGTTTCCCGCCGATTCTCCATTAGAGGGTGGACACTGGGTAGGAGCGGCGGAGAAGTAGAGTTCCAGTATGGACCTTGAAGACTTGGGCGTGCCGAACAAGGTTCCTTCTCGAGTTTCCAGATTCGCTCCTAAATCATCAAAGCCTAAATCAAAACCCAAATTGGAACCACGAGAGTCTGCGCCCAAGGATGAAGTCCCAGAATCGTTGTCTAAAGCGGAACCGCAAGATTTTGATTCAGCGAATGCCAAAAAGAAAGAGGAAGAATCCTCAGCCCCCAATGGCGCCATGAAAATGGACGTGGACCCCAAGTCAGAGGCTGATGTTGAACAAAACCAAGGTGATCCTATGGATGAAGACGGTGCCGAAGATACAGTTGTGCGCGAAATTGACGTCTTCTTCACTCCTTCTATTGCCGGCGACACTCAGGTATCTCAGTGCCTTTTCATTTTGGATTGTTTACAGGTATATACATGTATATTGAGTTTTTTAGTGTCTACTTCTGGTTTGTCATTTCAGTTATATGTTTTGCAATATCCTCTGAGACCTTGTTGGAGACCGTATGAATTAGACGATCGTTGTCAAGAGGTACGATATTTTGCGTATTTGTATCATATCTTTCGTGAAAATGGGGAGTCCTGTCTGTGTGCTACATTAGTTTAACTCTGTTCTATAAGGTTTTCTTTTCTTTGTGTAGGTCAGGTTGAAGCCTGATAGTTCGGAAGTAGAGGTTGATTTATCTATTGACATTGAGTCCAGTAATCATGACAAGGAGTTTGCTAGCAAACTCAAGATGACGAAACAGGTCTTTCTGCCATCTTTTTATTTCCCTAAAGAATATTAGCTATAGTTAGGTTTCTAATACCATGTTTATATACAAAATTTAAATTAGTATTTTGTATTTGGCAATTCGTGAGTTGAGGTGAGTTTCTGCTACTTTGTCTCTATTATGCATATAATATGCCCCTTCTTTTATCTTGCGAGTAATCCGATTCATCTCTTGTGGAAATCCTTAGGTTGTTGCCAAAGATGCTCCTAAATCTATATATCAATTGGAATTAAATTGAACAACGTAGAAAACTACTCAGTTGTTGGATCCTCGTACATCATGGTGTGGTTTCTTTTTTTGATTGATTTTCTTAATTTCTATTCAGACTTTATCAACTTCGTGGAAGCCACCTCGTACAAATGGATATGCTGTTGGGCTTCTTATGGGTGACAAGGTATTTGAGTCTCATAATCTATATTGACCTTTAAGTTTCAGGGTGAGATGATTGAACTGCATTATGTTAGGTATATATTTTGTTTTATTGTTGAGCATTTGACTCTTAATATTTCACCAATAATGTGGTCTTTTGGTATATTGATAATCTGAAGCCACTGGTTCACTTTGATTTTTCATCAGTGATTTTCATACATGGTTCTTTCAGTTAAGGTAATGGGAGCCACCTTAACTGAAAATTAATACTTTAGGTGCCTAGTTTTTCTAGTGTTAGTTGTTTTAGAGGCATTGAAGGTAACTTTTACTGACACAATATTTTAGGACATGCTTCTTCTTGATTTATATGAGATCATAAATGAGTTTGTTTTCACGTTGGAAGCCACACATGCACCATATCTTATTTTTACTTCTGAAGAGGTCTGGAGGGAGTATATTGTTCATATATTCCAAACCCAATATATGTCTGTTGCTTCAGAAATTTTGTGAATTTACCTGCCTCCTTTTGTGTTGCAGTTACACCTGCATCCTATTCATGCAGTTGTACAGCTAAGACCATCATTAGAACATGTTAACTCTGGTGGTTCAAAAAGAAAGGCCAATATCTCTACTAGCAGTAAGGCCACTATCAAAATTGAGAATTCTGCTGAAGAAAAGTCTGTTACTACATCAAAGAAGCAGGTATTTAACTGATAATTACCTGTAGAAAATTAGGTTTAGCCGTATCTATATTATCAACATGCAATACACTGTAATGGCTTAAGGGCTATTTTTTAAAACACACACACACACACAATTAAATGGACTTTTATGATTTTCATACGAATGCACAATTGTCTTGACAAAACGTAAGCTGAAACTTATGCACAATATCCCCCTCCCCCCCCCCCCCCCCCCCCAAAAAAAAAAAAAAGTACTGTAAAGTTGGCCTACTTTGCTATAAAGGAATAGGTGTGATAAATTCCTAAAGTTACCTTGGTGTTTCTGCCGCCCCACTTTCCCCTATTTTAGTTTGCTTGGTGTAATATACTTATTTGGTTGCTAGGGTATTATTTATAAAGTACTTCAACCCTGGTGACTTCATGAATTGGCTTTTGTGCTAAGTACGTCTGAAATTAGATTATATATTGTGGTATCTCATTAAAAGGCTCATCCATAAGCTTTCTTACACACTTATTACAAGGTTGCTGTATTTCTTCTTCAAAGTTTTATTGTTGATGTATTTGCTGCTTCTCTGTTGTAACATATTTGGTGATTTCCAATTTGTTCATAGAATTATGTTATTTTATTTACTGCAGAATAAGAGGGAGGAATCTTCAGTTGGGCAAAAAAGTGATGGTGATGAGGTACAACAACTATTGAAACAGTAATTTCATTTAGATTCTGTGGTCTTGTTCTGGTTATCTTATAAATTATTATGTGATTTATGTCAATCATGCATTTTAATTAATCATAAAGTAGGTTGTTAAGCAGTTTGTTATTGGAAGTTTAGCTTTTGTCAATCCTCATTGACACTCACTTTTAGGAGTTCGAACTATTTGTATTTATGTTTTCCTTCTGCAGATGTAAGGCCTATTTTTGCTTTAATTGCATTGCTGACCTATAAAATTGTGTGCCTGAAGAAGCTCATTGTTTCTTCATTTTCTAATTGCATTGCTTTAATTGCATGGGTTGTGTCTAATTTTGTTTATGATTTTTTTTTTCCTAATCTTTCTTATTATCCAGTTTGTTATCAGTCATTTTCTCCTTTTCTTGTCCAGTGGGTTCCTCTCAAGTACCATGGCTCCAAAAGTGATACCTCCTCTAGATATTGGCAGCAAATGGTGGCTCAAGAAAGTTCTCCCATAAACTTTACAATGAGCCCGTAAGAATTTGTATCCTATGGACTTGGTCCTCTCTTTGAACTTTATTTGGTTTGTAAAATTCAGTTGATGGTTTGAAGGTACGATTATGTTACTTCACTATGTCCTGGAGTGAGCAACAACATGTTATCCAAGGGTACTTCTAGAAGGTATGATCTCCCTTTAACATTCAGCGTATTTAGTTTCTTGGTATGTGATACTGACTCAGTGATCTGTTGTGAATTGCATATGCTTGCTCAGTTCCCATATACCTTACACACACATGCTTCCCTTTCTGTTCTTTTGTCATATTTTTTCTTTTATATTTTCTGCCCACTTCACTTTCCTTGCTGTGCCTATCTTGAGACCTCAGCAAGCCAGCAGATCTGGCGGAATTGTATCAGTCAATTCAAACCTCAATAAAGATAAAAGACTGTTGCACTAGGGCAAATTGCCTGGGAGTCAAGATTAATCACAAAATTACACACACACACACACACTCTCTCTCTCACACACGCACATTGAGTAATAATCTCATTTTGTTGTTCATTCGATTGGCTATAATTATATAGTTGATATTTAAAGATTGTCCTCATGTAGATGGGTAGTTACTTTCCCCAAATTCTTGGGAATTGATTGGTTTTATTGTTTTCATATCCACCTAAGATGACTAAGAGAAAAGTTCCTGGAAATCTTATTTACCTATTCAACATAAGTATATTTCTTTTCATCTTGATTGTGCTCGTCCTTCTTCTGTGGAGCTGTGTTACTTTTTTCTTGAGGTGCTTTGTTTTCCTATGTAACTAGTTGATTTGCCTTAGACCTTCCTTATTGCTTTGACTCCCTTTGTTGCTGATGTTGCAACTGCAGTGAGTGGGTTTACAATTTTTACCATTATGAATGGATGCAATTTCAGGTTTCTGCTATCATTACCTCCAGAAGAACGTCTTAAGAAATTACTTGTTGAGGTTTGTTCCAATTTAGTTTTAGTATGATCTCCATCTTGCTGCTGTAATGTAGCATTAAAAACCAAAATGATTGGGTATCATACTCTCTATGCTGGTTTTTAAGAGTAATTCTTGATTCTGTTGATTGCATTTATTTTAACTTTGCAGATATTCTTAAGGGAGAATTATATTTAATAATATGTGGAAACTATTTTACGCCTGAGGATTGTAAAAACAGGATTCCAATATTGTTCTGAATATGAAGGTAGAGAGAGAAGAAACAAGAAGGAACAAACTTCAAATTTTTATTCAATATTCAATAATATGAAGAGTTTACCTCTAAAATTGACTAAGCACATCTATAGAAAATATATAGTCTAACCTGACCTTAGGCCTAATATGCAGACATAATCCAAAGCCCAAATGCTTTTTTCAAATCCTCAGTTGAATATTTGAGTCTGTAATTAATTCTGAAGTTACCTAAACGTTATATAATTAAATTAACGAAAGAAATGTCTTCTCGTCCTGTATCATCACACTTAGTTGATTCTTTGGTCTTTGAGTATAAAGACTTGACCAATCAGATCTTACTTACAATTCTAGCATTCATATTTAATATGATCTTGTTTTTCTCAAAGAACAATAAACACTATACAACACTTGGGACCATCAATTAATCAGTAGATTTAGTTCTGTGGTTGTCATCTCTTCCCATCTCCTCCACTGAATATCTTTAACATCTTGTGCACCATTTGAATCTGCCTCTATTATAGTTAAGGTTATGATGTGAATTTGGCCTTTTGGTTGATCTTGCTCTTTGCTTCTCTCACAAATACTATCCTTGCCGTATTTGTCTATGCCTATTGCCCAAAGCAATATCATCAGCATCTCCATCAACATAAATATTCAATATCCAATTTTACCAACGAGCCATTCACCATCCTCTGAAAGGATGAAGTCAACATCTTTTTTACTGCAAACAGGTGATGTAAAAATCACTCACACACTCAATCTCATAATGACAGATCTGAATTAGGAAGGAATAGCAAAACAGAGAAGGGAGACAGAAACAGAGCATAAGGGAGGGAGATGAGAACTGAAACAGAATTTGAGAGGGGAAGGAGACAGCACTTAAGGAGAGGGGGAGAGCAACTAAACCATCATATTTTTCATTCATTCAAGTGTGTCCATACAAAGGATGAAAACTTCTATTTATAGGCTAAGAAGGAGACAATTTGCAATCCACTAATAACAAAAAGTAGCCACTTGCACAATAGACAACTTGGACCTTAACCTCCCACTTGCTTCTACCTTTTCTTTCCTATTAAGAAAATCATCAACTTGCTTGATAAATTATTAACAAAATATCTACTCGCAGCCTACTAAAACAAAATTAATAAAATATATAAATATCAGGTAGATTTCCTTCTATAGAAGGATTTTTCAAAATATCTCATTCTCATATTCCATCACCAGGTTTCAGCAATTGGCTTTGAAAGTTTGTTTTTTCCTCATTTGCCAGTTGTGGAACTTCATGATTGACTAACCATATCTATTGGTGAATAAATTGACATATGATTCCTCATTTATAACATGCTAAAGTTCAAAGCTTCTGTTCCCCCCCAAAACAACAACTAACAATGACTCCCAATTCAAATTACTATGTGGTTTCTATTTTTTCTAATTCATATTTCTCTCAAAGAATGCTGCTTGTAAGCAATATGAAAGAGAAGGAAGAAAGAAAAATTGAAGTGTGTATATTTGTAGTGTTCTCTGCAGAGCTGTGTAATACTTCATCCATTTATATGCTTTTTTACTGACAGGGCTCTTCACTACACCGTTTTAGTGCTATTAAGCACTTTGCTCCTGAATACTCTGAGGGGCAACTGCTGGAATTCCTGCAGCAACATGCATTATTAGTGCAAGGACTTTGGGCTCCAAAAGGTGCATTGCTTTCTCTTCAGGGTGGCGTGGAAAATTTGGCCAGAGATTATGCATTGCTCCTGTTTAGTAAGAATTTGAAAGTTCAGCTTTCCCGATTGAATCTTCGACCTGAGCTTAGTAAACATATAAAAAACTTTCTGAATGTGTTTGGTGAGGAAAGAATTGAAAATTGGAAATCTAGCGTGCAACCTATTGTCTATTATAAATTCAGAGAGGATCCTGATGAATCATTCATAAAACAGTATCCCAGTATTGTTGCAAAGTATAAAAGCATTTTTGAAAGCATGGAAGAGCGGGTATATGGTGCTGTTTATAAAGTTGGAAAAGGTGAACCTGGTAAAAATGGTGTACCCAAGCTTGGCCGAAGCAGTAAGCCTGGACAGGTAGTGGCTTCTGATAAACATGCAACAAATGTGGGTGGAGTAGCTCCTGAGACAATGACCATGTCAAGTGACACCCGACAAGCTCTGCGAATTGCCCTTAAAAAACTCTTCCAAACTCACCCTGTTTGCAGGTATGGTTATAAGTATAACCTTGTAGAATCTTCTATCTTTAGATGTCTGCCTGGTGTACGGAAGTTCTGTTTGGGTTTTATTATTTTAGAAAATAATTTTATGAAATAATTTCCAAACACAATTTGAAAGCTGAAATGGGTTTGAAGCCGAAATGCATCACCTTCTTAGCTTTCCCTTCAAAGCTGAAATGGTCACATTCTTTGCTTTCCCTTCAAAACTGAAATGCATCACCTTCTTGGTTTTCCCCTACATTTATATTTAGGGAACTACGATTATAATACTCTAAATCCATAATATTTCCCCTAATTTTTGTTAATTTCCCTAGTTCTGCTTCTCCTTAAGTTATTTCCAAGAGAACTCAATTATAGAAAATGTATTTATAGCAAGTAATATTCAACAACGACAACAACAAAGTTTTATCTTATTATGTGGGGTTGGCTACATGGATTGTACATCGCTATTGTGCTCTATCAATAGCAAGCACTGTTGAAGTGATAAAAAATGTTAATATGATGTTTTGCAACAATTTGTATCCGCCCGTTTTAGTAGTTTTGAATGGAGGAAGGGAGGGCAAGGCCTTTGGCAGTCTGCTCTCATCACTAGTGCTATTTTTCTTATGGGTTTAGTCTAATCACAGCAATGGTCCTTTTAACTGCATATTATTATACTTTCATTTTTTGTAGAATAGAATTTCTATCCTGACTTCATTTTGAATGTCAGCCCTTGGATCCTGCTTTCTTTAGGGATGTAAATTTCTCTTACTAAAAGGTTTCTATTTTCATCTTGTTGCTTTGGATGGCAGTTGAATTATCTCATTCTCATTTACCTTGCTAGATTTCAAACAATATGCAATGAATTGCGAGGAATGGCGCTATATAAATCTATGCGTCCAAAGTCAGGTGCTAAAATTGTTAGAGATGCAGCAGATGGACTTGATGCTCCACCAGAAGAATTGCAGGCTATCATAAGTGAAAATGCATGCAATATCCATGGCTATTATGTGCTGAAGTCATCACAAGATGATCATTTTAGGTTGCTCCTTCTCCTAACACTACCCCTCAGGAAATAGAGAGAATCAATGTTGTTGATGATCTGCTGCATGTTGTAGAAGTTTTACTGTGAAATTCATTTTAAGTTGGTATTTGCAGGGATGTTGTAATTGATATGCTGCGTGGAAGTGGACCCAATGCCAAGCTAAAGAAAGCTGAGGTACTTGAAGCTGCCAGAAGAAAACTCAATAGGGAGGTCACTAACACTGAGTATAGCAAGGTATTAACATTATTTTCGTGATTCCATTTTTTCCTGATTAAATATAAACGATGGCTATAATATTATGCTAATTTGATTGCCAAGTTATTGGCTTTTGATTGAGCTTTATTTATTATTTTTTTAGGCGGGTAAATGATTACAATAGTCTATGACGTTTTAAACTAGGAAGTTTTGCACCAAAAATATATGGATCCTTTAGTATCAGTGTGAAATATGCATCAATTGTGGCATATAATTCATAATGGCATGGAGAGTGTAAGGAAGTTGCGAGGAAATTAGACATTTTGCACCATTTAAAAGGCTTAAACTGGTTTTCAGGAGTGTTAATGAATATTATCGCTCCTTGCTCTTGGATAAAACTGATGGCTTTAGACAGCATAATAATTTGATTTTATGCGTACGTAGCAGCATAGCCATATCCAGTGAAATATTGGCAAAACTCAAAATGTTCTGAATGCTAGCTAGAAGATGATGTAAAATCCCTTGATAGAGCTGCTGTTCTTGCTAAGACATACAAGAGGAAACCATAGAAGAAAAATTGCTGGTCAAGAAGATTATTTTGAGGGTCCTAACCTATGTAGCACAGAAACGTTAAATTTCCAGATTTCAACGTTTCCAAAACGTCAATCGGCCTGAGATGTTGGGAGACATGAAATGAACGAATCAGATGATCAAATGGTCATAATGGCATTTCTGTAATTTCAAAAAACTGGAGGGCATTTTGTAGCTGAGTTTTTTGGTCATAAACGTCCTAGCTGAGTTTCAAATGGTCATAATGGCATTTTTCTTTTATTATATTTTGTTAATGTAAAATATACTGTTTATATTAAATATATTATTTAATTCTAAGATGTTTTGGAACGTTTCAAAATATTAGTATTGTTAGAGTAATGTATCAATGTCACGTATCGGCAACGTATTGAAAATGCCGTATTGGTATCGGTGCATCATAGGTTCTGACTATAAGAGAAAGGAAGTGATGAACTGGTGGGACTCTAGGTGCATGGGCATTGGGCTGTGTCGGGAGTAGTTGAGAGCCACATTTTGGTTTGTCGTAGTGTTTTTTGTTTGTATGGGGAAAGTAAGATGCATTTTGGATCCCAAGTGTGGTGACTGGTGAGAGATCGCTTGTGTTGTCTTTCTGTGTAACTTGTGTTTTTTTGTGTTTGACCATTGCTGATTTGGATGTATTGGGGAATGGGTTTTGGCTAGAATCAGTGTGAACTTCGTGCATTGATTTGGTTTCCTTGGGATTTCAAATTAGATTGTTATCTCATTTAATTTGAATAATAACTATCTTAACAAGTCTTGTTTTATTTCATTCGTTTGCCACAGGTCATGACTGAGTTATGTGTCTCAAGTGGTTCTGCATGGGTCTTGAAAACAGATGATCGGAATATGCAAAAATTGTAGGACCATACTGATTAAGCATATTGAAATGTATTATCAAGCTCTTGCGCTTCATTTGTTGGAAGAAGGGGAAAGATGGAGGAAATTTTTTGAGGCATGGTGCTCAAGCTTGCACTTGTCTTTGGTCGTTTTTGCTAAGCTTTGGAATATTGATAGATATACCTTTATGTCAATAGATTAAAACAGCAGAACCTAGGAACATGTGAGTTTAGTGGTGATGGATAACCATTTATCCCACCTAATTTTCTTAATTTCTCTGTAGTTGCTTAGTGATGCGAGAAATGGTAATAATATTCGTTTAGTTATGCTCAGGTCTGTTGGTTCTTCCTCAAGAGATGGGGCAATTAGAGTTTGACTGTCTATTTGTCAATATCAATTGGCCCAGTTACCACAGGCACGATCTACTAAATCGTTATCACCCCGGAATCCGTATGCCTTGAATAAAAATTTTGAGCCATGAAAAACCGTGTCCTAGTCCACTTGAGGCATGACCTAATGATTGATTGGGCCAGGTTATACTATTATTAGGTCCTACGTGTACCAACACCAGAAAGATAAAGCACTTTATATCAAAAAAAAAAAAGAAAAGAAAAGAAAAGAAAGATAAAGCACTAATATTGAAATTTACTACTTGGGATGAGGGGATTAGAAGATTACTTGTGGAATCTGATTCAAAGATAGTTATTGATCAATTATTGCGAGGTAGAACAGACTCTAGCAGGAGTATGGTTTTTATGCAGATTCGAGAACTACTTGGCAGGAATTGGGAAGTTAAGCTAAAACATATTGCACGTGTACAAAATGCTTTGGCCGATGCAATGGCTAAGGATGGACTATCTGACTTAGTTGTCCTACATGTTTGTTTTGAAAAATTAAGGACTGTGCTTTCAAGTTGATCCCCTGGCTTTTTCTATTTAATATATAAGGCTTAATGCCTCTCTTTTACCCAATATATATATATATATATATATATTGAAATTTACTAGAGGTCTATGAAGCAGTGGAAACGCTGGGTAGAAGTGGAGGCATGTGTACTCTCCGGCCTAGTATGCCCTTTGTACTGGGCTCCAAGCGCCCTACCCTTGGATTGTGGGTGAATTCAACCCTTTTCTTAAAATTTATATATAAAATATATATATTGAAATTCACTCATTATGAGTTAGTCTGTTGGTATGAAATCCTGTTAATTCCAGTCTTAAGTTTGAGTTTTAGAGGAGATATATCTGTTAGAAGGGGCAGTTACTAACATCAAAATAGGAGTAGTCAATGAGACAACTATAATTGACCACCTTCATTAAGAAACCTCCTCATCAGCATATCTATCCCTTTTCATTTATTTAATTTTGACACTCATCAATTACCAACTACTCCCTCTGGTCCTTATTATAAGGCACCAACTACCCTTTTCTCTTAAACCAAGGAAGGACAATTTGGTCATTAAAAAAGTGTTTAGTAGACAAACATTTCCATGTTTAACCCTACTTTAATGCTGTGGAGAGAGAAGAATGACTATTGGGAGTGAAAAACTAGATGAAAAGATATTACTGCAATGAGGAGGTTATTGGGGGAGAGAGAATTTTGGCTGGAAAGAGAAAGAATGATTATTGAGGAGGAAAAAGTAAAGAAAAACATTTTCCCGCACGAGTAGGTTCTAATGGCTATTGGGGGAGAGAGAAATATGCTTTAGAGTAAAGTAGATGATGATTAATGAGGGTAAAGTAGGAAAAACTCATATTTAAAGGTAGTTTATGCCTTATAATAAGGACTAAAATATGTTGGCAATTGATGCCTTATAATAAGGACCGGAGGGAGTATATATTTTCCATACACACATGTGATATCCATGCCAAATTGCCAACAAATGTTCTTCTCTTCGATAGTCAAATTTGAATATAAATAAGTCATCATGTGTTTTCATATATACTTATATATTGTTCAAAACTTTAATGATATATGGTCTAAAGCTGAGGCAGCCAACAAATTTGCCACAGATCCGTTTCGATTTGCATTGAGATGCCCACTTCTTCTGCAATTTCTTTCTCACCAATAATATTTATTTCAGGATACATAATAAATAAACTTATCACTAAATTAAAATTCATTTTTTTTAATGTGGAAATTCACATTTAAAATACTCAGATTAAATCCGATATTAATGGTGAATGGATCCCATTTCTCATTATGCATATAATGAATGAGAAAGAAGCTAAGATTTTTTTTTTCTTTTTGTCAACAGAAGATTCTATTAATAAACTTTTGAGAAAGAGATTACAAAGAGGAAAAACAATCAAACTGGATAACAACAACAAAACATGATAGAAACATAAGATACAAACAAAAGAAAAATAAAACAATATGCAAACAAGAATAATCAAAATAGCCACCATCCAATCAAAGATTGGTGTGTGGAGAATTATCAAGACCGACACTAGTCTTCTAAGCCACCATCCAATGAAAGATTTTTTTTTGAATTGGCAACCAAGTTGAAGACCTTTTTGTGACTTCTTGTTGCGTGGCAACCAAATTAGTTGGGTCATGTGGGCAGCTAATTAGTGATAAAAAGTTGTAAACAGAAGTTGTTAATTATTACTGATATAAGCTACACACGTACCCATCTTATTCTATTGAACAGTATTCCTGGCCATGAATGCAAGATATAGTTGAACTAATTTGTTTAAAGAGAAAAATAAAAATAAAAATATTCTAAAGTAATTTAATTAGTTCCTTAATCTTGTCAACCTGCAGATGAGTGTTTTGTTAGTCATGTTCTGAAGAAGCTCTGTATGACTGGTACCATGGATGCCTATATTGAAGAGTTCGATGAGTTGTTGTCTGAGGTAGATATCTGGATACTGTGGCTATGGATTGTTTCCTTGAGGGCTTGCGTTTCGATAACCAATTATTGGTGGATGCTTATAAGCCAACAACTCTGGTAATTATGATGCCGATGGCTTGAATCCGTGCAAGGACGACTGAAGCCATGTATGAGCATGCTCTTTCTACTTCTAATAGGCGATTCACTCCTTCATCTTCGTCGCCTCCAACATCCGCGTTTTCCAAGCCCTCTAGTTTTTTTTGTGGCTTCGTCCGTACCTGGTAAATCAATCACTCCTTCTGCTGTTAGTGTCTCATGGTCAGCTTCTCCTGTTTCAGTCAATAAAAAGTCATCCATCACCTTGAGCGAGAAGGATACGGAGGAGAGGCGTCGTAAATGGCTGTGCTCCTGTCACAAGTCTTAAATATAAAACTTAGATTTTTAAAAAAGATTAAGAAAATTAATTAAATTACTTTAAAATATTCTTTTAAAAAACTAATTAGTTTGATTAATAAACTGATATATAATCTAAGAATATAAATATATTTTATATGAAATGGAGTACTATTAATCAATGTAACAGAGGAATCAGATGACGGATTTCATGATACTTCTGACAGGTTCAATTTAAAATGTCTTCTAATGAGATTGTGGCCGCGACTATCAACGCGATTTTGGGTGAGAGGGTTGTTCTACTCTCAAAATTAGGAATTCACATTTCATACTCATTGCTAAACAAAGTTCTTTTTTTTCTTTTTAAAAAAAGAATGCTACATATACTAAAAATTAACTAACTTAAAATATTGGACATTGAAAAAATATTTTAGATTACTGAAATAATATTTTAAAATATAGGTATGGAATAATATTTCAAATTCAACATATAATTTAATCCAAATAAATAAAAATAAATTGAAAAAAAAAAGTTTCATTTTGAGAGATGAGCATCCCATGAGGCCTTATTAAGCAAGGGGTGCTGATTTTAATTGATACTATTAGTACTCACAACGTTATTGATGCTCTTTTGGCCAAGAAATTGCATCTATCGGCACAGGAAGGGAGGGATATGCGAGTGGCGGTTGCTGGTGATCGACAAGTAACAGTTCGTCATTATTGTAAGCAATTAAGTTGGCTTCTAGTTGAGCATGAGTTTACAGATGAGTTTCTCATTATGGACGTGTTTGGATTCAATATGATTCTTGGGGTGCAATAGGTTAAGAAGCTAGCTAGGTCGCATTATCTTAGACATGAATGAAGCTAGGTTATATCAGCATATGAAAGGGAGTTGATGGCTATTTTTTTTACTGTCAAACAATGGTAGTCATATTTAGTTGGATGGTGTTTTACCATTCGTACATAATTGCCTCTAAAGCACCTCTTAGAGCAACATTTTGTCTCTCCTGACCAACTTAAATGGCTGAATAAGCTGTGGGGACTCACTTATGAAATTGTTTACACTAAAGGCAAGGATAATTTTGTCGTTGATGCTCTATCACAGCAATTTGAGGGGCCTGTCTTTGCTTTGACTCAGGTTGCCACCGATTTGACTGCACGGGTCCAACATTCTTGGGTTATTGATTATTTGTTGTGGGGATTAATTCAGGAATTGGAAGTAAACCCATTGTCTCACCCCAAATTATCTTGGGAACATCAGCTCTTGAAAAGGAAATGGCAACTGGTGGTGGGGATTAATAGGCGTCTTCGTGATGACTTGTTGCAATTTTTTCAGTCCAGTGTTTTTGGTGTTCATTCAGGTGTCATTCCTACTTACAGAAGATTATCTTCGACCTTATATTGGGAAGGGCAAGGAACATGATGTGCGAGGTAATTTGTTCGTTCATTTTGTTGTGTGTCAACTGTCAACGGTTCAAGTGTGAAACAATGGCCTCACCTGAACTGCAGCAACCCTTACCTAATCTAGAGCTTGTTTGGACTGATCTTTCAATGGATTTCATATCTAGTTTGCCTCCTCGTTACTCTAAGACATCTATCTTAATAGTTGCGACCGATTAGGCAAGGCCACCCATTTCATGGCTCTCAAACATCCTTTCACAGCTTCGGATGTTGCTTTGGTTTTCTTGGATAATATTGTTAAGTTGCATGGGTTTTCAAAATCCATTGTGACAGGTTATAACCCTATCTTTTGTGGTAAATTTTGGAAGGAATTGTTCCATTTATATAGGGTTAATTTGAATATTCATATGCTTATCACCCACAAACAAACAGACGGTCAAACTGAGGTGCTTAATAGGTGCTTGGAACTTGGAAGGTTACTTTTTGCATAACCGTTGATTTTCCTAAACAATAGGCTAAATATCTTCCTTTGGCTGAGTTTTGGTATAATTCTACTTTTCGTTCAGCTATTAGAATGTCTCTGTTTGAGGTCGCGTATGCTGCCCCTCCTCCCATTCACTTGCCTTATGCTGTTGGGGATTCTAACAACGAGGTTGTATATCAGATGTGCCTCTCTAGGGAGCTGACGTTATAATTGCTGAAAAGCCACCTACAAAAAGCACAGCACAGAATGTTGCAGCAGGCAAATAAGCACAGGTCTGTGAGGGTTCTCCAGGAAGGTGACATGGTCTATCTCAAGCTACATCCCTTTAGGAGGATCCTGTTGAATAACAACCTTGCATAAATTAGCACCTCGTTACTTTGGCCCTTTTAAGGTCCTTCAGAAAATAGGTCAGGTCGCTCATGAACTACAGTTGTTGGAGTTCACTCTTGTTGGGCAGAAAAATTGTGAAGCGTGGTGATTTGCTTGTCACTCAGGTCCTTGGGCAGTGGAAGCATACAAAACCAGAGGATGCTAATGGGGAAGATTTGCACGTTTTACAGCAATAGTTCCCTGAATTCTCTATTGCTGCACCTCCTATAAGTAGAATCAATGTCTACCCTACTATAAAATCACACATATATGATGGTTTATTATCGACTATGAATGATGGCTCTGATGAAAATGCTATATACACTCAACTCATATATATAACGGATTTGAGTTGTAATGTATTTTGAGTGTACATAGTAGTTCTTTGTTAATAATGTACAGTAATATATTGGCTTTATTTTTTTAAAAAATTTAGTTTTACTGTTAATATTTACTATATAAGACATAATCATTTATGATCACAAGATAATAATATTAAATAAAAAGTAATATTTATTGTATTCAAAATTCAATACATTATAGATAAACATCATACAATTTAAAAGAAATTAATAACTTAAATGCAATAAAACATTATTTTATAATTTTGAATTATAAAAAAATTATATTAACAAAAAATTCCACAATATTCTCCAACATCTTTGTTGTAGATTGTTCATAAATCACGTCTGCTCCTAGAGTTCTGGTCAGTCCATCAAATATCCTTTAACTGCAAATTGATACTATAATTTTTTTTTCTTCAGAATCCCGCCTTCTAATATTAAAGAATACATACAATTCTTTCTGAAGAAAGGTCAAATATTGTCAAATAAAATTTTTTAGAATCTCGCCTCCTTATATTTGATACTTTTAAAATCCTATAGTTTTATATATGATGGTTATAATTTTTAACCGTTAAGTATTATTTAGGAATACACAACAGTTATTTATGAAGAACCGTTAAGTATGACCGTGCACATATTTAACCATTAAGTATTAACGTTATATATTAATGCACAAACTCTACATCAACATATATGACGGTTAATCATTTTAACCGTAATTTATTAAACGTTATTATACACAATTCTACAGTAGTGCCAACCTTAACTAAAAATTTTAAGATTTGAACTGTTAGGGTTTATATGCATGGATAGACACACACACCCAATTTTATTTGATGAGAGACTTGTCATATTAAATAAGGTTTGCTCACACTTTTTTGATAAAAAAATCTATACATATTATAATATGATGTCATTCTTTTAACTTTAAATATCTTGGTTGGTCTTTTTAACAAGTACATGCATTTTTTTTTTTAAAAAAATAGAAACAGTTTTGTTAGAGCACTGTCGTGCAATGAATGTGAAACATTTCTTCCAGTAAGAGTTTAAATGTTGATCTATCATATTATGAGTGGTTAGTCCCTTTAATTAGACTCAGCTCATGTTAACTGTATTTCGGTTTGTTACACTACTAGGTGATAAGTGGTGGTACAAGATTCTCTCATTAAGCCCATTGTTGTGCTCCTACCTCATACCCACCCCACTGCTTATTTATATTAATGTATTTTAAATGACTTAAATATTATTTAATAAGTTTATTTGTGATAGTTGTTGTTTTCATAATTCAATTAATCTTTTGTGATAAAATAATTGATTTTATGAAGAAACAAGAAAGGTTATGAATTCACCAACAAGTTGTTAGTTGAAGTAGTAAACGGTCACACCTTGTTAAAAAAGAAAGAATAAAAATTTAAATTCTGAAGTATGCACTTATTGAGAGAAGTTAAAATCCTTTTACGCTATAAACATTAAAGATATACCCTTGATTAAATCAATTAATAAGGTTATGAATTCACATTTTAGGAATTAAGAACTTACTTTAAACATGAATTAATGAAAACGTTGGAAATTAAATAACTGTAAGGAAAAAAGATCGATCTAAATGACGGAGCACCATACCCTGATACGTCATGATATCAATCTTCTAATATAAAATAAAAATGAATTTAAGGCCTTTGATGTGCCCACTATTTTAATCAATTAAATTAAAGTGTCTTTTGAAACATGTCCCTCTTTCAGCCTTTTGAAAAACAAAAATAAACCTTATGAATTTTAAAGCAAGAGAATCTAAAGATTTGTAATGACATCCAATGATTAAAGTTACCAATAAATTTTAGGAAAATTACATAAATTCATTATTTTGATTTTCAAAACGCAACAGAAACTTTCTTTAAATTGGACAACAAAGCCCTATGAACTTAGTAGTGACACATTTGATTCTAAAAAGTAATTTTTTAGTATTTTTAAATTCAAATTTATAACATTTGAGTCCTTAGATGTAATTTGAATCATTTAAAATTACATATTGAAATTAAACAAATAAAAAAATCTACGTGAATATGTGTGCCAAAAAAACTATATATTTTCAAATTCAAATGAAACATCTGATCAAAAAAATTCAAATGAAACATGCAATGGCATTTATGTTTTCATAAATGATCCGGAACAATGGCTTTGGAATGTCTTTAGTATATTGACCAAAAAAAGAATGTCTTTAGTATATCTTTTGGTTTGTTCTTTTGTTGTTGCATTGATTGGTTTGTTTATTGCCCATTTGCTTTGGTTTCTAGGTTGTCTTTTATTTGCATGTTTGATTATTTAAGCCAATATAATAACATCTAGGAGTAGTATTTTTAATATGAAGGTTAGATAATTACTTTATGGAAATTAAGAACATTAGTTAAATTAATTATTTGTAATAAATGAACATGTTAGTTTTTAAAAATACCCTCTTTAATCCGATATTCATTATTCAGATCAGGTGCATTAACGTACCTCTTGATGGAAATTCTCTTAATATATGCAATTAATTGGATATTTTAGAACAAAAATTATAAAATTAGGAAACAAATTAGATTAGGGTCTTAAATTTAAAAGTAAAGTAAACCTAGCTCCATGTCTAGTTTTTAGATTGATGGGTGGAGTATTTAGTACTCCCAATCGATTTTGAAGAAGAAAAGAAGTTAAATTAGTTAATTTTATTCATTTTTTTTAAATGCCCTTATATAAATTTAAAATGACATAAGCAAAAGTGAACTAACAGCTCCTGTCACATACTTCTCTGACTTATAATTTTCCTTTCCACACGCTATTTAATTGAAATAATGATCTTACTATATATACATGTATGTGTTTGTATATGTATATCTATCTATATATATGTATACATATAGATATATGTATACACATGTGTGTGTCTTTATATATTTGTGTGTAGATATATACATACATACATATATGTATTCACCTTTTATATTAGAAGGTCAAGGAGAATATTCATGTAATCAGATGAACTGGAATAATATGTATTTAATGAAGTAATTAGGAAGTTATATAAATTTAAATATAGAAGATTTATTACAAATATTTAATGGGATTTACTTTTCTCATATTGCAGGAGAAAAACAAGATTCCTACACACACATAAAATGATGGGACCCACACACACACATATATATAGTGTTAATTATATATATATATATGTGTGTGTGTGTGTGTGTGTGTGTGTGGGTCCCACTATTTTATATGTGTTTGGCATGAGAAAACATTTCTCATACAACATGAGAAATGTTTTTCCCATATTAAATTTAGATGAAATAATAAGACATTTACCAGAAGAAACTAGAGAAATTTTAGAAAAAGAAGATATTAAAAATAAAAAAAGATAGATTAAGAGAATTAGCAAAACCATTAGAACAAAAAATATATGAAATTAAAACAAAAATTAGACAAAATACAAAAGATTTAAAAGAAGTAAAAAATGATATCAAAGGAATAAAAAAGGTTTTAGGAATACAAGAAAAATTAGAACCAATTAATAATAATCCTCAGATAAATATGATGAAATATTTATGTGAATGGGAAAATTTAGATACAACTGTAAGGAATATAACAAAATCAAAATTCAAATAAAAATGTAGAACAAACTAGAATTATAACAGAAGAAATTAAGAAAGGACAAAATGTAATTAATAATAATTTATTTACAATTTACGAAACTGTTAATAAAAATAAAACAGATATTATAGATGGTTTAAGACAATTAGAACAATATTATAACAAAGGAAAAAACATACAAGATGAATATAAAATGGGATATAAAAGTAAACAAGTATTAAAAAATGTAGAAGTAAGATAACTTATTAAGAATTGTGGAAACAAAAGATAGATTTGAAGAATTAATAAATATATTTAATAACGCTGAAACTAGAAGATTAAACATGATGAAAACTAGAAAGGAAAATTCAGATTCCGAAGATGAAATAGAAAGATTTATGAGTCAAAATGAAACAAATTTAGATGAGATAACTCAAGAATTAAAAAATTTAAAAATAGTAAATGAAAATCAAATTAATATCCAATCAGCCCAATCAGAAATACAACAAGAACAAGAACAACAACAAGAAACATGAACATCTAGAAATCACATAGATCCACCTGAAATACAAAGAAGAGTAAGAGAACAAGAAATGCAAAGACAAAGAAATCTAGTAAGAGAAGATTTAAACAATATTTCAAGTGCAGTTTTTTATATTAGTTATAAAAAACCTAAATTAGTTGGAAAAGAATTTATACCCCCTCCACTAGAACAATATGAAACTAGACAAATCCCAAACTTTGGAATATGGTTAGATTTATACTGTAATTTGGATAATGAAAAACGAATAGATGAATGGAAAAAATCTCAATTAATAGCTTTAATAAATAGAAAAATAGACCCAGAATCTGTAAACATAATATTAGAAGCAAGTTTTATAGGAAACGTGTTACATTGGTGGGAAGGAAGAACAATGGAATTTAGAATGGAATTAGAAGATTAGAAGAAATAGCATATGAAAGAAGAGAAATCTTATATGCATCAATATTAGCAAATTATGAACATGTTTTAAAAAATGAATTTGTAGGAATAAATAAAGCAAGCTTAGAATATACACAAGTTTTAAAAGCAATAAGATATCTACACGAAATGGAAATTTGTAGTTTGGAACCAACACATATAAATCAATATATTTGTGAATATAAAAAATATTTTTATGAAGCAAAAATAGTAGAAGCTGAAAAACAAAAATTTTATTTAGATATGTTTTATAGAAAATTAGTTATGGTCCTGTAAGACACACATGATTATTTGTTCAAATAAGGCTAAGGTTTGGTTATGATTATATAAGAGTCATAAAATCAAGTTTTAGATGACGGCTCCAGTAGGAAACGAAGGAAGGCTGTGTTGAGTATGGTCTGAAGGAGGAAGGTCTGAGATATGTGTTACTCTCTGTAAAAGTATTCCTATATGAAAAAGGACAGGTATCCTTCCATGACCCCGATCATATTTGGTCAACCCCTGAAGCTTGATGGTTGGTTATAGTATCGTCATATCCATATCTTCTCTATTATCATGTGTGTATATGTTTATATATATTTGTGTGTAGACACACACATAGATACACACACATACAAATATATATATATATATATATATATATATATATATATATCTAAAAGTTTTATCGACTGGAAGAGTCTACACACTTACATACATATACTTACCAAAAACCAAACACACTTGAGATAATAAGATAGAGGTACTTTAGGAAGAAATTGACAAAAATTAGAATGTTTTTTTATAATTAGGACAAAAAACGACTCTGAAATGTTGTCTTATAGTTAGGACTAGATGAAGTATTATTTATAAGTCTCTTTGATACTATAAATATAAGAAAAATCTTAAGAAAATGCCATTTAAATTTTAAAATCACAACTAGGTGAATTCTTAATAAAATAAGTTATCAATTATTTTACTTTTTTTATTAATCCCATTATTATTGTTATGACATAATTTTAAAGTTCAAATTGTATTTTTCTGTCATTTTTTTCATAAATGTATGAGTCACTTAACCATTTTTCATTTATTTCTTCCTTAATCAGGAAAAGTTTAGAGGGCAAAACTCTGAACTAAAGCCCAAAATCTGGATTTTATCTGGTCAGTGTCGACGTGGCTCAGGTCAAAATATGAGTTTTTTTTTTTTTTTAGTACTCGTCCTCCATATTTACGATAATCATATTTAAATTTTTTTTAATAATTATTTTTTCAATAGTTATCTTAGATGTTGTATATATAGGCTTATCTTTCTTGTCCTCAACCATGATCTTTAATTATATTCAGTGCTAAGAACAGTACTTAAGAATACTAGTGAGAAGTTGAAAAGACAAATAATGAAAATGTGGAATATTTGTAAATATAGAAAATGATCACTGAAAAAATAAATTAAGAAAATTTTAATGGGATAATTTAATTTATGGAAAAAAATTTATATTTTAGCAAACAATTTTTTCCATGTTTTTCCTAAATGATTAAGTACTATCTTTCATGTTTGAAGCACTTATTTTTCATGTTTTCAATACTTAAAATAATTAATGATTAAGATTGAAAACATGGGAAATAAGTATATAAAATATTTGAATATGAAAAATGTTGAAAAACTATGGGAAAATCATTTTTGCATTTACTACAGAAAAATTTTTCTGCAGCCGCTCCAAACGAGGTTGTTTCATTTTTTTTCCCCTCTTTCTTCCCAACACGAACAACATTGACACCATACATGATCCCTGAGCTGCCAACAAACCCAACCACAAACCTTCGAAATGAAATCCGGCGAAGAACCCCAAGTACACCACCACCGTGTAGATCAAAGCCGTGGTTTGAATCAAAACTCCCATGGCAAACTGACACCGTTTCTTCTTTTTTTCCCTCGATCATCTCTTGAAATGGTTGGGGTGTCTTGCCATGGCTCTCAGATCCATCCCTTTGCTCTCCATCTTTTCTTCACTAGGCATCTCCACAACCTTAATAGTTTTCTCCTTTGGCTTAAGTTCTGCACCTACGTCTCACGAATGTCGATGTTCTGCATCTTCCAGGGCCTGGTCATGCATGCTAGATGAAGAAGATGACTTGGATATTCCATTAGTTGATGCTGCGGACTGCGGAGCCTTTCTTTGAGGGACTTGGGGATCTTGAACTTCCATCACCATTTTTCTTCCTCAGGAGTACTCTGGAACAAATCGGAGGCAATTTCTATGTTTTCTTTGGAGAATCGGATTGCCTTTTTGGACTGGTTTGAGTCTCCTTCCCAATCACATCTCCTTTTATTTGTTCGCTGGAGCATCACGTTTTTCTTCTCTCTTGTTTCTCTGACTCTGCTGACTTGGATTTGTTTTTCATCTTCGCCATTATAAATCTGCCTGCTCCCGTTTTTTCTTCCATTTCCATCCTTCACCATGTTTGCGAGACCATTGATGTCAAGTCAGAACCATCCATTCCATGGTGATTATTTCTCACCAGCCACTTTAGTTGGAGCAAGATTGTTGCAGAAGCTCCTAAAAGAAGACATATCTATCAACTTAGCAACCAAAGGAAAATGAAGCGTAAATGAAGCAAATAAAAAAAAAAAAGAAATGACGTCGTTTGGGCTACTGCAGAAAAGATTTTCTGCAGTAAATGCAGAAATGATTTCCCCAAAAACTAATTATTAAAAATGTTAAAAATGAACACTGAACTGAAAGAGTTATGAAAAACTTTAAGGACAAAATTGTATTAAAAATTTACTTTAGAGTTATTAATGTGATTTTTTTTTTAAAAAAAAAACTATAATGAAGAAGTTAGATGTACCTTAACAAAAAAATTTAGAAGTTAACGCAAGAGAAAAAATGCCCCTAAAAAAATAATCTAAAAGCAAAATCATTCTTAAAAAGTATTTTAAGGATAAAATTGTACTATAAATAAGATTAAAATGTTGAATACCATCGAAAAAATAATATTAAAGTGTTGGAAGAAGAATACATACCCCCATCTCATTATAAATTTAAGATAGAAGTAATATATAGGGAAAATTTCAAATAAATATAATTTGAATTTGCAAAACCCCCAGAAGTCCATCGAATTTATAAAAAGACTGAGAGTTACAAAGGACCTATGAGGGATATGCAAATTCGGATCAAATTACCCTTAGTTTTAAATAAATAAAAAAATAAAATAAAATACCCTCCATACCCACCGGCTACCACCACCGCCGGCGGCGGCGGCGGCGGTGGCCGGCCAATGGCAATGGTGGCCGGTGGGGGGTGGAGGGGATTTATTTTATTATTTTTTATTTATTTAAAACTAAAGATAAAATGGTAATTTGACCCGAATTTGCATATCCTTCATAAGTCATTTGTACCTCTCAATCTTTTACAAATTCAACGGATTTCTGGGGTTTTGCAAATTCATATGGTATTTATTTAGAATTTTTCCTAATATATATTAATAAATTATCGAAATATATAAATAAATATTATGGGGTCATGTCAGTGTACCTACATTTCATCCAAAATAAAACCTTAAACTTTCAATCATATGTATATACACACACATATAGCGTTGGAGTTGGAGTTAATGTAAGTGTTATATATACACACACACAATTGAACCTCCACCTCATAAAACAAACTTTCACGCCTCTAGATTATAAAGCTATTGACCGACTCATTATATATTTTAAATTGAAAAATATGTCTAAATTTTGTAACATTTTAATTTAATATTTTTTTTTTCTTCATAAAACTAACATTAAATTGAAAATAAGTATAATTAAGAATAATAATTGAAATTTCAAATTGGGACGTTGAGGGAAGGTAGACAAGTTGTGGGAAGGGAAAAGAATATGCTGATAAAATTGAGTTAAGATTTGAGATTGAGAATATGAGCGACGGAAAATTCAAAGCAGGCCTTCCTTGTCCTCTCATTCATTTTTTTAATAAATCAATGGATCTAATGCTAAACACACGAGCTAATTAACTAATTAGTACAAGATTAATAGAAACTAGGAAAAATTAAAATAAAGGACATAGATAAAATAATATTTAACTAGAAGAACCATAAAAATTATAATTATTAAGAAAGACCAAATAAATTTAAAAGTACTAAAATGCCCTTCAAATAATCCGTTGCTTCCAAAAAACGATATTTCTAAGCAAGATCATTTGGGGTCAAGCTCACTTGCAAATCTCCAGAACCATCCTCACCGCACATTAAGCAAAGCCTATTGCCAATGCCAAGCTCCATAGTGGGTCCTTCAAGCCCCGCAACAATTGACTACTTTCCCTCCTGCCTCTAGTGATTGATTCTGGAACTTGCAATTCATCCACAGATCTCTTTGCGATAAATAGCAGATACAAAAAGCCACCAATCCCACCAAGCAAGAAAGCATAGCCTTCATTTTGTTAGTTCTGCTTCATGTATCTCTGCAATGATCGTGCTTAGAAATATTTAGAGTGTAAATCTGCCAACGTTATCATTGAGATCCCACTGTTAGCTTAGGTGCATTAGCCGGTACTTGTTAATCATTTTGTTAGTGCTGCTTCATGTATCTCCACTCTCCTTCGATCATTCGGATCTTGCTTTTATGCATGCATTTTCACTAATATCACTGTTTTTAACTTTCAATATTGGATTCCTAAATGGTATCACCTAGATATTCACGGAAGGAGGGAAGAAAGCGCTTTGTTTTTTTGTTTTTTGCGTTTTGGAAGCAACTAATAATTTAAAGGACAATTTAGTATTTGTAAGTTCATTTGGTCCTCCTTAATAATTACAATTTTTATGGTTTTTCTAATTAAATATTATTTTATCTAGGTTCTTTATTTTAATTTTCCCTAGAAACCATACTACTCCCTCCAGTATTTAATATATGATATATTTACCAAAAACATATTAAGCATCTTTCTTAATTCCCTCATTTTCCTTCCTTCTTAATTATTGTTGAAGGAGCATCAATAGGGTAAATCAGTAAAAATTGACAAATATAAAAATTATGTTTTATATTTAGGATTAAGATTAACTCTCTAAATATGTCTTATATTAAAAACAAGAAGAAGTAGTTAATTATTTATAATAAAGTTCTCTCATCAACAACGTAATTTAAACCTGTTATCTATAGTATGTAGTTGACCAAAGAAAAAGATAATATATTCTTTTAAAAGAACGTATTAATGTTGATTATTACCATAACATATTTATCATATACATACACACATAAATATATATTCCTAATACGTGGTGGGTTATCATAAGTTATTTCCAGCTTAGTGATGGGATTCCTGCGGATGCCAAGCGATGTTGTCAGTTTCCTAAATATCAATATGGCTTTCAATACTTTTATTAAATATAATGATATAGATGTCACTCCTCTCAAACGTAACATTATTATTAGTACTAGTAGTGTTGATTAACATGCTCGGTCTCGAACTTTCTATATCAACCACGGTAAATTATTTAATATTTAATGGATGGATATATGTTCAATTATGTGTTGTTGACACAACAATGTTAGTGTGGTGGGTAACTTTCACACATCAAATTCATTAGTACTTTTGTAGTGGTGTGGTGGAAAGTTGTCCCATCATTCTCATTATACACCTAATGTTTACCATCCACATCCCCACATAAATGCGCTATAATATGGCTTCCTAATGTTTACAAACATATCAATTTTACCTATCAGTTGATCTTAACCGTTGAATTGATATCATTTTTGTCCCAAAAGTTTACAAAAATTTGCTCCTAAACAAAACTTTCAGAGCAAATTTACTCCTAAAAAAACTTCCGGGGCTTATTTGCTCCATTTTGTAAACTTTCGAGGCAAAAATGATACCAAGAAAACTTCTGGGTGCTAGATACTCCCTAGCCAATACTTTTATGATAAAATTGGTATTTATCCCTAAAATCAACTATAAATTTTAATAAATGAATAAACAAAATGTAATTCCATGGATCAACTTTTGGCTCATATCCCTTTATTGGCTTAAAATTTAGAGACCTTTGATTCAAATTTACCTTAAAGTAGTTTTTGCTAAGAGGCAATATTGTCTCAAGTTTTTTTTTTCCATTCAATGTTGTTTCAAAAATTTTAAAATATGGCAATGTTGCTCGATACTGTTAAAAAACTAATATTAACTATTAAAAAATTAACGTTGACCATTAAATTTTGAACGATAAAGGACAATATTGCTTTGTTTTGAAACTTCTTGGGCATATATTAAATCCAAAAAAACTCCATGGTAACATTGCTCTTGAGTGAAAACTTGCAGGACAAATTAGCACATTAACCCAAATTTAATTTTACTTTTTTTATAATACTTTGATAGATATTTTGTAAGGGTTAAAGGCTATTTTGCCCCGAATGTTATCACAAAAAGGCAATTTTGTTCAGAAGTTTTTTAAGGGTAATTTTACCCTAGAAGTGTCAAATCTGAAACAATTTTATCTTGGCTGTTATCCTAGTTAAGTATGATAATTAGTTGACTAAATATACTGAGATGTTAGTTCACGTGTTGTCCATGTTATTTTTGTTAAAAAGTAAATTTGCCCTTAAAGTTTTCACTTAGAAACAATGCTACCTTAGAAGTTCCTGAATTTAGCAATGTTGCTCTGACAGTTATCTAGATTAAGTTTGACTATTAGTTAATTGAATATATTGAGCTAGCAGTGTAAATAATATTGAAGAAGAAGAAATTACATATGGAGAAAGAGCTCACATTTGTTAAAGAGTGATGAAGAAAAATTTTCAATCACTATACAAATTAAGGAAGACAGTTGAGAGCAAGGTCCTCAAAAACTCTCTGCCACTATACCCCAACGATGTTAATATAGGCAAGTACCTCTTTGATTCGCCCCCCCCCCCCATCACATAAGACGTTTTCATTTCTTTGGTTGTCTATAATCTTTCAGATGTAATGCATCTTTTTTTTTAAAAAAAAAAAATACCTATTTTTAAATCTAACTTTAAAAAAAAATGAAGTGAATGACATATGAATTTGCAAAATAAGAATATTTGATCAACTAACGGGGAAACTTAATTTGAATAACAATTAGGTGAAATTGCTAGGATTTATAAACTTTCATGGCAACATTTTTTCTAAGTGAAAATTTCCAAGGTAGATTTGCATTTAAATTCAAAACAAAAATGACGTAAATAATGTGTAGACTACCAACTCAACATATATATATTTAGTCAACTAACAATCAAACTTAACTAAAATAACAGTCAAGGCAAAATTACTCTAGATTTAACATTTTCAGGGTAAAATTGCCCTCCAAAAACCTTCTGAGGCAAAATTACCCTTATGTGACATCCCACATTGACTGGAGAGGAGATCGAAAGATCTCTTATAGGATCGGGATACCTCCTCCCCTCTTGACACATTTTAAAATCATTTAGGGGGGGGGGTGATGGGAGCTCCAAAGTAAACAATATCGAGAGTGATGCTATGATGTTACAAATAGCATCAAAGCTAGATTCAGAACAATGTGCCAGCAATAGTGACACTCGGCCACAACTTTCAAGGTAAAATAGCCCTTTAACCTTATTTTGTAACACATAATTAAAACGTTTTACAAAAACAATTATTGAGAATTTGAGATTATTTATAATTAGGCTTAGGATACATTAAGGGTCAAACTATAATAATAGTTCACAAGCCTTAGACAAAATACTATTCACATTCTTAAATCAAGATTTTATTTCATTCAAGTCAACATGAGTTTACAAATTTTTTTTAAAAAAACATGAGTTTACAAATAAATGGTTCAATCCAACCACTTTTTAAAAGTCAATCAACTTAGTAAATCATCCTTTTGACAAGTCTTCGATCATCAAAAGAGACATGATAAGATAAATCAAGGTTGATATATAACAATATACCACATTATTTATTTATTTATTTATAAGCTACTTCTAACATATTTCACCAGAATTAAGAAAACCATAAATCTCATTAATTAATTGTCTTAAATTTAATAACTTCGCTGGACTACACTCTATCTCAAAGGTATACATCTTACCTATATAAAAGCACAGCAGTAAGCGGCCCTCTGCTTGACACCTGTATTTTTTATTCTACAAACTGTCAAAATAATTCCTTTTACTTATTATTTATAATTTATAATTTATGCTTACCATTTCTTTGCACCTGACATCTGTCCTCTTTGTCTTACTATCTGTCAAAATAAAACTATTTACTTATTATTTTTATTTTTAATTTTAAATTTATGCATACAATTTATTAGAATAAATATCTCTATTAACTCCCTTAATTGTCCTCCTTCTTAGATTAACCGATGAGGACCTTCATTTGATTTTTCACATTTTCAATTTAATATTTTAAAATATTTTGTAACAACTTTCCTTTTATCTTTCCTTATAATTAGGGAAGATAGTTACAAACTCTTTTACCAATCTTATTTTGTCCTCAATGATAACTAAATATTTTTCATCAATAACCGTAATTGAATTTACTGTTTTTCATGTTTTTATCTTCAAAACACATTTGAATTTGCTGTTTTTTCATGTTTCAATCTTCAAAATTTATTTCCTAAAACAAATATATGAGATGTAGTTAGAGATAATATAGGGATTCAAATTCCAAATAAATTAAGATAATTCATTATTTATTTTTATTCTTATATAAGTAAATTTAAATTTTAAAGTACCCAAAATTGTATCACCCTTAATTTAAATTTGGCTATATATATATATATTTCTTTGGAAGTTGGCCTCTTCATGTTGTCGTGCGCACACCCTAATTCCCCATGATGTCGTGTTAGTAGATGTCGTGTGCACACGGCTAAGGATCGTGTTTTTTCATGTTTTAATCTTCAAAATTTATTTAGTCAAAATTTATTTCCTAAAACAAATATATGAGATGTAGTTAGAGATAATATAGGAATTCAAATTCCAAATAAATTAACTAAGATTATTTTTTATTTATTTGTCTTCTTATATAAGTAAATTTAAATTTTGAAGGACCAAAAGATTGTATGACCCTTAATTTAAATTTGGATATATATATATATATATATATATATATATATATATATATATATATATATATATATATATATATTTAGAAGTTGACCTCTTCATGTTGTCGTACGCACACCATAATTTCCCATCATGTTGTGTTAGTAGACGTCGTGCGCACACGGCTAGAGATCGTGTTCTTTCATATTTTAATTTTCAAAATTTATTTAGTCAAAATTTATTTCATAAAACAAATATATGAAATGCAGTTAGAGATAATATAGGGATTCAAATATAATTCCTTATTTATTTGTCTTCTCACATAAGTAAATTTAAATTGTGAAGGACCAAAAGATTGTATTTCCCATAATTTAAATTTGGATATATATATATATATATATATATATATATATATATATATATATAAAATTGGAAGTTGGCCTCTTCATGTTGTCGTGCGCACACCCCACTTCCCCATGATCCCATGATGTCATGTTAGCTATGGTGGGAGTGGTCACGATAGTTATGTCGCATGCTATAAATATTGGGGTGTGCTTCAGATTTGTGCTCTGCATTGTATGTCCTCCTTACTGATGATCTTTAACAGCAAATCGTCAAAATGACTATCTTCCACTCTTTCCTCACTTTTTTGGCTTTTCGTCCTATTAATATTGATTTTGCATTTCATCCCTTAATGCATTACTCATATCTTCTAGTATCTTTTATTTGTATTCCCATCTTCATTGATGTTTTCTAAATGATTTTTTCCCCTTTTGTGTACCATCTTCTTCTTGATCGGAAATTCAGATTTAAATTCATAACTTTTTCTCATTTTATGTTCTTGGTAACACACATTCACATTTATGCATCAATTGTTTGTTTCTATTTGTGTTGCCATCAGAGTTTGAGGAAGTCGACATGGATACTATTTACAAGAAAATTTGTAATAATTATATGTGAACTTATATTTCCATATTTCATTATATTGAAAATCTTTATATTTTGAAGTTTTATAGAAAATTAATGAATTTTTTTAATCTTCACAATAATTTATAAAATTTTCAACATGATAAATTTTTTTAATCTTCACAAGAATTTATAAACTTTTCAACATGATAATAAGGTGATAAAAACAATTAGCTTTGCTATCATATAAAACAATTACAAATACAATTAATACATCTTTAAGTAATATTACAGTAAAACAATATAGATCGTTTTATTAGACTTACACCCGTGTATTGCACGGGGTCTGTGCTAGTTTTACATAATAATAAATGAAGGATAAAACTGTATATATTCATCAGAAAAATTTAATGATATAACCAATAAGTATCACAAAAAATCCTCTCACCCTTCATTGTAAAAGTTCCAGATAACATCCCAGGCCATGGCAACAAAACACATAAAAAAGGCGTCATAATCAGACATGGGCAATATCAACACGTGAGAAGATAGAGCCATCGATCAACTCATTCCTTCAGTGCCTTCTTTGCTTCCTAGATTAGCACTCAGTTGGCAACAGTAAGAGATAGCATATGAGATATATATAAAGTCTCAATACTAAGTGGTAGTCAATTACACATTCAAAAATATTATAAAAGCCTTTCAAATCATTTATAACCTAATCGATCTTTTTCTCATATTATTTCTCAAAACATCACTTAAAACCATAATGACATTGGGTAAGAGGCCATTTTCAAGACTTTGGTTTATAAAACATTTCACAAACCATCCAGAATGCATATATAAAGACATACAAATGTGATGCTAAGGGTCACATCACGTAACCATCATCATGATCGATAATAAGAAAATCCATCAATTACGCGTATTCGCACAGTGCTTTCAACAACAATTAGTAACAATTTTGTGATTTTCAAAGCTTTTGAATCTATTTATATGGTAACGTGGTGTAATGAACACTCTCTGTTCTGGCCCAAAAAAAGTTATCTCCGTTTTATGGCCACAAAAAAATAATACTCCACGAATGGAATAAAATGCAAACACCAATAAATTCTTTAAAAGGTTAATACCATATTTAGTCCTTATAATTTATAATCGTTGTGATTTTGGGTTTTGAAGTTTTAAACAAGTGATTCTGATCCTTAAAATTTAGCATGTTTCAAATTGTTAGTCCTTGAAGTTTTAGGAAGACGTGGAGTTAGAATTAACCCTGTAAATCAAGCTTAATTATGTTATACTAACGCTGTTAAATATGTTTATGTGGATGTTAACTAGACATCAACTGTACGTATAGCCAACTATATAAAGGCGTCCGGATCCTCTCATAGGCAGCATCTCTGCCCATCTCTCACGGTTCGATCTGGACCGTCCAAATCTTGATCCAATGGTCCAGATCTTAAAAAAAAAATTTTGTCTTTTTCAAAAAAGACAAAAAAACAATTTTTTTTTGAAAAAAATCTGGACCGTTGGATCACGATTTGAACGGTCCAGATCGGACTGTGAGAGAAGGGCAGAGAGAGGGAAGAGGAGAAAATCCCCTTCCCTATATAAAGCTAATAGGCAAATATATAAAACAATAGGAATCAGCTAATTCCCAAATTTTCACACATCAAGAAATATACCTGGCCAGAGGTGTAGAACTCAAGATTGGATTATGGTTCCCCAAACCTAACAATTATCTAAATGTCCCACATTCCATTAGAATCCTGATCAAAGGAAAACATATCAGGAAATGTGACCCTCTATGTGCCAGGTTTGGCTAGTATCCTCTTCCACTCCCATCCTCTTCTTGATCTAGGCTGTCGGATGAAAATCTGGACGGCTTAGATTGTTTTTTAGAATTTACCTATACCGCATGCGGTAATAATTCCCTCATGGTAGTTGAACCCCTATGTGCCACCTATTGTGCATATTGATGTTGTATTCAAGGGTGGACTGAAGTAGAAGAGAAGGGGGCCACGTGCCCCCCTTGATTTTTGATAAAATTACAAAAAATACCCTTATTCTTATCATTATTTGTTTTTTCATTTTTCCCTTCTACTTAGTGTCTTATTTTAAAAAAGATGTATTTGATAGTACTGATAACGAGGCAATTATGATGGAATTCTAAAAGATAAGGTCTAAAAGGATGATATTCTAATTGTTTTTATTGTAATATACTTTTATTATAAAAATATATGGTGTCCAGCATTAAACAAATTTGATAATTTCTGATGTCTATAGTATGCTTGAAAAAAGTTCTAAACTGAGATACAAAGTTATAACACCTACAAGCATACTTAAGAATTCCAAAGGACAATTCACGTAGTTTCAACTAGAAACATGTTATTCCAAAACACGTATATGATTCAAGTTCAATAGATCATTTCAAGCCTTCAATCAGTAATGATAACCTTGGAACACCAGTTATATCGGTGCTAATAATTAAATTATAGAAAACATATCATTCACAACTCACAAGTATACATAAAAAAATCATCAATATCTTTCCTTCAAACCTTGACGCAAACACAAACTTGAGAGGTTAAGGTCTAAACTCCTCCAACAATACTTAATCTACATATATAAAACTATATAGTTATATTGCTAACAATATAATCATCCTTTTTTTTTTAATAAAAAAAAGTATAAGTAAGGGTAGACACCAGTACCCTACTAGAACCAGTACATGTCTCCAGATTTAAAGAGTGCTTACAGAGATACTTACAGATCGTCCACCAACGAGGCTTTCATATCGATCAACGGATATCAAACCTCTTCTCTTTGATAATCATCATATTTACTTTTCAATTAAGTTAGTCAAATATTTTGTAACATAAAGGTATAGATACTCCTCTGTAAATAGGAGGGTGTAAATTTGAAACAGCTTGTAACTTTACACCATTAATGCGTGCCATTTTAATTTTCAAAAGATGGGAGGTGTACTTTTATTGTCCTTAATGGTTTTTCAGTCTATAACATTATTCTTTTCTCTGTTTTTGGCCAAGCAAATGGTAAGTATATAAATTTCAAAAGTACATTATTGGTAAGCGATTCTTTATTCATTGGTTGCGATAACGAATGGGAGAACAAATACTTTAATTTAACAATAGGAAAGGTAACCATCAGAATTAATCTATAAAACAAACCTTCATTTGATATGTAATTAAATTTTAATATAAATTATCATTTTTCTATAAAGTTCGGCTCAAATGAAGAGTCAAAATTTAGGAAGGCTAAGGGGCACCACCTTATGTGGATTTTGATTAATTAAAACACAACAATTCATCTTATTTTGATTCTATATGGTAGATGAGTCATTTAAAAAAAAAAAAATCAAATTTTATAATTTTAAAAAACAACAACTCATGGAGGGAATTGCGTCTTTTATTTTTTTAAATTATGAAGTTTATATTTCTTAACATCATAAAATTTGAATCACTCTAGATGATTCTGCTGTCATATGAGATTTAAATAAAATTAGTTGTTGTGTTTTACTATCTCTGGTCCTAATTATAAGATACAGTTGATTTTTTTTTTAGAGATTAAGGAAGCTAAATAAATTATTTAATCATATCATATATTATATATCATTAGATTATATATTAGCTTATTAGTCAAACTAATTACTTTGGAAAAAAAATAAAAATACTCTAAAGTAATTTAATTAACTTCCTTAATCTTTCCAAAAAAAGTCAACTATTTAAGATCGGAGAGAGTAATTAGTAAGGGGTATCTTTTTTTTTTTTTGGTTATCTTATTAATACAAAAAAGTCACCATGCTAATTTCTTGTCTGGTCCCACCGGGCTTCCACGCAACCGAATATTTAGATAGTTGATTTTTTTTGGAGAGAATAATTAATAAGGGATATCTAGTTGATTTTTTTTAAAAGGAGTAATTAATTTGAAGAGAGTAATTAATAAGGGGCATCTTGTTGACTTTTTATTGGAGGGAGTAATTAATAACGGGTATCTACTGTCTAAGTATTCAACGTTGCGTGGAAGGCCGGTGGGACCAGACAAGAAATTAGCATGGTGGCAACTGGCAACAGTATATTTCTCTGTCATTTCCTTTTTTTTTTTAAAATTAATTTTTTTGTTGATTTTTAGAAAATAATAAACAAATGAAAAAGAAGAACACCTACAAAACAAAAGCGGTCTGCTCGTTCTGTTTCTGTTTCTCTTTACTTCTTTCTTTTGTCTCAGAAAACCGTCGTTACCCCCATCAAAACCCAACCCTGTCTTTCTCCCTCCCTCTCTCTCTCTCGTTATTCGCTTACTTGTTGCTTTTCCTCTCTAATACAGCAAGTGATATATATGCTGAGGGCGTATTTGCTGAAAGATTTGATTTTGATTCTTTGAAACTATGGAGCAGCTTATAAACTTCATTATTCGCCCACCAAGGTCTCTAATCTTCTCTCTACTGTCACTTGCTCTCGTCAATTATTACTTATTTTTTTAGTTAATTCTGAAAACGTTATATTTGATTTGGTGTTCTTGGTATTGTTCAGTTGGAACTCGATGGAATTCAAAGTTTTGCTTTGTTTTGTTTTGTTTTTTTTAAAAGTCTCGGTAAAGCCCCAACTCAAACTCAAACTCAACTAAGAGTAATCAAATTGCGAATAATTAACTTCATGTAGTTGTGAATCACTCAAATTCTTTTGGACGGGAATAGCAAGAACTCAAAAAAGTAGACGAAGAAACATCACGTCGTGTTTCATGTTTTAGTTTTATTGTTCATGAGCTGAAATTCAAGATCTAGTTTGAAGTTACCATGAGGAAATTCTTGGCTTCTCATATGTTATTTTTCGTGGTTCGTGTTCGCCACTTGACTTCTCAATTATATTATCTTGTTCTGATCTTGTTCTTTAGGGGATCAAACAAAACTAAAAAGAAGATGAAGCATTTGCATATAGGCATAGCAAATATATTCTCTTATTTCATGTTTATACTGGGTCATTTTTCTTTTGGGCTTTCCTTGAAATTATGATGCCTATGTGATGTGCTATTTGCCTCATCTGTTACTACAGAAGAAGCACTTGCGTATGAGCATAGTAATATTGCACTGTATTTTTCTTCTTTCTAAGAAAGAAACTAAAAAGCAGTGCTTGTTTGAACTGAATATAGTAGTTCATTATTGCCTTTTGAGGTCTGAAAGTGAGATATCAAAATCAAATGTTTTTTTCGGTAGGAACAAGCCCCTGAATCATTATCACACCAGAATCCATATGCCTTATGAAAGGACCCTACTCGCTGGTCAAACCTTTGCAGGGAGGCCAAAGCAGATTCCCACACCACAGACAAAAGGGAAAGAGACCTTTTAAGGTTACAGAGTTGACCCTTTTAGTTTCATTCTATTTTGGGGTAAGTTTAGGAATTGTTGCTACCATCTAGGGTGGCTTTTTGGAGAATGTGAAAGGTGTTTGTTTTGCCTGTATTAGCTGTTAGGAGTATTGGAGAGGAGGGAGGATCTTTTGAGTGAAAGTTGTATTGGAGAGGGGACGGTGCTGTTTCCTTCTTGGTTGTGGAGAGTGTCACATTCTTATAGAGTTATTGTATTAGGAGAGGGGGATTAGGTTTAGATCTGAGACTCATCTTGGCTAGAAGGGGTAGTTTACTCCATTCAGGTTATTGTAACCAAGTTATATCAGTAAAGTCCTTCTAATTTCAACATTGTTTTGGTGCTTATTTGCTAGTTCCTAACATTTGGTATCAGAGCCGTTGACCTTGGGAAGGATGACAGACGAAGTTAGGAAGCTGCGAGAGTCGGTTACTAAGATAGCGAGAAAGGTAATGACCTCGCTTTACTATCCCGCTAGGTGAATGAACTCACAGAGGACATGAAGCTAATGAGGGAGATACTCATGCGACTGGATCAGGGCACAAGCAAGAAAGACAATGACCAGAAGGACGCGGAGGATTCATGTTCAGAGGCCGATATTCATAACCAAGATGAGGTGGAGAGAAAAACAGTGAAGTTCAGAAAATTAGAGCTCCTTGTTTTCGACGGTGATGACCCGATCGGATGGTTCTGTAGGGTGGAGAGGTACTTCCACATCAATGGTGTTCCAGAGTCCGACAAAATGGAGGCTGCTGTGGTTTGTCTCGAAGATCGAGCTCTTCACTGGTACCAATGGAAGGAAGCTCGTGGCGTGCTGAGAAGTTGGCCTGAATTTAAACAAAAAGTGATGGAACGATTCCACACTTTTCAACGAGGAGGTGAATACAAGGTGCTCTTCTCCAACAAGCAGGACAGATCAGTCCTGGAGTACATGGAGCTATTCGAGCATCTCTCTTTTCCATTAAGGGATGCAACAGAAGAGTGCTTAATGGGGGCATTTTTGTATGGGTTGAAGACCGATATACAGGCTGAACTTGAGATGGCTGATGAAGTCAATTTGGAGGGGCTGATCAGAATGGCGATCAAAGTCGACGAGAAGAATAGATTGTTGGAGCTGGACAAGGGGGGAAGGGCTTACGAGATGCAGCAAAATATTGGGTTCAGGAAATACCTAGCCCAAACGGTTACACCACGGGTTACCCAATACTTGGAGCCCACCCGAACTACCTCATTACCCAGTCAGACCAACCCAATGCTCAAACCTGACCCGAAAACATTAGACACCAGAACTGGAAGCACAACGACGTTGAGCTCGACTGCGCGCAAAAATGGATGGAGTCACCGACTCCCTGACTCCAAGATAACTCGTCGGCGAGAACTGGGTTTGTGTTATAAATGTGGCGAAAAATATAGGCCTACACACACATGCCGAGACAAACACTTGCAAGTTTTCTTGATCGATGTCAAGACTCAGGACAGCAAATGTAGGGCATTGGAAACAGGGGAAGTACTAGAAGAGTGTTTTGACACTGAAGACAGAGCAAACCAAAAGGAGTTATCTCTGAACTCACTAGCAGGCTGCGGAGACCATTGCCACACAATTTCCAGATTTTCACCTTGAGGACAAGGTGAACCTTTTAGGGGAAGGTAATGAAAGGACCCTACTTGCTGGTCAAACCTTTGCAGGGAGGCCAAAGCAGATTCCCACACCACAGACAAAAGGGAAAGAGACCTTTTAAGGTTACAGAGTTGACCCTTTTAGTTTCATTCTATTTTGGGGTAAGTTTAGGAATTGTAGCTACCATCTAGGGTGGCTTTTTGGAGACTGTAAAAGGTGTTTGTTTTGCCTATATTAGCTGTTAGGAGTATTGGAGAGGGGGGAGGATATTTTGAGTGAAAGTTGTATTGGAGAGGGGACGGTTTTGTTTCCTTCTTGGCTGTGGAGAGTGTCACATTCTCCACAGAGTTATTGTATTAGGAGAGGGGGATCAGGTTTAGATCTGAGACTCATCTTGGCTGGAAGGGGTAGTTTACTCCATTCAGATTATTGTAACCAAGTCATATAAGTAAAGTCCTTCTGATTTCAACATTGTTTTGGTGCTTATTTGCTGGTTCCTAACACCTTAACTAAAAATTATTAATTTGGGAAACTCTATCTAGGTGTATAATTGAGTTCTGGTGGCATATTGAATGCACAGTTTCTTACTTCTGAGAAGAATATTCAGGGAGAGGAATATTGTTTCTCAAAAAAGAATATTGTTTCTAGGTGTATAATTGAGTTCTTTTTTTGTTGACTATATTGAATTAAGAGGAAGCTACAACAGGCAGAAGCTAAGTTTAAGACAATATTACTCTCTCGGGTACTTAATATAAGATATATTTATCCAATTTGGTTAGATTAAGGAAGTTAGTTTAGTTAATGACATGTTTTTTCTAAAACACTCTAGTCATCTTCCTTAATTGCTTTCTTCTCTCTCCTCCTTGATTATTGTTGAGGGATCATCAATAAGAGTAAATTAGGAAAAGATTAACAAATATTAAAAATATGTCTTATATTTAGGACCAAGACCAACTCTCTATATATGCCCTACATTAAGGATTGGAAGGAGTATAAGATGCTCTTTCACAAAAGTCTTGAAAGGGAGAATTATGGATATCAAGCACTTGCTGCAGCTATTGTTAACATGTCTCATATATGACTTCTTTTTTCTTTTCAAATTCTCGCTTAAATCATTATGAAATGATGTCTATATCCATCATTGGGATACAGGGCTGAATATGACCCTAACAGTGATTTATTGGAGCAAGAGTTCATGCTGAGAGGTAAATGGTATCAAAGAAAGGATGTAGAGGTAGGATTCCAAAAGCAGAATCCACTTTGTAAAATCTTTTCTGTTAGAGTTGAAGAGCTGATGTATCAGTCTTTCATGTGAAATTTAATGTCTCCAGATCAAAAACAGTCGAGGTGATGTTCTTCAATGCAGTCATTACATGCCTATTATCAGTCCTGAAGGAAAGCCTCTGCCATGTGTGATATATTGCCATGGAAACAGGTGAATGTGGGACTTATCTTTTGTCCTTTAGCATGCTATTGTTAAATTTTGTTTATTTTATTTTATTTTTTATTTTAAACACATGTTCTCCTTTGCAAAACTCAAAATGAAATTACTGAAAAGTCAACTATAAGTGGTCTATTTTAAAATATAAAACTATGAGGGGTGTTTTCATTGATTCAAGCTTGAGGGGTCATTGTAATTGACAAGTATGTCACATCTGGTAATTGCAATTATAATATTGTTAGGCTCTTTCTTGGCATTCAATATACCATGCTACTTTTTCTTCTACTGTGAAAATCAATTACTCTTAGATTTTAATATCTTTAAATGCATATGTTGATTGCTCGTTGTTTAGTATAGAATATTCTTAACCTAACTGGGTTATGGTGCTGGGTGCTGTGTTATATGACAGTGGATGCAGGGCAGATGGAAGTGAAGCTGCGATAATTTTGCTTCCTTCAAATATTACAGTTTTTACTCTGGATTTCTCTGGATCAGGGCTTTCTGGAGGGGAGCATGTCACTCTTGGTTGGAATGAAGTATGTGTTTGCTCCATGACCAGTTTAGAAATATCATATTTGTTGAGTCTTGTTTGTGTTTAATTTTATCCATTCTTATTTAGTCTTTTTTCCTGTTCAAGAGGGAGTGAGAGGGATTTAGGAAAGGGGGATAGGTAGCATTAGTCCTGTAAGATTTAACAGAAGGTGGCATTTTATCTCATTCTTTAGTTTTAGATAAAGCAATTTCAGATTTTTTATAGAGGATTTAAAAAAAAGAAAAAAAGAAAATGATTTATTTATGAGAAGAGAGAATAGAAAAGGTGATGTAATAACCTGGAAAAAGGAGACTGTTTTTTTATTTTTGTTATTCAACTGTTCTAAGTTAAATATGTTAAAATGCATGATCTAGCACTGCATATATCAATTATGAAGCTTACCATATGCCTGAGTCTAAAAAGTATCATTCTTTTTTTTTTTTTTAAGCTTGTTTATATCACGGTTGAACTATAAATACTTGATTCTATTATCTTCTGCCACTGCATTTGGATCACCTTGCTCAGAGTTTACATATGAATAGCCACCGGTTGCTCTAAAATTTTCTCAACTGTTTTCAGAAGGATGATCTCAGGGCTGTGGTTGATTATCTGCGGGCTGATGGAAATGTCTCTTTGATTGGCTTATGGGGTCGCTCCATGGGTGCGGTGACTAGGTATTATTGATTCACTTTCTGTCTTATTTTTTTCTTGCTATAAGAATGAAATTACAGGAGCATTTACTAGTCGGTTGTTGCAAGAGATGTAAGTTTTACTTTGTCATCGTAGTTTATTGCAGTCTAGACATTGACAGATTGGTTAAAGGAGCTACATAATTTTCCTTAATGTTGTGAATCTCTTGCATGCAAGCTATGGTGGTTTGAGATGAACATGAAATCAGGGATTTTGACAGAACTAGGAGCAAGAATAGAGACAAGGGAGGAAAAGGAGGAGGAGGGAAGTGTAGATAGAAACAGGTAGGGAAGGAGAAGGGAGGAGGAGAGACAACTTACAAGCTAAGAGAACTTTATTCATAATCAGTTGAGACGCTACCATAACCCTAATTGCTAAGCGTTTTATCTCACGTGTGTGTGTGTGTGTGTGTCTGTGGGAGCAGGAGCCTAATGAGAGGATAATTACATTCTGAGTAAAACCCATTAAATAATTTTGAATGATTTTGCTTATCCTTAATCCCTAATTAACAAATAATTAATATCTCCCCTGATAGTCTCTTGTCTCTTCTGATTCTCCATTACACTTCCTCTCTATATCTTTTGGTAATGATCACTTGAAACAACAATGAAGGAACTACAGCCTCACATGGTGGCTGGAATGGCTTGTGAATGGAAGTGCATCTACTTATGTCATACTTGAATAATATTTTGTCAGTGGTTTGTAGTCTGTATGTGTGGAGGCTCTTGGAAATGATTGTTATTGACATATTTTTCTCATTTTCTGTTTAAGAAAATGCTTTTTAACAGTGTTAGACATGTCCTTTTTATTGTCTGTATGTGTGGAGGCTCTTGGCAATGATTGTTATTGACATATTTTTCACATTTTCTGTTTAAGAAAATGCTTTTTAACAGTGTTAGACATGTCCTTTTTATTGTCTGTATGTGTGGAGGCTCTTGGCAATGATTGTTATTGACATATTTTTCGCATTTTCTGTTTAAGAAAAGTGCTTTTTAACAGTGTTAGCATGTCCTTTCTATCTTAAAAGAAAAAAATTCTTTAACTCAGTTACTACACTCTGATTGTGTAGCACTTCATATTTCTATTTTTTTGATTCTGTGACTTCGCATTCATTACATTGACAAATGTTTTTGTGCAGCCTTATGTATGGAGCTGAGGATCCTTCAATTGCAGGGATGGTCTTAGACAGTCCCTTCTCTGATTTGGTTGACTTAATGATGGAATTGGTAGATACATACAGAGTTCGTCTGCCAAAGTTTACTGTGGGTATCTTCATTTTAGAAATATCATTATCAATAAATAAAATTCAGAAAATATAGAGTTATATATGAATGATTATCCAAAATTTTGAATTAAACATGATCTTATGTTTTAACATTTCTTTACGTGGAGATTATATAATTTTAGATTAAGTCTGATTGGAAGACATGGGCTTCATGACAGTTGTCAGATGCTCAGACTAGAAACTAGACAGGAGCCACACATCCTATAGCACATCGACGCACACTTAAGATTTTGTTGTGTTGCCTTATCCATGACATTTTCCATGCTTCTTAGGAAGCAACTATTTGATGTTTGGATTATTTTATAGTCTTTACGGTCTACTGGTTAGTCACCTTAAAATATGTGGCCAGCTCTTGATTTCACACCATCCCTGTTTCATTTTTTTTTTTTCCAGAAGCATAAATTTTAACTTGTGGTGCTAAGTAACGTTAGCTTTCTTTTTCCTCTATGCAGGTAAAGTTTGCAATCCAATACATGAGAAAAGCAATCCAGAAGAAGGCAAAGTTTGATATAACGGACTTGAAAACAATAAAGGTTATCTGGTCATAGAATTTGCATTTACTTGTTTATAGCAAGTATGCTTGATTAGTCTGACATAGAAAACTGATGAACTTCTATCACTTTTCCCCTTACTATTGCAGGTGGCCAAGAATTGTTTTGTTCCTGCTCTATTAGGGCATGCCATTGATGATGATTTTATACAGCCTCATCATTCAGATCGTATATTTGAGGCTTATATGGTAAGTTTGTCAATAATAATTGTTCATCACTATCTGATTTACTTAGCTAAACTTTTTCCCACTCTGTTGGGCTAGACAAGTACTTGATGCTAAGTTCATAAAAATTAGTCTATAAATTCAGAGTTGCTTAGTCATTTCACTCATTTGTAGGTTCACTTCATGTTCCCTTTGTTTTATCTTTGTTTCATTAGAGCCTTGTTTGACCAAATCATTATAGTAATATCGGCATGTGATTTGCAGGGTGACAAAAACATAATTAAATTTGAGGGAGACCACAACTCTCCCCGTCCACAGTTTTACTTTGATTCCATAAGCATATTTTTTCACAATGTTTTGCAACCTCCGGAGGATGAGGTTGGGGGATCATTTTTTGACACTGTCACTGATTACTTCGGTAAGGTAAATTCTTTTGCCATGGCATCTTATTGGGTTCTGTTTCAATCTGACTTAAAGTTCTATTCTTCCAGTTTGCAAAAACTGACTAATTTCACATTTAGGATGTTTGGAGATCGGTGCATGATTTATCGTACAATGATGAATCACCATCTGAACTCAAAGGCAAGATTCAAGTGTCGATTGTTTTTCAACTATTTCCACTTCATAGCTTACCATTAAGATCTTACATTTGGTAACCTATATCTGAATCTTTTAATTGTTTCTTCGTTAGATACAGAACCATCAACAAGCAGTACAGTAGATGCCATTAAGCAAGTCCGTTCAAAAAGACCTATGAGTAGGATGGAGGTTTGTATTTATTTTAATGATTTTAATGAACTGTTAGAAAATCCTACGAAGATTTCATCACATGATGCGACTTTGAGCTGCTGTTACTTGAATCTAAATTAGTGGCATGATTTGTATGTTTCATTGTTTCTATCATTTGTTCTTATTGGAAATATTATATGACTTCTCAGGTTCCATCTGATATTTCTTCAAAAGATGAACATCCTGAACACAAGGTATCTCCTTTCTTCTGTTCCTTGATTTCTTTCATTGTTCTGCGTATATTTCTCTATTACCTCCGGTACTTGATATAAGAGTTAGTTAGGGCTTAGAATTTGGTCCTAAATATAAAATTTTAATCCACTTTGTCTTCCAAATTTATAATTTTCCCTCACAAAGTATCCCTATTGATTGCACACATTAAGGGGTGGGGCAAGTATGATGGAAGATGGTATTTTAGGAAAATAACCCATATTTGTTACAAATAATTAACATAATGAATTTCCTTAATCTATTCAAATTAGTTACCTAGCTCTTATATTAAGGTCTGGATGTAGTATTTATTATTGAAACACTTGGTTTATTTATGATGTGTGGTAGCATGATGACTACTGAGGAATTGTTGGACAGAACATCCAAATATTCTTCACAATATGTCTGCATTGATTGGCATTTAGTTAAAGGAGAGATAAATCTTCAACTATGTTCAAAATCTTCCATATTATATCAAAACTTGTTCTGCAATATTAATGGAATCATTCAAATTGTCACTCAATGATGTTATGTACCGCAGGATGATGAATGCAATGATGATAATTCCTCTTCATCTTCTAAAATGATTAGCTTCGAACTATCGAATGGCAATCCACATGGGCCCCATGTTCCGGCCACATTGGTTGATGATCAATATGTAGAATATGCACTTGATGACCTGACAGGTTTTCCATCCAGTGCAGAGGAGGAGGAAAGAGTGAGTCAATTTCATTGCATTTTTTGTAGTTGAAATACCTTTTTTTTTTTTTGGTCAAAGAAATACCTTTTGATTACCAGGCACATGATTAGTTTTTATTTGCTTTTGTTTTTGTGCATATTACTTAGATGTTCATGGAAGCCGTGATGGAATCACTGAAGGACATGGAAACTAGACATCCTCAAGGTGAACAAACACCACCCAGTGTCAGTACTGTGTCTGAAAAACCATCAGAAAATGGTGTCACCTTAGAGGAGCTCTCAAGGTCCTTAGAGACTAAACAAGCTTCTTCCTCCATAATTGACCATGATAAGCATTCAAACGCTGAACCCATTTCTAGTGTAGCTGAAGTTTCCAAACTTTTGAAAGCCCAGTCAGATTCCAATTCAGTTACCCAGAAAGAAAATTGTGCTCCTAACACATGTCCAGAACTGAGCCTATCATCAAGAGCATCTCTGACAGACACTTCATCAGTCACAGATATGAGCCACTCAAGTGCTTCTGGTCGTAGCGATAGCTCTACCAGTGTGCGAAGTTCATTGGACACTGACATTTCACATAATACAAAAGCCACCGTGACTGTTGTTAAGAATCCAGCAAGCCATGTCATGGATGGCTTAATGCGTCGTTGGGATTTCAACTTTTTTCGGAACAGTCATGGTCGATAAGACACAGGAGATTGCCTTTTATCCAAATAGTCCTGCATTGTTTTTTTTGGGGTGATAGATAGTGATGCATTGCTTTTGTAACTGTCAAAAGGTGTCATAGTTTGTAAAATTGTTGACCAAAGAAATAGGTTTCTGGTGTGTAAAGTTAGTATGCTTAGATTTATAACTAACAAATCAGTTGTAGTTATATTCTTTGACTGAGATATTGTGATATTTCATTATGCTAACAGAATTTGCATGGGGAAAAAAATCTAATCTTAGACTCTTAATTGTGGATTCTCAAGGGAGTTTTGGATTGTGAATAAATGGGTGAGCCCTTGTCTGGGATTTGGGTTGATGTATATGAATGTGCTTATTTAAAGGCTGACAAATACAATCATTCGCTAACATGATTCGAAATTATATAGCTTGATATCTATGGATATATATGTACATATATTGTGATATAAATTATTTAAAAAAAAAAGTTAATTTGTCATTGTGAAAATTTTGTAAATACTAAAAATATTTAACTGGATATATTTAATAGGGATATATATCTCTGCGTGTATAATTTTTTGCCTTAAGAATGTCAAATTTTTAATAGAAGAAAATATGTTGATGGATATATTTGAAAATGAGACTTGATCCGATATAACTTAGGGATGTCCATAGACCAGACCGAGTTGGGGGTCAACCCGAGGTCTGGTTCAGAAGGGACCTTGGGCTGGACAAGCCAGCCCGAGCCCGAGCTAGACCAAACCGGTCTAATGGACTACCTGGATTGGTCCAGGCAGTCCAGGACCTATTTCATTTTTTTTAGTTTTTTTTTCCACTTCTTTGGACCAATAATGAAACATACAAACATGCAAACATATTAAATCTAATCATACACCTATAAGAATCTCTAACAACATTGAACAAAAATACAAACTAACAACATTCTATCGGGCTAGACCAAAGAAGAAGGGAAGAAGAAGAAGACTGAAAAGAGAAGAAGACTCCGAGTATTTTTCTGGCCGAAGAAGAAGACTCACTGATGAGTGATGAAGAATCATAAAGAAGACAGTAAAGAAGGACAGAGGGTTAAGTTAAGTTGTGATTTTTTATTTTTTAAAAGAATATTTATATATATATATATATATATATATATATATATATATATATATCGAGTTAGACTGGACCAGTCTAGGGGTCTTAGCCCTTGGACCAAAGTTCGGTCTAGCCCGAGCAAACCAGTATGGTCTGATCCGCCTCATATGGTCCCAAACCTTTTTTTTTTTTTTTGTAGAGATCGGGTCGAGTCGAACCGGACCAGACCACCTGGACTACCGGGTTTTCTGGACATCCCTAAATTATAACTTGTTAATTTCTCGCGGGATGACAAAATATAACTTGCTAATCCCTTCCCATCATCTCCTTAATTTAACTACCAACATACTTCCATAGTAGAACTCTCATCTTTTTTCTTGGTTGCCCATCTAGTATCCACAGCTATGTCCTGATTAATTCGGATTTGACCCGCATCCTGCACCTTAGCTATGGTGGAAGAGTCGCCCAACAGGGTTTTTTTGCATTCACAAAACTCGAATTCAAGACCTTGCTAGCTCATTTGCATCGGACTCTAAAATTGTGTTCTTAAAGCCCAAATCTCAAGCTAATTTGATCCCCTCAAACACAATCCATTCTTCTGCTGTATTGGCATTGCATAAGCCAATTTCTTTCATGAAGCTACTAATCCATTCTCCTCTACTGTCTCTCAAAATCCCCCACAACCAGCCTTGGATGTACATAAAACCATAGCCCCATCAACACTTAATATAACCCTACCCTCAAGTGATTTATGCCATGACTAACTCCCTTTTGGCTCTTGACTCCATGCAATATTGGTTCAACATCTTGAACCAATGCAAATTTCCTCCAGAGCTGAAGTATAGTAAGTGCTGGATTAATAAGGTTTCACAAAATTTCTTTCAATTAAAAAGGAATTCCGCCGCCGCCACAGTTTCCAGATTGCAACACCAAAAACAACATTCCAGTATGAACCCATACCATTTACTAATTTACCTTATAGATTCATCGCCATCCAATCTCTAAGTCCTGCTGCAAAGAATGAAGAAGCATATCTTGGCAGAATTAGCTTTGTCCACGTGTTTTGCATATATACAGTCCCTCCAAATATGTAAGGTGTTTTCAAAACCAACATTACAAAAATTACACAGCCGATGATTGAGACCAAGTACTTCTCCACACACTAGTTGGTAATCAATTTAGAATTATGATAGAACTACGGATTCAAAGGTATAGGAAGAGGAATAAAGATAATTCTAGAGTCAGGATCTAACTCTAGCCAACACATCACTTTCAGAAATACTTCTTCATTCATAATCTGATCAAACACAATATAAGAGTATATAAAAGAGGTTACCTACATAACTGCACCTAACTGCCTATACAACTTGTCAATAATCAGATAATGTAACTTATCCTAACTGACATCATAACTGATCCTAAATGATAACATAACTGATAATACTTATCCTATTTTTTCACTTCTTGCGCCTAGAATAAACCAACAAAGGCAGAAGGTTATTCTCCCTATTATTTCTAAGGTTATTCCTATCAATACCCTCCCTTAGAAAAACAGCCTTGTCCTCAAGGTTGAAAAGAGGAAACTAAGCTACAAACTGATCATAATCTTCCCAGCTAGCTTCTTCTTGTGGTCTGTCCCGCCATTGTATGAGTAATTCAATATTGGGAACCTCAGTAGTTGCAGTGACTTGTGAAGACAACACCTTCTTTGGTTGAAGAGTAAACTCCCAATTATCATTGACTGGAAGAAGTTGATCAGAGGCTGGAACATCACAACCATGGGCTGGTTTCAGCAATGAAACATGGAAGACAAGGTGAACTCGTGTTCCTGGTGGGAGTTGAAGCTCATATGCCACTGCTCCAATGCGACGGATAATAGAATAAGGGCCAAAATAGCGGGCTGATAGCTTGGTAAATTTTTTAGCAGAAATGGAATGTTGGCGGTAAGGTTGAACCTTAAGAAAAACCAAATCACCTTGTTGAAATTCCAATTGCCGCCTATGAGAATCTGCTTGAGCCTTCATGTGGTTCTGTGCTACCGAGAGATTAGTCTTGATTAAATTCAAAATAGCATCTCGTTCATTGAAAAAATCCTCTAATTCTGCAATGTGTGTAGATCCCTGAATGTATGGCACTAGAGTTGGAGGATCTTTCCCATAAACAATCTTGAAAGGTGTATATCCTGTAGAGGTGTGATATCCAGTATTGTAAGAGAATTCTGCCCAATATAGATAGTGATACCAACGTTTTTTATGGTCTTGACAGAAACAGCGGAGATAGGTTTCTAAGCATCTATTGACCACTTCAGTCTGTCCATCTGTTTGTGGATGATATGATGTACTCATTTTAAGCTTTGTGCCTGATAATTTAAACAACTCCTGCAAAAAAGAACTGAGGAAAACAGTGTCTCGATCTGAGATGATAGATTTAGGAGTCCCATATAAGCGAAGAATCTCTTTGCAAAACAGGGTAGCAACCAATTTAGTTGAGAAGGGAAGAACAAGACCAATAAAATGAGCATACTTGCTAAAGCGATCCACAACAACTAAAATGACATCAAAACCATTGGATTTGGGCAAGTCAGTGATGAAGTCAAGGGAAATATCCTCCCAAATGTGGTGAGGGATGGGAATCGATTGTAGTAAACCTGCAGATGATTAGGGCACATACTTGCTACGTTGACATGTGATACATTGCTGAATAAAGTCTATTACCTCTCCCTTCATATTGCGCCAGTAATAGTGTTGCAATCTCTTTAGCGTTTTGAGAACACCACCATGGCCACCAGCAAGAGAAGTGTGCACTTCTAAAATTAATAGTGCAGTCAAGGGAGATTTGGCAGGTATGACCAGCCTAGAATTATAATTAAGTCTCCCAGACACCACGGAATAATTAGGGACTGAATGAGGATCTACATGTAGTGATTGCAAGATTTGATTTGTGAAAACTTTGATAGATCAGCAAAATCAGAAGAGTGTGGAATTGCCAAGTGGAAGAATTCACTAGAATGTGGGTAGCGTGATAAGGCATCAGCCCCTTGGTTAGTAGTACCAGGTTTGTAGATGATGTGGAAATCAAAAGGTAGAAGCTTCAAGAGGAGACGCTGCTATGTAGGAGTCGTTATTCTCTGTTGAAAAAGGTATTTCAGGCTTAAATGATCTGTTTGGACCCAGAATTGACGACCAAGCAGGTAATATCTCCATTTTGTTAATGCCATCACCAAGGCATAAAGCTCCCTGTCATAAACTAACTTCTGCTGGTGAAAAGCTAAGAGTCCTTTGCTATAATATGCAATTGGATGACCATCTTGTTGCAGAATTGTGCCAATACTTGTTGAAGATGCATCACACTCGACAATAAAAGGTCTATTGAAGTCTGGTAAGTGCAGAATAGGGGCTTTGGTAAGTGCTTCCTTGAGATTTGTAAAGGCTGGTAGTGAATTGGTATCCCAATGAAAAGCATCCCACTTAGTCATATCCACAAGAGGTTTGGCTATTTGGCCATAATGTTGCACAAATCTTCTGTAGTATCCAGTAAGACCTAGGAACCCTCGAAGTTCAGTAATATCTTTAGGTAAGGGCCAGTCATTAATAGCAGATACCTTGTCTGTATCAGGAGCCACACCTTGAGCGGAAATTACATGTCCCAGAAAAGCTATATCTCGTTGAAGGAAGTCACATTTCTTTAGGTTGGCATAAAACTCATGTTGCTGCAAAAGCTTGAAAATGGTTTGCAAATGTCCTATATGATCTTCAAAACTTTTACTGTACACAAGAATATCATCAAAGAAGACTAGAATGAACCTTCTTAAAAAGGGTATGAACAAATCATTCATAGTGGCTTGAAACATTGCAGGTGCATTGGTAAGACCAAATGGCATCACTACAAATTCATAGTGACCTGAATGGGTACGAAATGCAGTTTTGTGTATATCAAAAGGAAGAACTCTGATTTGATGATACCCAGATCGCAAGTTGATTTTGGAGAAAAATTTAGCGCCATGTAGTTCATCAATCAACTCATCAATGGTAGGGATGGGATACTTATCTGGAATTGTAAGCCTGTTGAGTTCTCTGTAATCCACATAGAATCTCCAAGTAGAGTCCTTCTTGGCCACTAAAATAATTGGGCTAGAAAACGGGCTAACACTAGGTTGGATGAAGCCTTTTTGTAACAAGACAGCCACTTATCTCTCAATTTCATCTTTTTGTGAAAAGGGATAGCGATAAGGACGAACGTTGGGTGGTATGGCATTTGGTATAAGAGGTATGACATGGCTATGTTGTCTAAATGGTGGTAGTGATTGGGGTTCTTGAAATACAAAAGAATAGATTTGTAGCAGGTCCTCCAATGAATCAAATTGTTGTACCATTTGATTACATACATAACTGCGAAGAGAGGCTGAGGTTACTTTCTATGGAATCCCTTGAAATTTGTAGCGTTTTCCCTTATACCAGAAGATCATAAACAATTTGTTCCAGTTCGCCTCTACTGTATTGAGAGATGCCAACCATTGGATACCCAGTACCATGTCAAGTGATCCCAAGTTGAACGGAAAACAATCTTCTTGAATGGTAACATGTTGTATTTTGACTTCCAATTGCTTACAAACAAACTTACAAGGAACCATTCGATTATCACCGACTTGGACACCAAAGGAAGGAAGGGGATGAAGTTGTAATTTGAGATCCTTTACAATTTGATTGTCGATGAAATTGTGTGTTGATCCACAATCAATCAGAATAAGGATGGTTTTGTTGTTCACAATTCCTCGCACTTTCAAAGTTGTCTTTGATGAATGACCGAGAATAGCGTGTAACGAAATCTTTGCAAAATTTTCTTCGCATTGTAATTCATCTTCCTGATTTTCCATCGTTTCATCCTTGTCATCAGATACATCCATAATGTGTAAGGCGAACGTGGCACAACGATGCCCAGGTGTAAATTTCTCTGCACAACAGTAACAGAGTCCCTTATCCCGTCGGTTCTACTTTTCCATTTCTGAAAGCCGAGGACCCTGCGGATTTGTCAGGTAATTGTGAGAATCTGCCGATTGAAGCAATTTTGGAAAATTCAAATTTGCAAAATTTGAATTCTGTGGGTAAACCGTCGAAGCCGCACTGGTAGAATAGGGAGAATTTGAATTCAAATTGATTTCCTGATTATTTGCGCCGAATGAATTATGTGATGCATGATTCCCTGGATTTGTGGGATTTGTATAACCGACTGGATTGTGGTTGGGGAATTTGTAATCACGATTCTGATTTTCAGCACCACGTGTATTAGTAAACCGTGAGTAAGGCTTTTGGGTATTCTGGGAATTTAATTTTGACTCAAATTCGAGGGCAATGCTCACGGCTTTATACAAAGTGTGTGGTTTATGGATTTTAACGTCCGCTTGCAATTCCTCCTTGAGGCCATTAATGAAAACTCCTAGGAGGCAATGTTCCGGCCACCCCTCTACCTGTGCTTGCTGTTTAACAAACTCCTGTTTATACTCAGTCACAGAGTATAATTGCTTTATGTTACACAAATGAACATCAGGATTTTGAAACTCAGCGGGTCTAAATTGTTCCTGAAATATTTGCACGAGTTCCTCCCAGTATTGTACAGTTCTTCCAGAGGATACCCAGGTAAACGTATCTAATGCATCTCCCTCAAGATTGATCGCAGCAACATCAACTTTTAAATCCTCAGGCATTTGGAAGTATCTGAAGTACTTTTCTGCCCTTAAAATCCAACCTCTGGAATCTCCTCATTCGTATTTTGGAAATTCGATTTTTGAATAAGAGCGACGTGAATTACTTTTGGGCCAGTAAGGGTCCTCACCATCTTCGATCTCATTGTAAGTTTCTCTGTTAATTTGACTGGATTCTCCTTGAGCAAATATAGGCACTTTTTGTTTCCTTAAGTTGTTGATTTCTGCATTCATCTGTCCTAGTTGCGCCATAATGGCTGTCAGTTGCGGATTTCCAATTTTTGGTGGTGCTTGAGAATGAGTTTGCAACAGTATCGTGGTTGGTTCGGCATGGGGTTGGGACGTGGGAAGGTTTTTGGATTTTGGAAAGGTTGCTGTGAAGAATTATCCTCATATGAGGAGTTTCTAGTGTTTGCCATTGTTATTTGCAGGTCTTAAGATCTTCTGCTCTAATACCAAGTTGATAGAACTACAGATTCAAAGATATAGGAAGAGGAATAAAAGATAATTCTAGAGTCAGGATCTAACTTTGACTCTAGCCAACACAACACTTTCAGAAATACTTCTTCATTCATAATCTGATCAAACACAATACAATAGTATATAAAAGAGGTTACCTACATAACTGCACCTAACTGCCTATACAACTTGTCAATAATCAAATAATATAACTTCTCCTAACTGACATCATAACTGGTCCTAAATGATAACATAATTGATAATACTTATCCTATTTCTTCACTTCTTGCACCTAGAATAAACCGACAAAAGCAGAGGGTTATTCTCCCTATTATTTCTACTGTTATTCCTATCAAATTACCTTCCACATAAAAGCTTTAATTCTTTCCACCCCTTCCATTTCCAAATTTCCTTGAATAACTCAGGTGCTGTGGATTAAAAAATGTTAGATGAAGAATAGACAAAGGGGCATGGCTAGGAATTGATCATGTGAGAACTATGAGGCCCACGGCATTTTTCACGATTTCTACTATGATGTGCTGTGAAATGCAAGTGGGAGTGGCTTTGTTTTAAAAAAGCTATTTCCAATCAACCGCTTTTCCAAACACATCCACATGAATTCTTTGTTTACTCCTTGCAAGCTAAAACAAGATATAAAAGCCTTATGAAGTCTCAGCTAAATGAAGTAAACCAGTCTAAATGAAGTAAACCAAGGTCTGTTAGTTTTGATATTGATGATCACATATTGATCTTAAATTGTTGCAAAAACTCATATTCTACAAGACTACTTCAACTACTTCATAATGTACTTCTGGTGAGTCATTTCAAAGCCATAAGTTTTTTTTTTAAAAAAAAAAAAAAAATCTTTACCAAACTGTATCATTTATAAACTATGAACAATGGTATGGCAAAAAAGAAAAAGAACAATGCTGTTTTATTTTAGACTTTGTGCAATATACAAAGAAGCTTGTCCTGTTCTTTTGTAATTTTTGTAGATTAATGAAGCAGCAACCTAGAGATTATTCCAAACTATATCTCCATGAAGAAAAACCCTACTTTTGTACAATTATGGTCAAGACTTAAATGTCAAATTTGGGCTGAAGTCCTATTAGTATTTCCAATAAGTTAAATCAAGTATGACAATAAATCTGAAATAACAATGAATAAATTGCTGCACGCCAGTAACCAGAAGCAAGCGAACGTGCCTGCTTTCTTGGATTATCCATGACGGCTAAACCTTACTAATGTTCAATATTACTTAAAATGATTCTTCACAAACTATTTTTTCTGTCTTCAAACAACTTCAATGCTGTCTCGACTAGTGAGTGAATTGTCATATTGTGCCTGTTAAGTCCAAAGGTACCAGAGAAAACGTTAAAGTTCTCAACCTCAGATGTGGTCTCTAAGACACCCTCCAGAACTTCCTCCATTGCCAGTTCCTTGAAGATACTTATGTTTTCTTCTTTGTCATTCATCATCCAAATTGACAACTCTATAGCAAACCTCCTAATTCTAGGAACTTTAGTTGGTGGATATTTGTGTTTCTTGAGAATCTGGATTAACTTGTTTGCCATTTCAGCCTCCGTAATTCCAGCTTCTTCAAATAGAGTGCTTGATTCATGAGGATTCATGAATTTGAAAACATTTGCTGCTACTCCAACCATCACTTCCTGTAGTTTGCTTTCTTCTGACATGATTGCTTGAAGTATCTGCAAGGTTGAGAAGTGGCAGTCATTATCAAAATTCTTTTCAAGATATAGAAACTTATTCACAAGGGAAAAAGTTTACTTTTCAAAATAATAGTGATGGTCACAAATTTTTTTTTTTTTTTTTTAAAAAGCATCATTTGAGACCATGATGTTAGGGTTAAAGGACTGAAAAGATATTTTTAAAAAATTAAGGGACCAAACTGAAACCTTGTATAAATTTAAAGAACCAAATGTATACTTTTTCCATAAAAAAACTTCTACAAAATTAGAACAGGAATGAATAACACTTACTGTTGGAGCTGCAATGGTTACCAACTTCAGCTGGTTGAAGCATTCTGATCCACTGTAAGTGCACAAATTTCTTAGAATTCTAGCAGCATTGATGCGAAGCAATGGAATTTTCAATGCCTCGACAAGACTTTCGAGTACTTTCAACTTCAAAATGCGATGACAATTGCTCTTGCTTTCTAGTGCCAACATTGCTAGGGTGTCACCAGAAGCCATTGTCACACCCTTCTGATTCTCTGATATGTTCTGTTTGAAGAATATGTTGAACAATTCTTTAAGTACTCCACCTGTTCCCCCAATTTTCTCTTTTGCTTCCTCTTCCAAAGCCAAATTTGTTAAAATTTCCATGCACAGTTTTTGTAATAATGGGTGTTTATCCCCATAACTTAATATGTCTCTCAGATTGCTGATTGTAAAAACCATCTCAGAAATCTCTCTTCTTAGATGTTTCCCAGTGGTGCCTGTTGTGCTCGCCAGCAATTTCATTAGTTGCAAGGATTTCTTCACTGTAATAATTTGATATGGAGCAAAATTTTCAGTCTTCAATATTCTTTCTTCTGCATGTGTGAATTCTATGATCTTTGGAAGGAGGCCTCTTGTATGTCCAATCTTTCCACAGTTATCGTGGTTACAAGCAAGCTTTTTCAAGATGAGAAGTCCTAAATGGTTAAATGTCCAAAACCCATAATATGGATGATCAAGTACTTGTTTCTTTTCCCCAATTTCGTCGGCTGCAGGAATGTAATTCCGAGTAATATGAAGAAGAGAAGATATTGATTCCATAGCACCTGGTATCCCGGCTATCCGGAGAGAGTTCTGCTTCTTGCCAGCCAGTTTCAGTAAGATTTCTGCTGCTGATAGCCTAATTTCTTCCTCTTTGTGATCTGTCCAATTCAACATCTCAACTAGTCTCTCTAGCACAGACATGGAAATTCCAATCTTTTGAAGTGTATCCTCAGAAAACCGTTCACTGTTCGCCAATCTGCGAAGAATTCTTGCCCCAATGAGTTGCTCATCGTGAGAGTTTGAAGACAAGAGATCCATAGCAAAACTGGCCAAGTCCATATTCAAGCCATCAAATATGCTTCCTTCAATACTTCTTGAATATGCGTCATAAAAGAACCTTCTGATTGACACCATTCCTAATGGCCCCAATTCACACTCATCTCTAACCTCCTCCAACATTTTCCGGTAGCTGATTTTCCATTCCCAATAAGCTTTCTCCATCAGAAACAATAAAGCTTCTGCCAAAGCCAATGCATAGAAGATGGTAAGAGCAAATTGCCTATTCCTCTTGTCAGTATCTCCCTTTGCAACTTCACCATAGTTATGCTTGATGAGCTTTATGGATGAGAGAACCACACAAGCTGTGGCAGAAAGAAGCTGAAGCCAATAGAGAAGCCTACTGATATGACTTGAAAGGAAAAGCCAATTAGCATATGGCAGAATTGGAACATCAGAACTAGTCCATGTTCGAGTCGATGCACTATCCGAATAAGGAGGACTTGCTTCATTAGCCTCTGTTGTTTCTTGCCCATGTTGACTAAATTTCTTGACAGCAACAACTGGCCTCCAAAGGCAATTTTTAATACTTTGAAGGACATAGTTTGAAGCTGATCTTAAAACCCTGAAACTATTCGCTCCAGCATCAGTTATGGACCAAGTGGCTTGGTGCTGCCATTCTAGCTCATGGCTTCTGCTGAAAATTCTGGTCCCTTCAATTAATAGTATGAAGGTAATGAACCAGAAGTCAGTTGAGTCCAAGGTAATGGCAAAACCACCAAGAAGGACCACAGTAGCCCAGATAAACCCTAGTGTTCCCAACCCAGTTGCTGCTTTCTCAAACACAGCAAGTCGAAGAGCAAACAAGGTTAGCTTCTTTTCTGGTGCTTTAACTGCTAAACATGAAGAAGAAGAGCCAGAATCAGCAGTAACAATGCTTTCTTTCTTCTCAATACTTCTTGTTCCATGAGGCTCAAACATTGTTGTAGTCCCCGTACTGCTAGTTTGGCTGAGACTTGTGAGTTTACCATATTGGAGATCAGAGCTTCCTCCTTCTTCTTCCAATGAAATCCTATGATCCATGGTTACTGAAAAAAATCCTTTTGTTTTTCACTTTGTATCAGTCAAAACAGAGGGAAAGAGATGAAGAGAACGATAAGTGATGGGGTAGGTTTTATAAAAAGAACTGAACTTAGGGAGCAAGTTACTTTGAGGCATGTAGGAGAAAGAGTAACGCCAAGTTCTCCTTTTGATGATTTTCCATGAAGTTTGTTATGTTTTTTGTCACTTTCCTATCAATTGCTTGTAAAGGTTGTTGCTTTCTCTTTGCAGAAAGTGTTTTCTATAGAATAACAAGGTCATGTGCATAATTATGATAATTGTCTTTGTGTAATTATTAGACACATAATTAGAATGCGTGTCAAGGAAAAGAAACACTGCCAAAAATAATTGAATCTTTTTAGGTGGGTCCTTGACAAAACTTGGGATATATCCACTTGAGCCTTCAAAGTCATAGAAACAAAAAGGAAAGCAATAACTTTTGATAGTTCTCTATGATTACACATCTTTTCAGTTCTGATAAAAAAAACTTGTGCTGCAAGAATTTTGTGATATGGAACTAGTCCTGTTTCGTTTCTTCAAGTCTCTCAATTCAAAACACAAGAACCTCGGTAAAAGTAATTTAGGTAGTAGCTTTATGGTCCACCAGACAATAATAATCTCAGCAAAAACTTTCTATTTTCTTGTTAATGTTCAAGGCTTCTATCAAATGAGGTCTAAAAAGGTACTTATGTACTTATCTCATAAGTGAGAAGACTGTTTCCAAAATTTAAACTCATGGCCTTCAAATCACATGGCAACAACTTTTTCCGTTTCCCTTTAAAGTTCACCCTTTAATCTTATCAAAAACATAAATTAGGATTTTTTTTTTTTTTGGCCCTAACGCCACAAAAGATAAATAAAAGCATGATGTTGTGTACTCTGATAAGACATGAGATTTATTATTTGTCTCCTCCTTAATTAATACTAATAAAGGCACAACCAAATTCAGCGCTTATCACAATAATGAGCATTGAAAACTTTTCTTTGTTGCAAATCGTTCAGATCTTATTTAGATGATTTAGAAAGAATTTTTTTTACTTTTCAAAAACAATTATTTTAACTTGTACAAAATCCAAAATAAAGATAATCTCTTAATTGTCATCTTTTCAAAAAATGATTTTTCAATTAAAAAATCATTAGTAGAAAATCTTAAATTTAGACTATTGAAATTTTATTTGAATTGTGTAGATTTCACTACAATGAATAGCTTTCAATGCTCATCACACCGAAGCTAGTTTCTACACACGGATGGTTCAAATTGCTTACCAAATGCAAATTAGCATGAATTAATGCTAATGCAAAATTAAGTAATGCTCATCCAGTCCTTAATATAGGATTTAATTGAAAAGTTGATCATAGTCCTATTTCCCATATTTATTATTTGTTATTTTTTTCTGATTTATCCGTAATTATGCTCCATCAACAATAATTAAGTAAAAAAGAGATTGAGAGAATTAAGAAAGATGATTAGGATGTTATAAGAAAAAAAATGTCATTAAATAAATAAATAAATTTTTTAATATAATCAAATTAAGTACATTGGCCTTATATTTTAAAAAATAGTGGGAACAATAGGAGAAACTTATTAATGGGAGTTTCCTATTCTTTAAGGTTAAAACTTAAAAGAGTGTCATGTGATGGGTCCCAAACTCACAGGCATTGCTCTGTATAAGCCCTTGGAGTGCACGTTAGCCACGTATGTGCTTTGTCATTCTGATTTAAATTGAAACCTTGAGGGAAAAGGGTTTGGCGTGTGTTTGGAATAGTAACCACAAAAGTGATATTTTGTGAAGTCACTTTTGCAAACTTTAAGATTGAGTGAAACTGTATAATGTGATTTATGTTTGGATTAACAGTAGTATAAGTAACTTTTTAGAAATTCGAACTTGTTTGAAGGATTTTTTTTTTTTTTAAAGGTTTAGACGGAATATGATTGAAAAAGATGTGAATCTTATTCAATAATACATATATATTATATGTATATATATTGGGTTTAATGTTTCGATAGCTGCTGTAGAAATATATTTTCTGCAGTACTCATATAAAAGTGAGTGGGTCCCAGTGTAAATAGAAGAGAGAGAAAATATCAGTAGGACCCACTCACTTTTATGTGAGTGTTGCAGAAAAAAAAAAATTTCTGCAGCAACTGTAAAAATATTAAACCCATATATATTATGAAAAATACATAAACTTATTTGGATGATTAATTAAAAAACAAGTAAGAAAGAGTTTGTAGGAATTCATAAAGGGTAATAGGATAAACTAATTAATTAATGGGAGTTACCTATTCTTTAAAGTTAAAAGAGTGTCATGTGAAGGGTCCCAAACTTTTGAGCAAAAAAAAAAAAAAGGGTCCCAAACTCACAGGCACTGCTCTGTATAAGCCTTGGAGTGCAAGTTGTCTGTTCATAAGTGCTTCTTGGCAGCTTGTACGCTGAAGCTACGATCATTCTCATTGGTCCTGAATTAGTTCAGATGATCTCATATTTAGATTGGGAGAAAATTAAACAACTTAGAATTTGACAGTTGAGTTCTATATTAAGTGTCCATTTGAAAAATAGTTTTTAAGATTTACGAAGTAAGTTGTTAGAGGAGTTTTGTCTTGGTTTACGCAAAATAGCTTTTCAAAAGGGATTACTAAATAAGTATTAAGAGACGAAGTACTTGAAAACCAATAATAGTTGAGGTTAAATAGTAAGGGGGGAAAATTGAAGTGATATGTATCTACTAGTGGGAAGAAATTTGGGTATGTGGGTGGGACCAGAAATTGAAATTAGGGGGGACGAAAATTATAGAATAGAACCTAAGTGTTCATAAAATTGCATTCAACCCTATAAATGTTTCAATATTTTCATTTGAGTCCCTCTATGAAATTTTTAATGGGACTAAAGTGGAAAAATTGAAAGTTTTATGAGGTCAAAATATAATTTCCTAAAATTTTTGGGTTAATTTCTATAATTTTAGGGGAGGCGGGGGCCACCCCTAACCCCCCATATAGGTCCGTCCCTAGGTATGTAAAAGTAGTAGGTAGATAGTTTAACATCTATTTTTGTTTGATCTTGTAACTCATCTATTCTATTGGAATTAGCTTCTCTATGTTTGGATTAGCTGTGGAGAATTAATTTTGCGCTATATAAAATTAATGTTTGAGATGTATTATATCGAGTAAAATGTAAAAGTGATTAAAAAAAGTTATTTTGTTGGGTGGAATATACTTTCTTTAAATAAAATTTAAGTTCTTCAAATAAAAAATTAGAGGGTGAAGGTGCAATTTTAGCCCCCAAAAAAATCTGTATAAATATTTGACACGATTAAATTTTGAATGAAGTAAAAATAAACACACCGTTCAAAAACAAAACAATTTTAACACTCATATTAAATTAGTCCACGTTAACTATTAGAATGGAGTGGGTCCCACATTTTTTTAATTTTTTTTTTTTAAAAAAAAGGACCTTTGGACCAAATTTACGGGAGTGTCAAAATTGCTCTTTTTTTTTTTTTTTTTGGCCGATGAGTATTGGCATAGTTGCTAAGGTGTCGGCTTTTACTTCAAATGGAGGAGGTTTAAGATCCACTAATCGATGTGAGAGCCTTATTGGTGGATGATCTGTAAGTATCTTTGTAAGCGTTCTTTGAGTCTGGAGGCATGCCTTGGCTTTGGTAAGATACGGTATCTACCCTAACCTAAACTTTTTTAAAAAAAAAAAAAAAGCTCTTTAAATAACTGTGTCTACTTTTTTCTCCTTCAAAAATTAATTGTATTAGAGCCTTAGAGACAGACGCTACTGAGGCTATGGAGCTAATGAAGAAGGAGTTGAATGAAGTGCATGAAGATCGTGCAATAATTGAGGAAATTCAGTGCCTACTTCGACGGGAATGGGACATAGAAGTGCACTACATTGGACGCTGGGCAAATACTATTGAAAGCAAGTTTATCAGCAATGTCGGGATTACACATCCTCCCATCTGCTGATATGGAGCTTCAACAGCTGCTTGCTTAGGATATAACTTAGTTTTTACGGCTTTTGGCTACTACTGTTTATCCAAAAAAAAAAAAAGCTCTACCGTTAAAATTGCATATTAACTCAAAATTATATTACGAGAGATTCTCATTTTTGAGTTAGTATGTGTCAAAATACTGAAATGTTCATGGAAAAAATAACATCTAAAGTGGATTGTAGCCTTTTAAGGACCTGTTTGGATGGGCCTTTTTTAGGGAAAAAAAGAAAACACTTTTTTAAGGCAAAAAAAAAATGCTTTTTTAATTAATTTATATGTTTAGATGATTTTTTTTTTTTAAAAAAATAAAAGTCACAAAAAAAAAAGCCAAAGTGCTCCTTTTTTAAAAAACTCTAATTTAGAGCTCAAAAAATAAACACTTAAAAAAACATTTTTAAAAAAAACTCATCCAAACAAGCCCTAAGTATGTGTGAACGAATTGAGCTAATGAAGTGAGTCGATGTGTTTTCTTTTGGGGATGGGAAAGAGAAAAAGTAGGGGGAAAGAGAAAGGAAGGAAGAAGGATCATCAAATAATGAAAAAGAATAAGTCCCGATAAAGATTTAGTCGAACGAAATGGATTAGTCTTTTATAATGTGACGAATTAAGATTTGAATCCATATTTAAAGAGATGTTCATATTCAATACCCGACAATGTTTCGAATAAAGTTGCCTCTAATAAAATAAATAAATAAATAAAAGATGAAGAAAAAGCTATGCTTGGGCAAAAAAATAAGTCATTTATTTGTGAGTACGTTCAGGGAGAAGCAGGCATATTAGCCTGAGCCATATGTTATTTCTTGTGCAATATTTGTTGTTATTTCATGCGTATACGAAATCTCACCACTATCCTTTTTTCCAGTTAGTTATTACCTTCCACGAGTATCTTACAAGCTTAAGCTATTTATTTTTCACAGATAACTAACTTTTTTTTTTTGGTCAAAAGATAACTAACTTAATATATATGTAAATTAATTATTGAGATTATACATTTACTAGGGGAAATAAAGCAGGGAGTAGATAGTTTGGGCAGTGTAAGTAAAAATGATTATAACCATATTGCATTACATGTAAATGCTACAAGTTTTTATATATACCTCAAATTCAAGTCATACAACAAGTTTCATACTTATAACATCTCTACTAATCTTATTATTATTTCACCATCGTTTAAAAAGGTTAAATCAAATTAATGTTGAATAAAAATATTAGTGAAACAACTTTGAACCCAATTTAATTGACTTTAAAATTAACTGGATACCGTGTATAAAAATTAAACTCAGAAAATCATCTATTTGCATAACTTAAAATTTTAATATTATATGTTAAACTTTATTTGACTAACATATAAATTACTCCATTTGATCCTATATTAGTCCCATAGTGAAATAAATTGATAATTCTATATGGCAGGGTGAAACATTAATTGACTTTAAAAAAAAAATAAATCCTTATTTACAATTTCAGAATTCTTAAAAAAAATCTTTTAGAATTCATAATGTAAAATTAAAAAATTATTTTTTTTTTGTAGATAATTTTAATAATAACTATTTCTTCTTATTAAGTTGGTCTAACGGTACAAACACATCATATTAGATGTAAGGTTAATCTTCTCACTAACACTTTTTTTAAAAAAAATATAAAAAAGTTTTGGAAGGGTTCGGCATCAGTCCCCCACCAAGATCAGGTCACGGCCCCGGACTCTATCTTTCCGTATCATATTAGATATAAGGTTCATCTTCTCACTAACACTTGTTTCACCTTGTCTCTGCTATCTTTCCATTTTCTATCTTAGGCTCTTGTTTCTCCCTTTTCTTCTCTATTTCCCTCCACTGAATTATAATTATGTGTCAAAACTTATCTATATCATCGTTACTTTCACAATGAATTTGTAGACCAGTCAACAACAAAACCAGGCTTCCAAAGAATAACCCATGTGGGTTATTTCTTATCTACCCTCATTTTGAGGCAAATAACCGAAATATCTATTAAGATTTTAGAGGGAGACCAAATTAACTTATTCTCTTTTGTTGAGGACTTTACATCTCACACACTAACCACATAAGTTAAGACTCTTTACTTAGACTAGGGCCCTAAACTAACTAATCAATTAATCACCTTGTAGCTCTAACAATTTGCTTTTATTTCATTTTCTTTTTGCTTTTGTATTTTAAATTCAGCTCACGTTTGAGTTTTAATCTGAAAAAAGTTTTAGAATTCAATAGAACATATTCTCAACACCAATAACCTCAACATCATAATTACTCCGTCCAATAAATAGTTTTTTTTAAAAAAAATAAGTTAATGCCCTAAAAATGGAGAGTTTAGTCACCCCTTTAAAAAGAGGGTGAAAAAAGAAATACCCACCGGGAGAGACGCTTGTATGTGTATTCACAGACATACACTTGTGCTTGTATGTGTATTCACACACATACACTTGTATGTATCTGCACACAAGAGGGGGGAAAAAATACACACCCACCAAGACACTTGTATGGATTAGAAAAAAGAATTTACTATTCTAATTTAATTATCAATTTAATTTTTTGAAATATTGGTTAGCATAAATAAAGGAACTTTTAATGCAATAATTAATTTTGCCATTAACCATAAATAGTAGTATAGTACCCCTTCCATTCATTCTAAAAAAATTTCTGAAAATGATGCATCGTCTTAATTGATTTCATTGATTTGTAATCTTATATATACGGTTAGTTGTTTTGTTGTTTGTGACCCTTCTGTACAAATCTGAGTATTAAAATAAATTTTCTTTTTACTAAGAAAAAATATTTAATATTTTGCATTAATTATTCATCAGTTTTAGAGAGTAAGTATAATTCAACCTAATTTTATATAAAAATAATGATAGATTCTAATTTCATATTTATTTAGAAAATAGTTTTAACTAATTTTTGTATAACCACTGCAATGAGTAAATTAGAACAAGTTCCATGTAAGTGTAACCACTGCAATGAGTGAGCAAAACAGCAAAAGGAATCAAAGTATGCTTTATAGACACATGACTAACAGTTACGACGCAAAAATTGGACGGCCCAACAATGAAAACTGAAAAATGGCTACTCTCCCTCCAATACACAAATAATACTCATACTCGCAACGAGTTCGAACACTATCACTAAAGGAAGAGGGTTTAATTCTGGAGTTGGTCAAGGCGTTGAAGGAGACATCTTAGCTCTTAGGTTAACGCATAAAGGTAATACACGGTTTGCCCGGTTCAAATCACCTGAGAAGAAGGGAGATTTCGCTCTGCCCTAAGATCGTGAGTGAATTCAACCCCTTTCCTAAAATTTTTTAATAAAAAAACAACACTCATGCAGAAGAATAACTTGGTGTATAGCGAAACAAAATAGCATGGCTCTGGTTCTCTCTGGGAAGAAAACTCAACCGATAACTATTACGACGGAAGAAGATGACCTTCCGAGGAGAAGCTCGAAGAAAATAAAAAACGTCTCTAACCAGAGTGATGATACTCCCTTACAAGGTAGGGGAGATTTCTAGCTCATATAATGTGGGGGATCCCTCATTTGTGGATAAGTTGAAAGGAACATGTAATGAAAAAGAAACCTCTGAGGTAAAGAATGACGATGGAGACAATGATCTGACGGACGACTCAATGGCAGATTCAGACCAAGAGCAAGATAATGGGAACTGTAAGATTACTGAAAGTTTACACTTGAACTTTCCCTCCTTCAGTTTCTCCAACAAGATGAAGAAATGCTTATATAAAGCATGGAGCAGTAAGGCTGTGATAGTGAAGCTACTGGGGAGAAGCATCGGTTACAGAGGTCTGGAGAACAGATTACAGATTATGTGGGCAAAGAAGGGTATTCTTACATTGATTAATATAGGTCATGGTTACTTCATAGTCAAACTATCTAGTAATAAAGATGAATATTTTCGCCCCTGGTTGCTATACGATCATGATCTCACTATTAAACCATCGGAGGCTAAATTTCACCAGACAAAGCCTCGTAAACCGAACCGATCCGGGTATTAACTCAATTTATTTTTCTTTTAATCAATTTTTCATTTTCTTTATAATTTCATATTAATAACCTTAAAAATCTTCATTTTCACACCGATTTAGCTCAGGTAAGCTTCATTCTGACTCTCTAAACCTTGACTCAGAATCCCATTCGGGATAGGTACGGATTTAATAACAGAGAACAATCACCATAATATCTACCTATAGAGATATGAATGGCTATAAAGCAAACAAAATGGGGTTTTATCAGTTTGTGTCATCCTCGGCTCTCGATTGATCACATCAAGCCTAGAAGAAGAAATTTGGTTTGTAAGTAAAAGGCCTCTACCCATTTTGTCCCTAAAATTTTTTATTTTACTCTCCTGGTATACCTGTTGGATGAAAATGTAAAAGGGTTACCATCATAAGCTAATGTACATAGTTGAAAAGGGTATTTTAGGAAAACCAACATATACTTATTATAGAAAATCTAATTCAACTAGTTTCCTTAACATCACAAACGAGTTATTTAGCTCCCATATTAAGGATCTGACTGGATAATAGAAGGAAAACTACAAGGATTTTAAAATCAAATCAAATACCATAAATTGATAATTAATTGGAATATTATCCATTGATGAAATTCATATTTTTATAAGTTGTTCGCTGAAGTTTAATTAATTTTTTTTTTTTTGGGTCTATCTTGTGCCGTTTATTGAAGCATGTGCAGTCTCTTATGTACTTTCATTTACAATAATGTGTTATTTGTTTTATGATCTTGCTAATTTATGGAAAACTTGGTGAAAAACCATTTTGACGTCATCGCGACATGAAACAATAAACTGAATAAAGTATGTAGTGTTATTTTCTTCACTTCAATATGCTATATTAATACTTTCTTGTTACTAACAGTAATGTTTTTAATTTTTTAAATGTCTAGTTTGTTTTAAAATTTAATGGAAACATAAATGAGAGAAAACCAACATACTTATAGCTTAAAATTCACAATACTCATTAGACAACACATAGAACTTGCTACTCTGATCTTATTTATAAGTTTATATTGACCAAATCTCACATACCAAGAAGAAATAGTTAACTGAATGATTATGAAGTAAATTTTTAATTTTGCCCTTATTTATGATTGAGTGTTTTTAAATTGTTTCTTCTCTCTCTATCTTCATAGATACAATTAATATGGGTAAAATTGTCACAATCTCATTTATTATACAAAACTAGACTTATAAATATGACCAGATTTTTTTAGTCAAAGTAGACTTATAAATAGGATCAGAGTAGTATTCATAAAGTGTCAAAATCTCACAATGAAAAAGACATACACATACTACTTCAATTTTTTCTAATATTACATAAACCATCTCTTCTATTTTTTCTTCCCAAAAAAAAAAAAAGTCATACATATAGAGCTTCACGGGAATTACACAAATCTCATATTTGGAGATATTTGTGACTTTTTTTTTTTTTTTTTGGGAACAATGAGATATTTGTGACTGACTGGTTGCTATTTGGACTTGCGGAGTAAGTGCTTTCATTAGCTCAAGGAACATTTCATGCACAATTCCTCTTTCTCATTTTTTTCTCATTAGTATCATATGGGCCATTGATTGGGAAGATGAGAGAAAAGTTAAATTGGTATTGTGATTGATTAAATAGATATGATTTAGAGATGATGAGGGATAATGAGAAAGAGATTATGAGATAAACCCAACCCCCACAAATATTGCCAGATCTTTACGGATCTAAGAAGAGGATGATGACAAAGATGAGTTATCCTATCAAATGAGGTCGGCTACATAGATGATGATAACTGGCGAAATCCAAAAATGCTCTACAACACACTAGTTAGCCACAGAGAAAAATGGAAAAAGTACTATCACTCTTTTGAAATATCACTCTAGTCCTATTTATAAGTCCAGTTTGACCAAATCTCACATATCAAGAAAATGTAAGTATCTCAATGATTATGGAATAAATTTCTAACTTTACCCTCATTTATGAATGAGTACCTTTTAAAATTTGTTGTCAAATTTCTCTCATCTTTTTTCCTTTCCAACATAGCTAACCAATATCTCTCATCATCATTACTTTGGGTAAAATTGTCTCAATCTCATTTATTTGGTCAAAATAGACTTATACAAAAGACTAAATTTTTTAGTCAAACTAGATTTATAAATAGGACTAGAGTGATACATTGATTTAATGATTGCAAAGGATCTCTACCGTCAGAGTGTTGGCTGCAGATGATGCAGTCGCCAATAGGCTTCCACCAAAGTTTATAAACAAAGTAAATTTCATTTTATTGCTCCCTCCTATTTTTTAATATTTATTTGATTTAATTATATTAAGGAAGATATTTAATATAACATATATCTTTTAAAATATCCTGATAATCTTTTTGTAATTCCTTTCTTCCATCTCGTCCTTAGTAATTATTAGAAGAGTATTAATAGGAAAAAAATTAAGAAAATGTTGTTAAATATAAAAATTATATGTTATATTTAAAATAAAGATCAATTTCACAAATATCATGTCCAGGATACCCAAAAAAAAAAAAAAAAGAGCACTATGCACGAGCCACGTCACTAGCTGGTCCTAACACCTTTGGGAATGTGATCCTGTTTGTCTTGATTTACATTTGAATTAATCTTAACTATTTTATTTTAAAGCATTTTTTTAGTATCAGTTTGTATCTTAAAATATCTTTTTCTAGAATTATTTTTTAAGATCCTAAAATTATTTTAGGGTCTTGAAAAAATATTTCAGAGTACTAAATGATACTAAAAAAATATTTTAAGACACTCACTAGTCACTAGTACTAAAAAGATACTTAGGATACTGACTAATCCTAAAAAATGCTTTATGATCTTGAGAAATTATTTTAGGATACTGACTACTTTAGGTGATGTGACTTTCTCTGAATAATTAGATATCGAATGAATGACCAAAATTTAAAGCTAACAAGGGATAAAGAAAAAAATGGCTTAGGAGAAAAACTTTTTTTTTGATATTAACTTAGGAGAAAAACTGACCCCTCCTTTCGGAGTTAAATTTATGTGGGTATGGTTTTTTTATATAAAGTACAATTTGGTTTTATTTTATCATTTAATAATTTTTTAAAAAAAATTTCACACCTAATTAATGTCTTTCATCTCTTTTTCTCCCCCCCCCCCCCCAAACTCATTCTCTCTTATATCCTTTCCTACTCATTTTTTTCTCATACTCACCCTCCATAAATAAGAATGTTTTAAGAAAGTAAGTTATATATTTTTTAAAATATTTATTGTCGTTAACTAATTTTAACTAACACTCTAAAACATATATGAAACTTTTTTTAAGAAAGTAAGTTATATATACTCACCTAATGATGGCAGTTATTTATCTATTGGAGGTCAACAAAAACTTTTTTTGGGGCCGGGGGGGGGGGGGGGGATTGAATTTTATTTAGGGGGGCTGATTAAGTATTTATTATTTAAAATGTGTACTGTTATATATACACATATATGAGATAATACAACTTTTTAGTCTTTAAGTTTACCGCTGATTTAATATCATAATTCCTAAAAGAAAAAGGAAAATGAAAGAAAATGCAATATATGAAAAATGGGGTAGTAAAATGAAATATTTAGTCTATGGGTTTGTTTCTTATAAAAAGAAATTTCTTTACAAAATTTTCCAACAACTTGTTCCCAAAATGGAATGTGTGCGGGGATAATGACAAACATAAAGTATATATATAACAGTACTCTGCATAATCATACACAAGTATTAATAAAATACTGTTATCATAATTCCTAAATTTTCATAGGGATAGGTTATTCTGCCTACTCCTATTTTACCTACCTTTGCCTACCACTCTTACTACCGTTGGATTATGATCTCATTTAATGGTTGAGATTTGAGAGATAAAAACTGAAACCTAGGTTGGATTTGTGATTCCCTCGAACTCATAACCCTAACGCACCCACCCAATCTCTCACTCCTTCCTTGTGCCCTCTATTTGCCGTCTGCGTTCATTCCTCATCTTCACCGTAAGTTTTTTATCGGTCTCTTTGCTAAGATTTTGAGTTGTGATTTCAGCATTCATTCCTTGGCTTCAGTTTTCACGCACTTTGCCCAGGATGGTGTCTGTTCTTTATGCAGACAAAGGGCAAATCATAAATGAGATTGCCGCTCTTGAACCCTAGTTCATTCATGCATGTCTGCGAAGAATTGTTAATTTAATTCCATGCTGAATCTCTAGATTCTGCAATTTTAATTGTTTTTATCATTTACATGTTTCCTTTGCATTTCCATGCTCACACGTGATTCTTTCTATGGTACATATATAAGCCAATCCAGGAAGAAGAGCATCAATGTACACCGATATTGTTTTTTGTTTTGTTTTTTTTTTCCCCCTGTGTACTAATGAGTAAATTCAAGATTCCTTATATATAATTTATCCACGTACACTTTGTCGTCCAGAAATCACGCCAAGTAGATTTATGGTTTCAAATTTTTAAGAAATTTAAATAGATCGACAATTTCAAATAAGGATGAATGCACCGTGGGATCTCAAAAGCACTATAAAAATTTAATACAATTCAAGGATGATACGCAGATCCTTGCCCTGAGTGAAGATTCAGCGACGAATAAACAAAAAAAATAGAATTGAAATGGGGAAATCAATGAATTTGAGAATGAAAAGTAAAGGAAAGAGAAAGTAGAGAGAGTACAGGGTTGAAGAAGAACTTGGAGGAGGATAGTCGGCAGGGAGAGAGAGGGAGGAAGGGGTAAAAAACTTTATTATATCTCTCAAATCTCAACCGTTAGATGAGATCATAATCCAACGGTAGTGAGAGTGGTAGGCAGAGGTAGGTAAAATGAGAGTAGGCAGAATAACATATCCCATTTTCATAACCATACACAAGTATTAAGACATAAAAATCCTAATGACAAACTCTGCATGGATTGCAGAAATATTTGTTGGTATGATAAGGTCAAATAAAAATATAAAATTGTGTATGAAAAAAGTGTCATTATCCCCACACACATTCCATTTTGGGAACAAGTTGTTGGAAAATTTTGTAAAGAAATTTCTTTTTATAAGAAACAAACCCATAGACTAAATATTTCATTTTACTACCCCATTTTTCATATATTGCATTTTCTTCTATTTTCCTTTTTCTTTTAGTGAGAATTCAAGCCAAGGACTTGAAGGAAAAAATATTTATTTTTAAGGATCCTAAAAATTTCTATTATTTAGAAGCACCAAATATTATAATATAAATTTAAAAAGATTAAATTGTCCCTTACCATACTTCCTATATTCTCAAAGTCTACGTGCTATCTGTCGTCTACTTTATATAACTTGTCAGCAGGAGTATCATCGCTCACTAAAGAAAGCCCCAATCCTAAAGCTATTGGTATGCACTTCTTCCTAATCGAAATAGATACAGATTTAATGGAAGGATCCGGATTGTCTCAGTATCGGATCCCTCAGTATCGTTCTATCTGGACCATCCAAAAGTTGATCTAAGGATCCAGAATCATAATGTCAAAAACCGTGCGCGGTTTTTATAAAAATTTTAAAAATCCCTCTCTAACCGTTAGATTCATTTTTGGACGGCTCAGATTTGTTTCTGAGGAATACTGAGACACTTGCTTCAGGAAATCTGCTTCCTTTAATGGAATGGGGTTGTGAAACTCTGTGAATGAAGTTTCCGTGAGGATTGGGACAACAACATTTGTGAAAAAAATGATTAGATCGTACAAAAAGACTAGTGGGATTAATAATTAGGAAAAATTACACTAAAATCTCAAACAAAACGAAATATGACTTAAACATCTCTTGAAATCTCTAAATTACACTGAAGTCTCATGACACTTTTGGGTAATATATTTCAATTGTGAAAAGATTGAACTACCTCCTCCCTCCTCTCTTGTCACCACCAAAACCTTTTAGGAAAAGAAGGTCAAAACTCTGTCAGTGGCGCAGCAGTAACACCAAAACAAGGTTTTGCACGAGCTGAATTCCCTCATTCCTGGTTCCTCTACCCCAACAATGATGCCGTGGACGAAGAAGTCACCGACGGAGTGGTTCTTTCTCGTCTTCATGACTCAATCGTTCGTCAACGACGATAGGTTACTAGGTCAGGCCTTCTACAATTTCACCCCTGTCTAGATCACTAGCGGGAGAGGTTGGCAGCTTCGACTTACAAGAGAGCAAGACAAGGCCAAGTGTTTGGGCTGTTTGCATACTGTCGATGAACGGGGTGGTGGAGCTGAGATTCACCGAATTGATTTTCCAGAACTTGAATTTGATGAACAATGTGAAAGTATGGTTCAATTTCAACAATCTAGATATCGGGTTCGTCACTTCATTTGCTTCTATTATCCTCACAATTCCTGCTTGATTTTTCCCTCTTAAAAAAGAAGACATGTAAAGAGATAAACCTATTTTTGTATCAAAAAAGAAATAAAACTATTTTTAACAAAAAAAATCACTATTTATAGGTAACTTTTAAGGATTTAAGCTTCTAGTATTTTTATCACACAGTACATCCCCTTTGATTTTCAAAAATTAGATCCTCAGGCCAAAGTGTGAGAAACGAAAATAATATTGACAATTTTATTCAATACAAAGCATACATGTATTTACCATATATCAGCTGGGAAAAAGAAAAATATATTCATGTACGGAAGAAGACATATTAACTACAACCTCAACTTGCAGCAGCAAGAGTGTGAGAACAATCACCATAATATCTACCTACAGAGACATGAAATGAATGGTAGTAAAGAACCAAAAGGAACTACGTTTTTGTCATTGACAGTAAGCTCAAATTACAAATAGGGGTTTAACTGCATCTTCAGCTCAATTGTTCACAGAAATAATGAAATCTAAACAGTTACATTAATACACAGAATGCATTTTTTTTCTTCTTTTTTCCCCCATTACACGCCGGTTAGCCAGAGAAAACGGAACAAGTTGCAGAGATAAAAGGAAAAATGATTATGGTTCTAAAGAGGAGAAGAGAAGTAGATACACAAATATATTATTTCCTATCACTCTCATGAAATACATGACTGCATAATTGCAAAGGATCCAATTTTTGAAGTGCCTCAGCTTACTTCTTTTTTTTGTTTTTTTCAATGGTCAGAAGGCATGGGCCATTGTTGTGAGTGTTTAAATTGGGGATAAAACTGCAAATCCTTTTATATAAATCACAGCCCATATACCACACTTCAAAACGTATCTCATGAGAACTAGATTTGCCAAATTATTTTGGCTTATGCGTTAAAAAGTACAATACAATCTCTGTGCAAACCCTTGTATTCTCTAAAATCCAAATTGCTTATACCCACAAAATTTGTAACTACATTAACTCATCAAAGGATTACAAATTATTCGCAGAAACTCAGACTAAATAGTCAGCTCTTACTTAATGATATCGCAATGACAAATAATTAAGTATCTGAAAAAGCAGTTAATAAATATGGAGTAGCTTAAAAAGCCTCAATCATAACAGCTAAATGACCTATACTACAGCACTCCTTTGCCATACCTTAGCTTTCTCAGCATCAATTATGGAACTCACTAATGTTACTGCATTTTCAAGCTTCCCTTTAGCATTCACAACTACATAATCAAAATTCTGAAGATGCTTCACTTCCTCTCTAGCCGTAGCAATCCTCACAAGCAGTGATTCTTTGGTTTCAGTCTTCCTATCAACCAATCTCTCCACCATTGCCATTTCACTCTCAGCCACAACGAAAATGAAAACTGCAGAATTACCAAGAATTTTCCTCAATGTTTGAGCGCCTTGAACATCCACCCTCAACACAATATCATACCCTTTACCCATGAATTCCCGAATTTGCTGTTTCGGGATTCCTTTATAATCTCCATACACAAGCGCGTGCTCCAGAAGCTCGTTCCTCTCAACCATAGACTGAAACTCCCCTTTACTCACAAAGAAATAATCCTTTCCATCAACTTCACCTGGTCGTTTCGCTCGACTCGTTGCAGTGACCACAAAATGAAGACCCTCCCGAGCTTCCCTGAGTTTCTTGATTACAGCGTCCTTTCCAACACCACTTGGTCCACTAATTACTATTATCAATGGCTTTGGGTTTGGGATAAGAGGCTCTGAGCTAAACGAAGAACCTAGGGATGTTTCGAGAGCACGAAGTAGCTCAGACTTATCGGCTTTATCGACGGCCGGAATGGGAACCGACAACGGCCGCCGGGAATCACCCATTCCTGAATAGGAAGAAGAAAATCGTGGGAAGGGGGTGATATCCTGAAATCTTGCGACAAAGCAAGATTCGGTGACCAAATTAGGAATAAAATTGGCGGGAGTGAAGGGTTTCTGAATGTTTGTGATGGGAATCAGAAGAAGGTGACAATGGTGAAGATTGGATTGGGCCACAGAAGCGGAGAAGAGCTTGCGAAACATGGAGCAGAGATACACACTCGATGAAAGCTGTCCAAGCGAGCAGAGGATCGAAATTTCTAGGCGATAATGGTAACACAAGCCCGAAAGCTCAAAGGCAAAGCTCACAACTTGCTCTTGCTTGCTTACTACTACCTCCCTCCGGCTCTTTAATTATAAGACATAGTTGATTTTTTTAGAAAAATTAATAAAACTAATTAAATTATTTTAGACTTTTTTATTTTTTATTTTTTTCTTCAAATTAATTAGTTTAACTAATAAACTAATATATAATCTAAAGATGCACAACATTTGAAATGATTAAGTAACTTATTTAACTTCCTTAATATCTCTAAAAAAAGTCAACTATGTCTTATAATTAGGACCAGAAGTAGTATTATTTATGGAAATACACTTCTGCCATTATGGTAGGAGAAATGTCTTCTTTTTTTTTTTTCTCGAAAGAGAAATGTCTACTCATGTTATAAATACTTTAATTTCTGTTTCTGTGTTTGATTTAAAAAAAAAAAAAAAAACCCCCAAAGATGTGGTCTCACCATTTCATATGTGTATAGTAATCTTCTTCTTCTCATGTAATATAAGAAATCTAAACCTCAAATAATTATAAAACCCTAAATTTATTATGCGACAAATGGATCATATGACATCAATTTACCAATCAAGGTTTTGCTCATGAGGCTTAGAGCCTATTGGATCATTCATCACCTAAACCAATAGCTTATTAGTTACATCAATTTACTTTATCTTCCAAATTCATAATTTTTCTCCCAAAATACCTATATTAATTGCATATAAAGGGCTTTCATAAAAGGGTTATAACACACATGATTAAAATTAGTATTTTAAGAAAGTCAACACACATTTATTCATATAACTAACTTAACTAATTTCTTTAATATCTACAAATTAATTATCTAACTTCTGTATTCCTCTAGTCCTTAATGTAAGACATAATTAAATAATTTGAGTAAATTAAGAACGTTAACTAAGTTAGTTAATATAAAATATCTTTTAAAAAACACCATAATCATCACCTTCCTCAATTCCTTCCCTTTCCCATTTGGTTATTATTGCGAGAATATCAATAAGATTAATTTGAAAAAAAATGACAAACATGTTAAACAAATATTATATTAAGGATCAATATCAATTTCTCAATTAAGTCCAACTTTAAACTTGGGGGAGTATCAAATATAGGAGAGAGTACCTCGTAATTGTAGAAAGTAATATTCAAGCATTCAACACAAAAGAGACCTTTCTCTAAATAACCAAACCCTAACTAGGAACTACCCTTGTCCAAGTGTTAACCAATCCGACAGATTTCATTTTTGTCATCAATCAAATATTCATTAGAATAATATATTCATTAGAATAATGCACACACATTGTAAACCTGGAAAGTAATATTAAGCAAATTAGACACTTGCATTCCTATATGATATCCCTATATGAACTAATAAAGAGAGGCCAACAAAAACAAAGGATCTCCGACTGTCCTTGACTAATTCCCAACTACCCATTAATATCCCCTGAAAAGTTCTAGAACTCTGCATCCTGGTGGATTCCAGCTTGAGGACTAGTGATTAATAATATAAGGAGGCAAAAAGAAAGGATAGAAGGTATCAGAATAACTCTCATAGAATAATGAACAAGTAGAAGCAAGAATTCAAGTGGATCAACCTAGAGTCAGTCTTTTACAGGTCAAAGTTCTTGTCTTGTTGATCCTATTGCTACCATCAAAGATAGTACTGGATTCAAAATACAGTTGCATGATTATTTAGAATACAATACACATATCAGTACGCTGGCCCAAAATAAAATTAGGACAAAAGTAAACTGCAGCTATTGTGGAATGAAGAGAACAGCACTATTTTTTAAGTATCAGTCTCTCCTCTTCCATGATATTAATGAATCAGTGACAGAAAATTACAGAAATGTAACTAATCTTCAGCCAAAGGCTTTTCTTCAATTTCATTCTCAACTTTGTTCCCCTTCTTAGTTCTCCATCCAGATGAAGGTTTTACCACCAATAAAAATTCAGATTATCCTTCTGGGATTACGTAGAAACATAACGAGATCCAAGAACTGTAAGGCTCAGTGCCTGTTGTTAGCTAAGTTATGGTATGTAAAACAAATAGCTCAATACCAATGGCTAGAAGCTCCACCTTGGGCAGCAGCAACTTTTCTGGGCACATATTGAGGCTTTGGTTGCAACCCGTTAGAACCTTCCATTCCATCATCTTCTGCCCTCTCGTTTTTACAGCCTGGGTTTCTTCTGGGATATGAACAGCTTGAAGCAGCATATTGGGCCGAAACAGGTGTGTTTCTAGCCATCTGCCGCTGCTGTTCAAAAGCATCTGCTGTTGCTGCTGCCCCGCAGTTGTAACGCAATACGGAACCAACTACTTTCCCGGGCCTTGCCCCTAAAGCAAGTGAGAGCAGTAAGTTAACATCCCGTATTCAAGTACGTAAACAAACATTTTTATGTCTAAACAATATATTAAGGAGAGAGGCAGGAAAGATAACAGTGTCAAAAAGGATATAATGTGATGCCTTTCATCTCTTGTTAAGTTATAAATTAGTTAATTGGAACAAATGTGCATTGGTTTCCCTAAGATAATTTTTTTAGTCATGTGCACTGTAACTACCCTTAATGGAAACCTCCTTACTATATATGTGTAATCAATAGGGATATTTTTTGGAAAAAATTATAAATTTGCTAGGCCAAGTGGATCAAACTCTTATATTTAAAACCAAAGTAAGCCCCTTGCCTAGTTCCTATATTTAGAAGTGGAAATAGTAGTAATTTACCATCTTCCACAAGCATTGTCACTATTAACTCCTTTATGTGTTATACTAGAAGTCTCATCAAAAGAATCAGAGAGAAAGATAAACTTCTATTTCTTTTCATACAAATTATGCTGCTTTCACCTAGTCACACACAAAGGTTTCGCTTTCATACTGAAGGAGTGCAAATTAGAATGTGGATAACTAAGAAGTGAAAACTGAAAGATATTTAGATGCAATAAAGTATAGATGTATCCCTCCTTTCAATTCCTTCATTTTCCATATTTTTACTTTGCAACAACAAGCACACCCTGAGTTCACATCCAATACCAAAAGAAAGATGTATCAAACATGCGCAGCAAAGCATACCACATATGATAATAGTTCAAAGAACGGCAAAAGAAAATTAAGCAAGCTCCAAGAACATACAGCACTCTTGGTGGATAATGTCATGTAAATAGGAGAGGTAAGGGGGAATGGAGAGAGGAGAAAAATATATACTCAAGTCAGTCATCACACCTTGCACATTTTGTGGAACCTGTTGAGGAAGCCGAGTCAAAGGGATGCCCCCAGTCCTCTCTATGGGTGGCGGCTTCTCAATTTCTTTGATGTGACATTTAGAGAGATCCTCTGCAACCTCAGCTGGACTCTGTATTGAGTTATCTGAATATAATACACATGGCCTGCACATGCGATCTCAAATCAGTAGAGTTTACATGGGCATGTCGATATGACCAATCACAAGTTAGTGACCAAAGAAGAAAGCTTCATTACACAAAAAACAATTACAGTAATTACAAGGATACCTGGGTAATGATGCATGCTGCCTCTCAAGCGCCACAACAGTTCCACCCTTCCCATAATGCTCCTCCAGATAAGCAAATTGCTTTTTGAAATGGTCTACAGCACTATTTAAAAGCGGTGTCAGTGACCAGAAGAAAATAGGGGCCCAGAATGAAAGGTCAACAAAATACATTAAATAGTGTTACAAACCGGACAGAATAGAGCCGCATCTATCCACAAGAGCTAAAGAATTAAAGGTTCATCAAGGTAATTAAAAAAAAAAAAAAAAAAGTACATGCCCAGACAGCAAGAATCAAAATTGAACTTAAATTTCAGCAAACAGTCCAAGAAAATTGTAATACCCAGAGTATTAAAAAGAAATGGATAAATTCTAGACAGTCTACTGCAAAACTTCAACTTCAAGGCGAGCACTGATAGAGAATTAAAATGCTAATCAAGTACCACATGGCTTCTGATTAGCAAAGATCATGATTTCTTTTCTTAAATAGATAGATGCTTCATTTTGAGGACCAGAAAAAAATAAAGCAGAGGACAGGAAATCATCCAAAAAAAGCCAAAATAACAAACAAAGCCATTTATGAATAGAGGAGATAATATAACAGAAGTCCAAAAGAGTTCTTCCAAATATATTGAATTGCAACACAAAGGTCTCCAATTTTTTAAACTGTTAGGTACAACTATTATATGAAAGAAATCCCTATGTTGTAAATTTAAGGAATGCAACATGTGTGACAACCAAAAGAAAAGTACCTTGGATACATAAAACTTGTGGGCTCTGCTCCCTCTAGGTACTCCTTTAACATCTTCGGATGGTACTCCAGAATTTCTCGATATATGAGCTCTCGTATATCCTCCTTCGTTATCCTACGTCTCTCAAATTCAAATTCCATCTTGCTAACTGGATGTGCTGAAGGCTCTCTTTCAACCTTGGCCAAACCTTTAAAATATGGGTCTGCCAAAGCCTACCAATTTTCAAAAAAATATGCCCAGTTAGACCTAGACATAACAGAAAAAGCAAACCTGAGATGCATGAAAATTCAACCTCTTCAGCATTAGGCCGATCCTTAGGGTCAAATGCCAGCATTCTTTCCAACAAGCGAAGAGCAAGCGGATCTGCATTAGGAAACTTTTGGGAGAAAGGAACTGGCTTCTTCTTTCGCATGCTGCTTAAATATCTCCTAGCCTTCTCATTTCGTATCTGTATGTATACAATAACAGTGTTGCTCAAAATCGATATCAATAGATTCTAATAAAACAGAATTACTGTTCACCTGTTATACAGGTCTCATGAGCCTCTTCTGCTTTTTTTTCTTTTTCAAGAGGTGAAACTTCCACGTGCAATAGCACAAGGGTACTGCTGGTAACAAAAAAATAAAAAAGCTAAAGGGATGGGTGCATGAATTACAGACCCTAGCAATGGCTTCAAGAGATGGTGTTCCAAGAAGTTCAGTCATGAGGTCCAACTGATGGACAACATTCTTCCCTGGGAAAAGAGGTTTTCCAGTTAAAAGTTCCGCAAAAATGCAGCCAATGCTCCATATATCTATAGCGGGTGTGTACTGAAAAAACATGGAAAAATCATATTAAGAGGGAGGAAAATATCATAATACAATCTTGATTAAATAACAAAAACAAATAAAACTATTCTATTTATATATGTATAGTGCAGAAATAGATAGGTTGTCTAACCCTAATACATGGTCAAACAACAACAACAACAAACCCTTATCCCACTAGATGGGGTTGGCTACATGGATCACACAAGGCTGTTGTGCTCTATCGAAAACCAGATCTTTAGTTTCATTTTTAACCAAAAGATCCCACTCTATAACCCCATTAAGTGCTCACTTCAGTCTCCCACAACTACTTGTTAGACGACTTAATACATGGTCAAAATCAAATCTTCAAAGAATTTAAGATAGATAATAGTTTACCGAACCTTAGGCCGCCAAAGTTACCAGCAAAGCTTTCACACATGAGTAAGTCCATTTATTGAGAATAGACACTTAGAAATCACAGTCAAGATAATGTCACAAGTTCTTATCAGCATTTCAAAAGGAGAAGAGAGCTAGACAACTTATTAACAAAAATTTCTTTGGTAATTTTAATAGAAGTAAGATTCATAGAGAAGAGTATATTTTCCCAAGCATACAAAATTTTTTAAAATATATCGAAGTTCCAAGAGGTTCCCTTCATGTGTAATTGAAGGAAAGAAACCGGATGGAAGGGGCAATGGAGAGGGACCTGCTTGTAATTTCAAAGTCCACGCAGGGATGGGGATTTAACAAAGAAATCAAGTATCCAAAATAAAAATGAAACAGAAATTGCACCAGAGCACCTTAGAGAAAAAGGATCCACACAGCTCAGGAGCCCTATACCACCTTGTTGCGACATAATCCTGTGAGCAGTCAAACGGAAATAAGCATGATGAAAAAAAGACAACACTTTATGTTCAAGGCTGTAGTCTCGGGAAAAAGAGATTCTTACCGTCCAGAATATGGCAGTGGGTGTATCATTAAATGCTACTCTGGCAAGACCAAAGTCACAAATTTTGAGTTTGCAGTCAGCATTTGCTAAGATGTTTTTAGGTTTTAGGTCTCGGTGAAAAACATTTGCTGAAACCATTCAGAAGTTTAAGATCATCTCAAGTTAAAATCGGCAACTACTTTGTTATGATCAAAACCTGAATAGGTGATAGGAGTAAAGAATGCTAGAGCAAGCTATCAATGGAAAAAGTTTCTAATTACATAAAGATTATAACCTGTGTGTATGTACTTCAAGCCTCGAAGAAGCTGATAAAGAAAAAATTGATAGTGCTCTGGAGTCAGATCATCATTTGCTTTGATGACCTGATGTAGATCAGATTCCATGAGTTCAAACACGACATATATATCTTTAAATTCTCTCCTAGAAGGTGGTAACAAGATATGTTTGATCTCCACAATATCAGGGTGACGCAAGAGCCTAAGAAGCTTAATCTCACGAAGAATACGCGTGGCATCGGAGACATGTTCAAATATGTCATTAATTTTCTTTATTGCAACCTTTTCTCCAGTGTGTGTATCTAATGCAGAGCAAACAACACCATAGCTTCCTTTACCAATTACTTCCTCTATTCGGTATCTGCTCCCTTCACCATATTCTGTGAAGAAGTTCACATCTACAGAGGACTGCACAAACACAAGTTATTAAACTATTCAGCAAAAAATAATTAAAGTCAAATCAATGCATGTGAACTAAATTATTTGAAACATGTGTGTGCATGTGTGCACGTCTACATTGAGGGGTGTAAACTAAGAAAATATAATATGAATTCCAGAAGTCTACATGTACACAAGAGGGATATATATATACACACAAGAGAGGGCCTTAGAGTTAATAGGCCCATTATGACTAGTTATGACTAATTCCTTACACTCCCCCTCAAGTTGAAGCATAGATGTTAATCAAGCCCAACTTGTTACAAGATAGTCAACCCGAGTCCCATTTAAGGCCTTAGTCAGAAGGTCATCAAATTAGTCACTGGAACGCACAAGCCCCGAAGAAATAAAGTTCTCCTTGATCTTATCGCGTACAAAGTGACAGTCAATCTCAATGTGTTTTGTACATTCATGAAACACAGAGTTTGAGACTATGTGTAGAGCAGCTTTATTATCACGCCACAACTTCCCGGGTAATGACGTGACAAGACCAACTTCCTTCATTAACTGGTGAATCCACACAATTTCCTGTACTGACTAAGACATGGCTCTATACTCAGCTTCTGCACTCAACTTAGAAACCACATCTTGCTTCTTACTCCTCCATGATACTAAATTTCCGCCCATAAACACACAATATCCTATGGTGGATCTTCTGGTAGCCTTTGATCCGACATGATCTGCATCACAAAAACATTCAATCTTGTTGTGGCCATGATTCGTATAGAGTACACCACGACCAGGTGAGCCCTTCAAATAATGTAAGACATACTCCAATGCTTCCCACTGAGCAACAGTTGGTGCAGTCATGAATTGACTAAGCACGCTAACTGGAAAGGTCACATCGGGACAAGTTATTGTGAGATAGTTCAATTTCCCAATTAATCTACGATATCTCTCAGGGTAGGCAAACGGCTTGATCTTCTCTGGATCAACTTTCTTTCTTACATCCTCAAGTAGCTCATCAAACAGTATGCGGTCATCCATGTCCAAGAAGGGATTAGGAATCATGGGGAAACTACTCGGTGCTGCTCCGAGTTTCCCAGTTTCTTTTAACAGATCAAGAACATATTTCTTCTGTGTCAAAAGAATGCCTTTCTTACTTCTCATAACCTCTATCCCAATAAAGTACTTTAACAGACCCAAATTCTTTGTTTGAAAATGAGAATTAAGAAAGGCCTCAAGTGATGAGATTCCTGAAGCATTACTACCTGTAATAACAATATCATCAACATATACTACTAACAGAATCATGTCAGCATCTGTAGGTTGATAAAACACAAAATGGTCACACTTACTCTGAATCAGACCAAACTTCTTATTCACAGAGCTAAACCTGTCAAACCAAGCACGAGGGCTCTATTTCAAGCCATATAAAGACTTCTGAAGATGACATACCTTCCCATGCTCCCCCTGAGCAACAAAACCAGGTGGTTGCTCCATGTATACTTCCTCAAGAAAAGTATTCTTTAGCAATGTCACTCCATAAGGTTTTTACAGACACACCAAACTGAGTTTGGATTTTAGCACAGAAATTGCAAAAATGAGAGAACAACTCGGAACGAGATTTCATTAAATAGAGCCAAGTGGTACGAGAGAAATCATCAACAAAAGTAACAAAGTACCTAAAACCAGGCTTGGACTCGACAGGACATGGACCCCAAACATCAGAATGGATTAAATCGAAAGGACACCAGCTTGTTTACTAATGCGAGGAGCCAAATGAATACGATGATGTTTAGCAAACTGACATGAATCACATTCTAAAGACGACAAATGATGGAATTGAGGATACATCCTTTTCAAAGAAGACAAAGACATGACCTAAACGACAATAAAGGTCAAAAGAGGACGAACCACCAGAGCTAGCAACTGAATGTGGTACTTGATCCTCAAGGAAGTAATGGCCGCCTGATTCATAGCCCTTACCAATAACTCACTTCATCGTGAGATCCTGAATCAAACAATGGTCAGGAAAGAGAGTGATAAAATAGTTGGATTGCCGAGTGAGTTTGCTAGGAGACAAAAGATTAAATGCAAGATCAGGGACATTAAGGATATGTGATGAGGAAACAGATGAGGTAGGTTGGGCATTGCTCGAGCCAAAAACACGAGAATAAGAACCGTTGGCAATTGTTATACTAGAAGGAGTGGCATAAGGCGTATACGAGAAAAACAAATGGTGGTTACCAGTCATATGATCAGTAGCACCAAAATCGATGATCCACTTCGAGGAAGAAGTAGCAAAACTAGAGGCAATATTACCTGTACCAAGAACAATTGAAGAACTAGACGTAGATGCAGCCATCAAGCCTTACTAGAAGCAAGTTGAGCACCACAGCAAACAATGGAGGAAGTACCAAACAACAAAGAACCAACACACACTCTCCTAGCAAGAGCACCAAAAGTGAGCAAAAATCCTCACCAAAGAAGATGGTACCGAGAAACCAAAAAGAACAGCAACCAAACAATACTCCAAATGTTCTCTTATTGCCAAACTGGTCACACGAGGACCACCAAACAGTAAAGGAATACCAAACACCGGCAATCCTATAGACCACTCGCCAAATGTCGCCAGAATTTGGAAACTATCACTGGAGTCTGAAAATAATTGTCGCTGGGATCTAGAATGCTCCTCTGAGTTAGGAGATGTCACCGGAAAATTCAAACGGTTGTTGGAAGCTCGCCGGAAAATTCAAACAGTTACCAAAAGCTGCAAACTTCACGGATCAAGCCGAAGATGAGACAAGAAGGCCAAAAAAGGAAGTCGTCGGCGAAACGGAGACGTCACGCGCCGTCAAAGGGTGGCTGTCTACAAAGCACATGTACTCCACGCACCGCCTTAAGAGATGTCCGACAGCCACCAAATTTCAGGCAAACGCCGATTGTGGGGTGGGCATTCTAGCGGATAGGCACGTGTTCCAATAAAATGATTGGATCAAAAATCAAACTCTCTCTCACTGTTTCTGTTTTAGCGGGTGCATACCAGAAAATGGAACCTAGACATGAATTGGAACTAGGGCAGAAACCCTAGCTTTCATACTGTGGTTAAATGAATCAGAAAGTTATCTATTCATGATAAACGTGGTGGTATTTATATAATAGAGAGGAGCCTCTAACATAATGGCTCATAATGTTGTAATCCCTAATTATATGGGATCTGATTATGATCCCATGATCTTAGCTATATATAGTAATAATATCCTAACACTCCCCCTCAAGTTGGAGCATAGATATTAATCAAGCCCAACTTGTTACAAAGATAGTCAACCCGAATCTCATTTAAGGCCTTAGTCAGAAGGTCACCCAATTGGTCACTGGAGCGTACATGCCCTGTAGAAATAAAGTTCTCCTTGATCTTATCGCGTACAAAGTGACAGTCAATCTCAATGTGTTTTGTACGTTCATGAAACACAGAATTGGAAGCTATGTGTAGAGCAGCTTTATTGCCACACCACAACTTTGCAGGCAATGACATGGCAAGACCAACCTCCTTCATTAACCGGTGAATCCACACAATTTCCTGTACTGACTGAGACATGGCTCTATACTCAGCTTCTGCACTCGACTTAGAAACCACATCTTGTTTCTCACTTCTCCATGATACTAAGTTTCCACCCACAAACACAATATCCTGTGGTGGATCTTCTGGTAGCCTTTGACCCTGCATGATCTGCATCACAAAAACATTCAACCTTGTTGTGGCCATGATTTGTATAAAGAACACCACAACCAGGTGAGCCCTTCAAATAATGTAAGACATGTTCCAAAGCCTCCCATTGAGCAACTGTTGGTGCAGTCATGAACTGACTAAGGTGACTAACTGGAAAAGTCACATCGGGGCGAGTTACCGTAAGATAGTTTAACTTCCCAATCAGCCTACGGTATCTCTCAGGATGGGCAAATGGCTTGATCTTTTCTGCAACACCATTTTGAGCCGGTGTATCTAGACAGGAGGACTAATGAAGCATGCCATGTTGGAGCATATAGGTTTGAAATTGAGCAGAGAAATATTCTTTAGCATTGTCACTCCGTAAGGCTCTGATACCATGTGGTTAAATGAATCAGAAAGTTATCTATTCATGATAAACGTAGTGGTATTTATACAATAGAGAGGAGCCTCTAACATAATGGCTCATAATGTTGTAATCCCTAATTATATGGAATCTGATTATGATCCCATGATCTTAGCTATATACATTAATAATATCCTAACAGATACCATGTAAACTAAGAAAATATAATATGAATTCCAGAAGTCTACATGTACACAAGAGGGATATATATATACACACAAGAGAGGGCCTTAGAGTTAATAGGCCCATTATGACTAGTTATGACTAATTCCTAACAAGGGGAAAGATGGTGTACATATATTTAACCAGAAAATAGCAAGTTATTAATCTAAGTTCTGCATCCATTCATTTAAAAAAAATGCTGAAATATGACCCCATGTTTTCGAGTATCGAGCATCACCAGATAGTTTACCCTCTTTTTTTCCATCTTCAACTAAGAGAAGGTTTAATTAATCACCAAGAGCACATATGAGCTTATCTTGTCTAACAGTAATGAGATTATATTTTGCTGAGGTACAAAATACTATAGCAAAAATTACTTCAATATTGTTGAACTTAAAAAGGATAACAGAAAGTTGAAGCATATAACATGATTGGCAAACAATAAAATGGAAAACTGACATGAAAAGGAGAACCGAAAAAAGAAATGCCACTATAAATCGATTGCAATGGTCAGTGGATACAACAGGATCTACAAGAGCAGAAAAAATATCCTGCAGGATCTCATACTAGACATGTGAGCACCAAAGTGAAGCATAGAAGACATTTGCATGCCAAATCATTCATCCCAAACAAGACAGGTCATGGACAATACCCAAAAGAAAAAAAGGGAAGAAAATTTGGGCAACTCTATATCAAACGACACAGAATAAACAAGATCACAACAAGCATTAGGTATAAATTCTGTGCAGTCACAGAGATGCAGAAAACAACAAACCAACAAGCATTCGTTGTCCTCAATAAGCATCCAATTTCTCCCCCAAAATGAATTAACACAGTTAAATGTCTATACCTATACCACATGATTGAACACATATATCAGAAAAGAAGCTTTACCTTTTTTCTTTGATCAGGCAGCATCTGGGCAACTTAGCATAAAACCCGTCAATGGTTTACGACAATACGTGCATCCAACAACCCCTTCTCCCAACTCAAATCCAGATCCCCCAACTCCTAAGACGAATTTCAAAACCCAGAACAGCGAAAACTTCCAAGAAAAAAACGATGAACTGGTAATATAACGCTTAGGTACGCGGTGATTAGAGTGCAAGGTAAAAACCAAATAAAAAGTTAGAAAATTTAAACATAAAAGAACAAAGAACAAAGCTCAAAACGAAACAAGACGCGCTTCAGTTTGGCAGCTACAGTAGCATCTAGGATTGAGAGCAAGGGGCCATAAAAGAAAAGACAACGGACAAAATTAAGGAACAAATCCTCTAATACTTCAATATTGAAATAAAAAAAGTGGAGACTTTACCAAGCACAACATAATCAAGACAAGTTAAGTTGGCGGAAGTAACAAAATGCAGCTGGAAACTTACAGGTTACGGATCACGTAGGAAAAAGTGCTCTGGTATGTTATTGAGCTAGAATAAGCGGAAAAAACTAATCTTGGGACGATTTGCTTTAGCGATAATCTCAAACGCGTCAAAAAAAGAAATGAATATAATATAGGCAGGCAAAAAAGGGAAATGCTCCGGATTTCCGAGCATAACAAGATTCTTTTGTTGTGTGTGAAGAAGATGGGAATCGAAGGAGAAGAAGACTAAACAGATTTCAAAGGAAAAATTTTCCAAGTGAAAATCAGCTTCCCAGAGAGACCTTGTACTTCAAGTTGAAGGCTGTGGTGTGGAAGCTCGGAGAAACAAAAGGGTGCGAATAAAAATGATCACTAGGAATAATTTTTAAAGAAAGCACAACAACAACAACAAAAGTGATAAAAATTATTTTAAAGAATAGATTTTATTTAAAAAAATGATTTTGGTAAATTCTTATCAGAATCAATTTTTTTCATGCACAAATTATCAAAAAAGATATTAGTCAATGCAATAATTACACATGAAAGTATAAAATTCCATTTCAAAATCTTTTAATTAGGAAAAATTGATATGTTAATTATGAAAAGAATAATATTTATTCCTTAAGATAGATAACCGATTTCCCATATCACAAAACTTATATATATATATATATATATATATATATATATATATATATATTAAAAAAAATTGAATTTTTTTAAAACCATGGTTTTGGACAAAGGCTTCTGCATTTTATTTAGGTGTTTTGGGTGGGTAAATTTCTTCAAAATTATGGTTTTGCCTCTCGAATCACTTTTTTCTTTTTATCCAAACACTCACTAATTCCAAACATTGTGATTTTAAGATAACAAGAGGGGAGGAAGAGAGGGGAAAATGGGCTAAGCAATCACCCAAAAAATATAAAATAACTATTTTCAAGGGAGAATCCCAAATAAATACCATATAAAATTTTAAAACTCCTAAAGATTTGTTAACATTTGTAAAAGACATAAATGTGACTAAGATCAAATTGAGATTTTAAAATGTTGATGAATTTAATATTATGACTTCAATTTTTAAATAAAAGAAAAAAGAAAAATAACTCCCGCAGATTTAGGTGTCCTCAGCGCCCCCTCGTCTAAATTGTCGCAAGAAAAAATAGAGGTCCAGCGATAAAGACAAAGATGGTGTGAGGTGGTCAATGGTGGTTGAGGAAAGAAGAAGAAAAGGAGTAAGGATGAAAGTTCACCGGGGAAAAAAAATTAAAAAAAAATAGGCAAAACAGCGATAGGGGTGCTTGAGATGGTGAAGACGTTGGCAAAGTTCTTAAAAACGAGTTTTTACCTGAAAACGGAAGGAGAATGAAAAATCGTAAAACGTAAAATCGCAAAAACTTAAAAGCGTTAGGAAAATTAGTAAAATCGTTTTAATGAAAAAAAAATCGTAAAAACGCAGTAATAAAACGAGTTTTTAAGAATCATGGACGTGGGTGATGGTGATAAATGGAGAGGACAATGATGGTCGTATCTTCGCTCTCATCCAAGCTTTCTCTCTTTCTCTCCCTCCTTTGTCTCCCTTTGGTTGAAATTGTGGTGTTGTTGGTGGTTATGGCAAAGTAGGGGTTGAAGCTCGCTAGCAACAATGAAGATAAAAGTTGTCTCTAGCCAGGAAAAGAGGTGAAGGTGGAGGAGTGATTGTCAACTCTAAGCTCTTCCAAGCTCATCCCATGGCACGATAGCTCTACTCTAAAGTCATAAATTTTGATATGGTGTTAATTAAATGTAAATGAGCTTACTAAAATTCGTAATTGGATTAACAAGTTTAGTAATAGTTTTGAGAAGAATTGTAAAGGCTTTGATAAAAGAGTTGCTGCTAAAAACATATAAATCAAGAGTAATGACTTTGACAAGAATTGTAATGGTTTTGATAAAAGCGGTTGCTGATGAAAACATGAAAGTCAGAATTCATCAACATTTGTGGTATTTCACCAGAATTCGTAATGAGATTGACAAGTATAGTAATGATTTTGACAAAAGCATTTGCTAATAAAAACATCCAAGTCAGGATTCACCAACATTTTTGTTAATCTCATTATTCATTTATCAATCTCATTAGCCATTATTGTTAACCTTTTTCTTCCTCAACCTCTTGGCTTTCTCCAATCCTCAACCAAACTCTTCTCCGAGCTGCATAAATCTTCTCTCTTAGTGCAACCTCTCAAAACCCACAACACCCAACCAATTCCTTCCTCCTTCAAATGCTTTTCATTTTTGTTTGGAAACAAGTACACAGAGAGAAGGAGGGGTGATATGACCATCGTTGTCCTCTCCATTTGTCACCACCACCCCACGTCTTCACCGTCTCAAGCACCACCACCGTTGTTTTTCCTAGTGAACCTCTGTCTTTATTCCCTCTCTTTTTCTTTCCTCAACCACCATCCACCACCTCCATACCATCGTCTTTGTGTTTTATCGTTGCACCTCCATTTTTTCCGATGACAATTCGGATAAGGGGAGCACCGCGAACACGTGAACCTAGGGGGCTCATTTTTATTTTTTGTTTATTTAAAAACTGAGGGTATAATGTTAAATTTATCAACATTTTAAAATATCATTTTAATTCCTGTCACATTTATATCATTTACAAATGTTAACAGGCCTTTGGCCTTTGAGAGTTTTTAAATTTCATATGGTATTTATCTAGAATTCTCCCTATTTTTAATGTTATTAGTATTAAATATTTAATTAAATTCTTATTTTGCTTTGACGTAAGAATAAGACAACTATTGCTTTTCAAATTATGTTTCAATTTTATTTAATATTTTTTGTGTATTTTTTTATTGCAAACCTTATGTAGAATTCAAAATTAAATATAATAAACACATTTATTAAAATTACCTTATTAAAAATAGGGATATAATATTGTCACTACCAATTTTATATCACTACCAAGTCACTACTACTTTTTCACCGTTAGATCAAAATATCATTTACCTCATTTACCTTTATCATTTCTATCTCCTATTGAGATTATGATCTAACGGCTGACAATATCCTATCCCTTAAAAATAATACTTGTACATTGTATTTGATCACTTGAAATTTAATTTCATACAAAACTTGGAATCACTATCTTGTATTTATCCCTCTTTTCAGTTTTTTTTTTTAATGAATTTTTCATTTTAGACAACTTTAAGATCTTTGCTCTTCATGGCATCGGTGCTAATAAAAATTTTATAATTTAAAACTCAAATATTAAAGGAGGAAAATTGATTAGTATTGATTTGGAAAAACTCAAGTAAGTCGGATTACAGAATCTCTTATTTATTGTCATTTTCATCAATTTAATGATCATAATAACTCGTACTTCTCGATTTAGCAGTATCATTAGTTATAAACAATCCCTGAAATTATTAAATAAAATCAAGATTCTTTGTTTCAATAATTACTAGTTCATAGAAAATGAAAATTCATTTTTTTAAATTTTTTTGATAATTTTATTTTCTTCCAAACACATGGGATAGTTTATCTATTTGAATAAAAATACTTAAAAGAAATTCTTAGCATTAATTAATTCCACAAGAGCATGTGCGTCACATGGGTTCGAGAGTCCTCTAGCTGGGAAAGCGTGGTATTTGTCAATTAATTAATTAAATAAAGGGGAATCTTCAATCTAGTATCATTTTTTTCAGCCACACACATTATTGCAGAATAATCATTTTTAATTAAAAAATAATTTGTGTTATTCTTTTGCGGAATTTGGGATGAGAAAATCTTTCATTTTTTGCGTTGGAAATTTTTCTCGTTTTTTCTTTTATTAAAGAAGTTGGTCACAATACGTTTTTTTCTAGATATAAAGAAGAAGATACTTTTTTTTTCCCTTCTTTTGCTGCGGTCCCAGGAACAGATAATAAACTGAGAAAAATGTAACTTACTTGAAATAAACATTTTAAAGAATTTAGAGAGAAAAATGCAAGATTTCCAAAAGAAAATGTAATTAAGGTGGTTTGCGAAAATTAAATAGGATTATCAAATAGATTCTTAAAAAAACAACGAAAGAATAGAAAAAGAGAACGTGTCTATTAATAACACTCTTATTGGGCTCAACTTAGTTGAAAAAGATAGTAATTTCTGATAAGAAAATCAATCTTTTAGTCCAATAACTTTAACTTGATCATAACTCAATCTTAAATTTTGACTCGTGAGAGTTGGTATAGATGGTATAAGATTTGGTCAAATCCTAAAGGGATGTGTGTTTGATCCTCGTTGTCGTCGTTAGGACTCTTTTGGTAGGCGATCTCGTAAGTCCTCAGTAAATGCTCAAAGTCGCTAGGACTCTTTTGGTAGGCGATCTCGTAAGTCCTTGGTAAATGCTCAAAGAGCCCGGGACCGTACCCTGACCTTGGTAGGGGACTGATGCCGAACCCCTCCAAAACTTTTTATTATTAAAAAAAAAAATTGACTCACTACCATTGATATATAGCTTTAATCTTTTAGAATTTTGTAACTGAGTTTCATGAAGAATATAATTTTTATTTTAAAAAATATAAAAAAATCCATATTTTAAATGGTTTTTGGGACCTATATAAGAATAAGTGGAGCATGAAGATAAAGTCGTGAAAAGTGGCATTTGACAAATGGATTTTTGCTGTTTGGGGATAATGACAGCCACAATGCTTATCAAGTCATTTGTGGCAAACAATCATAAACATGTCACCCATTCCACTACGGAAAGAGAGACTAAGAAATTTTCTTTAATTTTTCCTTATTAACTTCCCAAATTGCAGGAGATATCATAATTCATAAGTATCGACTTTAGTGTACAGCCTCATCTGTTTGTTTCATTGTTGATTTTGGCTCACAACAAGACAAACGCACAATAACATTATCAAGATCAAAATTTAAAAAAGAAAACAAAAGAAGCTTTATTAATGTTTGGTATTTGTCTTTGTATTTAGGAGGGACCATTTCTCCAGAAACTTGAGCCGTGATTGAACAGTCAGTGCTCACCACAAAGCAATAATCTTGACAACCATAACCAGACAGACAAGTCAATCCAATCCATCCCTTCCGAGTATTTATTTATAAATATTTCACATTCCTGTTTGAAAAAACTCGTGGATATAGAATGTTACGTACATATCATGATTCTGTTGGGTTTGGAGGGGGCCCAGTATATCATTCTCGAATTACAAGTTCACTAATTTTATGCGTGTGTGAAATTGATTGGCTTTAGAATAAAACATTAATTTTAGATGTGAGATTATCTTTCAAGTCAAACTAGACATGGGCCCTTGCTTAACAACCTGAAAAATAAGTCACATAATTCATTATTAATAAATAATAATATGGTTCAACTGGCGTGGGGTCGGTCTTCCTCACCTTTAGGGAGGAGGGAGTTCGATCCCTGCATTGGTCAAGGGGCTGTAAGAGGTATTCTAGGGATCTAGGAAGCAGTGGTAACGCTGGTAGAGGTGGATACATGTGTACTCTCTAGCCAGTATCCCTTGTGGACTTAACTCCAAACGCCCTGCCCTTGGACTGTGAGTGAACCCAACCCCTTTCCTAAAAATTTTATATAAAAAAAAATAAAAAAATAATATAACCTATAGATTTTGTGTATATCTGGATATGGAAGATTGATGATGACATTGATTTTGATGAGAGAAGTCTTGTTAAAATCCAATCAATGAATTAAATAATTTCATATACAAACACAAACACATAATTGCGCTAAAAAGTCATGGTGGTTTCAAATCATCTCCACAGATCACACAATTTTTCTACCCCCCGTCAATTATTGTGCCAACCTTAGGGAACCACTTAGGTTGGCCAGGAAGGCCAAACTGAAAACTACATTCTATCAAAGGGTTATTATGGATGACACACTTGTGTCAACATCATATTATAGCACACGTCATTTAAATTATCAATTATACTTAAGTATTAGAGGGGTCAACTAGAACAATAAAATCTAGTATAGAAGACACCAAATATGCTTGGAACAATAAAATTATCCCTTTCTCACAATACTCGAAAGAATAATTGAGGTGCAACTACGTGCAAGATAACACCAGGGAGTCGAGGCTACCCTTCATGGTGATTTACAATAGCTACAACATAATATTATATTTAATCAGGAAAAAAATCCATCCCAAGAAAAAGGGGCTGAAGAAAAAGGCCAGAGGGATGTCATCATATTTTGGTAAAATAGGAATCAAAGTACATATTTTTGATTAATGATAAGGACCAAATTTTAATTGCAAAACAAACTAAAGCTCACAAGAAAACAACTCAGCTAAACTCGATACCACTAGGAGATTACCACTTTGTCATTAGTCGGTAGGAGTCTCAAAAATTGGGGTCGCTCTCCTTAAACAAACAAGCACGCCTAGTAAAAGAAACCCAACACTTTACCGCCAACATTCTTTCTCCTAGCCTCTTCATGATCCATAATACCAGCAGAGGTAGTCAAGACAATATAGCCAAACTGCATTAGTGTAATCAAAGATTAGGGCCGACAGGGAAAACCATATGAGAAAAAAATAATATTACCAAGCCATCTAACGTAATTGACAAAGTGGAGACAATAACCAACTATAGACTAAGGGTCTGCTTGGCAGGAGGGAAATGGAGGGGAAAGAAAATTTTTATGTATTGGTTTTAAAAAAATGGGAGAAGTGGGGTTACAAAATTTTAATAAAGATAAGATATAAATCGAAAGGTAAGAAAAATTAATTAAATAATTTCAACCCTACTACTCTAAATTTTTTTTCAATCCAATTCATAAAATTTTTTCCCTCTCCTCCCTTTCCCTCCAAATCCCTCATACCAAACAGGCCTTAAGAGTTACCAAACGAGAAGATTTAAAATTAAAGGCAAATGTACAGCAAGTTTTTTTAGCAAACCTGTCTAGAGGGAAGTAGCCTTGCAGTCCAAGGTTCTATCTCCTTGACACCCACATCAAAACGGGGACTAATAACACCACATTTATTCAATCTTCCATTCAATTCAACAACAATTTTCCCAGCCCTGTGATCATCAACATACTCAAACTCGCCAATGTACCCTAGAAAGCAGCAGAATTAACCAGATCACCAAAAAAATCAAAACAATCAAGATTTCAAAAGTGAAGTGCTATAAGAAATAAAGTTGAGACATACCATGCTTCTGCATCACCAAAAGAAATTTAATGATCACTTTAGAGGATGGCCTAATCATGACCTGACGTTTCCCCCGTTTCTCAGCATTGTACATGCTCTTTAGAGCATCATTTAGGACACTGACTCTCACCATTGTTACTGTTAACAAGTTTGGCAAGGGTTAACAATCTCCAAGATGAAGTAACAGATCAATAAGAGACAGAGTGAACAATGAGTGGGAGAGAATTCATATTAAGAGGTTTAAATTGTTTTTCAAGATACAATCTAGATGTTTTTATAAAACCACATCCATTTCTCTGATTTCATTTGATGAAGGAGACATATCATTAATCAACAGCACAAGTTTAAAATGGAAGCTACAAGTCCATTCATCCATAACTGAAAAAATAGCCATAAGTAACACTAACTCTTGAACAAAATCAACATCTACACATTAGATATTTGGTAGTAATTCAAATGATCAAGAATAACAAGTTCAAAAACCGAAAATCCAAGAATAGTGCAGACTGGCAACCTCTAACTTATGAATCAGCTCCACTTCCCCAAAAAAATAAACAAACAAATAAAAATAACAAGCAGAATACTAAGAGTGCTGACTCAATAGCCAATTTAGCTTTGTTTAACTATGGCTGAACCTCAAATCCTTCGTATTATCACGTCATTACCGTAATTTCTAAAATATCACTTGTTTCAGACATTAGTACATCAATCAAATACAAAAGAAAGTCCACCTAAAACCTCCAGTCAAAGAACAAATTATAAACCAATCCATTGTGGTTCACATTTCAAGAATAACAAGATTAGAAAAAAGAAAAAAAATTAGTAATAACGCAGACTCAGGTGACGCCTAACTTATAAACCCAAAAAAAATGGAAAAATACAAGCAGATTACTAAGCTGACTCAATAACCAATTGTATTTTGTTGCCGAACTTCAAAACCTTCGAGTTATCAAATCATTCCCATAATTTATAAAAAAAATCGCTTGTTTCAGACATTTGCATTCCATTGGTCAAACTTATACGAAAGTACACCTAAAACTTCTTATCAAGGAAATGTTAAACTACTCCGTTGTAGTTCCTCAAATTCACATAAAGAATTTACAATATAGCATCGAGAGGCATACAACAATAATACAATTACAAACAACCAGCATACACCCAGTCTCCAAACACAAGTATCACCAGGCGGGCGGATTAACAAGATCATTAATTACAATTCCATATAGTTTCTTCAAAGCAGGCCAGAGAGTTCGAAACTATAAAAGCCGTATCTTACCAACTCGGAACAGAAAATCTTCACTGAATCGGCGCCAGTGCTTGCGAGCTTCGTAACCGAAACTGATCACAAGGGAGACGAGTACCTTTAAAGCGCCCTCCCGTCCAACTAGGGTTTTGAAATTTGGGCCCTACTTTAATTGAGCTCAATGACCAATTTGTGGGCCTTACCTAATCCCGTCTTGGACTTTATTCTGTTTAGGCCCTTTTCATGGAAAGTAATAATATTTCAAACAATAATTTTGAAATATTGGGTAAATTTTTTATTATATAAAACACTCTAACCACTCCTCTTTTTTGTTTTAATTACATAGACCTTCCCTCTATTTTAAAAGTATACACTTAAGTCCAAACTGTTAATTCCGTTAAGAATATTCTATAAATATATTTTTAATTGAAATTTATATACAAATAAAATTTAGCTAAATCCTAAATTTTAATTGACAATTTGTAAATTCAAAAAATTTTAAAAATTTGAGTTAGTTTTTTAAATTTTTGTATAAAAAATATCAAAATTTAAATGACTTAATACAATCTCTCAAATTTATTATATTTAATAGGAAAAAAATGTGTTTGATATATATTTTTAGTCATTTAAGAAACTAAAATTAAATAAATTTTTAATAAATATGGTAAAAAATTAAAAATATAAATTTTATAATCTCAAAATTCATAAATTCTTAACACATTAGGAAGTTAAAAAAGTCTATGAGGATAAAAAAATTTATTTTCCCACATAGATATATATTTGTTTAAATAATTCTAATGTTATAGAAGGGTATTTTGGTAAAATAAAAGTTCAAAAGTCAAAATTAACGGTTGACTAATAGTTTGGGTGGATGATAATAGAATCTCAAAATATAAGGGAGGTTTGTGTAATATATGTTTTAATTTTAAGGGAGATCTATATAGGTTTTTAAAATAGAGGGAAAGTTTGTGTAATTAAAGTAAAATGACGGTGGTTAGAGTATTTTACTCTTTTTTTTTATTCTATGATTCCATTAAAAATCCAATGATTTTTTTTAAAAAATTATTATGAAATACATTTTAAGGTGATGAGTTTAACATCTATTGATCATATACTTCTAAATGAAGTTGGCTTTTCATGGCTGACCCGTTAGGCCCTTTATATATATATATATATATATATATATATATATATATATATATATATATATATATATATTGTTTTATTAACTTAACTTGACCGTTCGGCAAAAAAAAAAACTTAATTTGACCATTTAATTTAATTTATATATATTTTGTATTTGTTATAGAGTTATTTATCTATTTAATTACAAATACATAATAATCATACTTTAATTTTACGATTTTTGTATCAAAAAAAGAAATTTACGATTTGATTTAATATCTGTTGCAAATAGAGATTATGGATGTCTTCATGATGTGAGAGAAGATGTTCTTGATATTTTTACCTATGAAGCAGACCTTATTGCTCTAAATGCAACACAATCAAATGTCTTTGAAATTGATAATAGTATTGAGAAGATGAAAATAAAAGTTATTGTACTCATGTTGCTTAGTGATAAATTTGTTATGCTTTGTGTGAATTACTTATGAACATTAGTTTACTTTTGATTATGAATTAGTAACTGCGTTTGTTTATTGCATTAAATGTATTGTGTAAACATTAATGTTGCAATATTTATTTGATAAATTAGAATTTTAATTATTGTAATTTTCTAATTATATTTTTTAAAAAAATAGAGGAAAAATAGTTAATAGTTAATAGTCAGTATGGTAACTTTCAGGTACTGTAAGTCTGTAAGGCCAGCCATGGTAGGCCTTGGCCCTTTAAGGGCTCATCTTGATTCTAAGCTCTAGGATATTATAACAATTAAAATAATAAAAGATAAAAAATTGCTTAAAAAAATAAAGAAATAACCGAAAGATGGGGACACATTACAATAAAATATGATGTTTTAAAATTTTAAATTTATCCACGTCATTGGGGACCCTAATTATTTTATTATTTTTTTCGCTCAATCTATTACAAATATATATATATATATATATTTTTTAAAAAAATCTACATCAAGATGGCCTTACAACCGAAAAGAAAAAGAAACAAAAGATGCTAATAAGGCTATATTATCATATACCACCAAAGCACTATCCTGAACAAGGGATCTGATTCTGAACAATTGCAGCATAAGAACCTTTAGGAACAGTAATCAAAATAGGATGAGACCTTGGGCAAAGAATAATAGATTGATGAAGAATAAGTAGCTCTCGCCAAGATGATATTTCTGCATCTTCTCTATGACAACTTCATTGTTGAAGTTTTATCAAAAAAAACTTCATTGTTGAAGTTAAGAACAAGTCGACATTCCAGATAACAAAACTGCTTCCTCTTCCTTGGGTTCCAAATAACAACTGACCAACCTTCTAGAACAATGTTAGTATTTAACACCTGAGAAGGAACCAAATGAGTAATTCCTCGCACCAAAGCAATGTTATCCATCAACTGACAGTGAGACATAATACTCGTCAAGGACATTCCAAACACCTGCGAAGGGTGACCAGAGCCTTGACCATGTAAAACCTGATTGAGCGAATACCATATACAATACAGAATCACACATATCCACAATTTGATGTCAGTAGGAGCAGAAGAAAACATTCTATTTAACCAAGGTATCAATGTTGAGCAGATGACAGAGCTTCAAAACCCAAGACATGAGGCAAACCACATAGCTCTAGACCAACTACAGTGCAAGAATAAATGATCTTGGGACTCATCAGCCTGAGTACAAAAAAATACATAAGCCCTCCAATGGAACATGACGCTTCCGAATATTTCCAACAGTGAGAAGAACATTAGGAGACACCTTCCACATAAAGTGTCGAACTTTAGGAATCACCTGCAGCTTCGCAACAGTCTGGTTAATAAAATTAATAAGATCAAGATTAGAAGGATTTTCTTGTCCCACAGAAGGAATTGATGACCAGCAGCCACTGAGTATTGACCATTTTATAGAACCCTTCCATAACAGAATATCAAGGGAAGGAAATACTGAAAATTGAGTCTCCAAAATCTGTTGAGCTATATTGCAATCATAGAGCCTACGAACTGGACTCTTATTCCAAATGCCCACATCATGCAGAATAAGGTCTCCCACAGAAGATAAATCTCCCACATAAGATAAAGAAACAAGGAAAACCCATTGCATTGGCCACTACAAGCAGCTAAATAAGCTAATTTGGAACCCAGATCCCACCTTCCACTGCAACTGATCAGTAATCAAAGGAGCAACTAATTTACAGTCCTTCCAAATATGAGACTCCACCGATCTATCCACAATCAAACCATCTTCCTGACTCAATAAATATTTTGACCGCATCACTTGAGCAAATAAGGAGCTAGAAGGAGCCTGAAGCAATCTCCAAATTCCTTTGGCAACTAAGGCTTAATTAAAAAAATAGATATCCTTAATACCTAAGCCCCCTTTATCCTGAGGTAAACATATCTGATCCCACTTAATCATATGTATGTTTTTCTTTAGATTAGATTGCCCCCCAGAAAAATTGGCCAAAATCATATCAATTTTATGACAGTAGTTATGAGGAAGAACATGATATGAAAACACAGAGGATGATAAAACATATTTAATCAAAGTCAGCCTTTCCACTTGCGAGAGTAACGCACCTTTCCAGGAAGCAAGTTTAGAATCAAGCTTGGCAACAATATCATCAAAAACCTCCTTCTTATTTCGCCCTGAGTCAACATAAACCCCCAAACACTTACCAAACTTAGAAGCAAACTTTATCCCCAACATTTGTGCGAAATTCACCTGACAATGATGAGATTCATTTGGAGAGAACACTACAGGAGACATAGAGTAATTAACACACTGGCCTGATAAAACCGTAATTCCTAATTAGCGCACTGTGAAATACAAAAAGGGAAAAGAGAATCATATATGAGAACAAAAAGGGAAAAGAGAACTAATTAGGAATTACGCTAATTATCTCCACCATGTAGGAGACACGAGAATAATATATGAGAACAAAAAGGGAAAAGAAAACTAAGTATTTCACAATACTCTAAAATATGAGAAAAAGTTGATTTTTTTTTAGAGACATTATAGAAGCTAAATAAGTTACTTAATCATATCATATGTTGTGTATCCTTAGGGAAAATAGTTTAAAGAAAAAATGACAAATAAAAATATTTTAAAGTAATTTAATTAGTTTTCTTAATATCTCTAAAAAAAAAAAATCAACTATGTCTTATATTTTATTAATTCTAATCAATTCCACATAGTTGCACTCCAAAGAAAATCAAGTGGCTACAAATCATCACTGTTAAATGTCTATCTGAATAAAAGAACACCTAAGGTGACTAAAGCAAGAGCCGTCAATCCTCCCTGCCTGGAACGCCAGAACTCGATCCATGTCAAAGGTTTTGAGACCTCTGATAAGACCTTCTGAAACTGTTCATTCAAGTCATCCAGCGAACCAGAGTTATCTATTATTATGTCTGCTTTACTCCTTTTTACATCCAGTGACATCTGAGCGTTTACCCTATTCCTTGCATCCTCCTCAATTGATCTGTCTCTTGCCATGAGTCGCTGAATCTGTGTTTCCGGATCAACCCAAACAACAATAATGGGCTTTGTAAACTTGTCCATCTTGGCCTCAAATAACAGAGGGACATCAAGAACAATAATCTTATGACCCTTCATCCAAAGCTTCACAATTTCCCAAAAGATTCCAGAGGATATATGAGGAGCCAGCAATCTAAAACAAATCACAATTGAAACTCAAAAACTGATTCCAATACACCTTGAGAAACAAAATATTCCAAAGGTTTCTCCCCAAAATCAAGGGAAATCATGCACTGAAGCAACTGTCATAACCTAGCAATCAAAATATAAAATTGAACTTTGGACTAGGACCAAAAATTGATCACAAATTATGGTTTTCCCAGCCATATATGCAGCAGTTTGTTGCATTGAAGTTATTAGCTACTACTGCACGATAAGGCAAAATTATAACAGTGTCCCTTCTACTGATGAAAGTTGTCACTCAAGTATAATAACAAGAAAAATAAAGGAAGTTAACACAAAAGAAGAAAAAGAAACTTGGTTCTTGGTTATGGGCGAACGATGGGAATTGAACCCATGCATAGTGGATTCACAATCCACTGCCTTGATCCACTTGGCTACATCCACCCTTATACTATCTAAAAATTATCGAAATTTCCATTTGTATTCTTTCTTTCTTCTTCCCCTTCTTTCTTGCTTTCTTTTTTTTAATAAGTAGGCCATGAAAACGAAAAAATCAACTAAGGAAAACAAGCCTCACATCAAATGCAAAAATGGAAAATAAAATGTAACATTACCGATTAAGAAGTTGGCGCTTATCTGGATCGGAAAAAACAATCTGTCCAAGTCTTGGCCTGTTAACTTCTCCATTCTCAAGTAAAATTTCCTGCCCGAAAGCTGCAACAACTTTTCTCCAACCACCGGTGCCTTTATCTAATGCAGCCTGTGAGTCCAAATAACAGAAAATCGTCTCACTCCAACTCAGAATCATCCAAATAAGAGAAAAGTCAAAGCCATTAAGACATGACCTCTTTTTAATGCAGAGAGTAACAAAAGTTTAATTTCAAGATCCATCTAAAATTTAATAGGTCAACAAAAGAAGAACTACAAACATACACGAGCAACGACGTCGGCATCTACAACCGGAATGTCATGAGATTTGAATAGATTAGAAACAGTGCTCTTTCCTGAAGATATCCCACCGGTAAGTCCAACAATTCTCATTGTTTCCCCTGCCGTTGAGTCCTCGATTCGTTGCGATTGTGTTTCACCAACGCCTTTATGCTGAGAAATGGTATGAATCATACTCACTATCAGTACCAATGACCAACCCTATTATTACTATATGGACTGAAAAATACAATGTGGAAATCATCATCTCAACTAGCGCATCTGGTGTAGTGGTATCAAAGTACCCTCCCACAGTACTGACTGGGGTTCGATTCCCTAGATGCGCATCTGCTGTATTTTTTAAGTCACGCTCCTTTTACTAGTAACTACTTTCCCTCACAAACGGTCGGTCACGCACTTTCCCTCACATAAATTCGAACGCTGTCCAGTTGTGAGCTACTAGCCTCTCCAATAAAAGAGAGCCTTTATATAGGTAAAAGCTAACCGTAGTTCCTAATTATATCGAATCTACGTGATCAGGAGTTATGCTACCATGCTGTTAGTGTAATAGACTAACCGTAATTATATAAAATCTGATTATATAATTAGCATAATTCCTAATTATATCGAATCTTCGTTAGATATGGGTAAACGCTAACTGTAATTCTTAATTATATTGAATCCATGATCAAACATAACATTACTTGTTCGATCATATCATGTTTAGAGATCTTTTTGAGGACATTTGTGTTATCCTTAGATGCGTAAGCTATTACACTAACAGCATCAACTAGTTGTTTCTAGGACAACATTTTTTCCTTTTTTGATCCATCTGCCCCTTCACCCCTCTTTCTCTTCCCAATGCTTGCTGAACTACTAGGTGCACTAGGTTGGGTGTTGGATGCCAAGTTCATGCCTTCTAAATCTGCTGGCACCTGCACACTACCTCCAGTATTAGTACCTTGAAGCTCCTCACTATCATCTGAGCCTTCTTCTAGGTCCATTTGTGGTCGATACACATCATCTTCATCATCACCAAGTGACACCCGTCTAGTTAACGATGGACATTCGAAATCCTCTCCTGAGGCTAGAACATCCCAAAACATTACTCGCAATTCTCTGGCAAACTTTATACCTTTATACCTATATTTTCAATACTCTTTATTCTCCTGCAAGAAAAAAATCAACCAACTTCAAAGCTGTATCTAAAATAATGGTAATAATAATAACAATACATATTAAAAGCTTAAAAGTTTGGCACCTTTATTTTCCTCCCCCACCATTCATCTTCTGCAATAACCATATTCCTTGCATAGTCAATGGCTATACCGGTCTCCTTTGAAAATAACTTCTCCCAAGCTCTCCTCAAGCTATCTAACCTATTTTTCAGTTGTTTGTTTTTTCTTTAAATCCAGTGACAATGTAGTTCCACCCGTTCCTCATAAATGATGAGACAAGTCATTCTTTTTTATATATTTGCTCAATGCATAAGTCAATGAAAGTCTTAGTGGAACCAAATCCCATTCTACTACTACAGCGGTCATATTTTTATGTCACTAATGAGCAAGTTAACACAAACTATTATTAGTATTTAATGGTAATATGTAAACTTTTACCCATTAAATTATATTGTTTTTATGTAAATATATGTCGCTAATGAACTTACAATTTTGAAAATATGCAAAATATACATTAGTTCAATAATGCATAGCATGGGTACTCATCAATTAATACTTTCTTTTCTATTAACATCCAAATAGGCTTTTGCTCTTGCAAGGTATATGTAAATCAGTTTAGAATAATGAACCTAGGGACATACTAAGTAGACACGAGCAATCAAAAGACAGGCACCCCACAGACCAACTTTTTGTAATAAGGCTCTTAGCATGAGAGCACAGAATAGGAAAATACAAGAGCATATAAAAGTTATATAAAAAGGAAACTTTTAAACAAACTGAAAAATCAATATTGCACTTGCATCTCTACAAAGCACGGATACTAATTGCATTCACACTATGGTTTACACACTATCATGCTCTATTTATAAAGTATCAGTGGTATATATAGCTTACCTAACCAGTATACCATTCTCTTCTCATTTTACTGGTAATAAAAGTTTAAGTGGGTAAGCTAAGCTCAAAAACAGTTTACACTGTTGTAATTTAAGGTTACCCATAAACAAAATTCGAGAAGGAAACTAGACAAAGCCAAAACCACCACAACAAATCATGAAAAAGTAAGGATAACAATGACAATGATACTATCCATAGATTGAAATAGCGGCGCTATAGCGCGCTTTACCGGTCCGGTTGCGGTTTGCGGCACCTAATCGCCACTTCCGCTCCACAACGCGACAGTTTCCGGTGGCGAACTTTGGCGGTAGTCGCAGTTGCTGGGTGATGCGACGCGATGGAGGCCGAAACTTGGTGATTTCCATCGGTGGCATTGATTTGAAAATTTAACACCACTCAGGGCTAAAATGGGAAAATGGCCAACTTAATGAAGGGTTTCTAGGTCATTTTACACTGGAAAAAAAAAAGAGGGAACCGACAGATTTTCCCTCTTTTTTTTCTTACCCGATAATTCCCTCTGCTTCCTCTTCTCTTTTAGCGTTTTTTTCACATTCTTCGCATCTGGGTTCCTCTTCCTTGTGTGCGCCGTCTTCCCTCTTCCCTGTTCACCGTCGCGTCGCATCTTTCAGTCAAGGTATGTTCTCTTTCTCCTCCTCTTCTGTTGTTTGCCGCTGGTTCTTCGGTGCTTCCGAGTTCCGACTTCTCTCTGTTTCTGGGTGAAATATCAGTGGCTTTTTGGGCTATTTTGTTGCATTGTGGAATTTATCTTCTACATTTTTTATTGTTATCTGTTGTAATTGTTTCTCTTTGCTAATCGAGTTCCTATCTTGCCGCTGGTTCTTCACTTCTTCGGTTCTCTTTGCTCTGTCTGTTATTTACCTTTTTGGTTTCTCATAACTGAATCTATTTGAACCCAAGCTCAGATAACTAAATCTATTTTTATAATTTATGTTGGATAGTGGTGAGCTTGTCTTCGGTTCTCTTTGCTCTGTCTGTTATTTACCTTGGCTTCCAAAACCTTCCCTGCTTAGCAAAACCGCCTAAACGCCAGCAACGTCGCCCCTTTTCAGTTGGGTTTTTTTTTTTTTTTCCTTGTGGTTATGGCATCGCAAGTCCAAGAAGAAGTTATGTTTCTAGAATGTTATTAATTTAGTTACATTCAATGAACTAGTATGTGGGTTCCTTTATGTTTCTTGAATCCTTATTTTGAATGTGTAATATTTTGGGTGATTTCTTATCTTACATTGCATTTATATATGTGGTATATGAACTTCACAGTAGCGGCTTTACCGCTACCCGCTATACCCCTTTACCATTTTTGGGGTCGGCCTCTACCCGCTATTTAAAACTATGATACTATCCTGCCAAATACAATCACAACTCGGAATGAAACAGACCAACTATCTGCAAAAATAGCAGAACAGAGCTATATAAAATGCAAAAAAATGAAGGAGTCATAACAAGAGCTATACAAGCAATGTAGAACAGAGCTATACAAGCAAAAAGAACCAGGAATAAATTACAGTTTTCACCAAATCCCCAATGTAAATTCCAAAATGAAGAACATATGAAGAAAGGAAAGGAAAATGAAGAACAGATGAAGAAAGGAAACAGAAATAACAATTGGACGACAATGGCGAAATGAAGAACAGAGCTAACTCAGCAAAATGAAGAACAGATGAAGAAAGGAAACAAAAACGGTAAGTCTCAGCAATCAAAAAAAGAACAGATCGGATGAAGAAATCACCCGAGGCAAATGAAAAGAAGAACAGATCTGATGAGGATGAGGAGATCTGGCGAGTATCATGGTCAGACAATGATATCCGACGAGATCAACAGTGATGCAAAGGAAAAGAAGAACAGATTTGATGGATCAAAGGCGGTTTACGGAATGCAATAACAGATCTGGAATTGGGCAAAGGAAAAGAAGAAGATATATGAGGCAGAGAATAGGAGGTAGGTCGCTGGATGAATTGAAGAAGAGAGGAGGTAGGTCGGAGTCTTCGGACTTTAATTGAGTACAAGAGGTAGCTTTTAATTGCAGAGGAAAGGAGAAGGCGAATTGAAGAGGAGAGGAGAGTAGCTGGAGGAATTGAAGAGAAGGTAGGTCAGAGACTTGAGGTAGCTGGCGGATTAATTGCAGAGGAAAAGGGAGAGGAGAGGCACGACTTTCGGGGGCGGGCAACGGACCTTAGGAGAGAAGCAGATGCAAAAAAAAGAGAGAAGCTATTGTGATGGGGTTAAAAGCACTAAGGGTTGGCTTCAAAAAAAAAAAAAAAAGAGCATCACAACTTGAAGCCCATCAATAAATGATGTTATTCCAAACGCCTCATAATTGGACTTTCATTGTGGCTGGGCTGTGAATGGACTTATTTTCTCTTTCACAGTGATACATAAAGCATATATAATTAATAGCTAGGGATGAGGTGGCAGCCACACTAATCCTAGGAGGCCAGCCACTTAGTTAGATAGGATATACACTTAGTTAGATAGGATATACCAGATAGGATATACCAGCGGCACTATATTAATTCCATGAGGTTGCTGGGTTAGTAGTAGCGGAAGGGTATGACCGTTAGATTAGCTAATGGGCCTCGGCCTCCTAACACTATATATTGGAAAGACTAGACCTATGAAGGGCACGTATTGATTCAGTTGATTGTGTATGAATGAATGGCATGGACAGCAGTTCTGTCACCTCTCTCTCTCCCTCTTCTTTTTTTTCTTTTTCAGGTTTAGTCTTGAAATAAAACTGGACCGAGAGTAGAGGAAGGGACCAGAATTAACTCAAGAATATATTTCTTGATGCTTCTTTTCGGAGTTTCTGGCTGACTCAGATGCCAACTGAACCATTAGGGTCATGACTCCGCCTGGTTCACCTTTCATTTGGGTCAAAATATCTTGAATATCAGAACTGAGCCGTGAGTGAAGAGAAGAATGACTCTGGACTGATTCAAGAACTACACAGATTCACAGCGGGGGAGCCGAGGATGACTCACTCTGATACCACTGCTACAAAAGTTGCAGAATTAGAAGTTTAGGGAAGAAGAGGGAGAAAGAGAGGTGACAGAACTGCTGTCCATGCCATTCATTCATACACAATCAACTGAATCAATACATGCCCTTCATAGGTCTAGTCTTTCCTATATATAGTGTTAGGAGGCCGAGGCCCATTAGCTAATCTAACGGTCATACCCTTCCACTACTACTAACCCAGCAACCTCATGGAATTAATATAGTGCCGCTGGTATATCCTATCTGGTATATCCTATCTAACTAAGTGTATCTCCTATCTAACTAAGTGGCTGGCCTCCTAGGATTAGTGTGGCTGCCACCTCATCCCTAGCCATTCATTATATATGCTTTACGTATCAATACAGCCATGCCAAATAGGCTCTTAATGATCACTTTAGAGGATGGCCTAATATGACCTGACGTTTCCCCCATTTCTCAGCATTGTACATGCTCTTTAGAGCATCGTTCAGGACACTAACTCTCACCATTGTTACTGTTAACAAGTTTGGCAAGGGTTAACAATCTCCGACATAAAGTAACAGAACAATCCAAGAAAGAATGAACAATAAGTAGAAGAAAATTCATATTTAGAGGTTTAAATTGCTTTTCAAGATACAATCAAGACATTTCTATAAAACCAAATCCATTTCTCTTATTTCATTTTCATTAATCAACAGCACAAGTTTAAAATGGAAGCTTCAAGTCCATTCATCCATTACTGAAAATATAGCCATATGTAACACTAACTCTTGAGCAAAATCAACATCTACATATTAGATATTTGACTAATTCAAATTATCAAGAACAACAAGTTTTAAAACCAAAAATCCAAAAATAGAGCAGAGCCAGGCAACCTCTAACTTATGAATCAGCTCCACTTCCCCCAAAATAAAAAATAAACAAATGAAAATAACAAGCAGAATACTAAGTGCTCACTCAATAACCAACTTAACTTTGTTTAAGTATGGCTGAACCTCAAATCCTTCGTATTATCACGTCATTACCGTAACTTCTAAAAGATCACTTGTTTCAGACATTCGTACATCAATCAAATACATAAGAAAGTCCACCTAAAACCTTAAAGAACAAATTACAAACCAATCCATTGTGGTTCACATTTTAAGAATAACAAGTTTAGAAACAGAAAATAATAATAATGATAATAAATAACGCAGACTCAGGTGACACCTAACTTATGAACCCACAAAAAAAAAGAGGGGGGGGGGGGGGGGGGACAAGCAGAATACTAAGCTAACTCAATAACCAATTGTGTTTGCGGAACTTCAAAACCTTTGTGTTATCAAATCATTTCCATAATTTATAAAAAAATCTCTTGTTTCAGACATTTGCATTCCATTGGTAAAACTTATACGAAAGTACACCTAAAACTTCTTATCAAAAAAATGTTAAACTACTCCGTTGTAGTTCCTCAAATTCACAGACAGAATATGCAATATAGCATCGAGAGGCATACAACAATAATACAAACAACCAGCATACACCCACTCTCCGAACAACACAAGTAACACCAGGCGAGCGGATTAACAAGATCATGAATTACAATTCCATATAGCGACCTAAAAGCAGGCTAGAGAATTCGAAACTATAAAAGCCGGATCTTACCAACTCGGAGCAGAAAATCTTCACTGAATCGGCGCCCGTGCTTGCGAGCTTCGTAATCGAGATCGATCGCAAGAGAGACGAGTACCTATAAGCAAGGTTATTAAAACCGATGGGACTGAGGTGCGGTACTGGGTTAAGCATCAATTACATCAGAGTCAAACCGGAGCCGAGAGTGAAGATTTCATATTATTAATTAATAATATAAAATTATAAAGAAAAAAATTCTTTTTAATAATAAAAATATCTTATTAACAAACAAAACAAAAGTAATTATATGTAATACCTCATATTATAATAATAATAATAACAACAACAATAATAACATATTGATAATAAAATTTAGAACTTTAATAATATTGGTATTGTTATATAACCTATTAATGAGTTAGGAGTAGTCAACGAGTTCAATTCATAGCTAAACCCTAATTTTAAATTATAAAGAGAGGTCTAGCTGCCTAACCTTATTAAAATAGGTAAAATCATTATATTTTAATAATAAAAATATTTTGGTGTCAAACCAAGATGTGATGTGATGATAGATAATATGGGAAGATGTGCAATTTGCATTAATTTTTTCTTAAAAAAAGAAAAAGAAAAAAAAGGACATTTAAGTAAGTCAATTCACTTCAAATCTCTTATCTCTCTCTCACATGGTTCAATGTATTTCAAATTTCTCAAATCCATACTTCAGATCTCTCATCTCTCTCTCACATGAAAAGAGATCTGAAGCACCTAAACATTGAAGAAGCTTGTAGGAGTTGAGTCACGGGTTCATTAGGCGGATCTCTCATCTCTCTCACGCACGGTTCATTAGGCAGTAGTTTGCCTTTGAAGACCATTGGTAGCCGCTTATCAAATGAACCCTTAATTGCTTCTCATATCCTCTCAAAAGCCACCTATACACCTCTTCAAACTTCATTTTTAGATTTCTCTCTCACCCTCTTCACCACTTCAGATCTCTCCCCCTCCTCCTTGGCTCCTTCTCATTCTCCTTCCCTCTACAAATCGTTGTTCCTCCTTTGGCCTCAACAGCACCATTGCCAGTGTCTTCCCTAATGGTGGAGAGCCTCGACACTGAGAAGCCCAGCCACCACTGATGCTCTCCCCTCCTTCTCGTTCATCAGATTTTCTTTTTTCTTTTTTCTTTTTTTAAAAAACCAATCTATTTTACGTTGATTGAGTTGACTCCGGGTTAACTCAACACCCCGGTTTTGTCCTAACTCGGACCGATTTTTCAACCGGTTCGCAGGTTTCCGGTCTGAATCAATCGATCTGGTCCGAGTTTGATAACCTTGGTTGCATCAAGATTACATGCAGTAATCTTCAATGAAATTGAACCAAACAGGCTACAAGAGTCGCTAATTAAATGTTAGAGTTTTTATATTTTAACCATTTTTTATCTTTAAATCTTTAAGTGCCTCTCCATTTAACTAAAGAAGCTGCATATATAGCAAGTTAGGAGTATTCAAAGTGTCCCGGCCCTGGTCATCCCGACTCGGTTTCAGACATTTTAATCCCGTAAACTCCTGTACCGTTGGATCGGGGCGGGAACCATGATCATTGCTATGATGCCGGTCCCAATCCAGGCCCCATTTTTTTAATTTTTTTTATCTTATAAATTAAGTTATCATTTAATAAGATGTATCACATTTTAGTTGGGGGTTAAACCACATATATGTGATATTAATTTTAACTATATACTATATAAAGATAATAACGGTCACGATGATGATTTGTATGTACTATCTAAAATTCCATTCAAAATATAATAATTTGATGATGATGATGATTTGTATGTACTATCTAAGATTCCATTCAAAATATAATAATTCTCTTTGAAGCAAACTCTTAGATGTTCCTATCATCCTTACCATGTTTATCAATATTGACTAAAAAGCCTATGACTATTTAGTGAACCTAATACTTTTTTATAACGAGCTTTTACTTCCCCGTGCGTTGCACGCGATGATAGTATTTCACTTATTACTTAAACATATTTGGGATAGGATATTGTTACAACCTTTTTTTTGTTACAACCAATGTTATTACCACTTTTCCACCGTTAGATCAGAATTTTAATAGGAGAGAGAAATTATATAGGTAAATGAGATTCTGATCTAACGGTGGAAAAGTGGTAGTAACATTGGTTGTAACAAAAAAAGGTTGTAACAATATCCTATCCCAACATATTTTACTTCATAAGTTATGTAACTTTCTTGTCTTTAAGGAACTTTAAAATAACACTACCAATGAATGATTTTATATTATTAGAAATGAAATCTCAACAATCAACAATGGTAAATAACAATATCCTCGAATCGATTCAGAAACATATTACAAATGATATTTGAATAATGTTAAACAACAATGTCTAAATTTGGTTAAAAAATACTAACTCACATGTAGGAAGCAAACAATTTATGCTTTATATCTTATGCTATTTTGTATAATTGTTTTAATGATGTGTTTTTAACTTTTAAAAAAGTGACATTTATGGAGAGGCTTTTACCTTCAATGTTATGCTTGATTACATTCTGAAAAATGACAATGCCAATTGTGCTTCATTGATTTGATAGTGGCCATTTCTATTTAATCTGTTCAAAAAAAAAAAAAAAAGAAGACCTTCACTCTAAGCCACTCTTAACTTAGTTTGGATTTCCTACATCTGACACCATGCAATGATATTTCTCAGTTGTTGGGCAGGGGTTCAGTACAATTTAATATATCATGAAGGAGGTGAAGTTTTTATGTCTTATTCCATATCTTCTTGTGCTAAATTATTGCTGGTTAACTTGAATATTTTTTTCAACTTTATTGAGAGGTAAATTTGATAATATCTTAAAAAAAGCGAGACATTTTGTTTTTGACGAGATTTTTTATTTAAGACCTGAATCTAACTTTGGGTGTTTACCCTTTTTGATGTCTGTTTTTTTCTTCTTCTTTCTTTTTTTTTTGGGGATAAAATTGGGACATCTCAGTTGTCACTTATGGGATTATTACGCCCATCAATCAGCAAGGTATTCCTTTTGCACATTGCTAATTTTATCTGGCATCTTTCTGAGATTTTAATGCTTCGAATCATGGAGATATTGCATTTTCTAAAATTCTAATGTTTGAAAACAGATTGGGAGGAAGCTTAGTGGTTTATGTGGGCCATCATTGTACATTGCTGTCCTTACAAACTCAGGAATTCTTAATTAAATCTAAAAGAGGTTACAATACAACAGAGGAATGAAAACCACAACAACCTTAAAAACATAGAACATTAAATAAAACCACAAACATTAAAAACACAAAAGATTAAACACATCAACTTGATACAGGATTGAACACTGGAAATAAGTACTTTGCTTCAATTAACTCTAGATCCATCATAATACCAATCGTATCTTGTTTCACACTTATGAATTTGACAGTTGATTACAAACGAAACGATTCTTCCTACAAGCCATGGTGAAATCACAAAATGATCAATTATTTTAACTCTCAATCTCAAAAAAAGAAAAAGAAAAAATTGATGAAATATTACTTACAATTGCTTGTTCAACCTCTAAAGAGATTAGTTTAAATTTGAATTCAAACTGTAAATTTCAAATTCAAACTTCTAAAGTGAAGGTTGTTTCCTTTTAGAAGGAAAAACATGCAGCATGAATCTCGGGAAAATTACAGACCTTATTTTGGGTGGTCAACATCTAAAGAGAACAAACATGAAAAATAGTTTCCTTTCCGATGAAAGTAGTGATCCAAAGTGACTTTGTTGTGTTGACAACAAAAATGGTCCTATCACGCGTAGAGCATTCATCCCATGAATGCTTTCAGCTATAATGCAATTGAATAGTTTCCATTTCCTTCATACAAAGGCTATAAAGCATATTGCTAAGATTGCATACAATTATGATAATTAAAAGCCAAACAGGTCAAGAAATAAAACAGATCCAAAAACTACAACACGCAGCTAAAGAAACAAAAGGCTCCTCTGCATGCAGTGTATTAGAGGAAAACAAGATAATCCGGCAAAGTCGCTAAAATTCAGTATTGTCCTTCATAACAATTATGATTATTAAAAACCAAACAGGTGCATATTTAAGGTATCTGAAAAACGAAGCGGTCTAAAAAAAAAAAAAACAAAACAAAGCGGTCTATAGTAAGCCTACTAACACATGCCTACTAAATATTAAGGCTGTTCCCATGATTAACAACACTAATCAAATTGAGGTAGCCTTACATTTTTTTTCCTTGTTTAGAGCATATATTGCATGACAATGGAACATATTTGTAGCAGAACAAAAAAGCATATTTGCATAAGAACAAAAAAGGGAACACGAACTTGTAGGGATAGAGTATTGATCTCTATGCTTGATGGAGATCATGACACGTTAGAGATCCTTAGCGAAAGGAATGACCAACATCTTTGATGGGTCCAACAGGAGGAGGTTGGGCGGCGCAAAGGAGGTGACACGGCGAAGGCGACACCGAAGCCTCAAAGCCGGACATCGTTTTGCCAAGGAGCTCAGAGCAACACTCTCTTTTCACTTCCCGAGAGTTAGCACAGAGCTAATCCTAAGATGTAATTGAGAACGAAAGCCAGATGACCCGTGACTTTGCCTTTTCACTATGGATGTGTAGAGGAAACCCATTCACGGTGAAGAAGGAATGTGTACGATACAAGGAGCCATTCACGGGTTTAGAGACATTGATTGAAGCAGGAATGTGTACAATATAAGGAGCATTCACGGGTCCTTCTTCTTTTTTCGTGAGTGTTGTCCAGAGGGAAATGTCAGAGATAGTGCTTTGGGATAATAAATGACACCCGTGAAAATTGACCATAACTCCTTTGCACAAACCTTTCTAGGGAAATGATTAAACTTTAGGCACAAAACAATTACCCCCGATTACTTGTTGTGTCCACATTGTGAAACCTAACAATGTAATTTAATTTGAGTTGCCTGCCTAAACGCTTTTCAGCATTCATAAGCCTAATTGCAGCATCATAAAATTTTACACAAATCAATGACAATCAGGACATGGGAATTAGAATGCAATATAGAGGACAATCTAATTATAGAACAACTAAACATGTCAAACCACGTAAGCTCCAATGGGATTCGTTTGATGCCAAATATACGGCCCAACTTTATCAACATACTCCTTGCAACCCCAATTGAAAACTTAAAAAATGTAACATGCCTAAACCGTGAAACTTTCAGAACATTTAAAACAATCGATATTCCTTCACTGTCTGCAACCAATATGTATTAATATAAGTTTAATTAGCTACAAAAGATAGCAGGACTATTAAATCACTTACATGTAATGGTTATTTTGAGTGCTAAAACAGAACCCAAACAAAAAGATGAAGACCGAGTCTTTTAGCTACAGATGAACAGCAGCAGCATGGGACCGAAATTTTCCAACAAACAGGGGAAAATAAAAGGAAAGGAAAACATACCAGATTAAGATTGATAGCGGAGTGAGGAAGTCAAGAGATGAGTATGTGGGATCTGTTCACATCGTCTTCGTCCTCATCAACAAAGAGAGCACAGAGAAAATCATATGATTATTAAGAAGTACCAAATTCATTAACCTTGAAACCATTAAAGCCAAAAACAGACTAAGAAGAACAGCAGCACAGAACCTTGAAAAAAATCCTCTGGAAATCCTCTTAAGGCCAGGAAATTGTCCGTTTATGAGAATCACCTTGAAAAAAAAAATCAAATGTCAAAACATAAGATTAAAAAATCTTCTAAGCCAAGACTTGGCATTACCAGGAGGCGCTTGAGTGAACGACGCCATTTATTAAGTAGTTGGAAAAAAGCTAAAGAGCGTGTGTAGATCAGCAACCATAACTTCTCTGTATCTTCTTATGTTGGTATTTGACAGTCTCATCCCCGCTTTATTACCAATGACTGATTTGGATTTCTGTTCAAACGATTCACAAAAGAAATTGTTAGCGAAAAAAGAAGCAAAATCCCAATAAAAATTAAATTGAAAGAAGAGCAAGGAGAAAAAGGCGTTTATGTTTTAAAACGGAAAAATCATTACCAGAAAAGTAGAAGAAGAAGATGAAAAGTGAGGAATGGGAGAGATCAAAGATGAAGGGAGGAATGGTGGAAGAGCACAAACCTTCTTAGTATTGAGAAGCTACAAAAGAAAAGGAGCAGAAAATTCACCGATGGCGACGGCAGAGATCACCTTTCGGAGCAGATGACTGAGAGAGAGTCGGAGAAGAAATAAATTGATAGGACCCTATCACCTACAGCAAAAGGGCAGAAAATGGGGAACCGCTGCTCTAGATGAGACAGAAAAGTAGAGGAGCAAAACTAGGCAGTCTATTTGGCATGGCCTTTGACGTGCCAAAAATGACTTTTTCTTGGTATTTGAGCCTAGGGGTGTTCAAAGTCAGGGCCGACATTGAGATTACCTATTCCCAGGTCCCGTCCCAAAAGGAGGCCAGTGGTGGAAAACTATTTCCAGGATTGGGACTGGGAATTAAAGTAAGAACCAGAAATTCATAAAATATATCATTTTCAAGGTTACAAACCATAGCATTAGGCAAGCTACTTGTACGGTTCCTATCTGTAATTTCATAATAAAACAGTTTTAAAAATAGCAGGAGTGGAGAATAATAAAATAAATGAGGTATTTTTCTCTTTTTAATCATCTGGAGATGACAACCTACAAAGGGAAGAATATATTTGAACCAAAAGGGAAGCGACTGATTTGCCTCGATGGATAAAACACCATTGAGTCTTGATACAAAGCATGAGATACAGTTGGAAAACATTGTCATTACCACATGTGCAAGAATTGTCTACACAAAGAGTTGCAAGCATGAATTCTAAATGGAATAAACAAGAATAAACTGTAAGACATGATTGCTCAAAAATGCAAGCCAGTCTGTGGCATTAGAGGCAGACACTCTTCATAATCCAGATGTTGAGAGTCAGAAAAAAGTATAAGAAAACAAGCCTATTCTACAATTCCACGAAAGCAAACGGAGGATGAGATCTCTAAATAAGGACTCAACACAGTCGAGCCAAAAGAACAAAATTCAAGTCTTTTACCTTCCGCTCTAGTTCACAAACAGACTAGAAACTAATGTAGAATAATTAGAACTTTCTTTAGCATTTTCGGTCAGAGAACAGAGGACTAGGAGAATGTTAAATTGGGTGTAGTCTACTCAATTGGAAAAACAAAAAGGAACGGAGAACCATGGAGAGGAATAGAAAGGTTACACGAGAAAGAGAGACAGAGACAGAGACTCAGGCGAGGACAAGCTGGCGACGAAGACAAGGCGTGCCAAAGAGGGATGGAGAAAGAAGAGAGAAAGCAAAGGTTGGGGTCTCGGTGGTGTTGTCAAAGGAGAAGAGAGGGAAGCTAGGTCAACAAAGTGGGTAATTTGGAGTTGGGGTTACAAAATTCAAAAAAAATTATAATTATATAAATACACTTATACATTGGGACCGAGACTCCTGAAGGGCTAGCCAGATCCTGTTCCGATCCCAGGATATTCCTAGTCCCAATCCGGGGAGGAATTTCTAGTCCCGACATTACCGGGACCGAGACAAGACCACCAGGACCGGTACTATTTGGACACTCTTATTTGAATCTTCTGAAATTGACTTTTCATCTATCACCAAAACAAGTTTATGTCGCTATAAAAATATATCAAAACATAAATCACATTAAACTAATTGACTTTCATCCTAACTTCAATTTTGTGAAAGTCAGTCAGATTAAAAGTCACCTCTGTCAATCCAAACAACATGATGAGAAGCTAAAGAGATGACTTGGGAAGGAGCAAGGCTGAGGAAGAAAATCTAAGTCAGGCTTTGGTGGGCCTTCTTGTTATGTTTTTAGAGATCATGCTTTCTACCATTAAATGTTGAGTATGTGTGGTTTGTCTCTTTTGCTATGTTATCCTCAAGGTTCTGCAACTCAGACCGAACCGGCCGGTTCAAACCGAAAACCATCGAACCAGACGAAAAACCGGTCCGAGTTAGGGTTGGAACCGGGGTTCCGTGTTGACGCGGAGTTAACTCGGTCAACTCGGCCTGAACCGGTTGAGTTAGCCGAGTCAGAGCCAAAAAAACAAAATATATATATATATATTTTAAAAAAAAAACTGAACGAGAAGAGAGGAGAGTGTGGCGGTGGGTTTGTTGAAGGTTGAAGATCGGCAACCCAAATCCTCCATCCGCGGCGAAGGTCCTCCACCGTGACAACAACGAATGACCTCCTTCAGCGACGGCGGCGACGAACCTCTAACAGCGACGTTACTCCGTCTTCTTTAACCTCTGCCCCGGCTTTAATCTACGACCTTTGACTAGCAATGACCCTCCATTACTGAACACATCCATCCTCGTCTTTCTCTGGCTGCAACACCAACTTCGCCGTTTGATGGAGGACCGGAAGAGATGATGAAGAACAAAAGAAGAGAGATGGAGTGAGACTATGAGAGAGTGAAAAACTGAAAATGTGAAATCCAGCAATACACACCCGTGAGAGAGAGAGAATGATTGAAGGTTACGTACTGACTTCCGCTGCCTGCATCAGATTTAGAGATCTTCAAAGATCTCCTTTTAAAAAATAATAATATTATACATATCACATCACATCCTTTTATATTTATTATTTAACCACAAAATATTTATTATTATTAAAATATGAACATTTTAATCTATTTTAATTAAATTATTTTTTAATTAATACCAGTCTGACCCACTGACCCCTACCGGTTCACTGAACGGTCCGGGTTTCATAACCTTGGTTATCCTCATCTGAAACACTAATCACTATCCTTCCTCTATCAGTGTCATTTGTATCTGTGGCAAAAGCATCTGAGTGGGTTTTGTATAGCGCTCTATTTATCAGTGTATTGTATCTGTGCTTTATGTAGCCAAGGGTGATCTAGTTTGGAAGCATTTGTTAAGGTCCTATTATAGATCAAGTCAAATAATAGACTCTATTTATTCATTTAATAGAACCAGTTAGCTTGAGATATCAGTTTCTGGAACTCAAGACAGACAATCAAGCATTCAACTTCACTGCAAAATTTGGAGGAAGTGAGAAAGCAAACCTGGTTATGGTTATCAATGGAGGAAGTTCAAGGCCTATGATTATTGTGGATGGATGCAAGCACAAGGTTGCAGTGTAAGCTGATAAATTCTTCTTTTAAAGGGATTTATGAGATTTCATCCAAGACCGAGCGTGTTATTTTATCAAGGCAATTAATTTTCAGGAGGACAAAATCCACACAACATTAAAAAGCGGACAGAAGAAGCATATTAGATTTTTAACGCCACCATAAAATATGATATATTAATATCTCAGAATGAAAATGTCACAAACTCCGATCACACAAAGAAGCATTGCTCCATTCATCCTAGCAATGGGATTCGAATCCAACAAGAGATAACCCCATCATTTATTTCCCCTGACAACTACTCCTACTATGCCTTGACACAATGCATAGCAGTTGCTGCTCCGAACAAATCAGCAGCGAAATCAAAGGACATCTACACATACTACGTAGTTACATGCATGCAGAATGGAAACTGATATCTTCTACCCTAATATGAGATATAATCCACGTAGAGTATTTCCGCAGAACAAGATCTCTCATTTAATGTGCTTGCCAAACCAGTTCAACAAGTCCTGATGGGCTTCTTCTGCTGCCGACACGGCTTTAGCATCTTCAGTACTGTACCTCACAGTCCAACCATGTGCAACTTGAGGAAATATCTTCACGAAACTCTGAACCTGCAAGAAACAAACAAGTTAATCAGCAGCATATCAAATACAGATAGCCACACAGAAAGGAAAAAGGGCAAAATGGATAGTCAAACTACTTTTATTATATAATAAAGCAAACAACTGCCCAGGAAATGATTAACTGAAGGATAGAAGGACAATGGTAACAAACTGTGGGAATATTGTTTATTTATTGTAAATTTGCTCTAATTATTAGTAGTTATTAGCTAATTAATAATTAGTAGTAATCACTTTCACTACTATTTATTAGCTTTCATTTGTCTGTACTATTATGTCCCTCTCTTTTATATGTAAATAGGCGATTGTATCACAATATGTTACGCAACATCCATCTTACGCAATGAGAAAATATTTTCTCTCACAAATTATCCCCATGGTATCAGAGCTTCTATGAAAATAATAAGAGATTAACCTAATTTCTCTGGCACCGCCAAAACTCCCAGCACCATCAAGTTTTGCCGTCGCTTTCGCTTACTGTCCGATCACACTATCGAGCACTAACCCCTGCTCCTTGTGCTCACAGCTAACTTGTCGCTTGTCAGCATCGACCTAGCATATTGAGTAGACCATGGAGCAAATTGAGAGTCTTCTTGCTCTTCACGTCGTCACCTTTGAGCAGGACCTGGCCAGAAAAGAGCCAACACCATTTAGAAGCAATAGCAAACAAGGTTCAATGGAGAACAAGAATCGCTACCCACACCACCACTATTGTTGACTTCCTACCACCACCATCGTTGAAATTGCGCCGTCAATGTCATCTCTTATTTCCATAATCAAGAACCAACTCCCTCATTCTCTAATTTGTTCCTTCCACCTCCATCTTCGCCTTTGTCACTGGAGAAGCAAGAGATTGGACCACTTCTGTCACAGTCGGCCCTCCTCTTGCAACGTTGTCATCTATCGGCATCAACCCAACATAATAGTCAACTCTCCTCTCATAGTTTCAACCTCCTCGTCTCGGTATCCCAGCACCATTTCTAGTCTTGCTAGTACACGTCCAAATCAAGGTCACAGTTTGCACTCTCAACTTGTTGGCAGTTTCTAAAATTTGAAGGACCAATCTGTCATTTTGACAATTTGTAGGCCTAAATTGTCATTCTTGAAATTTGAAGGATTAAACTATCATTTTGAAATTTGAACCACAAACTGCCATTTTTCAGTTTTTTTTCGAACTAAAGCTGAGGTAGTTATGGGATACATGTCAGACACCATTGCTTCAATGTTACTAGCAAAAAAAGAAGGTAACTTTCTTCAAGCCCTCAAAACCTCATAGGATAAACAAGTATGAATAGTTGGTTTTGAAGCATCGGATCACATGATTGCTTGTCATCGACTATTCACAACTTATGTCCCATGTGCTGGTAACCAAAAGGTTAAGATTGCTGATGGTTCTCTTGCTCTTATCACCGAGAAAGGAAGTATTCAGATTTATGAGTTTATCACTCTTGAATCTGTTCTTCATGTACCAAAATTAACATGCAATCTGTTATTTGTTAGCCAATTGACAAAACAATACAACTGTTGTGCTACATTTTTGCCATCTCATTTTGTTTTTCACGATCTATTATTATCAGGAATGACGATTGGCTGGGCTAAAGAGTGTTAAGGGCTCAATTTTCTTGATGATGTTGAATGAGTCACCAACATCCGATTAGGGTATGCAATTATGTATCTTCCCAAATAGAATGGGATTGCTAATCGTAAAAATCAACATATCTTAGATGTCGCTCGAACACTAACGCCAACTTGCAATGTGCAAAAGTTCTATTAGGGGGATGACATCCTATACACCAACTATCTCATTAACCGAATGCCAAAACTCAAGTCATATCCTTTGAAACCCATCTCCAACAGTTCAAGAGTACCTTTCCTACAACCCACCTTGAATCCAACCTTGCCTTTCATTTGTTCGGCTGCTCCGTGTAGTGAATATGCACTCAGCACTCTATTAGCAAGTTTGACCCGTGTGCCGTGAAATGTATATTTCTTAGAATCCCTTCCATTAAAAGGGGATACATCTACTTTAATCCTATTTCCAAATACATCTTTGTCAGATTTGATGTCACCTTTCATGAAGAAGTTCCTTTCTATTCGAAGTCTTCAATTCAAGGGGAGAGCAAGGGTGATGAACCTCAGACTTGGGAACCATGACCCAACAGAGAGTATGTAGTGATAACACCATCCGAGTCATTACCACCACCTATACCATTAACCAGAGCCACCACCACCTATAACATCTCCTAGGCAAACCTCAACGCAAAATGGACAAGTCAAGGGCGATACAGAAAAATAAGTATAAGGAAGGGTTGGTATACTCTCAAAAACAAAAATCTAAGGGAGGAGAGCACCATGCATCTGAAACGCCAAAGGAGTAAGAAATGGTGGTAGTTCCTGCAGTATTAGAAGAGATAGAAACGGTAATACCTGAAAAGGTTAGTGAACAATCTGACCTTGAATTGTCAATTGCTCTCAAGAAACAACCTCGATCTTGCACACTCCATCCAATTCAGAAATATATGTCTTATAAGGCTCTCTCTCCTCGTTACCGAGCATTTGTTACTAATCTGGATAAAGTATGCATTTCCAACAACATCCAAGAAGCAATGGAGACCAGAATGGAGAAAAACTGTTATGGAGATGGGAGCACTAGAAAAGAATGGAACATGGGATATAGTTTCAAAACCTAGAGGCAAGAAACTTGTAAGCTGCAAATGGGTGTTTACCCCTAAATATCTGGCTGATGGTACTCTAGACAAGCTAAAAGCCCGCCTCGTAGCAAGATGATCAAGACCAAGAAGCAAATGAAGTTGTTAATAAAGGATGATATCAGAGACTGTTGGGAAGTTGATTTATCTTTCTCATACAAGACCTAATGTAGCCTTTATAGTAAGTGTGACTAGTTAGCACATGAGTGAGCCAAAGAAGACGCACATGGACGCAACCTACATAATTTTGAGGCATCTAAAGGGGTACTCCTAGCAGAGGGTTGTTCTTTTGAAAACAAGAATGAAGAACTGTAGAATTATACACTGATGCAGATTGGGGAGGAACTCATCCTAGCAGGACATCAAACTCTGGTTATTGCTCCTTCGTATGGGAAAACCTGGTTACCTAGAAAAGCCAGAAACAAAGGGTTGTATCTAAGAACAATGCTAAAGCTGAGTTGAGGGCACTAGCCCAAGTGATAATGGAAGGGTTGTGGCTGAAACAGGTCCTAGATGAGATGCAAGTCAACGTAGATTTACCACTAAAACTCTATTGTGATAATAAGGCCACCATAAGCATGGTCTTAAATCCTATTCAGCATGAACGATCGAAACATGTGGAGATAGATAAACACTTCATCAGGGAAAAATTAGAAGAAGGGATCATATGTCTCACTTATCTACTGCAAAATCTTCAAACTGCTGATGTGTTGACAAATGGATTACTCAAACCTACATTTGAAAGTTGCATAAGCAAGTTGGACATGATTAACATCTATGATCCAACTTGAAGAAAAGTGTGAGAATATTGTATATTTTTTGTAAATATTCTCTATTTATTAGTGGTTATTAGCTAATTAGTAGTAATTACTAGTATTTATTAGCTTTCATTAATCTTTACTATTATGTCCCTTTCTTTTGTATATGCATAGGCTATTGTATCACAACATCTAATGCAACGTGTTAGAATATCTGTGATTGAGATGATCTGATAGAATCCCTTGATCCTTGCCTTGATTATAGGATCTGAGATGATCTGATAGAATCCCTTGATCCTTGCCTTGATTATAGGATCTGAGATGATTACATCTAGTTTAGGAAAGATTAGGTTATTATGTTAATTAATGACTGAGTTATTTGCCTTTATTATGCTTTATTGTATTTCCTATTTCCTATTGTTTCCTTGTAACAGCTGCCTACCTTAAGCCTATATATTGTAAACTTTTCCTCATGAATAAAATACAACAGAGAGAGTAAAAACACCTCTGATTTTAAACATGGTATCAGAGCTAGGGCATCTGTCCGAAGCCAGAAAAAATGAGAGAAACAGTGAGTGGCGGTGAGGCAGAGAGAAATAGTGCAGTGGATTTTTCCGGCGACTCTCCGGTGAAGTTTTCCAGATTCAGGCTACTATTCTCCTCCCAGAAACATGGATCCTCCTCAGTTCCCTCCTTTGTTCGGATCAATTCCAGGAAAACCAACCGGAACATCTCCCATGGTTTTTATGTCCGGTACCGATTCTCAAACTCAAAATTCCTCATCTTCTTCTTCTCTAACCAGTAACCCAGTATCAACCAGAACCTCAGAGATAGCTTCAGAATTTTCAGACCATCACGTTATGGCTGTTAGCCATAAGTTCAATGGCAGGAACTATCTCCAATGGTCACAAAGCGTACTGAGGTATATTCGAGGTAAAAGAAAAGAAAAGTACATTAATGGGACAGCCCCTCAACCAGCCCCTGATGACCCTAATTTTGACACATGGTTTGCTGAAAACAACCAAGTTATGACATGGTTGTGTAACTCAATGACCTTGGAGATCAGTGAGGGATATCTACTTGCACACACTGCAAAGGAAATATGGGATGCTGCTAGGAGAACCTACTCCTCCCTTGAAAACACTGCTGCCTTGATTCATCTGAAGAGACAACTCCGGGATTTACGACAAGGTAATCTATCCGTAACTGAATATTATAACTCATTGCTGAAATTGTGGCAGCAACAAGACTTGTTTGAAGTTCATCCCTGGAAAAACCTCGACGATGCACAATTGTACAAAAAGATTGTAGAAGAAGGAAGGATACATGACTTCCTCCTAGGCTTAAACAACTCTTTTGAAGAGATAAGGGGCAGAATTATGGGGCTGAAGCCACTCCCACAACTCTTCGATGTTGTCAACTTTGTCCAATTTGAAGAAAGTAGGAAGCTCTTAAATCAAAGTGGACCAAGTCATGTTGAAAGCTCCGCACTCGCAGTTCAGAGACCACATGAGGAACGGAGAGCTAGTAAATGGTGCAACCATTGTAAGAGGAAGGGCCATAATAGGGAAGAATGCTGGAAACTCCATGGCAAACCCTCCGGGGGAAAATTGACCTACCAAAGCCACCTCACCACAGCTGAACCAAAGGTGGAAAATGATGATCGACTAAGTACAGAAGAACTACAGATGTTTCGCAAAATGCTCAATAAACAGAATAAATCTAGTTCTGTTCCCAACGTGAACCTTGTTCAATCAGGTAACTCTATTATTGCTCTCAACGCTGTGATCACTAGTGACGATACCTGGATCATAGACTCAGGAGCAACGGATCACATGACCGGTAACAAAACACTATTCCTCAACCTTAAACTTTGTCCTGAAAATCTCAAAGTAAAGGTAGCTAATGGTGTATTCACACGGGTTGAGGGTATTGGCACTGTTACATTATCTCCTCAGTTGACAATACATAATGTTCTGTTTGTACCAGAACTTACTTGTAATCTGATATCCGTAAGCAAATTGACCAGAGGTCAAGTATGTCGAGTGATTTTTGATGATGGTGTATGTGCTTTTCAGGATTTAAGAACGAGGAGGACGATTGGGACTTCTAGAGAATGGGATGGATTGTTCTACCTTGAAGGATCAAATTCACAGAATAAAGATACATGGAAGGCAAGACGGGCGCTGGTTAGCTCAAATTCACAGAATAATGATGTATTGTTGTGGCACTGTCGATCAGGTCACCCTAGTTTTGATTATATGAAACATGTGTTTCCAAATTTATTCAATAAAAATTCTGTTCCTTTTCATTGTGAAACTTGCCAATTTGCAAAACAGACTCGATCCTCATATCCCAAACAGTCCTATACTCCCACTTCACCTTTCACATTGATCCACAGCGATATTTGGGGCCCTGCTCGAATAACTACCCTCACTCACACTAGGTGGTTTGTTACTTTCATTGATGATCATACTCGAACCACATGGGTTTACTTAATGAAAGACAAATCCGATGTTGCCCAAGTCTTTCAGAACTTCTATACCTTTGTCCGAACCCAGTTTAACACATCCATTAAGGTCCTTCGAAGTGATAATGCCAAGGAATATATGAGCACAACCTTCAAAGAATTCCTTGATCACCAAGGAATTCATCATCAGACTTCTTGCCCTTACACCCCACAACAAAATGGGGTATCCGAGCGAAAAAACCGTCACTTGTTGGAAGTAACCCGTGCCTTGCTAATGAAACGAAATGTTCCCACCATATTCTGGGGCGATGCCATCCTTACAGCAGCCTATCTAATTAACCGCATGCCTTCTAAAGTTCTTAAATATGACACTCCAATTCAAAAACTTCTAGAACTTTTCCCAAATTGCCCACTCATCAATTCGTTACCTCCCAAGGTGTTTGGCTGTGTTGTCTTTGTTCATAGAAAGGAGGGCAACAAATTCTGTGCTCGAGCTGACAAGTGCATCTTCCTTGGCTACTCCTCTACTCAAAAAGGGTACAAATGTTACTGCCCGTCGTCCAAGAAACTTATTATCTCTCGGGATACAGTATTCTTAGAAGACGAGGCTTATTATCCCAAATTACCCATTCAGGGGGAGAATTCTGATATTGAATGGCTAATTCCTAATGCCAACACTTCAAACTCACCCACCACATCATCATCAATGCCTCCTAACCTTATAGCCTCTCTTGACTCACTTGCTCCCACAAACCAGCCTAATACACACATTCTACCTCAACCTGAACCCAATGAACCGGAAACTCATGTTGAGATCAATTCAGGGGTGGGTGAAGAGTCACGACAAGAGATAGAGTCCAGCTCACAAGTCCAACCTGAACCAGACACAGGTAGAACTATCTCTCCCATTCAAAGGAACGACCATGAATCCAATCCGGGACTAAATCCTGAAGAATTGGGTTGGCCTATTGCTTTGAGAAAAGGGGTAAGATCGTGTACTCAGCATCCCATTCAACGATTTGTCTCATATGGTAATCTATCTGCAAAAATGCAAAGTTTTGTTGTAAATAGTGCACAGATAACCATTCCAAAGACGTTTCAACAAGCTATGGGTGATCCAAAGTGGAAGCAAGCTGCAGAAGAGGAATTAAGGGCACTTACAGAAAATAGAACATGGGAAATCACGAATCTTCCTAAAGGAAAGAAACCAGTCGGATGCAAGTGGATCTTCACTCCAAAATTTAATCCCAATGGTAGCATCAACAAATACAAGGCGAGACTTGTTGCAAAAGGATATACCCAGACGTACGGGATCGAGTATCAGGAGACATTTGCTCCAGTGGTCAAGTTCAATACAATTCAGGTTCTGTTATCACTTGCAGCAAACTTGGATTGGTCACTGTACCAACTGGACGTGAAGAATGCATTCCTGAATGGCGACTTGGAGGAAGAAGTATACATGGAGATTCCAGATGGAGTTCTAGCTCCTAATAACTCTGTGTGTAAGCTAAGAAAGTCATTGTATGGATTGAAACAATCTCCGAGGGCATGGTTTGGTAGATTCACCAAAGCAGTGAAAGGACTTGGGTATACTCAGGGGCGAGCAGATGACACGTTGTTCACCAAACGTATTAATGGCAAAGTCACCATATTGATTGTCTATGTTGATGACATAATCATTACCGGAGATGATGAAGAATCCATTGCTCAACTAAAACGGGACTTGTCCACTGAATTCCAGGTAAAGGACCTTGGACAAATGAGGTATTTCTTAGGCTTGGAGGTGGCTAGAACAAAGAAGGGCATCAATGTATCTCAGCGCAAGTATACACTAGACCTGTTACATGAGACAGGTATGTTGGGCACTCAACCAGAAGGGACACCAATGGAAGAGGGTTGTCACTTACAGATCAAACCAAAAGGTGTTCCAGTTAATTCAGAAAGATACAGAAGACTTGTGGGGAAGTTGATATACTTAACCCACACTCGTCCCGACATTAGCTATGCAGTTGGAATAGTAAGTCAATTTATGCATCAACCACAAGAAGAGCACATGGAGGCTGTATACAGAATCTTAAGCTACCTAAAGCTTAATCCTGGAAGAGGAATATTCTTTAAGAAGGGTACTACCAGAAACATTGAAATCTACACTGATGCAGACCATGCAAGGGATAGAGAGACCAGGAGGTCAATCTCAGGGTACTGTACATACGTGTGGGGAAATCTGGTTACATGGAGAAGCAAGAAACAGACAGTGGTGTCACCAAGCAGTGCAGAAGCAGAACTAAGAGCTGTTAACAAAGGAGTTTGTGAAGGAATGTGGATCATCAGATTACTGAAGGAGTTAGGGGTTCAACATGAAGGACCAATGCAACTCTGGTGCGACAACAAGGCCAGCATTGAAATGGTCAAGAATCCAGTATATCATGATCGAACCAAGCATGTTGATATTGACAGACATTTCATTAAAGAGAAGATTGAAGCAGGCATTATGACCCTGTCTCACGTAAGATCTGAAGAACAAATTGCAGACATCCTGACTAAACCACTAGGCCGAACGAAGTTTGAAGGATTTCGAGGCAAGCTGGGACTAATCGACATATATTCTCCAGCTTGAGGGGGAGTGTTAGAATATCTGTGATTGAGATGATCTGATAGAATCCCTTGATCCTTGCCTTGATTATAGGATCTGAGATGATCTGATAGAATCCCTTGATCCTTGCCTTGATTATAGGATCTGAGATGATTACATCTAGTTTAGGAAAGATTAGGTTATTATGTTAATTAATGACTGAGTTATTTGCCTTTATTATGCTTTATTGTATTTCCTATTTCCTATTGTTTCCTTGTAACGGCTGCCTACCTTAAGCCTATATATTGTAAACTTTTCCTCATGAATAAAATACAACAGAGAGAGTAAAAGCACCTCTGATTTTAAACACAACAACAATATATTCTCTCACAAATTGTCCACACAAACAGCCAAAAGACAAAATAAATATAGGAGGTTAGTATCCCCCATGTATGTGCAAGTAATCAATGACGTGGAGGCGGCAATCAGTAACAAGAATTTCCAAAACCTGTAAAGAATTCATTGTCTTCCATTATTAGGATGTCAAATTAAACATTCAAATTGATTGTTTGTATGATTAGGGTGTTCAGGTTCTTCTTGTGTGCATGATCATGAAAGTCGGAATTTCCAAGAAGCGAAGACTAAGCCAAAGTGCCAAACATGACAAATACCATTGTTATGACAGTACCAAATGGATGACTTTGCGCATTGATTTCTACCATACATATATAATGAATCAATGCTAAGGTAATTTGAAAAGGAGAAAGAAAAACTCGTTTCTACTGAATTTGATGAGCAACTTTATTATTGTCGAATTTTAAATTAGGATGAACAGCTACAGGTACAGCACAACAACTTTATGTTATTAATTACCCCAGAAAGGTGTGAATAGCATGATACTAAGCAGAATAAATCCAACTTGTCAAAGCCAATCCAAAATGGAAAAAGTACACGATATTTTCTAGCTGAAAAAAATTTCTATGATTTCAGCAGATTTCATTATATCAACAAGAAATTGACATTAACAAAATATCAAAGTATAATCCAATTACATAAATTCTCTGAATAGAAAAAAAAAAAAAAAACAAAAGAATAGTATCATTAAAAAAACAAAGGAATAGTACTTCATCACTAAGAGAGGGCAAAAATCATACCCCGGGCTTAGCAGATAGGATTTGATCGAACTGTTTAACAAGTTCTGGAGGAGACATTTGGTCAATCTCAGCTCCAAGTATAGCAATTGGAACTTCAACACCTGTAAGAGACTTCAATTATTGACTGATGCGCCAAGGAAATACCAGTAACTGCTTTAAGAACTTCCTTTGCAATTTTCATTTGATATCTCGGAAATAAGACAATGAATCTGAATGGAAGAAGTTGCGAAATCCTAACAATATGACAACCATTGCATGACCAATTATAGATCACATATAGAAAAAGAAGTTCAATTAAAAAAATGTCAAAATAACGGGATACAAAGCCAATGTAAATAACTCCTGCTTAGGAAATAACTGCCATCCCAAAGCATATATCACATGAACAGATCTCCATGTAATTTAAAAGCCTCATATGTAATATTCCGATAATTTCCTCCCTTAGCATACGCAGATGCTATATTTTCCACCAAAAAAAAAGAGAGAGAGAGAGAGTATGCAACTTAACAAGAAAATAAAGCATTTAAAAAGCATACTCTTGATGTCATCCACAGTGACAAATGATGGGTGTAATAGCACAGCAGCTTCGATAAGTCCGTGTCTCGCAACTTCAACCACAACCTTGGCTGAAAAAAGAAAAAAGAATATGTCAGCATCATCCGAGACAGTTGAATATAGTCCATTTGCGATAAATAGATGCAATACATACACGGATGAAGATTTGAAACTGCTATATACACAAAATGAGAAAAAACAGAGAGAGAGTGGGATGAGAGGCACTCACCACCCCAGCAAAAACCAGCAGCCCCAATTGCTGAAACACCTTTACCTTTTAAGGCTTCAATTACAGGTTTAGCAGCCTCAATACCTTTTTCCTGATAGGACAATATGACAGAATCAGATAATAATGTATTACAGCTTGCATATGAAGCATGATTATTAGACGTTTAGCATTTTCAATCCATAATGTTGGATCCCAAAATCCAGAACATAGCATCGAGAGGGAATTTTTCTAATAAGGATGCAAAAGATTTTATTACGATGAATTTTTTTTTAATAAAAAAGTTGTTTTTTAAATAAAACAAAAACAACACACAAAATGTGTTCAAGTATCATAACAATAAACAAACACTGACCGGAGCATGATCTTTTATCCAAACAGAAAGTGGTCTGTCAGTTTTCTCACGAACAAAAGGATCACCATGCAAGAAATCAGGAACAACAACATAATACCCTGCAGCAGCAACCTTGTCCGCAAGCTTCCTTCACAACCAAAAACAAATGGTTTTACTTTGTAGGCGAACATGATAGAACCCACAATTCTAAGCTGAAACGGTTGGTAATATAGCTATTGAATTCTCTGGTATAAGTGGAAAATTAGAGAATACAATCAAAAGCTTCCTTCAAGCCGAAAGCTTAACCACTAGGGAAAGAGAAATAACAACAAGGACAGAAAAAGAAACACTTCCTAGCTAGGTATTCGAGAGACCCAGCCCCCTCTCCTCACTCACTGATTGCCTGCCTCTCCCCCCCCCCCCTTCCTCCACCATTGTATATCCATCCATACTACGTGCCTCCACTAGCTGACAGCATCAGTCCGCTGCATCCTTCCCTTGTGGTCCCCCTCCCTTTGCTGCACTCTCAGCAGGCTGGGCCCTTTGGTCACCCCTGGCCCTTCTTTGATAAGTGTTGGCCCAATATTTGTTAAGCCCATCATTTCCCTCCTCTGCAAGACACACCTTGTCCTCAAGGTGAAAGTGTGGAAATTGGGTCCTGATGTCAGTAAGGTACTCCCAAGTATTCTCATGTTCAGGGAGATCTTTCCATTTAACTAGCACCTGTAACTTCCCATCTCTGGCTTTGCGTGTGTCCTGAATGATTTCTGGTTCCACCTTCAATTCCATTTCCTCGGTAAGGCCCTTGGGAAGGGGCTGGGCTAGGACAGAGGGCTTGAGAGCCTTCTTAAGTTGGGAAACGTGGAAAACATTGTGAATCTTCGCTGTGAGAGGTAATTTCAGTTTGTATGCTACTTTGCCCAGCCTTTCCAAGACCTCATATGGCCCGTAGTATCTAGGTGATAGCTTCTCGTTGGGTTTTCGAGCCAGCGATTTGAATCGATATGGTTTTAATTTGAGGTATACAGCTTCCCCAACATTAAACTCCAGCTCCCTGCGGTGTTTATCAGCCTGGTTCTCCATCCTAGATTGTGCCCGCTCAAGCTGATCTTTTAGTTCTTGAAGCACCTGGTTTCGTTCTTGCAGCTGCTGTTCAACAACTTGGACTCGTGAAATTTGATCTGTCCATTTGAGGAGGTTGGGGGGATCACGGCCATACAAGGCCTTAAAAGGTGTCATTCCTGTTGAACCGTGGTAGGATGTGTTGTACCAGTATTCAGCCCAAGACAGCATTCTGGACCATTTTTTGGGCGTGTTCCCTGCAAAACATCGCAAATAAGTCTCAAGACTTCTGTTTACCACCTCGGTCTGTCCGTCGGTCTCGGGATGATAGGAAGAGCTAAATTTGAGAGTAGTTCCAGCCTTAGCAAACAGCTCCTTCCAAAATTGACTAGTGAAAATTCGATCACGATCGGAGACTATGGAACTAGGAAACCCATGGAGCTTGACTATTTCCCTGGCAAATACTTCAGCCACCTCCTTAGCATCATAGGGGTGAGACAGAGCCACAAAATGTGCATATTTCGAAAGCCTATCCACCACCACCAGCACCGTGTCAAACCGATTGCTCTTGGGTAAACCTCCTATAAAATCCATGCTTATATCTTCCCAAACAGCTTTGGGTATGGGCAGTGGTTGTAGTAAACCAGCAGGGCTCAAGGATTCATACTTGTTCTTTTGGCACACTTCACACTGAGCCACATAGTCTTGTACATCCTTCTTCATCCCTCCCCAATAAACCACTGCAGACAATCTTTTATATGTGCATAAGTACCCAGAATGTCCCCCCATCGGAGAATCATGGAATTCCTTAATGAGTTCCTTTGTCTTGGGCGAAGTGCATGGGAGCACCAGCCTTCCCTCAAAGAAGAGCACCCCTTTCTGCAAGGTATATCCTCTCGGTCCCTCTTTGCCTTGGAGTAATTTTTGCACGATAGTCTTCAGATTTTCATCCTCCAGGATGGCATCCTCTAAATCAGTGGTTCCCTCATAATGCCACAAGGATACTGCCCTCAATTCCACTTCTGTTTCTTGTCTTGAAAGTGCATCAGCAACGCGATTCTCCTTCCCCGGTTTATATTGGATCTTGAATCAATAACCCAGTAACTTGGAAACCCACTTCTTCTGATCAGGAGCAATTATTTTCTGTTCCAACAAGTATTTCAAGGCTTTCTGATCTGTTTTGATGATGAATGGTTTACTAGCCAAGTAGTGCTGCCATTTCTTGACTACAAGCACAATTGCCATGAGTTCCCTTTCATAGACCGAACATTGTTGATGCCTCTCGGACAGCTTCTAACTAAAATAGGCAATTGGTTTCTGGTTTTGCATGAGTACAGCCCCCACCCCTTGGCCTAATGCATCTGCTTCAATCTCGAATGGGAGGCTAAAATCTGGTACCGCGAGGACAGGGACGGTGGTCATGGCACACTTAAGTGCCTTGAAGGCTCGCTGCGCCTCTTCACTCCATCGGAAGGCATCTTTCTTAAGTAATTGCGTCAAGGGAGCAGCAATCTTCCCATAACCGTTGACAAATTTTCAGTAATAACCTGTCAGCCCGAGAAACCCTCTTAATGCCTTCAGATTACTAGGTCTGGGCCACTGGACCATTGAGTCGATTTTGGAGGGATCAGCCTTTACTCCCTCAGCCGATATAATATGTCCCAGGTACTCAATTTGTTCCTGGCCCAAAGAGCATTTTTTTGGGTTCACAACCAGCTGATGCTGCTGTAATATCTTCAACGCTGCTCTCAAGTGCTCGCGGTGTGACTCCCTATCTTTACTATAAACAAGTATGTCGTCAAAAAACACCAGTATGAATTTCCTCAAATGTTCTCTAAAAATATCGTTCACAAGGGATTGAAAAGTTGAAGGGGCGTTCATCAAACCGAAAGGCATCACCTTAAATTCGTAGTGGCCGTCGTGTGTCCGAAAAGCCGTCTTGGGTTCATCCCCAACCTTGATCCTGATTTGGTGGTAGCCTGATTTCAGGTCAAACTTGGAGAATATGGTTGCTCCCCCAAGTTCATCCAGCAGCTTGTCGATAGCGGGAATGGGGTATTTGTCGGGCACTGTGATTTGGTTAAGAGCCCTGTAATCAACACAGAAACGCCAACTGCCATCCTTTTTCTTAACCAACAGAACCGGGCTTGAGTATGGGCTGTTACTTGGTTGGACTATTCCTGCCAATAGCATCTCCCTAACCAAATTCTCTATCTCTGTCTTCTGAGCATGCCCATACCGATAGGGACGCGTGTTTGCTGGCTGCGCCCCCTCTTTGATGACGATGGCATGGTCTTGAGTCCTCACAGGTGGTATTCCCCTGGATGGTGCACAAACATCTGGGAACTCGTGAAGAATGGTTGTCATCTCTGGATCTCCGCTTAGCTGTTTGGGCTCTTTGGTTCGGTCAGCTGCCCACAGCTCAATGAGATGCCCCCCTCTTTCACCTCGAATATCTTTTTTGAGAGATTGGAGACTACCTTGGGACTTTGTGAATGCTGGATTCCCTTTCAAACATACCCACTTGCGGTTATTCCTTATTTTCATGTACAATTGTCTCCAATTGATCCTTGTTTCCCCCAATGATGCCAACCATTTGACCCCCAAAACTAGATCTACATTGCTCAACTTGAAAGGATAGAAGGGTTGCCGGATTCGCAGTCCTTGTATCTCCAATTCAATCTCTGGACACTTAAGGTTCGATAGCGTCTTCCTTCCATCACCAACGGTTACCGAGTAATCGCACCACTTCCGTCGGAATGGCCAATTCTGCAACAAGTTCCTCCGAGACAAAATTGTGGGTGCACCGCAGTCTATCAGTACCAGCGCCTCTCGGTTTCCCAATCTACCCATCATTTTCAGAGTTCTTTTCCCGGTGAGCCCCACCGCCGTGGTAGTGGAAAGTTCCAGCGATGCGAACTCGTGGTGCCCATCGTCTCGATCCTCCATTTGGGCCTTTGGTTCCTCAGTTCCAGGTTCTCCCAACTCCTCCTCCATGATGATTAATTGGATTTGTTTCAGGTTGCATTTGTGATTGGGCCCATATTTGCCCTCACATTTAAAGCACAGGCCCAACTCCCTTCGCCTGTTAATTTCTGCTTCCGAAAGCCTTTTTCTTGTTGAACTCCCTCCGTTACTGCTTACGGCAGACGCCGTGGACGAAGCTGCGCGTGACGGCGTTGATTTCGCGTCCTCCCCTCCTTTCTCACTCGTATCCTTCACTTGCGCCGGCCGATGGTAACCCCTTTCCGTCTCGGTATTTCCCAACTTAGGAGGCCCAGGTTTGTAATCAGTCCACCGGCTATTGGTCGTCGTCCTCATCTCACAGGACTTCTTCTCCTCCAACCTTGCCTTCACTAAATTACGGTCCTCAACTTGGCTAGCAAACCCCATCACCTACTTGAGGTTCTGGGGATGCATGAGCTTAACGTCACAGCGGACGTCCTCTTTCAGCCCATTCATAAATGCTCCTAAGACAATCTCATCGCGAACATCCTCCGATGGTGCCGATAGTAACTCAAATTGCTCCCTATAGTCTGCCACGGTTCCTTCTTGTTTAAGAGCAAACAGCTGCTCGTACTCATCTCCTAGCTGTCGACAATGAAACCTGTCGATTACTTCTTTCTTGAACTCGCTCCAAGACGACACGGGGGTACGTGTCTCCAGCCATTGGAACCAGGTCAATGCCTTTCCTTCCAAGCTGACCACTGCAGCATCTAACTTTTCTGATTCAGCCATTGCATTGGCAGTGAAGTAACGCTCTAGTCGAAATATCCATCCTAAAGGGTCCTCCCCCGAGAAGATGGGAAGCTCTAGCTTGCGGTGCTTAGGTCCTTCAGTCTGCCCTGAAGCCTCAGCCCCCCCTCGACCCTGGTCCTCCGAATGGGGCTCCCTGCATGGTTGCTCATCGTGCCCTCGATTGGGGTCCCTTGCCTGTAAGGATGATCGTAACTCCTGAAGCTGTTCTAAGATGACTTTTACTGTTTCATCCACCCCAGTTAGTTTCTCATTCGTCTCCGACTGTTTCCTCTGTATCTCCTCTACCACCCCCTCTAGATGACCCACTCTGTTATCCATTCTTGTCATACCCAGGTTGTATGCTCTGATACCAATGTGATAGAACCCACAATTCTAAGCTGAAACGGTTGGTAATATAGCTATTGAATTCTCTGGTATAAGTGGAAAATTAGAGAATACAATCAAAAGCTTCCTTCAAGTCGAAAGCTTAACCACTAGGGAAAGAGAAATAACAACAAGGACAGAAAAAGAAACACTTCCTAGCTAGGTATTCGAGAGACCCAGCCCCCTCTACTCACTCACTGATTGCCTGCCTCTCCCCACCTTCCTCCACCATTGTATATCCATCCATACTACGTGCCTCCACTAACTGACAGCATCAGTCCGCTGCATCCTTCCCTTGTGGTCCCCCTCCCTTTGCTGCACTCTCAGCAGGCTGGGCCCTTTGGTCACCCCTGGCCCTTCTTTGATAAGTGTTGGCCCAATATTTGTTAAGCCCATCAGAACATATCTTATAAGAACATCCAAAAACTAGTAATGAGAAAGAAATCAGAGAAAGACCTGAAGAATATAGTCAAGCCAGATAATCACATCAACTATCATCAATTAAGAAAATCGATAATTAGTTATATACCTAGATATATCATTAACATCATACAGCATCATTTTCATAAACAGTGATCTCTAAATTATACTAAGTATGTCTATTTAGTGTGGGTTTGGGAGCACTTTAAATAAGTGGTTTTATGTTTTACAAGATAAAACTTCTATCACATATTTATCTCGTTCAGTACAAAATCGCTTAAAATAAGCCAATCCAAATAATTTTGGCATGGTAAATGAGAGATAGCCCTTTTACTATTTCTTAATCAAAATTAAATTCTGTCTGCCACCTAAAGCAGAAGCTGAGCTGATGGCATAAAGAGGACAAGTTGGTTCGACTACCATGCCACACAGATTATCTTCCAAAGTAACTTCATGAATCCATAATAGAAATGAGCAATTGGGTCCAAGAAAATAGGCATTTGAATTTTGATAGATAGAAATGCTCAGGCACTATACTATTAGCAGTCGCTGTCAATCACCCAAAATGTATATAAAAGGAAAAAAAAATTGAATAACTTAAAAGATTAAAGACTATTCACTATTTTCATCCCTTTAATCGGAATTTTCAGGTTCTAAATATAAGAAATAATGAAGCTGATATATGTAGTCTCTATTAAGGATATTATAGTAAATAATAATAGAGAATAGTACTCATTAGTTAGTTAGATGAGAGACAATTGGCTATGACGTGGCCATTGTGAGCGTATATAAACGATGTACTGGGTCCTTTCCATTTTTGTGAATGAATTAGTCTCTTTTCCTTGTCTTGTTATATCAAAGGTATCAGAGCCCTCTGTCTGGCCATGGCGCCGCCGGACACCAGATCCCAAGACCAACTAGATGAGCTGGAACTTCATATCGAAACAATCCACACCATGATGCACACGCGATTTGAACAGAGTACAAAGGATATTGCTGAGCTCAAGTAGACGACTACTCGATTGGAAGAACTTATGCAAAAGCTCGAAACCAAATTTCTTTCCCCACCCAACTCTGCTACCGGGAAGCAGACTATCAGCGCTACTGGCAATGGAAATGGAGGTTCTAGCTCCATTATACACTCACGCATTCCGACATTTGGGACCTTCCAAGAACAGCACTCTCAACCGCAACATCCACAACACTCTTCTTCCTACTTCATTCCCACCAAACAGAGCTGTGTGGAATTTCCACGGTTCAACGGTACTGATTTACGCAGCTGGGCTTACCGTTGCAAGCAGTTTTTCGAAGTCGATGGCACTTCGTCAAACTAGCATATCCGACTCCTAAGCATTCATCTAGAAGGACATACTCTGCGCTGGCATCAAACCTTCATGCGGCATCGAGCTTTCACCAATCTCTGTTGGGAGGATTATTTCACACAAATGGAGGAGAAATTCACTGATATACGCAAAGAGCACCCACTGATTGCTCTCAAAAAGCTTCAACAAGAAGATGAATTGGTTGCCAACTATGAACGCAAGTTCAACGAGTTGCTATCGGAGGTAGATATTCCAGAAGCCATTGCGGAGAACCTATTCATCGGAGGTCTCAGGTCAGATATCCGCCAGTTTGTCCTGAATTTTTCTCCGCTGACGTTAGCTAGTGTGACGTGCTCGACCAGGTTGCAGGAAGCAACGATTTGAACACTCCATGAACACACTCCCATTCATGATCATCGAATCTCATCACTACAGTCGTGCATCGGACTCAGGCTTACATTTTTCTACAGTGATGGGCTCTCCAACTGGGCCAGCCCTGTCTCATTTTTCGGATCCTCTAAAGTCTCAGCTCCAACTACCCAAAACCGGTACCACGGTGTTCTCTTCTAGCTCCAATTCGACTCCATCTTCCACGCCTTCTTCTGCGTCAATTCGAAACCTACACGTTAGTTGACTAAGCGTGAAATGGATGACCGGCGCCGGCAAGGTCTGTGCTACTAGTGCCCTGCGAAATACTCCTTTGGTCACCGGTGTCAAGATTCTCATGTCTACATGCTCATTGTTGATGATGACGAAGATCACTTTGAGGATGTGCTAGGCGCCACTGCAGGGGTGGCCGACGGCAGTGTTCACGCCATTGAGGGCTCTCTCAATCCTTCCACCCTCAAACTCCTCGTTAGAATCAAGAATCAAGAATCACCCTCCACCTGAAGATACTACATGGGAGGACCTTGCTGTCATTCAACACCAGTTTCCTCAATTCCCTACCGTTGCTGATGCTCCTCATGAAATCCTTGTAGACAAGGATTCTTTTTAGGGGAGGAGTAATGATATATGTATTCTCGATTAATGATATTATAGTAAATAATAATAGAGAATAGTACTCATTAGTTAGTTAGATGAGAGAGAATTGGCTATGACGTGGCCACCGTGAGCGTATATATACGATGTACTAGGTCCTTTCCATTTTCGTGAATGAATTAGTCTCTTTTCCTTTTCTTGTTATATCAGAAGCCCAGCTAAAATACAGCTTGATGCCAACAGGAGGCCTAATTTACTTGCTACGAAAATAACTATACCAGCTAAAATAAGAAACAACAAAAGTTGACAGATAAATTAGCTGTACCTCAAATTTGGTGCTTCATAACCTGCAGGACGAGTTGAACATGCGAAGTTAAAACATTATAATATATCTAGAGCTGTACTTGGTACTATCAAATCCATGTAAATACCCCAGCCTCCAAAAGATACTTTTAGTAATATTTAGCAGGAAAAAAAATTATATAGTGCTTGCATACAAAAACATATGATTTTGCGGGTCTTAAGCTATTGACCAAAATGGTTATTCCAAAAAAACCAAAATATATAATGCACGTGCATTTGAACAGAAAAAGCAAATAACAAATATACATTCAGCCCTAAAGCCAATTTGGAATTAAAAATAGACAAATCCTAAACTTCTACCCTGTTCAGTCAAAAAGGCGACTCTAAACATTTGTTTTATCATGCAATAACAGTATTCAGAATAGACTTCAAGTAGTCAAACCTTATACACAGAAATAAATGGCATCCGTAAATCAAAGCTGAAACATGAGAGTTGAAATTTATGAGATCTTTTGAACAAAATCTACTGTAAAACACCGAATAGGTCCCCAAGCCTATAAATTATAAATAACAACATTGATGTCAAATTAAATTACCATAAATATCGGCGATAAGGAGAACGGCAAGCTTGGAGTCGGCGGAGCCAGTGATATAAGTATCAATGCCACCAACTTTCTCAACATGACCAGCTCCAGCATTAGGATTGAGGGTTGGAGGGTTGGAGCAACACTGTGGGCCTGACATTTTCTTATTATTATTCAAGTAATCACCAACGCAATGCACAGTGAAGGTCAAACCTGGATAAAGCGGGTTTCGGGGAGTATTTAGTTATGAGGAACGGAACTTTCTGGGGCCTGATTCTTGATGATAGAGGAAGGAGAACCACAAACGGAAGTGGATCCATTTTCGTCAGCGGTGACGTTTAAGCCTTAGTACGATATGGCGAATGCCACATAAAAACGATTTTTCGTTTATTTTAAGGAGATGAACCAATTGGATTTGGCCAAATAGGGAGGAGTTTGATTTGGGTAAAAGCACTTTTCTTAAGTGCTTCTGAGTTTCCCAAACAAGTAGAAAATGGTGATTGATGAAGGAGGAGGTTACGAGGAAAATAAAACAAATCAAAGGAATGAGGAAAAATGTGTTATTTCTAAATATGAACTAATTACACATTTCTTCTGTCCTAATTATAAGAATATTTTTATAATATAAATTACATTATAAAAGTATTCCTATAATTAAAACCAGATAGAGTATTAGATATCCTACACCAATAGCAAAAAGCTTCAATGAAAAAAAAAACACAGAAAAATCAATTCCGTAGCCTGCTTAGAGTGTTTCCACCATCAAATTGATTTTTCCACTGAAAACATGTCACCTTTGGAGGTATTACACTTTGGGTTTGCATCATTGGTTACTGTTTCAACTAGAGTTGGAAATTAAGGTCGTTCAACCTAATAGAGCTCAGAAATTAAGGTCGTTCAACCTAATAGAGCTCAGGATAAGAAAAACATTAATGTCTACACAACATACTTAATACAATAAACAAACACAATTACTAATTCATAATCACAAGTAAACTATTGTCCATAAGTAACTCACACAAAGTATAACAAGCTTGTCACTAAGTAATATGAGTATGATGACTATCATTTTCATTTTCTCACTACTATCATCAATTTCAAAGACATTTCATTGTGCTTCACTTCGAGTAGTAGACTCTATTTCATAGATAAAAATATCAAGAATTTCTTCTCTCATGTCATAAATACATCTATAATCTCAACAAATATTATAAAATTATAAAATTAAAGTATAATTATTATGTATTTATAATTAAATGAATAAATAACTCTTAAAAAATAATAAAATACAAATAAATTAGTAAATTAAATACTTAAATCAAGTTAATGAAATAATATATATATATATATATATTTTAAAGGGTTTAGCGGGCCAGCCTATGGCCCTATATGGCTAGCCCTTTTACGAAGTCAACCCGATTTCTCGGTTCTTGCTTCAACCCAAAAATTCAGCTAACGCTGAAACTATTTTATTTTGCTTTTCAAACTGCGTCAAAGTGCATTGGTTGGCAAACAAGGGGCAAATGAGACATATGTGAGGAAGAAAACTAATATTAAATGAAATGAATATTATTTTTTTAAAAAAAATTGACGTATAGAAAGTGAGAGGTTGGCGTCTTAAAATAAGGAATTAATTGGTGCCACTTTTTATTTTTATAATTTTAATTTCAATGTTGTCTCTAAACTAATAAATATTTCTCATTAATTTTTTCTAGTATTTATAATTTTTCCGATATTATTTTCACTATTTTTACAATTTTAATGTTAATATTTCTTTTACATATTTACACAAACACATACATACATATATATATATATATGCATACATGGATGCATTTATGCATGTACTATAAAAGGATAGAAAGTGAATGCTGATTATTATTCTTTTTAAAGTCAAGAGGAAATAATAGAAAAAATCATATGAAAAATAAAAGAATCAACAAGAGAGGGAGAAGAGAAAGCTTGTGCTTTACTTGAAACTCTAGGCTCCTAAAGCTAGGCGATTTTATAATGTTACTATGGAAACTATTTGTACATATTAGAATAATAGTATATCCTAATTCTCCTTTTCATTAGAGAGAGAGAAAGTTGGCGTGAGGACCAACATTACTAGTCATAGGCGCATCCACCTATGTGATTAGAGGGCACGTGCCCCCTTGATTTTTGATTTTTTTTAAAAAAGAAAATCAAAGATTTTATTTAAAGGTGATCCGGACATATTTTATTTAAAGAAGAGGGCACGGCTCACCTTGCGGACATATTTTATTCAATTCGCTCACCTTGTGGACATATTTTAGCATTGTAATCTCAACTGGGAAAGATCTGCTTCCTTTTTTTAGATACTTTCCTAGCATTTTGTTGCCTTTTCTCTGTATTTTAGGTGGATATTCCCAACACAAAAAAATTGCTTGGAGCATATGTAGGTTGTTAATTTTCCACCATGGGCATTTTATAGCTAATTTAATGATAATCAAACTTGTAACTGATGTCAAGTGAAAACCTTTTGAATCCTGTATTATTTTTTATGCTTTTGATAACAAGTTTTAAAAAAAAATTCGAGAGCGCTACCCCCGAACCCCCTCTTGCTAATAGTGCTCCCCTTCTATAAATTTTTAGATCCGCTCCTGCTACTAGTGGTGCAGTGATATTTGGAGCTAGTCTCCTCCCCCTTGTCTGGGTTCGATCCTCCTCCCTTATCGCCTATGTATCAAAAAAAAAAAAAAAAAGAAAGTTGGCGTGAGGTGGGAAGAGAAAGGAGGAATCAGACATGGATGAAGTTGGAGACATGGAAAGAAAGTGAGGGTAAGTAATTTTTGACACCAGAATCGTCTTCTTTTCATCCCGTAATGTTGACCATGGTGTTCTTGTTCTTCATTTTGATGGGTCTCGTTTCCAGGCAACATGTCTTTTCCTCATTTTCACAAGTATGGTTAGTTATAAATTTCAAACACGAATTTGGTAAACTCAATTGAGAGGTGGGGCAATAGCAATTAGTGATTTCAAATAACTCTTGTGGGTGGGAGAGTAGATATTTTCAAACCCAAACTTAGTAAAATCAAGTTTGAAGTTGGTATTCTCATCATATCAAGTTTAAGAATTAATTCATGAATGTTTTCTCATTTTTACAAGTATTTAATTTAGAATAGTGAGTTATGAATTTCTTATCCAAACTAGGTAAATTCAAATCCGGTATAATTTCATATCAACTTTAGGAATTTTGCAATTAGTGTTATCTCATTTTCACAAGTTTTTAATTTTGAATGGTAAGTTGTGAATTTTTTATCTCAATTAGGTAAATTCAAATTTGAAATTGGTAATGTCTAAGAATTCTGCAATTATTGTTTTCTCATCTTCATAAATGTTTAATTTTAAATGGTGGCTTACAAATTTCTTATTTGATCTAAAATTCAAATCGTAAAATTACATCAAATTTAGGAGTTAATACATTTATGTTATCTCATTTTTGCAAATGTTTCATTTTAAATGAAAAGTTATAAATTTCATATATAAAGTTGGTAAAATCATATCAAGTCTAAGAAAATGGACAGTAGAGTAGTACAGATATTTTGAACTTTAGGAATTCTGCAATTAAAACCAATATGCTTCCATAAATCCATCAAGAGTTCTAAATTAAATTTGCAACAAACTTGTGTGGACATTAACATGACAAGTGTTTTCATATTAAAACCATTATCCAATCGTAATAACGACGGTTAAACTTCCCCTAGACTAACTGTTGAGACAAACGACAACTTTTGGTCTTTGTGGTGTCACCTTTACATGGAATTAGCTCCAAAGCACTGTCAAGATTAGCTCATGATTAACTAACCCTCATATAAGGGTGGAAGAGGCCAAACAGCCTCTGACTTGGACTGTTAAGGGTTTGGTTAGAGCTAACCTTTTAGTCAAAAAAGGCTAAGCTAAGGTTATTTAAAGGCTTGTTTTGGTTAATGGGCTAAACTTAGGCTTACTATAAAGCCTATTGACCTGTTAGACTGGTCTGAACCTTTTAATTACTTTATGCTAATAAGAAAAAAAGTTAATGATTCAATTTGAAAAAAGTTAATTTGATACATAGACGATAGGGGATGGGGGGATCGAACCCAGTACAAGGGGGTGGGGAGACTACTCCCAATACCGGCACTACTAGTAGTGCAGAGGTATTGGGAGTAATCTCCCCACCTCCTTGTACTGGGTTCGATCCACTCCATCTCCTATCATCTATGTATCAAAAAAAAAATTAAAAAAAAAAACGGTAGTTATCCTATCTAAAAAAATGTAATTATATTTTTTTTAAAAAAATCTTAATAGGCTTTATTTTAACGGGCCTAGTTTTTGCTAATATTCAATGTTTGACATTAACATGTCTCAAGGCAGGCCAGATCTTTGTACAGGCCAGGCTTAAGCCAAAAATAAAGTCGGTAACAGAGCATTGGTCAGACTCAAACTACCTTATTACAAAACAAGTCTGACCTGTTAAAGGTGAAGCCGAGCCTGAGTTGACTTATTTATTTTCACCCTTTTCCCCACATAACCCCACATAAGGCCACACTTTAATTGAGGAATTTGTTCTTACAAATAAGTAAAAACTCAAATTGTGGTCAAACCATCAGAAAAAATAAGTTTCAAGTATAACTCATTCATTGTATAACTCCCCCAAAAATGTCTTCTCCTACATATAGTAATTACATAAACATTTCTACTCATTTCTCAATAATTTCTCGTCAATAACTACACTCATGCAGTTTATTCCTACAACACTAATCAACTTGAATCATATTCCAAATCACAATATCTAATTCTAGTCAAACCCTAAAGGATTCTTGTCTTTTTCCTAAACTAAGATGGGAGCACGATACTATGCGGGAAGTTAGCAAATTTATCGCGTCTTGTTCTCTGTTTTTTAGACTCACCGATGCCTATTTCTGTTTTTTTTTTAAAAAAAAAAAATCAATAAGAACAAACCAGGCCCTCACATTTCTCTGATATTATAAAGATCAGGGGCACCTTTCTATTTATTGGTATATTTCAAGTTATTTATAAGGGACTTTGCCTCTAATATATTACGAATATGAAACGGTGCAATTTTGAATGTTGTTACTATTTTTGAAAGAAAAACTATATGTTCTGTTCTGGGAATAGGACTGATTGGACTTGACTAGGTATTAAGCCTAGAGCCTACGTATCCTTTAAAGGGATCAAAGTCCACTTAATTCAATGTATACTTTGAGGCGTTTAGCCAGGGGGTGATGTGTGTGTTCTATGTGACAGAATGTAAAGTGAATATAAGTTAGAACGTGTGCACTTGGAGAATCGATCTCTGTATTTATAGAGGCTTCTACGAAGGATATCTCGGCCTGGTGTGATACCACTATGCAATTTTAATTTAGTTTTTTGAGGGAAGCTGAAACACCTCAAAGACCTTCTTGTGAAATAGATTTAAAGTTTATTATGTCTAACGTATGTATTTCGTCTTCACATTTGTCTGTTTAAGATATGCAATAATATCTGTTATATCTTGAACATCCAATCTTTTAATGGTACTCAATGGAAATCAAATACCAGTTTGATCAACTATATGAACTTGAAAAGAACGAATCCCAATTAAAATGTAGCACAAGCTCTCAATGAATCCCTATTAAATGTTGACTTTATAGTGTGTGTGTGTGGGGTTTGTCTCTTTTGTTCTATTATCCTCAATCTGAAAGTGTAATCGTTATCCTTCCTCTATCAGTGTCATTTGTATCTGTAGCAATAACGTCTAAGTGGGTTTTGTTTAATGCTCTATGTATTAGTGCATTGTATTAGTAAGTAATGTGTTTAAGCTTTTTTTTTTAAAAAAAAAATATTGGAAGTAAATCTAAACTTTATATAGCTAAAGGTGATATACATTTAAAAACTCAGTGCACAAGGTTCTCATCAGGTAGAGTCTGAAGAGGGATATATTTATACAACCTTACTCCCATAATCGGATAGGTTGCTTATGAGATTTGAACTAATAACTTATAGATCACATAATAGTAACATTACCGTTACTTTAAGGCTTACCCTCCAGATTTTCAAAACAACCCCTTAAAATATGATAGATTGATATCTCAAATGAAAATGTCACAAACTCCAATCGCAGAAAGAAACATTGCTCCATTCAACCTAGCAATGGGATGGGATTCATGTCCAACAACTGAAATCATTTTCTTCCAATAATTAGAATTGATTGCATGATGATTTGTGTGTTCAGGTTCTTCTTGAGCGCATGATCATGGAAGTGAGAATTTCCAAAAAGTGAAGACTGAGCCATAGTGCCAAACATGCTAAATTCCATTGTCATGAGTCATGACAGCTCCAAATGCATGACATTGTGCATTAATGGCTACTATACAAGTATAATGAGTCAATGCTGAGGTAATTTAGATAAACAGTTCAAGAGCAGAAAATAAGATTAAAATGTAATCATGTTATCAATTACCCCAGAAAGGTGTGAATCGTATGATACTAAGCAGAATACGATGATACAGATGGAACACACTTAGTGTTAAGATACAGATATATACATATATATGTATATATGCGATAGAGCCCAAGCCAAATGATGACAAAAAGATATTTACAGCATAAATATAGCCTAAATAAGCTGCTGGAAATGATAAAACAACACTCTAAGCTTAACTGACATGAAGGATAAATGACGGAGCAAGATGAACTTCACCCCAACCTGGTATTCTGGAGCCCACGTCTCTCCCTCACTAGACTCGCTGTCTGCTTAAAACCCTTCAATTTTTTTTTTTTTATAATAAAATTTTAGGAAAGGGGTTAGGTTCACTTACAATCCAAGGGCATGGCGCTTGGAGCACTGGACTAGAGAGTACACATATCTCCATCTCCACTCAGCGTTATCACTGCTTCATAGACTCCTAGGATGCTTCCCCCAGTGTCTTGACCAACTCTAGAATTGAACCCCCTCCCTTTAGATGAAGAAGTCCAACCTCTTCATCAGTTAAACCCAAGAACAAAAGGTAAAACCCTTTCAATTTCCTCCGCCCGAATATATATATATATATATATATATATATATATATATATATAAAAGTACATTGCACAGCCCCCCTCTCTCTCATGGCACATTAATTGTAGGTCTATTGGCTACGGACCAATCAATATGTACCCAACCATTTAGGGTGTAGGAAGAAGAAGATAAAGGAAGAGGTGAAGATATTTTGGGAAGATGGCTTCCAAGACACCAGAGAACGCTCTCAACCTTGCTGACTCTGGGCAACGAAAACTTCCTCCTGATAGGCCTCCGGCTGAAGGGCAGGATGAGAGAAAGAAAAAGAAGAAGTTAGAAGAAGCACCTCAGATTATCATGGATGATGTGATGTCAGATAAAGAATTAGAGCAGGCTTCTGAGAAAACTAATGCCACTAAAAGTCCAATTGGAGATAGTGCTCCCAAATTTCAATCTTACCGTGCTTCCCTCCTGGGATTCAATGGAATCGCCCATTGTGATCAAGTAATGGAAGAAGATGACCTATTTACTGATGATAAAGAGATCTGCTGGAAAATCCCTGAACCAACAGAGGAGATGAAGAAATTGATGGAGATGTACCCTGTGGCACCTTGCACTGAAGAAGAGTATAATGAATGGTGTGAGCCATGGAATTACTCTCTAATCCTCACAGTGCTGGGTAGGAGATTCAACCTCTATGTGCTAAAAGATCTTTTATCTAAGTTGTGGGGGTTTTCAAACTTTGAGCTTATTGATATCCCAAATAACTACTTTGTTGTTCGCTTTCAAGACCAGGAATTATGGAGATCTCACTATAGGAAAGTACTCTATGAAGGTCCCTGGGTGGTGAGGCAACACTGTGTTATTGTTCAAAGGTGGACGCCCTATTTCAACCCTTACCATAATGCTTTGGGCAGAGTTGCTACATGGGTTAGAATCCCAGATGTCCCAATGCATATGTACAACAAACATTGCATCTCCAGGCTAGGGGATAGAATTGGAAGAACATTAAGGGTGGACATGAACACCTTACAGGAGGGCCAAACAGCTTCACCAAAAATTCAGCGGGGGAAATTTGTGCGAATTTGTGTAGAGTTGAATCTTAAAAAAAAACTAGTGCCTAAGGTGATAGCAGCAGGATCTATTTTCAATGTTGAATATGAGGGGCTTACACTCATATGCTTCGATTGTGGCAGATTTGGACACAGGCGTGAAAAGTGCCCTCTTAAATGTGAAGGGTCGAATATTCATGATCTGAATCAGCAACCTTCAACGCAGCCACCGCAGAGGTTGTCGGTTAACACACAAGCAACGAGTGAAGAGGACGCGTTTGGGCCATGGATGTTGGTAAGCCGGAGGAATCGCCGGCCACCGCAGGGACAAGAGCCCAAAAACCGTCAGCAGCAACCACAACTGTCGGGCACCAGTGGCAAGCAACCGAGAATCCAAGTAACGGTCAGCCAAGCAACGGTCGGCAAGAGATCCGTCTTTGCGCCGATTGAGGATCTCCAAGATCTGGATGCTTCAGACGTGTCTCATCCCTCTGGTCATGTTGTACCTCGGCCAAAGCAAAGTGAGATCAGCAAGGAAGCAATTTCTCCGTCGGTGGAAGCGTCGTGTCAGGTGAAAAGGAAAGGTGCAGCTGGAAATAAGGGGATTAAAAAAGGGGAATTATTCATTAAATCAAAGCCTCAGTACAAGCCAAAAAACGTGCAAACCATTGGGCCTATTTCTGCTGCTGGGCCGAGTAGTACCTTGGAAGGTAATCAGGCCCTTGTGTGCAATGCTGGATCAATTGATGTGGCTGAAAGCAAAAGGCAATTAAATCTAATTGCTACTTCATCTGGGCCTGCGATGGACCTTCAGGAAGAACCTATTGGGCTGGACCAACCTAAGGATAAAATCAACAATGACCACAAGCAATCTTCTTCAACAAGGGCAAAGGGTCAACGCATACATAATATTGTTCAAGGTAGCATGGACAATGTTAATAATACAAATTCTGAGGCTAAGGGTGCGCCTCTGCAGCTGAGCAATAATTCAATACCCTTCAACGCCACCAAGCCACCTGATCATTGGGACCCTAACGAGGATGTAGCTCCTGATTTCCTGGAAGCCAAGGAAGCTCACATGGTTGAAACGCAAGATGAGGCGCAAGGCTACAGGTAAGTATTCCTAACCCTTCTCATTTTATTTATATATTTTTTATGATTATTGCCTCTTGGAACTGTAGGGGAGCCGGTAGCCGGACCTTTCCCTTAAACATTAAAGAAATTGTTAATAAATATTATATTGATATTCTTTGCCTTATGGAGCCGCGTATTAGCGGTAATAGAGCTGACAAAGTTTGTCGTAAGCTTGGTTTTTCTAAATGGATTCGGGTGGAAGCTACTGGGTTTTCAGGGGGAATTTGGTTTCTCTGGAATAGTGACAGGTTGGATGTTACCTACATTTCCTCCACCACCCAACTTCTTCATTGTCATGTCACTGAGCTTAGCACTAATAATACCACTCTTATTACTGCTGTTTATGGGGAAACTAATCCTGTTGGTAGAATATCTCTTTGGAACTCACTCCGTTCTCTTGCAGCCAACATTAATCTTCCTTGGCTCGTTTTAGGAGATTTCAATACTTTCTTGTCCCCTGATGATAAACTTGGTGGAGCTGAACCTCCTTGGGCCTCTATGCGTCAATTTAGGGATTGTATTGAAGACTCGGATCTTATTGAAGCCAGAATTCAAGGGGAAAAATTTACTTGGGAATGGCATGGGTTGAAAGAGCGGCTTGACTGGGTTTTCACCAACTTCATTTGGCTTAACCATTTTTCTAATTTTTCTGTTCGTCATGAGCTAAAATTTAAATCTGATCATCGAATTGTTGTGGTCAATACTAGTTCCTCTCTCCAGAGAAGGAAATTGCAGAATCCTTTTTCTTATCAAATTGCTTGGTCTCTGGAGAGTGACTTCACGAATATTACTAAAGAAGCTTGGCAAGAGAATAGTTGGATTCAAGGGCTCCAAAATTTCAAAAGCACTGTTCGGAATTGGCATGATAACCGGGTTGGTAATTTCGCCAAGAAGAAAAAGGAGTTGCTCCGTCGCTTGGAAGGAATTGATAGATCTAGAAGAGCGAATTTGCATACTGGTCTTTATAAGCTTGAGAAGAAACTTTGGAATGAATATCATAAAGTGACTGCTCAGGAAGAGCTATTTTGGTTTCAAAAGTCCCGATGTAATTGGCTTCAAGGAGGTGACAGAAACACTAGGTTCTTTCATGCCTCCACCGTAGTCAAAAGGAAAAAGCAAAGAATTGCTGCAATTCAAAACGAATTGGGGGAATGGGTTGAGGACCAAGACACCGCAAAAATGATGGCTCATGACTTCTTTCTAAGTCTTTATACCAGAGATGATTCCGTCAGAGATCCGAATGGATGGTGCTCCAATTTTCCAGCAATTGATCCCCAAAAAATAATTGATCTCTCAAAGCCTGTCACGAGGGTTGATATTAAGAATGCTGCATTTGCAATGGGTGCTTTTAAGGCACCCGGTCCCGATGGCCTCCAGGCTCACTTCTTCCAAACTCAGTGGGAGGCTGTTGGTCCTAAAATATGCGAGTTTATTGAAAGTTGTTTTCGTGACCCCTCTAACATGGCAGCCATTAACAAGTCCAGGGTTGTCCTCATTCCCAAAGTGGATAATCCCTCTTCGTTAAGGGAATTCCGGCCTATATCCCTGTGCAATGTCAGTTTTAAAATTATTACAAAGATCTTGGCGACCAGATTTAAAGGAGTCATGGATGTTGTTGTTGCCCCTGAGCAGCGGAGTTTCGTTGCAGGGAGGTCGAGCTGTGATAATATCCTTATTGCGCAAGAAGTTATTCACTCTATGAGAATGAGGAGCAGGAAGAGAGGGTTTGTTGCCATCAAGATCGACATGGAGAAAGCTTTTGATAGACTTGATTGGGGGTTCATTAAGAGTACTTTGGCATGTTTAAATTTGGAGGGCAACCTTATTAATCTCATTATGTCTTGTATCTCGACTTCATCCATGTCTATCCTTTGGAATGGTGAGGAGAGCCCGTATTTTACCCCTTCCAGAGGAGTGAGACAAGGTGACCCTCTCAGCCCATATATTTTCGTTTTGTGTATGGAACGTCTTGGACATTTTATTAAAGAGGAATGTCACGCCCGGCGTTGGAAGCCATTTTTCTTTAAAAGAGGAGGTCCGCACATTTCTCATCTCTTCTTTGCTGATGATCTTATTCTCTTTACGGAAGCCTCCCAGCATCAAATGTCCGAGGTTCGTAAGGTGATGAGCAGTTTTTGTGAAGTCTCAGGCCACAGAATCAACCTTGATAAATCTCGTATGTTCTGTTCTGCAAATGTGAACTTCAATAGAGCTCTTGAATTAAGTCAGTTTCTTGGGATAGGACTCACCGCTGATCTTGGTAAATATTTAGGGGTCCCGTTCATTCATAAGAGAGTTACGAAAGCCACTTACTATCCTATTGTGCAGAAGGCAAGAAGGAAGTTGTCGGTATGGAAGGGTAAATTGCTGTCTATTGCTGGTCGTTCTGTATTGATCAAATCCGTCCTAGCTGCTCTTCCTGCCTATACCATGCAATCAACCCTGCTCCCTATTTGTACTATTAATGAGTTAGATAAGATTTCAAGGAGGTTTCTTTGGTCCCCAGAAGAGAACATGAAAAAAATACATCTCGTTGCTTGGGAAAAAGTTACTCAAGCAAGGAAGCAGGGGGGCCTGGGTTTTAAGAACCTTCGTCGTCAAAACATGGCTTTTATTATGAAGCTTTGTTGGAGCCTTCTGACTAATAAGCACGATCTGTGGGTTCGGTGTCTTTTGACTAAATATAATTGTGGACATCTGCCTATTCCTAATGTCATGAAGAAGAGAAATTCATCCCCTGCGTGGAAAGCAATTGTCAGAGTTTGGGATGACTTTCTCTCTGGAGTTGGAAGAAAGGTTAACAATGGAAGTGAAACTAAGTTCTGGCATGATCGTTGGCTCCCCATTGACCACCCCCTTGTAGCCTTAGTTCCTGACCCTTCCTTCGTTAATGAAAGTGAAACTGTTCGTGATCAATTACTTGATAATGGGGCATGGGATGTTGACAGATGGCGGGGAATTTTGCCTCCACCAATCATATGTTTCATATCTAAAATTCACCCACCTGCCAGCAACCTACCTGATTGCTTTTCTTGGAGAGCCGCGAAAGATGGTTGCTTTTCTGTCAAATCTGCTTATAACTATCTTTCGAATCAGACGGATACGAGACAAAACAACTTCTGGACTTTGATGTGGAAATGGAATCTTCCCGAGAAAGTGAAGTTCTTTATGTGGCAAGTTGCTCATGAGAGGCTTGCTACTAACTCTCTTCGAACCGAGAGGGGCCTCACAAATGACAACCTTTGCCCCTTCCCCTGTAATAACGTCGAAAGTGTGATTCATATAATCAGGGATTGTGCAAGGGCAAAAAATTTCTGGAAACATATTTTACGACCTAACTATCTTTCTCAGTTTTTTGCAGGGAATTTGCAGAATTGGCTTAATTGGAATATTCATCATAATCCTGCAGCTGGGACGTTTCAGAATTTCTCTTGGTCAAGAGTCTTCAGCTTTGGTTGTTGGATACTCTGGACAACAAGATGCAAATTCCTGTTTCAGGGCGACGGAACTGAGATCAGGGAGATGCTACACTTGTGTAATTACCTTTTAATGGAAAATATTTCAAATCATGTACTTAATCACAAGGTTTTCCAACCCTGCAGGTGCACCGAAGAGTCCTGGTCCCCACCCCCTGATGACGCAGTTCGTATTGACGTTGACGGTTCAGTGCGGCATCAACATCAAGCAGCCTGCGGAGGAGTCATAAGGAATTCGCAAGGTCATTGGCTTATGGGTTTCCACAAGCCTCTTGGACACCGTACAGTCGTTGAAGCCGAGCTTTATGCTATCATGACAGGTCTAAAAGTGGCGCGCCAGATGGGTCTCCAAAGAATTCTTCTATACTCGGACTCTCTGGAGGTCGTAAACATCCTCATGCGAGACAGTTGTATTGATCATCCGTTTAGGGACATCATTGCGGGGACTCGAGATCTCATCTACCAGGACTGGAGCGTTCAGATCTATCATACTTCTAGGGAGAATATCTCCTGTGCCGATTATATGGCCAAATATGGTCAGGATAGCTAGCATGAAGCGGAGGTGGCTCTTATACCGTCTGTTCCTAGTGGTTGCCTACATATGTATTTACATGACCAGTTGGTCTGTAACCAGTTGATTAATAGCCTCTAGTTTTTGGCTTTCATTTTGTATTAAGGGCAAGACTTTCGTAGTCTTTTCCCTTCTAACTCTCAAGCTTCGGCTTGCCTTTTCTTATTAAAAATATGTACCCAACCAAAATGGAAAAAATAAACATTTCCTAGCTGAAACTTTTTTTTGCATGATTTCACTAGCCTTCATCATGTTTGTTTGGATTAGCGGTGGAAGAAGTGTTTTTTTTTTTTCAATTTAAATTTTGTAAATTTAAGATAGGATGAAAGTCATATTGTAAATGTAATTTATATTTAGATTGACGGTGGTAGAAGTAAGTTTTTTTAAACTAAAACTTGTTTCAAAGATAATTTAAAAATCAAGTTTAGATGAAAAATAATTAAAAATGATATCAATCTTATCAAATAATATATATATTATAGGTATATATTGTGATAATTTAAAAGAAAAGTTAAAATTAAAATTATATAGAGTAAAAAATAGTTAATTAATTATTGAAAACACTAAAATATTTAATTAAATATATTTAGTGTTTTCTGTGTATAAAAAATTATCAGATCATTTTTATCAATTAATTTTTTAATATGAGAATATTTCATCAATTTTGTTATTTAATTTTTCCCTCTTAGATACATTTATAAATATCAACTTATTTGGGGTGAGTAATTTTATCTTTTATTGGTTTTTACAAATAACTTTGTCTTTTTTCTATCAAATGAGACCCACGGTATTGCACGAGATTATCCTCCTTTCCCTTCCTCCTATGCGTCAGTTTCCTCTCTCCTTCCTTCCATCTCCAATGTGTTATTTCTTCTCTCTCCATGTTGCAAGATGCAAAACCTATAAATTCTAACTTTTCCTCCACCGTAGCTTTTCAACTTGAAGCACATTTGGCCAATCACTATTCCAAATAGTTTGAGAGTTAAAATCAACGTTCAAGGTTTAAAAAAGCTACTTTTAAGGCTCCCGCCATGATCCCAAAAAAATTCTTTAACATGAAATCGCAGTTAACAAATTATCAAGGTATAATCAAATTACATAAATTCTCTTAATAAGAGAAACAAAAGAATAGTACTTCATCACGAAGGGAAGGCAAAAGCCATACCCCCAAGCTTAGCAGATAGGATTTGTTCAAAACTGTTTAACAAGTTCTGGAGGAGACATTTGGTCAGTCTCAGCTCCAAGTATAGCAATGGGAACGTCAACACCTGCAAGAGAATTCAATTATTGACTGGTACACCATGTAAATATCAGTGACTGCTTTAAGAACTTCCTTTGCAATTTTCGTTTAATATCTCAGAAATATAAGAATGAGCTGAACGGAAGAAGTTGCAAAATCCTAATATTATGATAACCATTGCATGATCAATTACAAATCAAACATAGCAAAAGAATTTTAACAAAAAACTTCATAAGAAATGGATACAAAACCAATGTAAATAACTCCTGTTCAGGAAATAACTGCCCTCCCAAAGCATATATCACATCAACAGATCTACATGTAATTTAAAAGCCTCTTACGCACTCCCTCATTGACACCTCTTTGAAGATTGGGTTTTGCATTTTTCTACTATATTGTAAATGAAATCTTAGTAAACATCAGAACCACAGTAACACACACAATTAAACGTTACCATCTCCTTACTTGTTTTATGTAGCGTTCAGCTCTTAGTAGTCTGATGTAATTCTTAGAACCACAGATACATTCTTGTACAGCTCATTCCTGCAATGAAATTCTCCTTTTCATGCAAGGAAAAAAAAAAAAAAAACCTCTTACGCAACATGCTTAAATTGGTCGATGGGTTTAATAGCACAGCAGCATTGATATGTCCGTGTCTTGCAATGTCAACCACAACCTTGACTGAGAAGGAAAAAATATATGTCAGCGTCCCTCAAGGCAGTTGAATAAAATCGCTGTATAACAGCTAATTCAATTAAAAATTCATTTATCATAAATAGATGCAATACATACACCTATGAAGATCTGAAACTACTATATACACAAGGGTTGATCATAGATCAAACCAGATCGGATTGGCCTCAACCTGAGGTCTGGTCTAGATAATACCTCGAGGTCTGGTCAAGTCCAGTACCAGCCCGAGCTTAAGCTGGACCAAACTGGTCCAATGGATTGCTTGGACTAGCTCGTGGTTCTCTCTGCCTCAAAAGGCACACTATTCACTTAGGCACAAGGACGGAGCGTTGTGGAGACAATGGGGGCCATGGCCACTAAAACGAAAAAAATTGTCCCAAATATTTAATGCAAATTGGATTCTTTTATAAATTTGGCTCCCCCAAATATTTTAAAAGAAATATTAGTTAATAAGTATACATTTGGCACCTCCAATATTTATCATAAGCTTCGTCCCGGCTTAGGCATAGTAACAATCAGTTGGTCCCACCTTCCTCTATATCTGTGTCACATCCTCCCTCGTCAACCTCCCTCTTCCTCCGCTACATCGGTCACAATTAGAGCGAGGAAAACGAACCAGGCCTGTCGAGCCGGCCCATTTACGTCCTAGCCCTTTAAGGGCCGGGCTTGAAAATTGGAGGAGAGAAATAAAGTTTGGCCCTGGAGGGTCGGCCCTGAAAGGCCAAAGGCTTACACGGGTCGGCCCTGGAGGGCTATAGGCCGGCCCATCGGGTCCTTCAATTATTTTTTATTTTTTTGAAGTTGAATACTGTTGAAATTAGGCTCTTAAATAATTTATATGTATTTTTTTATTTGTTATAGAGTTATTTATCAATTTAAGTACAAATGCATAATAACTATACTCTAATCTTATAATTTGATTTATCATTTGTTGTAGATAAAGATTATATACGTGTTCATGAAGCGGGAGAAGAAATTCATGATATTCTTACTCATGAATCAAAGCCTACTACTTAAAGTGAATAACAATCAAATGTCGTTGAAATTGATATAGTAACGAAGATGATGACAATAATAGTCATTGTACTAATGTCGCTTAGTAGTATGCTTTTTATATTTTATATGAGTTATTTGTAAACATAGTTTGTTTTTTATTATGAATTAGTAACTATGTTTTTTTGTTAGATGATTTATGTTATGATTTACTAATTATATTTCTTTGAAAAAAATGAAAAAAAAAGAATAATTAAAATTTGAAATAGTAACTTCTGGGCCCTGGAGGGCCGGCCCTGGCCCTGGTGCCCTCGGGCCAGGCTTTAAAAAACAGAGGTTTTTCTTACCCCAGGCCTTGGAGGGCCGACCCTGTTATGCACTGGCCCTTCACAGGCCGGCCCTGATTCCCAGCTCTAATCACAACCGCATTACCCATGCCGCCTCACTTCTCCAACGACAACGTCTCTGGTTCTAAGCTCAAACTAATACATTTTTAATAATTTTATTGACAATATTCTTTTCCAACATAATCTATTTTAATCAATAAACACAATATTTCAAAAGATGAATCAGAAGTTTATAATATTGTAATGGAGTGGCCACATATAATAATAATAATAACAACAATAATACTAATAATAAATAGCTTGGTTTATCCAACATTAGACACTGCTAAAGGAAGCAGATCCTCTCATTATCTCTTATGAGGTCATCTAGGCTGTTGATTAGGATTAGGAGAGAAAAGTCAAAATAATGTTGTGACATTTCAGATTAATTGAATAGACATAATTAAAAGATTATAAGGGATGATAAGATAGTGATGAGAGAAATTGAAACCTACTACTAAGTGACATTCAAGTGGGCATTTTTACTTGTCACACAGCTACCTACTATCAATGTCCCTTTTTTGACCGAACGAGTGGCCCTCCTATTATAACCTAGTTGTCACACAGCCAACCTTATTAGTGTCGCTCATATTATATAAGTAATAGATATTATACTATTTACTTAGTGAATTAAACATGTGAGTTTCAACTAACCCACACGATCTTTTTGATTAGTTTCTAGGTTTTCAATCTATTTCCTCATTGTTTCTCCTATATATATTATGTTAACATTTATAATTTGTTTCCAGACTATGTACTCCCAAAAGATGCTGTAAAAAAATTTAACACCAAAAATTTAAAATTATTAAAAATATCATTTAGACCTTTTATATTAGCAATCGGTCTAATTGTTTGTAATATTTATAAAGATGCCATCGGTTATATTTTTTTAACATCATCCTCTATAAGGGTTTAGAAATGCTATTTTGTACTAGTTAGGTATGTCATATAACTTGTAGATGTTACTTGTCATTTGTATGCACTATATAAAAATATATCAAATCATAATAATTCTTTCGAAGCAAACATTTAGATCGGTTCCAGTCATCCTTACCGCGTTGAAAGGAACGAAATTATTGCATTAGTATTAACTGAAATACCTATGACATGGTATTTAATGAACCTAATACAAGTTTCACCATTTTTTATTGACAATATTATAGTTCAAAAAAACAATTACATGGTAATGCGTAACAGTTTCAAAGCAGACAGTCTCCGCGTGCGAGAGACTGAGGGAGGCATTAGTGACGGGGCCGGAAGCCGTGAAGGAGCACAGGCCGACGTCATTGCGGATGCCAAACTGGGAAATAGCCTGGACGATGCCGTTGTCATGAGGGACTTTGAGAAGGTCAGGAGCCCTAATGTCGCCACGGTCACTGGGTAATAGGGGAAGAACAGCTTTAGGCTTGTGCTTCGAGCCTCTAGGGCGCCCCCTGGATTTCTTGTCTGTTCCGGGGCTGAACATTTGCGACTGATAGTCAACAAGATCGATGTTCATCTCCCTCAACTCTGGTTCAGAATCCCTCCCTCGGTTAGAATTCAAAAATCATTCACCCACCCTTTAATTAGGTAATGTTACCGAATTTTACCCCAAGGCTTCGTCACAAATCAAGACATTTAACAAAAATTTTCACACTAGTATCGAGTGTGCAGTTAGTTCATGTTTCAGAAATAACACGTTTAGCAGTAACCATGATAGAAGCCTAAACACCCATACTTTTTGTTCATTTAATGATTAACTATAAAAATGAGTAAGTTTAAATAAATAAATAAATAATCCCTTTAATCATTTATATTGAAGTTACCTCTAACTTTTTAATGCCCCAACCTCCCAAATGATGGCCTACATGAAATAAATAGGACATATTGTCATATGATTAGAGAAGATATAAGGAACATGACATAAATATTGTCCCAAGAAAGCCATTTACTCTAACGAACATGGGAATAAGAAGTTTTTTGTCTTCCCGAGTTTAGCATCGGCACATTAACTTGGTATCAACAATCATTTTTAAGGGCAACAGAAATGCCAACTGGGCTTATAAACAATGCTCAGCTTCTTTCAGCTCTCCCTCTTCAGAAACATAACTTTAGACAGGACAAGAAATCACTGCTTCGCCCCCTTATCAAAAAAAGAAAGACAAACTCCGCCTATGAATGAGAATCCACAAGCTTCTTCACATTGTTAGTGGCTAAACTACAGGCAACGCCCAAGAAAGATACCTTTACTATGACCTGCAAACAATACCCAACATGAAACATTTGTCAAGAAAATTAATGCTCATCATTCCACGGTTCAAAAGAGAATCACTGGATCAATATTGCAACTGACAAAGACAAATTGTTGATTGTTCCATTCTGAACCAAGCGGATTTGTGGGGAAGTAGGCTGAATCAATTGGCATTGCATTGCAATGCCAGCTTTGTATTATCGAGCACAGTAATTCAAGGGAAAGATGAGACTAGATTTTACTTTTGTCAATCACTCCACTTTACTCCCAGTTCTGACGATCCCAAACAGGCAAAATAAACCAATTTAAAGGTTTCTTATATTTTGCTTTCAACCAGCAGGAGGCTGTGTAAGCAAAAGAGCGCAGATTGAGCGGATCTGTGGAAAGAGATTGATAATAAGTCAGGAATCTGGCCTCAAAGGTTGATGAGGACTGGGTTCAAATGATAGACTATTGCCAAATTTGCATTCAAACTGGTAACCCAAGTCCACCAAAATAATTAATCGCCTATAAATCATGACATAAAAATAATTTTAATGAAATTTCCCAAAGCACAAGTCAAATTTGTCACACTTGACACTTATCTAGGTCAAGCCTAGGAAAGGCCAGCCACAAACCTTAGTTGGAAATAGCACAAGTCAAATTTGTGTTTTGAATGAATGGTTGCCACAGCTATAGCATTCAAACCACGGGAAATAAAAGGGGCTAATGCTACATGGCACGCATTCCCCTTAAATTGTCTTCTCTTAAGCCGAAAAAAGAAAACAACATTCATCTCCAAGTAACAATTAGAACTAAAAAATAAAAATGGTGTTATAGAAAACCTAAAAAAATCACCAAAATGGGATATTTCACACCTTTTGGTTGATCTTCTTTCAGATAATTTTGTTCCGTACTTCCTCAAGCTTCTTCAGAATCTCTCCAGGGGTTCTGTCTAATTCATCAGCAATTTTTCTCTGCAAGTCCAGAGGCAATGTCGGGAATTGCTCACACAGATCACCATCAATCACATCCTGCATCATCATGTAGACCTCTCAGAACATCGTTAAAATTATTGCATTGAACAAGCTAAAGAATCTTAATATCAGCAGCAGACACAAACAGTAGCATCCAGCAATCTCATTCTCATCAAGAAGGGCCATGAAGATACAGAGTGGAAAACTTTCCAAATCCAGCACAGATGACATATGGTGTCATGTAACTTCAGATAAAGGTTACAAGAATAATATAAATGAGGTCAAAAAACTTACCTTAACAGGAAAATAGGCAGATCTATAAGCCATGTGGTCTCTACCACACAAAGGCGGATGATCCTGCCTCATGTGCATCTCCAAATGAGAAAAGAAATCAACATCATCACGGGAAGTAAAAGCATGCAATGCACCAACACTTCCCATTACTGTTCCATATATGATGCTCTCTCCACCACCTGGTATAAGAGATGCTTTCTGAATACATGTAACCGCATCACCAACATGAAATTGTAAAATTTCTTCCACCTTATTGGGAGCTCCATTCAGCTTTCCCTGCTCCCACTTAATCCTCCCACCTGTAGGATCTTCTTCTATCTCATCTGAAACGTCTTGTGGTAAGCGGACAAAATAAATGTTTCCAAATTTGTCTGCTCCTGCCATGGTGTCAAAATCTACATGGTATGATGCAGTAAGCCATCTTGGAACGCAATCATCCGCGAATATATAGAGTTGATTTTCATCCCGCCTATACTTACAATAATGGAAAGACTGGAGAGAAAACACAACAAAATTAGCAGAAAATTGGAGAGTAAAAATGGCACATGGAAGATAATAGAACATTAGAAAAATTTATATCTCAATACATAAATTAAGTCAAGTTTAAATTTAGTCAAGTTTTTATCTGATTTGAATCCCCCCTCCACACAAAAAACGGTTTCGAACAAAATCATCAGCAACAACATTTACTACACCAGAATAGGTGGACACACTCATTGTTAGGGTTCCATGTGTCCATGTGTCCTCTTTTGAAGAAAGACACAAGTTAGGAGAAGTTAGGAGTAGTTCTTAGTTATTATCTGTTTCATGTTAGGAGAAGTTAGGAGTAGTTATTAATTTTTATCTGTTGTGATTAGGTAAGTTAATTCTTCTTATATGTTCTAAGGTAGTTATGATAAGTAGTTATTTAGGTATACCTCTATATATATTTGTATTCTGTCTTAAAGAGATTATGAATGAGATATATGATATTTCAGAATTGTGTTGTGTTGGCTAGAGTTCAGATTCTGCTCTAGATTTCCCTTTTCTACGTCTCTTTTAATTTCCTTAAGATCTCTCATTTCCTTAAGTTCTATCACTCATCCCTGCCAAAGGCCATAGCCACGTGATTGGAATATGTAAGCATCTAGATGTGTACCAAATATAAATATTTATAGTAGAAACATACCTCTTGAATGTCACCAACATAAATGCGATCACGATATGCATGAATTGAGACAATTGTGTTGGGGAATAGTTTATTCTCACATTTCCTTAGCAATCGTCTTTTCCCCAAATCATATAGCCTGAGCACCGGCCCTATTCCTGCAAGCAATCTTCCTTGAAATTGGCATAAAGCAAGTGGGACACCTTCAACCTGAGTTTTGTGCAGAAGTTCAAGGGACCTTCCATCTTCTACAAATCTATAAATATGAATAAATCCAGCACTTATATTCCTTTTGGGCCAAAACTGCAGTCCCTTTGCTGTACCAACGGCTAAAAGAGTTCCATACTCCTTATCATGGAAATTCACTGTGCATACACTGAATGCAGCCTCATTATCCTGAAGCTCCAGAAGACAAGTGGTATTTCCTGTTCTAGGGTCAAGAACTCTAATGCAGGAAACCCATTTCTCAGATTCAGCTTTTGGATAACCATAATGCTCATCAGAGAGTGTATCATCTTTATCTTCGTCCTCACCACCATTCTCCATTTGGTCCACATTACCATTTTCATTTTCCCCTGCTCCAGCAGTCCCAAAACATTCTTTTCTTGCAGCCTCTCGCTCTTCTGCCGTGAATGCTCCTTGATCACTCTCAATCATAACCAAAAGCTTTTTTTTGGGCTGCAGCACAAACTTTCTTGGTGTGTAACGTAGTGGAATTACTGTCTCATTAAATGTTTCCCCAAGCCTTTCAATTGTAAAAATTCTCAATGCCTCACCAGCCACAGCAACTACACCTTCCACACATTGGTCAGATGAAAATGATGCAGCATATTCAAGGGTTTCATATGAAAGGGGAGTTAAAAGGAAATGTCCCTGGTGGATGTAACCAAGCCAGGGTCGACTTGACAAACAAAGCATTGCCTGCTTGCCTCTTACAATGATTGGAAATAGCTTTGGGGCTCTCAATCCTAAGAATCGAGAACGAGAATCAGAAAGCTGACCAGTAACCATATCCACAACAGTTCTAAACAAGACACCATTCTGTAAACCAGCATTCAGGAAAAGGCTAGCAGGATGATCTGCACCATCCTCACCACCAGTGGATGCCTGAACTTCAAGAAACAGAAGAGATTCTGGAGCTGAAGAAACACTCTGCACACTAAGAATCTGCATACAGTCATCAGGACTCAACGATAAGATACGGATGGTTTTATCATATGAACCAACAGCGAGAAAACGAGATTTTTGTCTGCCTTCAGGTATTGTTGCAATAGCCAGACATGCAACATCTCCTGACATTTCATGCTTCTCCACCTCCATCAACTGACCTGTGACATCCACCTCAAAGTAAATCAGTTCACCTCCACTCAGTGCAATGACTACTTGAAGCCTATTTGAACCAACTTTTGCAATTGTCCTCTTTCCAGGAGTTCTCCACTCATTAATACGTCCATCCTCCCTGATATGTCTAATACCATTGGGGTGAACCTGCACGAGAGAATCATCACCTATCAAGGAAACGGCAAGAGATGGTGTGGTATCAAGAAACCCACTGTCACTAACTTCTTCAACTGTCTCACCAATGGAAAGAACAAGTGTCGCATTTGTAAATGACACAACAATATATGCGTCAAACTCATCATTTACATTCTTCTTCACAGTCCAGACAGCACTAGGTATACCGGGAAGCTTTGACACTGCCATCTCACTGACTGCTAATCCAGTTCTCAAAATCCTCAAAGATGAACGAGGACCACGCCCACACAGTGTAAATATTTGAGGAGTTTCTTCTTCAAAGAGATTTGTGACCTTCATATCCATTATTGGCATCAAACTCTCAACCTGATCAATCCTAACAAGGTTCTTCAATCTTCTGGGCGAGAAAAAGACTGGCTGAAAACCTTCATCAGTTTCCATTAGTGTTGCCGATGAAGATTCAACATCAGGTTCATCCCCTATCGCCTTAAACTGATATAAAGCATGATTTCCAAACTCTGAGGCTGCAAATAAAAATCCTGTTTTCAATACACACATTGAAGCAGTGACTGGAATAGTGTCAAAATATTTGATTTTCAATTCTGAGACCCGGTCACCATCATGATCTAGAGTAACCTTGAAAATGTCTCCATATTCTGTCTGCAAAAGGAAGAAGAACATGGATTTCAACTTATGCATAGCTGCTGAAACTATAAGAACTCCACGCTCAGCAGGCAAGTCTAATCGTCTTGGAATCACAGCCCGGATATCTGGGTGTCCCTGATTCTTATAAATAACAAAGTTTTCTGCACAAACCAGCACACCGCTGGGCCCGTCCCCACCCCCAGGAACGGTGACAAGTAGATTTGCACCATTATCAACCTGTTCTGACCACTTCCTAGACACATGGTTCAGCCCCAAATCAAGTTCATAAAATGTTAAATGTTTCTGACCCTCACTAGCTGCCTGACCTGTTGAATCCTGATCAGCCTCTGAGTAATCCAATTCAATAGCCGCAAATATTGGGTTCTCAAACCCGCAGTCAACTCCACAAATAGAGTACACTAAAGTATGAGACTTATGCGCTTCTAAAGGAGAGGATATTGTCAACCTAGCTGCAGTATCCCTATTTAACACATAAACAAGCTTTTGCTTCTCACAAGCTCCAATCATAACCGCCCTACCCTTGGGATCTATGGCCAAGTATTGTCCTGGAACAATACGACGGCAACCAGATTTACCAAAAGTCTCCTGGTGGATTTTATCGAAAACGTTTTTCTCCTTGTTGTACTCAAGAATTACAATTCTACCAGAGTCAGAGCCCACAACAATATAGTCCTTCTGAGCCCCAGTAAGCCTAAATTGAGCTAAAGACCTTATAGCACCAAAAACTTCAACAGACAGTAGAGTTTGCATCCTACCATTATCGTCAGGGCGGAGAAGATCGAGAACTTTGCCTCTAGCAACGACTATTTCTTGGACTTTGCCACCAGAGAAGTTCCCATTAATGGCGCACACTATACCAGTAGGTCGCTGGAGAGTAAGACTGTAGAGATACATGGCTCAACCCAAAAGAAGCGAACAGTGGGTTCTTGGAAATGAACGAAAGAAGAGAAGAGGCAATGAATGGCTTTAAGGTCTCTTATTAGACGCTTAGTCAAGCTCCGAAAAAGCGAATCTGTCGGTCGCTTCGGGTCAGCCGCTCAGTTCAAAGCTATGAAACAAGTCTTCAATAGCTCAAAACTTCGAATTGGCACGATATTGCCGAAGTGGCCGCATCTGCTCAACTTGGGTCAGACCTTGATGCTTCAAGCCTGCGACTCAGAAATTACTCAACGGAGATGCAAGGTTTACAGAAAACTACCGAAACAAGCCCAATATGCAGCCACTTCCAACTGAAAACGAAAAGAAAGAGCGGGGTTTTGTTCGCCAGAGAGAATATAAACCCTAGATTTGTCTTACCGCCCCAGCTTCGTTATACATTAGCCACAATATAAAAAAGAAAAAATTAGGGAAAATGATATTAACATCCTAGTTTGAAAAAATTAATATCAGACAAGTTTTAAAACTTGTAAATGGTAGGTTTTCAGTTTTCAATTATTAATGATTGATCTTTTACTTATCATTAATAAGTTACTACCTCTGGTCCTAGTTATAAGCCAGAGATTAAGGAAGCTAAATAAGTTACTTAATCATTTTATATGTTGTATATCTTTAGATTATGTATTAGTATGTGAGTCAAACTAATTACTTTAAAGAAAAAAATAAAAAGAAAAATACTCTAAGTTAATTTAATTAGCTTCCTTAATTTTTCCAAAAAAGTCAACTATGGTCGAGTATAAATTTTGTCTGATATTATTTCTATTAAAAAAAAAAAAAAAAGAGCCTCCATGATCCCATCCTTTTTTGTTTGGGTTAATGACCAATTTTACCGTAGAGTATCACTCAAGATTATTAGGTATTGAGAAATTTTAAGAAGCAATTATGCACTTAAATTTAAAGGGTTAAAAAGGGAGTAAATTTGTTTGATTAAAAAAAATAACGTTAGGAAATAGACAAAATTGTAACTTTTTTTTTTTTTTGCGGTTGTTTTCAGAAAGAATTGTTCTTCGAAAAACTTTCACTTGCCCCGCATTTCTAATTAGTTGCTTCTAGAAGTAAAATTACAACTTAATCTTTTAAATTTTACCTAAGAATTTATTTTGAATGTCAAAAAAATTGTTTTAAAAACAAATATAAACCACTTATAAATTTAAAATGTATATTAAAATAGTACTCATAAACTTTACTTAGATATAAAAATATTCATAAACTTCTTAAAAGGGGTAAAAATGTCACATTTGTTACTTCCGTTGGTGGGGCCCAGGTTATAATTTTTAAATGATTATCTTCTAAAAAAAACTCCCCACTCTTAGGTTTGGCTTTTCTCCAATGCTTCTAAAATCCACTGCTTTGAGCCCAAAAAAAAAAAAAATCCACTTCCCTTTTTAAACAGAAAAAATCTGCTGCCCTCCTATACTTTAAAACAACATCGTTTTGTAACTTAAAAAGTGATCTCAACCCTCCATGCTTTTTTAATCAAAGCCCTTGGTTTTGAGGGCAGTTTGCTCTTCATTTTCGCATGGAACCATTCCCTAGATCTGGTTGAACTGCTTAAGCAACTCCAGAGCTCTGATCTATTATGAAATCTTCCCCTTTCTTGTTGATTAAAGAGGACGAAAGCATCATCTCTTTCCAATTGAATAGGAAGAAGATATTGTCTCACAACAGCATCTTTCTTTCTCACCAATATAGGTCCTCGAGTCTCTTCTTAATGGCTGGTCCAGTTTCTTCCTGAACGGGGCTATTGCTCAGCTTTTAGGACCTCTTCCTCAGACTTCTGAAAATTTGAGCAACTTACGAAGATTATAAGTTGGCTTTTGTTTTTCTTGCAACCAGTTAATCGAATTCAATTGGGGCTACATAATCTTTTTTTTTTTTATTTGGATTGGCCTATGTCCTATATTGAGAAAACTCCTAATTTTCTGGCAGTTTCATGGATTGGAACAACTTCTCTTGGAAGATGCAGTGTTATTTTTTGCAATAGCTTGAGATTGTATGGAAATCATTCAGCTTTGTAGTTTTTGCTATAAGCCTCCTTGTCTTTAATCTTTATTTTCTACAATAGCTTAGGATAGGTTTCTAGTCATTAAATCTTTATTTTCTGTAATAGTATTTGGTGAGATTATCTATAGCCTATAGATAATACTGCTTCTCAAAATTGTAAAGTTGGAACAATGTTCTGAAATGAATATTTCTGCTTCCACTTTAATTTTTCTACATCAATTAAATATGATGTATGAATAACATATCAAGGCATCATAAATTTCCTCATAGACATGTCTTATTCAATTTTGTTATGTATATATTATGCTTTGAGAAATTATTAACAAGGTGTGTTACCTTCATTCCAAATCATTTTTGGTGCTGGGAAGAATGGTACAGTGTGCGTGTGGGATATTTGGGGTGGAAGAGCATCTGCTACTTTTCGAAGTCACAAAGAGGTTATAGCTGAGATTTTGAAATAGCATATATCAATATATACTTAATAGCAATAGCAAAATAAGTCGTCTACTATTCATCATCTCACATATCATTGTTCAATTCAATAGTGCCAGCCCAATTGTTCAGCCATGTTCACCTCCTCTGGCCTTGTGCCGTTTTGCATTTCCTCTTCTATTATTCTTTTAGTCGGTGTGTCTTAGTGTTTACAGGAAATATGCATAGGTTCTGACACACAACAATGAGTGATGCTCCCAACTTTTAAATTTCAAATTCAAAATGTCATTGGTATCCGATCAAATCAGCTTTCTCTTCTTTTAGACTTCCCTTCGTCTCTCCTTCAGCCCTTATCGCTGCCATTATCATTAGAGCTGCTTCCGGTAAAGGCGTTTATTCTCATTGCTATTTTTTCTTCCATTCATGAATTCTTCATCTGTACCCTTCGTGCATCTGTACCCTTGAGCAAATTGTGTTTATTTCTTTTCTTCCCATCGTCGGAAGCAGAGTGTCGGGAGCTAAGATGTAACGCCACAATTTTAATACCCAAAAACTCGGTCAAAATATTAAAAATACCTCCAAAAGGTTTAACAATATCCAAATCATTAGATTACATTACCGTTTCAAATAAAGTTTAACCCTTAATCAAAATAAATTTCAGAAAAATTATTTCAGAGTTCAATACAAAGCGGAAGTCTTAGGTTCATGGCAAATAAAATAACATATCATAAACTATAGGAGTACAAAAGAGCCTTCATAGCTCACTCCATAGGTGCCTTCCCTTGTTCTCTACTAGGATATTCACCTGAAAAATGTTAATATGGGATGAGATTCCACGTCTCAGTAACTACTGAATATTTCTACCGTACACGAGCAAATAATATATGACAAAAAGATATGGGCTGATTTCAAATATATATGTAGATTCCATAATTTCTCATACAAAATAATTTATACTAATAGTCATCAATATAGAAGGTAATAAAACATATATATCTCAAAAGTTCTCTTCTCATGTCTTTACAAAATACTCATCATTCTTTATTGAATAATTCAGAAATGCACTATGCAGTACGCAGCCTCCCTTATATCCCCTTCCAACCGTATACCGCTGACTGGAACCATAGGCTAACATATAGTCCAATAGAAACTCATTCATTTGACTGGATGGTTCCAAGCTCACCAAAACTTAAGATACACCCGGCCAAAGGTATAGAGCTTAAATCTGGACTATGGCTCCCCTCCTTTAAAATAACAACTAAGGAGGTGTCACATGTCCCACATCTCCAATGAAGTCCCGGCCAGAGGAAAACATGGAAGATGGGGCCCTGAAAAGTACCATCCACTGTGCACCGAGTGGTGGCATAAACAATTCTTATCATTCAATTCCCTCCTTACTCCACCCATCACAATACAACCGCCATGATGAATGTATTTACTCAAAAATAATGCATTATTATACCATTATATACATTGATATGCGTATCTGTGAATAGTAAAATACTATGCGTATCTGTGAATAGTAAAATACGGTATATACATGAATAGTAAAATAAATAGTACATACGGTATGTATACGTGAATAGTAAAAATGAATAGTAAATACGGTGTGAATAGTAAATACGGTATACGTGAATAGTAACATGAATAGTAAATACGGTATACGTGAATAGTAAAATGAATAGTAAATACGGTATACATGAATAGTAAAAATGAATAGTAAATACGGTATACGTGAATAGTAAAATGAATAGTAAATACGGTATATGTGAATAGTAACGTACGTATAAATAGTACCTCTGCAGATTTGCAAGTCAAAATTCCCACACCAGATCTTAAAACCATAAATATTTTCTAATTATTCTTGCCAAAATAGTAAACAAACAAATTTATAATCATACATAATTCACAAGTATAAGGAAGAATATTCAGAGTTACCTGTTACTTGCTAATACCCGAATCACCAACCAGCTATTATAACTCTCAAACAAATATCTCTCTACTCTCTCTCTCTCTCTACCTCTCTCTACGGCTCTTAGAAGTTGTGAAGAATGAAATGAAATGGAAGGTCTATTTATAGTTGGAAAATGGGTCTTTAAGTGTAATTTTCGTCTTTGGGTCATTTTACGTAATTTTTCTCAAAAATCAAAAAGTAGCACCCCGTGAACCTCTCAGCCGCCTCGTGAAAAATTTTGAAAATTTTTAATAATATAATATTATAAATTAAATAGTAAAATATTATTACGTGGGTCCCGCGTGAATTTTTTTCAAAACTCACGAGAAAGGTTGTCGCTCACGGGAAGTTTGCAGAGAATTATTTTGGCCGTGGGTCCCGCATGAATAGTAAATACGTATTTAGGAATAGTAAATACCGTATTTTTAAATAGTAAATACGTATTTGTGAATAGTGAACACTATTCATATTTCACAAATTTCAAGTATTAAATACGTATTTGCGAATAACATATATATATATATATATATTTTTTTTTTAAAAATACGTATTTGTAAATAGTAAAAACGTATACGTGAATAGTAAATACTATTCACGGGGCCCACAAAATACTGATTTCAAATTTATCACTTTCCAAAAAAAATAGAGCCTACTAGTCTTCCCAAAATAGGTTTATGTTCAAGATATTAGATTCAAAATTCAGGATGTTACATTTCTCCCCTCCTAAAAGAAAATTTTGTCCTCAAAATTTCGCTATAATAAGAATTCTAACCTATTTAAATAAATGAGGATAGGTTTGTCGCATGCTCTCCTCCGTTTCCCAAGTAGCATCTCCGGGAACCATTCCTTTCCACTCGACCTTTACAAGTCTAATGGTCTTGTTTCTTAATTTCTTGTCCCTTGCATCAACAATCTGCTCCGGCTCGGCTTTATACGTCATGTTATCCTTGAGTTCTACCTCTTCTACTTCTATAATGTGGGAAGGATCCGGTTGGTATTTCTTCAGTTGCGATACATGAAAGACATTGTGAAGATTCGCAAGCTGTGGAGGTAATGCAATTCTGTAAGCTACCGGTCCAACTTTCTCCAAAATCTCATAAGGACCCATAAAACGAGGTGAAAGCTTCTTTGCTCGTATTGCTCTACCAATGCCAGTCATTGGTGTGACTCTTAAGAATACATGTTCGCCCACCATGAACTCCAACGGTCGTCTTCTCTTGTCAGCATAACTCTTCTGTCGACTCTGAGCAGTGAGAGGTTTCTGTTGAATCACCTTAATCTTTTGAGTCGTCTCGTCCACAAGTTCTGGACCTATTAAAATTCGCTCATTCAATTCCGTCCAACAAATAGGAGATCTACATTTTCTTCCATACAAAGCCTCATAAGGTGCCATCTCAATGCTGGAGTGATAACTATTGTTATATGCAAACTCCGCAAGATGAAGATGATCGTCCCAACTTCCTTTTAGTTCGATTGCACAAGCCCGCAACATGTCTTCCAGAGTTTGAATAGTCCTCTCAGTCTGCCCGTCAGTTTGAGGATGATAAGCGGTACTATAACTCATCCGAGTTCCCATAGCATTCTGCAATGCTTTCCAAAATCGTGAAGTGAATCGTGGATCACGATCAGATACGATGCTATTCGGTATCCCATGCAATCTGACAATCTCCTTCATGTAGATCTTTGCTAGTCTCTCCAATGAGTATTCTGCTGCAATTGCTAGAAAATGAGCTGACTTAGTTAACCTATCGACAATTACCCAAATGGCATTATGTCCGGATGTCGTTAGAGGAAGCCCCATGATGAAATCCATAGAGATGCTGTCCCATTTCCACTCTGGGATATCCAAATTCTTTAATAATCCAGGAGGTTTCCGATGTTCGATCTTGACTTTCTGACAAGTCAAACAACAAGTGACAAAGTCAGTCACATCTTTCTTCATGCCCCGCCACCACCAATTCCGCTTGAGATCATGATACATCTTGGTTGCTCCGGGATGGATAGTGTATTTACTCCGATGTGCCTCTTCTAGCATGAGCTTTTTTATTTCTCCATCATTAGGTATGCACACTTTTCCTTTATACCTTAATATCCCATTTCTATCGATCCCAAATTTCGATTCTTTTCCTTCTTCAATATCTTCCCTCACGTTTAATAGATACTCATCTTCGAGCTGAGCGAATTTAATCTCTTTCCAAATTGTGCTTTCAATAGTTAATGCTTCCATGGTAGCGACCAAACCTGACATTACATCAATAGATGTACTTGGTATCTCCTCGAGCAATTTATGTTCTCTGATCATCATCTGGGCTACATGGATTGTCTTTCTACTTAAGGCATCTGCTACAACGTTCGCCTTTCCTGGATGATACTTCAATTCGAAGTCGTAGTCCTTGATAAACTCCATCCATCTCCTCTGTCGCATGTTGAGCTCCTTTTGGTCGAACAGGTACTTCAGACTTTTGTGGTCACTATAAACTTCGAACTTTGAACCGTAGAGGTGGTGCCTCCAAATCTTCAGAGCAAACACTACTGCTGCCAGTTCTAAGTCGTGAGTAGGATAATTCCCTTCATGTGGCCTTAACTGTCGAGAAGCATAAGCCACTACCCTACCATTTTGCATCAACACACACCCAAGACCTTTCTTAGAAGCATCGGTGTACAAAGTAAAGGTCTGAGCAGGATCTGGAATTATAAGTACTGGTGCCGTAGTCAACTTAGTCTTCAAATTTTGGAAAGCTGCTTCACACTTTTCGTCCCATACAAATGGTTGACCCTTCCTAGTTAACTTTGTCAAGGGTATAGCTATTTGCGAAAAGCCCTTGATAAATCTCCTATAATAGCCAGCTAGACCTAGAAAACTCCTGATCTCAGTCACGGACTTTGGTCGTTCCCATTGGAGAACTGCTTCAACTTTAGTATGGTCCACTGCAACACCTTCAGCCGATACGACATGGCCTAGGAATTTTACTTCCTTCAACCAAAATTCGCACTTAGACAGTTTCGCATAGAGCTTGTGCTCCTTCAACACTTGTAGCACGATTCTAAGGTGCTCTTTATGCTCTTCTTCATCCTTAGAGTAGATAAGGATGTCGTCAATGAAAACCACTACAAATTTATCTAGATATGGTCGGAAAATTCTATTCATGTAATCCATGAATACTGCTGGAGCATTTGTTAGCCCAAATGGCATAACAAGAAATTCATAATGGCCATATCTAGTTCTGAATGCAGTTTTTGAGACATCTTCAGCTTTGACTCTCAGTTGGTGATAACCTGATCTGAGGTCGATCTTGGAGAATATGGATGCTCCCTTCAACTGATCAAGTAGATCGTCGATCCTGGGTAAAGGATATTTATTCTTTATAGTCACTTTATTTAACTGGCGATAGTCAATGCATAGTCTCAGGCTCCCATCTTTCTTCTTCACAAAGAGTACGGGCGATCCCCAAGGAGATACACTGGGTCTGATAAAACCCTTTTCTAACAATTCTTCGATCTGCTTCTTCAATTCTGCTAGTTCCGATGGAGACATTCGGTAAGGAGCTTTAGATATAGGTTCCGTTCCAGGTACGAGATCAATAGAAAATTCTACTTCTCTCTCTGGGGGTAAACCTGTCATTTCTTTCGGAAATACTTCCGGAAATTCTTTCACCACTTCAATGTTCTCTATCCCTTCCTCCACTTCTGCTTGAATGGAGAAAAACACCATGTACGCAAGACAACCATGATGAACAGGCTTTTCATCTTGTACTATAGACAACAATTGTGGTCTACTATGACTCATAGAGTCATCCGCAAGAGAGATAGTCTTCCTCTTGCAGTCAAGGATGATGTCATTAGCTGACAACCAATCCATTCCTATTATTACATCGATACCCTTCGTGGGTAAACAAACAAGGTCTATATTTGAGATCCTATTATCAATCTCAATCGTACAATTTAAGCAAGCCCTAGAAGTTTTTACTGAAGCTCCCGCCGGTGTAGAAATAATCATATAATAAGGCAATTCACTCACTCTTAAATTCAATCGAGGCACACAGTCGTATGATATAAAAGAGTGTGGCACCAGAATCAAATAAGGCTTCTACTTCAAGACCTTGGAGTTTGAGGATACCTTTAATCAGATTTGGTGAAGCACTTGCCTCCTGATGTGATAGTGCAAACACTTTCCCTGGCACTGCAGTTCTAGCATCCTTGGCCCCTCGAGGCTCCTCCTCACAAAATCTGGAAATGTGTCCTGGCTTTCCACAGTTGAAACACGTCACACATGGTCCTTGGTGTATTCTTCCACACTTGGCACACATCTGATTGTTGGCGGTGCTTGCAGCAGGAGCTGTGGATCCCCTATATGAACTCTGACCTCCACTGAAGTGACTCCTTTGAGGTCCTTTGAATTGACTCCTCGGTGGTCTGCTGAAATGACTTCTTTGGGGTCCAGTAAAATAACTCCTCGATGGTCCACCAAAGTGATTTCTGGATGGTTGGCTAAACCGCGTATTCACATTACTGAAGTTGTGACTCTGCTTCTTAGTAACTCCTCCCGTTGGTCTCATGAGGTGTGTAGATCTGGCCTGAAAACCCTTCATCTTCTCAGCTTCCTCTTCTCGTTTGTTCCTTGCTATCGTGCGCAGTTTGTCGCATATTTCTTCAAAATCCCTTGTTTCATCAAGGAACGGTGATAGAGCTGTTTTTAGGTCTGGTCTAGCTTTTTCAACCAATCGAGCACTCAACCATTTAGAGTTGTTCTGTGAATATCCGCAGAATTTAGACAACTCTAAAAAGCGAGTAATAAATTCGTCTTCATGTAATTCCCCTTGCTTGAATATGAGGAATTCAGTTTCTTTCTCTATTCTGATTGAAGGGGAAAAGTAATAATTTTCGAACTTTTCCTTAAACTCTTCCCACGTCATCTCAGCATTTCCTTTTGTTTTGGTGCTTTCCCACCATTCTTCAGCTGCTTTCTGCAACAATTGTTCAGCAACCATCACCTTTTGTTGTGAGCTAATCTCGATAACTCTGAAAATCTTTTCTACACGCTTCAGCCACTCCAGTGCTGCAATCGGATCTAGCTTCCCCTCGAACATCGGTGGAGTAAACTTCCGAAATTTTTCCCAAACCTCAGTAATAGGTAAGGGATGATACTGAGAATGAGAACCGCTACTACCTCCATCTTCAGTACGAGAATAACTTCCTCCCCTAGATTGATGGTCAGAAGGTGTGACTTCCAGAGCCTTCTCCTTTCCTTCCTTACCACCTTGGCCTCTTCCTTTTGCTAGTTCATCCTCGTGTCTATTCACTTTCTCCCTCATCTCCAAGATGACGTCTCGTAATTCTGCCAAAAGGGCATTGTTATCCTGAGGATGGGGACCATCTTGATGCGGAGGGAGACTTCTTTGGGATGGAGCAGAGGTTGAATTAGTTCTTCGAGTTCTTGCCATTATCTCCTCCTATGATTAATACTATAAGGACACTAAACAAATAAAATAGCTAAATAAATTCTAAATCTAACAAAGGGAAGTGCTCATGTTATGATATTTAATTTGCCACGAACTTTTTAAAATTTTTTTTTTTAAAGAAATCACTTTAGAAAATAAACAAAATTGCCATGGAACCTTTAGCTCTGATACCAAAAATGTAACGCCACAATTTTAATACCCAAAAACTCGGTCAAAATATTAAAAATACCTCCAAAAGGTTTAACAATATCCAAATCATTAGATTACATTACCGTTTCAAATAAAGTTTAACCCTTAATCAAAATAAATTTCAGAAAAATTATTTCAGAGTTCAATACAAAGCGGAAGTCTTAGGTTCATGGCAAATAAAATAACATATCATAAACTATAGGAGTACAAAAGAGCCTTCATAGCTCACTCCATAGGTGCCTTCCCTTGTTCTCTACTAGGATATTCACCTGAAAAATGTTAATATGGGATGAGATTCCACGTCTCAGTAACTACTGAATATTTCTACCGTACACGAGCAAATAATATATGACAAAAAGATATGGGCTGATTTCAAATATATATGTAGATTCCATAATTTCTCATACAAAATAATTTATACTAATAGTCATCAATATAGAAGGTAATAAAACATATATATCTCAAAAGTTCTCTTCTCATGTCTTTACAAAATACTCATCATTCTTTATTGAATAATTCAGAAATGCACTATGCAGTACGCAGCCTCCCTTATATCCCCTTCCAACCGTATACCGCTGACTGGAACCATAGGCTAACATATAGTCCAATAGAAACTCATTCATTTGACTGGATGGTTCCAAGCTCACCAAAACTTAAGATACACCCGGCCAAAGGTATAGAGCTTAAATCTGGACTATGGCTCCCCTCCTTTAAAATAACAACTAAGGAGGTGTCACATGTCCCACATCTCCAATGAAGTCCCGGCCAGAGGAAAACATGGAAGATGGGGCCCTGAAAAGTACCATCCACTGTGCACCGAGTGGTGGCATAAACAATTCTTATCATTCAATTCCCTCCTTACTCCACCCATCACAATACAACCGCCATGATGAATGTATTTACTCAAAAATAATGCATTATTATACCATTATATACATTGATATGCGTATCTGTGAATAGTAAAATACTATGCGTATCTGTGAATAGTAAAATACGGTATATACATGAATAGTAAAATAAATAGTACATACGGTATGTATACGTGAATAGTAAAAATGAATAGTAAATACGGTGTGAATAGTAAATACGGTATACGTGAATAGTAACATGAATAGTAAATACGGTATACGTGAATAGTAAAATGAATAGTAAATACGGTATACATGAATAGTAAAAATGAATAGTAAATACGGTATACGTGAATAGTAAAATGAATAGTAAATACGGTATATGTGAATAGTAACGTACGTATAAATAGTACCTCTGCAGATTTGCAAGTCAAAATTCCCACACCAGATCTTAAAACCATAAATATTTTCTAATTATTCTTGCCAAAATAGTAAACAAACAAATTTATAATCATACATAATTCACAAGTATAAGGAAGAATATTCAGAGTTACCTGTTACTTGCTAATACCCGAATCACCAACCAGCTATTATAACTCTCAAACAAATATCTCTCTACTCTCTCTCTCTCTACCTCTCTCTACGGCTCTTAGAAGTTGTGAAGAATGAAATGAAATGGAAGGTCTATTTATAGTTGGAAAATGGGTCTTTAAGTGTAATTTTCGTCTTTGGGTCATTTTACGTAATTTTTCTCAAAAATCAAAAAGTAGCACCCCGTGAACCTCTCAGCCGCCTCGTGAAAAATTTTGAAAATTTTTAATAATATAATATTATAAATTAAATAGTAAAATATTATTACGTGGGTCCCGCGTGAATTTTTTTCAAAACTCACGAGAAAGGTTGTCGCTCACGGGAAGTTTGCAGAGAATTATTTTGGCCGTGGGTCCCGCATGAATAGTAAATACGTATTTAGGAATAGTAAATACCGTATTTTTAAATAGTAAATACGTATTTGTGAATAGTGAACACTATTCATATTTCACAAATTTCAAGTATTAAATACGTATTTGCGAATAACATATATATATATATATTTTTTTTTTTTAAAATACGTATTTGTAAATAGTAAAAACGTATACGTGAATAGTAAATACTATTCACGGGGCCCACAAAATACTGATTTCAAATTTATCACTTTCCAAAAAAAATAGAGCCTACTAGTCTTCCCAAAATAGGTTTATGTTCAAGATATTAGATTCAAAATTCAGGATGTTACATAAGAGGTACAGATTGTCATTTTGACGCAACAAATTTACATCGAGCTTTAAGGTTTGAAATCTCCTTCCAGTCGTCATCTTGCTTCTTCTTTTCTTCAGAGAGTAGGTAGTGGAACCCGATTTCTCTTTTTGCTTTTAATCCTTTTATATTCATCATTCTTTATGTAATTATAGTAAGTAATGAAGCTGCTGTGTCAGATTCACTTGGTGTTTCTAGGTGAATAAAGTAGAACGATGATCCTATCCTTTCCTTGTTTTTATGCTGTGAACAAAATTACTACTTTTTTGTTTTTTTTTTTGGGTGATGAATTAGTATTATTTGTTTTCTTAAGGTTTTTGTGTGTTTTGGATGATGATGATATTTAGGGTTGCGTCGCTATGGGAAAATCTGTCGTTTGAGAATCATAAATGTTGTTTTCATTGTGTGTAGGAGAGCAAGATATCTATTTAGAGGCAGAGACTTTACCATTAACTATGGACACTTAAACACCACAGCCACAGCCAGATCGTGCTTCTTTATGGTTTGGCTTCAAATCTTTGCAATAAGTTGTGGCTTTAGTAGTATAAAGCTGAGATTATTTTTCTTAATGAGTTTATCACTGCATTTCTTCTCATAAAGCTTTTATGTTTTTGTGAAGGCTTGGCTTCATGGATTCACCTGCTTTTGAAGAAGGCTTATTGGAACGTTGTCCCTTTTTTCTTGATATTGTGCTCAATCATATTAGATCTTAATAGGTGAGACTGTGATTTATCATTTCATCCCTGATTTCCAGTGTTTAATCTGTTTCCAGTTAGTGAAAGGAAATAAATCAACTGGCTGTTTGGAAGAGTACGTAATTCATCATGGTTTAACTCAATTTGCTAATAGTTATATATGGTTATGACAGAATGATTTGTTGTCATTAACTCAATTTGCTAATAGTTATATATGGTTATAAAAGAATGATTTGTTGTCATTTAAGTTTGCATTTATGTTGGAATAACTCGAGTCAAAAGGTTCATCGCAAGTACTTTAGCTTTCAAAAGGTTCATCGCGATATCAGCTTTTTTTTCAGAGTCTGATATGACTCGAGTCACTTTGTGATTAACTCGAGTCATGTGTGAGATAGAGAACTTCAACTGATATAAAATGCTGATATGACTCAAGTTACCCTGAACAACTCGAGTCATCCTATTTCACTTAGCTCTCTATATGAAAATTTGCTATTATAACTCGAGTCATCTTGGGATAACTCAAGTCATCTTATTTGAAAATTCTTCTCTGCCTTTTGAACATCTGAACTATGACTTGAGTCATTATATGCAACTCGAGTTACCTGTATCAGGATTTGAATTCCTCCGTCCTCGTAATTTGCAATTCTTTGGTTATACACTGGGTAGTTGATATTATTGTTTCTTATTATTCCTAACCAAGTTTAATTAGTTTGCTTAGGAGTTTCAAACATGATTAATAAGTTTTAAACTTCAAATCTTCATAAAGCAAAATTTGTCAAACGCATTAAATGCTTAAGCAGACACGAAGCATGAAAATAGAAAATGGACTTCTGAGCAAGCAAAAAGCATTCCGGCTATTCCCAGTCAACATTCTACCTAAATCTTAATGGACAAATCGAATGAAGAATGTTAATGGAGAATAACAGCTAAACTCGAGAGAATATGAAAAGACAGAGCAACGTTAAAACTCAACGGATATATTCATTACTCACAACTGCTCATCAATCTCTCCTTAACGGCTATTAAATGCTATCATCTATAAAAGCCAGGAGCATTCAATCTCTCAACTACCGAAACTCTACGTATTCAATTAGCTACACTAGCATTTATTGTTTCTACTCTTACAGATAAATACTTTGGATATTTAAACCTTCAATGTTTATACTTCTACTCTTTTAGAGAGTTCATTATTGTTTATCAATCTTTGTAAGAATGTCAAAGTATTGGGACTTTGGGATTAGCACATTTGATTACAACTTGTAAGGGGGAGTAAGTTCTAGTGAGAGAATTACCCAAAAGTTATAGAGTATGTAATCATTTGGAGTTAGTGAAATCCCGGAGAGTCTGGGGACTGGACGTAGGTCAAGGATTTGGACCGAACCAGTATAAATCTATTGTGTTCAATCTTCCTCTTCCCTACTCTATTCATCCCTGTCTTCACTATCAATTAATAGAGTATCTTTTGTGAAGAAAATTTTATATTCCTAATTCACCCCCTCTTGATGATATTTCGTCTTTCATTTGCTATCAGAGCCAGGTTATCTACTTAAGGATTAACATCCTAGATAAAAGATTCAATGGAAGGAATATTGCCTGATGGAGCTTTGAAAGAGATTTGTCGTGTCTCTCAAAATAACCAGATTCAATGAAAGATTTGCAGTAATAGGGAACCTATATCGTTTTCCCAAAGAATTTGCAGCGAGTCTGATTGGAATAACAACGAAACAGAAACAGTAAAAATGGGGGGGGGGGTTTGGTTGAAACAAAATTAAAATGAAATTGCAAAGAAACAAAGCGAAGCAAATAGAAGCAGATTAAAAACGATCAACACAACGTTTAGATTCTAGAGACTTCCATCATTGAACAAAATATAAATAACCCACGATTGGCTCTGGACAAACCGAGATCTCTGCGTTCGCCCAGAAAATCTCTCGACTAGACGATCGCCTAGAATATGTCCGAATAGTGGCATCCCACTATGCAATCACACAGCAAAACTTAAACCTAGTTCGAACTCAGTCCTTGAGATAAATCAAACCGAATATTAAATCTAATATTCGAACTATTTCCAGGAATTGAATCCAATAAGATGACAATAGAAATGAGTTAAATTACCGATAAAGCACAAGTTCTCTGGACGAATCATGGAATCCTCAACGTTGGGTTAACCACAGAAGTTTAGCCTAGCATGGTTAGAGAAAATAGCAAAAAGACGAAGAACGCGAAGAACATTGTAGGGAAAATTAAACTTCTGTATTTCTTAATCCAAAATTGCTTAAAGCGTGAATGAATGTATGTTGGCGCCTGACCTAACTAAATAAAACCTAGTTGCCATGCCAAAACGAAATAAGCCCTGCTAGTTTGGCCCAAAACATAAATAAAACAAAACTTGACTTTAATTACAAAATTCAAACCCAAATAAAAATCCAACAAAATCCATATGATTTCGGCTCCAAAATTGATCACCCTTTTGTTCGAATTTGCCCTTCATGTCTTCATAACAATTGTATCTCTTCAAATCATCTGAAATATGAAACAAGAATGAGGCTAATCCGATGTCTGGTTCAAGAGTTATGGTAAAAATAGTGAAGCAATGTCAAACTGGAATTTTATTATTAAAAATGGCTAAAATCTAATCAAAGGCTCAAGCCCAAATAAGTATAAAAGCCATTATTTATTAACTAAAAAGTCCTAAATTATTAATCAAGAGATAAAAAAGAAGTGTATGAAATATTCAGTTATTAAGCTTCGATTAATAGATCGCCTGGTTTCAATGGAGAGCACTACTCTTTCTGGAAAGCCAAATTCAAAGTCTTTGTTTTGGCTACTGAATATGATTTATGGAGAGTGTTCGGGAGAGGAGACTACAATCCAACTATTTTCGAGAATGGTCTCATATCCAACATCGTATTAATTATTATATTGTACTGGAGTTAATGTCTTAGCTTTTTGAAGTTGATTATGGTGTCCTTAAAACATATTTAGAAAGAAATATTAAATATGTAATAAGCATTAAGCATTTTTGAAAAAAAAAATAATTCATCAAAAGTATACCCGTAATTCCGTAAAGTTTAATGAGGCTTTTGTTATTCTTCTTCTTCAACTGGTTTCAAACAACTCTATTCGTTTACTTATTTTTCCACCATGTCTCTTTTTAAAGCCCACAACTTTTCCACCACCATTATAGCCATCATGATTCCACACACTATTCTCATTACCTTTACCATCATCTTAACTTGTCAAATGAATTTTCCCCAATCTCACCTTCACACCCATTGAAATCATAAAATTGAAATAAGCATGAATCACAAAATTTGAATCATCAGGCACTTTGTTTACAAGAAATACTTTACTGACTCAAACTCTAAAAGCTTTGTCTACCTCCTTTGATTTCCTCTTCTCTAAAACCTTTTCCCACCTCCTCAGATTTTCCCGCGCAGCTTCAGGAAGAAGAATGGGATGCTGGCGCCAAAGATGTCGAGTGTGTTTGGTTATTTCGAGAGGAAAATGCAATAGAGAAAAAAAAAAAAAAAGAAGAAGACGCAAGTATGTTTGGTTGTTTTGGCGCCAAAGAAGTCGAGTGTGTTAAGGTATAAAAGGACAGCAGGTGAGGCATCGGAGGAAAGCCAAACCCCCCAGTTTTCCCCCTCTCTGTGTCTTAGACCTCTCTTGCTCTCCCTCTCCCTCTCTCAAATTGTCACAAAAAACATTTCCCAGTTTAGCAGTAGCTAGCTTGAGCCTCAAAATCCCTTTCTACAGAGATCATATCCATGGGTAATAAACCAAGGCCTGATAAGGATGTTCTCTTCATTGACTACCTCAACACTAGCCCTCCCAGTGTGTAAGACCCTCAATTGCCTCGGTTTCCCGAAGCGAATTCTCGCATCCAAGTATACAACCATCGACGATGAAATGAATGACGACGGCGGCGGTGGTGATGGAGAAGAAGACCAGACCGGGGAATAAGAAAACCAAACGTTCATACTCTCTTCATGTGCCGCTGCAGCATTGAGGGCAATGGAGTTGGAGAGAGAGTTGAGACATGCAGAGTTAAGAGCGAGAGGGAATGAATTTTTGAAAAAAAAAAATAAATTATGGGTATATTTATCCCTTAACCCGTTAAAAAACTTTCTAATATATTTTTAATACCAATTTGTTAAATTTCACTCTCACTTTTATTTTAATCAAAATACCCATATTTAACATAATAATTATTTAAGAATTTATATTTTATAAAAGAATAATTTTCAGACAACCAGAAAAATAATTCAAATGTGTAGATATTTAAAATTTCTAATATATTGATTTTGATTATATTAGAATTTTTTTGTATTAAAAAATTGTAAATTTAAGTTAACTAAATTATTTAAGTTTCTATCCCAATATGATAAAAAAAATTAAGAAAATAACTATTTGCAACAAAAAATAAAATTAAAGGAAGAAAGAAAAGAAAAGAAAACTCTTGAATTCCTCAAAACAATTTTAGTCAACACTAGGATTAGGAATTTAGTAGGACGAATGATTAATTAAGTGAAAGTTAATAAAACATATTTTTAAAATATTTTTAAAGATCTCAGATGTTTGAATTAATATATATATATATATATATATATATATATATATATATATATATATTTCAAAATAAATGGTAATTAAGATAAAATGCAAGGGAGGTGAGTATTTTCCTTTGACTTTATGTTCTTTTGTTGAACTTCTCCTCCAAGTTGCCCAGTTAGATGTAAATATTTTATTAAAATTATTGGTTAAACTATATAGCAAATTTTTCTGAACAATGTGATTAGGTTCAATTTTAAACTTTTTTTATTCATTTGTATTGATAACTCTAATATTTTGAAATATGAACAATATCAATTGGTGAAATAATGAAGTAATTATGATTTTAATAACGAAGTAATTATTTGAATAATTTCAATACTTCAATAAACAATTTCAAGGAATTTTAATACGCAACTCTCCGCCCTATGCTATTACGGAGTACTCGTTAAACTAAAAAGGGATTGGAAAGATCCGTTTTAATATTCAGGGAATCAAACTAGCTGCATTTATTTTCATATTAGTTCTTTTTATTAAGAAAAATACAAAATTTAAAGCTTTACAATAGCTCCAGCTAGACCAAATTGTCAAATACTCATAATAAATGATTTAGCTATCATACATCCCATGTATTTGCAAACCCAATTGAAAGTAACTCTTCCAAATAAGCTTTTTACATTCACAAACTGAAACTGTGCTTAAGGGACTAAGAGTCCCTTTTACTGATACCAAAACCTATTAGTACATTGTGCCCATTGTATCCAAGAGCATTTTATTTATTGTATTATGTAGTAGTTACATGCATGTAGAATGTATATACTGATAATGTGATACTCCCTCCAATCCTAAATATAGGACATTACTTTGTTCTATATTTAGGACGGGAGGGAATATCTTCTACTCTAATATGCGATATAATCCACATAGAAGATTTGCATAGAACAAGGTTTCTCACTTCAGGTGCTTGGCAAACCAGGCCAACAAGTCCTGGTGCGCCTCCTCTGCTGCCGACACCGCTTTAGCGTCTTCAGTGTTATACCTCACAGTCCAACCATGTGCAACTTGAGGAAATATTTTCACCGAACTAGGAACCTGCACAAAAACAAACATGTTAATCAGCGACATATCAAATACAGATAGCCCATAAAAAGAGGGGAAAAATTACTATACTATATAAAGCAAACAACTGCCTCAGGAATGTTTAACTGAAGGATAGAAGGATCATGGTAACAAACTTAGAAAAAGCCAAAATATGGCGAGGACTAAATTATCTTTCAGACAAAGGATAGGAAGTTGGCATTCCCCTACAACTGAAAGATGGAGACAGCAATCAGTTATGAGGTTTTCCGAGAACTGAAGAGAAGTAAAAAAGCATCTAAGTTGGAAGCGTCAATAAAAAAGGTATATCAAGTTGTTTGGTGCCTAGTAAAAACAGGTAGAAGAAGATGGAAGAGAATGCTCAATGAGGTTATTGAGCAAGACTTCTTCATTAACAATTTATCCAAAGATTTGGTTTTTGATCGAGCTTAATGACATTGTATAATTCATGTGGTTGACACCACCTAGTGGAATAATACTTTATTGTTGTATTATATTCAAATGTCAAATAAGACATTTGAATGGATTGCATGATTAGGGTATTCAGTTTCTTCTTGTGAGCATGATCATGGAAGTGAGAATTTCAAAAAAGTGAAGACTGTGCCATAGTACCAAACATGCTTAATGCCATAGCCATGGCAGTACCAAATGCATGACTTTGTGCATTAAAGTCCGCCTACAATGAATCAATGCTAATGTAACTTGAAATTAGGAGAGACAGAGACATAGACAGAGCTTGTTTACTACTCAAATTTATGGACAAGTTTACTATTCTTGAACGCAAATTAGAATGAAAGCTACAACTTGAATGCAGAGGATAAGATTAAAACGTAATCATGTTATCAATTACCTCAGCAAGGTTGCATAGCATGATAAATACAGAATGTACTTGAAGTTAAGATACAGATACATGGAATAAATCCACCTTGTTCCCACCCATCCAAAATGGGAAAAGAACACATTATTTTCTAACTACAAAAGGTTGTATGATTTAGAAGGTTTATAAAGGTATAACTGGATTACGAAAATCCTCTTAATAAGAAAAATAAAAGAATGGTACTTCATCAAAGAGAAGGGGGTGGAATCTTACGGCAGGTTTAGTGGATAGGATTTGTTCAAACTGTCTAATGAGTTCTGGAGGAGAAATTTTGTCTTGCTCTGCTCCAAGTATAAGAATTGGAATTTCAGCACCTGAAAGAGAATTCAATTATTGACTGCTATACCATGTAAATATCAATGACTGCTTCAAGAACTTCCTTTGCAATTTTCATTTGATATATTGATATCTCAGAAATAAGAGAATGAATCTGAATGGAAGAAGTTTCTAAATCCTAATATTATGAAAATCATTGCAAGATCAATTATCAAATATAGCAAAAGAAGTTTAATGTAGTAAAAAATTTCAAAAGAACTGGATACAAAACGAATTAAACAACTCCTGTTCGCCCTCCCAAAGCATATATCATATGATCAGACCTCGATGTAGTTTAAAAAACTTGTACACAGCATGCTTAAACTGATCATTAACCTAAAAGATGCAACAAAATTCGGATAATTTTCCTCCCTTTGAAAAGACTATATCCCCCCCCCCCCCCCTCCTTTCCAAAAACAACAAACACACAAACAGGGTGTGTAACTTGAAAAGAAAATAAAGCACTTTAAAAGCATACTCTTGATGTCATCCACGGTGACAAATGATGGGTGTAATATTGCAGCAACATTAATAAGTCCGTGTCTTGCAACATCAGTTACAACCTTGGCTGAGAAAAGGGGAAAAAAATGTCAGCATCACTCAAGAGAGATGAATAAAATCATTGTATAACTGCTAATTCAATACATAAACCTACGAGGATCTGAAACTGCTAGATACACAAAATGAGGGAAAAAACACACTCACACACACACATAAAAACAGTAAAATGAGAGGCACTCACCACCCCAGCAAAAACCAACAGCTCCAATTGCTGAAACACCTTTACCTTTCACGGCTTCAATTACAGGTTTGGCAACCTCAATACCTTTTTCCTAATAAAACAACATGACAGCATCAGAGAATAATGTATTACAGTTTGCAATGTTGAATTTAGAGGGATAAAAAATACTCTATTAAACTCAATATATCAAAAAGAGTACATAGGGGCCTTTATATAGACAAACCTAAAACTAACCATAGAATCTAATCATATCAAAATAAATTAAATCAAATCAAAATGATTAAGATATATTATCATAAGATATAATATATCCATATCTAATACTAAGATATAATAAATCTAAATAATAATACGATAATGATTAATCTAAGATAATCCCTAATATTCTAACAAGTTTACAAATGAAGCATGATTATTATTTTTTCTAATTCATAATGCTTGGTCCCAATATCCAAACTATATCTTTGAGAAGGAAATTTTCTGGAAGGATGCAAAGGATTTCATTCAGATGAAATTTTTTTTAAAAAGTTATTTATAAAAATAAAACAAGACATTGTAAAATAAAATGTGTTCAAGTATCATAACAATTAACATAAGAGCTAACCTGCGGATGATCTTTTATCCAAACAGATATTGGCCTGTCAGCTTTCTCAGGAACCAAAGGATCACCATGGAGGAAATCAGGAACAACTACATAATACCCTGCAGCAGCAATCTTGTCTGCAAGCTTCCTTCACAATAGAAAACAGATCACATTACTTTCATAAACACATCTAAAAATTGTAATGAGAAAAGAAAGAAATCGAAGAGCGAGCTGACTAATATAGTGAAACCAGATAATAATATGATCACCCCCTGTCATCTAAGAAAATCAATAACCTAGTTCTATACCTACATATGTCACAGAAATCATACAGCCTTGCTTTCATAAACCATGATCTCTAAGAAAGTCCATAGGCTAGTTCTAATGCATCTGTTTGATTTTTGTAATGATAAGATATAGATGGCCCGTTTATTATTTCTTCATCAAAATTAAATTCTGCCTGCCACACGAAGCAGAAGCTAAGCTAATGGCTAATGGTATGAAGAGGACAAGTTGATTCAACTACCATACAACACAGATTATCATCTTCCTTACTAACTTCATAAAATTGATGAATCCATAACAGAAATTAGCAATTGAATCCAGGAAAACATGGATTTGAATTTTGATAGATAGAAATGCACAGGGATTATATTGTTAGCAGTGGCTGTCAATCACCCAAATGCATATAAAAGAAAAAAATAGAACAACTTTAAAGAGTAAAGACTATTGACTATTTTCATCCCTTTAATTATTTACAATAGACATCACTTCCAAACAATTTTCAGGTTCCAAGCATGACAAATAATGAAGTCCAGCCACAGTAAAGTTCAGTGCAAACAAGAGGCCAAAATATATAACTTCCCATGAAAATAACTATACCAGCTAAAATAAGAAACAGGAAAAGCAGAAAGATAATCAATCATACCTCAAATTTGGTGCTTCATAACCTGCAGAACAAGTTAAACACGCGAAAGTTAAAATATGATATTGGTTAACATCTAGAGCGGATACATGTTATTATATTTGCATGTAGAGACCGCAGCCTTCAAAGGATACTGACTTTAATAATCTTTAGCCAAGTTAAAAAAAGAAAGAAAGATATCGAGCATGCATAAAGAAGTAAATATAAAACGCACAAATAATTGTGAAGAGATAATCAACTAACAATAACATTCAGCCCAAAAAAGGTGTCTCTGTACAATAGTTTTGTCCTGCTATCGTTAGAATGGATCAAACATATTCAGAATAGACTTCCATAAGTAAAAGAAACAATTGCATCGGCAACTGATATGTAAAGCATTGAAACATTAGAGTTAGTTTATTAATTAGGGAGTTAGGAAGTTAGAGAGATAGTTAGTTAGTAGTTACTCCGTCTAGTCTTTATTATAAGATATCAACTAACAATTCTCACAAACTAATAAAAATAATTAAAGTCAATAAAGTTAGCCTACAATTTAAATAACTTTCAACATTACCCCTACTCATTGCATTAAACTCTAATATTATATTAATTATTACTCTCACTCACGACCCTTATTTACGACTTTTATTTATTAGGAGCATACATAGAAAAAAATAATTAATGTTAAGGACTAAATAAATTTGTTAGTTGGTGCCTTATAATTAGGACAGAGTATTTGTTATGACTGTTATGACTCTGTTAATTACCGTGCGGAAATTAGCTTATAGAGTCTATATTCAATGGCCTATATATATAAGAAGGCTTAGACTACTGTAGGGTGTGTATTAAATCAGTTTATAATGAATGAATGAAGTAAATGAGTTGACAGCAGTTCTATACTGCAACTCAGCAACTCCCCATTCCTTTCCTCTGTTTCTCTCAATTTCTTCTAATCTTCTACACTAATCATACCAGCAACTCATAGCTGAAACACGATAATTGGAATTTATCATATCTTTTTGAAAAAAAATCTTCTGTAAAACCTCGAATAGGTCCCAGGCCTATAAAATTATAAATAACAACACTGATCGCAAAAACAAAGATGACTCAAAGAAGACAAAGTGAAAGAAGTGGTAAACTTAAATTACCAAAAACATCGGAGATCAGAAGAACGGCGAGCTTGGAGTTGGCGGAGCCAGTGACATAAGTATCAATGCCACCAACTTCCTCAACACGGCCAGCTCCAGCATTCGGGTTGAGGGTTGGAGGGTTTGAACAACACTCTGGGCCTGACATTTCTTGCTTCTTCTTCTGATTCCAGTAATCACAAACACGATGCGCAGTGAAGCTGAAAGCCCGATAATTCCTCTATTACAGAGATCAGGGGGTATTTAAATATCATGAACGGACCTTTCTGGGGCCTGGTTCCAGATTGATTTAGGAAGGAGGACCGCAAACGGAATTTTTTTTTTAAATTTTTGTATTTGAGAACGAAAATGGATGGGAATTGTGTTTGGTAATTTTTTTTTTTTCTGTCGGGATGAACCGATTTATTTTTTGTGTTGGGATAAAAATTTTAGTTTCTCTATTTCAGGTCAAAAAATCAGAATTTATTTTTTATTTAATCGAAGCAGAAATTTACTCTCATTCACCATCACTATTACCACTGTAGCCACCCCCAACACCACCGTCGCCCCACCGCCGCCACCACCACCCCACCACCGCCCCAGCCCCACCACCACCGCCCCAACCCCACCACCACTGCCCCACCACCGCCACAGCCACCACCGCCACCACCCCACCACCACCACCGCTATCGCCGTCGTCACATAAATAATTTTTTGAATATAAAAATTACATAAATAATTTTTTAGAAAATTTAAATTTAAGTTTATTTATAAAGTATAATAATTATATTAATTATTAAAGAAAAGGACAAAATGGTAAAAATACATCATTAATCCTTCATCTTCCTCCTTTACTATTTTTTAACTCCCAAATAAGAGGAAGAAAAATGTGTTACCAAACGTAATTCTGATTCTTAAGTAAAAATAAAATGGGTTAACAAACGTCTGATTCTCATAACTCTTTCAAAGCATAGAATTTTTTTTAAAAAAAAAAACTGTTTCATCTTAAAAATAGTGCTGGACAATAAAATGAACACACCGCTAGTAAAGTTGGCAAGAAATGGTGGAGAAATGCCTCAAGCAAACGATTTTCTTTTTTCCTAAAAGAAGATGAAACAATTTGGCCCAATAAAAAAATTTAAAAAAATAAAAGGTCAAACGGATTCTCATGGGCGAAACGAGTTGAGCAGTCGGCGAGCGCACGACCAGAAAAAACGAACCACGTGGCAAACTAGATAACGACAGCAACAAGGGGAAGGATGTAGATAATGGGCCAGCTTTGCCAATTCAGATCCAAAGCCCAAAAGATATTGAGCCCAAACCTCAAAAGAGGACCAGGAAAATATTCCAGCAGAGTGTAAGCCCAGTTTGAGGGGCCCAGAACTTTACTCCAGAGGGCAGAACTGGGATGCTATGGCTAAGGAAGGCATTTCAAGCCAATGAGAGTTGGTACAGATGATAAGAAACAGGCCCAAATTCTAAAAGGATGAGGGTTCGATTCTCGCTGCCGTTGTGAGGCCTCCTTCGATAGGCAATCATATAAGAACCCCTATAAGTATTTAAAGAGCCCCGAGGCGGTGCCCTGGCCTTAGTGGGGGACCGGTGCCGAACCCACCTACACTTTTATGTGTAAAAAAAATAAAAAAGGAAGGCATTTAAAATTCATCTGTATCTAGTGTTTGCCTTGATAAGCTGAGGCATGTGATTTTTTAAGATTGTATGGTGCTTGATTCCTTTTTCGATTAATTTAATTTAAGGCTATATGCCTTCCTTTTACCCAAAATAATAATAATAATAATTTTCCAAGAGAAGATAAAAGGACATATTTTATATTTTTCCTTTTTTCTGCCAACAAAATTTTTTTTCAAAATTAAGTAAAAAGATACTCCTCTTGTGGGGTCCGTTTGGTATGAAGGTTTTTTTTTTTTTTTGGAGGAAATTTTTTTATAAGTTAGATTTTAAACATTTGGAAAAGTGGGGCTACAATTTTTTATTTTTTTAAAAAAAAATATATATATAGGGGTTTCAACTTCTCATGTTGCATGAGAAGAAGAAGATTACTATAGCTACACATATGAAATAGTGGGACCCACACACATATATATAATGCTAATTATATATATGTGGGTCCCACTATTTTATGTGTGTATTACATGAGAAAACACTTCTCTTACAACATGAGAAGTGTTTTTCCCATATATATATATATGCGATAAAAGAGTAATAAAAAAAATAATTTAAAACTCTTAATCCTACTTCTCTAATTTTCTTAAATCACACTCCAAAAAATTTCTCCTCCCACCGCTTTCCCTCCCCTTCCCTCATACCAAATAAGTACAATTACTTAACTAATTTGATTAGATTAGATTAAGAAAATTAGTTAAATTAGTCATTATTATATTTTTTTATAAAATATCTTAATCATATTTCTTAATTACCTCATTTCAATTCTTAGTTGATTATTGTTGAAATATCATCAATAGAAGTAATTTTTTAAAAAAATTAATAAATATGATAAACATGTTTTACATTTAGGAGGAAAATCAACTTCTCTATTAAGTTTTACATTAAGAATACGGTTACTACATAATATTATAGGCTTTGTATTAGATTATAGAACTGATGCAAAACAGTAAAGCCCAAGTCAGTTATAACGAAGTAACACATTATACCAAAAAAAATAAAATAACGAAGTAACACATTGAAACATAATACTGCCTCCGCTCCTAAATATAAGACATTTAATTTATAGTATAATTTACATTACAAACTATATTCTATATTTAGGATCGGAGGAATAGTACACATGAACTAAAAACATAAGATCTAAAGCCAAGCCGAACAATAGCCCCATTGACCATGGAATCGAACTAGTAAAGCATATTCAAGTAGATGACAAAGTTCAAAACAAAAACCACAAAGTAAAGCACGGTATTTTTTTTTTTTTTTTTTAAAGAATAATAGGCAAGCTAAAGCTTGAAAAGATGAGACGGCCAAGCCATAAAAGCTTAGCCCAAATACATCAAGCAACTAAAGGAGAATAGCTAGCACCGACCAGTTGGTCTCTCAAAATAATATCCAAGCACCCCCTAGGAACTGTATGAACAAGGGACACATCAACATCCATGGGAGCATCATGCCCTAGCTTGGCCATATAGTCAGTACACATTATATTGTCTCTCGAGGTATGATGAAGCTCAACATCCCAAGCCGCGAACAAAAGATCCCTTGCCTCCCCAATGATGTCTTTAAGAGGATGATCCATTTGGAAATCCCTCATAAGAATATTGACGGCATCCAAAGAATCCTAATATATGGCGACTTTATGGAATCCCATCTGTCGTCCAACCTTCAATCCCAAGACAATAGCACATAACTCAGCTTCAACCACCGTCCGAAACCCAAGAGCCTTATGAAACCCCACCACCCAGTGACCATGCGAGTTCCTTATAGTTCCTCCACAAGTTGCTTGATGCTGGGGGCGAACCGATTCGTCTACATCAATCCGTACCGCATCTGTAGTAGGTGGAGTCCACAACCGTTCCTCATACCTGCCAAGATTGAAGAATTGGTGAGTTAGGTATTGATTAATTACGCTTTCTGTGAGCAAATAATTACAAGTATGTAGCAACTCCCTAGTATCCAATTTTTCGTCTTGGAAGAGAGATTTGCATCTAGATGTCCACAAGATCCAGCACACCAATGCAAAAGTTCGTTGCCAAGGATAATTCTGAAATCTACCCTTGCTAGGACTACATTTGGTGTTCCACTGGAGCCATCCATGCAAAGTACCTGCAAAAAACAGAGTGTAAAAGTTAGGTGCTACAATTTGCTTCCACATATTTTTTACTCTCTCACAGTCTCTAACCACATGTATCACACTCTCCTCCTCATTACAGTTGAAAGGACAAAGATTGTCATTGGTAAGTCCTCTTCTAGCTCTAAGCAGGTTAGTCACCAGCCTTTCATGGCCAACTTGCCACATGAAAAGTTTAACTTTGTCTAGGATTAAGCACGGTAATTTTAAGAAGGAACAAAATACAAACAACCTGGGTAGCCTAAGGATAACCATTAGCAGCCATGACACTACAACATTCTTCAGTTATGAAAGTCTTTTTGGCTGAAAGCTCTCAGAACCATAAAGAGGACTTAAATTTAGATAGGACCCAATCATGATAATTATCATTGATGTGTTTGGGATGTATTATAACAATCACCTTTGTATTAATAACTGTGAAATCATCATTTTAGAAGCCATTTTTTACCCATTGAGACAAAATTCTTTTTCCATGCTTATCTAGTATAAACAAGGACGGATCTAGGGGGCTAGGGGTGGTCCCCGCCCCCCTAAAATTACAGATCCAACCTAAATTTCTTAGAAATTGTACTTCAGCCTCATAAAACTTTTACCATTTTCACTTTAGTCTTCATTGAGTGTTTGATAAAAGGACTAAAAGGAAAACATTAAAATTATTACAAGGTTGAAGTATAATTTTATAAATACCTGGATTCTATTTTATAAATTTCGCCCTTCCTAATTTTAATTCCTAAAGACTACTTTCAAAAGTTAATATAAACCTTTGTTTTTCTCTTTTTTTTTTAATTAAAAAAAAAGGGCATGATATTGATTGCTGGAAAGCTCTAGTACTTTAAGGTTAAAAGGTTTCGAATAAGTTAAAAATGGTCAAACTCAAGAGGGAAGGATTCTCATCGATGCGTGAAATGTAGGAAAGTTGAGGAAAAACTATACAAATGTATTTTATAAATTTAAAGAACTAAATTAAAATTTAATGTTGATTTAGAGCATCAAATATATGCTTTAACCCTTTTTAATTTGTTATAGAACATTAATGTCCATGCTATCATCTCAAAATTCATTTATAAATATGATTTACATGATCAAAATAGGGTGTTTGAAATTTTTTTTTTGAAAAATATAATTGAAACAAATAATTATAACTTATTTTAATGGATATAAATAAATAAATCTCAGTTTTGTCCTATCATATACTACCTGAAGGTTTTTGATAGTTAACGGAAAAATCATGATTTTGCGTCTATAATTTATTTTAAAATATATATTTATATAAGATTAATGTGTAACTTCATCCCAAAAGTATTTACTAAAGAGAAATGTTATCTTAGAAGTCTTTTTTGTCTTAATATTGTCTTAAAAATTAAAAAAGGTAACATTGTCACCTTAATTAACAACTCAAACAGTCATATGTTAGTTGACCTCATATTGTTGAGTTGGCTTGCCAATGTGGCGTCCCCATCAAATTTTTATCCAAGTCAAATTTAAAAGGACAACATTGGGATAATATTAAAACCAAAAAATTTTTAGGACAATATTGTTCTTTTGCAAATACTTCGAGAGGTGAATTTACACGTTAACCCTATTCATATATATGTATATAAAAAAGGTATTTAGATATTTTCTTTAAAAAATCATGATTTTGACTTTATAGTTCTACTTTTTAATCACTCCATCTGTCATAAATATAAGATTAACTAATTTTTTTTATAGATATTAATCAAGTTAATTAAATTACTTTAAAATATTTATATTTATCATTTTTTAAAAAAACTATTTGTCTAATATATAAACTTATATATAATCCAATAATCAGAGGCGGATCCAAATTTTTTTTGAAGGGGCACCATTGGCGGGGGTGTTCGGGGGGCTGCCTCTGATTTTTTTATTTTTTTTTAAGAAAAGTTTTAAATACATTAAAAAACAAAAGAATATAAACAAGAAAAGAAAAGAATATTAAAAAATATTTATGAAATCAAATAAACACTGAAAATGTAATAAGAAACACAGTTATTTTACAAACCTGTCATTTAGAAAATTAAGACTAAGTTCGGTTAGAAATGTAGCTTCATAAATTACAATGAAGATGCGTATTCAATAAGTTCAAGTATATATATTTTAATAACAAAAGTATATTACAATAAAAATAAGGATAAATGATTTCTCCAGTTACTGGAAATAAAGTTATCTTCAGTGACCCCAAAACTACGTCGTTTTAGATTAATGAAGGGTGTTTCCGTAATTTTTTTAACTTTTTATCGTATAAATTTTATCGAAACACCCTTCATTAATTTACCTAAAAATAACAAACACACCCTTCATTAATCTAAAACGACGTAGTTTTAGGGTTATTAGAGATAACTTTATCTCTAGTGATTGAAGAAATACTTTTTCTTAAAAATAATTACAATGTCATCCTTTAGGCCTTATTTTTTGAAATTACATCATAATTGTCTTATTATCAATGCAATCAAATAGATCATTTTCAATATAAGACACTAAACAATCCTTCAACCATTGTCTTCCATCCGATTACAAAGTATAATAATGTAATCTTAATATATTAAATATGAGCACTTAATTTAAGAGTGAGTAATCATTTAAATATGTATTAATTTTTTTTGTTTTTTTTAAAAAATCCTCAATCCCCTAGTCTAACCCTAAACTACATGTGTGCCAATGACATATAATATATAATGTAATTAGATAACTTACTTAACTTATTTAATTATTTTTAAAAAATCTATTATATTTTATATTCAGAATCAAAGAATATATTAAATAACAATCTTATAAATCAATCTCAATCTTTTCAATTCAAAGTTCAAACTCAAGATAACCCCGTAATTTTTAAGGATGCGTCCACAACCGGACCCTACATAAACTAAATCGTGTGAAGTACGCATCGTCTATTCTGGAACCCCGAAAGGCCGATAGAAGAATCCCAATTTCCAATAAATATGGACGCTAACGAACAAAAGGCCTAAAGTCGCTGATGATTTTATCCCGCGATTTCTTCGTCAGCAATTTCGACCCTTGTGATATCGGGTGCAGTGGGTTTTTGTAGGGTTTTTCTGATTCCCTCTTATCTTTCTATTCTATTTCCTTACACATTCACTATCAAGGCTTCAACTTCAGGGTCACACTCTTACGAAATTGTAGTCGCAAGGATAATGGGGTCTCTGGAAAACGAAGTTGACAAAGCTAAACATGAACCAGAAGAACTCGCAGAACAAGAACCCATATTAAGGGAGCAAACCCAGAGGTTTTGTATGTTCCCCATCCGGTACAAGCAGCTCTGGGAAATGTATAAGAAGGCTGAAGCCAGTTTTTGGACGGGTATTACTCTCTCTTGTGTTGCTTTTCTTGGTTGGATAACAAATATTTAATTTTTCATACTGTTTTATCCTACGTCTGTAATGCCGCTTTTTTACGTGTTGACGGTTGAATCATAATGCTTTCATTCCTCTGTGTTTTTGGATTAACAATTGGGGTTACGAATTGAACGTAATTACTGACATTATTTGAAATTTGAGCAATTTTATGGTTTAATTTTTCTTCGGGCAAAGAGTGCCTTGAATTTACACAATACCCACAATGTTTTTCTTACTTCGAATTATTCAAACTTCGAATGGGAGCAAGTCCGTGCCTCTGTTTGCTCAAATTGTTGTTCTGGTTCCGTGTTTCGGAAATTATTTGGTTATTTCTGTAACATGCGTAGTATCATATCCATGAAGGAGACTTTTATTTATTCCAGTTGTATCATCTGCAACGGAGTGACCCTTTGTGTCGGTATCGTTAAATTAGCGTCCTTGTACAGCCATTTGGCATCTAATTTTTAGCGAAGCTTGAGTCACTGATTCCTTTTGTCAAACTGGACTAAGCATGGTGAATTTTGATATTGATTACCTGTTTATTCTGTCAATTTGTGAATGTATTTACAGCTGAGGAGGTTGATCTCTCTTATGATGTTCAACATTGGGAAACCTTGACCGACTCTGAGAAGTACTTCATAACCCATGTCCTAGCCTTTTTTGCTGCATCTGATGGCATAGTACTAGAAAATTTGGCCGCAAGGTTTCTGAAGGATGTTCAAATTCCTGAGGTAAACTTGCATATGCCTGTATTCTAATTATTCTGCGGCATTTACCACTGCTAAGTGCCAAGGGGCTGAGTAGTTTAATTATTTTCTGTTTCTAAATATCTAGAAGTGCTTTGTCCTGTTTACCTTTTGATTGTGTCACTCTAGATACTCGTTTGGCTGAGTAGTTCAATTACATGTCACGAGTATTGTTTATGTACTCACATAGACACCTTTGCACACACACGAAGCAAAAGTTGGCACCTAATATGCTTAATTATACTCTATCATTTACATTTCAGTGTTATTAATGGCAGGCTCGGGCATTCTATGGCTTTCAAATGGCAATGGAGAACATTCATTCTGGTATAGCATTGTGATTGATGTCTTCTCTCCTTAGTATTACTTCTGCTTTCTTCCTGATCAAGGTTTATATTTTGTCAGAGATGTACAGCCTGCTGCTGGAGACCTATATCAAGGATTCAAGAGAGAAGCATAAGTTATTTAATGCGATTGAAAATCTACCTTGTGTAGCAAGGAAGGCTGAGTGGGCATTAAATTGGATTCAAAGGTAAATGATTTTTACTATAATGTCAACATAAGGGAGCACAACATGCATGTATGAGGATTTGCAGTGGGTGGATTTTTACGTATCTGCGGACAAGTCTGCAAGGCACACATGCATTTATAGAATTTATGCTTGATGTTCATGTGTTCCTGCCCTTTAACACCTTCACTAAATTGATGAATTAGGATTTTGAGATGCTGAATAGTTCGTTTTTGTTATTTATTTTTTATAGTCATATGATTAGGTTAGATTTGAGCATTGTGGGGCTAATTCAGGGTAGGCATTTTTTGCATTCATACATAGTCGAACTTGACATATGAAGCCCTCTATATCTTGCATGCTTGCAGGCAATTTTTTGTCTGTTGAACTTTTTCGTTACTATAAAGTAATTCATGTGGTTATCAAGGAGTAAAAGGTGCAAACCTTCCTATTTGTGTATATCATGTTCTGTCATCTAATGGGGGTTATAATTTCCAATGGATCCTTTAATAGAGATGTTAGGTGTTTATATAACTTGGTTTCTGAAATGTAGGGTCTGTGATGAAACTTCCAATTTCTAAAACCTCTTTTTGCTTCAATTTGTGTCATTATTTTTAAAGTTTATAATTTCTTTTATGTTTTGTGCGGTTATCTGATCTTTGTATTGTGCTCATATTGATACAGAGAATATAGAAATTGCTCACTAATAACTTCTTCATTCCATGAATTACAGCCCTACTTCATTTGCAGAAAGACTTGTTGCTTTTGCCTGTGTTGAAGGAATCTTTTTCTCAGGAAGGTAGTTATCAGAAGAAACATTGATTCGTTGGAGTCTTTGCTTTATAATGGAATCTTGTGCTGAACTATATACATATGTATATGTATATTATATATATATTTTGATAATTCATTTGGTTTTGCTGTCAGTTTCTGTGCCATATTTTGGCTTAAAAAGAGAGGATTGATGCCAGGTCTGACTTTCTCAAATGAGCTAATCTCTAGAGATGAGGGCCTTCACTGTGATTTTGCTTGCCTTCTTTACAGGTACTGTAAATATATAATAATTTCCTTTACATGAATAGCTATTAGTTTTTAATTTGTGTGATTGATTTGATTTTGGTTTCCATTAATGATGCATCAACATAGAGATATTTAGTTGACAATGATTAGTTTATGGGTTTGGTTTGCCTGCAGGTTGTTACAGAGGAAACTTGATTCTGAACGGGTTCACTGCATTGTGCATGAAGCTGTTGAGATTGAAAGTGAATTTGTCTGTGAGGCCCTTCCTTGTGCCTTGATCGGCATGAACGCCACGCTCATGAGCCAGTACATAAAATTTGTTGCTGATAGGCTCCTGGTATGACAGTAATAACTACTCTTCCGGTCGTAATTATTGAAGCTAGTTTGGAGATTGGTCTTGTACCTAAATATAAGACTTCAATCCATTTTATCTCTAATATTTATCATTTCCCTCCAAACTAATTTACCTAACATATAAATTGATATATAACCTAATGTTATTCAGAGATATTTTAGAGATATCAGATCACATTTGTTATAATTAAGTAATTTATCTAATTTTCTTAATTTACCCAAATTAGTTAAGTAGCTCTTATATTAAGAACCAGATGAGTATGCTTTTATTGCTTCCTCCCCTGCTGGCCTGAACAAATGGCTTGGCTAACTTCCTTTTTTGGTTGCGTTCAGGTTTCTTTGGGTTACGAGAGGAAGTACAATGTGGAAAATCCATTTGACTGGATGGAGTTTATTTCCTTGCAGTGAGTATATTGCATTTTGTCTTTTTTTGGTTTTGGATTAGTAATAATGACAATGATCTTAGTTTAAACTTTTTATTGCTTTCTGATTGAGCAGAGGAAAGGCAAACTTCTTTGAGAGAAGAGTGGGTGATTATCAGAAGGCATCAGTGATGTCAAGCCTCCAAGATGCTGGCAAAAATTTTGTCTTCAAGCTTGATGAAGATTTTTAAGTCCCTTGTATCAAGATCCATGGCGTCGACCATCAGAGATCAGAAGATCTCAAACACACACACCAACAAAGTTATGGAGATGCACAGAATAGAATGGATCATCAATTTTTTGGTTTTTGGTATATTCTTTTGAGCAAAGTGTGCAGCCCGCACACCGAGTGATTCTCTCCCATTAGCTGATTATGTTGGACCCTTCTTTGATCAAGGCCACTTTGTAACCTGTATAATATATATAGTTCTCTCTCTCTCTGTGCTATGACCAATTTACTCTGTAAGAGTATTATATATATATATTCTACTCCACTACCCATTTCTCTCCACGAAATGTTCAATGACTTAATTGATCATCGATTTAGTTGGAGAAATATTGTACAATGTAGATTTACTGATTGATGATCTTAAAAATTGTAATTGTTTAAAGGATTAAAAACAAAAATGTAAATTTAAAAAATACTAAATTATTCCTAATCAAACCTCCTAGTTCCGTCATCAGGCCATAAAACCCCCCAGAATTGCTGCAAAGTAGTGATTTCCACCTTATTAGGCGCAATATCCTGAAATGCAAATGCAGATCACAAGTTAATTGCCAACATATTTCTCAATTCTCATGAACAAAATAAGGTTGAATGTGGTTTAGCAAAGAATGGATTCCAACATTCAGAGCTTTATTTCCTGTCTAAGTGGAAAATGATTGTTTGGGATTTAACTCCTACCCCATTTCCTCCTTCTGTTACTTTTTATAAGAAACAATTTGTGGGTATAACATGTTCTGTTTCATAAGAGACACTCTAAAATACTCTAAGGTTATCTTAACAACTTTTGTTGATTTTTCATTTTACCCTCAATTGATTACCCATATCAATGTATTTAGGGTTAAGATGCATCCAGTACCCTCAAGTATTTTTCTAAGTGCATCTAATGCTTCAAAGTATTATGTAGTGTAGCCACCACTTTGAAGTATTTTTTTGATGCCATAAACTATTTTTTTGGTACATCCACCACCCTAAAGTATTTTTTTAGATGTATCTAGCACATTAAATTATCTAAATTGTCAAGTGCAAAATTACACAAAAAATACTTTAATGTGATGGACATCCCTAAAGAAAAAATACTTGGTGCTGTATGTACTATAAAATACTTTAGGGCACTGAATCTATCTTAACCCTTGTATTTAGTTCTTATATATTCTTTGATCACTACACATTATCTCTCTTCCATGTGAGGCATTTTTGGTAAACAATTAAATTTTGTACCTATTTATTGTCCAAAACTAACTTTAACCAACTTTTCAAACATGATTCGGTATGGAGTAATTGATAATGTATTTTTGGGCTTAATCCCTCTTTTTGTAAGAAAAAAGAAGTTGTTGGATTAAAATGGATGAAGGCAATCTTCCAGATTATATTGAACTAAGCTCACAAACTAAACTAAGTTGTATTTGTTGAGGTTGACGTCATCCTGAGATGCATAATTAGGATCGGACAGAGTAGAATCTAAGGATACAAAGCATATGATTATGATCAGAGGGAGTATAATTAAGGGTATATAACATATGATATAATTAAGTAACTTATTTAGCTTCCTTAATATTTTTAAAAAGAGTCAACTGGGTCTTATAATTAGGACTAGAGGTAATATATCAGTTTATTAGTCAAACTAATTAGTTTGGATAAAAAAATAAAAATAAAAAACTCTAAAATAATTAAATTAGCTTTCTTAATCTCTCTTAAAAAAAATTAATTTTGTCATGAATTTAGTTCGGATGGAGTATTTAGACGTGGGGAAAGGGTATAAAGCTTCCTGGTGTTAGTCTAGTATTGTTGATGGGAGAAAATTCCTTAGGGTTGATTTGAGATGGGATTTGGGTTATAGAAGGGATATTCGAATATGGGGGGATAATTGGGTACTGGGAGTTACTTTTCCTGAGAAACCTCTTGATTGTGATGATCCCTTTGTGACTGATGGTAAAGTTAGTGATTTAATTGTTGATGGCCTTTGGAACCTTTCCCCTATCTCTCATTTTCTCTTAGATGAAGTTAAGTGTGATATTCTTTCTCTTCCTATTCCAAATAATGGGCTTGAGGATAAATTGGTATGGACTTTTGCAAACAAAGGCAAATATTTGGTGAAATTGGGATACCATAGTAGAAAAGGAAAAGGCTCTTATCGATGTAAATAGGGCTAGTTCTTAAATGGTTTTACCGCCCTCTTGTTGGAACTCTGTGTGGAAGATAAAGGTTACTCCTCGGGTTCAACAGTTCATTTGGCGCATTCTAAATAGTGCTCTGGTCACTAATGCCACATTGTTCAAAAGGAAACGCTCTCAAAGGAATTCCTGTCCTATCTATGAGGAAGTTGAGGAGAGTATTTAGCACCTCTTTTTTTTTTTTTTTTTGTTCATGGACTCATTGTGCATGGTTTGGTAGTAGCCTAGGGAGTCATTTTGACTTTTCTACTATTTCTCACTTTAATATTTGGTGGCTGCATATTTCAGGCCAAAATGCTGTCAGCCCCTATGATATTTCGTTAGTTTGCTGGTTATTATGGTTTATATGGAAGCAAAGAAATGATTGTGTGTTTAACCATCTTGCTCCTAATCCACTTGTTGTTGTAGAATTTGCTAAGAGTAATAATATTGAGTTTTGGGGTAACTTGGAGTGTCTTGGGGCCACGAGGGAGAGTTTGGATAGGGTTCCTTCACCATGTGCTCATTGGTCCCCCCCCCCCCCCTAATCATGGAGTGGTTAAAATTAATATCGATGGAGCCCTTTCATCTGAAAGGGTTTCAGCTGCTATTGGTATTGTGTGTCACGACTACTATGATTCCTTCCAGTGGAGGTATGTTGATGAGGTGAAGTCTATCTCAGTCTCAGCCTTTATGACTGAGGCTCTAGCGTTGAAAAAGGCCTTGTTGTTAGCCATGGATTTAGGTTTTGACAAAGCTATTTTTGAATCTGATTGCCTTTTTATTGATTTCCTGTATTAATGCTAAATCTTTTGATTTATGTGAATGGAGGAGTAGGAGTGTAATTCATGATGTTATCAATCTCTTATCTCATAAGGTTGAATTTTTCTTATCTTTTATTCCTCAAAGCAGTAATAGAGTTGCTGATTTAATTACAGCAAATGCTTTTAAGGAGGTGTACCTGATCGGGTGGGTCTTGTAGCCAACACCTTCTTTATTGTCTCTTCTAACTTTGGATGCTCAGGAGACTAATACCGTTGTAGAAGATGGTTCTCTTGCTTGTTCTGTAAATGAGGGGATGTAATTTACTTGGATAGAGTATGTTCCTTTCTAGAGTTTTGTTTCTTTCTCTGTTAGGAGTTGCTTTGTTGTTTTGATTTCCTATCTGTCAATTAAGTTGTATTTCTCTCTTCTTTGTAGTGCTTTGCAATATGTACTGTTGTTTGCTATGGTAATATATGCAGTTCCATTTGAGCAAAAAGGAAAAAGAAAAGAAAAGAAAGAAAGAGAGATCCCATAATTTTTCTACCAAACCCCAATATTAAAAAATGAATAAGCATTGAATCTCACAGTTAGCACACAGGTGATGAGGTGGGCCTCCAACTTCCCACAGGTAGTGGTAGGGTGCTGCTTTGGTGTTTCCATCAAAGTCAAAATGATGAATTGGACGTGTTTGTTAAAATTCCACCAAAAGAAAATCCCCCTTCTCCCCCTTCTCCCCCTTCAATCATTGCTCAACATTTTGTCTTAAAAATAAGTAATTTAGTCATTGGATCTCATAAAAATTCCTTGATGCTTTTCTTAGGTGGCATCCTGATCTTTTTGTGGGTTTGTTGAAAGGGATATATGATTAATTTGTTTGCCATTAAAAAAAAAATTGACATTCTTGATTCTTAATTTTATTATTAAAGAAGTGTACAATTTTTTATTCAGTTCTTTCTACATATTTTAATAGGATTCAGGTATTAAAAAAATAAATCAATATTCTGAAAATTTAAATTAATATATATCACGTACATCATTTTTTTTAATAAAATAAAAGATACAGTTGTTATATGTTCTGACTTAGTAAAAATGATACGGAGTATATAATTTTCAAGAGATTAAATTTAAGGAAATAATTATGGTAAGGTACTGAGGTTGAATGTTCACCAAATCAATTATTGTTGCTTTTATTATAATCATAACACCAGCCATTTATTATTTATTTATTTACGTCTTCTAATTTCAGTTACTTTCACAATTTCATTTAAAAGCTAACAGAGATATCACAACTTATACTACTATTGTATGACAGGCGATTTACGTCTTCTTTCTACCATTTGTCTAAGTGGACTTTCTTACCACAAAATTATGCCATCTCAAATTCCTTATCTATCTACTATTTCATTGCATCATAAACATTTCAACTAAATCTTATAGTCTCGTCTGTTTGAATTGGTGTTAGAAAAATACGTTTATGCAAAGTTCGGACAAAACTCCTTACAAACTTATCTCGTACATCATAAACCATATTAGAAAAATAGCTTCTATTGCTTATCCAAACAACTCATACTTGATATATATTCGATGAGATCATATAAAGGGCTCGTTTGGGATAGCCGTGATAGAAATAACTTTTGTTTCTGATGGATTTTTCCTGATATGATCTGTGTTTGGCATAACTTCAAAAGTCACTGTGAAGTAGGAAAAACTCCAACAATAAGTTTCCAAAAAAAAAAAAAAAACCCACATCAAATTCAGAAGCGCATCAAACACTGATGCTAATCCAAACACTCAATTATTAGGTTTTCCCTTTTGATGAGCTTTTCCCCCGTCTAATAGACTTTTTTTTTTCCATCAGATGCTATCCCAAACACACTTAAAAATCCTTAGGAGATGTTAACTTCTAGAATTTTGATAGAGCCATGTCCCTATCAAAATGGTACATCTACTCCCTAAAAAAGATTATTTAAGTTAAACACCCTTATCTTAGTTTTAGCCCACAATTTGAACTGGTATCCATAGGATTTCTCATCTTAATCAAACCTCCACGTTACCAATTTCCATTTGGCTACTAACACCAATCACTCGAATACATCTTATTTTCAATATTGCCTTTTTTTTCAAACAAGTTAGGATTTGAAAATTTTACCCCTTTATTTTCTTTTTTTCCTTAAATCTCCATGAATTCAAAAATGTTTTTTAGGGTATCCATGGAGGGGGCAAGTGCCTTCTTGAAATTTGAGGTGAGCAATTAATTAGTGTCTAGTCCTTGATGTGAGTAATTAATTAGTGCTCACCCTTAATAATAAGGCAATTAAAATATATATGTATTTGAATTTATTGAGTGCCTAGTACTTGATAATAAGAAAATTATGATAGAATTCCAAAAAATAAGGCAAGAAGAATGACATTGTAATTATTTTTATTGTAATATACTTTTGTTATTAAAATATATGTACTTGAATTTATTGAGTGCCTACCCTTAATTGTAATTTATGTAGCTGCATTTCTAACAGCACTTAGTCTTGCTTTTCTAAATGACATTTTTGTAAAATAACTACCCCTCTTATTACATCAGTATTCATTTGATTTCATGAATTTTTTTAAAAAATATTTTTTCTATTCTTGTCTATATTCTTTTATTTTTTAATACATTTAAAACTTTCTTTTTTTAAAAAAAAAGCGGGAGATGCCCACCCTTCATTAATTTTTTAGATCCGCCCAGGTATCAGTATGTCATAAATAGAAATAATCATGTATGTAAGTTATTGAGAAAAGAGAATAAGTAAACAGTTTGATTCAAAATACACAATATGATAAACACAAAAAATACAAGTTTCAAACATTTTTCATTTGGTGAAGCAAAATTTTAAAATTTTTCTCCTTCACAACCGGACAATAAACATGGATTTCGCAAATATAAATTTTAAACATTTCACTTAGAAAAGGACATTTCGTAAATATACGTAAGTCCTCAAATACATTTGGTCATGCATTTCTTCTATAACTTACTCTTTTTATCTGGTCCTAATTATAAGACTAAATTGATTTTTTAAAGAAATTAAGGAATGTAATTAAATTATTTTAAATTATTTATATTTTTTCCCTTTAAACTAATTAATTTGACTAATAAACTAATATATAATCTAAGGATCCACAACATATAATATAATTAAGTAATTTCCTTAACTTTCTTAATATCTAAAAAAAAAAGTCAATATAATTTTATACCTAGAAGCAGAGGTAGGATTATTTATTTGACTTCCTTAAAATTTGTATGCCTCAAAACGTTACTTCCTATTGTAATTCTCGACAACTGAAACGATTTCTAAATCCTTCATGGTCATAAAATTCCTCACGATTACAATAACGTACACGCTGAACAATTCATTTCCAACCAAAATATTACATAATCCAACTTGATACTCTCTTTCATCTTTATTATAAAGAACCAATTAACTATTCTCATAAACCAATAAAAACATTTAAAGTCAATAAAGTTGTTTTAGAATTTAAATAGTTTTCAATATTACCCCTACTAGTTACACGAAACTTTAATATTATATTAAATATTACTTTCATCTACTACCTTTATTAATTATGGGCATACATGGAAACAAGTAATTAATGATTCTTGGAAACAAACAAGTGCCTTATAAAAAAGATCAAATAAAGTTGCTAGTTGGTGCCTTATAGTAATAAAGACTAGAGGGAGTACTTACTTAAGCATCTTCTGAATTTTTGCTTCGCCATCTTTCTTCCTCTTTCTCACATAAGGCTTCTCATTCTAGATCTCCTTTAAAAGAAGGTATTAATGTATTATCGAGCATTGCACTAAACTAGTTTCGATGATGACTTATAAGTTATTTTCTTCAGTTTTTATTATAAAGTACCAACTACTATTTCTTTTATATCAAGACAAGAAAGTTAAGTTATTAAATTAGTGTTCAGTTGATAAATATTTCCACATTTACCCCTATAGCTCTACTTTATTGGGGAAGAGAGAGAAACATGTTGATTAGATTGAAAAAATAAACTTAATGTGGGGAGAGAGAGAAACATACTGATTAGATTTGAAATGTACAAACTTAATTGAGAGAGAGAGCGAGAGAGAGAGAAACATGATGAATAGATTGGGAATACAATATTCAATGAAAAATATTGACCCACTAAATTAGCGCATAATTGGAAAAACCCAATAAATGAGTTAGTTAAAAACAGTTGGCGCATTATAATAAGGACAAAAAATTGTTGACAGTTGACATCTTATTATAAGGACGAGAGAGAGAGTAGGGGAGAACTCATAATAATGCAATTTACAAAGGAGTTGTAGTTTACTACTAATATTTTTAGGAGCTTAACAAGCTAAAATAACTTCCTATTCAATATCAGACTTTTGATAATTATTTACCCCATTAACAATAATCTTGAACACTTTAAAACGTCAATCTTAAGTTAAAGCAATTCTTAAAACCTCTTAAGAGCACTAATAGGTGTAGACCTATATACTTTAAAAGACAATATTAGTTACATAATTATTTTCACCACATATTGTGAAATTCAATTATCACACTGCATACACATTTTATTCTACATTATCTTTGCTTTAAATTCTCATCCTGTCCATTTTCTCCTCAAAACTTCATATGTCCTCTATGAAATATAACACCTTTTCCTTTAATAAGACCATAAACACATTTTTTTAAATTTTTTTTTTTTTAAAAAAAGACATGTAGTTATCGTTATATGTCAAGATTTATGCAACCTCTCCCCCTCCTAAGGACGTTGCAACCATCCAAGAAGAAGGGGAGTCTAAAAGTCACCAATAACAAAGGGGAAGCACATGTGCAATTAATATATATTACCAATGCAACTATATGCAATAATGAAAACAAAACCAGATAACCTCGAATGGCTATATCCGAATGTATATATATTATTCATAGATAACTATAATATTAATAAATTGATTAAATACACAATATAGTTTATATCTGTGTGTATGGCACCTACATATGTTTCTTCCGATGGCTATGTCCGAATATATGTATATTATTAACCAATGAAGGGTTTAATGTTTCTGTTTTTATTGCAGAATTTTTTCCCCCCTGCCATGTAACACCTCAATTTCAATGCCCAAAAACTTTGTCAAAATATTTGTAATACCTCCAACAGAGTTTATCCATATCCGAATCATCGGGTTGCATCACCATTTCCAATAAAATTCATAATACATAATCAAAATAAATTTCAGAAAAATATTTCAGAGTTCAACACAAAACGGAAGTCTTAGGTTCATGGCAAATAAAATAACATAACATAAACTATAGGAGTACAAAAGAGCCTCCAAAGCTCACTCCATAGGTGCCTTCCCTTGCTCTCTACTAGGATATTCACCTGAAAAATGTTAATATGGGATGAGATTCCACGTCTCAGTAACTACTGAAAGTTTCTACCGTACACAAGCAAATTACATATGACAAAAACATGGGCTAGTTTCAAATATGTTTGTAAATATATATATATATATATAACATAATTTCTCATACAAGAATATTTGCAAAAGTAATCAATATGTCGAATTATGAATTATACAAATATACAATGCAGAATGCAGCCTCCCTTATATCATCGTCCTCCCTTATACCGCTGACTGGAGCCATAGGCTAACTCATAGTCCAATAGAAACTCATTCATTTGACTGAATGGTTCCAAGCCCACCAAAATTTAAGATACACCCGGCCAAATGTATAGAGCTTAAATCTGGACTATGGCTCCCCTCCTTAAAAATAACAACTAAGGAGGTGTCACATGTCCCACAACTCCAATGCAATCCCGGCCAGAGGAAAACATGGAAGATGGGGCCCTAAAAAGGTACCATCCACTGTGCACCGAGTGGTGGCATAAACAATTCTTATCATTCAAATCCCTCCTTACTCCAACCCATCATACAGCCGCCATGATAATTATATCAATAAGATCAAGTATAATAAAACATACTTCCATTTATATCAAATATCATAAAGTGGTAAATCAAATGTCTCATAAAAATTCGTCGGTCTAATATGTCATTCTTGAAATTCAAGGGATCAAACTGTCGTTTCTTAAATTCGGGTCTAAAATGTCATTCTGAAATTCAGGGGCAAAACTGTAATTTTTGCTAGGTACAAAACCATAATACTCAATTATATTATAATACATATAAACCAGTCCATGTTAAAAAGTAATTTGTAATCATACACAATTCACAAGTATATGGAAGAATATTCAGAGTTACCTGTCACTCTATAGCTCCCAAAAAGTTACCGCAAGGCTTCCCTACATTCCTTCTCCCTCCCTCTCTCTCTCTCTCTTTCCCTACCTTTCTGTGAGTCTTGAGTGTTTGTGTGTTGTGAAAGAAATGAGAAGGGATGAGGTATTTATAGAGTTCGGGTCTCAACTAGTTTTCAAAAATCACATGTCCATCTACTACACATCTACCATTTATCTACCATTCATTTGTCCATCTACTACACATCTACCATTTATCTACCATTCATATATCCATCTACCATGTAACTACACATCTCCATCTACCATCTAACTACCATTCATATGTAGCTACCATACATATCTCCATCTACCATCTAACTACCGAATACTCATCTTCCGATCAAATATCACATGCTTATCTACTTCATAACTATCTACCATTCAAGTTAATATCTGATTTCTTATTCGCCTTGCCAGTCACGGAAATGACTTCCGCAAACACCAGCTTCTAGGCAAAAATTCATTTGTTTGAAATATGTCCTGGCCTAAGAAACTTAGTTCATGGTTTTCTAGATAGGATTTAATTTCTATCAGTTCTCTCTCTTTTAGATCATTAATGGTACTTAAGTGTACTTTGGTCATTTATGGTAATTTCCCCAGAGTACAAAATACTCCCGTGACATTTTTTTAATATTTTAATGAATAGTAAATACGTATATGTGAATAGTAAATACTATTCATGTACGTATTTGTGAATAGTAAACACTATTCATGTCCAAAAATTACTGATTCCAAATTCGTCATTTTCAAAAATAGGGCCTAGTAGTCTTCCAAAAATAGGCTTATTTTCTAGTCTTTAGGTCCAAAATTCGGGATATTACATGCCACACTCACATAAAAGTGAGTGGGTCTCACTACTATAATGTTAATAAATTGATTAAACACACAATATAGTTTATATCTGCGCGCGCATGTGGGTGTGTTTGTGACTAAAGGACAAATTTTCTTCTCGTTTCTTTATAGTGATGAAAGCAACTGGACAAGAGCAATGATTGTAGGACATTACCACACATGATTAGGAAAATATTAATACAACCAAGGTATATTATATGTTCAATTTGTTCATATATATATTCGGTCAATTATATATACAATATCTAACTTAGCTTACATCTTGTTTCCTTTTGCCCATAGTATGTTGATGCCTTCTACACGATTTTTTGTAGCTAACAAATAAAAGAAGGATAGTACATACATATAAAATGATTGTAAATTTAAAGATACTGATGACTTGTTTGTTTTAGAGTTTTGATTTTATAATGTATATATACATGAATGACTGAAAATATATTTTGATTTATTGTATTGTTTTTGCATATGAATGAATGTAAATATATATTGTGATTCGTTATGTACTAATGTATATGCAGGGGGATATCAAAAGTATGACCGTTCCCAAATGTATTTATTTTTTAAACAATTAGCTTTGATAAATCATAGTTGTTATTTAAAAACCGTTATTTATGTCAACTATAAATAACAGTTGTTAAAATAACCATTATCTATGTTAACATATATAACTGTTGTTAAAATAGAATTGTTATGTGTGATGCAGGCATTACTATATATTATGACGGTTGTCTATGTGCGCCCGTTAATTATTATCACAACAATCAGCATATCAGGACATCGCCAAATCTCAATACATAATAGGTGTTATATTATAATTGTTATAATAAGTCTAGAATATATAACTGTTCGGAACCGTAATGTATCATGCACCGAGCTTTTATAGCATCTGCATATATGACAGTTCAGAATCATAATATATGGTAGTTAATAAATGCCACATATCACGATTTCTATAGTAGAGTGTATATATATGAGCATTTAATATATATATATATATATATATATATATATATATATATATATATATATATATATATATATTCTTCCCCATGAGAACACCCACGCATATCCACGCTCACACTCACATAGTCATATTTACAAGCAATTTTTTCTCTCACGGGTTTGATTTTATATATAAGCAATACATTTGTTCTGTCTAACAATTTAATACACTTTTATTTTAATCATTTTTATCCTCAATTAATTGCATGTCTCTTGTTGTTTTTTTTCCATTTTGTCTCATATTTTTTCCCACTCATTCTCTCTCACTCATAATCTTCATAAATAAAGGTATATTTAAAAAAAGAAATCATAAACTTTATTTTAAAATTTAATAACTTTCCAATTTTGTCTCAAAATAGTATTATATTATACGCCTAAAAACAAAGCCAACATAATAAATTAAAAAAAAGTATAATTATATTTTTATATGAAAAATTTAAAGCCATTACTTATACATTAGACAACAAGTTTCTTCCCTCTCTACCCTATAAAAGAGGACGAGAGTAGTTGTCACTTGTCAATTTTGAACAATTCCCCTAACAACTATTCCATTGCATTCAAAATATAGGATTGAAATTTGTGAGGAGGCATATGGTCCTAACAACTATTTCTTTTTTTTTTTTATACAGCCAGTGAGGGGAGGGGGAGGTAGAGTTCGAATCCTGGATAAGGGGGAAGGCCAGCTCCTAAGGCTGGCCCTAGTGCCATCGCGCAACGAGGCGCTTGGCCTAACAACTATTTCTAATTTGTCACACTTTCTTATTACATTTTCCCCATATATTAATTTTTTAACTAATTTTTTTAATAAATACAAATTCAGTATTTGAAACTGATGGACGAGATGATAAAAAATTAAAAATTTTTATATAACAAAATCACAATTACTCTTTAAAAAAGACGTTGCTAACTTGCTATATATGTCCATTCAAATTTCATAGCTTACACACAAAAAAAGGAGTTATGATGAGGTAATTAAATAAATATGCCTATTTAATCAAACATCATTTCTCAACATGCATATGCGGCGTGATCTATACTTTTGCTTTGCACCAAAAACATCATATCAAGTGTACGTCATCATGCAGTTATTCCTTGTTCGGATGATAACCTTTTTTTTTTTTTTTTTAACAGGGATGCAAAAATAATAAAATATTATATTTATAATTACTAATTACGTGGACATTATTATCTAGGTTAATATTTAATGCCATCTTTAATAATTGTATTATAATTTACTTCATGACTGAAAGTGTGTAACCATTTTTCATCTAATAATCGTTGTGATCCCATATACAAGTCATTTTTAATATCAACAAAAACAGTAGAAACATTAAATATAAGCATATATATATTAAAAAAAAAGTTAATAATCTTTAAAATTAATAAAGGCCTTATAAGAAGGATTTAAAACATTTTTAAAAGCGCCTTATGGTAGATAATTGAGAAAAGAGAGAGTACATGAAACAAAGACAAGACATTTTTCTTAATCCAAGCCTTAATTGTATATTTAGTTTGCTGAATAATTTTAATACATAATCTAGTTTGCAAAATACAAGCTCGTGCCTTCTTTTATATATATATATATATATATATATATATATATATATATATATATATATATATTTCAGGGCATTGAATGGTATTAAAAAGATAGTTTTAGATACTGACTCGTACAAAAAAAAAATACGTCATGATTTTAAAAAATTATCTTAAGATCATGAAAAAAATTATTTTAAAGTATTGACTGATATAGAAAAAATACCTCATAATCTTAAAAAATTATTTTATGATCTTGAAAATGAAAAAATATTTTAAGTACTAACTAATACTAAAAATATATTGCAAGATATATTTTCAAGATCCTAAAATAATTTTTTAAGATCATAACGTATTTTTTCAGTATCAATCAGTAGTGTAATACACACAATATAAAGAGGCACCAGCTTGTGTTTTCTGTCAAAACAACACCGTTTAGAAGCAAAGGAGGATAGCAAACGTAAGGGAGATGGGAGGAAAGCCGGTTCGAAACACACACACACACAATCACTATTGGGCAATTGATTCAAAAAGTTTTTATATTGTTATATATATATATATATATATATATATATATATATATATATATATATATATATATATCATGTTCTCCAACAATGAATCTTGCATCATTACCTGGAGAGCACTTGTTTTTATATATTTGGATTCACATATTTCTTTATTTCTTCTTTAAATTAAACTAAAAGAGCTTTAGAAATGCGTAGATTATACGATAAGAATATTTACACTCTCTCCCATTCATAGACAACAAAAACTTTGTACCTGGACAACACATGAATCTACATTTATTTATTTATTTATTTTAATTAACTAATGTCCTTTCCTCTTTCATTTTTAATTAATTTTCAGAAGACATGGAACTTTTTTAACACCTTGATAAGAATTTAGAATTTGGCTATATGGTCCTAAATTCTTTATTTAATTATGTGCATCAGAATTATCCATTAATAAGACTATTTTGAGTTAAAATTATAAATTTGAGAGACAAAACGAATTCAAGTTTTATACGTAAGTAAACCTCTGATATTATAAATTGGAAGGAGTATTATTTACCAATTATGAATAGTGGCCCCCCATTCTTTTAATTTTGTGCAATGCAATGTATAAAATCTAAAATCTAGTTCAGTCCTATAATCCCTTCAGTCTTTAATATAAGAGTTAAATAATTAATTTTTAGATATTGAAAAAATTATTTAATTAAATTAATTATTTATGATAAAGATATATTTGTTCCTCTAAAGTACTCTCTTTAAATATTTGCAAGGGAACGATTACCCTTTAATGAAAACCCTCTTAATATGCATTTCTAATATGAATATTTTAGAAAAATTATAAAATTTAGAGGCAAGGTAGATTCTGATCTTATATTTATGCTTAAAGTAATTAAGCTAACCTCATAAATTTGGGATGGGAGGAAGTACCCTTTTAAAAAAAAACACACACACACACACACATTGGAGGGGATTAAATTCTTAACCTCTGGGCACACCATTGCACTTATATTTTGAATAGAGTTTGTAAATTTCAGGGACGGACTTGGGGCCCCTAAAATTACAGAATCCAACCTAAATTTCTTGGAAATTATATTTCAGCTTCACAAAACTTTCAGTTTTTTCACTTTGGTCCTCATTGAGTGTTTGATAAAAGGACTAAAATAAAAACATTGAAATTATTACAGGGCTAAAGTATAATTATATAAACACCTGGGTTTTATTTTATAAATTTCGCTCTTCCTAATTTTAATTCCTGGTTCCGTCCCTATAAATTTAGAATTGTTAGTAGTATAGTATTAGCAATGGTATTGTTATCGTTGGAAAAAGCGGAAGAAAAAGCAATGGTATTGCTGTTTTGGTATTAGTATGACAATCCCACGTAAAAACCATTAGAAATGTTAAATGACAAAGAGATGATTCCAATATTCATATTGCCGTAGAAGTGTAGTTTACAAAAATGTCTTTTGGATAAGTTTCAAAATAAAAGAGAAGAAAGCGCATTTGTTGGCTCATTTTATACCCCGTCTGCCATTTTCTCTGTGACTTTCTCTAGTTATTATAGTCGAAAATTTTTCCCCGTGAAGGGTGAGGAAGCTCACGGTGAGAGAGAAAACTAGGTCGAAACTTGTTATTATGAAATTTAGGAGGAGGGGAGGCGTTTGTAGAGGGATTTGGTTCGTGACTTTACCCTAGTATGGTCGTCGTGAAGGAAAAAGACAACCACTTTAGAAAATAACAAGTTTGTTATAAAGATAATAAGTTCATTTAAGGAAATAATAACTTGAGAAAATGAGAATGCAGGCTTAGAAGAATTATTACATTAGACATTAGCTTACCAAGTTCACAATTAAAAATGACAAGTTCCGATGTGAAAATGATAGCCGAGGTACTCACATCTCTTTGACATTATAAATATTGGAATTACTTCGGTGTCATTTAGGATTCAGAATAGTCGGAGATTTTTTAATAGAAATTTTTTCTTAAAAAAAAATATTAAGGAGTTTGGGGCCCATCTAGGTAGCGAGGACGCAAAGCAACAAGTCACCATCCCTACCTAACTTAACCACTCAGAATATAAGGCCCTCCACAGCCTACAAAGCTACAATGTTAATCTCTTTCCCTATTTTATTTACCTTAAAAGTCTATCAACTATCGATAAACATGCTTTTTTTGGTTAATTTGTAGGAATAGAATATTGTCACTACCAATTTTATGTCACTATCAAGTCACTACCACTTTTTCACCGTTATATTAAAATCTCAATAAGAGAGAGAAATGATAAATGTAGATGAGATTATGATCTAACGGTAAAAAAGTGGTAGTGACTTAGTAGTGACATAAAATTGGTAGTGATAATATCTTATCCCTAATTTGTATTGCAAAATTTATCACATTTTCCACTAATTCAGAGATTAGTTTGGAAACGCTAGCGTCTTAGTAGCGTAATAACATGAGAGCTTGGCTCCTCTCCCCTATGTCCAGGGTTCGAACCCTGCCCCCTCCCCTACTATGTGTATTAAAAAAAAAAAGGAGAGAGAGAGAGAGAGAGAGATTAATTTGGAAACTGACGAATAAATATGTGTCCGAAACCTCATTTCCTAATTCTAACCTCTTCATTTATATTTTTTCGCCTCTTTCAAACCAAACCATGCATGAAAAGTTGAAAGTACTGTTGAAAATGGAAACGGTCAAGTGTTTACTAGACATACTCAAACTTCATCCACTGCGGCATTGGTAGAAGATTCACTCAGATTCCTTTCCGCCGGCGAAGCCAAACAGTAGCCGGATCTTCGGCGGTGGAGTGGTCATGGAGGTTTCCGCCGTAGGCAGCCTCTGGGATGGCGTCCTAGAGCTGACGAAAGCGGCGCAAGAAAAAGGTACTGATCCTGTGGTTTGGGCCATGCATGTAAGTTCGAATTTGAACTCGGAGGGAGAATCCTTGCCTTCGGTGGATTTCGCCGATGTCTTAATCTCTCACATTTTCTGGGAAAATAATGTTCCCATCATGTGGAAGTTTCTAGAGAAAGCCTTCAAGTTCAAGATCGTACCTCCTTTGCTTGTTCTTGCTCTGCTTTCTGTTAGGTTTGTTTTGTTATCCTTCGGTTTTTCAATTTTCTTCTCCTTCTTGGCTTGGTTCTTTACATGTGTAAATTGAAGGTAAATGCTGATAAGAGAGAACAACGAGTCAAATTGATGTCCCTATTTTATTGGCAGGGTTATTCCATGCAGAAATTTCCAGCCTGGGGCATATAGGTTATACATGGAACTCCTCAAAAGACAAGCATTTGAACTTAAATATCAGCTAAAGCTGCCGAACTATCTAAAGTAAGCCTTTTCTTCTACTTTACTTCTCTTGATTTTCAGTTGCTCTCTTGCTTCACCTTGTTTACATGTTTGGAATTTTCTTTTGCAATGATGTAAAGATTTTTGTTCCTTCTGAGGTTGGCTGCATTATAGTTAATGAACGAGGTACTGAACCATCAGGATAACTTTCTTAACTTCATCTTTAATGGAGCGCGCTAATGAGGCATAGGATGAGCCCAAGAGTATGCCATATATTTCGAGAGGATCATATGGTTATTATTTATCTTTTAAAGCAAAATCTACTCTTATGGACATTATTAAATTCAACAGCTCATGTCATTTTGTTTCACCACAATATACACTCAGTTTAATGTTCTTTGATTTGTTTAATGATGTGATTTATTTCTTTGTTCAATGCTTCTGTTTCTACTCTGAACAGGGTCATGAAATCTATAGATGCTGTTCTTCATCTTTCTCAGATATTTGACCTGTCACAAAGGGAGCCTGGCGTTTTGGTGGTTGAATTTGTTTTCTCAATTGTCTGGCAGTTGCTTGATGCTTCATTGGAAGATGAAGGGTTGTTGGAACTCACTCCTGAAAAGAATTCCAGATGGGAAATAATATACGGGGAAATGGATCTAGATAGGCACAGGGACAATGATGTTGATATTAAGAAGGCTGAGAAGTTTGAGAGAATGCAGAATGCAAATACTGTTATGGCTATTGAGATGATTGGTCAATTTCTTCAGGATAAAACATGTTCCAGGCTTCTTTACTTAGCCCGCAAAAATCTGTGAGTAATTGTTCTCAAATATTTATTTACAGTTAAACTTCTCTTTTGTTGGTTCAACAATTTCAGTGAAATCATGGATAGTATTTATATGTCCTTTATGCGGATCTTCTTTCATGATTGGAATTCAGCTTAGCACCTATTTGCTATTTTTGTCAGGCCTATGCATTGGCTAAGTTTTGTTCAACGGCTGAAGCTGTTGGTAGCTCATTCATCAGTATTGAGAAACTCAAGAACTCTTAGTCCTGAGGCACTTCTCCAATTGACTTCAGATACTAGCATCATTTCTCGAGAATGCAAAACAAGTTCACAGCAAAAGTTCCATAAAGCTACGGCTTTTGATTATCTTTCTTCATCAGCATCCTTCTGCCACGGTTCCACTCATTCTGCTCTCTGGATTCCCCTTGATCTGGTACTGGAAGATGCCATGGATGGCTATCAAGTTAGTGCAACAAGTGCTATTGAAATAATTAGCAGTAAGAATGAGTACATCTTAGAGATCTGATTCAAATGGTAGATATTGTCTCTTAAAAGACACATACAGATTAGATATTAAAGCTATTATTTGTGCTGTGTAGGTCTGGTCAAAACTCTACGTGCAATAAATGGCACCTCTTGGCATGACACGTTTTTAGGCCTTTGGTTAGCAGCTCTTCGTCTTGTTCAGAGGGTCTGAACTCTCTCACTTCAAATTAATTTGTTTTTTTATGTACTTTTGTTTCTGTACCCGTAATCAAATTTATCATATACTTTATACTTGTAGGAAAGAGATCCTATTGAGGGCCCAATGCCTCATCTTGATACCCGCTTATGCATGTTATTGTGTATCATGCCTCTTGTTGTTTCCAATCTTATCGAGGAGGAGGAAAGAATACCCAATGATGAAACAGAGAATGGCCCTACAGATCATTGGAAAGAGAAGATTCCAGGAAAGTGCCAAAACGATCTTGTCTCGAGTCTACAGTCATTGGGGGATTATCAGAGTTTGCTTGCTCCCCCTCAATCTGTTGTTGCTGCAGCAAATCAGGCTGCTGCAAAAGCAACGCTATATGTTTCCGGGATCACAATGGGAAGTGCTTATTTTGAATGCCTCAATATGACAGAAATGCCTATTGACTGTTGTAAGTGATGTTTACTTTCAGAGCCAATAAGGAATTATGGATGGAATGTCAGAAATTTTTAATTGACTTGATGTCTTGGTTTTCAGCTGGAAACTTGCATCATCTGTTAGTTGAGTCTTGTATTGCCCGTAACCTCCTGGACATGACGGCTTATTTATGGCCGGGTTATGTGAATGGACGTATCAGTCAAATGCCTCAAGGTGTGCCTACTCAAGTACCTGGCTGGTCATCTTTCATGAACGGAGCACCGCTTAGTCCTTTAATGATACATGCTCTGATTTCTAATCCTGCTTCAAGGTATGGTCTACTCTTTGTAACTTCTACATGAATTTGTTTCGGGTTGATCTGCCAAATGGGTGAAATGAAAATTTCTTTTTACTTAAATCTTCTCCATAAGTTTGCTGCCATGTGGCCTAACAAGAGTTCAACAGTTGGCTAGATACATCTATTTTTCTCCCAAACCACACCTAGCGGGAGCCTTGTGTATTGGACTGCCCAAATATATACTTAAATCTTCTGGTTAAGTTTCTGTTAGGATGACTTGATGTGTTGAAACATGATATAGTTAGGTAGGTATAACAAGAATGTCCTTACTTCATTAGTTGAGGTTAAGTTCATGTACATCATGGCTGACAGTTCAAACATACATCAGAATAAGGATTAATAATCTTTTTAGGTTGGAGAATAAAGATTGATATTAAGTTTGTTCTTTTTTGGGTTTTTTGTTGTTTGGTGTTCAGTTTTTCCTTTTTCTTTCCTGAAGCCAGGTATATCAGATGCTCTTTTTTGTAAATTTACCAAAAGGTAAACCAACTGAATTTCTGCTCCTGGATTTCATGGAAGCTTATCAGAACTGGAAAAGATCTTTGAGATTGCAACCAGAGGATCAGAAGAGGATAAAATATCTGCTGCTAGCATTCTTTGCGGGGCATCTTTGATTCGAGGATGGAATGTGCAGGCAATGAAACTTGATAGTAATTTGGGGGAAGTCTAGTAGTTAACAGTAGACTAGTATCAAGCATTTTCCTGTTCTAATTGCATCATATCTCTATTTCATGCAGGAGCACACTGTTCATTTCATTATTAGGTTATTATCTCCACCAACTCCTCTAGAGAACACTGGAGACAACAGCCATTTGATTAATTATGCTCCAATTCTCAATGTACTCGTTGTTGGAATAGCATCTGTTGATTGTGTTCAAATTTTATCACTTCATGGCTTGGTAAGTTTGATATGAAATCCTGATTAAAAGTATTATAATCTTGATCGTAATTTATATAGTTTCCTTAAACTCCCCAAACTAGTCAACCGGGGTCTTATATCAAGGACTGGAGGTAGTATTAGTTTTTCCGCCAGGAATATATATCAGATAATGATGCATGGACCTATATTTGTTATTTCCATTATGTGAGGTACTACTAAGTTGAAGTTTTAAGCTAATGCAATAGCCAAATGTCTCACCAGGTTCCCCAGCTTGTGTGCTCATTGATGCCAATCTGTGAAGTTTTTGGATCCTGTGTTCCCAATGGGTCATGGACCGTAAGATCAGGGGAAGAAATATCTGCCCACGCTGTGTTTTCAAATGCATTTATTCTTCTTTTGAAATTATGGAGGTTCAACCATCCTCCTATTGAACACGGCGTGGGAGATGTACCCACTGTTGGTTCTCAACTAACTCCTGAATACCTCCTGTTAGTACGAAACTCCCACCTAGTTTCAGCAGGTAGCATCCACAAAGATCAAAACAGGAAGAGACTATCAGAAGTTGCTATTTTGTCATCACCAAATTCTGTGTTTGTTGACTCATTTCCAAAACTTAAAGTGTGGCAAAGGCATCATCAAGCTTGTATAGCTTCACCATTGTCTGGTCTTGTTAATGGGACACCTTTTCATCAGATTGTTGATGGGCTTCTTAACATGATGTTTAAAAAGATTAATAGAGGAAGCCAGGCTTCTGTTACATCTGGAAGCAGTAGCTCTTCTGGAGCTGCAAATGATGATACGTCTATGAGACCAAAATTGCCTGCTTGGGATATTTTGAAAGCTGTTCCCTTTGTAGTTGATGCTGTTCTCACAGCCTGTGCTCATGGAAGATTATCCCCCCGCGAATTGGCTACAGGTACATCACTACTAGCCCTGTGTTTAAATAAGATAAATCCAAGAGAACATTTGTAGAAGGCTCACTTCTCAAAAATACAACCAACTTTTGGTAATTCTTGATGTTCAAATTTTGTTCTGTAGTCAAGTTTTCAAGATTCTCCTTCATTAATGTGTGCAGCAAAATCATGAATGCCAGAATATTCTTACTTCTTGTTGCCAGGGCTTAAAGATTTGGCTGATTTTCTGCCTGCATCTTTGGCAACCATAGTTAGCTACTTCTCTGCTGAAGTAACTCGAGGTGTTTGGAAACCTGTTCTTATGAATGGAACAGATTGGCCGAGTCCTGCTGCAAATCTATTGAATGTTGACGGACAGATCAGGAAAATTTTGGCTGCAACAGGTGTTGACGTCCCAAGCCTTGCTCCAGGTTTCCTCTTGCTCTGAACCTAAATTTTTCAAAATATTGAATGGAAGGCATGCTCAAGAATGTAGATTTAATCGAAATCTCAATATATTAATGCTAACTCCAGTCCTTAATATAAGTTGACTAATTTGCATAGATTAAGAAAGTTGATTATATTAGTTATTTACAACAAATATAGGTTGGTTTTCCTAAAATACTATTTTTCATCATGATTACCCTTAGATAGAAACTCCTTAATGTATAGAATCAAATAGGGATACTTTGGGGGGGGGGGAAATTTGGGGATAAAGTGAATTAAGGCCTTATATTTAGGACTAAATTTAATCTGCAACTAGTTTTTATATTAAGGACAGAGGTAGTAATTATAATCTTAGTCAATTAGTGTTTTTGGAGATGTGTACCTCCATAAAACTTTTTCCTCCTACCAATATTATTGCTAAAGCTTTTTGACAAAGGGTCACTCTTCCATAGGAGGAAGCTCTCCAGCCACACTTCCTTTGCCATTGGCTGCCTTCGTAAGCCTTACCATCACCTACAAAATTGACAAAGCTTCAGAGCGTTTTCTCAATCTGGCAGGCCCAGCTCTGGAGTCTCTTGCTGCAGGTTGTCCATGGCCTTGCATGCCAATAGTAGCTTCTTTATGGACCCAAAAGGCGAAGCGTTGGAGTGACTTCCTTATCTTCTCAGCATCTCGAACCGTATTCCTCCACAACAAGGAAGCAGTAGTTCAACTTCTCAAAAGCTGCTTCTCATCAACCCTTGGCATGAACATCTCTCTTATCTCACCCAATGGTGGTGTTGGAGCTCTCCTTGGCCATGGCTTTGAGTCCCATTTTTGTGGAGGGATCTGCCCAGTTGCCCCTGGGATTCTTTACCTTCGCGCTTATCGATCAATCAGAGATATTGTTTTCGTGACAGAAGAAATAGTTTCCATTATAATGCAGTCAATGAGAGAAATTGTATGTGGTGGGGTTCCAAGAGATGGACTAGAAAAGTTGAGAGCAGCCAAACATGGCACAAAATATGGACAGCTTTCACTTGCTGAATCAATGACTCGGGTCAAACTCGCTGCTTCTCTAGGGGCTTCTCTCGTTTGGTTGTCAGGAGGATTGATGCTGGTTCAGTCATTGATAAGAGAAACTTTGCCCTCCTGGTTTATATCTGTTCACAGAACTGAGCAGGATAAGTGTGATGGGATGGTGGCAATGCTTGGAGGATATGCACTTGCTTATTTTGCAGTTCTTTGTGGAGCTTTTGCCTGGGGGGTTGACTCATCATCTTCAGCTTCAAAGAGACGTCCAAAAATTCTTGGCATTCACATGGAGTTCCTGGCAAGTGCACTCGACGGCAAGATATCACTTGGCTGCGATTCCACCACATGGAAAGCCTACGTGTCAGGGTTTGTAAGCCTAATGGTGGGATGTACACCAAATTGGGTGCTGGAATTAGATGTAGAAGTGTTGAAGAGACTGAGCAATGGACTAAGGCAGATGAATGAAGAGGAGCTTGCTCTTGCTTTGTTGAGTGTAGGTGGGGTGGGTACTATGGGTGCAGCGGCTGAGCTTATAATTGACAACTAAATGTGATAATGTAACATGTAGGAAGCAGCACTTGCAATGTTCATTTGTTTGTTGCCCCAAAGTTGTGCATAGATAACCTTCTTTTTGTAAAAGCATCGCCCATTAAGATTGGAATATTCTGTAACTATCGCTATCATGTTAATATTGAAGTTGACAAGCCTGTGACATCAATGTTCACTTGTCAACCACAAATGGTAAGCACACCAAAAGAGACATTTCTATTTTCAAAGCAGGCACATAGTGAAGCAAAGCTTTATGTTGTGCGTGTGTTGTTTTAGGAATGAGTGTGCATGTATTGTTTTGGGAATGAGGACCATTATGATATCAATCACTAGAATAAGAATCGTGTGAGAACAGAACCAATAATTTTTGAGTGTCTAAAAGCTAACGAGAACCAATGAGCACTTGGATTTGACTAGCTGAGGTTATTCTGGCTTAACTAACGGTCTCTTATTTGAACTTTGAAAATGCAGCCACCATAACTACTCAGAGGTAGCGAGATTTTGCCCATTGTGAGCCTACATTCCCACAAACTGGACTAATCAACAGCTAGTTGCACCGGATACTGAGGGAGAAATCTGAAAAAAGCTAATGGGGATGGATCAAACAAAGATTGAGAGATTTCATAAGTTTATTGCAGTTAATTTTGTATTATCCTTCTAATGTTATAGAAAATATCTGTAAAGGTGTAAACATCGAGAAGGATGGCTACCACCAGATCATAATTTTCTTTTTTTCATACAAAAACGGTTCTGATGAAAAGTCTTCCACTAAAATGGGAACTGACGAAAATGAAAACACCATAAATAAAGACGCTGGTGGGGTAAGCAAATCTCAGTATATCAGCGATGATCTCGTTGTCTGTTAGGAGGCACATTGATCAAAGATCTGCAAAAGCCAATATAATCATGTTAACGAAGCATCAAAGCAGAACTCATATCCAGTAATTTTCAAGTTCAATAACATTCATCCTAAGAAAATCTTTCAAGTTCATGGAAAATAACCATAACTACGTTGGACTAGCAAATACTTCATTCAGTCCGAAAAAGGGGGAAAAAAATAGGGGGAATTACAATAAGGTCCCAAGAAAGAGACTTAGTTGCCCACAAGTCTAATAACAACTAAGGAGCATATATTGCCAAGTTTCAGTACAAGAAATAACAACAAGTTTATAATCCTCACTTGTCATTGGGACTTGGTAATTAAGTCCTTTTATAGGGACCTCATAGTAATTTAGTGTTTGTAGATCACAGAAGTTTGAATAAGAAAGTTTATGCGAGATGGATCGATGGTATGGATATTCCACAAATGGAGTAATTCATCAACAAAGGTTCAAACTAGAGTTCACAACAAATAAACCATTTTGACAGTTTTCCAAGATAATGACTATCCGATGCTATTGCTTCATTATTTCTTTGTTTCCTTTTTAAGGGGGAAGAGCGCAGTCAGCCTGCTGTGAAATTCACACGCCACCATATCAGAATGGCTGTTCAATTTAAATCAGTGATCTTTCCAATAAAAGAAGCATTGAAGCCAAACGCAACAACAGATGCCCCAGAAACCATAGCTGGACTGTGGTTGATTCTGTATCAGTGGCCTTTTATTGCCCCTATTAGTTGAGTTGGGCAAAAGAAGTAAAGGTAGTTGGAAAAGTAAGGTGTGTAAAATGAAGCAAATTCTAACACACAAACTTCCAACTTAGTACATTGTTCTTTTTCCCACGATATCCCATATATAGTAGTATAGACGCCTTATATACATTAAAGTTCTCTTTACATAACATCTTAAAATATTTAAATAAGAACCTTAAGACTTTATTTACTGCAACAACTATAACTAGAATACATCAAGTAGAGAGAATTTTAAGTTCATCATTTTGAGAATATTTATAATTTTATTTATACTAATCCAGTTAACAGTTCAGATCATGATTCAATACATTATATGAAATAATGAAAATATCATCTTTTTTTTTTTTGAAATATCATATATAAATATATAAAGTATATGATCTTTTACAAATATACAAACACAATAATTATAGAAGAGCAAAAATTTAAACATAAATTTCATATTTTACATTGATATTAATTAAACTGTATTAAACCAAATTTATGTTGACTTGAATAAAATTGAATTTAACGATAAAAGCAAAAAAAATTATGATAATACCACTTGTTATAAATTTAGGGAGTTGCTACAAATTTAAAAAATCACTCATAACATTTAAACGAAATCCTATTTTCATAAATATAACAAAATATTAAATCGTCAACCTTTATTTACACTGCACTTCACCCTTGTTCATGTAGAATTTCTCAATGTATGTGATGGAACCCACACAACCAAGTAAGAAATTGGCAGCAAATGAATCTAAGGATCAATATCTAATATCAAATCAATATGTGAACTACTCAAAACAACATAAATCTCACGCACATTAATAAAACAAGTTACAAGGGAATAACGCAGCACACTCAGTAGCACACAGAAACAAAAGAAAATGATGAAGAAAAAGTATCTTCCTCCACCCCAGCCTCATTTTCGAAAGGCTAGAGTCTCTCGCTCACAAATACCCACTGTTTGCTTGCTTTCCCCCTAAACCCTCACTCCCAACTATATACAACTGATAGCTCTCTCACACGCCCCTCATATGAAATCCATTAGATACGGATCTATTAGTATGTCACACAAATCACTACCATGTTATATAAGTCTCAATAATTTGGAGAATTAGCAATTTGATACTTCATTGCTTTTGATTGTTTTGAGAGATTCATGAGTAGCGTGACTTACAAACCAATATCTAGATCCTAGACAATGAAGAAGGATAAAAGTTACAATATCTATGAATACCTAGATTCCTAGACTATGAATAGGGGTAAAAGTTACAATATCTATGGAAAGTAAGATATTGTAGCTTCAAAGTCCTAGTTGAGTGATATCAAACTTATTGTATAATGTACAACATCAGCAAGATCAGTTTTCTTTCCTCTGTGCCTTCCAAAATATAAAATGTTTGCATTTAGTATGCACAATTTAGAAGAAGGCACCTATATCGAAAGATGTATAAGCCTGATACCACATGGGATAGGATTCACTGATGGCTGAGTTGACAGAATCTACAAGCAAAAGTAATGTCACCATCACCAACAAGAATTTACCCACAACAACACCAAATAAGAGGGCATGGCTACAGAGAAGATGGATCCTTTAATCAAGCCATGGGCTTTACAGCATGCCAGGCCAGCCCTATTGAAGGGCCAGACAATTGGCCATATACCTAAGAAATTATTCAACAGAACATAACACTATAATTAGACGGAAAAAGTTATAAAATGCATCAACAACAAGGGCATATAGATTCACTGGCTAAACAATTAAGAACGTTAAGCTACGTTTCTGAATGAGTTTCTCTTATAGAAGAATATTCTCCTAAGGACCTAGATTTGTAGCTTTAGATCACCAGATAACTATTCTATGACTCTTCAACCATATTATCATTTCTCCAAGATGGTTGATATAATTGAAAGAAGTTAATAAAAACTACACACCTACCAAACCGATTTAACACATGCACACGATCTTAAAGTAGCATGCCATTGCCAAGGTCCAATGGCCATCATAAAGAACCTAAAATCCAAAGATAAATTATGCTATTCTATCAATCGAGTAATCAATTATCAACCATGCCTACAAATGAATCCCCACAATCACAGAGAAAAAGAGTGCAGAATTACAAGATTGAATTCAGAAACAACGTTATTAAACAAAGTCAAATTCACCACTACCAAGACTAATTCATGAACTCATCAAACAGAAACCAGACTTACTTCTTCTGCCGCTTTCCCTTTTTGGGCGCCCAACCCACAAGCTTGGCATTGGGGCATCCACAGCGTGATCGGAACAGCAAAACAGCCCGGCCATTGGACGGCGCCATCCGCCTGAGCTCCGACCGGAGGCACTCATAATCGGGGTTGTCCTCACTCCCACCCTTCCACGGCAGCTTCTCAAAGTCATCACAGCCAGACTTGAGACTCTCCTCCGACTGCAGTTGCAGATCAAACTCCATGGCTTTCTTCAGCCCTCTGCATCCAGGCTTGCCGCACTTTCGCAAATACACACCGCAGCAATGTTGCGTCACTAGAGCCGAAACGACGAAGAGGGCCAAAAACCCTAGAACGTAAGGGATCCGAGGGTACTGATAAATCTGTGGCGCGGATTGTGCGAGAAGGATGGAGAGGGAATTGAAGATGTAGGAGAAATAAGAAGAGAGAAGGAAAGCACCGGAGAAAATGACCAGAACGAAGATGAGGAGATCGAGAGTCGCAGAAGGAGAGTGCTTGCAGGGAGAGAGAGGAGAGTTAATCGTTGAATTATGAGTAATATTGTTTGAGGATTTGGGTTTGGGATACGACGATGAAGACACGAGGGACGAAGAAGGAGAAAAGGAGGCGGAATGGGAAGAAGGGGCCATTGAAGTGGTGTCGGTTGTTGGGGCGGCGGGGTTCACGGTACCGGAACCGGTGGTGGTGGTGGTGGTGGCGGCGGCGTCTAGAAGCTGGCACATGTTAGAGAAAGGTATATTATTTTTAGTGAAAATTATTACTCTCTTTGAAATTAATAGCTATAGATTTGATTATATGTTACCGAAAGTTTTGGGATTTGGACGCGCGAATGGAAGATGATGATTGATGAACACAGTAAAGACTAAAGAGACGCCGTGTGAAGGGGCGAAGCTGATTACGTACTCATACGGATACAGCTTCTCTTTGTCTTTTAGAGGGTAAATGTTTCAAAATGTCCCATGTATGAGATTGTGATATAATGGTGGAACAATCTGGTAATAATGTTGATTGTAACATTAATTGCTAATAACAATATCATATTCCATACATTTATTAGATATATATCTGACACTTTTTTTTTCTCTTTTTTGGATACGATATTATGACTATCAATTTTAATTACTACTAAACTTTTTCGTCATTAGATCAAAATCTCATCTACCTTTATTATTTTTTTCCTCTATTGAGATTTTGATATAATTGATGAAATAAATGGTAGTAACATTATAGTGACCAATATTGTTGTTAAACTCGCGCGTTAACTCTCTGAATTTAACGTTTTTACATTTCTAGTTTACCAAATCGATTCGAGTTACTGGTAAACTCGTGGTCATTGTAAATTCGGTTAAAGTTACAAGTTCATATACCGAGTTTACTGTTTTTACGTTTTAAACATACAAAACCGTATCAACTCACTCTTAAACTTGTATTAACTTTTTTTATTTAATTATACTCATCAGCTTTATATATGAGTTTTATATAAATTTCTTGATTAAATATGTTAAAATTTAAATATTTATGGATTTGATTTTAATTATTTGGATTTAAAATAAATTTAAATCAAATTGTTTTTATTGTTTTTATATTTTAATTATTTATTATACACTATTAATACTTATTTAATAGTAAAAATAAACTCTTATGAGTTTTTGTCATTATCACGATTTAATTGAAATTTACGGGTTTGAAACTTACGGGTTTGACAAGCTTATCAAGATGATGGTGACAATCTTTTTTTTTAAAACAAAAATACCTACCAACTTCTTTAAATTGAGAAAATACCGATCTCCGTTAGCCCATTAAGCAGACATTGATTTTGGTTTTAGTGGGCCCCACTTTCCACGTGTCATCTATTTCTCTCTAAACTCTCCCTTTTTTTTTTCTTTTCTTTTTTTTTCTTTTTTCTCTATGACCCTCTTTTTCTTCCTCCTCCGTCCATTGCCCAAGTCTCTCTCTCTAGCCTGACGCCTCCGGCCACCAACCACAACAGTCAACACCAAAACATCACAGTTTTAATTATAAGATCTAATTAATTTTTTTAAGAGATTAAAAAAGCTAAATAAGTTACTTAATAATTTTATATGTTGTGTATTTTTATATTATATATTAGTTTATTAGTCAAATTAATTAGTTTGAAGAAAAAGTTAAAAATAAAAATACTATAAAATAATTTAATTAGCTTCCTTAATATCTCTAAAAAGGTCAACTAAATTTTATAATTAGGACTGGAAGGAGTATGATTGAGAGTAGAAAGCCACCAGCCATCAAAGCTATGATATTTTGGTTTAATGCTAAAGGTTTCTTAAGCTTCATCGCTTCGTAGGTTCAGAAGAGAATCTATGTTCCTCCCAACGCTTCATCCCAGGAACGTTTGTTTAATGGGGATTGGTATTTTTGCTCCTTTCTTTCATATTACATTATGTTTCATATTTTTTTTCATTACTATTCTATTTCTCTCTTACTTACCCTATTATAAATAAAATTATACTTCAAATAAGCTTTATATATATATATATATATATATATATATATATTTTAACTAATTTTAATTGTTTAAATCACGTTATGTTGTTATCAAAGGATAAGAGGAGTAATTATCAAAAGTCAAAACATCAAACGAGTCATCTTTCTTTCAGCACTAGGGGAAAATTTCCAAATTTCTTTATGGTTAAAGTGGAAATTTGCTCTGAATATTTTTTTTTTTTGGGGGTCAAGACTCTGAAAATTTTTGTTGGAAAACAATATTACATTGGAGTTTGAGTATAGTTCTTCAAAATGCCTGACAAGGCCTAAAGTCCTTTTGAAGGCCTACTTAAAATGTAGACCTTTAAATAAGCTTAAAGTTTATGCCTCCAAAATCATATATAATAATTCAACCCTATTTACCGTTTTTAAAAAAATTCAACTCTATTTACAATGTTACTTATGTCTTAAAAGCCTAGTATCCATTCTTATTGTAATATAAAGGTTTAGTAAGGAAAGGAAACGAATGCCTTGGAACAATAGTTGTCCGAGCAATTAGGAATTGAAAAATCAATCATTTGTTGACTAATGAGATATATTTTCTAAAATTGACCAAATCTAATAAGTAATATGTAAAAATAGATTTTATCTTTTTTGTCTTTCCCATATAAACTGAGAGAAACTCTTCCTACTAAGATTATAATATTTCATTTGGCATTAAAAACTTATAATAATATAATTATTATGTTTTAGTGGATGATGCGAATCAGGGGAAAGGGAGTGAACTAGCATTGCCTGCTTGAGTGATTGAAGAGAAAAAAGGTAGATGTGAATGACTGATTAATGCAAGAGTTGGGTGTGTGTGAATTATGATGAGATATGAAACTTAAGATTAAGGCTAAGTTGGTAAACTTATAACAAATTTATAAAATTGTTTAGATAATATCATATAGAATTATATGATAGATTAAATTAAAAAAATAAATAGGACAGGCATGTAAGCTTGTATGTTAGGCTTTATGAAAATGGGTCTAACAATATATATCAGGTTGAACTATTTATTAAATAGACTAGGCTAGATTTTATATAAGTTAAAACCATATGCCTCTGTTAGAGAGCCTATTTTCATCCCTACTAAACAATGAGTTCATTATGATCCTTAATACAACATCTCAATAAACTTTATTTTCTAATTTATAATTTTTGTCTCAAAGTATCCCTTTAATTGCACATATTAAATTATTTCCATCCATGATAATTCTCATATACATGATTAAATAGGACATTGTAAGGAAACCAACACCCACATTATATAGTAATGTTACACATAACTAACTTAACTAATTTTATTAATACTCTCATATTAATTATCTAACTCTTTTTTCCCCCCACTAATTATCATATAAGGATAAGTGGGATTGCTCTTTGTAGATTGATAGTATTGCATGGGGTAAGGATGAATTCTGGGCCGCATATTCCATGTGAAGATATACGATGTAACAACATCATAATCAGGAAACCCCACAAAGAACTTTAACTCAAAACAAAGGCAGAGTTGTCAGAATCAAGGCAGAGACTTTTGGTGAATATGAATGATCTCTTTTCTTTATTTGTCTTTGACCTTTAAGCAGACTCACAAAGTTCTTCTCAATACTCATCCCACATTATTCTTCTCCCTTCTTCACCTCTCCTTTCCTATCCTTAGGAGTAGACAAGTTCCGTCTCCAAATAAAGTTCTAAGTAGGCTTTCAAGTGTTTCCATTCATTCGGAAAAAATTGTGAACAGCTCTTTTAGTTAAGAACTTTATTTGTTACAATACATATGTACTTTCAATTTGATTTGATTGCAGTTCATTGCCTCCTTAAAATGATACCCATGCTACATGTGCCTTTTGAGCAATCTTTTCACTTCAAGTGAATACGGGTCATAAAGATAATAACCATCCACACATGATGTAGTATACTCATCAATTCATATTTCATTATCTTCATCACAAATAAATCGTGTTCGTGACAGAATCAGAAACCAATTTCTTAGGCATAGGTTATCCAAATAGCAACTACTATTTAGTATCAACCTTTGGAAAGATGATATTCTCAAATCTTTTTTTCTCTTTCTTCCTAGAACCTATCTTTACCCTTAGATAAAAAATAAATAGTTCAAATTTAATATTTCCTAAGTTATTATTATATTATTTCATAATTTATTTTTTAAAGGGTTAAGGAATAAACTGACCAACAAACTTTTACCTTAGGAGCGCTCAGCACAAATAACTTTTAAGTTGATCAAAAATACCAAAAAAACTCTTAAAAATGTGCAGTTAGCACAACACCGTTAGAATAAGTTAACATCTGTCATCTAAGGTGCAAATTGGCCGATGAACTTTTATTCTATGAGCGCTAAGCATAAAAAGGTTTTATCCAGGAGTGCCCAGTACAAAATTCTAAATTTCACTAAATTAAATAAAATTTTTCTTAATTGTCATTATTCAAAACTACTTGTATAAATATCTATGGACAAAAATTACTCATTCTTCAATTTTGTCAAAATTATAATTTGCTAAATAAACAAAAGTTTTAATCAAAAATATAATTATATGATTTGAATAAAACTCAAGTTGTGTTATAATTTATTATATATGTTAAACAAAAAAATGATTTATTTTTATTTTAGAAGAAATTTATGTGAGTTAAAAAAAATTATTTAGAGTTAATAAAATTTAAGAAAGCTAAAAAAATCTATTATATCCTGAAAGAAATGAAATGAGTTTAATTTTTATTTTTACAAAAAGAGCTTAATGGATATCAACATTAATATTTAATAATATAAATTCGACAACTTGATGACATATTTGTTAATTAAATGATCTATTGATTATATGAATATGAGACTCGTTGAAAAAAAATTAAATAAAGGGTTAAGGAGCACCCAGCACAATGAACTGTTGCTTTAGGATCATCCACCACAATAAACTAATATATGGACCATAAATACAAATGAACTATGAAAAACATTAAATTAACACAAAAAACGTTAAGCACTGTAGAACTCTGTCTGATGGACATATATTGAGGGAAATTAAATGCCAGCTAAAAAACACGTGGCCTCATGGGTTAGGAAAAACGATAACGTGGATATTGAAAGAAGCAATTAGGGCTGGAGATTGAAAGAAGCAATTAGGGCTCTGTTATACTGGGGGATCCAAACGAGTTCTACAATGTTATCGGCCAATCGGTGTGAGAATCTAGCTGAAGCAGTAGACAGTGATAGTGAGAAACAGCGTCGATCGACCAGCGTGATTACCAGGCTCATGGGGCTGGAATCTTTACCGGATTCGGATCCTGAGCCAGTGAAGAATGCTGAGCTTTGAAGATCCGCTTCTGAGTCCAGAGTTAGTAGAGATCTGTTCCAACATCGTTACCTTGACACTAACAATATTAAGTGAAAGCAGGTACAGCAGCAGTCAAACTCTCAGGTCAACATTTCCAGCAATGTAGCCAGGGACCATGCAGCAGCCATCGACAATCGTCGCGTATACAATATTAGACCGGCAGATCCAAAAGAATTTGTTGTACGAAATGGTAAGACAGAGCCTGCAAAAGCTCTTCCCAGGGGAATAGGACAAAAGAAGAGTTTCTTTGATTCAGCTGACTTTTTCCCAGAGCCGAAGGATACTGTATCAATCTACAGGGAGATTGAGAAGAGGTTGAAGATGAGAGGAATCGACGAGCCATCTAAGGATCTTGAGACTCTTAAGCATATCCTTGAGAGCATCTCAGGCTAACCAGAGGAACTTCGTGTTCGACGAGAGCATCTCAGCGAACGAATCCCCCATTCAAGACTGCCTTCCAGATGTCGCAGTTGACGATTTCTCGCCCTAATTGCTTCTTCCATTCTCTATATGTGTTTTCAATCTCCACGTTTTCATTTTGTTTGAGGCCACGTGTTTTTTAGCTGGCATTTAATTTCCCTCAATATATGTCCATCAGACGGAGTTCTATAGTGCTTAACGTTTTTTGTGTTAATTTAATGTTTTTCATAGTTCATTTGTATTTATGGTCCATATATTAGTTTATTGTGATGGATGATCCTGGAGCAATAGTTCATTGCGCCGGGTGCTCCTTAACCCTTAAATTAAAAAAAGATAACTTAAGAGGCTTGATTAAGGACAATTTAATAATATGTGATTTTTTTTTTGGTTGCATTCACTATTTCTAACCCCACTATACATAGTCAGGGGTTCGGGTAAGAATTTGTAACAATCGGATTTTTCGGTGGATTGCACATAGACTTTTTTGTGCTAGACGCTCTTAGAGTAAAAATTTTTTATGCTGGGCGCTCATGGAATAAAAGTTCGTTAGCTAATCTGCATCTTAAATAATGAACGTTAACTTTTTCTAACGGCGTTGTGCTGACTATATATTTTTAAAAGTTTTTTGTGTTGACGCACATTTTTAAAAGGTTTTTGGTATTTTTGATCTACTTAAAAGTTATTTGTGTTTAACGCTTCTGAAATAAAAGTTTGTTGGCCAATTTACTCGTTAATCTTTTTTTTTTAAAAAATTGTTAGTTTTGCTGTATTGTATGGATCATATTTTAACAGTTTAAATTTATTTATTTATTTTTAAAATAATAGATTTATAAAATCATGAAATCTAAACTATTTTTTTAATTTGAGGGTTGAGATGAGATTTTGAGAAGAAAATAAAATAAAGGATTCTGAAAGAATCTAAACTCAAACCTTTGTACACATTTTAATTTATATACGCTTTTATTTATTAAATATATTTAATAAACTATTTTAGTGTTTTCTAGTTTTTTAATAATAAATTAATGATTCTTGTTTTATCTAATTTTAATTTCAATTTTTTTCATAAATTATCACAATGTGGGTGCGTGTGCCCGCTCGTGATGAGATTCATGCCTTTTTCAGTTATTTTCCATATAAACTTACTTTTTAAATTATCATCCAAACAAGTTTGAAGTTTTTATACCATTACTAATCCAAACATAAATCACATCACATTATCTAACTTCTACCCTAACTTAAGTTTCTAAAAGTAAAATAGGAAAAAAAAAATTCTACGTTTGCCACCGCTAATCCAAATGCACTTAAATTAGTGAATGATGGTTGGTGGTCCTACTACAAAAATCGCAATATATGACGGTTATTAAATGTTATACATCACAGTTTCGAACCGACATATATGCAGGCACTATAAAAACTCAGAGCAGATATAGTAAGGTTTCAAATCGTTATTTATTCTGGATCTATTATAATAGTTATAATATAACTCCCATTATGTATTAAGATTTGGTGAGGTCATGATTTGTCCATTGTTGTGATAATAATTAACAGGTACATGTGAACAACCATTACAATATGTGGTAATACTTGCATGATAAATAATAGTCACATTTTACAACCGTTATTTATTTAGTAACATATATTATGGTTTGTATAAAAGAACCATGACTTGTAATAAACTTTAATATCGGTCTCAAGTGGACAACCGTTATGCATTAAGTGCATAAATAACTATTTTAATATAATAACCATGATGTATGAAAACAAGACTCTTCAAGTGAGAGTTTTTGAGCTAGTGAACCTCCTTTATGCACATAATAGAGCAACAAAACCTCCAATACCATGTGACTATGCAATTTGACATGGATCAAGATAATTTAGGCTTTGTGAGGAGAATCAGTGGCAACTATTGACACACATGAGTGGTAATGTAACTGGTCACTTATATATAATTGTGTCTCTTCACAGGAATTAACTCATGGAAAGCAAAGGACTCTAGGAAATTAACATATACCCCTATCAAAAAGGATGGAAGGGTATGCAAACCCTTGAATTGAAGGATTTGCTTACCTTTGCATCCTTTTTGAGAGGGTAATTTGTTTTTTCGTCATCTTCCTTTGCTTTCTAGGCTTATGTTGAAGAGACACAAGGGATTGATGAACACTTACATCATCATCATCATCATCATCATCATTATTATTATATATATATATATAGAGAGAGAGAGACACCAAGAATGCAATTGATTCTAGCCACAAAATCTAGAAAATCTTGATCCATCCAAATTGCATGGCTAAACGATGTTGGAAGTACTACTCTATTATATATATAAAGATGAGACCAAGTAGTTCAGAAACTCTCACATTAAAGAGTCTATAATCGATCATAATGTTGAATTTCATAGCTTTTACCTTAGTGCCACAAGCTCAATAGAAAAACAGGAGAGGAACTTTGAGTTAGAGAAATAAGGGATTTCCAAAAAATAATAACCTCACAACAATAAATTCAATATGTCACCTAAACTAATTTATTCACAGAGCTTGTTCATGTACGACTCTCATTGGTACACATGAACTAGTTTATTCATCACACCTATTGAACTTTTTGAAGTAACTTCTAGAAATATGGATACTTTAAAAAAAAAAAGTTATATTTTCTTAAGGATCATATGTCTAAAAGTTACTTAAGAAAATATCAATAAAGTAGGAATCTTTTGTCAAAAGAATGGGTTGACAACTTCCTGTAACAGGAAATGAACCTTCAATCAGAGCAATAAAATATTTTCCAAAAAAACATAACTTCACAAAAGCAAGTTAATGTCACTTTGAATGCTTTATCGTGTCGTGACTTCACAAAAGCTCCTCAATCGAATAGAACATAGTACTAAAGGAATGCAACCTCGCTAGGGCTCATGAACGATGAAAACACGAGTTAGGGCAAGCGAAAGCAATTCGCTCTACAGTCGCTAAGACAAGTGTGAAGGTATTGACTAGCGACTGTCACTGAGAAGTAAGACGAATGCTTTTTATGGTGGGGCTCAACTGAAAATGACTCTCGATGACTAGAAAAAAAACAAGGGAGAATCAGTTTCAAGGCCCCTATTGGCCAAAAAATTCCAGAAAAGGCCCATACAATCTGAAAATTCAAAAAAAGGCCCCAAGATTCTGAAAATTCCAGAAAAGGCCTTAAGATTCCCAAAATTCCAGAAAAGGCCCAAGAGTGAGTTATTAATGGGGTTGATATAGTTGTTAGTGGGGTGCTATTATAGTTGTTAACCGGGCTGATTTAGTTGTTAAATTTTTTTTTTAAACAACTAAATCAGCCCGATTAACAACTATATCAATACCCCACTAACAACTATATTAGCCCCATTAACAACTCCGTAAATTCTGAAGGGCATTTTCTGGAATTTTCAGAATCTTGGGGCCTTTTTTTGAATTTTCATATTGTTTGGGCCTTTTCTAGAATTTTTTAGCCAATAGGGGCCCTGAAACTGATTTTCCCAAAAAACAATAGGGGTACTAGGGTTAAAATGTTTGAGAGTTTCGTTTGAATAGACTAAGTATCAAGTTTATTTTTTTTCTAGCGCTTAAATAGAAGAGGAAGGGTAGGCTTTTTTTGTTGTCGTACTAAAGCTTTACATAATGGTTGTATCGATCAAATTGTTATTTATTTGTTTATATTTATTACGATTCTTTGTTAATAACTGTGAGTTATGCTATTATTTTAATGTATATATGAAGGTTATTAGATAATAATAGTGAGGTATGTTATTTTTAAAAAAAAAAAATTGGGCAACTTGTACCTAGATAATTACATTTTTATATTTTATAAAAATAAAATAGAAAAATATCACACTCTAATGATTAGTTTTCTTATAGATGATTTGAGGTCTATTGGAAATTTAGGAACTTTTGTTTCAATTCCTTCAATTTGAATGAATCAAAAGTTCCATAAATTTGCAACAAACTACACATCATCACGCTACTCGTCGCCAGAGGAGCGGCCTGAATCCTATGAGAGTATGTCAGGATCATGGTGGCCAATCTCATACTAATCAAGAATGAGATTAGCCTTCTTGTTTATACTCGACAAATGTCTGGCCAGACTCCTCAGTGCATGTTCCATCATTGCCTCGACTTGAGGTAGAGGTAGGCAAAGGCAAAGGTCAAGGTGGAGGTTGTGGAGGAGGGGAAGTAGGAGGATGATGCCATGGAGTTTTTATCTAGTCTTTAGCATGACATTTCCTCTTGATGATTGAAAAAACAGAGGAGGTTGATAAACATAAGAAAATTGAGAGTTTATATAGATTGGAAGTGATAGTTCGAACCATCATTATACAAGTTGGAAATTGAAGAGGAGCAGTCACGACAATAGTGGGTAATGAAAGGGTACTTGGATCTTGTGCTAATCATTGAAGCACAAAGTATTCTCATCATAAGTGTTGGGAAAGGGAAAGGTTTGGACTGTTTATTTGATGATTATTTAAGAGAAATCATTATGTTGTTTTTGTGGTATGAAGTTGGAAGACAACTCGTTTGTTTGTTCATCTAAAGTTTCATGATGATGTTACCATAAGAACCGTCATTCTCTTGAAACTATTTATAACGGTTAAAAATTGCAACTATCACATATTTACATTTCTAATAAGTGATGGTTCTTACTTAATAAGCTTAATGTGTATACCTTTTTGTTTAAAAAAAAAATTGGTGGCTGATTATACAATCACCATTTTACAAAAAAAGAAAAAAAGGGGACAAAGTAAATAAACAAACTAAAAACTACGAAGATGTTTTTGTTAGTAAATAGGTGTCCTAAAAACAATCTGTTTTGACAAGGGAATACCTTTTTCTATTTAGTATTTTGTGATTTATGTATTTGAGCACACTTTATCTTTATTATATTCATGTCTCACCTTTATGTTAAGGTTAATATGCGTTTAAAGATAAAAACCCTAAGAATAGAACAAGTGCTCACTCGAGGATCTATGATAGAGACCATGATCGTAATGACTCGAGAACACTGTATGTCTGTTGCCTGAAACTTGTTCCTAGTCTTAAATCACCAAGAAAGGGTATTGGAGATATCAACAGAACTAATACGACATCATCTACTTGTACAAAGATACAAGGTAGGGACCTCATGGAATATAGGCATGGTCATGCCTTAGCTGATGTCGTGAGTGGATCTATTAGAGAACAGATAGCATTGAACTGACCCGTCGAGAAACTCCACAAAGATTCATTGTACAGAGTTATTGGATATATAAAGCCTCTCAACATTTGGTAGTGCGAATTGTCCTGGACTTGAGGATGTCATCAAGTAATGTGTCATAAGGTTATATTTTGACTGTACAACTCTATCCGCTTGAGAATAAGGAAAACAATGTACTCTTGGGTATAACTTGAATATATGAGTATAGATGGATATGTTGAAATAACTCACAGTCCCCTACAAGAGATTAGCTGTTCACAAGCCGGTATGACTTGGATGACTTCTAGTTGACTCGGGAATCAGTGTACAGTAAGTAATCATGAAGAGTCATGATCCATCTTAAAGTCAATAGAAGGAGATTCCTAGTTCCGCGAAAAGTTATATTTAGTCAATCAAAAGAGATGATACTTTATCTTTACTCTTAACTAAATGTGAATGACGTTGTGAGGGATAATGCTACCACAGTATCCAAATAAGAAAAGGTAGATCACTTGATCAATTCAATTAATTTTAGGGCCACAAAGTATTACTAATGTCTTATGTGGCCATTGGATAACTTGGGCTTATTAAATGAGTTTGATTGGTCCAAGATTATTTATATTAGTGATTCTTAGGCGTCATGGGCCACACACAAAAATTATTTTTGATTGCTCAAAATTAGCAAGCTTGAGCCGAAATTGTTATTGGGCTTTCTCGAGAAAATATGTGTATTTGGGTTGGAGTAGGACTCCAAGCCCAATATACAAAGATGGCACCATATATGGTTCTTTAGTGGGAAATTATTTTTCCACTAATAGGTCCAAATATGTTACAAGACCGAACAAGGTCTTAGGCTAATTTGAATTTGAAATTCGAATTTTGATTTTGAGATTTAAATTTGAATTTTAAATTCAAGAGACTAAGTTATAAAAGATAATTTTGAATTTTATATATATATATATCCAATAAATATTGAATAAATAAAGAAATGATTAAAGATATGGATGTAATATACTATCTTAAATTATTAATTCAAGAAATAATTAAAAATATGGATGAGATCCATTATCTTGAATTTTTAATTCAAGATATGGATTTAATCCATTTTCTTAATTATTTGGATAATACCAATTAATGGCCTTTTAATCTTGAACCCTAATTAGGGTGTTGGACGAAATTCACAAGATGCTTTTAGTCTTACAAAATTTTGGCCAACATAGAGAAACCCTAAGGTGTTGGCCGAATTTTAGAGCTTTCTTGAGCCATTGGAAACTTTTGGCCTAGCACCAAGAAAAGAGGAAGAGGCGCCATCCAAAAGTAATCCAATCTTGTTCATCTTATCCTCAATCTAATCTCAAGAAACCTAACCTTCTTGAGATAAAGAAAACCCAAGAACATTGAGTCCTCAACCTTGCCGTCGCCTAGCAATCCCCTAGCAAGCATCTAAGGAAAGAGAGAAATTAAAGAGAAAGAGTTCTCAAGGCAATTGAGAGATTGCCATGTGGATCAACGTTAGAGGACGTCATACACTTTGAGGTTTTCAGTGATCTAAGGTAATTCTAAAACCCACGTGTATTTTAATGAGTAGATCCTGGGAATATCTCATGAGCACTTGTAAACTGTTACGAGAATCACATGATCAATATTCCTAGAAATATCCTTTAAGTATTTGGATTACCCATGAACACCACAAGTGATTATGGGTTATAACTCATGAGTATCATAAAAGTTATGGGTTCTCATGAGCGCTCGCCCATAAAGAGTCATAGGTCTGATAATGATTATATATTTATGATCTTCAGTCTCATGATTACTTTCAATAATGATTATAATGATTATAAGTTATTCAATTCCATGAATACCCATAAAGAGTTACAGGTTCTCATATATTAACTCATTGCTCATGAAGTTACATTATTAAGTAACTCATGAAACCGTAAAGAGTTATGGTTCACAATAAGATCATCTATCATGTCCTCAAGTCATGATACCGTAAAGAGTTACGGTTATAGATTATAATTTCCGTTGCAATTAATGAAGGAAAAAAAAGGTTTTTGTCTTTCTAACTCATCACTTTACGCTTAAATGTTAGGCAATATCCAAAAATTACTAACAGTTTTAAGAATCTGATGCATCATTAGATTCTTCACTTTACATTAACTTATCCACCTTCTCGTTCAAAGAGAGAACGAGAGAGGTAAGTTCTTTCATGCACTGGTCCATGCGTCCTTGCACTCACAAGTAAACCTAACCATATAATGGAGCTTGCAAGTTGAGTAGACGATATCTTCAATGCTTGTTGGTAGAGGGAGTTCATCTTTCAAATTTTTTCCAAATGATGAATCAAAAGTTTTCTTGCATATGCCCATGATGTTTTGTTGTATTCGAAGTTGGCTTTGAGAAGTTGAAATGGAAGTAGATAAGCAGAGTTCATTTTTCGAAAGTTTATATAGAAAGGGTTTCATCGATTATCAAGTCGTTGCATCTTTTAGTATAAAGGTCATGTTTTATAAATGGGGACAATTAATTCTTAATAAACATTATACATAATCAACCATAATATCAATTTAGAACCGTTGAGTACGTTGGCAAAAATATTTTACGGTTCTTAATAACTATGAACTATTTCTTCCTTCTTCAATGATGAGAATGAGGAAGAGGACATTGTCATCCTTAGCATCATATTTATCCTCCTCTTCCTTGTCCTCATCCTCATCCTTATCAATGGAGGAAGGAGATGAAGGTCGAGTCAAAGTATTATTATCATTGTACAAAAGGGGAAAGGTTTCAAACCATCATGGTGTTTGTTGTTTCATGACAGTTTTTTCTTACCGATCGTCATTCTTGTGAGACAAAATATAATGGTTACTGATTATCAACATTATTTATTTGTTTGGACTTCTATTAAGTTACAGGTTTTACTTAATAACCATTATATATCTCAAGAACTAGCCACGTCACCCCCTCCACTATCACCAGCGCCTCCGCCTGCTTTACCAATCCATCATTGAATGATGAGATAGCACAAGAGAAAAGAGCACTAGGGAATAGTATTGTTATCATGAAGGATTTCAAAGCAAATCACGAGATAGGGGAGGAGACTTACTTTGAGGTTGAACAAGATATGATAAATTGTAAAATTTAACAAATTGTGAACTTGTTAGATTTCAAAATTTAACATTTCTTGTTCCATCTATAGTAAGTTTCCTTACCTCTCTCTTAATATTCTTTCTGGACCTCTTTCATGAAAAAAGACCTTCCTCAGTGCTCTTTTCTCTTGTGCTATGTCGTCATTTGGCGGAATAAATGGATTTGCGGAGAGGATGAAGGTGCTGGCGATGGCAGAGGGGCGACATGGTCAGGATCCTCAGTACTTGAGTCATTTGTTGCCACCAATGAGCCTTGAGGAGGAGGTGGTGGTGGTAGAGGAAGCAGGTAATGGTGGTGGAGGAGTTCCCTGGGAACTTATAACATGATGAAGGAGAGGAGGAGGAGGAGACCGATATGTAAGAATCACAATAGATAGTTGACTTTAAATAGAGGTCTAGCAAATTGTGAAGGATTTTGAGTTATGACTTATAAAGGTTTAACCATATTACAAAGGATTCTGATGAGTTATGACATTGAAAATCTAAATGTTATGAAGGGTTATGAAAGAGTTAGATGACGGTTATTTCTAAAGACCATTATGTTTTGTCTTCCTTGATACAAGAGGTTAAAAGTCGAATCGTTTGTAAGTGTTATATGACAATTGTTTTGAAAAATCATTACTCTTTTCACTAAATAAATGACGGTTATTATTTACAACTGTTACTTTTATGTTTTTACGAATTCTGCCTTGCAATATATGATGGTTTGCATAATTAACCGTTACATTTAAGTTTTATATATCCTTTTGCAACATCTGCCTCAACATATATTATGTTTATTAGTTGTAATCATTATGTATTAGGCGTTGTAAAAACCCAAATCTGTAGCCTCTTTTAAAAAAATTACTAATTTACTACTCTGGCTATAAGGTGCTCTCTATAATGTTTTCTTAGTAATTTTCACAAGGAATTTGATAGTCATAAAGAATATTAAAGATTTTTTATGTATACCATATATATAATGATAATGGTAGGGTAGGGTAGCCATATGTTATTGAAGTTTAGTGTAACTAATAAAAGTAATATTGACAATCAACTGAATTTTATGACCAATTTAATGTTTGTTTGATTAAAGGAGCTTGTCCTTACGGTCTAAGGTAACAAGCGAGATCAATACTAATGGCCAAATTAATGTTTTAAATTGTTTGTATTGATATATATGAATTAGTTAAGAGTAATTTATATTTGGGACTATAGTGATATTCCTTTTGATATGACCATGTCATATTCAAATTTAAGTATTGTAAGGCCTAATTATGGGTAGCTCACCCAAAAGCATTTTTTACATTCACACAGGCTCGGGTTTAACACCCTGTTTTAAAGTGACAATAGTCTTTTCCACTATAATTGAAGTGATATTCTTTATTTAAATAATATTCAATAATCCAAACCAAGGAACACAAAATTGATCCAGTCACTAAACCGATCAAGGCAATGGGTGTCAAGCTGACTGATTGGGGTCAACCCAAAGTTAGGCCAATAATAATTAAAATAATATATATCAGTTATTTTAAATGAAAATTAAAATAAAGATAAAAATATAAGTATAAAAGTCAAACACTAATAAATATATAATATTGGTGTAAATAAATATGTAAAGTCACAATAACTAATAATACATATTTTAAATAGTTTGCTCGCATTCGCATGTTATGGAAATATTCTTGGAGCATGATTGTAACGGAAGCCACAATTTTAGCTGCACAATTACAGGAAATTTGCTAATTTGCAAATGTGAGATTATTTAATTTTAGTTAATTCTCTATAAAATCTAAGAAAAGAAGTAAAACCTAAGCTGTGGTGCACAGTTCTTGACTTCTTTGTCTAGACTAAACTATGGATGAGCAAAAAATCTGTTAGTCCAGGTATCCGGTCGGGTGAAAAGAAATTGGCCCAAAATATTGGGCAAACCAGTCTAGACTAGTCTTCTCAGGCTAAATCGAACTTTGGGCCAAGGCCTAAGACCCCTTGGTCTGATCCAATCTGACCCGAATATTTTTATTTTTATGTTTTTGTTGTTCAATACTGTTGGGGATTATTATGGATTTATGATTAAGTTTTAATGTTTTGTGATGTGTTCTATATAATTATAGGTATTAGTATGGTCTTATTAGGTTCAAATATTGCCTTCAAAGAAATTCAAAAAAGGCAACCAAAAAAAAAACACCAAATAGGTCCCAAACTAGTCTAGGCAGGCCACTGGACCAATCTGTCATAGCCCGAGCTTGGGCTGATATTGGATTAGACTGGACCTCAGACTGTCTTGTAAAGCTCAAGGTACTATCTAGACCAGACCTCGATTGAGGCCAAACCTAATCTAATCTGGTCCATGATCAACCCTGGACTAGACTAAAGCCACATCGTTTCCACTCTCCCTAGAACAATGTCTTGGACTGTACCGTCGCTACTTCCTTCTTCTTCTTCTATTGTAGTGCTCGACAGAGACTATGTTGAAGGGAGAGGAGGCTTGTTGTATGTACCACACACGATGCCATTTCTCCTATTACTTGGGTCATCTCCCTCGTTTACCCTTCCTCAACCTCCATTGCCTCTAATCACCAGCGAATAGTGAAATTGTCCTCATTCTCAAGTTTCATTTTCTTCAATCACTACATGATGCACCTCTCTTTCTTCTTCAACCTCCGTCGTCCATCATCAGTATTCTAAGATAAATTTTTTAAAAGTCTCAACTTGGGCAACCTACACCACTCGGCAGGTTGCCCGAATCAATACTGAGTTGGGCAAGTCAACTCGGATATTCCCAGGTTGATGCTCCCCCTAGTTTCTATCTCAAACCAAACTGGACTGATATCCAGTTTACCAATTTTTCGATCAAACCGGCCGGTCCGACTCGGCTCATCATAATTATTCATAATTAAGATTCTTAAGCCCAGACCGGTCACTAAATCGGTCAAGATACTGGGTTAAGAGTCAATGAGTCAAATTGGAGTTAAACCGGGCCCAACCAATGAGAAATTGATTTTTTTCTTATTTTTTTAACCTCACACCCTCCATTTTTTATGTTTCAAAAAATGTCACCTCCTCCAGTGCGTCAAATCTCAACCTCCTCCCTATTGGCAAGCAATTTGTTAGATTTCAATCAATAAGTGTGACCCACTAGTAATTCAACCAAATATCCAGTGGGTCTTTTGATTTTTTTTTCCTCACTCATCATTGTCATCAACAAAACCCTCCCTCCTGGGTTGTCCTGAAATATAAACCCTGAAATGGGCACAATCAGTTTTTAGATGGATGAGATGTTGCCACGTAGGAAGCTTTCCAAAACCCATGTGCTTCTTGATCCCAACAAAAAAATGTTTAGTCTATTGGGATTTGCCACTACATAGTGCAAGACTCTTTCAAGATTTGTTCTCAATCGGTATGTCAATTGTCTGAGTCTCATCTCTCTCTCACACGAACACCGAGACACCCTCTTCAAACTTCATTTTGAGATCTATCTCTCTCACCATCTTCACCACTTCGGATCTCTCTCTCTTCCATGCTTGGATCCTTCTCGTTCCCCTTCCCTCCACAGATCTCCCATCGTTGATCCTCCTTCAGCCTCCACTCACTCTTTTCTCACAACCGGAAGGTATGAAACTCGCCACCAGCATCACCGGCACTCTCTCCTCCTTCTCGTTTAGTCAATTTTTTTTTTTAAAAAAATCTTTTGACTTTGACTCGACCAACTCAGCCAGTTTAGGCTGAGTTGACCGAGTGACTTCGGTTTTACCCCTAACTTGGACTGCTTTTCCAAATAGTTTCCAATCTAAACCCGTTGGTCCAGTCCGAATATCAAAATCTTGTTCATAATTCAATCTCTTTGATTAAGCCAACATTTTAAATATACAAGTGGTTATAATTAAGAGGGAAAAAAAGCATCATACACTGACAAGTGATAACAATTCTACAAACAGCCAGCCAGCCAAGGAACACGTCCTGTCCCTGATCATCTCCACATGAAACTTTAAAAGCGGATGTTGACACGCAGTTTCTGTGTGTATTCTCAGTTAGTCACATCCTGAACTAACACAGATCAGGTTTCTGTCAACTCTTCACTTACTGTGTAGCACTTCCCCCAGTTCACACCAGTCTGGACCTTTCTTTTCCCTCATTTCAAGAGCCGATTCATAAAATATCACAAACTTCCAACTCAGTTGAAACAACCTGTTCCCAAGTTGGCTTCCATATGTGTCATCTTCATTGGCGCTTTGCCTCTCAGTGGCTCAAATTATCTCCCTTTATATACAGTACTTTAATCCTTAATATAAAAAAGTTATATAATTAATGTGTGAATATTAAGGAAGTATGGTCCAATTCTTGGTCACTTTATTAAAATTTTGTGTGAATGTATAATTTTATCATTCATTTATTATTGTGTAGACTTTATTCTCGTATGATATTATATATATTAAAAAGGTAAAGTTGAATAGTTGTTAAATTTTAAGGTAGAATTAATGAAGTTGAAGGTTTTCCTACTCTGTGAAATATGTTGAAAGTAATTTATAAATAGGAGCAAATGAGTAAGTTAGTTATTTATAATAAATGGGTATTAATTTTTTTTTTAAAAAAAAATACCCTCTTTAACTATTTGTATTGGAACTACCCTTGATAAAATAACTATTTACTATGTGCAATCAACAGAGATGCTTTGAAGCAAAAGTTATACTCTCTCCCATCCTAATTATATGACTTATTTCCTAATTATAGGGCATATTTATTTAATTTGGAGAGATTAAAGATAATAATTAAATTAGTTAATTATATTTGTTTTTCCAAAATGCCCTTATTGAAAATTTATAATGGCATTTAATTACTCTGATTCTCTGGTATTTGTTGGACCTCTCCTATTTCACACACGACTTCTCCAAACTCTCACATAATCCGACGTCATTGATCTCTCTCAACAACTTCCGATTTACTCTTTGAATTTGAAAGTGTAATTTAATAGTGGTGTCATTATTAAATATAAAAAAAATTGTTCAAAAATATTTTATTAAAAAATATATTAAAAAAAACAATAGGATTGAGATGTATGTGTCATTAATAAGTTGCAAGTGTTACCCACTTTATCGAATATATAGGTGTATTATTAAATTATAATTGTGTTTAATTATTATTGAGAAAGTATTAATAAGGATATTTTGAAATTATATTGACAAAAATTTAAACTTTGCCCTTTAATTAAGACTAAATGGAGTATATATTTTGAACCAAAGTACACCCCTTGTCTAGATCTTATATTAGATATTAGAGGCTAATAATATGGAAGTATATCATAAGAGTAATGATAAGTCCACTGGTCCACAAAGATTAGTTGGATGCTTAAAGATCTTATCTTTGATACTTTATAATTTAAGATAAGGTGTATGAGCTTTTCCATGACAATCTTTCCAAAACAGTGAGACAATATTTGACAAGCTTGTAAGTCACATGCTTGAGACATGGCTCAAAAGGGGGCTAACGTTAGAGCTCACGTGAAGTTCTCGTTTGCTTTGTGGGGAGATTAACTAAAAAACAAGCAACATCCTTGTTTGTTTCCCTTTGAACTCTTAAAACAAGTTAAGGTCACGCAGGTGGGATAAGGATTATGATGTGAGGTTTAAGGACTGTTTAAGATAAGGTTGGGGTGTTTTGTACTTGCAAAAACCACTTTAAGATATTGCAGACAATCACCAATGGCCGGCATGATTTGACGAAAACACTATGTCTGAGTTGAATTTGAAAAGAGAGAGCACATGAGGTTGATGTGAAACTCATGTACATGTGGAGCCTTAAGATGATCCAAGATCAACATATATATACAAACACACACACACTCACGCACACATGTATCTGTATATAAATTCATGTTTTTATAATTTGTGCCTGAATTGAGGCAACAAGCTTTAGGTGGTACTGCAATTAAGAGAGTCATGGGAAAAAAGGGCACGAGGTTTGCCAAGTGGAGGAAGATGATAAGGCAACAAAGAGGGAAGCTTTATATCATGAGGGTGTGTATCTCTATGCTTCTTAATTGGCACAAGTACTCTGAGTCTTAAAACTAGAAGCACTCAAGCAAGTACTCTCTCATGCTCAAGGTGTCACCTTTTTTAATGCCAGCTACATCTTTGAGTTAGTTATTATTCTATTTGTTTTTTGTACACCAGCTTGTATATTCACAGTTTTTCAATGTAAAATTGGGGTTTCCAAAGGAAAAAAACAAGAAAACCCCAGAAATTATTAGATCTTCGCCCTCTCTCACTCTCTGTTTTTGTGTCTGTTGTTTGTGTTGATTCAATTTTCAAACATGTGCTCGGTGAAAAATAATATTAGTATGAAACTAATGAGTTTGGTGAGATTCCTTGCATGTGTGTGTTCTGATTTTGAAATTGAACTCGCTCAAGCTAAAGCAGGGTACTTCTCTGTAATATCACAGCCTTAATAGGACTTGTAACCACATTAAGTGATTACGCACGCTTCATGATAATAAAAATCCTATTTTGTTTATGTAATCGTAACAAGCTAAGTGAACCCATACAAAACATCCTGAAATTTGGGGACCCATGTGCGTGTTTTGGGGAATATAGTACATGGAGAGGGTGAGAAGGGAAAAATAATGTAACACGCCTTATATAGCTCAAAAGAGACAGGTTTGGCAAACACAGCTGTCAGGATGAGCCTTAAGTAAGTCCTTTCACGGTTATTTGTCAGGGAAGCAATTTTGATTGGGACATCTTTGTCATCTTCGATCCTTCCCAGAAGCCACCCCACTTTTAACCTCAAACATTTTCTCCGTGTCCTTCTTCTATGTGTGTGTCTATGCCTCTACACACACACGAACGGTTTGTTAGGGCATAGAGATATATAGATATTTGCATTAGTCATGGCAAGACACAGGTTAACAGTGAGAAGTCACAAACCTCAGTTATGGCATAGATGTTCAAGGTACTTCCAGGAGCAGAAAATTAGGTTTTATATCATTTGGAGGTGCACAGTGATGCTTGTAGGGTGGAAAGAGAAATTTTGATGGGAGAGGTAAGATGTAAGAAGAGTGTAGAAGGATTAAACTGCAAGATATACTGCACCATGTGGCTCTGGTACTGAACATTCTTATTCTACTAGCATGTTTTTCCTTTTACTTTGGATTGTTTCTTTGGGTAAGATGTGTTGGTGGTTTTGGAGGAACCTAGGATGGTTTCATATTGTCAGGAAGCGTGTACAGTAGATTTTTCCCCCTTAATCTTACATGGAACTTTAGCCAAGTAATGTAAATTTACTTTGTAGAAATATCTGTCCTATAGTCATGTGTTAGAAAAGGTTATTGATGGGGAATGAGAAGCCATTCCAATAGCAGTCAACTATCTCTTTCTGCAGTATTACTATCTAACAAGAACCAGGTTCACTGTGGACAGCATCCGGAAAAGGGGAAAAAAGGGATTTATAGATAAATTATCATGAGATTTCCATTAACATGGTACAACCGTACAAGAGTGAAAAACTTGGAAAATTATAAACTATAACTGTTTTCATGTTTTCCTTTTACCTCGGTAAGTATGTATATTTATTCACAGGGAATCCGATCGTTAGGTTACATCTATTTCCAGATCAGAATAATTCCCTTCCAGTTAATGTTGCCCAAAATGTTGTGTTGTGGTAATTAAAAAAATACAGACACATGAATTTATTCCCTTCCAAAGAGAAAATAACAAAAATGAGATCAAACTGCTAACAAATGCTCCTAACTTGTGTTTTCCTCTCTCTTTTTTGGAACATATGTCACCGACACAAAGCATCCCCAAAAATGATAGGAATCGGACCAAACCTCACTAATTGGAACAAACTCATCTTATCTCCTATTCTCAGGAGGCTCCTCAGCAGAGTTCCCTTGGGACCTTGAAACATTATTTTCATCTTCAGTGGATCTTCTTGGTGTACCCCCTTGCTTAGTTTGTCCTCCCTGGATGATCAAAACACAGATTATTGATTCCACAATTCATACCAGCCGCAGACTTTTATATAGAAATTAATTAAGGTCAGACCAAAAAAAAAAGAAGAAGAAGAAGAAGAAGAAGAAGGATGTGATGTCGCGGTATTTGTTAATACTTGGAGTTGTTTCAGCGAAAAGAACGAATATGATTCAATCAACGGCTTTGAGCCTCTATGACAGGAAAGAATGAAACAGAAAAAGGAGGTAGAAAACAGAATTTGCCTCCTGAATCTTATTCACTGGTTGACTTTCCTTCCACATCAATGGTTGCTAAGTTATTAACAACTAATACTCGTTCCGGTCCTAAATATAATACAAAGTTTGACTTTTTTAGAAATATTAAGAAAACTAATTAAATTACTTTGAAATAGTGACATTTGTCATTTTTGCTCTAAACTATTTTGCCTAACTTATAAACTGATATATAATTTAAGAATACACAACATATAATATGATTAAATAACTTATTTAACTTCCTTAATCTTTTCAAAAAATTAACTCTATCTTATATTTATGATCGAAGTGAGTATTATAATATCAATGAGAGTACTAGTTTAGGTGGTGACGATGAGGTTATAATATCAATGTGGGTAAAGATCCAGGGTTTTAACATTACCGACAGAAAAAAGGAACAGTTATAACAACAGACAAGTAACACCTAACCTCATGCTAATTTGGCTAACAAACTACGGCACAAAAGAAACACATGGACAACGTTAAAAACGTAAGAAAAGCAATCACTTACTGCTGCCTTGAGGGCAGTCAATCTCCGGATAGATGGACTACGTGCCATCGAGGAAGCAGCAGCTGCAGCAACTACCCGTATCCTGGAAAATAAAATGTATAAAGCTTTTTAGTAACAAATCATGGAGCATTTTAATTCAGAGTTGCAGCAGCTTCATTCATCTCTGCAACATTGACAAGGTTGAGCTCTCTATTACCTCTTGTGCACATCAACAAATTCATCCGTTTCATCTACAATCTCCTCCTGCATTGTTAGATTATGGTCAGTCTTTCAGGGGTGAAAGGGACGACTGCAGGAGGGTACGAAGGAAAATAAATGTGAAAGAGCTGTAAATTACTTGCAGAAGCTCTTCAAATACATCTTCCAATGTGATAATACCTATCACTTCATCTTCAGCATTCACTGAAAATAGATCACTTGTTGTGGCCTCACCCGAAGAAGTTTGGTAGGTATATGGAGAATTTGAGTGCTGGTCAATGTCTACAACAATTTCCGACTTTTGTATCATTAGTAAAGGAGTGGTCAGCTGTGAATCCCCAACATTACTCTTGTCTTCTTCACTCTTCTGTACCTCAGATATTGCAGGAATCATCTTGCATTTTCTTCTAACGTTTATAACAGCAGCCATGTGACTGCCACCCTTTTGGAATTCATTCAGTATATCATAAAGAGGCATATCTGATGGAACTCTGCAAATACATTCAAGTACACATACTTCAGATATTTCACAATCTTTTCCAGAAAAGGAAATGACATGATAAAGTAATAAAGATAAGCATACCTTGGAACCCTTCGGATGGAAACAGCACTAACAGGGGTCTCTGTTTCTGGTCGTACAGTGAGAAGATTTTTGACCTAAACAAATTCAGAATGGGAAGAGAGAATCCAAAACTTAATAAAAGGGAAATAAATAAAATTAAGTGAAAATATGCAAAATGGGACACTTGCCAGCAGAAGCCCAATAATATTCTTTGGATGTCCCGAGTAGACAGGAACTCTGCTGTGTCCACGAGCAAGAATTTTTCCCATTACCTCCCTGCTTGTTTAGATGGAACCATAAGAGTTCGATAAAGAACATAACCAAGAGAGAAATTGAATCCATAAACATTTTGGAAGGAAGAAGCTCTGGTCCATATACCAGTTTTTTGTCAAGCCTACTTTGTGAGAATGACTTCAGATATTTTCCACATGTTCCAGTACATGGTGAAGTTGAAAATATCTTACCAAAAACAAAAATAATCCTCAAAGAAGAAGCAATGAATGCCTTTTCTAAATGATAGGAAAAAAATTTCTGGAAAAATATTTGAATTCCTGTTTGCAATATACAAAAGGCTGCCTCCTATAATCTGTGATAAAAAAATGTCACTCAATTGTCAATTAATTAGTGTCAGTTTTCAGTGGTAATTAATTAATCTTGGCAGGCTATTGCCCAAACACTGTTTAAGCCTTGTGTTTGGATTTCAAGAGATAGAAACTCATAGAGGTAGAAGCGTACATGAAACTTACCAGTCTAACTTTGAATTAACATCCAACGAAAATGTTGATTCAATAGGAGTCATGGCCTCTTGAGCAGTCTGTTTATAGACAAAAATCAACTTCAAAGTCCTGCTGCAGAGACTATCATGTCTTACAAAGTCTATTGAATTGATAACATAATGAAACAACGACTAATAATTGATGTAAGGGTTGCAGGTTTACCTTTTCGGTCAAATCTAGAGCACCACTAATAATTGTTGTCTCATCATGCGTGAGTTCACCACCTTTCCCAGCCTAAAGAACAAAATTCAACATCTATACATTTATTTTTTAGATTTACAATAGTAATATCTGGGCAGCTTCATCAATCTTGACTTATTGGCTCTACAGCACAATTATTAGACTTTGATTAATACATATGGTGTTTCTTGCCTTACCTCCTTACCGTGGATGGAGACAAGAGCTTTTAACTGGGCACGCCTAAATAGAGCCTCATTATGTCCCAATAAGTGATCCAGGATCTGAAACATGTCAGTGAGAAAAAGAAACCATTAGGGGCATGATTAAAATACAATTCACTGTTTCTAATTTAAGAGTAAGAGGAATCCTTTCCTCCCAGGGAAGAGATACAACTGTAAAGGAGTTTTCTCCATAATATTTAATATTTATGACAGAAGAAGCACTCTTAAGCTAACAATCATTTCAGAAAGCAAACCAAAAGGCTAATGACCATAATTCCAGCCAAAAGGCATGCCTGCAATATTGCTCAGATACTGACATACTGAAGAGCTCTCCTAAACCAAATCAAAAATAGATATCACGACAAAGGAAATTATAGAAGACCTTAACTTGTATGCATGTGAAATAACTTCATGACATATTTCCCTCATGACATGTTTCATCTTCAAGTGTCATGAAAATATATTGACTCTGTTTAGTTATATAATGCTGCCACATTAATTGTCCAAAAGACTGGTTCTTTAATCTGTTGAGGAAAAATCACCTTTCCAATGGGATAAGCAATGGGATAACAGATTGTCATTAGAATTCGCACAAGCCAAATGACATTTGAACCTACAGCAAGACCATATCGAGTACAAATTGCTTGTGGGATAACCTGAAATAGAAGAGGCAAAGTTGATAACAAATTAAAAAAAATAAAAATTAAGAAAAACATTCGCAATTCCTTTATTAGCAACATCGTACACATACCTCTCCAAAAAAAAGAACAAAAGTAACTGAGAGGATGATAGCAACGTATTCATTAAATATCCTATCTAGGTATATTGGAAGGGCCTGCAGATTGCAAGTGTCAAAGCCTTCAGGTGCTTGAAAATTAGGTAGGATATATAAATCAGAAATAGATTAAAAATAAATTACTCAGTAATATCTGACATCTCAAAAGCAGATTCAGTATTAAAGCAGTCAAATATCCAGGTCATTTTCAAACATTATTTCGAAAATGCCCAATGCAAGGGGATTATATAAACCGTTCCTAAACATAATATCCTTTCAAGAACCAAGAAGTCAGTAACTGTTTGCATTAAAGTGAAAGACCAGTCCGTATCAAACAAATTATATTGCAGAAACATAGAAAACAATAGATCAAAATTATGAGCATAATAATTTGCACGATTCTGATACTAAGCTACCAAGTTCTACTATCAGTCTCATAATTAACAACCTTCCCCAACGCCAAAAACACGAGACATCACGTAACCTTAACATTGAAACTGGGTTACCTCCATGGCTACGGCATTGCAAAGCAGGAGAGTTACAAGAAGCTGGTGTTGCTTTTGAACCACAGGAAGGATCTTGGCTAAGCATATCAGAACCAAGAAAAGAAATCAACAAATCTTTACAATGTATTGATCTTGACAATCTTAAAATTCAAGACAGAAACTTTTTTTTTGGGGGGGGGGGGGGACATATCAAGAATTGGAAACTATATGATCCGGAAAATGGGATTGAAGAAGAAGGGGGGGGGGGGGGGGGAGACTACCTACCTGCTTGCATTTTCTCAGAGGGAGTACCACTGCTCTGAAGAATCTCAAGGTCGACTACGCTGAGAGACATGAGACCGAGGGTGAGGCCGGACATGATTCCGGCGAAGAGGACAAGGAAACCGGAGAAACCGGCGTAGATGAACCACCAGAGGGTTCCAAAAGGTATGGATTCCGTGTGCCCAGACACCACATTCAGCACATGCATCGTGTTCTTCAAATGTTAGCGTCTTACTCTGTCTTGTTCTTCTTCGTGCTCGTCGACGACTTGTTTCCGAGAGAAAAGGTGAGAGGAGCAAATGTGGTAATTGGGTTAAGAAGAGTAGCGGCCCCATGGTTTCTGGGAGGAGCAAGGTGGGTGGGATTGTCTCCTTCAAACACGTAGCTATCTCATCATTTCTTACGGAGCACCTTCATGCAAATTCAATTATTGTCACCAGCCCGACCCACGGGACTCTTGCTTGGTGTAAAAAGAAGTAAGCTACATGAAATGTATTTTTTAAAAAAATAAATTATTCATCTTTATTAATTTTCTCCTTAGATATCTTACTTTATTATTATTGAAAGAATATTAATAAGAATAAATTATGAAAAAATTAAAAAATATAAAAAAATTATGTTTTATAATAAAATCAACATCAACTTTCTAAATATGTCTTATATTAAAAACTAAAAGAAGTATTTTTAATAAGATTATATGCATTTTTTTAAATAAAAAAATTAAAGGGGATATACTTACCGCTTGAGGACCACAATTCAAGCTACAACTTCTCACTTATAAGGGGAAGTCCCATGTTACTGGGCCCCAAGCCGTTAGCCTTATAAATTTTAAGGTGTACGAAGTTTTATATTTGATTTTATAATTTAAGGAGGTTCATAGAGTGTATTTAACTTAATTTGATAGTACTCTTATATTGGAATAAAAACAAAATCAGAGCACATGGAGCCATCTTCTTATCTTTGGTTTCTTCTAAACAGACGAGTTGGTGGTTCGAAATTCAATATTACATTTAGAGCCCGTTTGTTTCGGCGAAAGACAGCGCTGGAAAGGGAAAATAAGGCATTTCCAACGGAAAAAACACGTTTGGTTCTCCCACTTTCCCGCGAGTAGCTTTCCCGCGACTTTGAATTTTCCCTCCTCCGCTGGAATGCGCTTTCCATTAAAAAGAAGCGGGAATGTTAATTTGGTGCAGGGAGAGTGAAATTGTCGGACTAAAAGGCCCCTAAAACACTGTACCTATAATCAAAAAGCATTTAAGGCGAGAGCTGGAGGTGGACGAACCTGTCGGTGAAAAATCTTGGAGCTGGACAAAGCTATCAGCGAAGAAGGTTGGAAAATAGTAGCGTTTTCGGTGAAGGAGAACAGAGCTGCATTTGAGGTCAGTATACATCAGAAAGGTTAATGTGTGATTTACCGGTAGGTGAAATTTGGGAAGGGCTGTTCAGTCGAGCTGGGGGGGACACACACACCTGAATGAACGCAATTTTACACAGACACGATTATATGCTTGCATGTTGGGGGCAGAGAGAAAGACAAGTGTGAATGGTCTTTATATTCTTGTATATTTTAATGAGTCGCACACACTGTTTTAAAAGATCTACACAGTTTGGAATGAAATTGCTTGTTTGTGTGTGTACAATGTGCTGTTGTTCTGTTAATGATGAAATGTGGGGAAAAAAGCAAATGAACATTACGTTCGAACCAGACTTCCCAGTTCGAACGTATGATGTGGGACGTTTCTTCCCAGTTCGAACCAGACTGCCTTTTTTTTTTAAAGAGCATTTGTGGAAATTTACCTAATCTTCCCACTTAACAAACACTCAATTATCCATACCAAACATATTATTTTCCCTCAACTAACTTCCTTTTCCTAGTGTACCAAACGGCTCACATTTTTAAAATTCCCTCCCAATCTTCCTTTTCATTCCTTTCCTTTCCTTTTCCCTCCCCAACATTCAGTGAAACAGAAACAAACGGGCCCTTAGATGCATTCTTTATAGGGAAAATATTACTCAGGTCCCAAAGAATATAAAAAATATTAAAAAAATCTTAACCCAAAATCACATATCAAACTTTTTTGACATGAATTGTATTGACAACCAGAAGTACTATATTGACAACAGGAAATGCTATATTGACAACAAAATTTAAAAATATGATCATTTACAACTAAAAAAGCTAGATTCACAACAAGAAGTGCTATAATCACAACAAAATTTAAAAATCTGGATTTTGTTTCAAACTCAGGTTCCTAAGCATTTAGAAGTCATTTACAACAGAAAAAACTATATTCACAACAGGAAGTATTATATTGACTTGAGTTTCAAAATGGTTCCAAGTTTTTATAGTTTGTTGTCAATATAGCACTTACTATTATCAATATAACTTTTTCTGTTGTAAATAGTCTCATATGTTTAGGGGAACTGAGTTTGAAAAAAAATGCAGGTTTTTAAATTTTGTTGTGCGTATAACACTTTTTGTTGTAAATCTAGCTTTTCCTGTCGTAAATGACCAGGTTTTTAAATTTTGTTGTCAATATAGCATTTTCTATTATGAATATAGCACTCCATGTTGTCAATACAACTAATATCATATATGATTTTGGATTAATACTTTTTTAATATTTTTTATATTTCTTAGGACGGTATTTTCCCTTCTTTATACAACTCTTCACTCCCTCCTTTCTTTCAATTTCCTTTTTTTTTCTCTCTTCATCTTTATTAATTTTCTCATTTGATCTCTTACTTTATTATTATTGAAGGAATATCAATAAGAATAAATTATGAAAAAATTGAAAAAAAAAATCATGTTTTATAATAAGATCAAAATCAACTTTCTAAATATGTTTTATATTAAAAACTAAAAGAAGTATTTTTAATAAGATTATATGCATGGTTATTAGAACCGGACCGGCCGGTTCAGACCGGAAACCGGCGAACCGGCCGTGAGTCCGGTCCAGAAGATGGTAGAAACCGGGGTCACCAGCCAGAATTTTTTTTTTTTTTTTAAACAGCGGAAGATAGGTGTCTGAGAACAGAGGATAAGCCAGAAACACAACCGCGGACAGCTACTTCCACATCTTCGACTCTCGACTGCACCTTCACCGTCTTCTTCCATCCTCGCCGACGACCTTTGCTTCGCCATCTTCTTTCTTCCTCGACCATCAGAGGTAGAAGTCATTCCGATGAAGGATTCAGGCTCTGATCTAACGACGTGGGTGCAAGGTGATGGGGAAGCTTGGCTGAACGGCTGAATGTGAGACAGACCCAGAGAAAATTGAGAGAGATAGAGAGGAAAGAGAGAAGTATAGGGAAATAGAAAGAAGGAAGGAGGGTACTGAAGTTTAACTGAGCATTCGTTTTTTTCAATGGAGATTATTCAATGGACATGACTGCAACAGTGAGCACTTCGATTTTTTCAATGGAAAATTTTTTTTGAGCAAAAACAAAAAAAGGAAATTATTTAATTGATATGACTGCAATTTGTACAATGACATGACTATACAAGAAATGTAAACACACTTCACTGAGCACTTTATAGTCAGGCATTAGCACAGGGTAATGGTTATTAAAGAAAATTATTTGTTTTATAATTTAATATTAACAAATTGAAATATTCATTTTTTTTTTACCGGTTTGATCCCGGTTTGACTTCGGTCTGACTCACTGACCCTTAACCCAGTATCCTGACCGGTTCAATGACCAGTCCGGTTTTAATTACCTTGATTATATGCAACTTTTTAAAAAAAAAATTAAAGGGGAAATACTTACCGCTTGAGGACCACAATTCAAGCTACAACTTCTCACTTATCAGGGGAAGTCCTATGTTACTGGGCCACAAGCCATAGCCTTATAAATTTTAAGGTGTACCAAGTTTCATATTTGATAGGGATCTAGGACTAGGACCTTGGGTCGTGAGTTCGATCTCCTCTGTCGTCGCTGGGACTCCTTTGGTAGGCGATCTTGTAAATCCCCAGTAAGTGCTCATAGAGCCTGGGGCCATACCCTGGCCTTAGTAGGGGGACTGATGCCAAACCCTCCAAAACTTTTTTCGTATATAAAAAAAAAAAAGTTTCATATTTGATTTTTTAATTTAAGGAGATTCATAGAAACTGTATTTAACTTAATTTGATAATACTCTTAGATTGAAATAAAAACAAAATCAGAGCACATGGAGCCATCTTCTTATCTTTGGTTTGTTCTAAACAGAAACATTTAGATGCATTCTTTATAGGGAAAATGTTACTCAGGTCCCAAAGAATATAAAAAATATCAAAAAAATATCAACCCAAAATCATATATCAAACTTTTTTTATATGAATTTTATTGACAACCAGAAGTGCTATATTTACAACAGGAAGTGCTATATTGACAACAAAATTTAAAAACCTGGTCATTTACAACAAGAAGTGTTATAGTCACAACAAAATTTAAAAATTTGGATTTTGTTTCAAACTCAAGTCCCTAAGCATTTGGAAACCATTTACAAAAGAAAAACTATATTCACAACAGGAAGTACTATCACTACTACAAAATAGGGATACGGAGTCCTATATTTTGTACTTTTAGAGTCCTTTTCCGAGAGGACGTCTATCTGGGGGGCGCAAAAAGCGGAGACTTACGGAGTCTAAATATTTCTTAGACGCCAAAAGTTGAGACTTACGGAGTCTAAATATTTCTTAGACTCCATAAGTATTTTTTTTTTAAAAAAAAAAAATTAGATGGGGACAATGACGGCGTTAAACACAAATCCGAGAAGTTTGAGATCTGCAAAAAAATCTAGAACGAAAAAACTCTAGAACGCAATAAACATATCTAGGGAGTTTAAGATCTGAAAAAAAAAATCCAGAACGCAATAAAAAGATCTGAGAAATTTCAGATCTTAAAAAAATCCAGAACACAATGAAATTTCAGATCTAGAAAATATCCAGAACGCAATAAACAAAACATCACCGGACCTATCATCTATAGCACATTGAAAGCTTTAGGAGCACAGATATGAGTTTATGGTTTTGAAAAATAACAAGAGCAACTCAAAATTTTTTTTTAAAAAAAATCTATAGATCCGTGTTTTTGCTCACCTTCGCCATCATCCTCCTTCATTAGCTCAGATCTGAGTTTGATTTCAGTAAAATAAGACAGAAAGGCTTGCATTGCCGAAAAAAGATGATAAGGAAGACGAACGATGGTTGACGAAAAAAGACGAGGAGGAAGACGATCACGAACCACGCTAACGGTGAAGGGAGGACGGCGAAGGAGGAGCGATAACGGAGGAGGGCCGACGATGATCGGAAGGTCTCAGGCAGCATCTGAAATGAAGGTGCAGAGTAGAGAAGGAAGATAGATGGAAATGAAATGAAATGAAGTGGGGGGGAAGAAAAAGGAAAACTCGTGGAGTCTGATAGTGGGACTTTTGGAGTCTAAGTTTAAAACTTAGACTCCAAAGGCATGATTTTTGGAGTCTAAGTATAAAATTTAGACTCCTAAAGGGTTTTCGCGGGCCCCACAAACACGTGAAAAGTGATACTTTTTCCCGTTAGGATTTTCGTTTACCGCATTTTTTCTTTTTTTAAATCACTTTTAGAGTCTAAGTCTTAAACTTGGACTCCAAAAGAATGACTTTTGGAGTCCAAGTTTAAGACTTAGACTCCAAAAGTGTCTCACACGGGCCCCACACTGAACCCCTGCTGCACGATATGACCCTCTGCTGCACGACGTGACCTTCTTTTCTGCTGTACGAGATGACTTTTGGAGTCCAAGTTTAAAACTTAGACTCTAAAAGTGATGATTTTTTGAGTCTAAGTTCCATACTTAGACTCCAAAGGTGACTCTTGCAAGACTTTTGGAGTCTAAGTTTGAAACTTAGACTCCAAAAGTTAACTTTTAATTACAAAAATGCAACCGCTTTTATTTTTACTTCCTTTTTTTTAAAAAAAAAAGGACGTCTTTTTGGGACGCATAAACCGTTTTTTGTAGTAGTGTATATTGACTTGAGTTTCAAAATGGTTCTAAGTTTTTATATTTTGTTGTCAATATAGCACTTACTATTACCAATATAACTTTTTATGTTGTAAATAGTCTCATATGCTTAGGGAACTGAGTTTGAAACAAAATCCAAATTTTTAAATTTTATTGTGCGTACAACACTTTCTGTTGTGAATCTAGCTTTTCCTGTTGTAAATGACCAGGTTTTTAAATGTTGTTATTAATATAGCACTTCATGTTGTCAATACAACTACTATCATATGTGATTTTGGATTAATACTTTTTTAATATTTTTTATGTTTCTTGGGACCTGAGTGGTATTTTCCCTTCTTTATACAACTCTTCACTCCTTTCTTTCAATTTTCATTTTTTTTTTCCATGATTTTTCCATTGTACGCTGGGATCATGTTTGATGGTGCATGGTCTAGCAGTGGCGGAATCAGGAAAAAAATTTAGCCCGAGCCAAAAAATAAACATATTAAACTACTCTCTTTAATTTTTATTATAAAATACCAACAAACAAGTGTATTTGGTCTCTTTTATAAGACATTTGCTCGTTTCCAAATAGCATTATATTTTTTTTCATGTATACCCATAATTTAAAAAGTTGTGAGTGACAGTAATAATTAATAAAAATTAATTAACACCCTTTTTTTAGCCCAAAAAAAAAAGAGTAATATAAATAATATGATATTAGAGTTTAGTATAATTAATAGGGATAATATTAAAAATTATTTAACTTTTAGGACAAATTTAATGACTTTAACTGTTTTTATTGACTTGTGAGAATTGTTAATTGGTTTCTTAAATAAGAACCAGAGGAAGTATTTACTAAATAGTACCCTATCAAATAACCTTAAAAATACAAATAAATAATAACCGATAATTATAAATCAAAATAATATATAAAATGATACCAACCTTTTCGGTATCTCAAACAAGAATTTTACTTTCCTCTCTATCCAACGAATAATGAAACAAACATTATCCTTATAGAGAATATTAAATATTAGCTGGGGCTAAATTTGTGGCCAAATAAAATATCATATAATAAATACATATATTTCTTAACAAATTTTATAAGATTAGTTGAGGCTAGTTGGTGGTCATCAAAAACTTCTGCCACTGTGGTCTAGCATTTTTACTAGCCAAAAAAAAAAAAAAAAAAAGAAGAAGAAGAAGGTACAACATTATTAAAAGATGTGCTACATATTGCCTCCATTCCAATTGCCTCATGTGCCTATCAAAAATAAATATCTCGCTGTGTATTTTTTTTTTTTTTAAAGGAAAAACCTATTTATTGCTACCTATACTTTTACTCGATTTTCAATTTGATAGCTGGGTTTTTCTTCTCCTATTCTTATTTTGTCAATCTTTACCTACCTCTCTCAATATCATTAGATTATAATCTCATTCAATGACAGAGATTTAAAGGATAAAATAGATCTTTTATCTCTTGCTCTCTCCCACCCCTCTCCCCTTCGCTTCACTGAAACCTAGATTACAATTTTCCATTTACAGTTGAATTGAAAGACATCAATACTACCTGTCATCAACACAACTGAATCCAACAACATTCTTCTTCTTCTTGTTCTACTGCTCTCGCCAGCGCCTCCATTTCCATTCATTAAAAACTGGACAAGTTGAATATTCAACCCTTGTTGACATTGTCCCCACTGAAATCCAGTTACCCCTCAAGGTTACGGTGATCTTGAAGGCAAAAGAGGAATCCGATGAAAAGGTGAAATTCAATATTTTTATAATAAGATCCCTTCTTCTTCGGCCTTCATTCCATCAAACGAAGGAACAGAGTCATCGGCATCATCACCAGCAAACATCAAGAGTCAAAGCACTCATAGCTTGAGACATTTCTTCTCTCTTACATTCTCTCTATACCTCGGTGCTTTGTGGACCTTTTCTATCAGCCAAAATCTTCTTATTAAGTATGCACCAATTTTCGATTTGATGTTCAATTTTTTGTACTGATTATTTTGTTTTTCATTGGTCCTTGCTTGTTTGGGTTATTGCCAATGAAAATCTCTAGCTTTGTTCACGTCAGGGGTCCCAATTTTCATCTTCACGATCAGCCCTTTTTCAAGTTGAAAATTCATAATTTGTCATAAAACCCGAGCTTTGTATCGTGCTCTGAACTTCATGTATCGACAACACGAGGGTATAGGAAAATTGTAATTAGGGTTCCAGCAGGGGAAGAAAGAGGGTAGGAGGCAGTGGGAGAGAGGAATGGATAAAAGAGTTTATTTTATCTTTCAAATCTCCACCCTTGGATGAAATTATAATCTAACGGTATTGAGAGGAGTAGGCAAAGGTAGGTAGAATAACCTATCTCTAATATAATGAGGTAGGATATTGTTACAACCTCTTTTTTTCACTACCTTTTCACTACCTTTTTCTCACTGTCAGATCTACTTTTCATCCAACAGACTAGATTTAACCTACTTAAATCAATTTCCTTCAGAATTTCTCCCTCTTTCTCTCGCGTTTTTCCCTCTCTCTCTCTCTCTCTCTCTCTCTCGTTCTCTGCAATCGCCGCCACACAGAGCATCTAAGCCTGCCGCCGGCTCCCTCTCAGACGTCGACTCTCCATCTCAATCATCTCTCCTTGCTTCTCGGATTTGGTCAGTGTGATTCTTCTTCATCTAGCCCTAAAATTTGATGGTTTGAACTGGAAAGATCTATTTGCTGGCATTCATTATCCGATATTGTTCGAGAAATTAAACTGGAATGATTTTGTTTGGTTCTTCTATTCTCCGATATCGTTTCTCTAGCATTCATTATCTTTCTATGTTTTGTTAGCTTATTCCTATGGAAATCATTTTTAGGGCATATTTATTATTAATGGTGATTCATGATCTGAAATTCAAAAGGGCTTTTTCTTAAAAGGTTCAAGATGACATATTTGTTATGAACCCACAATTTCCTAATTTCTTTCTGGAACTCGGTGGGAGAAAGAGGGAGAAATGTGGCGTCGGGCAAGAGAATCAGAACGAAAAGGGCACAGCTGTGGAGAAGGAACTAATTTAAGTAGGTTAAATCTGGTCCGTTAGATGAAAAGTAGATCTGATGGTGAGAAAAAGGTAGTGAAAAGGTTGTGAAAAAAAGAGGTTGTGACAATATTCTACCTCTAATATAATAGCTAATAGTTAATGTCCTTAAAATGTTTCAATTTTTTTGAATATATTCTTCATTAAATATAATTGACTCTCACATTTGGAAGTGAACCAAATTAATGGAGGGTTAAAGAAGTTTTTGTATTTGTCAATAACATTCTCAAGATAAATATATTAGTTAGTCTTAGCCAGGGACGGAGGCACACTAGTGCCTATGTAGGCAAGTGCAGACATAAACAATTTAAAAAATATATATTTAGTAAAGGACTTTCATTACAATTTGTCTAATTGGGATAGTTGGTTAAGTGTTTACCTAGTCAGCTTTTGGTCCCCGGTTCGAAACCCACCCTCAGCACTTGTGTTTTATGTTTTTTTTTTCAATCCCTAAATTGCCTTCCAGCCCCAATTCCCCCAAACATCGACTCTCACGTCCTTAGCCCCAAACGCCGACTCTCTCGACTCTCACCATCGCCGTCCAGCCGCAAACCTCGACTCTCACTGTCTCACCCCCAAACGCCAAACCTCTCGACTCTCACCATCAATCCCCAAATCCCCGTTACCCAAACCTCTCGATCAATCACCCACTCCTAATCGATCCGTCCTCGCGCTCTCAGCTCCAAACTTGCCCTCCGTCGTCGGCATCTTCCGTCTCTGGTCTGGCACCAAGTAGTGCTGTGCAGTGGGGTGGGAATCAACCTATGGAGAGAATTTCTGGTAGGATTTCTTTGATTTTTCATTTTTATTTTTTCAATTTGTCCCACCAAATGCTTTTGATTTGAGTTGTTTCTTTGCAAACTATTTCGATTTAATTAGCCTCGTCTTTTTGCAATGTATTTGATTATTAGAGGTTTTGGTTTTGGTCATTTTCGCGTACCACCAGAATCATCACTTAGAGCGAGATGTATGGAAAATTATATGTTTCAACCTTATCTTACTGCTTTAACTTTGAAGTTCAACCTTTTTTTCCTCTTCTGACAGAGGATGAGAGATTCTTTTATGGATTTTCCTAGTGGTTCTAAATTTCCCTGTTGATTGTTCTCGTTTGTTATTGAACTTGTCTTCCTGTCAGTGGTGAGACTATGCTTTATCCATATTTATGAGCAATGGGCTTTTGCTTGATAATTTTTTTTTCTGAATGGTTAAATTCACTTTCGATCTCTATGCTGGTTTAAGCTTTTGAGTTAAGTGATTATTTGACACGATTATTTTGGGCAATCAATTCACTGTGCTGTGCTACCATGACAGAATCGACCTGCAGAAATGATTGCCGAGTTTTTTGATGAGAAGCTGCGTGTAGGTAACAAGGATACTTCTAAAGAGGAATTGGAGGGTACACTAGATAAAGTCCTAGTATTATTCAGATTCATCCAAGTACATTAAATGTTTCCTTGAAGCTGAAGCTAGCATTTTGGTTTGCTTCCTTTTCTGCTTTCTTATAGGTTGCAACATGTTATTTAATCTTGTCAAACTTTTTTCCTTCTACAAAATGCATTAATTTAAAACTTTCCTTAAAAAAAAATTTTCGGGGGCGCTGCCCCTGAACCCCCGAACCCTTACATTAATTGTGCACCCATAAATTCCAAATCCTGGCTCCGTCATTGGTCTTAGCCCTTTGTAAAATATTTACACAAACAAGTACTTTTCCCAATTTAAAACAAACATCCAAAATATGCCTCTAAAAAAATTAATTTTGAATTTCTTAAGGATAGTTGTTAGTGTGTTATACTTGTAGTGTACGAAATATTAAAATATGACGGTTTTGGAAACCTTTTTAGAAAAGTAAAAAATTGTGATCTACAAAAAAACAAATTAGGGTTGGGGAGTTGATTGTGTATGAGGAAGATGTTATTTTATGAGAAGAATTATTCTAAGTCAGTTATTTAAAAATAAGTATGGCTTTTTTAAAAATATCCTAATTACCCCAAAAAAGAAAAGAAATTAAGAACATATTTACAAAAAAAAAAAAAGAATAATAAAAAGAAAAATTGTTTATTTACAATGGTTGAACTTGACCTAGGAATAAGGCTTAAGGCCTATGTAATCAAAACCGACGTAGCTCAGGGTAAAAATGAGTGTCAATGGGTTGGTGTTTTTTAAGAAAATGTTTATTTAATTTATTTAGGAAAACATTTTTTGATTGGTTTGTATTTTTTATATAATGAAAACAACTCTTTTTTCCCCCTTTTTTTGAGGAGGCTCTAAAAACCTCACATGACACCAATTAAAAAGATAGGATGCAATGTCAGAGAAGAAGAAAAAACACACTAAATCAGGTCATCATAACACATAAGTGCTATCGGGTGTACCATCACAACACCAATGGAAGGAAAATCATCATAATGGCAACAAAATAACATCCTATTATTAGTCTAAACCTTACCTTTTCTCAATATGGTCCTAAATGATGTCTTATGTCTAGTCTCTTCCCTCTACGAAGATTGCTCCTCAAGAAAAACAGAACCTATTCACGGTCACTAACAAGTTTCCTAGTGTTGCCATGGCAAAGGGAAGAGGAGGAAGAAGAAAGAGAGAGGAGAGAGAAAGAGGAAGAGTAGGAATAATGATAAAATTCACAATATTTTAGAATCTTAATTTGGTCATTGTCATATTTATGTACTTTAAAAATGTTAATAGACTTTTTGAATTTTTGGAATTTCATATGATATTTATTTTATCATTCTTCCAAATAAATATATACCTGTGTATATAAAAAAAAATAGGAAAAACCTATTTATGGCTACCTGCACTTTTACTCGATTTTAAATTTGGTACATGTTTTTTTTTTCCTCTCATAATTAAATGCTTTAATTTTGTTTTGTTAGTCATGTTAACTCATGTATATGGGCTAGCAATGCTAATAGAGTAAAGTTGTAGGAGCTAACACAATGAACAAAGTAAAATTAATGATTTAATTAAAAGAGAAAAGTTTATCCAAAAAAATTAGGAGAGAAAAGCACACAGGTACCAAATTAAAAATTGAATAAAAGTATCGGTCTCTGTAAATAAATTTTCCCAAAAAAAAATATCTAGCTTTTTGGTATAAAGAAGGATAAGTATTTTATTTAAAGTATAAGCAAAAAAAATTAATTAAGTTATTTTTATCTTTTTGGTTGCTTCAAGCTTCACACGCGCGCATATTTTGAGTTTTGTTTTAATGCTTTAACTTTATTTAGATTTTTAAATCTTCAACTACCCTTCTCTGTTTCTTTTTGTACTCTTAACGAACTTGCACCGAATAATATCATAGCTAATAGTCAATATCCTTAAAATGTTTCAGTTTTTTGAATATATTCTTCATTAAATATGATTGACTCTTACATTTGGAAGTGACCCAAATTAATGAAGGGTCCTTTTTTTTTTTTTTGGTATTTGTCAATAACATTTTCAAGATAAATACATTAGTTAGTCTTAAAACTTTGTAAAATATTTACACAAACAAGTACTTTTCCCAATTTGAAACAAACATCTAAATATGCTTCTAAAAAAATTACTTTTAAATTTCTAAGGGTAAAGGGATAAAAATACACATGTGTTTTTCTTTAGGAGTACCCAACACCATGTATTTTTTTTTTTGAGCAAAAATACACATATAATTTTAAAATGGAAACAAAAATACCCTTACGTTAAATGAATTTAACTAGCGTTACTTTTCTGGTGGCCCCACTCGATTTCAAAAAAATAAAAATATCAAACTTCTTTTAATTCCCAACCTGCCCTTCCTTTGACCCAAAACAAAAAACAAAACAAAACCTGCCCAGCTTTCTTTCCCTCAACGCTCGAACCTTCCTTCCCTTCTCATACTTCTGCACTTTTTTTCCAGATCTGATTCCTCGGTCCTCCTTCGATCCACCTCTATCGCCGACGGTGTCATCGACCACCAAGAGATAAAGGACAGATCTTTATGGAACAGATCTTTTCAGCCAGCTTGTCCAGAATGGATGTTATCTCCGATGAGCACGGCATGAGAAAGCGCGACCATTTTGGCGAATTTTCAACAAATTGGAAGGAGATTGTGATGAATTGATCACAATCAAGACAGAGGAGAGAAATAAAGAATACCCAATTTTTCGTGAGTCCAAGGCTTCAGATCGACGCACACATTCAAAAAAGAGGATCTGAAGGCAATTTTCACAAGTTCTGATTCTTAGATCGCCGCACATAGTCACATATAGGGAGTTTCACGCCGGCTAAACCAGAAAACTTGAGATTCAGCCATAGGCAGACCAGAGAAATCAATCTGGAAATTAAATCTTGCTGGAATTTGACAGAGAAGACGCTAGATGCTGGCTGTGAGTGGCGCAATCAAAATGCTCAGGTCTCTAGCACCCAGGAAAACGGATCTTGGGTGCACCATCAACATGAGATCCGACTCGCCCAATGTAACATTCCAGAGAAATACCTATTTTATTATTAAATAAACATTCCACTATTCCCTTATTATATTATTCGGTGCACTATCAGGAGACAACTTGCAGATTCTCCACAATTCTTCCATTATTTTTGTAGACCATGTGACTATACCCCATTTGTTTAGCCACCCATATTTGTTTATTATATAATTCCAACACTTTCATATTGTCTTGACGTACTCATTCAGATGCATAAAACACCATGGTCCACTCCAATTCCAATTGATCATCTTCCCTTTCTTATTTTAATATTTTAAAGTGGTCCTACGTGAAACATTTTGCAAGACACCCCATGAGAATTTTATCTTCAGAAGAATAATTGTACATGCTAAACCCCCACTGTCCACGTGAATATCAAAGGATGACAGAACCAAGGGAGCAATAGATGGAATCTCCATACCTCACCTTATCTCCAGCATAATAATGCATATGCTCCACAAATTCTCTTGTGTCCAGCGAATTATGGGCCACGTACCCTCTCATTGGTTATTAAATCTATCTAGGCAGAACCATTTGCATAGTTTGCATCTGCTTATTTTGGTATCTGAGAGAGAGAGAGAGAACGTGAGTCAGAATATCAGTGGCAGAGAAGGCAGAGAGACAGTCCGAGAGTTTAAGTGAACACTGGGGAAAGAGTTTGTATGCCATCAGCAAACTAAGAGCTTGACTAAGGTAAGTTTTGGGACTCTTTCCTATGTGGTTATTATACGTTTGGAATAAAGAGAATTTTAGAATGTTGAAACTCTATTTTTGGAACTAAAACAGAGGTGAATGCATCAGGTTGCTACAGTAATCCCGTTAATGAACAGTGTTTTCACGTGTTACTGTAGCAGTTATTTTTGCTGTTGATGCACCAATGTTTAAGTAAAGCAAATCAAGGGAAAATAATCTCTTTTGAACATGAAATTTTGTGGACATATGGTACACATCCTAAAGTTTAAAATAAGTCAAAGAACACCATAATCCGATGTGTACAATGAGAGTTATGATTTTTCAAAGTTGGTCATAAAGATCTAGAAGTTCCAAGTGGTCAGCGAAGTATATTAATTAAACTGGGAATGATATTGGATTTTATGGCTATTAAAAATATTACTACATGAAAATAGACATGTTAAAGGTCATTTGGGTTTTTGAAACACCCCAAACGGAGTTCTGTGGAATTAATTGTGAATTTATGAAGTTCAGTCACTAATTCTGGAATTTACTGTACAAACCGAAAATAAAAGGAGTTTTCACAAACGATGGACTTCCAATTGAGAATAATGGTTTAGAGATTGTAGAAGTTGGAAAAGACTTATTTCTAGTAAGGAAGCTAGATATTTATTAAAGTAAATATTCATTATTATTGGAGATTTATTTGCATTATTGTTTATTTTAGGGTAATTTTGCCAATTGTACACCGGGAAAACTTACTGATATTTGTGAGCAACTGACAGGTAGTAACCTTAATCTTCATATGCCTTGTGTTACTTTGTATGTTTGATTTTTCCATGATTGTGGACCCGTGTCTCCTGAAAAGGGACATGCGTTTGGGTGCATTCAGAGTGGTCTGGGTTCAGAGCCCGGCTACTGTATCTTTCCTGGCGCCGTGGATCCGGGGCTTGCTTTGTCGAGCAGTCCTGCGTTTGTTTTTAGGACATTTAGTCCTTCCGCAATTAACACTCTACATATGGTATGTTTATTTGTGTTATTGCGCGTTTGATATTGAATGCTGTATGATTTATATTTTTCCATGTTATGGTGACATACATGCATTGCATACACTTGTTATATGAGATTAATGGTTACTCTGGGATTCAAATGTGAATCCCAGACTTTTGTAAGGAATTTGGGAGTGCTTCTGAGCTGGTGCTAGGTGACAAGGGTAAGCGTGCGGAGCAGAATTGAGCTGGAAGTAATTTTAAATTTGGAACTTTATTTTGGACTGCTCGGATGACTGTATTACTAATATTTGGGCTATTGAGTAATTTATCTGGGATGACTGTATGCTAATACCTTGATGATAACCTCCATCTACTGCACTTTAGTTTATCAGTATGTTTGTCCAAACGAGAATGTGCTCTGTTGCTTACGCTCTGATACAAGACGTAAATAACCTGGGATTGAACTTTAAGGTAAAAGATTATAAAAAGAAAAAGAGGTTTAAGTTAAGGGCCCACACTACCCGTCACCCGAAAGGGGGAGACCGGTAGGTGTGTTACACCCAATCTCGCTGGGTTTTAGATCTGAGTAGTCACGCTTGTTTGTGAATCATGATTCCTCGATCTGTCCTGGGCCATCAGATTACATAGCATGGCCCCATATCTTGAACAGTGGATGAGTTTTACGGGCTTATCTTGTTCTTCTTGCCCAAGTTCATTGGCTGTGACGATGACAATTCTTGCCCAACTAATTGATTTTTACTTCGAATGTTTTCTGTTTGTTTCAGCCATGTATGGTTTCTAATCACCTTTTTGTTCATATTGATCTATGTGGTTTTTGGGTTTCTCTAAATCGAGCACCTGTAAGCTCTGGATCCATGTGTTGTTCGGTTTGCCAGGAATTGAAGAGAAGATGGAACTCATTTTTTTGAAAAATTAGGGGCATTTTGGTATTTTCACATGGCAAGTAACAGTAGTTAAATAAATCTAACGGTGATGGTATATTTACTTCCATTTTGAGATTACATGTGTATTTTTGCTAAAAAAAACACATGGTACTGGGTGCTTCTGGAGAAAAAGTACATGTGTATTTTTACCCCTTTACCCAATTTTTCTAAAGGATAGTTGTAAGTGTGTTATACTTGTAGCGCACGAAATCTAAAAAATATGAAGCTGCCACCAAAATTTTTAAATGGCACGATTTTGAAAACCTTTTTTGAAAAGTAAAAAATTGTGGTTTACAAAAAAACTAAGGTTTTGGAGCCAATTGTGTACAGGAAAGGTGTTAGATACCCCGCAGTAACCAATACTACTAGTAGTGCAGTGGTATTAAGATTAATTTCCCCTCCCTCCCCCCGGTCCAAGGTTCGATCCCCCTCCCCTATCGTCTTGTATCAAAAAAGAAAAAAAGAAAGATACCCTGCAGTACCCGTTTGTGTGAACAGTAAATAGTTACCCTAAGTCAATTATTTAAATAGTTACCCTGCAGTACCCGTGTAGGTCCCAAGAAACAAAAGAATACAAAAAAGTCCCTTGAAATTACCAAATTACATAGAAGTCCTAAGGGATTTTTTTGATATTATTTGTATGGAAATAAAATCCAGGTTTTTAAATGTTGTTATAGATATATGCATTTCCTGTTGTAAATATGGCTTTTTCTGTTGTAAATATGGCTTTTTCTGTTGTAAATTGCCAGATTTTAAATTTTATTGTAAATACAACACTTCCTATTATAAATTTAGGCTTTTTTTTTTTTTGTAAAAGACTTCTTTATGTTCAAAATTCAGATGTTTAAATATTGTTGTAAATATTAGCGTTTCCTATTGTAAATATGACTTTTTCTACTGTAAATGGTCAAGTGTTTAAATGTTGTTGTAAATATAGCATTTTTCGTTGTAAATATGACATTTCCTATTGTAAATACAAATAATATTTAAAAAAAAAAAGTTCATTAGAACTTCTGAGTAATTAATTTGGTGACTTCAATGGACTTTTTTATAATTTTTTTTGTTCTTTGGGACCTGCGCTTAATTTTCCTAAAAAAAAATTGTCTAGCTAGAGAATGATATACCCATAGGTGTCACTATCAAAATTTTAAAATTGAATTGTAATTTGAATCCCAAGAGACAATAAAGAAGGATAAGTATTTCATTTAAAGTATATGCAAAAAAATTTTATAACGTTATTTTTAGTTTTTTGGTTGCTTCAAGTTTCATACACACATATTTTGAGTTTTGTTTTAATGCTTTAACTTTAATAAGAGTTTTTAATCTTCAACTGCCCTTCCTTGTTTCTTTTTGTACTCTTCTTAACGAACTTGCACCGCATAATATAATGAGATAGGATATTATCACTATTAATTTTTTTCACTATCAGTGTCACTATCACTTTTTTATTGTTAAATCAAAATCTCAACTACCTTTATCATTTCTCTCTTCTATTGAGATTTTAATCTAACATTGGAAAAGTGATAATGACCAAAATTGGTAGTGACAATATCATATCCTTAATATAATACTAGTAGCTAATAGTTAATGTCCTTAAAATGTTTCAATTTTTTGAATATATTCTTTATTAAATATAATTGACTCTTACATTTGGAAGTGAACCAGATTAATGGAGGGTCAAAGAAGTTTTTGTATTTGTCAGTGACATTTTCAAGATAAATACATTAGTTAGTCTTAACACTTTGTAAAATATTTACACAAACAAGTATTTTTCCCAATTTAAAACCAACATCCAAAATATGCTTCTAAAAAAATTACTTTTGAATTTCTTAAGGATAGTTGTTAGTGTGTTATACTTGTAGTGTACGAAATATTAAAATATGATGAAGATGATTGTGTATGAGGAAGATGTTATTTTATGAGAACAATTATTCTAAGTCAGTTATTTAAGAATAAGTATGGCTTTTAAAAAATATCCTAATTACCTCAAAAAAGAAAAGAAATTAAGAACATATTTACAGAAAAAGAATAATAAAAAGAAAAATTGTTTATTTATAATGGTTGAACTTGACCTAGGAATAAGGCTTAAGGTCTATGTAATCAAAACCTATGTAGCTCAGGGTAAAAATGAGTGTCAATGGGTTGGTGTTTTTTAAGAAAATGTTTATTTAATTTATTTAGGAAAACATTTTTTGATTGGTTTGTATTTTTTATATAATGAAAACAACTCTTTTTTTTCCCCCTTTTTTTGAGGAGGCTCTAAAAACCTCACATGACACCAATTAAAAAGATAGGATGCAATGTCAGAGAAGAAGAAAAAACACACCAAATCAGGTCATCATAACACGTAAGTGCTATCGGGTGTACCATCGCAACACCAATGGAAGGAAAATCATCATAATGGCAACAAAATAACATCCTATTATTAGTTTAAACCTTACCTTTTCTCAATATGGTCCTAAACGGCGTCTTATGTCTAGTTTCTTCCCTCTACGAAGATTGCTCCTCAAGAAAAACAGAACCTATTCACGGTCACTAACGAGTTTCCTAGTGTGGCCATGGCAAAGGGAAGAGGAGGAAGAAGAAAGAGAGAGGAGAGAGAAAGAGGAAGAGTGGGAATAATAGTAAAATTCATCAATATTTTTGAATCTTAATTTGGTCATTGTCATATTTATGTCCTTTAAAAATGTTAACAGACTTTTTGGAGTTTTGAAATTTCATATGATATTTATTTATCATTCTTCCAAATAAATATGTACCTGTGTATAAAAAAAAAAAAGAAGGAAAAACCTATTTATGGCTACCCGCACTTTTACTCGATTTTAAATTTGGTACATGTTTTTTTTCCCTCTCATAATTAAATGCTTTAATTTTGTTTTGTTAGTCATGTTAACTCAGGTATATGGGCTAGCAATGCTAATAGAGTAAAGTTGTAGGAGCTAACACAATGAACAAAGTAAAATTAATGATTTAATTACAAGAGAAAAGTTTGTCCAAAAAAATTAGGAGAGAAAAGCACACAGGTACCAAATTAAAAATTGAATAAAAGTATCGGTCTCTGTAAATAAATTTTCCCCAAAAAAAAAAAATCTAGCTGGAGAATGATATACTGATGGGGGTGTCAACATCAAAATTTTAAAATTGAATTGTAATTTGACTCCCATGAGACAATAAAGAAGGATAAGTATTTTATTTAAAGTATAAGCGAAAAAAATTAATTAAGTTATTTTTATCTTTTTGGTTGCTTCAAGCTTCACACACGCATATTTTGAGTTTTGTTTTAATGCTTTAACTTTATTTAGATTTTTAAATTTTCAACTACCCTTCTCTGTTTCTTTTTGTACTCTTAACGAACTTGCACCGAATAATATCATAACTAATAGTCAATATCCTTAAAATGTTTTTTTCGAGCAAAAATATCCTTAAAATGTTTCAGTTTTTTGAATATATTCTTCATTAAATATGATTGACTCTTACATTTGGAAGTGACCCAAATTAATGGAGGGTCAATTTTTTTTTTTTTGGGTATTTGTCAATAACATTTTCAAGATAAATACATTAGTTAGTCTTAAAACTTTGTAAAATATTTACACAAACAAGTACTTTTCCCAATTTGAAACAAACATCTAAATATGCTTCTAGAAAAATTACTTTTAAATTTCTAAAGGATAGTTGTAAGTGTGTTATACTTCTTGTAGCGGACGAAATCAAAAAAATATGAAGCTGCCACCAAAATTTTTAAATGGCACGATTTTGAAAACCTTTTTTGAAAAGTAAAAATTGTGGTTTACAAAAAAACTAAGTAGGGTTTTGGAGCCAATTGTGTACAGATAAGGTGTTAGATACCCCACAGTAACCAGCACTACTAGTAGTGCAGTGGTATTGGGATTAATCCCCCTCCCGGGTTCTGAGTTCGATCCCTCCCCCCTATCGCCTTGTATCAAAAAAAAAAAAAAAAAAGATACCCCGCAGTACCCATTTGTGAGAACAGTAAACAGTTACCCTAAGTCAATTATTTAAAAAAAAGTATGGTTTTCTTAAAAAATATCCTAATTACCCCAAAAAAGAAAAGAAATTAAGGACATATTTACAAAAGAATAATAAAAGGGAAAATTGTTTATTTAAAATGGTTAGACTTGACATAAGAACAGTGTCTAGGGTTTACGTGTCCTTTAGAGGAATCAAAACCCACATAGTTCAGGGTAAAAATGAGTGTCAATAGGTTAGTGTCTTTTAGGAAAATGTTTATTTAATTTTTTTAGGAAAACATTTTTTTATTGGTTTGTATTTCTTATATTATGAAAACAACTCTTATTTTTTTATTTGAGGAAAAAGATGGCTTGTTGAAAGGCCTTTGGATTAAACTTTCTAAAGAAATTCTCATAGTCTCACATAGAAAAATAAAAGAATAATCGATTTGTGCCTGAGGAAGCTCTAAAAACCTCACATGGCATTAATTTGTTTTGGAGATCATTTTTCTATTTTCATAAAATGAGTTTTTCCATTTTATTTTCATATATAAAAATTTGTTAAAATCATTTTTCTTCTTTCTTTTTATAAAGAAAACTTAGGCAACCCCATTGATATTCCTGAGAAGACTCTAATGATCTCACATGTTTTACCAATAAATCTAAATGTTTGATAAGGCTCTAAAAACCTCACACGACACCAATTAAAAAGACAAGATGCAACGTTAGAAAAGAAGAGAAAGCACACCAAATCAAATCATCATGAAGCATGACAGAAAGGAAGGAGAGTTAAAGTTCATGTTTCACCCAATACATACAAGCAAAAGCATGCACAATGCATACCTCATGATCTTCTAGTTTACACAACACATAAGTGCTATTGGGTATACCATTGCAACACCCATGGAAGGAAATCATCATAATGGGCTAATGGCAACAATATATGGTCCTAGTAACAAGTGCAAAGGGGCCGAAGTGAACAAGTAAGAAAATAGAGGAAGAGTCAACAAAAATAAAGAAGAAGGGAACTTGGGTTCAACTGGCGTGGAGTCAGTCTTCCTCATCTTAAGGGAGGGGTTCGATCCCTGTGTTGGTCAAGGCGCTGGGAAAGACATCCTAGGGGTCTAGGAAGCAGTGGTAATGCTGGTAGAGGTGGAGGCATGTGTACTTTCTGGCCAGTATCCCCTGTGGACTAGGCTTCAAGCGCCTTGCCCTTGGATTGTGGGTGACCCCAACCCCTTTCTTAAAATTTTTGAACCAAAAAAAAAAAAAGAAGGGAAAAAAATAAGAAAGAAAAAAAAAATAGAGGAAGGAGGAAAGTAAAAAAAAACCCAATAATCCAAATCACATTGGATTTTACACTCTAGCCATTAGCATTGAAGAATAATGTGTGTGTCAATAACTATGGAATATTGGCTTTTCTTTGTGTATGAAAAGAAAATAAAAATAGAAGAGAGGAGAAAAATGAAAAAAATAATAATAAAATGAATAAATCCTTATCATGTTGGATTCATCCCTCCAACTCCAACCATTGGTGTTGAAACATCACATATGTGACAACAACCATAAGAGTATAGGCTTTCCTTAGGGATATGATGAAAGACAAGATAAAAATATTAATAATACATTTCACTCTTTTTAGGAGCCTCTAACTATTCATTGCATCTTTTCTCTCCCCATTTTGTGTGTGTCTTGCTTCAATCCTTGCTCTCCTATTTATAGCCTCAAAGTATGATTTTCCTCATAAATGCATCTTTTTTAATTTTGTTTTTTTGGTATTTTCTTTTAATAAAATTTTCTAACTTGACCCAATCACGCACCATCAATGATAATTTTTTTTAAAAATTTTTATATTTTTTTCTCACAAGCAATTTCCGAATTTAAAATGATACAAAAATTAGATATTTTTTTTTTGAATTTCTGTTTTTTATTTTTTTATATTTTTCCCACAAGAAATTTCGTAATTTAAACCCATCAACATAAATGAGAAATATTTTGCATTTTTTAATTTCTATTTTTTTTTCTCTATAAGAATTCCACATTAAAATTTCCTAATCCAAACATCAGTCAAAATCAATGAGATGAATTATTTTAAAATTTGTTGTCATTTATTACAAACCTCAATTGCAGTACAATAACCATTAATAACGATCATTTTTCAAATTTTAATTACAAGCCAATCGTGCTTGTTAGTTTAGATGTGTAAGGATTATAAAGGATTTTTTCTTTTTTCTTTTTTTGGTTATTTTTTAAGGGGACCAGGATTTTTTTCCCCGGGGTGGTGGTTGTTGTTGTTGTTTTTTGTTTTGTTTTGTTTTTTTTTTATATAGGTTGTTGTTGTTTTTTTTTTTTTTTTGGTATGAAGGTTGTTGTTGTTGTTCACCCTTCTATCGCCATTTAGGGTATGTTTGGTTGAGAGGAAGGGGAGGAGAGGAAAAATGTTAAAAAGGGAGAAAACTTTTATGAGCCCTGCTACAAATAACTCTTCTCTCTCTCCATAAAAAAAAAAAAAAAAAAAAAAAAACCAAACATACCCTTATAATAGGATACTAGAAAATGGCGCTTCGTGGTTTTACATAAAGAATGTTCACATTCTCATGCGCTTGCATTTAAATATTTCAAAAGGTTAACTGCCAATATATTATGAACACATAATCAGGATTTAAAAATAGGACAGAACTTAGATCCAGTTAGCCAATAACATGCTGCCAGGTGGATTATTTTTACACATCACCATTTGACCCTGTTAAAGCCACCATTACCCACTGAAATTTCTTCTTCTCTATTGTGTCAACCCACTATTCCCTGGCCAAAACAACCTCTTCAATCTTTGGAGAAGAGATCAGCATTCTTAGGAATGGGGGGCATCGACCACTATTCTTGAGATCAGATATCCCACTCCGACCACCCTCTTCCCTTGAGACTCATCGCACTGGATCGCCAACCTATGGAGAGAGAACCCAGATATGAAGCTTATGCTCAATTGAGAGAATCAAAGCTTCCACTCAAGTTCATTACTCAGTAACAACAAGAGCTTGATTGTTCAAATGGTGTACATAGAGTACTCTGTTCTTGATCATTTCATGCCAGATTTCTCAGAGATGGCGTCATGAAAGGAGAATCCTTGTTGGCAGTCAAGAGTTTCTTGAGATCTGCAAGGGAGAAGAGGGGTGGTCGTGCTCCAATCTCAATGGAGCTACGCTGCCAATTCTCATTCTTCTACTGCTCTAGTTAATATCTCTTTCAATGATCAGACAAAATTACATCAAAACTATAAATGTGCCTCACATCAGCAATACACCAAAGTGAAAAGGCTAAAAATTTACCTCAAAAACTAAAGCTGTTCTTCACAAATCATTTACACTTACTCTTGTGGGAATAGAAATGTAGCCCACAAGATCAAAACTTGTATGGAGCTTTGTTCCTCCGGTTGTTTGATGATCTGGCCTTTGAAATTCTGACATAAATAAACCTGCCATCAAAGAACTGTACCACAACATGATGCTGTTTGGTTAATCAAACAGGAAAGAAATCCTTTTTTCTAATAAAATTTAAAACGTACAATATCCATTATATTTATTCAGTAATTTTTTATTTAAAGATACAAGAAACAATTTTTCATTCACAAAATTACTTTTTGTTCCATTCCATTCTGCTTTTCATACCAAGCAAACCCTTTGTTCAGATAACTAGTATAGTTGGTAAGTTATTACAAGAGATGCATTGTACCTTCCCATTCATCTTTTCCACAGCCAAATGTGCAGACTCTTCCTTGGCAAACCAAATGTACGCAACGCCTAGGAACTGCCCAGATTCTCCATCCATGAACAGCTTGACTGCAATATGATAATAAACATTCTAAATTGAATACACAGTTCTCAACGTCAAATGAAGTTCAGCTCTTTTGGAGGCATATATATATTTTTTTCTTTTTCTTTTTTTTTGGGGGGGGGGGGGGTCTGTGATTTTGACAATGGAAAATAATCTTGTTCACCTACTTCAAAAGTAATAAAAATATATATAGAAATTGTAAAGTAATGACTGCACAGACTTTTTTTGGCGCGGGGATGGGGATTAGTAGGGTGGTTAATTAGTTGGATTAATCACCTAGTTAGTTTACCCCAAAAGTCCAAAAATGAGGGACCTTAGAATGTGTTTTAGTTGTGAGGGGAGATTAGGTCACACGCTCACCTTGTTTCCCATAGTTTAGGGTTTTGCCATCACCCTCAAAGCAGGGTTGGTTATTGGCTGTAAGAGCTTATGGCTCTCTCATGTTAATAGATACTCCCTCTGGTCATTTTTATAAGCAATAACTACTTAAATTACACAAAATGAATTAGTGGTTAAAATTAATTAGAAGCAATGAATGTGTAAAAGATATAATTTTTTTCAAAACGTACCCTTATTTAAGAAAATAATGAGTAAGAGAATGGGTGGGAAAAAGAGATGAGTGTTGACCAAAAAAAAAAAAAAGGAAAAAGAGATGAGAGAGAAATGCAATTAATTGGGGGTAAAAATGGAAAAAATACATTAAATTTTTAGACAAGGCAAAATTGTTGTTTATGTATAAGATCAAGCTCATGAGAGAGAATGTTGCTTAAAAATAGAACCGGAGGGAGTAAGTTTTCCTTCATTGTATCCTTGTTATTCCTCTATCTTCAATATTTTAACACTGTCCTTTAATAAATCAATCGGCCTGTAGGAGTGTAGGTCCTTAGGAACTTTAAGGTACGTTCGGACTGACAAGGATGAAGAAGAGAACAGAAGGAAAATTTTCATTTAGACATATCCCTTTAAATCAAACCTCCCTTCCCCTCTCCTTCACCACTCATCTCAATCCAGATGATTCTATAAGACTTCCAAACATTAAAAGTCGAATATTTGGGAAGCAGTATATATCTGAAGCCAACATAACTTTAGAAGTAACCATCCAATAGAGGCAGCATCGCAAAGTTTCCAGACTATAAAGCATGCCAGCAAAAGATGTTATCACCTTGACTGACTTCACCAAACTCTGAAAATGCCTTAACCAAACGTCCTTCCGAAGTTGACAGAGGAAGCCCTGCATAGTCCCACCCTCAAGACTTCAGTACTAAAATGACTTATCACTGCATGCATATAGATACAGAAAACTTCAATAAGACAATCCTTTCATGCCACTTAACTAAGAACGGTTATCTATATATATATATATATAGAGAGAGAGAGAGAGAGAGAGACTGCGGGCATGTAGATACTTTATGCAATTTAGTAAGTATATCATATATGTGAGCTCTGTCAGGTAGTTTGAGTAAGTTATGACCCTTGACTACGAAAGATTGGCAGTTAATTAACAGGATTTTTCTTTTCCTACACTCTCTGGCTCTTTTTACTTCTTGTCTCCATTCTTCCATGTCAGAAGGCTTAACACATCAATTTCATATGTATTTGAATTGAAACAGGGCAGAGCTCATTCTTTTCGCTCTTTTAAAGGATCATTAACTTGACAACAGACATGCAAGATCATTATCACAATGGCACATCCCATTAGATTAGCATAATTGCTAAATGCTACCATGTAGCTTTGAATTCCTAAGAAAAGAACAGTATTTAACCAACAAGTTCAAAACTATCCCTTTGCCTTTCACGGTAGAAACGTGCACAACGCTCACAGTTGCTACATCAACGAAGCACTGCTAGAAAATCATTCTGATTTGAAAATGGAAAATATAGGTCCCTATAACTACAACAAGACCAGTTTCCATTCAAGGACTTTAAAGTGCCTCGCGATTTCTAATCCCTTTTCGTGTGCCTTCAACATTCCGTATCAAGGTGTCGTTCAAAACTAAGGGGATTCACATTAAAATAAACAAACATAAACGAAGGGGTTACCTTTAATGAAGATTTTAGCAGGATGAGGAATACTGAATTCCGCCGAAGAATTGGAGCTGAAGCTGCAGCTGCAGCAAAAAACTGAAATGGGGCCACAGCGAAGACTTGGGGATGAGGCAGGAATCGACATTGATAGTGAACTAAACATAGGATACAGTGGGAGTTTTAGAAACAGAGTCTTGGAGATTGATGGTTTTGAAATGGCGAACCATCTAGGAAACACAACTTGTGAATTTTGCAGGAGTGCCATTTATTTGTTTCCAGCCAAGATCCTCAGAAGTGTCACTCAAAACACCAATTTCCCCCAAAAAAAACCTAAACGGTTTCGACGTCGCTGAGAACCTGGAATAGAGCTAAAATCTTCAATATGATGCTACAGCATTTGAACACGAGAGGGGGAAGTGGATTTTATTTTCTTCAGGATGACAATGAGAAAAAGGAGGAGGAAGAAGTGAAGACTGAAGAGAAGAACTGAAGAACCATGAGGAGGAATTTTTTTTTTTTTTTAATAATAAAATTTTAGGAAAAGGGTTGGGCTCATTCACAATCCAAACGCAGGGCGTTTGGAGCCCAGTCGATAGGAAATACTGGTCAGAGAATACACATGCTTCCACCCCTACCAGTATTACTACTGCTTCCTATACCCCTAGAATGCCTCTCTCCCACAGACCGATACAGGGGGTTTGGTGAGGAAGAGCGACCACAAGGACGACGGGTAGAGGAAAAAAATTTATTGGAACAAGAAAGTTGGGCTGAGCGGCAAAGAAATGTATGGATGGATACAATAAAACGAGTCCATGTAAGACTTCAATGACGGACTAGCGCCAGGCCCAAAAGAACACATGGGTTGTGTTATAAATTGTGTAACTGTCTAACTGAACTCAAGCCTATTCATAACTTTTATTTTTTTAGCTTATACTTTGTATTAAAGTTTTAAAGAAAAGGATTTTTTTGTACCAATTTTTTGCTGGAAAAATTGGAGAAAAATAACCCATTAAAAAAATTTTACTAATGAGAAGGACCTGATAAATTTTGTACATACAAAGCATGTTAGTTTAAGCTTTTCATTTAGGGGGGTAAATCGAGTGATACTAAAAATTTAAAATTAAAATCAAACTTAAAGATAAATTTAGGGTTAGAAGAATATCATCGAGGATGGCAGAAAAGATTAACACAAGGGTTTATATTAGTTTATTCTAACCATTTGATCTATGTCTAATCCCCAAAAAGCCTTTTGAGTGTTTCACCATAATTTCAGAACTTCTTTGTAGTGCCGCAATACAAAGAAAAACTTTTTCTCTAAGACAACTCAATCCCCCCTACACTTTGCAATCAATGCACTAACTCAAAGTCTCACTACCTTGAGCAACACACAACAAGTGTTTTAAGTAAGGTTTGAGAAACTCTCTCGAAGAGCATATGTAAATGCAAAGAGATATTAGAGAAACATGGCACAAGACTTAGAAGTGAATGTAGCAAAAAATGATTGCACTAAGTTATTGGCTCCGTCTTGAATGTTTATGTACTTATACGTTGAAATCAATTAATGACTGTTGAAGCTTTTGAATACATAGATGTTAGAGAGATGAGATAGACATTGGTGAAAGAATGCATTCAGATTGGTTGAGCTTCATTGCATTTAATGCTTGTTACACAAAAGTGCTTTTTGTTGATCTTGAGCATAATCCATGATTAAACACCTGTAACTTGTTTATACGCTTGATTAGAAATGAATAAAATCAATTACAAGCATTGATTTCTAGTTTTATCACACTTAAAATGAGTATCAAAATCTCTGAGATGATGTTTTCAAAAACTCGTATCAATATCACTCAGGTGATAGTATTGTTTTATCACTCTAGTGATATGCCATCACTTGAGTGCATCATATGCTAAAGCACATTTGAGTGATCTATATGCTAAAGCACATTTATGTTGTAAAAATATAGAATCACTTGCGTGATTACTGTTTACTCAAGTGATCTTAGAAAGTATTTGGAAATTTCTTGAACCACTATGGAGTGACTCTGTGGTGATGCTCTATATCACTTGAGTGGCTTAATAATAGCACTTGAGTGCACTACACTCTTCTCTTTGAAAAATATGTGAATAATTATTGAGCGAATAGATAGTGATAAGGCAAAATTGATCATCACTCAAGTGACTACAAAGTGATAGGACAAAATTGGTCATCACTCGAGTGACCAACATAGCATTCATGTGATCCTTCTCAAAAATTCTAATATAGTGGCACTATCATTATCGAATGCCTATGTAGTGACTTTCATTACTTGAGTAAACATTCTGACACTTGAGTGATATGTCACAAAAAATAACAAAATTACTTCATCATTGTCGAGTGCCTTGATAGTGAACTGCATCACTTGAGTGAGCCTTTCAGCACTAGAGTGATATGTTACATATGATCACAAAATTACCTCATCACTATCTAGTGCCTTGATAGCAATCTGGAACAAATGAGATATTACTTGAGTTATCATTTAAATTTTTGAAGAGATCACTATGAAGTAACTACATAGTGATGATTTTTCTAACTATCACTCGATAGTGGCATTATTCTCACTCAAGTGATTTATTAAATCTTGATAGTACTACTCAATAACTATGTGGTGACTTGTTGGTGATAAGATGAACATTTATATCACTCGAGTGATTAAGTATCACTCAAGTGACTTGCATCAACAAGTCATCTCAGATTTAATAGCTCTTTTCAAAAATTATTTTAACCTTGCAAAACGTTAATCCTAAAATTTGTTATCATCAAAACATGAATTCTAACAAAGTACTAGCATTTTAACTTAAATCTTCCTCACAAATAAAATTTTCAATAGAGGATTTTCCCCAATTCTCCCTTTTGTTGTAAAATTGATAAGAAATCCCCCATAACAAAATTTATTACCTAAAGATAAAGAAGAACATAGGTCCTTGAATAGTTACAACTCATCCTTAGCCGGCGCAACTCTTACATCAGCTATTTGCAACACATTTCAACTATTTGTATTTGTGTTTTCTGTATTATGCATGGTAAAAAAAGAGCTGTACCAACTAAAGATATGTTGCACTTGGGTCTTTAAACATATTTTAGATAATGTTGAGCAATAAATTTTTTTATTAAACATTTTTGAGCAATTTTCCCTTTGTTTGGGGAGAATTATTATTTTATCAATATCATGATAAATTTAGTAGTCGTTCTTTGTTCTGAAAAAAAAAGGAAAAATTAAAATTAAGGACCTATAGTAGATAATATTTATTGAGAATGACCGTAAAAGTTGTAATTATTTAGAAGGACCAATTAACAACACAAAATTAAAAATACTAAATTATCCCTAATCAAACCTCCTACATTTTCTCTCACATTCAATGTTTGAAAGTAATATGAATTTCTAAATTTAATTAAATTAAACACAATCTCTTTCATCATAGATATTTATAGAAAAAATAAAACAAACATCTTTCAATTTTGTCAAAATTATAATTTTATTTTTAAAATTGACACAAACTTTAAATGAAAAAATAAATAATTTTAGGAAAAACTCAATTTTTTTTATAATTAATTACAAACATTAAAAAAATGTAATATATATAAATTAATAGGGTCATGTTCGAGCGTGCTTTTTAGTGTCAACAGATATTAACACCTTATAATATTTTAATTTTTGATACAATATAGTAATGTTTTATTTTTGTTCTTTGAGCCTACACATCTAGTTTTAATAAGATAAAAAAAGTGTTTAATTTTTTATTTTGGTTGATAAAGTTTCTTTAATAGAGCTTTTTCCCCCTTGATTTACATATAAATCAAGAAAAAAAAACTTAATAATATGAAAAGGTTAAAAGGCCCATATTTATGTTACCAATAATAATTAAATTATATAATGATAAGATATGAAATGCATTAAATTTTTTATTTTGGTTGACAAAGTTCCTTTGATGGAGCTTTTCTTTTTTCCTGATTTATATAAAATTATGTAAATCAAGAAAACAAAACTTAATGATATTAAAGGGTTAAAAGATCAATATGAGTAATAATTAAATAATATAATGATATGATTATATAGATATTAGTTAAGGTTAAAAAATGATGATTTTGGCGGTAGTAATTTTGGTGGGAAAAAATTAAATCACTTTCAAGGGTAATTTAGTATTTTTAAATTTATATTTTGGTAATTGGTCCTTCTAAATAATTACGACTTTTATAGTCCTTCCTAATAAATATTATTCTCTATAGGTCCTTCTATCTAACTCTAAAAAAAAAAAAAACCTTTAGTAGTAGTTAGTATCCGTTATTTATACATAGCAATTAATATTTTCCTCCTACAAGAGGGGTGTGGTCCTTCTTCACTTGGGCACGAAAAAGTGTGTTTCTTTCTACCATAAAAGAAAAATACATTACCAAATTTACCTTGAATTTTAAAATGTTTTATCATTTTTATCTAAAATATACTAGCATTAATTTTTAAAATTTGAAATAAGTATAATTTTGTGTAAATATTTAAATGCTGTTTATCTGAAAAATAATTGCGCTCTTAATTGTGAAGACTCAACATGGGTATTTTGATCACAAGTATTGATCATGACATTTGGTCACATTGACTTGTTCTTTTTATTTCTAAATTGCTTCATACCAAATTTTGAACACATATAATAAAATCATAATGTATCAAACATTCAAACACATTTCTAGTCCAAAAATCATCTTTTTATATAGAAGCATCCTTGTTCTCTCTCTTGGATTCCATTTCCTTCAAAAATGATCCTATTCCATAAAATATACCTTAGCCTTTACACTTCAAATTCTTGCATCTGCTTAACAAAAAAATCTTTCTTGCTTTTTATTAATGGTGATTGAGTTGTTGGAAGGCTCTCAATTATCTATAAACAAATTTAAAATTTTAAACATTATGAATGAAAAATATCACAATAAAAAAATTAGTTTCAGTAAACCCAAATATTTTTCAAATTTCATTACAAAAAAACTTCAGATCAGGGGCGGAATTACCGACGGAAAAAATTTCGTTGGAAATTACTGACATAATTCCGTTAATAATGTCTTCTATCATGGTTTTTTCTGCAACAAACGTTTTTCGTCGAAAATCCAATTACCAACGGAATTCTATAGATAATTTTCGTTGTTAATCCGGCATTTTTTTTGTCCTAATAGCATGAGATACTAAATAGTTAGCCTTTGAGCAAAAATAGCTTCTTGGTTCACATTCATTGACCGAAACATACATACACATATATATTGTTATTAACTACCACATTCACGTAATTTTCATTCCCTAGTATTCATTGACCAATACATACAAAAAGAATGAGACTAGGTTAAGAAAAATTAATTCAAGTCAGCTAAATAGTACAGAAAGAGACACTGATTTGATGGCAGGCCCTAGCTATGACTTATCGATCCTACATAGATATGAGAGTATATGATGTTTGTGTGTTTATGTGATAATTTAAAAATAATCAATGGTCAAATGTTATGGAGAGTCATCACCAAGCATATATATATATATATATGTGCATATTTATTTAATTATACGATATAGGATACCAAAGGATTGCTGGCCAAATACTAGGATACCAAAGGCTTGAATATCTCCGAGAGGGGAACATGTTTGTGTTAGAAGAGACAGAGTATTTCAATAAAATAAAATAAGGGGAAATAAATAATTAATTAAGGCCTGCTAATTGTGATTAGCTAAAGCGAAGCATGCATGTATCCACGAACATATATAATTTAAAAAATATATCATATATGTCACAAATTAATTAAGCCATGCGTGCAGGCCAAAGCTAGGATAATGGACTTATATATTCTCATGGATAATGGAACAAAACAAATATTGAGAAAACACTAACGTACACATTGGGGGATTTGAGGATAATTGAAAGGCATCTTAATATATATTTAAAAAAAAAAGGTTTGGACATTTTGAGATGCTTCTCAAGTAGTGTTATTTGTCAATGCAATTTTTTTTTTCTCATGGCTAGTTTCATTGGTTTGAGTAAGTGATTAACTGATTATCCTAGTTGTGGTTCAGAACCTTTCTTCTTCTTCTTCTTCTTCTTTTTTTTTTAATTTTAAATTTTATTATCACATTATAACACTTCCCTAATTCTAAATGTATCTAGGAGCTAGTTCAGAAGTTTACTAATTTTAAATTTAATACTTTAATTCATTTTACATCTCAAATTTATATATATATATATTCAAACCATTTATTTTGATCGCATATATTAAGGGAGTTTCCATTAAAACTATTCACATGCAAGAAATTAAAGATAAAAAGAATATTTTAAAGAAACCAACACATTTTATTATAAATAACTAATTTAAATACTAAATTTTTATTTTTATAAATTAATTAATTATTTTTTATTTAAACAATAAAAAAGAACTACATAATTAGTTAATTTAAAGGAAAATTCCAAATAAATATCATTTGAATTTACAAAACCCCCAGAAGTCCGTCGAATTTGTAAAAAGACTGAGCAGTATCAAGAACCTATGAGGGATATGTAAATTAGGGTGAAATTACCCTTTTACCCTTAGTTTTAAATAAATTTAAAAAATAAAAATACCCTCGCCGGCCGCTGGAGGGCCACCGACGAGGGGGTGGGGGGGTTTTTTTTTCCTTGGAGTGGGTTGGGTTTTTTTTTTTTGGAAAAAAAATTATCTTAATTGAAGTGTAGTGAAACCCCACCCCCAACACCATGGGACCAAGTGATCCACCAGTTGGGCCACTTGATTCCTTTAATATATATATATATATATATACACGTTAACAAATATAAATATTTTTCTCCTTGTATCAAAAAAAATATATAAATATTTTTCTTAACATTTTTTAATGGTATTTATCATTCCATAAACGAGAATTACCATTTCAGAAATGAGAATTACCACGTTTTCTACAGGGATCCCTTTTTTACTCTTTAATGCATGTGAGTGAATTTGTAAAAAAATGCATTTTTACCATTCCATAAATGAGAATTACCATTATACAAACAAGAATTACCATTCCAGAAATGAGAATTACCACATTTTCTATAGGGATCCCTTTTACTCTTTGATGCATGTGAGTGAATTTGTAAAAAAATACATTTTTACCATTCCACAAACGAGAATTATCATTCCACAAACAAGAATTACCACGTTTTCTACAGGGATTTCTTTTTTTACTCTTTGATGCATGTGAGTGAATTTTTAAAAAAATGCATTTTTACTATTCCACAAAGTGGTAATTCTCGTTTTTGGAATGATAATTTTTGTTTATAGAATGATAATTGTCGTTTATGGAATGGTAAAAATGTATTTTTTTACAAATTCACTTACATACGTCAAAGAATAAACAAGGGATCCCTGTAGGAAACGTGGTAATTCTCATTTCTGGAATGCTAATTTTCGTTTGTGGAATGATAATTCTCGTTTATAGAATGGTAAAAATGCATTTTTTTTACAAATTCATTCAGATGCATCAAAGAGTAAAAAATGGATCCCTGTAGAAAACGTGGTAATTCTCATTTCTGGAATGGTCATTTTTGTTTTTGGAATGATAATTCTCGTTTATGGAATGATAAATACTATTAAAAAAATGTTAAGAAGAATATATATATTTGTTGACCTATATATATATATATATTAAAGGAACCAAGTGGCCCAACTGGTGGACCACTTGGTCCCATGGTGTTGGGGGTGGGGGGTTCGAACCCCACCCCTACACTTCAATTAATATATATATATATATATATTTTAAAAAAACTCAACCCACTCCGGAAAAAAAACCCCCCACCCCCTCGTCGGTGGCCAGCGGCCCTGTGACGGCCGGCGCAGGCGAGGGTATTTTTATTTTTTAAATTTATTTAAAATTAAGGGTAAAAGGATAATTTCACCCGAATTTGCATCTCCCTCATAGGTCCTTGGTATTTCTCAGTCTTTTTACAAATTTGACGGACTTCTGGGGGTTTTATAAATTCATATGGTATTTATTTAGAATTTGCCCTTAATTTAAATGCATTCTACATATTTTAGAGGAAGTAATTACTTACACTTTGTCTACTTAATAAATTCTTCCCTTCAAAAGATAAGTGCGCGAGTTTGTAAAATCACACACATAATAAGTTCCAACATTTATAACTGTTAACATTAACAAAATAAAAGAAAATGCCCTTACTCCACCCATAACATATGGTAAATTTAAAAATTTGGAAAATTTCAATTGAGCCCCATCGTAAAAAATTTATTTCAATAAACTCTCAAAGGATTCTATACACCATATGGACTAAAATGAAATTAAGTTTTAGGGGTAAGACAATGATGTCCTTGTTTTATTTGTATTTTTTTCAAAAAAGGTTCAATAGTCGCCAGAGTTCTGGCGATTGGTCACTAGCAGCCGGCCATCACAGCTTCAGCGTCATTTAGCCAGCCAAAGATCCGACCACCAAAAATTAATTTATATTGTTTATATGCTTATTCTACTTGTTCATGAAGAGATACACAATTACAAATTGGACCTTGTTTAATTTGTGTTATTCATTTGTCTATTCCACTTGTTCACAAGAGTTGAATACTTGTAAATAAAATTTACTCATTAGTTGGTTAATAATAAAACATAGGATCATGAACAAGTCTTATTTGTAAGTGTCTATCTCCTCATAAACAAGTAGAATAAACATATGAACAACACAAATTAATTAGCTAACAAGAAAACATATATGAGACTCTTTAACCAATTAATTTGTGTTGCTCATATGTTTATTCCACTTGTTCATAAGAAGTTGGATACTTGGAAATGAGACTTATTCATGATTATATGTTTTTTTGTTAACCAATTAATTTATGATATTTATATGTTTATTCAACTTATTCATAAGGAGTTGAACACTTACAATTGCAAATGGGACTTGTTCATGATCTTATATTTTCTTGTTAACCATTTAATTTGTGTTGTTCATATGTCAATTTTACTTGTTTATGAGAAGTTGAACAATTACAATTGCAAATGGGACTTGTTCATAATCCTATATTTCCTTGTTAACCAATTAATTTATGTTCTTCATATGTTTATTCAACTTATTTATGAGGAGTTGAACGCTTATAATTGCAAATGGGACTTATTCATGATCTTATCTTTTTTTGTTAACCAATTAATTTGTGTTATTTATATGTCTTTTTTACTTGTTCATGAGAAATTGAACACTTGCAAATGGGTATATATAATACAAGAATTTCGACAAATTACATTATTTATGAGATATAAATAATATTTCTTGTCACGTCATTTTTAAGCTTTTAGTATGCATATGAAAATCGCCGTGGTTGATGCGAATCGCTAATTGAAACCTATAAATTGAAACTTGCATATTACCCTTTGGGTTACTATTTATTTGGTATTTCCAAATTTTGGACTAACTTTTATAAATGCAAATGGCCATGGCAATAAATTGAGCAAGGAATGACAAGTTCTCTTGCTGAACTACAAGAAAACTGGCACAAATAAACATGTGACAATTAATGTAACAATATAAGAGATAAATGATTGAGCTACCTTTAACTCTCCACTTCAATATAAAACTGTATCTCTTCCTTGATTCCTTGGCCAGTGTCTTGTTAGAGGGGCTTGGACAAAAATAAGAAATGATATAAACACACACAAATGCGACATGCGCGCGCACATACGAATTTATATATATAGACACACACATAATAAGATGAAATGATTTTGCTGCTTAGATTCTTTTGAATCTCACCCCTCTTCTTCTATGTGCAAACAATAGGTGTAAATACATCTAAAATGAAGGCGAAGCTAGTGGAGGATTAATTAATAGGGTTGGAAGGTTATGGAGGCATATATGTGTTTTGTTTTTTCTATCTATTTTATTATTTGGTTTTGTGACTGTTATACTCTCTCCAGTCCTAATTGTAGGACAACATTTAGCTGTTTATTATGGTTTTAATTATAGGACAACATTATAAATTTTGTCAATTTCTTCCTAAAATACCCTTATGAGTACTTTCTCAATAATAAGTAAGAAAAATAATTATTATAATTTAATAATGCATCTATATATTCTATATAGTAAGTAATATTTTGGGTTAAGGTGCATTCAAAACAATAAACTATTAGCTCAGAAGCGTCCAACACAATTAACTATTAAGTGGACTGCCCAACACAACAAACTTTTAAAAAGGAGCGCCCAGCACAATAAACTTTTAAAAAGGAGCGTCTAGCATAATGCCGTTAGTAAAAAGTTAATGTCCGTTATCTAAGGTGCGTCCAACACAACAAACTATTACTCCAAGAGCGCCCAACACAAAATTCTAAATTTTACTAAATTAAATAATTTTTTCTCAATTGTCATTATTCAAAACTACTTGTATACATATCTATAGACAAAAATTACTCATTTTTCAATTTTGTCAAAATTATAATTTGCTAAAATAAATAAAAGTTTTAATAAAAAATATAATTATATGATTTAAATAAAACTCAAGGTGTTTTATAGTTTATTATATATGTTAAACAAAAAAATTATATGATTTATTTTTATTTTAGAAGATAATTATGTGAGTTAAAAAATTCATTTAATCTTAATAAAATCTAAAAAATCTGTTATATCCTGAAAGAAATGAAATGAGTTTAATTTTTATTTTTATAAAAAGAGCTTAATAGATATCAACGTTGATACTGTATAATATAAATCCGGCAACTTGATGATATATTTGTTAATTAAATGATGTATTGCTTATATGGATAGGGGACTTTCGTAGGCTAAATTGCTCGTTAACCCATTATAATTACTCTTTAACCTATTATTAAATTGTCCTTACTCAAGTCTCTTAAGTTATCTTTTTTTTTTTTTTCAACAAGTCCCATATGCATATAATCAGTAGATCATTTAATTAACAAATATATTATCAAATTGTCGGATTTATATTATTAAGTATCAAAGTTGATATCCATTAAACTCTTTTTATAAAAATAAAAATTAAACTCATTTCATTTTTTAAAGGATATAATAGATTTTTTAGATTTTTTAAATTCTATTACATTAAATGAATTTTTTAATTCACATAAATTTCTTCTAAAATAAAAATAAATCATATATTTTTTTATTTAACATATATAACAAACTATTAAACACCTTGAGTTTTATTTAAATCATATAATTATATTTTTAATTAAAACTTTTGTTTATTTTAGCAAATTTTAATTTTAACAAAATTGAAGAATGAGTAATTTTTGTCCATAGATATGTATACAATTAGTTTTGAATAATGACAATTGAGAAAAAAATATTATTTAATTTAGTAAAATTTAAAATTTTGTGCTGGGCGCTCTTGGAGTAATAGTTTGTTGTGTTGAACGCACCTTAGATAACAGACGTTAACTTTTTACTAACAGCGTTGTGCTGGGCGCTCCTTTTTAAAAGTTTGTTGTGCTGGGCGCTCCTTTTTAAAAGTTTGTTGTGCTAGGCGGTCTACTTAATAGTTAATTGTGTTTGACGCTCCTGAGCCAATAGTTTGTTATATTGGACGCACCTTAACTCTAATATTTTCAACTTATTAATACCACATACACCTCAATTCTACTTTTTTTTAATAAAATAATTTTGAACAATTTTTGTCATATTAGCCCTACTAGTACTTCACCCACCATAATTAATTTAATAACACGCTTATATTCTATTAAGTGAGAGATTCTAATTTCTTATTATACTTTTTTATATTGAGGCAGCCACCACTACCAGGACTAGAGTTAAGTTGGGATGCTATATGTACGTGGACAATTTTTTTTGGGTGATATAAGACCAATTATTAGGGTTGTCAAATCGTTACAATAGCTTTATAAAAAAGTTTGGGATGCATGATAAAAAGTTTTTTTTTTATCAATTGGGATGCATGATAAATTTTTTTTTTTTTTTTAAAAAAAAGTGTACATACAAATGCAAGTATTCAAGTTAAGTGGGAGAAAACAAACAGGCTGGGTTTGAAACTTTAGTTGAAGAACCATTAAAAAAGCCGTGCGTGCGGGGCCATGATTCAGCAAACTTTTCATTGATGTGATTTTAAATTCTAACTAAAAATATTTTAGGAAAATCAATAAAATCAACTAATTTAATTTCTCTCGTTAATTTCTTCAAATTATGATAATTATGTCATATAATCAGGATTAGAAAAAGTATTAATTACCTATAGTTATGTAAATTAAAATGTGTAATGGTATGCTTTCAACCTCCATACGGAGAAGTAACAGTGCTAAGTACACAAGCCTAAGGTAAGTGTCATACTAAGTACATGTTAGAGATACATGTTGGTGGTATAGCAGTACACTATTAGAAAAATACAAGACAGAGACAGAATTTACGATGGAAAATTTTCCGTCACAAATTCACGTAGATAAAATAGAGTTTTGAATAACTAATTTGGGAGCTAAATTAAATTAACTAAGAAGTTTTAAAGTTTCAGAAAAATTGATTATTTGATGGTATTCAATCGTTGGGAAAGAGCTTTAAGTTTTTAACTAAACCAAGTGTATTATTTGAGTTACAAATGGTTCAAAAATGACTAAACAACTTTGATAACTAAGCCTAAAATAAAGTGTCACATACTCATCCTACCTCTCAAAACTCTATCCAATATTATTATAACAAGAGTGACAATATTTCATTACACTTTTTTAAGGTTGAGATTTTCTTTATGTATATAAATACCATCATAACCATCATAAAAAAATAAAAATAAAAACCTTGTTGATTGTTATTTTGGAAGGTTGTGCGTGCTTACCCTTTTGTTGATTGGACGGCATTAATTATGATTCCCCGCACATGTTATTTTTATATGAATAATTAGCATAAATTGTCCTCCTCGTTTAGGACGAAGGGCATATATACTTAATAAGACTAAGACTAGTACTCCTAGGATATTCTCAAGGGTTAAGAATCATTTTCGCAAATAAATTATATGGCCAGGTACATACAACACAATATACTTTAGCTTGGACCTTAAATGCAAATAAAGTTTTAAAAACAGCCAATTTGCACAGCCCCGTTTACAGCCACTAACGTCCGTCAAATTGAAATTGAACCTGGGAAATAATTGCATACTCACACAACACGTGGGCTGTGAGTGCTACCCTGCTCCCACCTTCACTGTCATCCGTCTTCTCTTCTTCTTCTTCAGCCTCTAACCCATACCCTCTTCACTGTGTTTCTCCTCCCTTCAATCTCGCCGCCTCCAGACCCGCTCGCTCCTTTCTCTTGGGCGCCACTGCCAGCTACTTCGACCCGTTAGACCTATCTCTGGTTTCCCCCACTTCTGGCCTCACAATTCAAGCCCTAGATCAGAAACTGCTAACACTCCTCCGCCAAAGGAAAACAGAAGACACCTGGATTGCCTACAACAACAGCCCCCACCTTCCTAGCCCCACTTGCCTCAGCTGCCTTGTTTCTCAATTATCCTTCCAAAATACCTGCTCGGCCCTCACGCGCGCCCAGTCCATCGTCACGCGGCTCCGTCATGAGCGACAGCTCCACCGCTTGGATGCCAATTGCCTTGGCCTACTGGTCGTGGCAGCTACTAAGGCCGGCTACACGTCCTACGCCACATCAATTGTCAAGTCCATGCTTTGCTCTGGCTATCTTCCCCACATGAAGGCCTGGAGCGCAGTCGTCAGTGGCCTTGCTTCTTTTGGCGACGACAGTGTTGTTCAAAGCGGTCATTCCCTCGTGTCGGTGGCTCTTGCAGAAGATGAGAAAGATGAGAGGAGAGAGAGGAAATAATCAGAAATAAAGAAAGAAGACGGACGTTAACTAGGATTTAACGGCATTGTGTAAATTTCCTGTTTTGAAAAGTTTATTTGCATTGAAGGTCCAAGCTAAAGTATATTGTGTTGTATGCACCTGGCCATATAGTTCGTTGGCGAAAATGGTCCTTAACCCTTATTCTTAAATCAATAGTTTTGACTTTGAGGCCTACACCCAGTTCCTTTAATTATAACAAACAAAAAGCGGCAAAATAAAAAATAATAGTAATTCCCTCAGAGCGTGTTATGCCTAATGCCTACTATATCTTCTCTTTTTTTTTTTAGGGGTGAAAAGAATAACAGAATCAAAACTTCATTTTCAAAGGTGTCTATTAGCTTAATTAAAAAAAATTTCATCCTAATTCGGGAGTTCAGCAATTAAAGGGTAGTATAATTTTACTAAAGGGAGCAAATTCGATCCTTGAGACAGTCGTGCCTCTTGGGGAGGCATTCATACCCAGATAAAGCATGGAATTAATAACCCAAACACAATGAGGTATAGTATTACTTGTCAGTATTTCAAATACTCCTTCGGTCTTAAATTTAGGACAAGACATAGTTTATAGTAGTGCAAATCACATGACAAACTGTGTTTTATATATTTAAGACCGGAGGTAGTAATAAATATAAAAAAAATTTTAAAAAAATTATATTTAGGATTAAAATCCACCCTATTCTATTATAATTAGTGCCAGAAATCAACGAGATCAAAGTCATCAAACCCATTTATTCATGATCAAGCGTTCACATCCCTTCATTATTTCTCTAGCTGGCTATAGGCTATTAAACTGATGAACTTGCATTGTCATGATCATAAACAGCACAAAACCAGACAAGATAACATTCTCCGGAAAATCTTCTCGTACTCTCACACACACACATGACAACATGAAATTGCTCCTTTAACCCAAATATACAATTCTGTACGTCCTTTACAAAATCATTAATTTAATTTGCGGCTAAAACAAAAAACGACAATTATATATATATATATATATATATATATATATAGCTATAGATAAGTTTTGTTTCAATATATATGTGTGTACTTTATTTTTTTGCAATCAAACGCACACAGATCACTCAATTATTATATATACCTGGCTTGCAGCTGCCATCATAATAATATATACTCATTATGTACTTGTAGCTTGCTTGCATAATGCACCGAGACTGGGCTATATAACTATATATAATTGTGGGGTTGTTCTGGAATCAAAAGAAAGTGGCTCAAAAATCAAGAAGCACATCTTTAACAACATTCATAATGTTAATTATTATTCTTATCTATGATGAATTGATCAATTATTGATTTACTATCGTCAACTAAAATGGCCTCTTCAAAAAGTCATTTGAATATAATGGGTTCTCATCACGCACGGGTGGCTCATCATTCCTTTATGGTTATCATCATCATCTCTTTGATAAACTAGCCTAGTTGGTACTCGCAATATTGTACTGGTTTTAAATCTAAGAAACACCACACAAGTGGTGGGGGAAAAATCATTTTGTAGGTATCTATACTTTCTCACTCAAATTTTAATTTGATACTTCTGTATTTTTCTCTCTTAATTGCATCGTTAATTTTATTCTGTTAACACTCTTTACTCCTGCAAAAGGCATTAGCATTGTTAGCCCATATCCAAGAGCTAGCGGTACTGAAAGAGCAAAATTAAAGCATTTCATTGAAAAAAACACACAAATACCAAATTAAAATTGAAGGAAAAGTATAGGTACTTATAAATGGGTACTCGTTAAATTGTTCTACTCCTTTTGGTCTTTAATATAAGATCCAATTGACATTTTCTTGTAAAGATTAATAAGGAAACTAAATAAACTACTTAATCATAACATTGTATATCATTAGATTATATATCAGTTTATAAGTCAAACAAATTAGTTAGAAGAAAATGATAAATAAAAATACTTTAAAGTAATTTATCTAGCTTTCTAAATTTCTTAAAAAAAAGTCAAATGACCTTATATTAAGGATTAGAGGTGGTATAAAACAACAAAACATATATACTATTAGTAAGATAATTTAAATCATAGCACTCATTAGAAGAAAAAACACTAATTTACTCCTAAACAATTGAGAAATAAAAATATACTCCATGATAATATTTCTATCAGTCTCTTGCTAGTTAGAAGACTACATGAGTAACCCTCACCATGAACAACCTCTCAATGCAAAACACCGATGTGATATAGGGGTCAAAGTCTAAAGGGAGAGATCATCTCAAAAGATTAATATATCAGTTATAAGGCCTCTTTAAACTTATAAACTCTCGTACTTTTGTGAAGCACCCTAGTGTAGGACTTGAAATACTCTAATACTGAATGTTGTTAAAGTCAAATAGCTGATTTTTATGAATTTAAAAGTTATTTAAATTATTTTTTCATAAAAAATGTGTGTTGATTTTTTTAAAATATTACTTTTAATCATTTGCATTAATTGGAAACTACTCCCTTGATGGAAAATCCCTTAATCAATAAGGAGAATTTAGGAAAATTATAATTTCTTCCTGTATTTCTCTTGATTTTCATTATTGACAAGAAAGTGAGGGACGTCAATCCCACGGAACACAATTCAATTTAAAAAAAGAAAATCAAGAGTCGTTCTCATGAAACTATCCGTGAGAGAGACTAGTCTATCTTCTCTCAAATTCACACATCTTCTCTCAGAAAGAAATGTAATTGTTTTGGTGTAATGAGTAGTGACTATAAAGTTAGATTAGTCAACTGGGATTTCAGCAAAAATTAATTTTCTGATAGATTTACCCTTTCTCAACTCTCATCATTGACTCTATCATTGCCTTCCATCACATCAACTTTAATTATGAGTTGCTTAATATATATTATATCATGTAAGTTGTTTATTAATTATTAATTAAAAAATGCAGCAGAAAGCCATAAAACTCAGAATGAGGGATAACGCATCGAATGTATATATAATAGATCTTGGAATTTCACGCGTGTCATAAAGTTTGAGGATTCATGATTGATTGATAGTTTTGGTGACTTTGAATATTAATTATGGGCAAGTTTAGTTTAATTAAAGAATTAATTATTATTTCATTGTGTGATGGTATGATGAGAGATTGAATATTTTGCAAACCAGTGGAGATAACAACCAAAAGGCTCTTAGCATGATATCTCTTACATGGTATATTTTTTAATTAATATATGCGTGTGTTCCAGTATACAATTTGGTCCTCTAATTTAGTTTCCATCAAGTTAGCACTACCAACTAACTGCTGGTTGAGATGGTAAGCAATCGTATCCCATAAGAAGGAGAAGAAATCCTAATAAGCGTACTTATTAGAAGGGCTTTAATTTAACACTTTTGGTATGACCGAAATTAGTTTCAAGCATTGTTTTAAAAGCCTAACTGGATATCGAGCCGAAAAGATCAATGGATCATGGTTCAAACGAGCCAAAAAGATCAACGGATCATGGTTCAAACGGTCGGATCGGTCGGTCAGGCTAGTGACGTAATAATACAATTATATAAATATATAATTATTAAAATATAAGCAATCTGTAATCCAATTTAATATTTTTTAATAATAAGGAAAAACGATATTAATAATAAAATAAAAGACACTACAAAGTAATAGTTATAGTAGAATAAAGAAAAATTAACCATATCATTAAGCAGATAGGGGACCATAATCCAATGTAATAAAAAAGTTGGTAAAGTCACAAAACAAGATCGATGAAATAAAAAATATTTTTTTAATTATATATCGCTTATTAAGAATAAAATTTAAATACCAAAAATACATTTTAAATTATATTAGTTCACACTATTGAAATTAAACAAAATAAAATTTTTAATTATATTATGACATATGTAATATAAGAAATGAGTGTTGGAAAAAAAAAAATATATATATATATATAAAAGAGTATTGTTAAAATATTTTGCTTTTCAAAACATGTCGTGTGAGATTAACTTATTTATAATAAAATTATAAGGGTGAAAATTGAGTAAAAAAACAAAGTTAAAATATTTTATACATGTTTTTTTGTTTTAAATTTTCAAATCCTTTTACTTTGACCTACCCAATTTTTATAAAATCGTTCCGGTTCTTGGCTCAATAGTGGCTTCTGGTCCAATAACAAATAAATAATGGCTCAAAGCGGCCTAAAGGCAAAATTTGAGCCACTTTTATAACTGGCTGACGGTCTGACTATCTGGTTCGATCCAGCTCTATAAACGTTAATTAGTTTCATGTCTAAAATAATTTGGGGATACTATGAGTTAATGAAAAAAAAAAAAGCATGTTGACGCTAATAACGAACTCTAACAAACAGAAAATGTTATTTTGAAAATAGAATGCTAACATGTTATTCTTTCATTATATTAAATAATTAAAATATAAAATACTTTATTGATATTTTATTGTTGAGTTAGCATTTTCAGTTAATGAGATTTATAATAGTGTCAATACTAATAAAAACTGAAAATACACTTTACAAATTTAATGGATTAAATTAAAATTTGATGTAAACTCCAGATAACCCAAAGTGTAATTTAGCCATAGTACACACACTCATACATTGTGTGTGTATGATTATTGTTGTGTCCTTTTTTTCTTCTTGCCACACACCTGATCGTGTGCCACCACCATACTTTGAAATTTGATGAGGAAGAAAAGAAAGTTGTGTCAACTTCCGCGCAGAATAAACCCCACGATCGTACAATTAAGAAAACAACAAACTCTTTTATTTATTTATTTCTGACTGTATATATGCTTTAGTTTCAGCTGAGTTTGACCATTAATATGCTATAGTCCACCAAACAATCTTTCGCATAAAGCTTAAATTTATTTAACAAGTTGGTACCTCTTGATAATGTAAATTATTTCCTTCTAATAATTATAATTAGCATCGTATCTCATTACCATTAGTTTTGATTTAGTGCTTTACTTTTGATTATATATATATAGTGAACGGTGAACCCCATATAATATATATATATATATATATAGAATGGAAATCATTAAGAAGTAAAACTAAAGACATAATGAAAAAAAAATATATCAAGTTCATGTCTTCATGCATCTCCAGATGTTCGACTCTACTCAGTATGAAGTCTCCATATATATACACCTCCATATCTCTGCAACCAAGCAATTAGCTCTTTTAACTCGTCACATGAAGAATCCTACAAAGGAACCATTTGGGTATTTTAGAATTCCACTAAAATCGGTTGCTTTGATCCGTGAGAATATGCACCTTTCACATAAACTTCAGTTCAATATCGTTCACTGGAGTTCTTGACTCGAAGCCACAAGATTTTTAATCTTTACAAGATGTTAATTTTTATTTTTTAAAAAATAGAATTTATAAGCTGAGTAATGGAGATCAAGTGCTTACAAGCGTAGTATATGATGGGGACAATCTCTAGTGTAGGATAGATGCTTTTGTTTTTATAATTGAATATTTCAAAATGATGTCAAATTGAGTGCTCCATTAGTTAACAGTACAAAAGAGGGCTCCATGCAACTTGCCCATTCAAGTATGTGTTTCTATAAAAGTGATTGAATCTACTTAATCACCTTTGATTTATATAATCTTTAATAAAAATCCATCTATTGCATATTATAATTAAGAAGAACACTCAAACTGACCACCATTATATACCATTATACTTGGTAATGTGATGTTATCGTTAAGAGCAAAAATGTTTTGTGATGAGGATGCATTATTAATATCATTCTTGGGCATAAAATAATCTTACTGTAAACATAAACTAATATTTCACAGACTAATTAATGAGGTCAAAGGAGGGTATCTCATTCAACCAAGTGATATGATATGTATGTGAAAGGAGGGATTTGAAGCGATATAAAATTTTGATACTACCTTTGGTTCTTAATATAAAACCCAGTTGACTTGAAGAGATTAAGAAAACTATATATGTTAGTTAATAATAGCAAATCTTGTATATTATTAGATTATAAATTAGTTTATAAGTCATACAAATTAGTTTGGTGTAAACAAGATAAACATAAATACTTTAATATATTATGGACCGGAGGTAATACTTTTTTTATATATTTAAAATTTTGATCTAATGGCTATATTTGTCAGTGAGTTATAAATATAACACTTCATACTTGTTTTGCTAAGCTTGAAGAGAAAAATCATCATTTGAGTGTTAATGTTAATGTTTCACTGTACTCGTTCTGCTCTGTGAGAGTTTTGTTGAGTTGAACCCTTTCTTCAATCATTCTTTAATTAATTTGCATTGTAAGGTTGATCGAGGTGTGCCTTAGAAATTAAGGGCGTAGTATCCTTGAAATGGAGAATAAAGTGTGAGATATCTCTTGAGAAAAGGATGAGCCAAAAAAGAAAAGGATTGCAGTGGCTTTATAAGTGTTGGTTATGTTTGGGACGACTTTCAAAACTAACTTCAATAACCATGATTTCAAATGCAGAATAGTCAAATAAGACTTTATTTTTTTTTAAAAAAAAAAAACCAAAATAACTTCTAACCCTCAAAATCATGGTTTTGATCCCAAAAAATAAGGTAGAGAGAATAGCTTTTCATACAAACATGCAATTAAATCTCAAATAGTTTGATTGGGGAGTGGACATTGACTTGAGGGTAGAGCTAAACCAAGATAAATTTTGAGAGGCACCAAACATCATAAATTTTATTTGGGCGCAAATGATACAAAAATGTCATGCTCGGTGGAAACTTTATGTGTATTCTTGTACTATTTTAGAAATTTTATTATAGGAACATTTTTATAGTATAAATTACACTACAAAAGTGTTTCTATAATTAGGACTGGAGGTAATATATATTTTTGTACCATTTTTTTGTTGTTGACATGATTTTTAGATGGTCAGCGTTAATTAACTTAATAGTTGTGATATTTTGCATCATTTTAAAAACTTTGTATATTTGCACTCAATAAGAAGATTTGCATGTTAACTCCTAAACTTTTTGGATTCTCTTTATCTTTTAATTTTTCTACCTTCTCAATACACATCTATCCCCCCCCCCCCCCCCCAAAAAAAAAAACACTGTATTTGAAGCCTTTACTGCTATAGACATGTACTATTTTTTAGGAACACAATTTCATGCTTCATTTACTCTTTGTTATTATGAAAATTTAATTAAGCCTTCTTGCAAATAAGTTTCTAAGCTATTCAACAAAAAAAAAACTTTCCAAACGATCATTTGTATTAAAATACCCTTTGATCACTTTGCAAATGTATAAATATGGTTTGTTTTTAAAAGTCTTAAATTTGTAAGTACTCAATTCACCTCCTCTTGCATGTGTTTTCATCTTATATAACATATTTCCAAATGAATTTTTTTTAAAAAAATAAAGGAATCAATAAACTCTGTTTCACGGGTACAAGATAAAAGCTACATATAATTATACATTTTTTACACACACGCACACAAAAGAAAAAGGAAAAAAAAAAAAAGATATGTATGTATAGATTTTGCCCAAAAACATACACATTATATATCGAAGTCTATAAATAATATATGGATTTGCCGGACAAAACCAAAGGAGCCAATAATTGATCAGCGTCACTGTTTTTTTGGCTTGGCTTTGATAATTAATTAATTATGAACAAATAAACCTATAAAAGAAAGAAACGAGGCATGTTGACTTCCAATGGGCATTGACCTACTCTTATATGCATCCCAAGACCTAACAGTATACGAGAGTTCCACACGTGGCAGCTTTTTAAGTTATCATCATGAACCCTAATTATATGGGGCAACTTCCTTGGCTTGTCATTTTTATTCTTATTAAACATGCATAATGGCAACCCATTCATCTCTATAGTTTGTTTGTTTGTTTTTTTTCCCCACCCAAAAACACACACACACACAATCTTTTCTTAAGAAAGGTGGTGCTGCGCTATAATGGGCCTAAATAATAAAAAATAATATTACTCATCTCTATATGTATATTGTAACTATTATAAAAAAAAATTGTTACTCCCTCCGGTCCTAATTATAAGAGCTAGTTGACTTTTTTGGAGAGATTAAGGAAACTAACTAAATTACTTTAAAGTATTTTTATTTTTATTTTTTTCTTCAAACTTATTAGTTTGACTAATAAACTAATATATAATCTACAAATATTTAACATATGAAATGATTAAGTAACTTATTTAGCTTCCTTAATCTCTCCAAATAAAGTCAACTAGCTCTTATAATTAAGACCGAAGGTAGTATTATCAAAAAAATATGTATATTGTAACTAGCCTATGTACTTCTATGTGAATACAATTTTTCCCAAAAAAAAACTATACACAATTTTAAACTGAATTAATTATGCAAAATAAATAAATAATATTATCATTAATTATTCAAAATTCTTACCCATTATTATTCTAATTAAACGTGCATAATGGCAACCCATTCATCACTATGGTTTTTCCAAAAAAAAAAAAAAACACACACACACACACAGAGGCATATTTTTCTTAAGGAAAGTGATGCACTATAAATCTTAACACAGTATTATTTTTAAACTGTAATATACATGTATATACACACACATTTTCTAACTTTTTAGATAACACATGCATTTTAACTAGCCTACGCACTTGTATCTTGATACAATTGTTTTCAAATAAATATAAACAAATTTAAAATAAATTAATTATAAAAAATAAATAAACAGTTATATTATTAATAAATTCAGAATTCTTACTTATTTTATTTTTATCTTAAACTAGACCAGATTAAAGCTAAGATCTGTGTCTTGCAGAGTAATACTATACACAACTTAAGAATAATATGGCTTTCTTTAAATTTTAGAAAATAAACGAGTCACATTATTTATAATTTATATATAATACATCTTGGTACAGACTTTATAATATACGCAAACAATTGATGTTCCTCATTTGATCTTTAGTATAAGACACTATAAAGTTTAGTAAAACAATTATGAATTTTTTAGAAAAATGCCCACATATTTAATATGTGAAATGTTTGATTTAAAGGTTCTTTCGACTTTAGAAATTAATAGTTTCAATAAAGAAAAGTAGGGAATGTCATTATAATTTTTGAAAAAAAAAAAATTAAGACTCTCTTTGCTAATTTTAACTGCACTTTTTGTTAATCAAACTAACTAGACTTGTTAACTTATATGATTTGATTACACGTATATGATAAATAAGAATATATTTGGGAGACGTTCCCCCATTCTAACTTTTGCAATCGCAGATTATGACATTTTCCCTCTCAAAAAACATCAGTTCCTTGTTAAATTCGAGAGGAATGAAGAGAAGGGAGAGTATATGAATTCTTGTATTAAAAAAAGTTTAAGTGAGTTTGGCAATATGGACTTATATAAGGCATCGGGCATCTCTGTGTTTAAAGAGCATTTAGTTAAAGAGGTACTCATAAATTATTTACCGAAAAGATTCTCACATGTATAGTATGGTTTGAACTCATGACCTCATAGGTAGGGGACGAAATATTTTGATGAATTGAATTTAAAAAAATGGAGTAGTAGGATATGTTGGAATATTTTATAATAAAAATATGTGTTTCTTAAAAAGTCATATCCTTATAAAATTAAATAATGAATTTATATAAAGAGTTATGTATAGAGTTATAATACTAAAGGTCATTTAAGTCATGTCTCTTTAGTTTTTAAAGATATATGTGAAATATTTCATCATGTGTGGTAACCATCACATGATGAAATATTGTGTTGTTTATAAGAAAACTCTACATGCGATAAAGATATAACTTTTTATATATGTCTGTTCATGAATTAAGGTATTCATGAATCTAAATATCTAATAAATGATTATGATTCTTAAATGAAGATGTGTTGCCTTCGACACCACTTCAAAACATATCATTTCACAGCCTTTAAATACTCATTACCGCTAATCGATTCATAACACACATCTCCTCTTCTTTTACTCTTAAGAGAATCGGTCCACTAACAGGTAGAGAGTTTTTAGTTATTTATTTGTTTATTTATTTTTTATCAATTTTTCTTATATCTTCAGTCTATTAAAATTTTATACTTTCATTTATCTTGTTTTTTTAAATTAAAAAAAAAAAAGATTCACCTTTTAAAAGTGAGGTACAGAAGTGATTTCATATGCTCGTAAATTTAGTATCTATACGTGGGGACCTGTTTCTTAAACAAAGCACACACACACATTTATATTTATAAATTGCCACAAACATTTGTATAAATAGCCCCCCACCACCCAACTGAGGTTTACACTCCTCTTAATTGTCTCTTCCTCACTTCCCTACAGTTAGTCTCAAGTCTCTTTTAATTACACAGATTAAAGGTATCATCGTCTTCAACTATATATATGCTTAGTTCTTATTCACTATAATTCAAATTCAAAAAACCAAATTTTCTGGTGTTGCAGGGTCTTAATTTTAACTTTGTTGACGATGATGAATATCATCTCGGTACCTGCAGTGTGCAAGGTCCAAGCTTCTTCAGTAGTGAATTTCAAAAAGGGACTAAGTATGGACCCTTTCTTCCACCAACACCACCATAAGGACAAGGTGGTCATCATCTTGGGCGCCACTGGCTCCGGCAAGTCAAAGCTTGCCATTGACCTTGCCACCCACTTTGCTCCGGCCGAAATCATCAACTCCGACAAAATGCAAGTTTATCAAGGCCTCGACATCACCACCAATAAGGTCACAGAAGAGGAGTGTCTAGGTGTTCCTCACCATTTGCTTGGCATAGCAGATCCCAACCTCGACTTCACGGCTGCCGACTTCATCCGCCACGCCTCCTCCGCCGTTGATTCCATCATCGACAGACATTGCCTTCCCATTATAGCCGGCGGCTCCAATTCCTACATCGAAGCCTTAGTGCCTGACTTTGAAACCGGCAGGCCGGTCGACTTTTGCTTCCTCTGGGTCGACGTCTCGCTCCCGGTTCTCCACTCCTTCTTGACGGACCGGGTGGACAGGATGGTAGAAGCGGGTCTAATCGAGGAGGTTAGGCAAATGTTTGATTCTCGCGCTGATTACACAAAAGGGATCAGAAAAGCAATCGGAGTTCCAGAGTTGGACCAGTTTCTGGAGGCTGAGTTGTCATCGACGGCCGACGAGAGGACGAAGAAGAAACTTCTAGAAGCAGCCATTGCCAGGATGAAGATAAACAACTGCCGGCTTGCGAGCCGACAGCTGCAGAAGATTCACCGGCTTCACGGCCTATGGAAGCGGAATATGCATCGGCTGGACGCGACGGAGGCACTCATTATGAGGAATAATGGTGAAGAATCTAAGGAGGTGTGGGAGAATCAAGTGGTGAACAAGAGCCGAAGGATCGTTCACAAGTTCTTGTACGAGGAAAGCCATGTTGTTCCGGCCGCCATGTCTTCCAAAACTGTTTTGTATATGCCGCCACCGCGGCGGCCTCCGCTGTCTCGGTTGGTGGCGACGGTTACTGCAACTCATTAGAGGTGGTAGGGCCAGAGAATCTATGCGAAGGTCGCATCGACATACTTCCGATGATACGTATATGTGTGTCTAAGCGCGCACACAGACATGAGTTACGAATATATATGTTTTTTTAAAAAAAAAAAAAATTAACATATACTACATATTTATGTTTCTTAATATATGGATTGAATTTTTTGTCCTTATAGAGTTTGTGGAAACTATATCCTTTCTAAAGGATTATTGTTAATTTCTAAAGGATTATTGTTAATTTCTATTTATGTGCGCTAATATAATCTTTGATCCCTAAGTTTGACTTCTTCATTTTAGTTTTAGTCCCATAAGTTTCAAATCATGCTTTAGTAAAAGGACAAAATGATCTAGTTTGTTATTAAATTATAGGGATCAATGTAATATGTTTTAAAAAAAAATTATAGGGATCAATGTATTAAAGCAATGAAACTTAAGAGACCAAATGATTTGAAATTTAAGGGACCAAAACTAAACTAAAGGCAAATTTGAGAGATCATATATTTTATTAACCATATTTATTTTTGGCATGGTTAGATCTTTAGTCAAACATACAAATCAAATACAAGAAGAATGACAAAAAAAATACCACTTGAACTTTAAAATACTAAATAATTGATTTCCTGTTAAAATAAGTTGTCAATTACTTTACTGTTGTTGTTAATTTTATTACTCTTGAGGGCAACATGATTTTAAAGTTTAAGTGACATTTTAGCTTTTTCCTTAAGTACAATAATGATGTGAGTAATTTTTGTAATTAAGTTAGGATAAAATAGAGAGTTTACAAAATACTTATGAGACAACCCATAAATCTATTTGGTAAAAGGGAACATGACATATCCAACAATTCTATCTTATAAAAAGGAACAAAGAGAGTATCTTGAATAGATTTCCAAGAGGTAGTGACCTAAAAGTGAGTAGTTTTCTTTGGTTTCTAAATATAAGATCTCAATCAACTTTGGCTCATAAATTTATAATTATTTAATGAATGGGATAATATTATATTATATTAAGGATAGGAGCTAAGCTAGTATTATTTTTGCCAACAATAAATATGTATATTAACATCTACACCATCCATATATGGTCCAATCCAATTTGATTCGACTTAAACTAATTGACAGCCACTATAATTTTGAGAAGCTAGTTGGTATTAAAAGAAAAGAAAAATCAATATATTGCATCTATTTTTAAATAAATAGATGGTACACAATGAATCTGAATACACACAAACACACTCCATCCAATTCAAAATATCGGGTGTCTTGTAGGAGAAATTTTTTGTTCATAATATAAATCACCTCCAATTTTACTCGATGGTACACATTGAATATAGGGAAGTAGGAAAACGAAAAAGAATGTCTCCATTGATATCTTTTTCCAATTCGTCTCTACAATCAAATCAAGTTTCAATAGTCGAGATTTAATGTTATATATATATATGGTATTATATCTGGACCACTGAAACTTGATCCAATGGTGTAGATATTCAATAAAGACAAATGGAGAGAGGAATCAATAGAGACAAGATAAGATAGATTTGAATAGGGGTAAAGTTGAAATAAAAAAGTATTTTAATTTAAGACTGATTTAATGAATTAACCATTCTTTTAATTTTGATAATGAGAGGGTTAAAACTTAAAACATAAAAAGTGACTTATATTTTTAATTGGAATGAGCAGTGATGAATGATAGATGAAGGATTTATCACTTTGTCTTATTTCAATTATACGGATTATATGGCTCAAATGAAAACCTTCCATATAAAGAATATGTATTGAAAATGGGAAAAAAAATGGACGGAAGGGCAATCTATACCTTCATCGAAAGCTCAGTCTTCTTCATCCAACTATGATTCCATTAAATAGATATAACACACTTTGCCTTTATACCTCCACTCACCACAAACCTTGATTAATTAAAATCATATATCTTTTAAATGTTTTCAAGCTAGCCATTTTCGTCCAAAGCCTTGTAATTTATTAACCATACTTTAATTCTATTGTCATTTAGTCGATCTTTAATATAAGAGTTAGTTAGGTACTGGATTTATTCCTAATATAAGATATAATTAATTTTGTTTCTCAAATTTAATTATAATTCTTTTCTAAAGTAACGATATTGATTGATTACACATGTTAAAAGAGTTTTGATATCAGGATAGTAATGCTAAAATATGGTATTTCCAAAAAAAAAAACCACTACAATATATATTTATTGCAAATAACTACTATAACTAATTTATTTCCTTAATCTGTCTTAATTAGTCTATTAGCTCTTATATTATTAAGAACCAAAGATGGTATTATATAGTGAAGGTACTGTCACGTATATAGTTTACAATTGCAGTATGGTCGAAATCACCTTTAATGAACTGGCATTGTCTTAGCTTTGCATATTCTTTTATTTGTATATAAATACAAATAGAGAAAAAGATGAGACGAAAAAGAGTATTATCTCAAAGGTATATAGAATATAATAATTCATGCGCCCCCAGATTTGCTAGTATATATTAAAAAAGTGAAGTATCTGTTCTTTTTTAAGACGTTTAACAACTAAAAGTGATAGTGATTTAATGTATATTTTATATCACTCATTTACTTGTATGTTCGCTATACAATGAGTATAACCCATTGTTATTCATCTCGTTGTTCCTTTTGCATTGCAGATAAACTGTAAAACATAAGTTATTTAATTTACACTGTGTGAATATAAATAAATAAAAAATTGCTAACAACCAATCACAATCATAATCCTCGAAAGAAAATTTCTTCCAATTGCAATCTGAATATAACTGGCAAGAAGTAAATATATAGGGGTAGGTTCTAATAGATATATTTTAATTATTTGATGAGATAGATGTTATTGATTTTTGAATTGAAATTCGGATATTATTTTCAGATTTATATTTTTAATTTACAATTAATTAAATAATTGAAATATATGATATGGTCCTAATGTTAGTTGAGAAGAATAGGTTTAGAATTTTCACTAAAATCAAATTAATTTATATTATTTAACATAATAACCTATTATAATTAGGTTATTAAATAGGTGGTAAATTGGGTGTAGGTAATTATACTTTCTAGTGTATGTTCTAACCAAGGTAGTGAAAACGTAGTTTTTAGGTAAAAACGGAAGGAGAATGAAAAACCGTAAAACGTAAAATCGTAAAACGTAACGGAGTTTTTACCTGCATATGTATATAAAGTACCTGCCATCATCCATACATATACTGATTAATACAATATTGATAACTTCTCATTTTTAATAGATTTGAGATATGTTTTGAGATATTTTTGGAAGTCATCAATACTAAATTAAAGAGATTTTATTAAGATTTTGAGAGATATCAATTTGGATGCATTATTTGAGGGATTTCAATTTAAAATATAAATTTCAATAAAATAATAGTATTAATAATAAAAAATAACGATTTAAGATTTTAAAGAAGAAAAATATTTAAATGGACTAAGATAAGAAAAAGATTCTTCAGATCTTATTATTAATTAAGTTGCAATTAAAGTAAACAATAAATAATATTATATTGATAATAGTGACTCACACCCCCACACTCCACCGACTCACACAACTCAACCCCCCCCCCCTCCAAAAGCGCGCACACACACAAAACCAAGCGGCAACTTCACCGATCAGTTCCCGCAAGTGTTCAACTACAATGATGGAAAGAGAATGAGGAATTTCCGGCTCCGATCATCATGTCGGTTTCGTGTCCAATCATACTTGTGTGACTCTGATCTTCTTTGCTGCGAGGATACATCTGGAATCCACAGACGACAGTCGGAGAGGAGCAGACGAGCAATAGCTAGTTTGCCGTTCACGTGCGCCTCTACCTCTAGATCTGGAGTTTCTTTTTTTGCCAAAAGAAATGAATCAGATGAATGATGAATCAAACCAAAGACTCTGGTTCGCTTTATCCAAAAACACGTCGTTTTTGCGATTTTGCGTTTTAAATCTGCGATTCCAGCGATTTCACTCTGTTTCCGATTTTGCCTGAAACGTTACACGTTCATCTTGGATTAAAACGGGAAAACGCGTTTCTTACGATTTACCACGCGTTTTTAACTACCTTGGTTCTAACTAGTCACAACTCTATTCTCGCTCTTCATCGTTGTACACATCATGCAACAAGTCACAAAATCATAGGTCAATTTTATTTTATCTCCTTTCTAGTGTTCTTTTTAATTGTTGTAAGAAGTTTAATGCGCATAAAGTATTTAGAAGTATCTAGTTGGCCATAATTAATTTGAACTTGATTTGAATAGCCAAAAATTTGATTAGGAACCTTAATTAGTTGCAATACTCGCTGTGTTTGTCCTTATAACTATAGTTGAATAAAGTTTCTAAAGTGATTGATAATTTTCTATCAATCAATCTTTTTATTTTTCATATTTTGTTAGGATCAACTCATTAAAATTAATTTCTAAGTGATGAATAGTAATGATATATATATGTGTGTGTGTATGAAGATAAAAAGTTTATGTGGGTTTGGGTGTTAGGGCTCACTAGGAATATGACATATCTCCAGTTGTCTTAAAAAAAATATTTATAGAGGTACTTATATATTATTTACTAATAAAATCTTCACATTGGTAGTGAGTTTTGAACTCATGCTCTTTTGAGGTATGACTCAACCCCTTATCAACTGGATCAATCTTTTTTGACAATGTTTTGAACAACTTTATTTAATTCTTGGTTGTTGATATGGCATAATGACGCATTATAATTTATGTAACTGACCACATCTTGTGAGATAAGATTTTGCTATTGTTATTATACGGATACAGATTCTCTCAATAGCGTGTTTCTCAGTATCCTTTAGTAACTTAAAATCCTATCCGTTCAATATTTATTTAAGCATTCAGAGAGAGACATGTCATCTATTTCAAATTACCTCATACGGTAAAAACTACCTCAAACAGTGGAGATGGAATTTTAAAAAGTAGATGATGTGTCTCTTTCTGGATGCTTAGATCATTATTGAACAAATGGGATTTTGAGGGATACTAAGAAACACACTACTGAGAGAATCTGCATCCGTCATTATACATTCTCAGCCTTGATAAATGAGAAGTTTGGATCCTCTCTCTATCATCTCTCTCCTTATCCCTCATCAGCAGCAAATCACCGTATGCGGTTTTTTTAAAAACCATTCTGGACCTTTGGATCAAGATTTGGACGGACAAAATGTGATTATGAGGGATAGAGAAAGAGGGGCTGGGCAGAAAATCCTCTTCCATAAATGAGTGGGTTTAATAAATGAGATGCTTGATGGGAAATAAAGGTTAAAGAAGCCGAGTTCGTGGGTTTCAGCTATAGGGTATACCTTACTTTAAGTTGTATGGAAGTTGTATACTTAATTAATTAGATCTAAAACCTACAAAATAAAAAAATAAAGCTTTGTGCCACTTGTCATAAGATCACACCTTACCCTTCTTGCCTAAGAGGAATAAACATGGGTAGAATATGTAGTATTTCGTGAATTCGAAATGGGATAAAACGGTGGCCACAAGCAAACAAAAAGACTAGACCACGTACTCCTTCGCTGGCTTTAATGGGTTCTAACCCTATGATTGGATTTCAAGCAAATTTGGGAATTGAAGAAGAATATTAGGAGAAAAGACTCTAAAAAATAATAGGAAATTTTTATTTTACTATTTTGGAAACTTTTGTTTTCTAATATTCTCTTCCTCTATTTTTCTCATTTTCCCCTATCCAAACAAAAGGTAAGCATTTTTTTAAAAAAAAAAATAACTGGAGGATCTTGAAAGACTTCACCTAGATTGAAATACTCCCTCTCTGGTCTATTTACAAGGCACCAACTAACTTTTCTCAAAAACCAATAAAAACAGTTAAAGTTAATAAAGTTACCTTACAATTTAAGTAATTTTCCCAATATTACCCCTACTAATTGCACTAAACTCTAATATTATATTAATTATTGCTCTCACACACTACCCTAATTAATTATGGACAGATATGGAAACAGATAATTAATGTTCATTAGGAACAAACAAGTGCCTTATAAAAAGGACAAAAAAAAACTTATTAATTGATACTTTATAATAAGAACTAGAGAAAATAATAGTTATCGTAAACTCTAAAATTATCGTCTTAGGACTCTAAAGAAGTTTTGCAACTTATCATCAATAATGACCTAACTCAACGTCATCTTGACATGACCAGACAAATTCGGGGATCCGGATTCTCTCCTTTTCCCTCTCCCTCAGAATCCCATCTGGACCGTCTAAATCTTGATCCAACGGTCCAGATTAAAAAAAATTACTTTTGTCTTTTTCGAAAAAGACAAAACTTCAATTTTTTTTTTTAAAAATCTGGACTGTTAGATCAAGATTTGGACGGTCTAGATGGGATTCTGAGGGAAAGGGAAGAGGAGAAAATCTGCTCCCCAAATTCGGAACCTCCCAATGTGTGATTAGATGGTTAGTCTTAGAAAATGAATGTTGAAACTCTTATAAAAGATATTTTGCGACGAAGTATAATTAAAACCATTCTCTTAAAAAATTCTGTTATATAATGTGTGTTTGGGAAATACCAAAAAAGCACTTTTGGCCTATAAAACCATGGTTTGGTTTTATGTAGCCAAACGGCTGAAAAATTTAGAAAAGTGTTTTCTCATTCAAAATTATAGTTTGGTTTTAGGAGTGCGCTCTCAGGAAACTATTCTCTCAAAGTTAATCTAATCAAACTCATAGATTGAAAAAAGATGTATTGAAAATAGGAATTTAAATGAGTAGTGTGTTTTAATTTAATAAATAAAAATTAATCAGAGTCCCACACAAAGAAGTCAAAGCACAACAAAATTTCTTAAAAATTATCAAAAATTTTGAAGTCTCATCATTTACTTATAAATTGGCTTTAACATACATTTACCAAAATGTCTTAATTATATATAAAAGAATTCCCTCTCTCATGCATGATCGTCGAAGCCACCACCACCGGGAACCATTAAATATTAGCAAAGTGGTTTTGGTGAAAATTGAATATTGGACTGTTTACCAAAAATTCTATTGATTATTGAGTCACTTAGTCCAACTGATAAAACAATGAGATAAAAAGAAAGAAAGAAAGAAAGAAAGATAACGTAATACAAATTAATACATACTTACATTATAATAAACTTTTGGTCTCCAACACATTTAATAAGAGTTATAATTTTTTTAAAAAAAGTTAATTTCTTATAATGAAGTTGTTAGCGTAAAAAGGATAGCTATAAATGCAGTTGTTAAATTTGTTATCATGTAGTTTTGAATTTACTATATAAAAGTTTTCATTATTGTTGAATATTTATCAGCAAAGTTGTTTGATTAATTTTCATTCTCAACGGGAACACACAATATAGAATGTCCATGGATTTTTTTTTTTTTTTTTTGGGGGGGGGGGGGTGCGGGTATATATTCTCAGTGCTGGGAAGGTGGCTTGGAATTGGATCCGACAAGAAGTTGGAAGTGATGAGGAGTTCATGTGGCCACAATTCTAACTCTAAGGTTAAGTGTAAAGTGTGGTATAAGATTCAATCCATCAAAGATCACTACATCAAATCAAACTGAGCATATTCGTACGGAAAGGGAATGGGAATAAGAATTCTGTGTTACCTCAGTATTAAAATGAGACTTTAATCTTTTCTTAGATTTCGACCAAAAAAAAAAAAATCTTTTCTTAGATTTGCAATTTTATATATAATTTCAAATGCAAAAATGATGCATGTTAATTTAGTTATATGTATGGTTATTAATATTATTTTGTCTTTTTATAAAACAAAAATTAGTTCTGCATATGATGTTCATGCAGTGACCGTTTAGTTTTACAACAAATAATCACTTTTATGTTTAATGAGAAATGACTTTATGGTACAACAAAAAATCGTTTAAAATAAATGGATAAATAGCCACTATATCACTATTATAGAAATTGTCATATATAACAGTTATTATCCATCATACATCACAGTTCTGAACCGCCATATATATGAGTGTTATATATATGCTTCGTATAAATAAATTACGATTCTAAACTATTATTTATTCTAGATATATTATAATAGTTCTAAAATAACACTCGTTATATATTGAGGCTAGCTTGATGATGCCATAGTATGCACATTTTGTGATGATAATTAGCGAGCATATGTGAACAACGGTCGATAAGGCTTGCATGATATATAATGGTCTTATTTTAACAACCATTATTTATTAATAACATACTTAATGTTCTTACATAAGAACAATAACATTTAAGAAAACTAAATAACGGTCTCACGTAAACAACCTTTATGTATTTAATACATAAATAACGGTTCCTAAATAAGAACTATAAACATTTATAATACATGACTATTGCTATATAATAATCGTAATGTATAGTTGTGAGACTCTTCAAGTGAGAGTTTTTGAGCTAGTTGGACTAGACTGTATATAGTAGAACAGTGCCTCTCACATCAAGTGGCTATCTAATATGGGATAGATCATCAAGACATTTCAAGTTTTGTGGGAGAATCAATGACAATTTTGACTTATATAAGTGATAATGTAACTATTTACCATATTGTGTGTCATCACAAGAATTAACCCTGGAAAGCAATGGATGGGGGAAAATAGAAAAATATTCGGATTGGAAAGATTGCACAGGGTATGCAAACCCTTGAGCAAAGCAAGAGGTATGCTTAAGAATTTGCTTACCCCTTACAGCCTTTTATATATGCATATTCTTACTTTTCTCACCTAGCTGTTACTTTCCTAACTTGGTTGCTGAAGAGACAAAAGGTATAAGGTCACTTACATTATGAGATATATAGGAGTGAGAATGTTTCAAGCCACAAAGCCTAGAAAATGTTGATCCATCCTATATTGCATGGCTACCCAATGTGGGAAGTACTACCATATTAGATAGAGTTGAGACTAAGTAGCTTAGATACTCCCACATTGAAGAATTTATAACTGATCACAATGTTGAATTTTAAAGTTTTTAACTTGGTGACACCTGCTTAATACAAAAATAGGAGAGGAACCTTCGATCAAAGCAATAATGGGTTTAAAAAAAAAATGTAACTTCACAAAAGCAACTTAATATGTCACCTTGAGAGGAACCTTTGATTAGAGCAATAGTCACCTTGAATGCTTTATCGCGTCGTGGCTTCATAAATGCTGTAGGTATTCGCTTGTTCATGTATGACTTCATGTACAACTAAACTAGTTTATTCATCACATCCATATTGATCTTTTTGAAGTAACTTCTGAAAATATGAATACGTCCAAAAAAGGAGGTATTTGCTTAGGGATCCATATCTCATGAAGTCACTTTGAAAAAGATCAACAAAGGAGGAACATTTAGTCAAAGTAATAAGTTTGATGTCACCTTAGATGCTTTGTTGCATCATGACTTCACAGGGGCATCTTTATCACCTGAGTTGAACATTGCAAGAAACAAGAGAGGAACAATTAGAATTGAATGCAAGAAATATGATATGAAATGGATGGGGGAAATCATAACTATAGCTAGCTAGGGCTCATGACTGAAAACAACTCACGTGGTAATTGTTGAGAAAAGGATCAAGTGTATTCACTAGCGTGATTATCTCTGAGAAGTCAGACAAAGACTTTTAATGGTGGGATTCAAATGAAAATGACTCCCAACAGCTGGAAAATACAACAAGAGTTGTAGGATTAAGATGTTGGTGAGTTTCATTCAAACAGACTAAGTGCCAAGTGTATTTAATTTCAGACATTTAAATAGAAAAGGAATTGTAAGGTTTTTTGTGTTATCGTGCCTAAAACTTTACGTCACGGTCATCCATAAGAACTGTTATTTATCTGTTTACATTTATCATGGTACTTTGTTAATAACTGTTTCGTATTTTACTTATTTTTTACATGGTATTCTAATAAGTGACAGGTTTTACTTAATAACCTTTATGTATTTCATTAAAAAAAAAAAAAAATTGGTGGTTGATATACAACCACCATTTTACAAAAAAAACAAAAAGATAAAGTATATAAACAAACTAAAAATAAAAATTTATGGAGATTTGTTTGTAACCACTGTTTTAAGAATATGTTGCATCATCAGATTCTTCTTTCTCCAGTAACTTGTCTACCTTCTCGTTTAAAGGGCGAACGAGAGTAGTAAGTGTTGGAAATTATGCCCTAGGGGCATATCATTGTACTTTAAACGTTTATGTTATTTAAAGAATTTCTCTATTTAGTTTTCATATCATTTGCATGTTTATAATGATAACTGTATCCTTGGATATATCTTATAGATTATCCTAAATGTCCCTGATCGATCATCTGCGAGGGAGCGAAGATGAAGTAAGACCAATATGACTTTGATGAGGTATGAAGATACAAATCAAAATCATTTGCACTTGTAAGAGTACAAGGTAGTGGATCGACCCACTATGAGAAAGCTGCATGGATTAAGTTGTAAGCTTATCTCATATATAACCATGTCACAATGCCCTTTGACCTGAGATTATCATGGATTCCTATATGAGAGTCGCTGATCTTTGACCTAGTCAAAAGTCACCTTTGACCAAGTGATGATAAAGGCTTTGATCGGGATTAGTGGTTTTCATGCATAGGAATGTAAATGATTTAAATGGAATTGGTTTCTCACATTTGTGGAGAGATAATAATCGGCCCCTCGATGAATGAGTTTGAGAAATGTATGGTCATACTATGATGGAAAGGAGTTTCCATTTCAATTGTTAGACAACTCAAATCGAGAAAGTAATGGTCAAGAACATGAGGTTAACATTATCCATGCTTCATCCTTGACTAAATTATTGCGTGATAAAAGGAACGTGACATGGTTGTATGATAGGTTGTATCTTATCAACGACCCCCATGAATTGGGTGGTTGCAATGTCTTGCTAGAAGCCGCTTGCGACTTGTGGGCTAATACCGTATTGGCTCGTTGCCAATCTCATGTGGGCCTATAGGGTCGCACACAAAAATAGTCCAACACGAGCAATATTGTCCAAATTCATTGAATCTCAAATATGTCTAAGTTTTAATGAATACAGCATTTAATCTAGGATGAAAATATATATATATATATATATATATATATATATATATATATATATATATATATATATTAAATTCAAAAATAATATAATAATATTATTTAATATAGATTATAATATTATATAATATTTGTTTTGTATTTAATTTATTTGATCAATTTCTAAAACAAATAGAGATATTGTATCTCAGATTTAATTTTCAAATAGAGATATCATATATTAGATTTAATTTGAATTGAGATATAGTATCTCAGATTTAATTAAATAGACATATATAATATCTCAGATTTAATTTATAAAGATAAATTAAATCAGTAGGCTTTTAATTTGGATTAAATAAATAGATTAGATTAGATCTGTTGGACAAATTTAATTAATATATTACTTTAATCCAAATTCGAATTTCAAGATTAATTTAAATTAATTTTGAATATTTGAATACGGCCCAATTAGGGTTTTACAAACTCTATAAGAGATAAGACCTAGTCGTATTAAAATAAGTGGAGTCGCAAAACTGAAACCCTAGAGAGAATAGATGTGAGACACAAAGCCTGAAGGTATTAGCACGTTGCCGTCTATGTTGGAGTGTTGTTCGGTGTGGATACTGGTAGAGGGAGTGGATTTGTAGAGTCGGCTCCTATTGATCGAGTAGGACGCAAACGAGTTCGCGTAAGACGCACACGAGTTCACAAAGGTATGGTGCTTACTATCCGATTTAAACGCCCTTGATAGATCCTCTTCTATGGGATTCGTAAATCTTAATGGATGAAATCCTTCTGCTGCGTGTAAAGATCCCAACAGTAAGTTCCTTCAATCACTAGTTCATGTGTCTTCACTCTCATAGGTAAACCAATACCATATGTGAAGCCCATAAATCGCATAGACGAATCCTTTAATGCTTGTTGGTGGAAGGAGTTCATCTTTCAGTTTGTTCCTAGTTGATGAAGCAAATGTTCTCTTATGTTTGTCCATAATTTATGTGAAGAAGAACAAAATCTTAAAGTTGGCTATGAAAAGCAATGTTTTAAAACTTGGACTGGTTGGTTCGGACCAAAAACCGGTGAATTGTCTTGAAAACCGGCCCGAGTTAAGGAGGAACCTCATGTTTTGAGTCACCTAGTCAGTTTTTTTTTTTTGGAGTAGCCTGAAACTCCCAAGACATAGAAAGAGAAGGAAGGGAGAGATTAAGAGACATAGAAGGAGACAGAGTAGAGTTGAACCCCTCGACGATGAGAAAAATATGAGACATAGAAGGAGAAGTAGGAGAGAGACATCTGAAGATTCACCAAGTTCTCACAGTTGGATTTATCACCAAGAAGATCATGGTTGCATAGTTCTCGACTTCTCGTTGTTGAAACCCTCTCTTACTCATATCCCAATGAACAAGAAGGTGAGACTTGAAATGGAAAAAGTATGAGAGATTGATTGGGGATGGGAACATATGAGGAGGGAGCTAGGGAGGGGGGAGAGAATGGAGTCACATTTTAAAATTTAAAGATGTGGGGATGAAAAGGAAAGATAAATTAATAAGGCATAAATTAAATGCTCCCAGGGAAAAGGCCAAGTCAAGCACCTATGACTCTGCACCTACCTACAAGGCTGCAACACTACATTTTTTTTATGTTCTCATTAAAGAGAAAAGAAAAGAATCATATTGATATTTTCGTTCCCACCCAAGGCCTAAGGCATTCTCTTTTTTTAAAAGAAAAGGTTGTTCCATGCTAGAGTCCCCATAAAGGGTTGTGAAATGCTCAAATAAGTCACGTTAGGCTCATAGTCATGAACCATAGCGTATCTTTTCCAAGTATGTGAGATAACATTTGTAGGATTAATGGATTTTATGAAATTGCTTTAAAAAATGTAGAGATTCCTTCACCCCCCCCCCAAAAAAAATCCAAATAGCTACACCAAAAATCAAATTCCAACAAGTTCCCACTCCTCTGCCTATCTTTCCTTTTAAGTCTATTGCTATCTAATCCCGCAATCCCATCGTAAAAAATGAAGAAACATACCATGGATGAATTAGCTTAGTCCACATATTTTTGGCATAAGGACAGTCTCTCAAAATATGTAGTATGTCTTCTATACTAGAATTGCAAAACTTACAAAAAGTTGAAGATTGGGAGCAAATGCTTCTTATCAAATTAGTAGGTGGCTTATTTAGAATTATTATCCACATAAAGACTCTAATTCTTTCAGGCCCTCTCCATTTCCAAATATCCTTATATAATTTATACCAGAACTATTCTGAATTTTGTTCAATGAGAAAGTAGGCACTCATAATGGAAAAGTTACCATCACTTGTTTCTCCCTGTACCATAATATCATTACTTGCATCAGTTATAGGTGGCAAATGTCATGAAAGCCTTCGAATTACTACTAGTTCAACAGTACTTGATAGCCTACTGAGGTCCCATAATCCTCCCAAAACCCAAGCAACTGATGATTGATCTTCCTTCATAAATAATTGTCTCATACACAATTCTTTTAACTTTTTCCCATCAACTAATCAATGATCATTAAAGAAGCTCACCATTTTCTCATTCCTTACTTGCCACTTGGTTCCCAAATTAATAATTTCTTTTTGAGAACAAATGAATCTCCACAATTTTGAGTACCTTGGCCGGTATATCATAAGAGATTCGTTAGAGAATTTCAACCCATAAAAATTTTGCACCTATAATCAGTTTTCAAATAAGTTTTGCTCCACAAGCTCGATTAACTAAAGAAAGTCTTGTGAACACTAGCCCACCATACTCCTTTAGTCTTGTGATATTCTCCCATTGAATGGCATGTAAGCAATTAAAGGTTTCATCATAACCCTAGATGAAATTCCTCTGTAATCACTCTGCCTCATGAGAAACACTCTTTGGGAGCCTTGCAACTTGCATCGAGCATAAAGGAATAGTGCTCAACACTACCTTAGCTAATGTAATTCTCCTAGTAATAAAAAGACAATTAGCCTTCCAAGCAACCTATTTTGAGTGAACATGCTTAAAAACATAATGAAAGGTCTCTTTCATCTTCCTATTTCGTGTGAGAGGAAATCGGAGGTATTTTCCAATCTCACTGGAAATCTGCATTTGAATCTTATCTTTAATCCTTTGCCTAGTTTGTATCGATACTCTTGAAGAAAAAAGATACATGATTTTGTCTGGTTAACCTTCCCTGCTGATGCCTTCATAAAATCATCCAAACATCTCATTATACAATCGATTTAAGCTTCAGAAGCAACTCCAAACAAAAGTAAATCATATGCAAATAATAAATGTGACACCTCTAGACTTGATTTGGTAGTATAAATAGGCTTCCAAATCCCATCCTCCACAGCGTCATAGATTAAATGTGAAAAGCTATCTATACATAGTACAAACAGCAATGGTGAAATCAAATCCCCTTGACAGAGGCCCTGATGAGGAAAGAAATACTCAGTTTGGGACTCATTCCAAATAACATTATATGATATTGAGGAAATACAAGAGACGATGAGATTAACAAAATCATTGTCAAACCCAACATCCATAAGTACCTGTTTTAAAATATCCCAATGGATTCTATCATATGCCTTTTCAAGGTCTATCTTCATTGCCATAAGACCTTCTTACTTTTGTTCTAGCCCATAATGTGGAGAAGCTCCAAGCCTACTATGATGTTATCTTGTATATGTTGCCCTTTGATGTAGCTTGCTTGAAATGGTGATATTAGTTCATCCATCACCCTTTTAGATGTAACATAATTAATTTGGTGATGCATTTGTAATGCATAGTACACAAGGAAATAGGTCTAAAGTGGGTCAAAGTTTCTGTGTTCTCCCACTTTAGAATCAGAGAGATAAGAGTCTTGTTCGAATTTGCCACTGAAATAAGTCCTTGGAATACCTTTTTAACCAAGAAGCAAAGAGTAGGACCAACCGTGCTTCAATTGGTTTTACAAAAGATTGGAGGGAATCCATTGACACCAAAAGCTTTGAAACATCCCATAGAGAACAAAGCGTTCCTAATTTCTTTATCACCATGTAAGCTAGACAATTCTGCCATGTTATTGGATCAATAACAGGGAATTCAAATCTCATATTTAGCACTACTAAATCTTGGTTATCTGTACAATAGAGAGACTTAAAGTAGCGAACAACCAGCTTCTAACTCTTCCTCATTAATAATCCATCTACCACTATCACCTTTAAGAGTACCAATTCTGTTCCGCCGTCTTCTCTCTCTTTTTTTTCCAAATGGTAATACTGAGTCATGATCACCCTCTATGATCCAGTCTGATCTGGATTTTTGAAACCACTTAATTTTCTCAAGTTTCAGTAATCTTTCCAGTTCTTCTTGAAGCTCAAGCTCTAAATTACATCAAAATTCACATTAAGGATATGGACTAGATCTTTGTATGCCACCTAATCTAGCCATTCTTATTTGCTTTTGTTTTTCCACCAAATCAAACACCTCCTTGTTCCAAGTGCCAATAGATTCTTGAAACTTAGAGAGAGACTTATTGATATCATCCTTATTAACCCATGTGTCAACTAAAAATTCTTTATACTTCTCATGCCTGATCCACATTGCTTCAAAACGAAAAGGACGATCTCATAGTTGAAATCGTTACAATCCCCAAATCGAAAATTAATGGGGTTATGATCTAAAAATTGTGTCCATGGAAGTACCTGAACATTACAGCAGGAGAAATTCATTAAGAAGGTTGTGTCATATAAGGCCCGGTCTAGCTGCTTGTACAATCTTGAACTACTTTTTTTTTTTTATAGAAGAATTTTAGGAGAAGTATTGAGCTCACCCTCACCTAGTCCACATAGGGATTCAGGATTGAGAATGCACATATCTCCACCTTAACTGGAGTTACCTTTGTTTTTCAAACTCTAGGATGTCTTCCCCAACACCATGACGATGTCAGGATTCAAACCCTCTCCATTTGTGAGAATTTCTAAATCCCTAACCACTTTTTTTTTTTTTGGTTATATAAAAGAGGGCAAGAACCCATAACAATTAAAATAAAATTACACAATACAGGGAATAAATCCCAAACATAAATCCCTAACCACTGAACCCATAGATAAGGGGTCCGTGTCAATCTTGCACTACTCTTATATATAGGCTTTTTTCCCTATTTGCCACTTTTTAAATAAATTATTACCATGTTGCCACTCTTTTCAAAATATTTCCCAATGTGCCACATTTAGTCGACTAAACCGTGATTTAGTCGACTAAAAAACGCGGAATTTTTTTTTTGAATATCCCAGTCATTTAGTCGACTAACCCACTTGGATTAGTCGACTAAACATATTTTAATCCAGATCTAAAATTTGAATTTAAAAAATTAATGACGATTAATTTTGCATTAAATACACCGATCGGGTTCTCAGATTTAATTAAATAGATAGATATCGTTTCTCGGATTTAATTTATAAAGATAAATTAAATCAGAAGGCTTTTAAATTTGGATTAAATAAATAGATTAGATAAAATATATCAGATAGATTTAATTAATATAATTTTTAATCTAGATTCAAAATTCGAATTTCAGATCAGCTTTTAATACGGATTAAATAAATATTATTAGTTTAGATCTATCATATAGATATAATTAATATATTTTAATCCAGATCTAAAATTTGAATTTCAAAAATTAATGACGATTAATTTTGCATTAAATACACCGATCGAGTTTAGAAAACCTACCGGGTTTTTTTTAGTCGAGCGTATTCTGAAAAAGCCTCGAGAAAACCCTAGAGTGAAATTTAGAGAGACACAAAAATTATGGTGGAAATCACAAAATAGAGATGAAAACACACCGATTACGACGCAAATGCCACTAGATTGAAGTTTCCTCCGCAACTCACTAACGGATTCAGCAACAATATAGTCAGAAAAACAGAGGGAGAGAGGTTTGGGGAGCAATTTAGTCGATTAGAGTTCCATTAAGCCGCCGCCGCCGTTGGGGTTTTTAAAACACCCCTCTGCCGACATTTAGTCGACTAACCCAAGTGGGTTAGTCGACTAACTCACTTGGGTTAGTCGACTAAATGTCTGGGACATTAAAAAAAAAAGTTTCCCTATTTTTAGTCGACTAAACCACGGTTTAGTCGATTAAATGTGGCACATTGAGAAATATTTTGAAAAGAGTGGTAAAATGGTAATTATTTATTTAAAAAGTGGCAAATAGGGAAAAGAGCCCTTATATATATATATATTTGATAATAACTACTTATCATTTGAGGACTAGGATGACTAGTCTGTTTCTTTTATTTTAAGGGCCCAATCAAATGTTGGGCCTGCAAATAAATCTTCAACACGGGGCCTTCTTGTCTATGTCGAATTGCCCAAAAAAAAAAATCAAAATTATATCAAAATAAAAAATCAAAATCGTCTCCAGCATTGTATCCAAAAAAAAAAATTGGATCCAGCATTAGGGATGTAAACAGGCCAGGGGCTTGTCAGGGGCCTCTGGCCTGGCCTGTTTTTGGCCTGTCCAGGCCTGGCCTGTCAGGCTAACAGGCCAGGCCTAGGCCTCTTATAAGGCCTGTTTCGCTTAACAGGCCAGGCTCAGGCCTTATAAGAGGCCTTTTAAGCCTGTCAGGCGGCCTGATAAGGATAAAATTGTAATTGCTCCCTCTATTTTCAAATAAGTGTTTGCCACGTATCTTGTTTATTTGGGGGGAAAAAAAACCCTATCTAACACCTGATTCTGAAAGACACTTCTTCACTACCGAGCCAAAAAAAAAAGGAAAGACACTTCTTCTCTCCTCCTCCACACTCCCCAACCTCTTTCGTCTCCCCTTCCATCCTCCCTTCTCCGTCGACCTCCGCCATCCCTTCTCCTCCGCCGCCCCTCTCCTCCCTCAACTGCAAGGCTCTTTGCTCTCGTCTTCGTCTCGATCGTCTCTGATTTGTCTGGCTCGGTCTTCATCTCGCCTAGCTTCGTCTCCTCCAGTTCATCTCTCTTTCTTCCCTTTTCACACTACCCACTCACTCCTTTCTCGTTGCCGGTCCTCAAGGGAACGAGAAAGGAGCACTTCCGGCTTCCATCTTCCAGATCTGTGTCATTCTCTGGAAAGTACTTCCGTCTTTCAGCTTCCGTCTCCCGTCTTCCAGATCTGACTAGTGGAGCTCGAAATCGGTGTGCCTATCTTCCAGATCTGTGTCATTCTATAAGTTTTCTCTTTGGTTAATGTTTGATTTTCTCTATGGATCTGAACGTTATCGTTCTTTGGATTTCTTTTACGATTTGTGTTGTTAATTGCTATGATCTTGAATTTTTTGGTCATCAATTATCTTATCACTGCTTTAGATATGGATTTTCTGTTGGATCTAGCTTTTAGTTTTTGTCCAGGTTGTGTCAAAAATTTATTTCAGTTTCCAGATCTGAGATTTCACTAAACAGGGCATTATACACGTGTAGGAGAAGTTTGTTGACTAGCACATTTATCTCTTCAAACTGAGGTGGGTGAGCAACAATTGAAGTAGGGTGCGTTGCAGTAGATGCGAACAAGAGAGCGATTTTTAAAGGTGCGTTGCAGTGCTCTTGATCCAACAAGATAGTAGATGTGCTACGGCTTTTGAACAAGATAAAAGGGAGTGGAAATCGGATAGATCCATTCATTTTTCCTTCAGATGATTGTATCTAAAATATCAATATGATATATTTCCCAAAAAAAAAAAAATATCAATATGATATGCACCTACGACAAAGTTTCATTAATATTATATATTATTTATGTAATGGGTGGCTTTATGTCTTTGACTCTTTTCTATTATTGTAGTGGCAGACAAAGAAATATGCAGGGCATGTATTTGAATTTTATAATATAATATAATCTATTAAATCTTGGAGGTGCTGGCTGAAAAAAAAAAATTACAGGCCTTTAACAGGCCACAGGCTTAGTTAGGCCTCTAACAGGCCAGGCTCAGGCCTAAAATTAGGCCTGAAACAGGCCACAGGCCAGACTCAGGCCTCTTTATTCTTTAACAGGCCAGGCCTGTTAAGAAGAAAGCCTGGCCTGGCCTGGCCTGTTTACACCCCTATCCAGCATACTCTTTTAGACTTCTTTCCCACGTGCTGAGAGAGAAAAACACGTATATTGCACACGATCGACACGTCATCAGAAACCTCTGATTCAGTATGAATTCTAACGATAAACTATTTCATTTTTCGACCGTAACACCTGGCCGCTCTGATAATGATTCAATGAGTAACTGAGTCGAGGGTCACGCCGGGCCATTTCATCACTCTGGGCTCGAAGGATCCATTATTATTCATCCTTAATCCTCGTGAACAATCCGACCTAGATCCCCTAAATTCTTTCAAATCATGTCTGTAACTTCGAGCCGATGTTGAGGAAATGAATCTTTCCCTGTCCTCGGCGACCTCTTCGTCCACCGTGTCTTCATCTTCCTCATCTTCCTCTTCTAAGTCGTGGTTCTCGGGAATTGTTCGAGGCCGTTCTGATAGATCAGGCAGTGTCAAAATGGTGAACAACTCCACTGCCAGTACGAGTGAGGCCTCCGGTCCCGTTGTCCGGAAGAATCAGTTTCGAGGGGTCTTGTTCAAGTACGGTCCGAATCCTATTCAGGTACTTCTTTTTTGCTTTGTTGATTTACAGTTTGGGAAATGAGGATCGAGAGTTAACACTTCGGATTTGTCTTTAATTGTGCACGATTTAGTCTCAGCATTCTAAATGTAGCGTTCTGCTCATTTCAGTCATATTTGAGATCGCATTAGCAGCATTTTTCGCTTGCGTTGAAATGTGCGTGAACTTGAATCACTGTTGATTCACTTGATTGTTAGCATCTACTTCTGCATTTGCATTGACTTCAAAATCTTTCATTTCCCAGAGATGGAGACATTCTGCTGCACCAATTTCATTTTATTGTCGCCTTGTTGGGAGTAATGGCACAAATAGAGGACATTTGGGGCATGTGGTTAGGCCTTGGGACAGCAAAAGCAACTTTATAAAAGCATTGTCTGAATATAATTTAAAGTATGTATTTACTATGACTGCATTTTGATAATTTGATGAAAGGAATACGGAGTAAACATTCATGAATACCAGAACGCATCATTTTTGGGTTCTGAACGATTGAATTCAACTCAACAATACTTCACATCTGGCGCCATTTATGATATAAATATTGAGTATATATGTTTAAATATGCGCTCGCACGGGGACACACACAAGGGGAGGGGAGTGGAATATTTGTAATATCTGCAAGATCAGAATTCTTGGCTTTAGTTTTTTTTGTGGTCTTTTACATACCTCGTTGTCTAAAAGTTTAGTCTTATTCATGAAGAAGTACACCACCCGAACTTCTTCCATATATTCTTGCAATATGATGAACATTTGCCTTCCCACCCCCCTCCTATGAGATTAAAACATTGTGAGGTAAAGCTGGGGTGTTCTTTACATTACTTTTTCATCATGTGATTGGATTTTCTCTCTTTATAATGATGATATCGCTGCAGTTCATTGTTATAGCGGTAATGGTTTGCATTTCACACGTTTTTGTGTTCTTTGCAATAAATATTTGGATGCTCAATTTGAAATAAGATTTGTAGGGTTTTTTTCTCCTTTTTGAAGGTTGGTCTGTCTTAGCAAATAGTTAATCTTAATTTAGAAAATTGAGGTGTGATTTTTTCCTAGAGAAGGAAACTTCATCTCCATTCCAGTTTATCTTCCCTTGTGAGCCATGAATTTTGGCATTTGAAACGGCTGAATAGTTAATCTTAATTCAGAAAGTTGAGGTGTGATTTTCTCCTAGAGAAGGAAATTCATCTTCATTCCAGTTTATCTTCCCTTTTGAGCCATGCACGTTGGTATATAAAATGGTTGACTGCTTTGTGACGATTCCTTTTATTTACAGGTTGCATTTAAGACTGGTGACTACAAACAACAAGTCATTTTCATTGGTGGATTGACTGATGGTTTTCTTGCCACAGCGTATGTTGAATGTTTTATAACCTCATCATATTAAACTTATCTCTCAGGGTTGGTCTTGTGAGGATTCTATATACTGTACATTTGACTGATAACTTCTTTCAATCAAATAATCCAATGACCAAATTTTACTACTTGCAAATATGTGAACCAGTGAAAAGTATTCTTGTAACATCCATTCTTTGTCTTCTTGCAGATATTTGGAACCTCTAGCTATTGCTCTGGACCGTGAGAAATGGTCTCTAGTTCAATTTCTCATGTCATCTTCATATAGTGGATATGGCACCTCCAGTTTGCAACAAGTAAGCATTTAGATTGTTATCCTCTGATATAGCGGTAGTACTAATACTCTACAAACAAATTCCTGTGAAGTGTAAACATGTTATGCTCATTTACCTTTTTTTGTATTATAAGCCAAAAACTCTGGTCTTTGTTAATATACTTAAAATTATTGTAGTGAAAAATTTTACCCTCTGTAGTTTTTCTAACATCTGGTCAAGGTGTACTCTGGACTCCAAAGTACGTTGCCCTTGTCTTTCAGGACTGTATTCCTTGGCATTTGAAACTATAGACTTACAACAACAAAAAAGACATAATTTAGAAATTATAGATGTTATCATTATTTAACATTAAGCATCCTTTTTATTACCCTTTTTTATTCAAAAACACAATATTTCTTATCCACAAAATCACTTTTTTCTTTTATATATTCTATTTTTCTTTCCATTCCCTTTTTATCTTGAGTGTCAAATGACCTGTTAGTCTTTGATGAATGTGACCTAAGATGTTTTCACAATATTTTGTTGTTCTCCAATTTTGGATCTTTATTATCATTATCTATATTCTCAGTTTTAACGGCTGTTTTTAACAGTATCATATTGTGATTCTCTGGAGAGTTTAACTTGAAAGTGTGTTGCTGGTATTTCCATCTTATTGATGAGATCGATACTATGATGCTTGAATTTTAAGATATCTTGTTGAATTCCTGTTGAAGGATGCCAAGGAGCTGGATCAGCTGATAAATTATTTAATTAACAAAGAAGATTCTGAAGGCGTTGTACTGCTTGGGCATAGTACTGGTTGTCAGGTTATTTATTATTGCATTTAAATCCAAATCCATACTTTAACTGTCCTATTGCAAATACTATTTGGTGAGCAAGTGAAATGAACTTATCTCGAATTTGGACATGTTGTCTAGGACATTGTGCATTATATGGGGACAAATGCTGCATGCTCCCGTGCCGTCCGTGCTGCCATCCTTCAGGTACTTGCTCATTTATATTAGATCATATGTTAACACTTGACCTGTAACTGGTTGGAAGGATTTCATGGGGAGGAAAACAAGGGATTTTGCTTCCCTACACTAGTGCTTGTTAGGTTGAGAAAAATGGAGGGAAGGCCTTTCCGTCCTATCCCTCCCCTCCTAAATTAGGGGATTTGGAGTAGAAAGGAGCAGCCAATTGATATATAATTTCTGAAATATCGTCTCTTATTTTCTTAATTCCAAACTTACCATTAAAAACCTTAAAATCAGCTGTGTTCTCAGATTGCGAGCCCCTTCAAGGATGAGAAGAGCCTGTTTGTGCTAGGAACACATGTCCTTTCTTTTGAGAAAAGGGGAGAGAGAGAGAGAGAGAGCAAATGAACTAAAACTTGATAGGGTTATAATATTCAATTCAAATACATTTCCCCTCCCGTCCCTCTCCTTCCAAACCAAAGGAGACATTACAATCTCTCTCCTCTCTTTTCCAACCAAACTAAATAAGGGGACGTCCGTCTAACTAAACATACCCTTTGTGAGCACTGTGCCTGTGCTGTTCTGTTACTGAAACAATGATTCATTCATTCTCACACCATATGTATTTTTTTGCTAATATTATTTGCTCGGAACTCTCAGTGAGCATTGGGTCTATCTTTCATCTTGGAGCAGTTTCTCTGGATACATTTTACAGTTTTAATAAGAATACAGAAGCCATATTCTGTGGCATTGACTCAATAGCAGCTTCCTTGTGCACTTGGAGTGGATGCCTACATTTTCAAAGCTGTATCTTTTCCCTTAATTAATTATAGAATAAAACTGGTATAAGTATTTGGTGGTTTGTCTGTTGTGGATTAGGGAGGTTCCATTTCTGATAGGCAGAGAGATTGTTTAGCTTTGTTGCTTTGAGCTATCTTGGCTCTTTCTTTTCTTTTAGCTTCTCACCAATGGAGGATATCTCATCCTCCTCCTAATTGTACTTTCTTTCTCTTCTTTTATTAGTTTCCTTATTTTATCGGGGGAAAAAGAGTTATGCCTTGAAATTGCCTCTGTTCTCTCAATTGAACTCTTTTGCTTATGCCAATAAAAATGACCAGGCTCCAGTCAGTGATAGGGAATATCGAGCTACGCTGCCTGAGACAGCTTCTATGATTGACTTAGCTGCTAATTTGATTAGAGAAGGGCGAGGTTCTGAATTAATGCCACGAGAAGCAGATTCTTCTGCTCCAATAAATGCCTATAGGTGAGTTCGCTTCACATTAATGTTGTAAGAACAGCACAAATACTGAAATGGGTGTTGACCTCTGAACTTATAGAATTCTTGATAAATTCCAAAGCAGCATAATTCAAAACATGTGGACATTAATGTCGATGTGTCATTTATAAAAGTAGGTTGTTGCTTTTCAGTTGGAAGTTTTCTATGCGATTCTAAACATAGACAAATTTTGACATCACCTCTTTTATAACGAGCCCTTTTACTTCATTGACGTTTATAATTATCTGACAGTTGAAACAAATTTACTTGTGTGAGTTGATACCTGAAAAGAATGCTTTTGGTTTTGAGAACAGAGAAAAGCAACTTCATGTCGTTCAAGATGGTATTTGGGGCACTGGGATTCTGGGATTGGCATTGAGAATTAGAATTTTACCTGCTAAAGTTCTAATGGGCAAGGTTGGTGGAGCTTTGGGGATGGGATCTTAGTGCTGTGGTCCATGGTTGGGCCCACTTTTGTTTTGTTGCTCTTTTCTCCTTCCTTCATCTGCTTGGTCTTATCTTTTTGATATGCTAATGCCTAAGAAATATTGACCGTTGTGCAAGATTAGGACATCAAATGGATGATACAGAAAAGGTGATTGCTTCTCATGCTATTGCTTCTTTGTAATGAACCAATACTTTTGCAGGTATCACTCCCTTTGTTCATATAATGGTGATGATGATTTATTCAGTTCCGACTTTAGTGAGGATCAGTTGAAAATGAAACTTGGGCACATGTCTTGCACACATTGCCAGGTGAGCTCATCTGTCAACTTAGTTTTCTTCTTTTCCCCTTTATTTATTTTAAAGTATCTTTTTCTTGGGCGCTTGGTTATTGAAATCCCAAAAATTTACATCCATGAACTAAAATATAACCTTTATCAAAATAAATAGAAGGGTACGACAATTTTCTTTTCAAATTTTAGTTGATGGATACAGAATAGAAGGCTACTATCAGCTCATGAGTGGCAGATCTATTTGTTGCCCTGAATGTGACTAAGTGCCTGTTTGACCTAGCTTATTTTTTTGCTTATAATTTACTTATAAGTATAAGCTAGGCCAAATGGAATTTAAAATAAGCTCTTATAATATAAGAGCTTATTTTATAATGAAGAAAAAAGAGCTTAAAAATAAACTCCTCATAGGAGCTTATAAAGCTCTTTTTTAAAAAGAAAAAAGAAAAGAGAAAAAAGAATCCGTAATTTTTTAATTGAACACGACGGTCACCGCCACAGTCACTACTACCACTGCCACCCCGCCACCGCCACCCCACCACCACCACTGCCACCCCCACCGCCGTCGCCCCCACCGCCACCCCACCACCACCGCCGCCACCACCCTTTTATAATATACCTTTTATGATAATTTTTATTTAAAAAAGTGCTTATGACAAAAATTTTGTCAAACAGCTTATTTTTAATTTCAGCTTTTAAGTAACTTTTAAACTCTAAAATTTATATAATTTCCAAACAACTTTTAGCTTATTTTTAGAAGCTCTTTTTTTTAGCTTTAGCTTAAAAGTAACTTTTAAGCTAAAAATAAGAGGATCCAAACGGGCTTTAAATATAGTTGATGTTACCTTTGTGGTAATGCCTGCAGTCCTTAAAATGTATGTCAGTGATTCCATGCTAAGAAAATAATATAGAATTACCTGGCGAAGGGGGAATTAATCTTTTTGGAACGCCATGGTGTTTTGCAGGTTATATTTTCGATGGGTGATGAATATGTGCCAGACTATGTTGATAAGAAAGCACTGGTTGAGAGGTAAATTCTCTAATCCTTTCTGGTGACACACATATTTAGTCTCTTTGTTCGAGCAATAATAGCCCTAGGACAGAGGAAGGACAATACTGAGTTTGTAGTCTACCACTTCAGTCTTATTTATAAAGTCATTTCTAACATGTTTCACTAGGAACAAGGAAAAACTTAAACCTCTAAAAATTTAACAGGATTTTCAACTTTGCTCCTATTAAATGTGTACTTTAAAAATCAAATAACATGTGACATTTAATGAGGGGTAAAAGGGAAAACTGCTGATAAAAATTGATAACATGCCTTATAAATAGAACCCAAAAAAAATTCTCTCCCTACCTCATAGATGGGATCAAAGTGGTATCTCAAGTAGTATAACTGTGTCGTTCGGGGTAATAGAGGAATGAGTATAAGTCTTGTAGAAGGTAGAATGAGCATTAAATACTTCTTTTCATATATACCAATCTTTAACAAGGGTAACGAGAGAGAGTAGTTTAGGGTATGAACAGAGGAAGGACAATACTGAGTTTGTAGTCTACCACTTCAGTCTTATTTATAAAGTCATTTCTAACATGTTTCACTAGGAACAAGGAAAAACTTAAACCTCTAAAAATTTAACAGGATTTTCAACTTTGCTCCTATTAAATGTGTACTTTAAAAATCAAATAACATGTGACATTTAATGAGGGGTAAAAGGGAAAACTGCTGATAAAAATTGATAACATGCCTTATAAATAGAACCCAAAAAAAATTCTCTCCCTACCTCATAGATGGGATCAAAGTGGTATCTCAAGTAGTATAACTGTGTCGTTCGGGGTAATAGAGGAATGAGTATAAGTCTTGTAGAAGGTAGAATGAGCATTAAATACTTCTTTTCATATATACCAATCTTTAACAAGGGTAACGAGAGAGAGTAGTTTAGGGTATGAACAGAGGAAGGACAATACTGAGTTTGTAGTCTACCACTTCAGTCTTATTTATAAAGTCATTTCTAACATGTTTCACTAGGAACAAGGAAAAACTTAAACCTCTAAAAATTTAACAGGATTTTCAACTTTGCTCCTATTAAATGTGTACTTTAAAAATCAAATAACATGTGACATTTAATGAGGGGTAAAAGGGAAAACTGCTGATAAAAATTGATAACATGCCTTATAAATAGAACCCAAAAAAAATTCTCTCCCTACCTCATAGATGGGATCAAAGTGGTATCTCAAGTAGTATAACTGTGTCGTTCGGGGTAATAGAGGAATGAGTATAAGTCTTGTAGAAGGTAGAATGAGCATTAAATACTTCTTTTCATATATACCAATCTTTAACAAGGGTAACGAGAGAGAGTAGTTTAGGGTATGAACAGAGGAAGGACAATACTGAGTTTGTAGTCTACCACTTCATTCTTATTTATAAAGTCATTTCTAACATGTTTCACTAGGAACAAGGAAAAACTTAAACCTCTAAAAATTTAACAGGATTTTCAACTTTGCTCCTATTAAATGTGTACTTTAAAAATCAAATAACATGTGACATTTAATGAGGGGTAAAAGGGAAAACTGCTGATAAAAATTGATAACATGCCTTATAAATAGAACCCAAAAAAAATTCTCTCCCTACCTCATAGATGGGATCAAAGTGGTATCTCAAGTAGTATAACTGTGTTGTTCGGGGTAATAGAGGAATGAGTACAAGTCTTGTAGAAGGTAGAATGAGCATTAAATACTTCTTTTCATATATACCAATCTTTAACAAGGGTAACGAGAGAGAGTAGTTTAGGGTATGAACAGAGGGAATAGTATATGATTATTGTAGATATGTTGATGGTGATGGGGTGCATTTATGAAAACATGCAGATTATGCAGAGCGTTGGGAGGCGCCGAAAAAGTAGAGATCGAACATGGGAATCATTCCCTCTCGAACAGAGTTGAAGAGGCTGTTCATGCTATTATTGACTTCATTAAAAGAGGGGGACCAAAAGGCTGGGATGATCCCTGGAATTAATCTCTTTTATCACTCTCCATTTACATTCACTCCATCACTGGTTTTTTTCCCCCCTTTTTGGGTTGGTGGGGTTGTTATTTTCAGCCTTTCATATTTCTTCTTCAATTTGATCCATGTTGATATATATTTTATTTTCAACTGTTTGAAACAACTATGTGGTACAGAATTTAATCTCAATAGCATTTTCTTGTTCCTTCATCCCTCCATGTCGGACTTGGCTTTTGTTCTTTTCTTTTACTGTCCGCTCCCATCCTTTATCCCTTTTATGACCATTGGATCAAGATCTAATGATCCATATTTAATATTTCCTTCTCATCTTTCTCTCTCCTCTTTTTATACGAGGAGAAAAAAATATTAATAGCATTAAATGTGGATCATTAGATCTTGATCCAATGGTCATAAAGGGGGTAAAGGATAAGAACGGATAGTAAAAGAAAAGGACAGAAGCCAAGTCCCTTCCTGTCGCAATGATTATTTCGTAAAACTATGAAAAGTAATGTAATCTGTTTTGGCTATTCACTGCTCCCTAAGTGCTAATTGATCAATTATACTCCCTTTAGTTTTAGGAGGAAAGCATTGTTCAGAATAAATTAATACTCACTTTCCAACTTTGTCTACTTATTTTATCCCCAATTCCCCATCTCTCTAAAATAACATTTCTAATGCAATTAAACACATTTCTTAATAAGGCTAAAGGAGGGGAAAAAAATTTACATTTTAAGACATACTGGTTCTATTTATAAGTCCTATTTTGATTAAATCACACATACCAAAGAGAGGTAGTTAGTTCAATGATTATAAGGTGAATTTTCAACTTTACCCTTATTTATGATTGGGTGCTTTTAACTTTTTCTTCTCTCTCTATTTTCATTGATATAATTAATATAGGCAAAATTGTCACAATCTCATTTATTTGGTCAAAAGGGACTTATAAATAGGATCAAATTTTTTTGGTCAAAAGGAATTTATAAATAGGACCAGAGTGGTATTAAATAAGTTAACTTTCATTTTTTATTTCCCGTCTGAAAATGTTGGGAGTGTGAAGACGCGTCTTAAAAGGGAACCAGTTAAGGTGGGTGGGGTGGGTGTCTTGAATAATCTTCTTCCCTGGTGATTAATGTGCAGCTTCGTTCATATATTAGAAGATGCTTTGGTTACACTTTGAAATAAATACCTCCTCTTGTGTTTGGTACGAGGGATTTTGGGTGGGGGGATATTTATGAGCTAGATTGGTTATAAATTTTTAATAAAGAGAAGATGTAAAGTAAAAGAGTAATAAAAATTAATTAAAAATATCTAACTCCACTTCTCACATTTTGTTAAGTCCAACTCAAAAAAAAAATTCCTCACACTCATTTTCCTTCCCCTCCTTTTATGCCAAATGAGCCCTAAAATATAGATCTAACCTCGCTTATATACACCTCTATTATCTTATCTGTCTTTAATATAAAACCTATATGGAGAGTTGATCTCAACCTAAATATAACACATAATTTTTACATTTATTAATCTTTTTCTAATTTACCACTATTCATACTCCCTCAATAATTATCACGGAGAAGACGGATTAAGTAATCAAGGAAGATAATTAGCATGTTTTAAAAAAATATATGTCATATTAACTACCTGGACTAACTTTCTTAATCTAATCAAATTAAATAAATAAATCGGAGAGAGTACAATATAAGGGGTAATATAATTTAAAATTTTGAAGGGGAGGGGAACCAAAATTTTAAACCACCGTCCTCCTCCCCTTTTAAACTAAACAAAGGATCTTTTTCTCATCTCCTTCCCTCTAACAAACAAAACAAGATAACATACCCTATCCATCAACACCTCCCCTCCCTTCCCCTCACCTCAAACCAAACGCAACAAGTGCTAATTGATCAATTATACTCCCTTCTGTTTACAATGTATGACACTTCTAGAATGATCTACAATATAAGTCACATTCAATTTAATTAATGCTTTTTTTTTTGTTGGCTCCTCTATCTAAAATAATATTTCCAATATATTTAAACACATTTCTCAAAAAAGGTAAAAGTGAAAAAAAATACATTTAATGACATATTAAATAATTTAACTGTAATTTCTTGTTTCCCGTGATATTAGAGTGTTTAGATTAGTTTTTGGAGAATAAATTTTACAATTTATGAAATAAATATGTAGAAGAATTTTGTATCGGCATGAAGAAAAAAAAAAACACTTCCAAAACTATAATTTGGGTATTACCACAACACTCATTAAATTCCCTACATTGTGTGGATCGGATGGAGCACTTGTCTTTTTCTTTCCACCGACATCTGAAGTTGCCATCAAAAGGTCCAAAATGATTCCTGGTTGCTGCTCGCTATTTTAATTACATGATTACTCAAGTAAAAATAAAAAGAGATTTCTTATTAACTCATTTTTGATAAACTAAAATCGATAGTAAATTTGATTGAGCAAAGATTATATTAACTCATTTTTGTAAACTAATTTGCCGCCAATATGATTTGTGTGATGTATTAGTAATAGTGAAAGTTGCTATCACCACTGGTTGAAATCTTAAAGGCTAAAGTATACTTTTAGTCCTTTAAATTTATATCAGGTATACTTTTAGTCCCTTAACTTTATAAAGTATATTCTTAGTCCTATAATTCTAACACCGTTAATTTTACTAACGGAAAATGTAAACTCAAATGATAATGGTGTAAATTTAAGTGATGATTTTGTAATTAAATGCTATTAGACTTAAATTTAAAATCTGGGTAAATTGAAAATATATAAAATTTGTGTAATTAAATGCTATTAGTCATCACTTGAGTTTGCTGCGTCAGCGTTTTTTGTTAGCAACATTAACGGTGTTAGAATTTTAGGACCAAAAGTATACTTTATAAAGTTAAGGAACTAAAAGTATATCTTATGTAGAACTTAAAAAACTAAAAGTATACTTTAGCCAATCTTTAAAAAAATCTCTCCATTTGTGGGATTGGGTTACATTCATATTCCATCTGATGGGGACTTTTGTATAGAACCGTGCTTTTACTATCAAAATTATGCATCCATATATTAAGCATATTTTTGGAATCACTTACCTTTAGGGGTTTCAAAAATATTTATTTATTTAAGTTGAGACTAAACCCTACTCACATATTTACATCATAGATCATAAATCACGATAAACAAAATATTTTTGAAGTTTGTTGGTTCGAGTGAATGATGATTATGGTGATAACACTGTGAGTTGTCGGCAGCCACACATTTGAAGGCCAGTTGTTGCCACTTGAATCAGCATAATTGCAATGCCTTAGCTGGTCCCAACCTCCCGTCCTATTTCCGACATCCCTCTATATCATGCTCTGTACATGTTTGGAAAACTACACAACCATGATTTTAGGAGTTCTTTTTTATAAGTCAAAATAAAATTCTTCTCACGTATTACTTTAATCTTATTTATAAATCTATTTTGATAAAAAAAAATGGTCTTATTTATAAGTCCCTGTTGACTAAATAAATGAGATTGTGATAATTTTACCCATATTATTGTACCAATGAAAATAAAAAGAGAATAAAGAGTTGAAAGGCATAAATAAAGGTTTTTTTTACCAATTTGCCCCTTATTAAATAACTATTTACCAAAATGCCCCTGTCTGAAAACTATTTGCCAAATGCCCCTATTTATCGACTACACCCCTCATAAAATCGACTAAAATGCGGGGTCTTTTTTTTTTTAAATATCCCCGTGATTTAGTCGACTAAGCCACGGTGCTTAGTCGACTAAATCGAGACAGAGAGGTTTTTTGAAAACCTCAATCATATCATTTGGAACCCTAATCGACTAAGCAACCTCCCCAAACTTCTCCCCCTCTGTTTTTTTTTTCACCAAATCCTTGCTGAATCCATTGGTGGGTAGCAAAAGAAACTTCATTCTAGTGTCATTTGCATCAATTTCAGTATGTTCTCATCTCCATTTTGAATTTCCGCAATTGTTCTTGCGTTTAAGCGAACCCGCGATTGTTCTTGCATTTATGCTAACGGATTTAGCAAGGATTTAGTTAAAAAAACAGAGGGGGGGAGGTTTGGGGAGGTTGCTTAGGGCCTGTTTGGGAAGTGACCAAATGGACTTATTATCCCATTAGATGGGATAATAAGTCCATCAAAGAAAACAAGAGTGTTTGGGAAGACTGAAAAACTGATGGACTTTAATGGAGAATGGACTTTTTTTTTTTTGAAGCTCCCATTGGGTTGCTTTTCATCCCATTAGAAGTCCATTGACATCTTGCCTTTTTTTTAAAAGACCATTTTTTTGAAGCTCCCATTGGGTTGTTAAAATTTTTTTGAGCACATTTTCATTATAGGCATGCTAGTCTTATGTCTGATATTTGCTGCTTACTATGTTTTGCCTCAGTGAGATGATGTATGTGTGGTCTTGAGTTCTCAAATCTAGGGATACAACCACATTTCAATGCTCACAAATTTTTAATCAATCTTTCCTTGAAAGAAAATAGGAATATTTGTTTTGAGCACCATGAATGATGTAATTATAGTAGAAAAATATGTATTGGAGTTCTTATCAGTCACTGGAAATAAATATAGTCACTATGTTGATGGCATTAATTGATAATGCATCCTTTGTTTATTTTTGGTTTGAATATGCTTCTTCTGGCTTGTAAGTTTTAAATTTTCAATTGAACTTATACTTTTAAGTTGTTCATGATGTGCAGAGAAGATAAAAGGCAAGGATTTATTGGTCGACGCTGGCTATCCAACACCAGTTGGATATATTGGTCCATATAAACGTGAGCGGTACCACCTTCCAGAATTTAGGCGACAGTCGGGATTTCGAAATCCCAATGAGTACTTCAATTTTTATCATTTAAGTTTGAGGTGTACGATAGAAAGGACATTTGGAGTTTGGAAGAATAGGTTTCACATCTTGCAAAATATGCCCCCATATAAATTTCGAACACAAGTCCGCATAGTTTGCGCAACAATGGGGATACATAATTTTATCCGGAGATATTCCCAAAATGATGTGGAATTTGATCAAGCTGAAGAAGGAAATATGGGTGATGAAGATAATGATGATCCACTTGATAATGATGATCCACTTGATGAAGCATCCTCATCAAATGATCTTCGTGATAAAATCAGAAATGAACTTGTAGAGACTAGGTTTGATTAAGCATTTTATTGTGTTGTAATTTATTTAATGGAATTTTACCATTTTATTTGGTAAATTTATATTTATTTTTGATTTTTTATCCCAAATTATTACATTTTATACGGCACATATATGTGTATGTGTGAGAATTTGATTCATGCCCTTTTCAGTCATTTTCCATCTCATCTATCTTTTTCTAAGCTATGTCAAACAAGTTCACATTACAAACAAAAGTCACTTCTGCTACTACTATCCCAAACACAAATCACATCAGAAAAAAAATCCATTAAAAAAAGTTTATCAGAAACAAAAGTCACTTTTCCCACAGTTTTCCCAAACGGGCCCTTAGTCGATTAGGGTTCCAAATGCCGCAATTAGGGTTTTTAAAAAACTCCTCTATTGCGATTTAGTCGACTAAGCACTGTGGCTTAGTCAACTAAATCACAGGGATATTAAAAATATATATATGACCCCGCATTTTAGTCGACTACACTTAAAAAAATATATATGACCCCGCATTTTAGTCGACTACATGAGGGGTGTAGTCGACTAAACAGGGACATATGATTAAATAGTTTCCAGACAAGGGCATTTTGATAAATAGTTATTTAATAAAGTACAAATTGGTAAAAAAGCTCATAAATAAAGGTAAAGTTGATAATTTATCCTATAATCATTAAGCCACTTACATCTCCTTTATATGTGTGATTTGATCAAAAAAAAATTTATAAATAAGATCAGAATGATATTTACCTTGTAAATTCGAAAAACTATTCTCTAAATGTTAATTCAACCATGCATTTAACACTTTTCACACTTGGTTCACTCTCTTGGGACTATGAAAATAAGATTAGTGGTTTCTTCTTCTTTTTTGCTTGTCTTTATTTATTTATCTTTTTTCAAATGGAACAATTCAAACGCACCCTCTTTCTTGATGACAGATTTCTAATGGGCAACACTAATGGATTAAGAGGCCAACATGTTTGACTTTTTTATATAAAAAATAATTAAAAAAAATTTGAGAAAATCGGAAATTTCATTGAAGGATGAATTAAAAAGATGAATGCGAACCAAAAAACTTGTCCATCACCGGCTAATTATAACAAAAGAAAATATGAACGAGTTAGAGACGTCAAAATATGTTCAAAATGTTAATAGTTGATCTAGTGTGATAGGAGGGTCCTCTATAATAAAGCGGGCAATCTCAAATAGTGAAGATGTAATGATTTTGAAAACACTTCGCTTTCAAGACCCAAAATAATTCATCCATTGTGGCTTTTAAGTTTGGGGTGCAAATTCTTAAAGAGCCACTTTTCAAAAGGTTCTACGAAGAAGAAAGCTTATAGAGAGTTAAGGATGATCAAAACCCAACTCCAGCAATGATATTTATTTAGAATTGTGATTTGAGTCTTTAAAAACAGTTTTTCAATTATGATTTATGGTACACGAGGTAAGTATGTGAAAGGAGTTTTATCTAAATTTATATAAATAAATACTATTATGAGCTAGAAAAATGATCCCAAACAAGTCTGTCATGTGCCTTTGTATTTCCTGTGATTTACCACTCTGGTTCTATTTATAAGTTCCTTTTGATCAAATAAATGAACTTGTGACAATTTTATCCATATTTATACCAATAAAAATAGAGAGAGAAGAAAAAGTTAAAAGGTATCCAATCATAAATAAGGATAAATTTTCAAATTTACCCTATAATCATTGAGCTACCTACCTCTCATTGATATGTATGATTTGGTCAAAATAGACTTATAAATAGATTCAAAGTGATACATGTTTAATTTTGATCACAAGTTAAAAGAGAGAGCCCGTGAAAACACCAATTCAAAAAAAATTCTTAAATTTATAAGCCTCACTTCTCAAGAGACTTGAATATTGTAAAAAGCTCATGACAATATATAATCATAAAGTCAAACATGTCAATAAGTGAATTGACAAAACAACACTATTACAAATACTTCACCTCAAAAATGAGTTGTCGGTGAGGATAATGGGACTTCCAACAAGGTTGGGAGTGTGAAAACGTGTCTTAAAAGGCAAACAGCTAAGGTGGGGTGACGTGGTGTGTTTTGAATAATCTTCTTCCCGCGTGATTAATGAGCAGCTTCATATGTTAGATGCTTTAGTTACACTGTGAAATAAATACCACCTCTTGTGTTTGGTAGCAGGTATTTGAAGCGCTGGTGAGGAAAAAATTTTATGGGTTGAATTTAAAAAATTGAAAAAGTGGGTTTACAAAATTTTAATTAAAAAAAAAAAGATGTTAGGTAAAAGAGTAATATAAATTAATGGGTTAAGGTCCAATTTGCCCTTAAATATATGCGCCTAGGAGCAATTTTACCCCTAAAATTTTCAGTGTAGAAATGTTGCCCCTGAAGTTTTAAAACGTAGTAATGTTGCCCCTCTGTTAAAAATCCGACCATTAGGGTTTTTAACGAATGGGCAACATTACTACGTTTTTAAACTTCAGGGGTAAAATTGCTACTTTTTTTGGAAGCAATGTTGCTCCTGAAGTTTAAAAACGTAGCAATGTTACCCCTCTGTTAAAAATCCTAACGTTGATCGTTAGTTGACTACTAAGGTAGTTAACGGAGGAGCAACATTAATACGTTTTTAAACTTTATGGGCAAGATTGCTACGCTGAAAACTTTATAGGCAAAATTGTTCATGGGTGTAACACCACAATTTTAATACCCAAAAACTCGGTCAAAATATTGAAAATACCTTCAAAAGAGTTCAACAATATCCAAATCCTTTTACAATGTTACCATTTCGAATAAAACCCGTAATACATAATCAGAATAAATTCCAGAAAATATTTCAGAGTTTAATACAAAACGGAAGTCTTAGGTTCATGGCAAATAAAATAACATAACATAATCTATTGGAGATCAAAAGAGCTTCCAGAGCTCACTCCATAGGTGCCTTCCCTTGCTCTCTACTAGAATAATCACCTGAAAAATGTTAATATGGGATGAGATTCCACGTCTCAGTAACTACTGAATATTTCAACCTTACACGAGCAAATTACATATGACAAAAATAAAAGGTAATATAATGTGAATTTAATATACTCAGATATTTTTAGATATACCGTTGTTCACATCAAATGCCTTTACAAAATACTCATCATTCTTTATTGAATAATTCAGAAATGCACTATGCAGTATGCAGCCTCCCTTATATCCCCTTCCAACCGTATACCGCTGACTGGAACCATAGGCTAACATATAGTCCAATAGAAACTCATTCATTTGACTGGATGGTTTCAAGCTCACCAAAACTTAAGATACACCCGGCCAAAGGTATAGAGCTTAAATCTGGACTATGGCTAACATATAGTCCAATAGAAACTCATTCATTTGACTGGAACCATAGGCTAACATATAGTCCAATAGAAACTCATTCATTTGACTGGATGGTTTCAAGCTCACCAAAACTTAAGATACACCCGGCCAAAGGTATAGAGCTTAAATCTGGACTATGGCTCCCCTCCTTTAAAATAACAACTAAGGAGGTGTCACATGTCCCACATCTCCAATGAAATCCCGGCCAGAGGAAAACATGGAAGATGAGGCCCTGAAAAGTACCATCCACTGTGCACCGAGTGGTGGCATAAACAATTCTTATCATTCAATTCCCTCCTTACTCCACCCATCACATTACAACCGCCATGATGAATGTATTTACTCAAAAATAATGCATTATTATACCATTATATACATTGATATGCGTATTTATGAATAGTAAAATACTATGCGTATCTGTGAATAGTAAAATACGGTATATACATGAATAGTAAAATGAGTAGTAAATACGGTATACGTGAATAGTAAAAATGAATAGTAAATACGGTATACGTGAATAGTAAAATGAATAGTAAATACGGTATACGTAAATAGTAAAAATGAATAGTAAATACGGTATACGTGAATAGTAAAATGAATAGTAAATACGGTATATGTGAATAGTAAAATGAATAGTAAATACGGTATATGTGAATAGTAACGTACGTATAAATAGTACCTCTACAGATTTGCAAGTCAAAGTTCCCACACCTGATCTTAAAACCATAAATATTTTCTAAATATTCTTGCCAAAATAGTAAACAAACAAATTTATAATCATACATAATTCACAAGTATAAGGAAGAATATTCAGAGTTACCTGTTACTTGCTAATACCCGAATCACCAACCAGCTATTATAACTCTCAAGCAAATATCTCTACTCTCTCTCTCTCTCTACCTCTCTCTATGGCTCTTAGAAGTTGTGAAGAATGAAACGAAATGGAAGGTCTATTTATAGTTGGAAAATGGGTCTTTAAGTGTAATTTTCGTCTCTGGGTCGTTTTACGTAATTTTCCTAAAAACTAAAAAAAACTTTCCCGTGACTTGCCCCGTGAACCTTTTTTTAAAAATTTTAATAATATAATATAATATATATTATTTTATTATTATAATATAATATTATTTAAATAATAAATTATTATTGAGTGGGTCCCGCGGCCATTTTTTTCAAAGTTCACGAGAGTTGTGTCGGGAGGAAGAATTATTTTGGTTGTGGGTCCCGCAAAATACTGATTTCAAATTTATCACTTTCTGAAAATAGAGCCTACTAGTCTTTCCAAAATAGGTTTATGTTCAAGATATTAGATTCAAAATTCAGGATGTTACATTTCTCCCCTCCTAAAAGAAAATTTTGTCCTCAAAATTTCGCTATAATAAGAATTCTAACCTATTTAAATAAATGTGGATAAGCTTGTCGCATGCTCTCCTCCGTTTCCCAAGTAGCATCTCCGGGAACCATTCCTTTCCACTCGACCTTTACAAGTCTAATGGTCTTGTTTCTTAATTTCTTGTCCCTTGCATCAACAATCCGCTCCGGCTCAGCTTTATACGTCATGTTATCCTTGAGTTCTACCTCTTCTACTTCTATAATGTGGGAAGGATCCGGTTGGTATTTCTTCAGTTGCGATACATGAAAGACATTGTGAAGATTCGCAAGCTGTGGAGGTAATGCAATTCTGTAAGCTACCGGTCCAACTTTCTCCAAAATCTCATAAGGACCCATAAAACGAGGTGAAAGCTTCTTTGCTCGTATTGCTCTACCAATGCCAGTCATTGGTGTGACTCTTAAGAATACATGTTCGCCCACCATGAACTCCAACGGTCGTCTTCTCTTGTCAGCATAACTCTTCTGTCGACTCTGAGCAGTGAGAAGTTTCTGTTGAATCACCTTAATCTTTTGAGTCGTCTCGTCCACAAGTTCTGGACCTATTAAAATTCGCTCATTCAATTCCGTCCAGCAAATAGGAGATCTACATTTTCTTCCATACAAAGCCTCATAAGGTGCCATCTCAATGCTGGAGTGATAACTATTGTTATATGCAAACTCCGCAAGATGAAGATGATCGTCCCAACTTCCTTTTAGTTCGATTGCACAAGCCCGCAACATGTCTTCCAGAGTTTGAATAGTCCTCTCAGTCTGCCCGTCAGTTTGAGGATGATAAGCGGTACTATAACTCATCCGAGTTCCCATAGCATTCTGCAATGCTTTCCAAAATCGTGAAGTGAATCGTGGATCACGATCAGATACGATGCTATTCGGTATCCCATGCAATCTGACAATCTCCTTCATGTAGATCTTTGCTAGTCTCTCCAATGAGTATTCTGCTGCAATTGCTAGAAAATGAGCTGACTTAGTTAACCTATCGACAATTACCCAAATGGCATTATGTCCGGATGTCGTTAGAGGAAGCCCCATGATGAAATCCATAGAGATGCTGTCCCATTTCCACTCTGGGATATCCAAATTCTTTAATAATCCAGGAGGTTTCCGATGTTCGATCTTGACTTTCTGACAAGTCAAACAACAAGTGACAAAGTCAGTCACATCTTTCTTCATGCCCCGCCACCACCAATTCCGCTTGAGATCATGATACATCTTGGTTGCTCCGGGATGGATAGTGTATTTACTCCGATGTGCCTCCTCTAGTATGAGCTTTTTTATTTCTCCATCATTAGGTATGCACACTTTTCCTTTATATCTTAATATCCCATCTCTATCGATCCCAAATTTCGATTCTTTTCCTTCTTCAATATCTTCCCTCACGTTTAATAGATACTCATCTTCGAGCTGAGCGAATTTAATCTCTTTCCAAATTGTGCTTTCAATAGTTAATGCTTCCATGGTAGCGACCAAACCTGACATTACATCAATAGATGTACTTGGTATCTCCTCGAGCAATTTATGTTCTCTGATCATCATCTGGGCTACATGAATTGTCTTTCTACTTAAGGCATCTGCTACAACGTTCGCTTTTCCTGGATGATACTTCAATTCGAAGTCGTAGTCCTTGATAAACTCCATCCATCTCCTCTGTCGCATGTTGAGCTCCTTTTGGTCGAACAGGTACTTCAGACTTTTGTGGTCACTATAAACTTCGAACTTTGAACCGTAGAGGTGATGCCTCCAAATCTTTAGAGCGAACACTACTGCTGCCAGTTCTAAGTCGTGAGTAGGATAATTCCCTTCATGTGGCCTTAACTGTCGAGAAGCATAAGCTACTACCCTACCATTTTGCATTAATACACACCCAAGACCTTTCTTGGAAGCATCTGTGTACAAAGTAAAGGTCTGAGCAGGATCTGGAATTATAAGTACTGGTGCCGTAGTCAACTTAGTCTTCAAATTTTGGAAAGCTGCTTCACACTTTTCGTCCCATACAAATGGTTGACCCTTCCTTGTTAACTTAGTCAAAGGCATAGCTATTTGCGAAAAGCCCTTGATAAATCTCCTATAATAGCCAGCTAGACCTAGAAAACTCCTGATCTCAGTCACGGACTTTGGTCGTTCCCATTGGAGAACTGCTTCAACTTTAGTATGGTCCACTGCAACACCTTCAGCCGATACGACATGGCCTAGGAATTTTACTTCCTTCAACCAAAATTCGCACTTAGACAGTTTCGCATAGAGCTTGTGCTCCTTCAACACTTGTAGCACGATTCTAAGGTGCTCTTTATGCTCTTCTTCATCCTTAGAGTAGATAAGGATGTCGTCAATGAAAACCACTACAAATTTATCTAGATATGGTCGAAAAATTCTATTCATGTAATCCATGAATACTGCTGGAGCATTTGTTAGCCCAAATGGCATAACAAGAAATTCATAATGGCCATATCTAGTTCTGAATGCAGTTTTTGAGACATCTTCAGCTTTGACTCTCAGTTGGTGATAACCTGATCTGAGGTCGATCTTGGAGAATATGGATGCTCCCTTCAACTGATCAAGTAGATCGTCGATCCTGGGTAAAGGATATTTATTCTTTATAGTCACTTTATTCAACTGGCGATAGTCAATGCATAGTCTCAGGCTCCCATCTTTCTTCTTCACAAAGAGTACGGGCGATCCCCAAGGAGATACACTGGGTCTGATAAAACCCTTTTCTAACAATTCTTCGATCTGCTTCTTCAATTCTGCTAGTTCCGATGGAGACATTCGGTAAGGAGCTTTAGATATAGGTTCTGTTCCAGGTACGAGATCAATAGAAAATTCTACTTCTCTCTCTGGGGGTAAACCTGTCATTTCTTTCGGAAATACTTCCGGAAATTCTTTCACCACTTCAATGTTCTCTATCCCTTCCTCCACTTCTGCTTGAATGGAGAAAAACACCATGTACGCAAGACAACCATGATGAACAGGCTTTTCATCTTGTACTATAGACAACAATTGTGGTCTACTATGACTCATAGAGTCATCCGCAAGAGAGATAGTCTTCCTCTTGCAGTCAAGGATGATGTCATTAGCTGACAACCAATCCATTCCTATTATTACATCGATACCCTTCGTGGGTAAACAAACAAGGTCTATATTTGAGATCCTATTATCAATCTCAATCGTACAATTTAAGCAAGCCCTAGAAGTTTTTACTGAAGCTCCCGCCGGTGTAGAAATAATCATATAATAAGGCAATTCACTCACTCTTAAATTCAATCGAGGCACACAGTCGTATGATATAAAAGAGTGTGTGGCACCAGAATCAAATAAGGCTTCTACTTCAAGACCTTGGAGTTTGAGGATACCTTTAATCAGATTTGGTGAAGCACTTGCCTCCTGATGTGATAGTGCAAACACTTTCCCTGGCACTGCAGTTCTAGCATCCTTGGCCCCTCGAGGCTCCTCCTCACAAAATCTGGAAATGTGTCCTGGCTTTCCACAGTTGAAACACGTCACACATGGTCCTTGGTGTATTCTTCCACACTTGGCACACATCTGATTGTTGGCGGTGCTTGCAGCAGGAGCTGTGGATCCCCTATATGAACTCTGACCTCCACTGAAGTGACTCCTTTGAGGTCCTTTGAATTGACTCCTCGGTGGTCTGCTGAAATGACTTCTTTGGGGTCCAGTAAAATAACTCCTCGATGGTCCACCAAAGTGATTTCTGGATGGTTGGCTAAACCGCGTATTCACATTACTGAAGTTGTGACTCTGCTTCTTAGTAACTCCTCCCGTTGGTCTCATGAGGTGTGTAGATCTGGCCTGAAAACCCTTCATCTTCTCAGCTTCCTCTTCTCGTTTGTTCCTTGCTATCGTGCGCAGTTTGTCGCATATTTCTTCAAAATCCCTTGTTTCATCAAGGAACGGTGATAGAGCTGTTTTTAGGTCTGGCCTAGCTTTTTCAACCAATCGAGCACTCAACCATTTAGAGTTGTTCTGTGAATATCCGCAGAATTTAGACAACTCTAAAAAGCGAGTAATAAATTCGTCTTCATGTAATTCCCCTTGCCTGAATGTGAGGAATTCAGTTTCTTTCTCTATTCTGATTGAAGGGGAAAAGTAATAATTTTCGAACTTTTCCTTAAACTCTTCCCACGTCATCTCAGCATTTCCTTTTGTTTTGGTGCTTTCCCACCATTCTTCAGCTGCTTTCTGCAACAATTGTTCAGCAACCATCACCTTTTGTTGTGAGCTAATCTCGATAACTCTGAAAATCTTTTCTACACGCTTCAGCCACTCCAGTGCTGCAATCGGATCTAGCTTCCCCTCGAACATCGGTGGAGTAAACTTCCGAAATTTTTCCCAAACCTCAGTAATAGGTAAGGGATGATACTGAGAATGAGAACCGCTACTACCTCCATCTTCAGTACGAGAATAACTTCCTCCCCTAGATTGATGGTCAGAAGGTGTGACTTCCAGAGCCTTCTCCTTTCCTTCCTTACCACCTTGGCCTCTTCCTTTTGCTAGTTCATCCTCGTGTCTATTCACTTTCTCCCTCATCTCCAAGATGACGTCTCGTAACTCTGCCAAAAGGGCATTGTTATCCTGAGGATGGGAACCATCTTGATGCGGAGGGAGACCTCTTTGGGACGGAGCAGGGGTTGAATCAGTTCTTCGAGTTCTTGCCATTATCTCCTCCTATGATTAATACTATAAGGACACTAAACAAATAAAAATAGCTAAATAAATTCTAAATCTAACAAAGGGAAGTGCTCATGTTATGATATTTAATTTGCCACGAACTTTTAAAAAAAATTTTAAGAAATCACTTTAGAAAATAAACAAAATTGCCATGGAACCTTTAGCTCTGATACCAAAAATGTAACACCACAATTTTAATACCCAAAAACTCGGTCAAAATATTGAAAATACCTTCAAAAGAGTTCAACAATATCCAAATCCTTTTACAATGTTACCATTTCGAATAAAACCCGTAATACATAATCAGAATAAATTCCAGAAAATATTTCAGAGTTTAATACAAAACGGAAGTCTTAGGTTCATGGCAAATAAAATAACATAACATAATCTATTGGAGATCAAAAGAGCTTCCAGAGCTCACTCCATAGGTGCCTTCCCTTGCTCTCTACTAGAATAATCACCTGAAAAATGTTAATATGGGATGAGATTCCACGTCTCAGTAACTACTGAATATTTCAACCTTACACGAGCAAATTACATATGACAAAAATAAAAGGTAATATAATGTGAATTTAATATACTCAGATATTTTTAGATATACCGTTGTTCACATCAAATGCCTTTACAAAATACTCATCATTCTTTATTGAATAATTCAGAAATGCACTATGCAGTATGCAGCCTCCCTTATATCCCCTTCCAACCGTATACCGCTGACTGGAACCATAGGCTAACATATAGTCCAATAGAAACTCATTCATTTGACTGGATGGTTTCAAGCTCACCAAAACTTAAGATACACCCGGCCAAAGGTATAGAGCTTAAATCTGGACTATGGCTCCCCTCCTTTAAAATAACAACTAAGGAGGTGTCACATGTCCCACATCTCCAATGAAATCCCGGCCAGAGGAAAACATGGAAGATGAGGCCCTGAAAAGTACCATCCACTGTGCACCGAGTGGTGGCATAAACAATTCTTATCATTCAATTCCCTCCTTACTCCACCCATCACATTACAACCGCCATGATGAATGTATTTACTCAAAAATAATGCATTATTATACCATTATATACATTGATATGCGTATTTATGAATAGTAAAATACTATGCGTATCTGTGAATAGTAAAATACGGTATATACATGAATAGTAAAATGAGTAGTAAATACGGTATACGTGAATAGTAAAAATGAATAGTAAATACGGTATACGTGAATAGTAAAATGAATAGTAAATACGGTATACGTAAATAGTAAAAATGAATAGTAAATACGGTATACGTGAATAGTAAAATGAATAGTAAATACGGTATATGTGAATAGTAAAATGAATAGTAAATACGGTATATGTGAATAGTAACGTACGTATAAATAGTACCTCTACAGATTTGCAAGTCAAAGTTCCCACACCTGATCTTAAAACCATAAATATTTTCTAAATATTCTTGCCAAAATAGTAAACAAACAAATTTATAATCATACATAATTCACAAGTATAAGGAAGAATATTCAGAGTTACCTGTTACTTGCTAATACCCGAATCACCAACCAGCTATTATAACTCTCAAGCAAATATCTCTACTCTCTCTCTCTCTCTACCTCTCTCTATGGCTCTTAGAAGTTGTGAAGAATGAAACGAAATGGAAGGTCTATTTATAGTTGGAAAATGGGTCTTTAAGTGTAATTTTCGTCTCTGGGTCGTTTTACGTAATTTTCCTAAAAACTAAAAAAAACTTTCCCGTGACTTGCCCCGTGAACCTTTTTTTAAAAATTTTAATAATATAATATAATATATATTATTTTATTATTATAATATAATATTATTTAAATAATAAATTATTATTGAGTGGGTCCCGCGGCCATTTTTTTCAAAGTTCACGAGAGTTGTGTCGGGAGGAAGAATTATTTTGGTTGTGGGTCCCGCAAAATACTGATTTCAAATTTATCACTTTCTGAAAATAGAGCCTACTAGTCTTTCCAAAATAGGTTTATGTTCAAGATATTAGATTCAAAATTCAGGATGTTACAATGGGCACATACTTTAAGGGCAAAATTGGACTTTAACTGTAAATTAATTAAAAACATTTGGCCCCATTTCTCTCATTTTGTTAAATTCAACTTAAAATTGTTTTCCCTCGCTCATTTTCCTTCCCCAAACAAGCCCTTAATATGCATCTAACCTGGCCTATTACACCGTTTCTTCATGTCCTTAATATGAATTTATTGGGAAGTTGATCTCGAACCTAAATATAAAATATAATTTTCATATTTATTAATATTTTCTTAATTTATTGCTATTGATACTCACACAACAATTATCATGGAGGAGAAGAAATGAGGGAATCAAGGAAGACTATTAGGATGTTTTAGGCAATATATATCACATTAACTACCTTAACTAACTTCCTTAATCAAATTAAATTGGATAAATAATTGTTATATTAAAGACCAAAAAGAGTACAATATAAGGAGTAATTAACATGCATGGCCACCAACACACACATATCAACATATGCTGCAAATACATATACTATAATTATAGGGGTATTATTCCACATGCTAATTGTTTGACTTGGAAAGTTGATAATAACTCATCTAAATTTGTTTTGATACATAAAAGTTTAGGTGAGTTTGATTTAGAGGGCTCACCAGGGCTTGTGCATGTCTCCGGACTTAAAAAAATCCTTATAGAAATACTTACAGATTACCTACCAACAAAATTCTTATATTGGTGGAATTCAAATTCACAACCGACCAATTTTTGTTGGCATAATTCATCTAAATTGATACTAGTTTATCTGATGTATCGAACGACTGTTTAAGAGTGTTTTAGATGACAAGCAATTTTTTTTTTTTAATTTTTTTGGGCGAAGATTAGTATTTGTTATGATTAGTACCTACTATACACCTTTTCTTTTCAGGCATTTTGCTTGCTATTTTATATTTTCTTAAGAAAATGTTTATACATGTGGAAGTCCAATGGTGGATGGTACAGTTTCTAGTCAAAGATTTCATCAATAAATTAATTATTAATAATAAATAAATATAACTATACCGATGATGCCCTCACTATTAGTGTTAATTAAGTTCCATTTTTATGCGTGTTATGGATTGCAAGGTTTGTTTGGCAATGTTGTTACGCTATTATTCTCATGGGTAATCATGATTCTGGTATGGACTTATCATTGAAGCAAGCTCTACTCATTCTTCACTAAAAATGATTTCAATTTTTGTGTCTCAATCATATAAGAATGAATACACATACAATACACAAAGTTCCACCATTATTATTATTATTATTATTTTGTCTTTAGTATCAAAATTTTCTGCATCCAAAGATTACATTAAATTCTAACTAATTCAGGCAAATAGTTAAGCTATTACAACACCTTCCAAGCTCAGTTATGTGCTTGTTGGTTACTTTGTCTTTTTAACTGAATATCAATACTTCTACCAAAATAGAAAGGTTAGTTTCACTCATTTCATTTTGAGGTTTCAAAATATTTTTTTAATATAAGAAATTAGAATGAAAAGCATTCAATTCATACCATCTAAAAATATAAGATGGGATAAAGTTATAAAAAAAAAAAAAACCCCCCACTTAGTAAAATTACACTCAAAAAAAGTTTATTTTTGCCATTAAATAGGTATTAATAGTTTATAATTAAAATATAAAAAGTGACAACAATTTGATTTAATTATATTTTAAATATAAATAATTGAAATTAAATCCATCAATATTCATAAAGTGGAGTTATAAATAGGATCATAGTGATATCATATTTGACAAGAAATAAAATGTTTACACAAGTTTAAAAATAAGCTAAAAATATAAAAACGATAAATTCAGTATATAAATTCATGAGGTTAACTAAGTTTACAACTAGTACAAGCATATTAATAGTTAGACCCAATTTTATAAAGGGAAAAACATTTCTCATGTTATAGGAGAAATGTTTTCTCATGCCACACACACATAAAATGATGAGACTCGCATATATATATAATTAGTATTATATATATATGTGGGTCCTACCATTTTATGTGTGTGTAGGAATCTTCTTTCTGTCATGTAACATGAGAAAAGTAAACGCCTTTTATAAACTATAAATGTAAAAACCATAAATTTAAATAGTCCATTTGTGAGTTGGAACTTTGAAAACAATAAAGATGCTTATAACTCAAAATCCAAAAGACAAAAATATGTGTGTGTAGTTTTGAATTTGAATTATGCCGTTTATCATCCCCTAATGTTTGTCAGCTGGAGGCAGGAGCTGCCAAAATTTCAACATTAGATTTTTCTTATTAAAAAAAGAGAAAAAAAACTAGTGAGGAAAATGAAATAAAAGCACCGATTGTTGTTAGTGGAATCACCGTTAAATTTGATCCCTACTTTTTTGGGTTTCAATCATGGAGGATACTCGTCTCTGAGATTATCTTCTCCGATAATCTACTATTCCAGAAGACTCTACGTTCTTGTCACGAACCCGATTTCTGTGGCGAATGATCCTGCAACTCCACTCATCTCTTTCTGTTACTTCACACCCACAGTGTAAACATCCCCGAATCTACAACTTCTGTTTCTTCTTCTTCTTGCTACCTTCTCCTGTTCCCATTAAAGCATTGTTCTTGTTTCTCTAGAGAATCGACAATTTTGTTTTCCTTTAGGCAGTCTTCTTTTTCTTTTTTAAATTCTTGTCGTCAAAAGTAGCGAAATTTTTCGTGTTCACTGTGTTTGTTAGTTGCGGCACTCTAGCGGCGGCGGCGGTATTGGGACTCTCCGATGGGTGTTGTTTCGACGTCCAAGAATCAACGGTCATCTTTGCTCAGTCCGATATGGCATTGGCCTTCAGGCTTGCTTCTTGTGGCTTTAGTTTTTATTGGTTTGGCCTCTGTTTGGAGAATCGATGGCACCATTGTAAGAAATTACGTTAAAGCTCGAGGGTTTCGTCTTTATCATGTTCGTTCTTCTAATCTCTCTCAAACCCATCAAAATTCGATCCGTAAATCCCTACTTGTTCCTCCTAGTTCGATCCAAAATCACACAAATTCAACTTTTTTTATTCCCGATGAACCAGTTCCTCTCAAGAATTCCACTTCGGAGTCTGAAATAATTGACAAGAACCGAATCCGGAACGTAGTTCAGCAAAGTCCTAGTTGGATTTCTTCTGAATTAGAACCCAACTTGACATCTAATCTTTTAGCTCGATGGTTAGCGCCAGGAGGAGAACCTTGTAGAGATGCTTACACAGTACAAATTGCTATCCCTGGTTTGGATAGTGGGAAAGAGATAGAGCTTTCAGCTGGTGAAATTCATGAATTTACTTTCCATGCTTTGGATGATTCTGGAAACCCTCGTTGCTTAGGTGGGGATTACTTTGAAACTGATCTTTCAGGAGAAAACTGGAAATCAAGGCCTTTAGTTAGAGATTTCAGCAATGGAACTTACTCTATTTGGCTTCAAGTTCATCCAGATTTCCAAGGTTTGTACAATCTCACCATCATTCTGCTTTACAGACACTTTGAAGGCCTCAAATTCACCCCTTGGAGATTTGCATACGATCGAGTGCTTCGAAATATCCCAGTCAGGTTCATCAGAAGCAGTGTTGATTTACCCGAATTACAGACTTGTAATGCCTCTGATTTTACCAGAGATGTGTGGTGTGGAAGATGGACTAGGCTTGGGAAAAATGATGATTGTGAAATAAGTAATGATGGTAGATTTAGATGTTTAGCTCCTGAATTCCCTTGTAAGTCTCCATGGTGTGATGGTTATTTGGGGATTCTGGAGAGTAATGGATGGGTTTATTCAACTCACTGTTCATTTAAACTGTTCTCAGCTGATTCTGCTTGGAATTGCTTGAAGAATCGTTGGATCTTCTTCTGGGGTGACTCGAATCATGTTGACACGACACGTAACATGCTCAATTTCATCTTAGATTTGCCTGAAGTACATGCTGTACCCAGAAGATTTGATATGAACTTCTCAAACCCTAAAGACTCATCTCAAACCGTTAGGATCACAAGCATCTTCAATGGCCATTGGAATGAAACAAAAAACTATGAAGGTCTAAATTCCCTGAGAAACATAGGGTTTCAAGATCTTCTTAAGAAGTATTTCTCAGAACCCACAGTTCCTGACACCATGATCTTCAACTCTGGCCTCCATGATGGTGTTCATTGGAATAGCATAAGATCATTCTCAAAAGGAGCAGATTTTGCAGCATCATTCTGGAGACAAGTTATGAACTCAGTGAAGCAAAGAAGGTTGGCTTGGCCGAGAGTTTTCTACAGAAGCACAGTGGCTACAGGTGGGTATGCAAGATCATTGGCCTATAATCCCAGCAAGATGGAGGTGTTCAATGGCATATTGTTGGAGAAGTTGAAGCAAGCTGGGGTGGTTTCTGGTGTGATTGATAACTTTGATTTGACATACCCGTGGCATTTTGATAACCGGTGTAACGATGGAGTTCATTACGGAAGAGCTCCATTGAAGATGAAGTGGCGAGATGGACAAATTGGGCATCAATATTTTGTGGATCTCATGTTAGTTCATGTTCTGCTAAATGCAATCTGTGCAAGATAGGCCCGGCATGTTCATATAATCAATCTTTGTTGTATTTTTTTTGTAATCATATCATACGGATGTTTCATTCTTTAATCAGAGTTATCTCAGGTGGTCTGTTTTATTGTGTACACTTTAGATACGTACATAGACCATTGTTGGAAAATTTTTGTTGCACAAGGTTAGGATTTGGCATACTTTCTTGTCATGTTTGTGTCAGGAAATATGTGCAGGTTGCTTCACTTGTGTATCTACATAGGGTTTTAAATTCCAGAAAACCTTGTTTATTAAGGCTTTGTTTGGTTTTTTTTTTTGGGGGGGGGGGGGGGGGGCAGAGATAAAATTTTGACAAAATTGTCCATGGGAAATTTTAAAAATTACATAGCTTTTTGCATCGTTTTCTGTACATTAACTTTGGAAGCATATCACATCAAGGTTATATCTGACTTTTCACACTAGAGATGGGCATCACCCCTCCCTCCCTCCCTCACCTCTAACCAAACATAGCCTAATAGTTGGATTGTAGAACAAAACATTCTTTTAGTTAGAAGAGGGTGATAAAAAATTAAAAATAAAAAGGAAAAATCAAGTAATCCTATCCATATTGAAGAGGTCGGGGAAAATTTAAATAGGCAGGATCTCTTGTTTTGTAGTCTTGGATTGCTGGTGAGAGGCCAAGAGCTCCTTTTAACGTGAGCAAAGCCAAATATTACAAATAATAACTAACATTTTTTTAATTATAACATTGATTCTTTAATACTAATATTATGAAGAGTTAAGGCGCAAAAATGCACATGTAGTTTATTCAAAAGGACACCATATACAAGTGTTTTTTTTTTTTTGTAAAAGTGACTATGTGGTTGTAAAAATAATACTGTTACGGACCGGCCCAATAGGCCCAGGTCCAGACCTCGGCCCAACTGCGCTGGAAGCAGAATCCGCGCTATAATGAGCAATAATGAAGGATCCCACCAATTTAGGACCTGATTAATGGAGATTCTCCCTCAATCATGATCCCAACAAATAAATCCTGATTCCCCAATCAAGGATATGGCTCATCAATGCAGAGAGATACTCGCACCAGACTCCTCTATAAATAGAAGGAAACCCTAAACAGGTGCACGGGTTCTAACTCTAAACTCCTTTACTTTCTGCCACACAGAGCACACACCCCACCCCCTTGGCTATACGCCTGTGTGTGTCTCGAACTACGTGGACTTTGATCCCTTTACAGGGTACGTAGGCTCTAGGCTTGACAACCTAGTCAAGTCCAATATATTTGTGTTCTTAGAACAGAACGTTGGCGCCGTCCGTGGGGAATCGGTAAATTTTTATTTGATTCCTGCGACCTAGGATAGTCGCAATAAAGAAGTCGAAGGAATTTCCTCTTTAATCAACTGGCAATAGAAAGCATGGAGAACCTCAGGATCGACATCCCCTCTCTCCAAGATCCTCTTCCTCTCTCCTTGGGAACTCATGCCCTCGTTAGAGGACCCAAAACTTGAGTCTGGCGCCTTAGACCACTCGACCGTCCTGACACTTGGGAACCCAGATAGTTGGAAGGATCGTCAGATTTTCTCTTTGGGAATGCTTTTAAGAAGAAGGATCATTATCCTCTCTCCTTGGGAACCCAGACTTTTTAATTCTGGCGTGCTCTATTTGGATCATAAACAACCACAACATTTGAACTCTCCATGCCATCCCAAAGGAGTTATTTTTGCTACTCGGTGATGTAGGGAAGTTTTCTTTATGTTTGCCTTTGCTATATCTATGCTGTGTTATTCACATTAGAAAGAGTTAATGGATCACTAAGATCCTCCAAACATATAGTAATAGCGTCTTATTTTATTGACCTATTCTTCTATGAGAATTGTTTTGAGGCAGGGCAAACAGACAAATCGTGGTTGCTGAGGGCGTTGTTAGGCCGATGCTGATTCAACGCATCTCGACTCCATCGCGATAGCCGAGGTTGATAATACGCCGAGATGAGGAGGAGCCGAGACGCCGAGATCACATCCTCGTTCTCAAGGATGATTATGAAGGCGCTCCCCAACGGCTCCGAACAGGCTGATGTCAACCATTAGTCCCACTAGCTTCGACAATTCCGCATAACTGCATAAATTTGTCCTCATCAACACTATCCACCAACCGTTTCCCATCAATATGAAGATAGGGACAATTACTTGCATTAGTGTTCATGCTGCAAAAGCCGCAACCCCTCATGGGCAGATTCGGAAGCAAGAGTGTCAACCTTGCATTCAGTTGAGCGAATCCACGCCGGCTATAATTGTTTGTGAGAAGGACTCGGTTACACCTGTAACATCCTGAATTTTGGACCTAAAGACTAGAAAATTAGCCTATTTTCGGAGGACTATTAGACCCTATTTTTGAAAATAAATTATAACTCAAAATCCTTGAACTAAGTAGTAAACAACTGCACATATTATGAATCAGTGAATTTTTGTCTCGAAGATGGTGTCACCCGAAGTAATTTCTGTTACCGGCAGTGTCCGACTTAAAATCTTTGACAGATTACGAAATACCCTGAATGAGATCAAAAATTCAGTTAACCTAGATATTTCAAAAGAGGAAGAACAGAACTTCAAGGCTTTGCTTTTGGATTTTTGAGATTTTGCAAAAGATCTCGCGATTAGGATACCGAACAGGGAATTTTATCAGTATTTTTACTATTTAAAATATTATATTATTTTTTTTGCCCACGAGGAGCAGAGGAGAGCCACGAGTGTTTTTTTTTATTTTTTTTGGAAAATTACATATAATGACCCAGAAACAAGAAATTACGCTTAAGGACCCATTTTCCAACACTATAAATAGAAGCTTCATTTCTTCATTTTCTACACACCAAACTCAGACCACAATGGTTGAGTTTAAGAGAAGAGTGAGGATTCTTAGAGTTAGAGGGAGAATTTAGAGTAAAGTTCTCGGAGCTGGAGAGAAGGAGTAAGAACTTCAAGGGTAAGTTCTTTGGTTTCTAGTCTTAAGATTTGGTAGTTTCTTTTGGTAATTATAGTAGAAATGCCAGATAGAGTTTTTTTCTGAGTATGCTCTGTGGCTGCAGCTTAGTCTGATCTGTCACATCAGAAAAGAATTATTCTTGGGCAGTAATGTTATTTACCAATACAGTAAATACTATTTACCAAACAGTAAAAATTATTTACCGTCACGGTAAAAATATTTTTACTGGTACTATTCACATGAATAGTGAATACTATTCACATGAATAGTGAATATCCAACATAGTTTCCGCAAATGCTGAAAATTAATGGTCACTGATAAAAATGATATTATAGGATATCCGAGGATTCCGGAGTCAGATTCGAAGGAAGTCCGTATACGTGAATAGTACCGTATATGTGAATAGTACCGTATACATGAATAGTGCCGTATACGTGAATAGTACCGTATACATGAATAGTGTCGTATACATGAATAGTAAATTACTATTCACACCGAACGAAGGTACGGACGCGTATTGTAACACTAACTCTGATGCTTATGGTATGCTTATATGTGATAGATAGTCTGAGATATTGTTTTAAAAATTGATCATACAGAGGTACTATTTATACGTACGTTACTATTCACGTATACCGTATTTACTATTCATTTTTACTATTCACATTTACTATTCACGTATACCGTATACTATTCATTTTACTATCCACGTATACCGTATCTACTATTCACGTACACATACCGTATGTACTCTTCATTTTTACTATTCATGTATATATACCGTATTTTACTATTCACAGATACGCATAGTATTTACTATTCATAAATACGCATATTGATGTATAAAACTTTATGGTATAATAATGCATTATTTTGAGTGAACATATTCATCATGGCGGTTGTATTATGATGGGTGGAGTAAGGAGGGATTTGAATGATAAGAATGATTTATGCCACCACTCGGTGCACAGTGGATGGTACTTGTTTCAGGGCCCCATCTTCCATGTTTTCCTCTGGCCGGGATTTCATTGGAGTTGTGGGACATGTGACACCTCCATAGTTGTTATTTTAAAGGAGGGGAGCCATAGTCCAGATTTAAGCTCTATACCTTTGGCCGGGTGTATCTTAAGTTTTGGTGAGCTTGAAACCATCCAGTCAAATGAATGAGTTTCTATTGGACTATATGTTAGCCTATGGTTCCAGTCAGCGGTATAAGGGAGGTGGTGATATAAGGGAGGCTGCATACTGCATAGTGCATTTTTGAATAATTCAATATTTGAAAATTGATCATACACATACATCTTAATACGGGTTATAGTCGTGATAATGCCGTTATGTTTTCCTAGCGCTGAGGACACGGATGTACACCGTGGCACTGGAAGATAGTGCAGACTGTAATAACATACATGTTGCAGTGGCCGTGTAATGTTATTATGTGAATATGAGAATAATGTATGTGATTATTGCTGTTTTGACATGAATATCTGTCATACATATTTGATACATAAGCATGAGGTTAACCGTTACCTGAGGTTCAATGGGTATTGAACCTCAGCTCTTACTGTAGCTTCAGGATTTTCGGAGTGAACAGAAACAGAAACAAGGGTAAGCAGCAGGCAGAAGGACTAGCTGGAGAAAGTCCTGTAGATATGTATAGTCTTTCGAACTCTTTGTATCAGCAAACCAGTACACTACAGTGGTTGAATATCAGTTACTCTGTATTTAAAATCATTTCGTTGCTCAACTCTGGTTAAATTATTTTGAACTCTGATCAAATAATTTCGAAAATGCTTTAGAAAAGTTGGGGTGTTACAACACCAAATATGGGTACAACCTCGGATCCCACAGAATCCTTGATAACGGACCCCGACTACGCCAAGCTGGTTAAAGCCCGGGCTCCGTGTGAATTATTAAAGCCGAACCCCAGTTACACAGAATCTGGTCAAAATCCCAGCTCTGTGATAACTTTTGAAGGCGGACCTCGGCCACACCGAATCTGGTTAAAGCCCCGGCTTCGTGTGAATTTTCGAAGGCGGACCCAGTCACACCAAATCTGGTTAAACACCACTGATGGCAAGCACCAGAAGCCACAGCAGAAACCCACCGTAACTGGTTGTTGGCGGAGACCCCCAAGCAAGCCGACCGCTGATCGAACCCGACCAGTCACAGGGGCCGCCGCAACGGAAAAAAACTCCTGAAGGACACGCGACCGACGCGGCGACTTCCCCTCAGGCAGACGAGCCGCCGCTGTAAGAAGCGAGCCCAGAACAACCAGCGCGAGACGTCCAGGCGGTCGAAGTCGACGTCCGCATCTGACGGAGGACGCAAGAGTCGTCCCTTAAAAGACTCGAAAATAAAGAAAAACAAGAAACACACGCCGGGACAACGGCGAACTGGATGGTAAGACGAGCGCAGTACGAGGCCGCCTACCGTCCCCAGAAAATACCCATGACTCGGGAAACCAGGGTGACGGTGTTAACCGCACCAACCGGATCGCCACGGAGGGCCGAGGTCGAGAGGGCAAAGACCGAGAAGAACACCGCGTGGAGGAAAGAACTCCCCGGACTCGTAGATCACCTCGCCATTGAGCTGCCACAATTCGACATAACATTCGAGGCTCGGCAAGCGATCAAGTCACAAGCATTGGCGAACTTCATTAGGGATCTCACCCTGGCAATAACAAGCGACGAGGCTTGGAAAGTTTTCGGGGACGGATCCTCCAACGCTAAGTGCAGCGGTGCAGGAGTCATCGTTGAAAGCCCCCAAGGGGTTGCCACTGAACACTCCCTCCAGCTGAAGTTCCCGACCTCCAACAACCAAACCGAGTACGAAGCTCTATTGGCCGGGCTGCAGTAAAGGTCTTAACCGACTCGCAACTCGTTGCCGCCTAGATCAACGGCAGCTATCAAGCAAAAGGCCCTCTTATGGCGGAATACCTAAGCCACGCCAAAGAGCTCATGGCCGAGTTCGAGGAAATGCCCGATTCCCATATTCCAAGAGAGGAGAACGAGAGAGCCGACATCCTCTCCAAGCTGGCAAACACTAAGGGACCGGACAATCACGGGACCGTGATCCAGTAGAGCCTGACCGAGCCGAGCTGTATCATGACCATCTCAGGACTCAACCGGAGGAAGCCGATAGAAGACTACCTAGAAAGGGGAATTATCCCTACCGACTCGACCGCGGCCAAACAAAAAAAAAACGATCAGAGAAGCCGCTCTCTACGCAATGGTGGATGATCAGCTCTGCAGAAAGGGATTGCATTGCCCGATGATGCGATACCTCGGCGAAAGGGATTGCATTGCCCGATGATGCGATACCTCGGCGAAACCGAGGCAAAATACGTGCTAGCCGAACTTCATGAAGACAACAACGGCCACCACATGGGGGGTAAGGCACTCGCCAGGAAAGCGCTACGCGCCGGCTACTACTGGCCCACTATGAAGCATGACGCCATGAAGAAGGCCAAGACGTGCGACAGTTGTCAGAAACACGTCAGGATCATACGGCCCCCCCTCAGAATTGAAAGGAATGCCAGCCCCCTGGCCCTTTTGCAAAGGGGGCATGGACATCCTCGGACCATTCCGACCGGCGCAGGGGCAATGCAGATGACTCATAGTCGCAGTAGACTACTTCACCAAGTAGATCGAGGCAGAGCTACTCGCCACAATAACCTCGGCTAGAGTAATAAAGTTTTTCCGGCACAACATCGTCTACGTCACGGACAATGGGACCCAGTTCATGGACCATAGATTCCAAGCATTAATGTCCAACCTAGACATTGAACAACACTTCTCACCCGTAGAATACCCACAGTCAAACGGCCAGGCCGAATCTGCCAACAAGATCATCCTGGACGGACTGATGAGGCGCATGCTGCAAGCGGACACCAGCTGGACCGAGCAGCTACACAACGTTCTTTGGGGATACCAGACAAGCGTACAGTCTTCGACCCAGGAAACCCCATTCAGGTTAACCTATGGATGCGAAGCGATGATCCCGGTCAAAATCGGGCAACCATCCTGGAGAAAGGTTAGAGCCAAACAAGAAGGGCAGGAGTTGAACGACGACGCCTTGAAGACCGACCTGGGTCTCATAGACGAAATCCGAGTCAAGGCTCGCTGCCGGGAATTAGCCGTCAAGCAGCTACTCACGGCTAAGTACAATAGGAAGGTAAGACTACGGTCATTCAACCGGGGGTACCTCGTACTTCGACGGGCCGACATAGGCAGTAAGAATGGTAAGAACGGAAAGCTTGCGGCGAACTGGGAAGGCCCCTACCGGATCAAGGAGAAGCTCGACAGAGGGCATACATCCTGGAAACCCTGGCACGGAAGCCGGTCAAAAGAACCTGGAACGCTGACAAGCTAAAGATCTACCATAGCTAGACCCCGTCCCGGTTCCAAATGACTTATTATTTACAGCTTCAAAGTTCGAGTTATTTCGTTTTTCACTCATGTTTCTTTGTGAAGCCTCTTAGGGCTACTTTTTTATCAATAAAGGATCCCACCGAGGAGATTCACCAAGGTGCACAAGCACTTGCCTAAGCTTGAAGCCGAGGTCCCTAAACCCGGCATAAATTAAACCAGGGCCAACAAACCCAGGACAAGAAGCTCGGTGAAAGAGCCATATAGAATGGACTCCACGCGCGGATCCCTGACAAAGAATTCTTCAGTGGAAATTTCCAAGACGTGCACAAATGACTGCTTAAGCATTACACCGAGGCCATTAAGCCCGGTCAAAAACTTGACGCTGAGGCCATTAAGCCCGGCCGAGTCCCGACACCGAGGCCATTAAGCCCGGTCAAAAACTTGACGCTGAGGCCATTAAGCCCGGTCAAGTCCCGACACCGAGGCCATTAAGCACGGTCAACACTTGACACCGAGGCCATGAAGCCCGGTCCAAAAACTGAAGCCGAGGTCAATAAACCTGGCATGAAGCCGAGGTTAGTAAACCCGGCATGAAGCTGAGATCAATAAAGCCCAGGTGAAGCCGAGGTCAATAAACTCGGCATGAAGCTGAGATCAGTAAACTTGGCATGAAGCTGAGATCAATAAAGCCTAGCGTGAAGCCGAGGTCCATAAACTAGGCGTGAAGCCAAGGTCCTGAAACTCGGTATGGAACCAAGGCTAATAAGCCCGGTCCAACACACGGCTCCGAGGTCATGTACCCGGTCGAAAACTAAAAACATCTAGATGTACGAAAACCGGCCGTTGTACTCCGACAGGCATTGGTTAGAGCTCGACGAAGGCGCCATACGTGGCCTTTCGTGAAATTGACGCGTCAACGCTCCCCCGGGTAAGCAAGCAGCCTACCATGCCGACCCTGATCAGGTCAAAATGTCCGACCCTAGGCGAACGAAGCCTCGGTTCGACACGTGATAGTCCTGCCCTTACGCCGGTTACACTTAATCCGACTATGTGAAAGTTGGAGCTCGACTGATAGAAAGTCGGGCCGAGGCAGTATGGTTAGTTATGCATGACGAGGCTGAAACAAGACAACCTTGCCCCAATCTCCCACACACTAAGTGTGGTAGAGAGCAGACGGCCTGCACCCATGCGGCCGAGCAACACTAAAACTTAGATAAAAGAGTGATTTACCCATTATCTAAGCCATCCGAACGGCTCGTATCCATTACAGCCGACAAGTATCTAAACTCCCAGACGTAAACGATGGTCGAGTATATAGACCTGTACTTAATGCGGTCGATAAACTAAACTCCCGAACGTAACCGCTGGTCGAGTATATAGACCTGTACTTAATGCGGTCGATAAACTCCCGGACGTAAACGCCGGTCGAGCACATAGAAGAGTGATAGGGCACAGGCACCCTAGCTCGGAAAAGCAGCATCACTAGAGAGCACCACCTCTTTAGACAGACTAGCCTCAGGAGCTCCTGACCCGGCCTCATCATCTCCTTGCAAGACGGAGCGGAACCCGGACACTGTCTTTCACGTAAGCCCGGTAGGCATACCCGGCAAGGTTCAGGGGTACGGTCGATTCAAGTGCTTGGTTCGATCGAAGGCCGTGTCAAGGCAGCCGGAGGCAGTCTGTTTCAAACAAGGAAGTCGTGTCAGAATGGGCTTGATGCACAACCCGGAGAGCACCTTTGGCCAGGACCAACTCGAGGGAACCACCTCGATGGAGGGAATGAAGACCTCGGACATGAGATCCAGGGTAAGCGGCCAACGCACCCCGGCAGCCCAGAGCCCTCGACTGCCAGGCTGGGGGGCAACAAGACGGGAGTGGCACCGTTAGGCTGTCAGCAACACAAAGCAACTTTGAAAAGCATGGGCCAAGGCCAGCTAAGACAAAGAACCGAGGCTGAGGCATACCTCGGATCAACATTTAATGTCAGACCCGATTAAGCGAAAGCAAAGTGCAAAGGGAAGATAAAAGACCGGGCCTCGGGAGAAAAACCCGGCGCTACAAATCCGAGCTAACGAATGAGTAGAAGGTTATGAATCCAAACTCATCGAAGACTCGGACAAAAGCGTGTCAAAGATGGAACAATTCGGATACGGAATCTGGAATATGGAGCAATTCGGATACGAAATCCGGAATAAAACAGTAAAAGCGCCTCGGCAGCCTAGAGACCTCTAAGCCCGGAAGGAAGGGCTGAAGTACGTGACACGACGGACACATCAAGTCCGCGCAGAACTCACAAGTCGCCAGATGCCAGTAGACGGTAATGGCGAATGCATAAGGATCCCGACCCCAAAGTCGAGCGAACTCCTTGACATCACCTTGGATCCTTGAGGCATACCTCGGATCTTTGAGCAAAAGGCATCGGTAACCGGGGTCAACATGACACAACCCCACACTATGCAGTAGATGGGCAAGAGGGTATAGATTCACAGCAATCTAACCCAGGTAACCTAAAGGAGGATTCCAGCCTCAAAGAAAGGCGAACCGCTTCGGCTTTATCCCAAATCCTAGAGACATCACCTCGGATCTGTGGGGTAGACGACCGAGATCAACACCTGGATTCAAATGTAGGTACCAGCTCACTGCTACGCACCCCGGACCGATCCGGGTTGGGTAATCACCCCGGCTAGTTGACGCAGGGCATTCTGGGCGAGATGACGAGAGTTGAACCTCTCAAAGTCATGAGAAGCTAGGCCCCAGACTTAAGGCCACCTTATGGGCCGCGGCAGTTATAAGCCGGTCTAGTGAGAGAAGAAAGAGGGCTATTTAAAACCAAATGCAAGGGTGCGATGGTCTATTCCTGTACAGACGTGACGGGATTGGAACAGCACGACGCCAGCGCAATAAATGCGTGCAGACCTTGAAAAACGGAGAGGCGCGGCGGTTGCAAGAACGCACCCAATAAAAGCCCGACAACTGTAAGTCCACAATAATGACGTGCGGGAAGCAAATCCCAAAGCGTCCGGAGAATCCCAAAAGGCAAGAGGCGCGAGACCGAGGCCACCAACGGGCACTGGAAGCTCGAGAAGCGTAAACGGCCGTTCGAACAAGACAAACTCAGCGTTCCAGGCAGGATGAGTATACTACCAGCCGACCACTGATCCGGTACGGACAAAGGGTCACGGCAGCCAGGAGCCGACTTAGTCCGAACAACGGACCTCGGCCATACAGAGGACCGGGGGCAATAAACACCTTGGCCGTCCAGAAGCCTGAACAACCAAGCTGGGGGGGCAACTGTTACGGACCGGCCCAATAGGCCCAGGTCCGGACCTCGGCCCAACTGCGCTGGAAGCAGAATCCGCGCTATAATGAGCAATAATGAAGGATCCCACCAATTTAGGACCTGATTAATGGAGATTCTCCCTCAATCATGATCCCAACAAATAAATCCTGATTCCCCAATCAAGGATATGGCTCATTAATGCAGAGAGATACTCGCACCAGACTCTTCTATAAATAGAAGGAAACCCTAAACAGGTGCACGGGTTCTAACTCTAAACTCCTTTACTTTCTGCCACACAGAGCACACACCCCACCCCCTTGGCTATATGCCTGTGTGTGTCTCGAACTACGTGGACTTTGATCCCTTTACAGGGTACGTAGGCTCTAGGCTTGACAACCTAGTCAAGTCCAATATATTTGTGTTCTTAGAACAGAACAAATATATTTCATTAATAGACAAAAGGTTGACTGTGAAGTTGGAATGTTTGATTAAAAATGTTGATAAGTATGATGAAGCAGAGTTTGAAGAAGGCAAGTGGAAGTTTTTTTTTTTTTTTTTGGTGGGGGGGGGGAGAGAGATAAAATTTTGACAAAATTGCCCATGGAAAATTTTAAAAATTACATAGCTTTTTGCATTGTTTTTTGTATATTAACTTTGGAAGTATGTCACATCAGGGTTATACCTGACTTTTCACATTAGAGATGGGCATCACCCCTCCCTCCCTCACCTCCAACCAAACATAGCCTAATAGTTGGATTGTAGAACAAAACATTCTTTTAGTTAGAAGAGGGTGATAAAAAATTAAAAGTAAAAAGGAAAAATCAAGTAATCTTGTCCATATTGAAGAGGACGAGGAAAATTTAAATAAGCAGGATCTCTTGTTTTGTAGTCTTGGATTGCTAGTGAGAGGCTGAGAGCTCGTTTTAACGTGAGCAAAGCCAAATATTATAAATAATAACTAACATTTTTTTAACCATAACATTGATTCTTTAATACTAATATTATGAAGGGTTAAGACGTAAAAATACACATATAGTTTATTCAAAAGGACACCATATACAAGTGTTTTTTTTTTTTTTTGCAAAAGTGACTATGTTGTTGTAAAAGTCATATATTTCGTTAGTGGACAAGAGGTTGATTGTGAAGTTGGAATGTTTGACTAAAAATGCTGATAAGTATGATGAAGCAGAGTTTGAAGAAGGCAAGTGGAACCCAAATTGCCGACTAGGAAAGTCCAATAAAATTATTAGGCGATTGAAATTGGGGAAAATGATGAACCCTTAAAACTTAAAAGGCAACATTGGGCAAAAACGCAGACAAGGAGAAATCACTGAGCTAGGAACATGTCTAGGAGAGAGTAAGTAAACGAATCGCGTTAGGGTTTCATTGGACAAATTGGTGAGCTAGGGTTCATTCGAGGGTTGAACGACGATCGATTCGGGAAAAAATTGTTGACCTGGGGTTTCATTGAACATGTCTAGGAGAGAGTAAGTAAACAAATCACGTTAGGGTTTTTGTCCTGGTGACCGACGATCACAACAATGAGAACAAAGAAAAGAAATCAAGTGAGTGATGCTAAGACTCTTGTTCGTAGAACTGGGGAATCGAGAAAGCATTGCAAAGGGAAAAAGGATTCTCATGTGAACGGGGAATCTTCGATACGTGTAGGCGAACAATCGACAAAAATTCATTCCAAGTAAGCAACAGCTGAGATGAAGTTACTATTTTATGAACATATGTGTGCACATGTGTATCAAAATCCAAAAGCTTCAATTATGTGGTTGGTAGAGCATTTCAAGGAAAAGGTGCAGGAAGCCCCTCAATTCAAGACAAAAGAGATGAAGAAAGAGGTGTAGAGGGATCTAAATGAGAGTGTACATAAATATAAGAGGGTGAAGAAGAAGATATTGGAAGAAATGGAAAGCAGTTTCAAGGATGAATTTAAAGTTAGAGGCATATTGCAATGAGTTAAAGGTGTCAGACCCTAGTTCAGATGTGTGTTTTGAGGTCGACACAGAGACATTGGAATACAGAAGAAGAATATTTAAGAGGATGTACTTATACTTTAATGCTTCAAAGATATAATTCTTTCGATTATTGTTGATGTTTTTTCCCAATTGTATATGTGATATTCAAGAAGATGTTTAATGCTTCAAATGTATATGTTTTTTTGTAATATTTCCTTTTTGTAGGTTGGGTGTAAAGAAGGATGCAGGCCATTAATTGGTGTGGATGGTACGTTATTAAAAGGAAAATCACAAGGAATATTGTTGACAATCGTGGGTATTGATACTAATGACTCTTTGTACCTTTTAGCACTTAGATTGGTTAAGAAGGAAAATGCACTTCATGGTCTTGGTTTTTACAATGGCTTTGTAACTCTCTATACTTAGGCAATGGCGAGACTATTACCCTCATGTTTGATATGCAAAAGGTAATTACATATCTTATACATGTGTGTAATAAATGTTGACTTCTTTATTACTTGACAATGTTAATTGTAATTCTTTTTTACTAATGAAAGGGATGTGTGATATGAAAGGGATTGACTAATACCATCGGTGAGGTGCTTCCTCAAGTTGAGCACATATTTTGTGCTACATTTTATACAAATTGGAGCAAGAAGTGGAGAGGGAATGAGTTCAAGAAGAAATTCTTCACCCATGCATGAAATACATTTATACAAGAATTCAAAGACAATCTCACATCTCTAGGTTCGTTGAAGAAAGAGTCAATTGAGGATGAAGTCACTTACAATGTAAATTCATGGGTAAAAGCTTATTTTACTTCAAGATGCAAGTCCTAGGTGGTGGATAACAACATGAGTGAGTCATTTAATGTGTGGATAGACGAGTATAGGTTCTTACCCGTGATTAAAATGTCTGATGGGATTAGGCTGAAGATGATGGCAAAATGGGCAAAAAGTGAGACAAAAGTGTAAATTCAAGGGTAAGAGCTTATTTTACTTCATAATGGAGGCACCATTTTTCTTTACTCAATTCCAAGGAAGGTGCTATTTTTGCCGCATTATGCTACATTTTTCCTTATTTAATTTTGTTGCGTTTGTCCTTAGTTAATTGCAAGGCCAACTCCATCCCCCCCCCCCAAAAAAAAAACAAACAAATACATTACACATGATTAACAATTGTCTAATCCCTCACAATAACAAGGAAAGTACACATAACTCATTACAATACATTACAGATCAGTTAAAATTGACTAATCCCTCACAAGAACAACAAAAATACACATAAACCCTGCATATACATACCACCAACAACACTCAAGTTAGTAACAATGTTGCTAATACAAATTTGAACTTCAATTTCCCCTTCTTCACTCCACTTTCTTTTACTTCATGTCTAGATTTCAGCTTCATCACTTCACCTTCAAGTGCAATAAGCTCTTCGTACAACCTCGCACATGCATTTCCTCTTCGAAGCTACTTGTTCTCCTCATATAACTTGTCTATGTTATTGAGTAAATCCTTGATAACTGCATTTCCCCTTTCTCAAACCCACTCTCGTGCCATTCAAATATACACAAACCACCATCCTATGAAATTTTATCACCAACTGTTAAAAATCAAGAACCCAACCCATTGAAAATCATTTCACATCTAACAAATCTTACCTCGTATAAATTCCGGCACCCATAAAACCTCATACATGGTTTTTCTTCTCACCATCGATGTCCACGGGGAGATGGCAATACCGAGTTGGACCTTCGTAGTGTTCCTTGCAATTAGGCCATCTCAACAAACACCTTCCTTCTCAGTTTCTCGTTTCTCCCTGTCATTGATGTTGAAGACTACCCCATGGAGCTCCCTCTCGATTTCTTGTTCCTCGAAGAATTGTTCCCCCTCATTTGAATGTCATTTGGAAAACGATAAATGTTGGGGACTCAAGACTCAGGCGATTCGGCTTTTGAATGACAACTCCCCCTCAATTGCCATGTATTCATGACACTTGGAAAACACTTGGCACATTTTACTTCAATCTAACGGATTTTCTCCATTAGTGGAATATGTGATTTTTGCTTTACTTTTGTAACCACAATCACTTTTGCATTTTTTAAAAAAAAAAATCACTTGGTGTTGAGTACTCTTTTAGATAAATCACATGTATATTTTTGCACCTCAACCTTATTATAAATAATAACTTTTCTATAATTTTTTATTCTCTTTGTTTTTGAGTGATAAAGTTATGAGTTGTTAATTTCATATTGAGATTCTCTTCACTTCTCCCTCTATTTCCTCTTGATTCTCTTCACTTCCATTCTCATGTGGATTGTTGCATTAAAATTCAAACATGTCAGATTTAATGTTTCAGAAAAAATTAAATATTTATTTATTGCAATATTAAACTGTCCTAGCCAAAATGTAATTAGTTTTAATTAATTTATGATTTTTTAACAACTAACATTTGTTAATAATTCTATAAGTCATTAAATCTGAACGCTACCCAAATCCCACATGGTGGGAAACCTTGTACATTGACCGTCCTTTATTAAATATAAACACTCAAATTTCAATTTAACTTTTTTTTTTTTTAAGGTTGGGCTATCAAATTTATCTTTTGATATGGGAACTGGAAAGAATGAGGAGAAAAATCTTATCCAAAAGAAGCTGGATTGGTAATTCATGGGCTGGTTATGTGGGGAGATTAGTTCTTAACAAGCAACTTGGGCCGGCAAGGCTGTATTGGACCTCATGGGCTAGGTTTCCACTTCGCCCTCGTAAAATTTCAAATCACATCATTGGATTATACTACTTCCTCCGATCATAATTATAAGATTAAGTTGATTTTTTTTTGGAGAAATTAAAGAAATTAATTAAATTATTTTAGATTATTTTTTTTCCTCTAAACTATTTAGTTTGATTAATAAACTAATTTATAATTTAAGGATACACAACAACCTATGATATGATTTTAAATAACTTATTTAGTTTCTTTAATTTCTCCTAAAAAAATCAATCTGATCTTATAATTAGGACTGAAAGGAGTAACTTGTAAGTAATATTAATTATTATTAATTAATAAATAATTCCTTTCTTATTGAAAAAGTTCATATTCATATCCTTCTCAAGGACAACAATCATGAACCGTTAAAAGATGTTCACTTCTTATTAAATAGTTTCCATATTCTTTTAAATATTTTGTGATGTACTCCAGCAATAATAAGAAGTGTCATCACAGAGATGGACTAATAATGTAATATTGCACTAGATTTCTGAGTTTCAAACTTGAGCATTAGATGAGATACTTGTGTGTGAAGGAGCAATTAAAAACTCTGAACTGGATTTTTTTTATTTCATTAAAGTTTTTATCTCAAGGTTTGAAAGGTAAAGGGTTATCACATTTCCTAATAATGTGCTTCTCAGGATTTGAATTTGTATTCTCCTTTTTACGTGGGTAACACCCTTTACCACCTTATCTACCAACTTGTTGGTAACTCTAAACTGAATCAGTCAGTCAGTGATTTGGATACTTCGTAATAAGATATTTAAAAAAAAATGTCAGAATGTTAGTGTAAAAAATAAAAACAACAATGATGAAGTTACATGATCACACTTGGTCTATACTCAAACGCAAATAACTAGATTAAATAGGTTAATTTTTTTTCCCCACTATACACATCTGATATCCTAGCCTACTTCTTTTTAACTCAGAAGATTTATTAGAGTAAGGCAAAAAGAAAGGCCTGTCAGTGCCACTTACTTGCTTCAAACTGAGAATTTACTTAAGGGATAATGATGGTCTGATTTTCTTTTTCCTTAACAAGACAGCTAAATCTAATAGAACATCACACTCTCTCTTTCAGCTCAAGCTTAAAAAAAAAAAAAAAGAAAGAAAGAAAGAAAAAAAAAAGGGGAGAATTTTTGGAAATGTAAAGGACAAATTGCAGTCCAATCTATCAATACTACAGGTCTAGTGCGAGGAGAAAAACAGGAGAGAGACAGAAGAAGCCGGTAAGAAGAGTTTGAATTTGGAAGGTCCCTGTGTAGCCGGCTGATGATGATGAACTAATAAGACGACGCCGTCGCTTTCATCGTGTTTTTGGTTAAATTCATCCAAATCTGGCTCATCCAGGGGGATTGAGGGCTCGCTTATCTTTGAAACAATCGCCATCTGATTACGACGACGACGATAAGTGCAGGCCTTGGCGTCGCCGGATCACCATGGCTTTCGCCTGGGCCTCCGCCCTCAAGATCACTGTTCTGGCCCTTGTTATTGGCGCTGTTGTTGCTGCTTGTTTCACTCTCCCAATCGAAAAGGTTATTCGCCTACTTTTACAGACTCGAATTTTCTTCTCTCGAATCGGTACTCGGAAATGTTTCTTACTTGAAATGGGATTGATGCATTTTTGTTGAATTGGTTAAGGGCGCTATGCGCGTGCGTAAAATATTTTCCTGTCACTCAGTATTTCCTGCGAGTTCGTTTTCTAGCGGTGGTTTTCCCCCTCCTTCCCTAAGTTGAAATGGAATTTAATATCTATCCTTGAAATTTGATGATCCTCTGATGGCCGGGTTGCACTGCTTGAAAACTTTCTTCGACCGGTTTTACTTAGCTTACTGGAATTTCAGCCAACCGATTTTATGTATGAATAACATGTCCAATGTCAGAAGGGTAGTGTTGGAGAGAAGACAATTTCACTAAATGCAATGAACAAATAAAGTTAAGAACTCTCCCAAATGGCTTTTCCTTATGTTGATAGTTAAAATATACAGTGTCTGTTATCTCATCTTTAACAACCCCAAACATAAAGTTTAAGACATTGATTAGTTAAGTCAATTTTCCAGATGAAAATTCCCATCCTCTTATATATGCGTATGAGCAACAATGGTGCTTTTAAAAGTATTCATTATAATTCTACTGTCCTTCATTATAAGCACTACCTTGGGATTTTCATCCCTGAAAAGTTGCAACGTTTTGGCTGTAGACTGTTTTTTAATATTTTCTAAGTTTGTTGCAGATGCTGAAGGATTTCTTACTATGGGTTCATCGTGACCTTGGGCCCTGGGGTCCACTTGTCCTGTAAGTTATTGCAAGCTTTGGTTCCTTTATTTCCACATCTTAAGTATCTTTCTTGGATTCTTACATTGTCATAATTGTGAAACTTCAACCAATGAATGTTATCGCATTGTTGCGAATTGCTGCTTAAAGGTAATTTGCAATAGGAAATTAAATATTCTGGTCAGAACAAACCTGGTCAAAAGTGCGTTTCTAAAGCTGATGCTTTGTCTCAGTTGAGAAAAAGAATAACTGAAGTCTAACATCAATTCAACGTTCAGGTCATATTGAGAAAACCAAGGTACTTTATATGTATCAGATGGACCAAACTAGCTTTTGAAGCATAACATTTAATATATTATAGTAATATATTTTTTTTCAAAATGTCAACTTGAGGAGCATAAGTTTTTACGCAATCCTATGATGAAGGCCGATTGAAATTAAATTATATAGAGATTTTATGCAATATTAGCTGTATAGGATAGATTTATCATATAAGTATCCTTTTGAACAGATAATGGAAATTTGCAAGATGACTCTGCTATGGAAACACTTTAAGAAATTTATTGTTTTATCGATTAAAAAATTTAGTATATGACTTATGTTCTTTTTTTTTTTTTCTTGTTTCTGTTGTAATGAAAAAGATTCAATTTACATAAATCAGTTGGCATATTAAAATAGCCTTAAGTCAATGGTTTGAGAATGGACTTGAATGCATGAAGTCTCAACTTCACATTTATTTGGTGATTTTCAGGATGGTTGCTTACATACCCTTGACTGTCTTGGCAGTTCCAGCTTCTGTACTCACTGTAAGCGTCATTGGTGCCCTCTCAATTTATGGTGGACATTATAGAATTGCTAGTAGAAAGTTTCTGTAGTTGCCTGTAATGTTGCTTAGAGTTGTTTCTCCAAACCACTGCTAGATATTTGTCCTAATAAGCTTTGGTTATTTATAAATTTCTGGATTCTAGATTAAATCTACATGGGGCCGTCATTTTAATTTGTTGGTATATAAATTTTACAAATTTGATGTCACTGTTAAATTATGTCATGTTTAAAACTTCAGCATGCTACTTATGTTTGATGTTACGTAATACTGATTCTTTCAACACCAATAACTAAAATGATTCATTTGTAACTTTTGCTTTGTGATGTTACTTGTGCTTTACAAACGGTTCATTCATGTCTCTGAGTATCTTTCTGTGCTGGAGAAGCATCAGTTGATTACTTAGATTTCCCCTGAAGATTTTTGGGGTAGCAGATTTAGACTGAAGGCTGCTGCCTTTGTTTTAACTTGAAATCCTGGATATCTGATGTCTGCCTCAAAAGATAGAAAAATGAGAGATTGAGAAAGTATAAACCAAATTGAGAAAACTTATTTTGTCTTGACTGATTAGTCTGCTATCTTACTTCTCCTTTGTAAAGCAACATGCATGCACTCAACAAAGAACCTTGTACCTTGTACCTTTGTGACATAGTGTTTATATATGTAAATCAGTTGTAAGTCCTTCTTAATGAAATACTCCCTCCGGTCCTAATTATAAGACATATTTAATCACTTTTGGGGAGATTAAGGAAAGGGGTTAAATTAGTTAATTTTACTCATTTTCCTAAAATGCCCTTATATAAATTTAAAATGACAAAAGTAAAAGTGAATCAATAACCTCCTACTACATACCTTTTCCACTTAGAATTTTTCTTTCCACACATTTTTTAACTAAAATAATGGTTTACTATAAATACATATATATGCGTGTGTATATGCACACACAGTCATATATATATATATATATATATATATATATATATATAGACATACACACACATATATGTTTGTGTGTGTGTATATTTACACACATATAAACACACACCCACACACTCACAGATACACACACACACACATATATGTTTGTGAATAATATATCTACACACATATGCATATACACACATATATGTTTGTGTGTGTATCTACACACATATATAAACACACACACACATATATGTTTGTGTATTTATATGTCTACACACATATGCATACACACACATATATATATGTTTGTGTGTGTATAGTATATACCTACACACTTATATACACACATATAAACACACACCTACACACACACACATATAGCGCGCGCACACATATATCTAGATACACACACACAACCATATACATATATATATATGGGTATAGGATTTCTCCTGTCACTGGAGATAGAGTTATCTCCAATAACCCTAAAACTACGTCGTTTTGAATTAATGAAAGGTGTATTTGTAATTTCAGGTGAATTAATGAAGGGTGTATTTGTAATTTCAGGTGAATTAATGAAGAGTGTAAACACAGAAACACCCTTCATTAATTCACCTGAAATTACAAACACACCCTTCATTAATTCAAAACGACGTAGTTTTAGGATCACTGGAGATAACTCTATCTCCAGTGACAGGAGAAATATTTTTCCCTATATATATATATGTTTGTGTGTATATATATACTCAACAATTTAAAAGTTTCATTAACTAGAAGAATTTGTGCACCTATATATATATATATATATACTCACCAAAAACCAAATAAATTTAAAAGAATAAATAGGGGTATTTTAGGAAGAAATTGACTAAAATTAAAATGTTGTCCTATAATTAGGACCAAAACCAACTCTCAAATATTGTCTTATAATTAGGACCGGAGGGAGTAGTTCATTAGTAAAAAGTGGAGAAGTCTAAAATAGGAGGATAAGAACTTGTTGCAACAATCACTATTACAAAGTTTGGCCCTTGTAGTTCGTCACTCCTTCCCACTCACTGGAGTGAGTAGACTATGTATAGTGTAAACTATTCAAGTCACTGGATGCATATGATAAGGAAGCAGAGATGCATGTACTGCCTAGGTGGTTATGTTATGGCATTTATTTTGTGCAACGTGATATCTAATTTGACATAAATTTGTTAGCATTTGATCTTTTTGAACATGATATTCTAGCTTGCAAAATAAGTGTTTAATTTTTCTGACCTGTTGTCTGATCTGTGTCATTCTTTAAAAAGAGTTTTATATCTTATTGAAGTTCGCTTTAGGTTTTACTCAACTTGCTGTCATCATGTCCGCATTTTTGCTTTTCTTCCCTTCATCATCTCCATGCTTCTCTTCTTTAAAGAACCTGATGGAGAACAAAAGCAACACCATGCCATTTAACTTGGTATAATGTTTTCAGCTTGGTGGCGGTTATCTTTTTGGACTTCCAGTGGGCTTTGTTGCTGACTCTGTTGGTGCAACTATTGGTGCTGGAGCTGCATTTCTTCTTGGTAGAACAGTAAGTTTTTGAGAGTTTTATAATATTAAGTACTTGGAACATAAATATCACCTTTGGACCACTTTTTATTGTTCCATAATTAGATGCAATAACAACAAAGCCTTATCCCCCTAGATAGGGTCGGCTACATGGATCATATGATGTCATTGTGCTTTGTCAAAAATCATATCTCTAGATAGATTATTAACCAAAAGGTCCTGCTCTATAACCTCTTTGAGTGTTCGCTTCGGTCTTCCTCGATCTCTTTTTAGAGGACTCCATATTGCTTGATCAGCCTTGGTGCACTCAATGGCATTCTTTGAATATGTCTAAATCACCTCAAACGATTTTCTACCATGCTCTCTTTAATAGATGTCACTCCAACTCGTTAGTGTATGTGATCATTACAATAACTCTTGTTTTTTATAGTAGCGCCCAATGCCCTTTGTTTCTTGTTTTTCTCTGTATACCATAGTTCTATTGATTTCTTTACCCTTTGTTTTGGGCCACCTTTTCGTCTATGTTTCTATTCTGTGAGGTACGCATGTTTGTTGCCTTGACGTTAGTTATCCACACCTTTATGGCTTTATCCATCTGTCTGTACAGATTGGGAAACCATTTGTCAATTCTAGGTTGAAGGATTATCCTCAGTTTAAATCAGTGGCAATTGCAATTCAGCGATCTGGCTTTAAGGTTAGTATGCTTCACAATGTTTTGAAATTCTTGAATCTTTTTATGTGTAAGTGGCTAATCATGGAAATTACTTGTGACTTCTGAAGAAAGCTACTGTGTCTATTATATTCTAATAGATCTTTTGTTATTGCTGTTGTCATTGGTGTTACTTTCAGTTATCTTTAACTGTATATCTGATGTGTTTTGAATTTACTTGTCTGTCTTTCAGATTGTATTACTGCTTCGGCTTGTTCCATTACTACCATTTAACATGTTAAATTATCTCCTGTCCGTGACTCCAGTTCCACTTGGGGAATACATACTGGCTTCCTGGTTAGGCATGATGGTATTGTCTCCACCCTATCGTCAATTATTAATGACAAACCTATGCATAATAAAACTCTATTTTACACTTACTGATTTTCTAATATGTGGAATTCCAAATGCCAATTAGATTTCTTATTGTTAGTTTTTGATCGTATATTGAACACCCTTGAAAGCCATCAGAACTGTTTGTTTTGATTGTCTGTATTGCCACATCGAACCCTTGGGTCCACCCTAATTATCCGAACATCGTCAATGAATATGACTGTGATTAAAATGTTTTTTTTTTTTTTTTTTGGGGGGGGGGGGGGGGGGGTTTGATTTCTGAAGGGATGTGGTTCCGAATGGCTGTCGTTTCTCCGCTAATAGTGTGGTCTACGATTTACTTAAAAAGACACAAACAAAACAAAACATGGTCTACTAATGCATTCCAGCAACAGTGAATTCTGTAATGTGTATAGGATAGCTGCTTATGTTATAGCTTTGCTAGATCCTTTCCAGTTACAGATGCAATGTAGCTTGTTAACTCCTCCAAATTGTTACTGTTGCAGCCGATAACGCTGGCACTTGTGTACCTTGGAACAACTCTCAAAGATCTATCAGATGTAACACATGGGTGGAGTGAATTTTCAAAGACTCGTTGCGTAAGAAATGCTAATCAATTGCCTATTCCTTTCTGAATCTGTGAATTAATAGCTGCAATTTATTCATTTTTCTTGACTGGATCATAATGTTTTACTTCTCTCGTGCATCATGCAGGCAATTGTCATTTTGGGCCTTTCATTATCTGGTGAGTTAAAATTCCTTTTACTCTGAATGCGAAAACCGATTCTCTTTTCTCAGCGAATCAATGCTGTGTTTGCAGCAGCAAGTTGATCATTTGATCGCTAGATAGATGTTTATCTCAATTTATTTATTTTTGTATGTGGGTGCAGTGATTTTGATGATATGTGTAACTAAAGTTGCTAAGTCTGCTTTAGAAAAAGCTTTGGCTGAAAATGGAGATATTGATGGCTCTCTTCCTTCCCCAGACTTACCCATTACTTCTGAACATCCAACAGATCTTAACCAACCCCTCATAATCAAGATAGATGATGCTGCTGCTCTACACAATAATCATGAAAATTAAAAAAAAAAAAAAAAGAGGTTTCTGTAAATTCTTTTCTCCACTTTCTTAAGGCTATGTCTGTTTCTTAGTTATAAATGCTTGAGCAGAAGCAGAGTGTTGATCCCTAATATGGAGGGATATACATATTTACACACATAGAACCACTAAAAGAAAATTGATGTCTGAACCATTCTTGGTTCTTTGTATCCATCTTTACTACTGTAATTTATGTTATCCAAAATTTTGGTTTAGTTTTTTTAAATATATATATATATATATATATATTATTATCAGTTCTTCAATGACGAGTCTTTAGAATTTGGCATATACCGAATAATTGATAATGATTGTGTCTTTCTGAGTTAAAAATGGATATTGTGACTGTGTTTTGGAGTTTGGTGGGGTGGTTAGCCGACAGGAATAATATGAAGCATTAGCTTTTTAACAAAATTATTCTTGTTCCTTTCTTTTTCTCTTTTTAATCTGATCAATGAAACTCTTGATTTTATATTTGAGCCGATTGATTCTTTGCTTTTGATCGAAACTCATTATTCGGATGCAAAAACATTAAGGAGAATAAATAATATATATTCTTCTTAGTATAAAATATGAGTTAAAGTTTTTTTTTTTGGAGACATTAAGGAAGTTAAATAGTAAGCTGTTTAATCATATTATATGTTTGTATATCCTTAGATTATATATCAGTTAATTACTTAAGTAAAATAATTTAGAGAAAAAATGATAAATATAAATATTTTAAAGTAATTTAATTAGTTTTCTTAGTATATTGAGAAAATGTTAACTTTGTATAATATTTAAGACTAGAGTTTTCTATTGCCGATGAATCATTTAAATATTTTATTACTGTATTTAATTGTTTTGGTCTAATCACTAAAATGATAACTTCAGTACCGTTGAATAAATATACCCAAAAGCTTATTTAGAGAGTAAATTATATTAGAGGGCATTAAAAAGAAGTTTAAGTTAATATGACATTAAAAATTGAACAAAAAAATGACATTAAATAATCCGTAACCTCAATAATTTTTTAAAAGTGGTTCTTGTTTCGCCCTAGCAATGTCATATAATATATTTGGAGTTTTTAAAGTGTGTTCACGTAAATGAAGACAAGATTCCTTTCATATATTTATTTCGTATACCATAATCACTTTGAAAAAACAACTTTCATGATTAATCAAAGCTCCTCTCACATGGTTGGTGTAGAGGTGAGTTTTCAATATAAAACAACAAGTAAATAAGTTATTGATATTTAAAAAACAAATGGGTTTCTTATTTGTTTTTTTTTGGAAAATACCCTTTTAATTTCAAAATCTTAAATAAGTTCTTTCCCAACAAAATGAGTTGTCAATTATTTTACTGTTATAGTTAATCTTATTACTGTTGTTGTCAACATAATTTTAAAATTTAAGTGATATTTTTTTTGACATTTTTCTTATTTTTATAATATTATGGTTTTATATCTTAATTTTATAAATTAGATTCAAATATATAATTTTTATTATTAATTATGAATGCAAAAAATATTAGGGAAAATTGTCAGAAAATATCACTTGAATTTTAAAATTTTAAATAGTTTATTCTCAATAAAATAAGTTATCAATTATTTTGCTGTTTTTTTATTGTTCTTGTTAAGAGGATTTTGAAATTTAAATAACATTTTTACCATTAGTTTCCCAAATGTAAAATAAATATAAATTATAAAACAAAAATATAGGAATATGGCGAATCCCTGGTGGGAAGGGGAAATATTTTACTTGGCTTGGTTCTCAGAAACTAACTCTTGGCTCTTCCATTATATCACCATTCTCATTTCTCAATTCTGAATTCTGATTCTTCAACTTTCCCTTTTCAATCTCATCCCTCTCTTCTTCTCTGTTGCTTCCGCCCTTTGAAAATGGGAATTTCTTCGAGTAGCGGAAGAAGAAGCAATTATTTTCACAACCCACATCTTCCCGCACCTTTCTATTACTCGGCAGAATCTCCTCCTCCTCCTCCGCCGCCGCCTCAAGGCTACTATTTCACCTCAGCCACGCCTTATGCACTGCAAAGCAACAACTATGTGCCTCCCCCTCCTCAAAACCATGTCTTCTGTTACTCAAATGCGTATAGCAATTGTTCCAATTATTCTAGTTCTATGGTGGTTAGGTTTCAGTATCCCCCATCTTATTTTCTAAATCATGCTAATGGGTGGGCTCCAATTTTTCCTTCGGTGGTTGGTCCTGTCGTCTCGCCACCGCCCTATGTTGATCATCGAACGGCTAAGAAGATCAGGAACGATGTGAACGTGCATAAGGACACATTGCGGCTGGAGGTTGATGAGCATTACCCTGATCAGCGCTTGGTTTCGTTCGTTTTCGATGCCCTGCATGATGGGAGGTTAGGACTACGGACTTCCTTTGATACATCATCACTTTGTTTTGGATGATTTGAATTAGTTTAACTGCTAATTTGTTGCTGCATTCGTATGTATGTATGTATGTATGTGGGTGGGGGTGGGGGTGATTAGGATGACTATTGCGTTTAGTAATGGTCTTACTGTGACTGTGAGTGTATTGTCTTTCGATAGAAATGATAGGAGTTTTTACTTCAAGAAATTATTTTTCTAATTTTGACCTTATTGTTTTCACTGCATAGAAAACCTTGGCCTTGAGGACACTCAATGCAGAAGAAACTGTTATTTACAACTCCCTGTCCTAAATGTAAGAACGAAGTTAGTTGGGCTATTTGTTTTGGTACCTTAATCATCTTAGTCTCCCTCATTTATTATTTTTTCCTACATTATCCTTATTAATTTGATGTCTCTGCCTACCCACATTTGATATCCTCAATAAAAATAGAGGTATTTTAGAGGAAGTGGCATACGCTTTTTATATGATAATTAACTAACCAATTTTCTTAATTCCTGTGAATTAGTTAACGGTATCTTGTATCTAGGACTAGATGGAGTATCAATAAACCAATTCGACTATTGGGAAATTCTTCTTTTTGTTTCCTTCACATTTATATCAGTTTAGTACACCCACTATTGAGAATTTTTCCCCATACAATGAAATCCATAGATTTTAGAAAGGAATGTCGGCATTACATCAATGATTTTGTCTGTGAAAGTGAGGAAATTCAATGTTTTTGTTATTCATTAAAGAGTTGGGATACTTTGCAAACTTTCTAGCTAATACATGTCACCTATGCCATTAATGCTTATCTTGAATCATGAAATCATAGTTAATATATCTTCCTGCAGATTGCTGGAAATTATGGTAGTGTAGAGGGAGGGATCCATTACACCCATGTAAAGTATTTAAATCTAAATCATCAAAAAATTGTTTAGAACAAAATATCAACTCTTAATATTAGAACTTTAAACATGCCAGTCATTCAAGTGAGCTTCTACTTGATAATGTAACTTTGATTTGCTTGATGCTTATGGAATGAACCTAGAAATAAGAAGACTTTATTAACTGGATTACTATAGTTGAATACTTTTGCATGTCTAAGATTAGTACTCCTTGCATGTCTGATTGGCAGCATTACTATTATCTACTTTGCAAAGGAGGAGGAGAAATGTAGGTTTGTTCCATTGTTTCCTAATGTATTTGAGCCAATAAGAATTCCTTTTCAGAAAGGAATAGGCCAGAAATTTTGTCAGCCCTCAGGAACAGGCATTGACAAAGGGTTTTTCGAGTTGGATGATCTGTCAAAACGCTCACTTGGAGATGATGTCTTCCCCCTTGTGATATGTGCTGAAACATGTTTGATAACTTCATCAGCTGATGAAAATCTTGGCAATGCCATGCTAGATTTTTCTCCTCACATGCAGATTACTCAAGCCTTTGTAGAGAAAGGCAATGGTGATGGTCCTTTACAAGTAAAAGTAGACACGCAGATTTTGTGGATTGATGGGGTCCGTTATGAGTTAAGAGAGTTATATGGAATAGGAGGCTCAGCAGCAGCTGGTTTTGATGACAATGATTCTGGGAAGGAGTGTGTAATATGCATGACTGAACCAAAGGACACAGCCGTGTTACCTTGTCGACACTTGGTAAGATTTCATAAAATCTACTTATGTAGAGGATTGATATTTAATTGTGGGAAAACCATTCTTGAGGTACCTGTTGTTTCCTTCAATTTTGAATTTGATACCTGTATGTTTTCTCCTTATTAAATCTTTTATTTTTTGTCTTTTGGTATGCCATTAGCCCTTGGAATTTTGCTTTGTTAGCATTGTTAGCCCTTATCAAGAATCTAATTGTACTAAAAGAGTAGAATTAGAAGATTTAATAAGAAGAGAAAAACTCACAGGTACCAAATTAAAAATTGAAGGAAACTATAGGTACCTTAAGGATGGTTTTCCCTTTAATCTTGAACAGAGAACAAAGGGATTTTGAACATGCACACATTTGTTATTCAACCGTGAAAATCTGATTTACAATAGGGATTAGGCCTCTTATTTATAGACTAGACTGACTTATTGACCAAGCTAAGTAACTAACTCCTTACAGCTAACTCCCTAACAAAGTCTAACTAACTTTTAAATCTTTATTATGTTTACATATCAATACCCCCCCCCCCCCCCAAAAAAAAAAAAAAAATCCTTGCCCTCAAGGATGGTTAACAACAAACAATGCAAAACTGGACTGAAACAATCTAAAAGCACTAAACTCTGGAACACTTTGTTGGTCATTGAAGAAATCTGTTTCTTAAGCTGCTGCACAATTCACTTGTGTCTTGTTTTTTCTTCTCTGCTCAAAGAACAGAATCTCCCACAGGGCATCGTGATTAGCTCTCCCTTGAACTAAGCTTGCTGCAGACTTTGTGTAGGAGAGGATGAAAGAATAGAGACCTATATTTGCAGAAGCCTTGTATTGAAAATACCCAAAGAAATTGTGCACCCCAAAGGCAGAGTCATGGTCCTCTTTTCTTTGCTGCCAACTTCAACTCCCATAGCTATATTAGAAATTATTAAACCCAATAAGCCTTCAAAATATCTTTGAAACTCAGAAAATTGGGGACAGCCGTTTCTTTGATTTTCAACTTGAGACCAAACCCTGCCAAGTACCCCCTAAATCTTGCCACTCAGCTCCTTCAAACAAATTTTCTTTGAATCACAACTATTCCTCTCGACTAGCGAGAAATGAAGAATTGGAGCGATAACAGCAAACTCAAACAGCGATGAGGTGAGAGGACTCGATGGCAAGAAAAGAAGCGAAACTGCCTGCAGAGAGCCCCGTGCAAGTAGCGACTTCAACCTCGATGTGGAAAACACTGTTAGACTCACATGAACTGGTCACTCTACCACTCAATGATCGGAACTGGAGGAGACGCTTGTATTGGCAAGAACCAATCCAGATAATGAAGAAAGAGAACCTTGTAATAATGTCCTTCTTCATCTTGCTCCATCATGCTCGACATCTACTGCCTAGAGCCAAGAATCATGAAGTTAAAGGCATTCGCATCTGCTGCCGGTTGCTGATCTTCGACACACTTCCACATCTTTTTTCACGGGAAGAATCTCTTGTAACTCTGCCACATCTTTTTTCACGAGAAGAATCTCTTGTGGAATTGCCGTTATATTTTCAACCATCATCGTCATACTTTGAAGTCGCTGCTGCATAGCCATGCTAACTGAGATCTTCTTTCAGCCATGTTTGGTAGAATTGCTTCTAAGGAGCCCTATGAAATACGGGTAACTTAGAATCGCAGTGGGCTGGCGGAGAATCGTCTGCTCTAATACCACTGTTATGGTATTAACGAAAGAATTGAGAAAGAGAGACAGAGAAGAGAGGAGCAGAGGAATTCAGCAGAGGGAAGGCAGAGAGAATAAGAGAAAACAAAGAACAAAGGGATTCTGAACATGCACACACTTGTTTTTCCATCATGACAAATCTGATTTACAATGGGGATTAGGCCCCTATTTGTAGATTAGACTGACTTATTGACCAAGCTAAAGCTAAACTAACTAACTAACTCCTAACGGCTAACTCCCTAACAAACTCTAACTAACTTTTAAATCTTTATTATGTTTACATATCAGTCTACTGTTGTGGGAAGATGGTTTTGTCATAATCATGGATAATGGACAGCCATTTGTAGGAGTTTCACTATATCCTTGTATGTGATCTTTTCTTTCTACATGGTTTCGAAGCTGTCTGCCTTTGCATGTTTTCAGATTATGTATGTACCAATAAAACTGATGAAACAGAACAATATGTATTGCAAATTTGCAATGATTTCACCTTCCATATGATTATTCTGATTAGGATACCCCTGTTGTATTTTCCAGTGCATGTGCAGTGACTGCGCGCAAACTTTGTGGCTTCAATCGAATAAATGCCCAATATGCCGTCAATCTATCCAGGAACTTATAGAAATTAAGATAAACAATGTTGATTTTTGGGATCTTAGGTGGGTAAGTTGAATTGTATGGTATTTTCATCAAATTCCTTCCTTTTCTGCTTTGTTCTCATGTCTGCAGTCAGGTGATGTATAGAAAATTCCATTCTGTATATTGTGTTAATGTTCTGTTCATAGTCCTTATGTACTGTATTGAAGAAGAAAACTAAATGCGGTTTTCTGCATAGATTTACATGTTTATTCTTTCCTTACCTTAGTCTGAATGGTATTTGACGGAAGGCAGTTTACCTTAGTCTTTACAGAATAAGGTACATAAAACAACCTGGTTTGATTTTTTGGAAAACTTCCTCTCTGTTTGAGGAGTGTAAAATTCCTCCCTTAAAAGAATGGATTACGTTTGAATGTTGGCATGACTCACTCATACTATTTTACTAGTCAACATCATTGGTTTGCCTTACTGTATATACACATTTGGGGTTAAGCATGACGAGCCTGTTATCCCAATTGTTGGTTTATTCTCATGAATGTGACATACGGAGTTTAAAGAAAAAGACAAGATTCCAGTTGTTGGATGTTTATTTCTTTTTCTCTTACAGCAACGAGTCTGGAGCTAATATTGCCTTGCAAGTTCAGAATCTTCTAAGCATGTACATGGCATAGGCTGCCTACTTTTTTGAGCAGGATTCTTTAGTGGACTTTCTGCATGATATGAACAGATTAATTACACTAATATAAATAGTGTTCTGTCCTAAGAACACAGAGATTGGACTTGACTAGGTTGTCAAGCCTAGAGCCTACGTACCCTTTGAAGGGATCAAAGTCCACGTAGTTCGCAGTAAACTTGGAGGCGTGAAGCCAGGGGAGTGGGGTGTGTGTTCTGTGTAACAGAAGGTAAATAGAGATGAGATAGAACGTGTGCACCTGTTTAGGGTTTCCCTGTATTTATAGAGGAGTCTGGTGCGGGTATCTCCGTATTAATGGGTGATATCCAGGATTGAGAGGTCAGGGGCTGATTTGTTGGGATTATGATTGGAGGAGAATCTCCATTAATGAGATCCTAAATCAGTGGGATCCTATATCCCTGCCCATTATAGCGCGGATTCTATTCCAGGCGTGGCTGGGCCGAGGTCCGGATATGGACTTATTGGGCCGGTCCGTAACAAATAGATTAAGTTTAATTAAGAATTAATTTATTACTATAAAGGCAGCCTAGTGCATAAGGCTTCCATTTGGTTGGGTCTAATGAGATATAGATGTATACCTTACCTCAAAAAGTGGAGAAGCTATTTCTAAGATTTGAACTCAACCTCGAGATTACATGATAGCCTGTTTTATTTGTTTTAAGGCTCATCCCATAGTTAGTTTATATCTTTATTGACAGAAAATTTTATTGTTAATTAAAGTGTAAAGATGGAGACCTGTTGGAAGTAGGTAAATTTATGAGTGTATACAAGTTGCACTTCATTCAGTTGCTGAAAATTTAAGTTGTATTATGCTCTGGCAGTGTAAAAGAACGATTGGGGTTTTGCCAGACATGTTTTTCTTAAATGAAGAAACCAATAATTATGGTCTTTCTCCACTCATTTGAGTTGATACTAACATTAACGAGAGAAGCAGGGAAGCAAAATCAAAACAAGAAATAAGCTATCCTAAACTAAATTATATCAAATTATAATGACATTTCTATATTCTTAAACACACAGTTTAACGGGTTGACTCGATTACTCAACACAGACACTACTTGCGGTCACTGTGTCATTGAGAAACAAATTGATAATAATTATTTGTTTGAAATAAAAATGGAAACTATCCGAAGCAAAAGTAGAGAGAGAGTAGCTGGATAATTGCAGAGAGTAATGAATGATCCACCTGCTTTCTGAATCTTACATTCAGTTCTCATTTTAATGCATTTATCCCTTCAGATACCTATCTTTCGGCCTGGTAGGTTTATAATTATGTCATAGTTCTGGAAGTTAGTTTCTATTCCTGTATAAAAATCCACTTGGATTGTTGTTGAGCTTGGGTAAATTTTGTTTGGTCTTATCAGGTTTTTATGATAAATAAATGCCTCACATTTGAAGGATTTTTCTTCGAAGACCTAATTTTGAGTTTGTAAACAACTTGCCCATCCTGCTGCATGGTTTTCTCATTTTTGGTCTGTAACAGTAACAGAAACAAGCTTCTTTTTATTTTGGGCTTGAAGCCAAGACAAGATTGAACTTGCTCATAAAGAAAGCAGAAAAATGGAAGGCAGAAAGAAAAACAAAACTTTTTAATTGATTCTGCCTGCAAGATTAAACATTTGTCAGATAAGAGACATTGTTAAATGTAAGGTATTTTTCTTTGGAAATCACACTTGGTATTAATTCTCACCACCCAAAGCATATTATATATATTCTATGATAATTGAGTTCTTCCTGACCTGCTTTTCTTTTTTGCCGGCAACAAAGTGAAAAAATAAAGTTCAAAACTGAAAATCTGAGGAGGCATATTCATTCCGTTTCAAGTTAATCCACCTGCATAGTGCCTGCAACTTTCAAGAAGACACCTTCACACATTTTAGAAAGTAATGTAAATAATCAGGTCAAGATCTCAGAACATGCTGGAATATACAAAAGAGAGGCATTTAGATATTCATCTGTGCTTTTTAATATTGCAGATTGTCTTGACTCTTCTTTAGCATTTGCTTGCTACTTTATGTTTCTTTTATTTTTAACTTTTTTACTGTTTGGAAGTTATGATAAAGTTCATTACTAATCTCATGGGAATCAAAACTTTCCCTTGTGGTCAAATCTTCCCAGCTTCTACTCTCCATTATTGATTCCCCAAACCAAGCTAAAATCTAGCGCTATGGAAACAGAGGGCCATGTGTGAGACTGAACTCGTTGGTGAGCCTCATAAATACAGTGTCCTTCAAATTCAATGTGCTATATCTTATTCTCTGTCCTTCAATCACTTTCCACACACACCAAGTGGTTGGTTGCTCATCTGAAGCCTTCCACAGTGATGACAAAATCTGTAAAAAAAACTTGTTGTGTACGGTGAATTCTCTGCTATTTGACCAGATTAATGAGACCATAATGTATATCATTCCAGACTTGTCAATTACTCCCTCTAGTCCTTATTATAAGCCTCCCACGTGTTCGTATTGCTCTATAGTATTTTTTTATGCTTATCTGATTGGGTTGTCGGGCTCAATTGAGGTAGCTTTCTTAAAAGTGTTTTTTGTATTCATACAAAATTAGAACTACTTTATCAAAAAAAGAAAAAAAAGATTCAAACTAGGGATCTCATACTTAATCAGCCAACGTCCTTCCACTAGAACCAACACCTATTGGTTCTATAACCTATCTTGTTTAGAGCATTAATTTTTTTTTTCACTTAATATCCCTAACTACCTATAAAACTTCCTAAATAATTAACCGAACTCCTTTAACTAACGACTTTTACTGAGGGGTAATATTAATATTTTACCAGAAATACAAGTTTTGACTAATTTCATTGATTTATGTAAAGTTGTAATTAAGGTCCTTTAATAGAGGACCGGAGAGGGAGCAGCCTCAATCATATATTTAGATAATCAAAAAATTTTATTAATTGTTGTGTAAATCAAAACACAGATCTTCTTATTAAAGTATTCAATTCGAATCTCAAAAGTGATTCTTTTTCTTTGTGGGGTTGGTAGTTTTTGCATTTGAAGTCACAACAAATTAGAACCAATATATCTGTCAATCTAAAGAGGAAGGTCTGGTTTATTTTTCAACTCAGCATCTGATAACAAAAGGCACATCCCCTAATCTGATCAATGTCCTTTGCTTTAGACTTAGGACAACAACAACAAAAACCCTATATATATATATATATATATATATATATATATATATATATATATATATATATAATCTCTCTAGCTCTAGCTGGCATAACTTGCCATTGAAGCAGACTTTAAAGGTAAAGGTGAGATATTTTAAAAGAAGTATATAAAGGGAAGGTTTAGGCTTTTGAGAAGCGGCAATAATAATTTCACATGTAAAAGAATGGGACCCAACAATCCCTAAACTGTCCCTAAAAACTCAATTATTTATTTGAATATCTATTATCATCACATTCTTCAGTAAAATATTGACTTATAGTAAGATATGAAAATTCAAATACTTCTAACAGCAAAAGTTTAATTTGTAGCTCGTGAACAACAATAGTAACGTGTTGTCCTTATTTTTTCATAGATAATTATTGTCTGTCCCATGTGTTATAGGAGTATTGAATTTCAAATATACATATTAAATATGTCTGTTGATTTGGTTTCTCTCCAATACCCTTAGTCTCATTTTTCCTCATTTTTTCTTTTTCATCATTGGATTAAGATCTTAACGGTCCGTATTATTATATCTTTAATGTAAAATTATAATACTTCCCACAGTCCTAATTATAGGAACACTTTGTAATACAAATTACACTACACAAGTGTTTCTCTAATTAGGACCGGAAGTAGTAATATTTTTATAATATGTTAAATCTGGATGGTTGATGTCTTAATCTAATAGTAAGAAAAAGGGGAAAAAGGGGGGGGGGGTGAAGGAGAGTAAAGAGTATAAGAAGAAAGCCAAATCCTCGATTGATTTGTGTGTGTTGCAATTTTTTGTTATTCATGTAAAAAAAAAAATGAATAGCAGAATTCATGTATTATGTATTAATGTTGATTTTCTTTTAAAAAAAATGGCAATTTAGAGCAATATACAAATTGATTGATTTAAAAATTAACAAACTACACAAAAATCCTCTCTTTTTATAATTTTTTTTTTTTGTTTTTTTGGCTCAGAACTGTCTTTTTATAAATAACAATATATCTGAAATCCGAAAAGTTGAGGGACCAAATTAATGCTTCAAGAAGGGGAAGGCGGCAAGCACGTTCTGAAGTAATGAGAATTCACTATTATTATTATTATTATATTATTATTATTATTATTATTATTCAGAGAGAAAGAAGGACCCATATGGCCATTTTTGCTTTTGTGAAGAAATGTCAAGAAAAGATGATGATCCAGCAGCAACTTCACTGTTTAGGTACCAACCAACCAAAAAATAAAGGCTTCCATAATTTCTGGCAAATTTAGGCGCCGGTTTCTTCTTTTCATGTTAAAAATATGTTAATTAATTAATTAATTAATTAATCAACCTTATCATAGAATTATCTTTTTTTTGCTCAGAACTTATCATAGAATTATCAAATTAATTTTTCCTCATTATTTTTCAACATGTATAACTGGCTTCCATTAGGCTTAGGACCACCTTATGTGATAAAATATGCAATTTCTCATTTCCCATCATTAATTTAAGGTAACAAAGTAAATATATATATATATATATATATATATATATATATATATATATATATATATATATATACAAAAATTTTAGGAAAGAGGTCCGGTTCATCTATAATTAAAGGGCAGGGTGAAGTCTTTCTTTCTCTTATATGATACCGATATTAGACTGAGCGAGCCGTCTATTACCCTCAGGCATTTACCTACACACTTAGGAGTTAGAATACCTCTCCTAGTATCTTGACCAACTCTAAGATTGAATCATTTTCCTTTAGTGAGAGTGTCCAACCCTTTTGTTAGCTAAACCCAAGGACAAATACACACACTCCAGTTCTACGTATAAGATACAAATAATAACTGAATTACATAGAAAAAAAATTTTGTATACATATTTATATTTATATATATATATATATACACTCCCTCACTCAGGTTTTACTGAGAATATACAAATAACTAAATTACATAGATGAAAAATTGGTTAAAGAAAATAAATGTATAAAAAATAATGGTACGTCCAGATATAGAATTCATTATCTTTCCGGTTCGGTGTTCAAGGGTATAATTAATAAATTATATATAGGTTCTAAGTTCTAAAAGTCACAATTGAGAAACTAAATAAATAAAATTTGACACAGATACTCAATCTTGCCACAATAATAACCTATCATCCGTACAATACGTAGGATATGTCAACAATTCCAAAATATTCGAAAGTACTAAACACTCTGTCTGGTGTCTGCTTCTCTGCTTACACATTTTTCCCACCAATTTTTTTTTAAAAAAAAAATTACTACAAGTTTTAACCTTATCCGGCGTGAAAAATGATCAAATTGTTATTAATTACTTATTTTATTTGAATAAATAATTATACCCAAACATGATCCAAGTTTCGAGATTGAGAGTATTATTAGTGCCATGAGTTAAAGTTCTTTACCCGATAAGGACTAAATTTTATTTTTTAAAAAAGGAGAAAATTACTAGAATGCTTCACTTTACAAGATTTATTACCCAAAAGTAGTTATTGCCTGGCTGTAATGTTAAAGATATGTTGAAAAATGTTTAGGTCAACTGATAAGAGGTTGTCCTAACTTAATCACGGGTCTTAAGTTCGAGACGTGGGAATGTAACGTGTGTAGGTAGTAGAGACTTCCCCCCGAAAGGAGCCAACCCGGTTCGATTAGGATTAGTCTAGGGCCGTTAATGTGCCTGAAAGATAGCCTATCCTGGACACCGAATGCTCTAAGAAAAAAAAAAGATATGTTAAAAAAGAGTTTCACCTATTAAACAAATTTTAAATATTTTTTAGTAATAAATTTTATAATGAGAAATTTTTTAACCATTTTCTCAAAAAAAAAAATCGATATTTGAAAGTACAAACGATAGTTTTAAATAACATTCTGTGATTCAATTTTCACATGGTATATAATAATGACACTCACATATGCACACATATGAGATGATATCGCTCAATTTAAATAATTGGATATGATATTAGATAGAAGGTTTTCTTAACAATCATTTGATATTGGCCGAACGATCGCACATTTAAATAGTTACTTAGACTAAGAATGTTCGTTTGAACTCTACAATACCTTATCAGAAACGTCTGTATATTACTCCAATACTTGGTAACTTATGTTTTATCAGATTAAATGCATAGTTATATGTTATTAAAAAAAAATGAATTATTCAATATTTTAAAATATTTTTTTATTTTATTTCTCTATTAATATTTGGTCACTGACGTTACTAGCAAATGACTAGTGTGGTTTGTGGGAATGAAGGCCCATAATGATTAATGAGCAATCTAGCTACCTCCAAGTAATTATTGGGATTGTATACTGAAATAAAATCATACAGAATTATATATAAGAATAAACACGTTTTTTACCAAATTTTTGTATGAGTACTTGCCCCCTGAACTGCATGTATTAGATAATTCTCTCCATAAAAATGGAATTTGAATCTTTCTTGTGTTTCATGATAAATAACGGGAAAAATGTAGGACAAAATAAAAAATAAAAACTCTCAAGGGATCTCTGTTATAGACTCGAATTATAAAATTATCAATTTTTCCCTTTTGTCAATATGACACACAAATTTATCAATAATAATACTATAACTTATCAATATAACACATATACTTGTCAACAGATGGATTTCTTAATGATAAAAATATGATTTGTTAATGGAAGTAAACAAGTAATTTCACAATTCAAATATTTATCACTGAGATTATTTGAGAATTTTTAGATAATGAACCATATATTAAAACCTTTTTAATATTTTTTTTTATTCTTTGAGACTATATTGCGATTTTCCGTAAAAGAAGATAAAGATCAAAGATATCTATACTATTGTTGTCATGCGTTGTATGATAAAATATATTCCTTTCTATATTCCTTTCTGTCTAGGAGTCTAAAATTTGAATTATCTTAGTTTTTTTTTTATTATTCAAACAATTAATGTGTTTTTACTACTTTTGCCCTTGTTAAGTATATTATCTCACCTTATATTTTTCCCAAGCTACATTTTATTTCATAATTTCTCTCATTACTACTCTATTTCTCTTTCTTATTTGTCTCTTTATTTATAAAGGAATGCTTGAAAAAAATATTTTATTTCCTACATATTTATTTCTTTAACTAAATTTAACTATTTACTTAAGCTGTGTAGTTTGATTGTCGAGCTCTTATAAGAAACACAGAAAGGAATACTCCATCTGATCCACAATATCAAGCGCTTTTAGAAGAATAGCTTGGTCTAAATTATAAGTCACTTATAAGATAATTAATGATAAATGTCTAATTTTATCTATATAATTAATGTTCATTCTCGATTTTACCCCGTCATCAATTTTTCAAACACAAAGAAGATTTCAATTTATGACATATTTAATGAATTAATTGTCACTTCTTATTTTTCATAAATTAATTAAAGTGTCCCGCGTTATTATGAACTAGAGAGAGGAATAAAAAACATTAAATTAGATCATGCTCTGAACATCTCTTTGGTTCTGAGCAAAAAAGAACCTGGCTTTGGAAACGTCTACCCTTTGTCTGTCAAACCAGAGATAAATGCATATTTAAAGGTGAATATTCATAATAAATGACAATCAATTCATTTAAGTTTGAGCAGATTCTCCATTGAATATTGCACCATAATTAAAACTTGATATTAATTGTAGTAATTGGGTTCAATGTGGAGACTAAAGAGAGTGATGGAGATAGTAAATTCATTCTAGGTGTAATGACCTTTGGTTATTGGAAGACCCCAGAAATATTAATTGGTTTGACATGTGCAGTTGTTTTTGTATTCATCGAACTCTGTTAAGTTATCACTCTTTGGTTCTTATTATAAGACACCAATTAGTAAATATATTTGGTCTTTTTTATAAGGTACTTACTTGTTTCCAAAACACATTAATTATTATTTTTTCTATGTATGCCTATAATTAATAAGGGTAATAAATGAGAATAATAATTAATATAATATTAGAATTTAGTGCAATTAGTAGAGGCAATATTAGAAGTCACTTAAATTTTAGAACAATTTTATTGACTTTAACTGTTTTCTTTTGTTTGTGCGAATTGTTAGTTGGTATCTTATAATAAGGACTAGAGGGAATATTATTTATAAGTCCTTTTTAACTAAATACACGTACTAAGGAGATGTAGTTAGCTCAATGATTATGGGGTAAATTTTAAACTTCACCTTTATTTATGAATGTGTATCTTTCAACTCTTTTTTCTTTCTCTATTTTTATTAATACAATTAATATGGGTAAAATTGTTATAATCTCATTTATTATATAAAAAATGACTTATAAATATGACCAAATTTTTTGGTAAAAAAGAACTTAAAAACTCAATTCATTCATCTCATAGCTTGTCATTCTTTATATAACTTGTTTCAGTGGGGGAAAAAAAACTTGTTTCACCCTCTCCATAAATAAAGGTGCTTTGGAAAAATAAGTTGCATTATTTTTTAAATATTTCTTGTTTAGAACCAATTTTAACTAACCTTTACTTTTGAGTTGAGTAATTTAATTAGGGAAATTTACCAAAATAAGATTTTTTTAAAAAAAATATACCGGATTAAAGTAGTTGGGAAAAGAATTTCCGAACTAATACAGTCAATGGCGCACGTTGACCAACGTCATTGATGGCGTAAGTCCACTGACACCACTGATACCAGTGCAAAGTGGCATCAAACCCCAATTGACGCCCAAGGCATCAATTGATTGACGCCTTGGGTGTCAATTTTATTTTCTTTTTTAAAAAATATGATTTTGTAATTAATTTAAAATTATAAATAATAATTCTACTTAATTAATAATTATGGAAATTAAAATATTCAAAATTGATTATAAACCTTAGGATACAAGACTAATAATTAGTAAATTAATTAATTAGTGAATTTATTATAAACCATAAGATAGATGACTAATTATTAATATTTTGTACATTAGTAATTTGATATATAAATTATAAAATATTATTAGCTAAATTTAATAAAAGAAATTTGTGAGAACAATAAAAATATTTTTTGAAATATGTTGTATATTATTTTTTATAGAGTACCTAAGATAGATAGAATAAGCTTAAATAGAGAATAATAATTAATTAGTCACTAATTAATTATTCTCTAACTAATTAATTAGTCAATATTATTGACTAATTGTAAAATATTATTAGTGACTTAATAATTATTATTCTCTATTTAAGCTTATCCTATTTATCTTAGGGTACTCTATAAAAAATAATATACAACATATCTTAAAAAATATTTTCATTAATTCACTAATTATTATTCTCTCAAATTTCTTTTATTAAATTTAGCTAATAATATTTTACAATTTATATATCAAAATATTAATAATTAGTCATCTATCTTATGGTTTATAATAAATTCACTAATTAATACTAATTATTAGTCTTGTATCCTAAGGTTTATAATAAATTTTGAATATTTTAATTTTTATAATTATTAATTAAAATTATTATTTATAATTAAGTAGAATTATTATTAATAATTTTAAATTAATTATAAAATTATATTTTTAAAAAAATAATAAAATTGACACCCAAGGCATCAATTATTGGGGGTCGATTAATTGACACCACCACTGGCTGGTGGCGTCTGGAATTAACGCCGCTCTGCAGTGGTGTCAGTGACTGACGCCATCAGTGGCGTTGGTCAACGTGCGCCATTGACTGCATTAGTTCGGAAATTCTTTTCTCAACTGCTTCAATCCGGTATATTTTTTAAAAAAAAATCTTATTTTGGTAAATTTCCCAATTTAATTATTTGAAAGTTATAAATAGATCATAGGAAGTATAATAAAATACCTTCTACAAGAAATGGATAGTCCAAGTCACTTAATAGGAATGGATGAAGTTTTTTTGCCAGAATAGGAATTGATGAAGTTGTTTCAATATCAGCTCAATTTAAAGTCAAAGAGAATGTAATACAAAATTTAAAAATTTCCATTTAAATATGGGTAAAATCGCGAATTTATTGCAGTGACAAATTGATGACTTAACCATATCTCTCATGGATTCTAATAAGGTGATTGGAGATTTCTTTTAATAGAATGGGAGAAGAGTGTCTCTACTCTCTATTAACCTTTTTCTTCACTATTCTCCACTTAATATCACAACCATTAGATCATATTTTGAAGGGTGAGATTTAATGTTATGTAAGGGAGTAGAGGGAGCATTATTATTTTTTTTTCCCATGATAGAGCACCTTTTAAAGTGTATTCTTTAATTAGTGATTTATATTCGAGCAAAAAAATCAGTGATTTATATAAAGCATTTGATCATTTTAAGTGAGAAAGCTAGTGAGAGAAAGGGTGTGCAAGGAAGTGGAACATCTGATGGGGAAACTGAATCAACAGGAATCGGATCCCAATCTAAGGAGGAGGATGCAATCAATGGGGCGCAATATAATATCAAGAAGGAATGGTTGAAGATGTTACTATGGAGGAGCAAGGTTAGAGTACTCTTGGGTGCTGAGGAGAGAGAACTTGAAAAGAATTTGGACCAATGGTGGAACTAGAGGTGTTAATCAGGGCTGGCCCGTGAAGGGCCAGGGCCTAATAGGGCCGGCTCTCCAAGGCCCGAAGTAAGAAAAACACCTGTTTTTCAAAGCCCAGCCCGAGAGCACCAGGGCCGGCCCGCAGGGCCCGGAAATTACTATTCCAAATTTTAATTATTTTTCCTCCTTTTTTTTTCAAAGAAATATAGTTAGTAAATTACAACATAAATCATCTAACAAATAAACACAATTACTAATTCATAATCAAAAGGAAACTATGTTCACAAATAACTCATATAAAATATAAAAAGCATACTACTAACTACGAAGCGATATTAGTACAATGACTATTATTGTCGTCATCTTCGTCACTATCATTAATTTCAACGACATTTGATTATTATTACTTTGAGTAGTAAACTCTGATTCATGAGTAAGAATATCATAAATTTCTTTTCCGACTTCACGAACACATCTATAATCTTTATCTACAACAAATAATAAATCAAATAATAAAATTAGAGTATAGTTATTATGTACTTAAATAGATAAATAACTCTATAACAAGTAAAAAAATACATATAAATTATTGAATGATCCAACTTCAACAAGTGTTCAATTTTTAAAAATAAAAAATAAAAAAATTGAAGAGCCCGATGGGCCGGCCCGTATAAGCCCTTAGCCCTCCATGGCCAAACATCACCTCACTCCTCCAATTTCCAAGCCCGACCCTTACAGGGCCAGGGCTTAAACGGGCCAGGCCTTTCTTTGACGGCTCTAGGTGGAACCATTCAATGGCCAGCTGGGGCCTTGGCCCCAGCTGGTCCTGGTTGATCTTATAAAATTTGTGAGAATATATATGTATTTATTGTATGATATTTTATTTGGCCATAAATTTGGCCCCAACTAATTTTTTATCTTCTCTGTAAAGATAATGTTTGTTTCATTACTCATTGAGCTATGAGAAGAAAGTAAAATTCTTGTTTGAGATACCGAAAAAGTTAGTATCATCTTACATATTGTTTTAATTTATAATTATCCGATATTATTTATTTGTATTTTCAAGGTTATTTGATACAATTTAGTAAATATTCCCTCTGGTCCTTATTTAAGGAGCTAACTAACAATTCTCACAAATCAATAAAAACAATTAAAGTCATTAAATTTATCCTAAAATTTAAGTAATTTTCAATACTGTCCCTATTAATTATACTAAACTCTAATATTATATTAATTTACTCTTTTTTTCTCAAAAAAAGCGTTAGAATTAATTTTTATTAATTATTACTCTCACTCACTACTTTTTTTAATTATGTGTATACATAAAAATATTTAATGCTATTGAGAAACAAGCAAATGCCTTATAAAAAGAATCAAATATACTTGTTAGCTAGTGCCTTATAATAAGAACTAAAGGGAGTAGTTCAATGCATTTATTTTTTGGCCTGGGTTAAAAAAATTTTCTGGTTCCACCACTGGGCGAACATCATTTTTCATTTTTTATGTATGCAAGTAAGATTCTCAAACTCACGAATTTTAAGAAAATTGTGAAAGTGACTAAAATTATATCATAGCCTTGAATTGTAAACTTAAAAAATTTACTTTTATTAATAGATATTTGTTAATATTATATAATTAAATACTTAAAATATAAAAATAACAATAATTTGATTAAAATATATTTTAAATCAAAATAATTGAAATTAAATATACCAAAAATTCATAATTTATCATACTCAATAAAAAAATTTCTATAAAATTCACATACAAAGCCACTCGTCATGATCAAATTGGAAAAATTAGTAAGAGTTTAAGAGTAAGTTAATATGATTTTACATCTAAAGCTAAAAAAGTAAAAATGGTAAACTCTATGCTTGAACTCATGAGTTTAACCAAGTTCCAACTTAACACAAATTTACGTGTAATTCAACACAATTTTGTAAACTATAAATGTACAAACGGTAAACTCATAAAATCAATTCATGAGTTTAACAACACTACATGCAAGTCTCACAAAAGTGAGACAAACTTTTATCTTCTTAGTGATCATTATTTCCTGTGGAATCAAGAGTTCTTTTTAAACCTAATTAAATTTGCTTTAATTTTGTGCATTTTATTGAGTATAGTGAACAAGTCATATTATTTATACTTCATAAATCGTGTAAGTTTTAATATGTTTCTTATTTTATATTGATAAAATAGTTTATTTTTAATTATTTGGACCATTATACCATTTGGGACTCAAATCGTATTGCAAAAAATATGTTCGCTACTTTGGTTTTTCTTTCAGCATCTAGCTTATTAAGAGGAGGGGGGAGATAAGAGACGACTAATGTGATTTAATTGATTAGGAGAGATCTAAGTAGGATTATTCAATGAATGTTCATCTCTTTCCTCAATTGATTTTATATATATATATAACAGTTATTTAGTGAAATCCAATCTACATGAGCCTCCCATGTGTGTCTATGTCTTGCAAAAATTGAATTAGCTGGGTAAGCTACTCTATCAAACCCTGGTATATCAAAAATATAGATAGACCACGTACACTACCCAAAAAAAAAAAAAAAAAGACGTTTTGCAGCGGTCAAAACTTTGTATTTGTAATGGTTTTAACCACTACTAAAAACAAGTGTAGCGATCAAAGAAACTGGTACAAAAAGCATCGTGGCAAGCTATTTTGTAACAATTACTACAAACTGCTACTCAAATAGCTTAACCACTACTGATATTGTAGCAGTTACGAGCCATTGCTACAAGATGAAATCCAGACGACATATTGTGTTAACATGTTGTAGCGGTTTAGAAACCGCTACGAGATGAAACTCAAATTATATGTAGTGGTCAAGTAACTGCTACTAACTACATCCACGAAATTTTAAAGCTAGGTGGGAAAAGTTTGAGTGGCAGCAAAAAAAAATTTAAAAATTGGAGGCATAAATTTGTAGTGACTTCAAAACCGCTACAATATTAGATGAAATTGTCAATGGCGCCAAAAAGTTTGAACTAAAATTGTAGCAGTTCTAAAACAACAACAAATTTTGTTTTTCTCAAATGTTATAATGGTTAAATAATCGCTACAAAAACATTAATTTTTTTAAAAGAAATCAGTAATTGTATTGCTTTTTTTAAAAATATATATATATATATATATTTTGTCATTTTTGTGTTATTAATTCATTGATAATTTATATGATAAATTTTAATATTTTAAAAATTAATACTCTTTGATGATGTTTGATTATAGATGTTATATGGTATGATACTGAGAAAGTGTGGATAATATAAACTTATTGTGTTGTACATGATATTTTATTATGAAGTGAATGTTGATGATTATAGAAGGCATGTTGAGGGAATGTCCTTTAAGAAATTAAAATAGTTAGTATAAAAGAATAATAAGAAATTAAGAAATTAAAAATGAAACATATAGAAAAAAAAATATTTACCATATTTTATAAGCTTGATTAACACTTAACCTCTCCAGAAAACATTGATAAGGGGGAAAAAAAAAAGAACGAGAGAAGTTGGGGAGGAAGAAATGAAGGAGTGTATGAAACGAGGTGTGGTGATGGTATTTATAGGAATATCTGCGCCAAACTTGTAACGGTTGATGTGACGATTTTTGTAGCAGTTTATATTTATTGCAATTAATGTGATGAAATCTGTAGCGGCCTTAAGTTTTGTAGTAATTTTTTTTAAAAAAATTTTGTAGCGGTTTTAAATACATTGGTTTTATATATATATATATATATATATATATATATATATATATATATATAGACGGATTACAATAAGATAAACATTTTTTAAAATCAATCTTCGTCGACATTAATACAAAAATGGTAGGCAGAAAATGTTAAACTCAAGTTTAATACGTTTGAACACAAATGAAACTTAAATTAATTGATAATAAAGTGTAACTTAAAACAACTCACTGACGATAGGTAAACACTAATTGCCTTCAGGGAAGAAGTCTTCGAAATTGGCGGGCTAGAATAGTTTACTCTCATAGGCGATGTTATCACCATCGCCTATGTCGTAAAGGTCCTGAGGCTTTAAGTAAATCACCATATTCCAATCTCTGTGACTTTCTTCCTCGACATAATAAACCTGGTACCTTTGAGGCAAGAATATATGGCTCATTATCTCGAGACTGACCGATGTGAATTGGCTAGGAGAAATTTACTGATGTGATACCTAAAGTTTTCAATTGTAAGCCCCCGAGAAGTTGTCATATTTGCCCATAAACACTTGAAAAATGTGACACAAAAATAACATTGGTAATTTATTTGGATGACATCAAGAAGCATTCAATAATACGGGACGTCTCCAAATTGCATATTGTTGTCACTACTGCTCATATAACTCCTTGTCCCAAATGTGCCATAAACACTTGAGTTTTGGATTAGCAAATTCTTATATCTTGAAACAGTGCAAAACTTGAAATCATTGACGTTATATGTTGTAAACCTAGTTGCATGGTCAAGAGAGTCTAGTGTAAGAGCTCTGAAATTTGGTGAATATGGGTTGTAGTCATTTAGTATTTCCCATGCAAACCATCCTTTGAATTCTATGTGAACCTTTTTGTCAATTTTGGACAATGTCTGTCTTCGGATCATGAGTTGATGCTTCACATGACTTTTGAATTCTCCATAATTGATCATAAGATGGCGACCATGGAATGTAAGTATAAAATGTAAGGAAATATATAGCATAACATATGAGTATACAATGCTTATTGAAGGAAGGGTTCAACTTTGGAGTAATTAATCAAGATATGTCTATTTTCCTGTACTTCTTAGTTACTGTCGGTTTAAATGTCTCACTTCCTCCAACTAGTTTATCAACACGAGGGATTAACAACTCTCTTATCAATGGCTCAAGTTCGGGTTCAGGAGAATCATCAACACAATTCGGTCGATTGAAAATGTCTCAATGTCATCAAAGTACCTTGAATAGAAACAAAGAACATCATCCCCTATATAGCCTTCAACTATACAACCTTCTGGCTACACCTTATTCCTTACGTAAGATTTCAATTTCCCAAGAAACATATAAAGTAAAGAAGGAAAAATGCCCATAAATGCTTAAATATGTGACAAGCAAATTTAAAGAGTAGTGCTGATGCGCATATGTAAAATGAGCACCTCTTAATCAAATCTGTCCATCAGTTTTGCACTGGGCAACTAGCTTTGTTTCATTAACCATTTGTACTGTCAAGTGAACCATCACCATGAAAAAAGGATAAAGGAAAGATCATCTCCAAATGACACAACATAAGAATGATTTTCTGTTGTAGTTGATCGAACTCTTCAACAATCAAAACCTTGGAAACAACTTCTGAAAGAAAGAATACACCTTCACCAAAACAATCGACACATGAGGAGGCAGCGTATGTTTGATTTCCAACAGAATTAACTGTTGTATAAGAACATGTGAGTCATGGCTCTTCCGCCCAACAACCTTTCGAACCTGCATGTCAATACGTAGTGAAATGTTGCTTGAATACCTATCAAGAACTTTTATTTTCTTCAATGTCGCAAGGAATATTTCCTTTTTCATTTTTTTGAGGATGAATTTTACCGATTGAAATTTGTCGTGCTCATCCGACCCCTCATCTTCACAAACTCCCAACGCCCGTAAATTTTTTCACGTTTGAAGATGGTCTTTTGACTTTCCTGGTTCTTTAAGCATGGTGTATAACACATTATCACAAACATTTTTTTCAAAGTGCATGATGACATCAAGACTGTGTCAGAGCAAATTATCTTTCTAATACGGAAGAGTGGAGAAGATGCTTATCTTCCCCATTGCTAAAGGGCAGAAGCAAAAGTCCTCGCAGTCTTCCTCCCCACTCTTGATGCGTCATCGATTTTTCCAAACTCAAATTCAACATCCTAAAGCTACTCTAAGATATCTACACTAGATAAAGTGTTAAAAGAGGTCCTTTTTCTTTTTCCTGTTGCCCATTGAAACGATTGCGTTTCAACCTAAAATTGTGTATGCCATCAAGAAACCTCTGATGGCTCATATAGCACCGTTTTTTTACTGTAGAGAAGATGCACTGAGTCAAAGCCAAAATTGCAAGCTGGACAAGCCATCCCGGTATGCATATTACACCCGAATAATGTTCCCAAGCCAGGAAAGTCACTTATCATCCACATCAAGGCTACACACAAGTTGAACAATGTCTTCTCGTGTGTGTCATACGTCTCGATGCTGACATTCCACAAGTCCAACAACTTCACAATAAAAGGTTAGAGATACATATCGATGTCATTTCCCAATGCCCTTTTGCTTAAAATGATCATAGACAAAGTGAAGGAGCTCTGTTTCATACACATACAGGGGGTAAGTTGTAAGGAATCATGACAATAAGCTAAATATTGTAACTTGTGCTAAAATTCCCAAATGGATTAAAATCGTCCATCACCAAAGCAAGCCGAACATTTCTATGGTTCGCCGCGAAATCTGGAAAGTCTAAGTGTAATGCTTTCTAAGCTTGATTATCTTGTGGATATCTTAGTTTACCCTCTACATTCTTGTCAACTTCGTGCCACCTTATATGCTCAGCTATCTTACATGACATAAACAATCTTTGTAAGCAAGGTTTTTAAGGAAAGTACTTAAGAATCTTTGCTAGTTTCTTCTTCTGCTTTTGCCCCTTCTGAACTATTGTAAACCTCGAAGTGTGACATCACTTACAAGTCTCCCTACAAGCATCATCTCCCCAATAAAGCATATAGTCATTAGGGAATGCATCAACTTTTTTTGTAGTTCAAGACGCTAATCTGTTAATAATCTTGTTGGCCTCGTAAAAGGTCGTGGGAATGTCTATGTCAGAGAATGTATCTTGCAGTAATTCCAGCAACATTGACATTACCTTATCAGTGATACTACACAAGCACTTGATATGATACAATTTGATCAAGAAAGATAATTTAGAGTATTTTCAACAACCTTGATATAATGGACGATCTGCCTCATCCATGAGGCTAAAAAATTCATGAGCTACGTTATTCCTTAAGAAAATAAGGTTTGCGCCCTGAACTTCTACGGTGAAGTTATCGTCTTGAAAACCAAACGCATCTATTAACAGGATCATCTTGATTTACTTGAACTCCTACTTGTAAACTTCGAGGAAGAATATCATCACATCTCATACGAGGTTCCTCACAATGAACTCCCCAGAACGTATATTCTTTCAGGAAAGGCTTCATAAGCAAATGATCCTTAGCAACTTCTTGTGTATGCCACTTCTTAAAATTGCATCGACAACACAAACACACAATCTTACTATTACAGCTAGCGTGAGAAAATGTGAAATCCAAGAAAGTGTTCAGTCCAGCAAAACATGCTAGAGAATTACACGGCAACTTGATCCATGACTTATCCCTATATATAAAACAAAGTAATTAAACCTATTTAACATTATCTTTATTTTACGAGAACATGAAATGATGGTAATATTAACTCTAACTAATAAATTAGGTAATTTTATTATATATATTCATGAACTAATTTGAAGTGGCTGTTTTAAGTGTCTTTTGGCTTCTAGTTTTATAAGGGGGAGATATATAAAAGAAAATGAACATATTCAACACATTGATGAGAATGATCATCCAATCACCGTTTATCTCCTTTATAATTTACTTACGAAACAACTGTGAAATACTCAACTCAAAATTCATATCTGGAAATTTTCACCTTTAAACATGAGAATCTTGTAGAAGTGAGTCCCATTTCTACTTATTTTTTATCTTGTAAATTAGAAGATCTCAATTCAACTCTAGAAAGAGGCTAGCTTTGTTGTTCTTTTAGGCTTAGTTTATTGAGAAGAGACATAAAAGAAGTAATTAAACCTATTTGACAGTATCTTTATTTTTATTAGAACATGTAATAACGGTAATATTAACTCTGACTAATAAATTAGGTAATATTATATATATGTGTGTATATATATATATATGAACTATTTTGAATAGACAAATTTAAATGGGTTCGTTTAGTGTTTTTCATCCCAAATTTTGTTAAATTAAACGAGGAGATAAAAGGAAAGAAACATATATCTAACATATATAATAATGAGTGGAATCAACCAATCACTATTTATCTTATTTTTTTAATTAACAGTGCAATACCCTTAAAGGATGCAACCCCATGTTAAGGTCCATTGGTATTATACTATAGTAAATTTTTCTTCAAGCCCTTAGTTTATTGAGGGGATTATAGGTACATCAAGTTCTTTATATCCATTGCATCAAGTTTTTCAATCACACATGGCCATGTGTCTTTTTTTTTTATATATATGGATTTATATTTAAATAATAATAATTTAAAAATAGCACTCATTATAGTCACGTGTAGTTAGAGAACTTGACGAAATGGATATAAGGAACTTGATGTGAGTATTTTCCTTATTGAAGAGAGATGTAAAAGAATTAATAAAACCTATTTGACAAAGTGATCGAAATTTTATCACCCAATCAATGCTTATCTTTATTTTCAATTGATCATATAATAATGGTATTTCATTAACTGTAATATAAATTAATGAGCTAATTTGAACTAAGGAATTCAGTTGTTTGATTTAATGTTTTTCAACCCCTAGTTTTATTATTGGGGACTAAAGAAAAGGAAATAAACATATCTAACACACTCTAATGAGAAGAATCATCATATCACTACTGATCTCTTTTCTCAATTGGTCACACAACTGTTGTGAAATACTCCATTCAAAAATTGATATAAGTATCACCTTTATACATGTGAATCTTTGTAAAAGTTTATCCCTTTTCTCGTTATCTTTCTTCCTTGTGTTATTAAAAGAGCTCAATTTAACTGTTGATAGAGGCTAGTTTTGTTGTCCTTTTAGATCATACAATAGTTGATGGAGACCTTTTGTCATTAGCCTTGGAGTCCACAATCAACAATTAACCAAGGATTGCGTATAGGAAAATCTAGGATCATTCTCTCTTTTCAAGGAGCCTTTTATTAAATCCTAATTAATCTAAATGTCATGCAAATGCAATGAAAACAAGGAGGGATTGGGTTTTAGATTTTTAAATTAATAAACTAAAATAGAAATGCAATTTAAATGAAGCAAAGATAAAATAGAATATGAGAGAATGAGATTAATTAGATTGAAAATTATTAACCCAGAATTGGAATTCCATAACCTTCATCGGACAAAAAGATAATAATCAAACTTGTGATTGATTCTAGACAAACCAAGATCTCTGCATTTATCCAGATATTCCCTCGACTAGACGATCGCCTAGCATCTGATTGAACACGTGGCGAGCTCGCTGTGTGATCGCACAACGCTCTCTCGTAACCAGGTCCAACCTAAGTCCTTGAGATATCAATCTAGGTATTAAATCTAATACCTAATCTGCAATTATAATCAGATCCGATTAAAATAAACAAAAACAAATTATGTTACCGATTAAAGCGTGGGTCCTCTGGATTCATGGAATCCTCAATCCATAGGTCAATCAAAGAAGCTTAGCTAAGCTTGGCTAGGCAAAATGTAGAAGAAAAGATGAAGAAGAACATGAAGAACAACTCAGAGAAAATGAAAAGCTTCTAATTTAATCCAAAAATCTCTTAAAGCATAATTGAGAATATGTTTTTAGCTATCTAATCTAACCTATAAATAAGAAACACTAGGGCTACAAGATTGGCCCAAAATTAGAAAATCTCTAATAAATAGGAAACCTCTAAGAATAGGAAACATCTAATAAATTTTTTTTATTACAAAATTCGAGCAAAATAAAAATCCAGAATATATAATGAGTCTGTCATGAGCTCCAATTTCATCCATCTTCTTTTCCAAATCAACCTTCTGAATCTTCATAACAACTGTATCTCTCTGAATCATCTAAAAAAGGAAAGAATAACCAGGATGATGGGATATCTAGATCAAAAGTTATGGCGAAAAATACTAAATTACTGTAAATCTGGAATTTAATCATAGAAATGAATTAAATCCAATTAAAAGTTCAAAGCTCAATGAAGTAATAAAATCCATTATATATTAACTAAACAATCCTAAATTTATTCACCAAGAGATACAAATAAGTGTAATAATATTCAATTATTAATAGTATATTGAAAAAGAGATATAAAAGAAGTAATTAAACCTACTTTGTGAAGTGCTAGATCAGCTAAGGAGGTGAATCAATGATACTTTATAAAGGTCTAGATATCAAACTATGAGGGTAATGGGGTCTCAAAGCGAATAATTTTAAAAGTGATATGCTTTGACGTTGTAGGTGGTATCACAGTCAAGTTCAAGTTGTTGTGCTTACAAGGATACTAGCCCCTAAGGGGTGGATTGTGAAGTCTTACATTAGCTAGGAGGGGAATGAATAACTTGTTATAAGAGTTTAGATATCATCTTCCTCTCAACGCATTTTAAAATCTCAAGAGGTAATAAGGCCTCAAAGAGGACAATTTCAATAGCTAGGCGCTAGGATGTTACATGAAATCATAGTGAAGCGTCTCATCTAGGGAAAGGGAATGAAAGAAAAGGGTTTGGGTACCTCTCTCTTACACCGCGTTTTAAAACTGAGAGGTAATCAACCTCAAAGTGGATAATTTCAAGAGCGAAATGATGAGCTGTTACATGATAGACATTATCTTTATCGTTGCTAGAACATGCAATAACGGTAATATTAATTTTGACTAATAAATTAGATAATTTTATTATATATATTCATTAACTAATTCAACTCACAAATTTGAATTGGCTAGTTTTGTGTTTTTCATCCCTGATTTTGTTAGATATAAAATAAAAAAGAAAAAGAAAAGAAACACGCTCCCTCCGTCCCTAAATCTTTAAACTTGTGAATGGACTTGTCCTAAAATATAAGTTTCATTTTAGTTTTGTCAAAGCATTTATTGCATTTTTTTCTAACTTTACCCATTAACTGTATTTGATGCATTTATTGTCCATCTCTCATTTATGTTCTTTACAAATATGGGCATAGCTAAAAAAAAATACATATTGATTGCTCTTAACTAATTTTAACAATTTTCTTGATAAGCACAAATCAGTTATTTGAAGCTTATTGACGAAGGGAGTATATAAAACATTAATAGATAGAATCAACCAATCCCTGTTTATCTTATTCTTCAATTAACCATGAAACACTTGTAAAGGATGAAACCCTATATTTAGGTTCATTGGTATTTTACCATGTTAATTTTTTCTTTCAATCCTTAGTTTATTAAGGAGAGATATAAAAGAATTAATTTAACATATTTAACAAATTGATCCAAATTTTACCCTCCAATTAGTGTTTATCTTCATTTTCAATTGACCAAGCATTGATGGTATTTAATTAATGTATATTTTTCATTGTGAAGAGAGAATATCACCTAGAGGAGGGGGTGAATAGGGGATTTCAAAATTCTTTTTCAGATTGAAAAGATGAGCAATAAGAAAGGAGACAGAGACAAGGAGAAACAACATAGAGAATTTATACTTGTTCGATCTAACTCCTCGACCTAGTCCAGTCCCCAGACACTCTGAGTATTTCACCAATCCACAAACACAGATACAATTACACACTTTGTACTCAAGATGATCCTATCACACTAGGACTCATTCTCCGTTACAAGTTGTAATTGTACACCCACATTTAAGGTTCCTAATCCTTAAGATTTAACAGATAATCAAGAAATCAAATAAGTATTTAACTCCTCACTGAATAGATAAATCATAATCACTGAAGTACAAGAATATCCAAAGATATTAAATGAAGTAAATGAAACAGTAAATTGAAATAATGTCAAATTGATTACGCAGAGTTTTGGTTGTTTTTCGGTAGGTGATAAAATTAAATGTGATGAGCTTTTATACTGTCTTCCATTAATGTTGTTGAGAAGAACTTTGACTATAGCCATTGTGTTACTTTAAACTTCTGTTAGGCATAGATGTATTTTGTTGGTACAATCAAACGTTGCTTCATTAAAGCGTTTGCCGTTGACATACTTGTGGAAAGAAGTTGACTCAAAGTATTTGTCGAAACAAGTATACCTCAAAGGAATGATTTCATCTGCTATGAGGTTTTGTTCTATTTGTTGGCTCTATTTACTTCAAGCATTAAATGCTTCTAACACATAATTGCTTTATTGCAATTTGGTGTTAATCCATATCAAAATCATTTGAAACTCATTAACAAATTTATTAAATATAGCTAGGAATAATAATGAGAAATGATATGAAGTAGATAAATCATACTAAGAGATTTAAGAAGATCAGAGACGATGATTTACAAATAGACATATGAACTCGAGTTAAATGCTACTAGCTCGAGTCATGAATAAGTTTGTAAAAGATAAATCAAGTCTCTGAAAAATATTGCCTCAAGTCACTAAAGATTACCTCGAGTTCAGAGCTGCACTCGAGTCATATATCCCAAACTCAAGTTCTGCTTCTTTGAAAAACTAACTTTGAAAATTGATAAACAAAGCATTGGCTCGAGTTAGATAAGGTCTGCTCAAGTTTATGTCCAAACTTGAGTCACCAAATCCAGACTCGAGTTTATCTTCATTTGAAGAATATATCTTAGAAAAATATTGAAGATGACTCTGAGAAACTTCAACTCGAGTTTCTGAAGCTTGGCTCGAGTCTATATCTAAACTCGAGTCATAAAACGTTGGTTCAGGTCAAGAACCATTTTCACAAAAGGTTATCAAGAGGCTTTTCAAAAATGGTTTGAAAAAAAAAAATCTTCTAACTCGAGTCATTAAGTGATGGCTCAAGTTATCAAAATACATTTGAATATGACAGTCAAATCTAGGGCTCGAGTCATAGATCACTAACTCGAGTCATTTAACCTTAAATTTAGAAAAGACTTTAAGTCCACAAGGTTTGACTAGAGTCACTAGGCATTGGCTCGAGTTCATATCATAACTCGAGTCAGATATGTGCAACTCGAGTCTAGAAAACATTCAAGCTCAAGTCACACAAGGCTTAGCTCAAGTCTGACAACATAAACTCGAGTCAATCTGACAGCAAGTATGACAAAATGATACAATCCAAGTTTGAATAAGTTAAAATCATTTTGACTTGAATCATAAATCTCATTTTGTTTACAATGGTTAGTTATCATCAAAACATATAGAGAACTAACATATCGAACTAATTTTGATTAAGGAATTGAATCGGCTGGCTCAATATTTTTAACCCTAGTTTTATTAAGTAAACAAATATATCTGATATATTGATGAGAAGAATCATCCGATCACTGTTTGTCTCTTTTCTCAATTGATCACGCAACAAGTATGAAATACTCAACTCAAAATTGATATATGGTGAGTCTTACCATTTTATTTGAGTCTTGTAAAATTGGATCCCAATTTTGTCCTTATCTTTCAGTCTTGTGGGATTAGAAGAGCTCAATTTAACTCTAGATAGAGGCAAGTTTGGTTGTTCTTTTAGCCCCTAGTTTTTTTACAAGAGATATAAAAAAAAAGTAATTAAACCAATTTGATAGTAGCTTAATTATTTATTGAACATGCAATAATAGTAATATTAACTCTGAATAAATTACTCCTCAACTAATTTGAATTGGTTGGTTTTTGTTAAGAGGTCAATGAAAAGATAGGAAAAAAATTATACACACGCATTAATGAATAGAACCATCCTATCACTATTTATCTTATTTATCAACTTTGGTTGGTTTTTGTTAAGAGGTCAATGAAAAGATAGGAAAAAAATTATACACACGCATTAATGAATAGAACCATCCTATCACTATTTATCTTATTTATCAACTATATAACCAAACAATAGTTGTAAATGATTCAACCTTAGTTCAAAATCTAATAATATTATAACTTGTTGAGTTTATCTTTAACATCTAATAATATTATACCGTGTTAAGTTTTTCTTTCACCTCTTAGTTTATTGAGCAAAAATATAAAAGAAAAACTAAAAACCATTTCACAAATTGATCCAAGTTACACTATCTAGTCAAAGTTCATCTTTTTTTCAACTCACCATGCATTGATAGTAATTCAGTCACTTTTGGATATTAATTGTGACTAAATTATGTAACTTTATTATAGATTCATCAATTCATGTGGATTGAGGGATTGCATTGGCTGGTTCAATGTTTTTCAACCCTTGGTTTTGTCAGGAGGAGATAGAAAAAGGAAAAAAAAAACATATCTGACATATTGATGATCACTATTTATCTCACTTTTCCATTTTCAATTGACCATGCAACAAATAGAAATCCTTTCATCTTATATCAAGATCCAGTGATATTATATCAGTTTAAATTATGATGAGTCATATATGATAGAGGGTTCAATAACAAATGAGAATAATTGAGAACTGCTTGCTTGTTGAAGATCTTACAATCATAAATAACCTGATAGAGAGAGAGAAGCTTTCACAAGGTTAAACAAAAAGATGGAATTTTAGCAAAGACAAGTGACTGACATAGACAGGGTTAAATTGTGACAGGTACAAAGTATCTCAGAGATGATCCATGACCACACTCAATATCTCTCAATAAAAAAGGCTACAAAAGAGATTAATTGAGTACCACTTGCTTGACCACCATTCTCATTTGATCACTCTCTCTCTCTCTCTCACCCTCAGCTTTCACCCTCTCCCTCCCCTATCCTTTTCACCTTGAGATACAAAGATTCAAAGGCTGCCTTAGAGATCAATAACTGCAAACGATTCAACCTTAGTTTAAGATCTAATAATATGATACCTTGTTAAGTTTTTCTGTAAGATCTAATAAGATTAAATACCCTTTCTGGTCCCTGACAAAAAACACGGACCCCGTTTTGATTCTTTACAAAAAAATCAACCCTTATTCGTCCTTTTTATAGACTAAAAAAGATCTTTTGGAAATTTGTGAGGGACCAAAATGTCTACCAATCGACCCTTATTCGTCCTTTTTATGGACTAAAAAGGACATTTTTTTTTGTAAGGGATCAAAATGAGGATTGTGTTTTTTGTTAAGAACCAAAAAGGGTATTTACTCATCTAATAATATTAAAGCGTGTCAGGTTTTTCTTTCAGTCCTTAGTTTATTGAGGAAAATATAAAAGAGAAACTAACAAAATATTTGACAAATTGATCCAAGTTATACCAGCTAATCACAGTTCATTTCTTTTTCTACTCACAATGCATTAATGGTAATTTAGTCACTTCTGGATATTAAATGGGACTAAATTATGTAACTTTTATTACAGATTCATGAACTCATTTGGATTGAGGAATTGAATAGGTAGGTTCAATGTTTTTTAGCCCTTGGTATTGTCAGGAGGAGATAGAAAAATGAAAGAAACATATCTGACATATTGATTATCACTATTTATCTTACTTTACAATTTTCAATTGACCACGCAACAAACGGAAATCATTCAATTTTATATTAAGATCTAGTGATATTATACCTGTTTAAATTATGATAAACCTTATATGATAGAGGTTTCAATAACCAATGACCATAATTCCCATTGAAGATATGACAATCATAAATAGCCTAATATATATATATATATATATATATATAGAGAGAGAGAGAGAGAGAGAGAGAGAAACTTTTACAAGGTTAAATAGAAAAGTGGATTTTTCGCCAAGATGAGTGACTGACATGGACAAGGTTAAATTGTGACAATTACAAAGTGTCTCAAACATGATCCATGGCCACACTCAATATCTCTCAATAAATAAAGCCATTGCTTGACCACCAATCTCATTTGCTTTCTCTGTCTCTCCCCCATGCTCTCACCCCTGACATCCCCTATGCTTTTCACCTTAAAATACAAAGATTCAGAGGATGCCATGAAGATGAGTAATTGTACACTATTCAGCCTCAGTTTAAGATCCAACAATATTAAGTTTTTCTTTAAGATCTAATAATATTACATCGTGTTAAGTTTTTCTTCTTCCTCTTAGTTTTTGAGGAGAAATATAAAAGAAAAAACTAAAAAAAAAATTTGACAATTTGTTCTAAGTTACATCATCTAATCAGTCTTCATCTTTTTTTTTTCAACTTACCATGCATTAATAGTAATTCAATCACTTCTGGAAATTAACTGTGATTAAATTGTTTAAATTTATTACAGATTCATGAACTCATTTAGATTGAGGGATTGAATAGGATGGTTCAATAATTTTTAGCCCCTAATTTTGTTAGGGGGAGATAGAAGAAGGAAAGAAACATATTTGACATATTCACGAGTAGGATCATCCAATCACTATTTATCTCACTTTTCAATTGACCATGTAACAAATGGAAATCATTCGGTTTTATATTAAGATCCAATGATATTATATATGTTTAAATTATGATGAGCCTTCTAGGATTTAGGGTTCAATAACCAATTATCAATGCCAAGTGCAATTTACCATAATGCCTATTGAAGACTTGACAATCATAAATGGTTTGGTCGAGAGAGAGAAAGAGATCGTGCAAGAAACTATTACAAGGTTAAACAGAAAAGTGGAATTTTAGCCAAAATATGAGTGACTGACTCTCTCTAACAAGATCCATGGCCTTACTCCATACTTCTCAAGAAACAAAGTCACAAAAGAGATTAACTGAGCACCACTTGCTTGACCATCATTTGCTCGCTCGCTCTCTCTCAACCCCTCTCTCCCCTATCCTTTTCAACTTGAGATGCAAAGATTATGGAGTTGCCTTTGAGATAAATAATTGTATACAATTCAACCATAGTTAAAGATTTAATAATATTTTCTTTAATATCTAAAATATTACACTGTGTTATGTTTTTCTTTTAGACCTTAGTTTATTGAGGAGAAATATGAAAGAAAAACTAAAAAAACACATTTGACAAATTGATCCAAGTTATATCATCTAATAACAATTCATCTTTTTTTCAACTCAACATGCATTAATGGTAATTCAGTCACTTCTGGATATTAATTGTGACTAAATTGCGTAAATTTATTACAAATTCATGAACTCATTTGGATTGAGGGATTGATTAGGTTGGTTCAATGTTTTTCAGCCCTTAGTTTTGTCGGGGGAGATAGAAAAAGGAAAGAAACATATTTGACATATTGATGAGTAAGATCACCCAATCACTATTTATCTCACTTTTCAATTTTCAATTGACCATGCAACAAATGGAAATCATTTGGTGTTATATTAAGATCCATTGATCTTATATCTGTTTAAATTATCCTGAGCGTTATATGATAGAGGATTCAATAACCAATGATCAATGCCAAGTTCTCAATTTAAAAAAAAAAAAGAAAAAAAAGAAAAAAAGGCCACAAGAGATTAACTGAGCACCGCTTGCTTGACCAACATTCTCATTTGCCCACACTCTCTCTCATGCCCAACCCTTCCCTCTACCATCCTTTTAACATTGAGATACAAAGATTCAGAGGCTTCCTTAAAGATGAATAATTGTAAATGATTCAAGCTTAGTTTAAGATCTAATAATATTACACCATGTTAAGTTTTTCTTCCAGCCCTTTGTTTATTGAGGAGAAATATAAAATAAAAACTAAAAAATATTTGACAAGTTGATCCAAGTTATACCATCTAATCACTATTCGTCTTTTTTTTCCCCCTACTCACCATGCATTAGTGGTAATTCAGTCACTTCTGGATAATAATTATGACTAAATTATGTAACTTTTGTTACATAATTCATAAACTCATTTGGATTGAGGAATTAAACAGGAAGGTTTAATGTTTTTCAGTGCCTCATTTTTTTCAAAGAGAGATAGAAAAAGGAAAGAAACATATCTGACATATTGATTAGTAGGATCATCCAATCACTATTTATCTCATTTTTCAATTTTCAATTCACCATGCAACAAATGAAAATCATTCGGTTTTATATTAACATGCATTGATATTATATTTGTTTAAATTATGATGATCCTTATATGATAGAGGGTTCGATAACAATTATCAATGCCAAGTAGAATTTACCATAATGCCCATTGAAGATATGACAATCATAAATGGTTTGATCAAGAGAGAGAGTGCAAGAAACTTTTACAAGGTTAAACAGAAAGGTGAATTTTTTAGTAAGACGAGTGACCCACATGGACATGGTTAAATTGTGACAGTTGCAAAGTGTTGCAGAGATGATCCATGGCAACACTCAAATCTCTCATTAAATAAAGCCATGAAAGAGATTATCTAAACACCGCTTGGTTGACCACCATTCTGATTTGCTTGCTCTCTTTCTCAACCCCTCGCTCTCGTATCCTTTTCACCTTGAGATACAAAGATTTAGAGGCCGCCTTAATGATGAATAATTGTAAATGATTCAACTATTGTTTAAGATCTAAAAATTATACCTTGTTAAGTTTTTCTTTAAGATCTAATAATATCAAACCGTGTTCAGTTTTTCCTTCAGCCCTTAGTTTATTGAGGATAAATACAAAAGAAAAACTAAAAAATATTTGATAAATTGATCCAAGTTATATCATCTAATCACTATTGGTCTTTTTTTTTTCAACTCACCATGCATTAATGGTAACTCAATCACTTCTGGTTATTAATTGTAACTAAACTATGTAAATTTTTTACAGACTTGTGAACTCATTTGGATTAAGGGACTGAATAGGCTGGTTCAATTTTTTTTAGCCCTCATTTTATCAAGGGGAAAGAAAAAGGAAACAAACATATCTTACATATTGATGAATATGATCTTCCAATCACTATTTATCTGACTTTTAAATTTTCAATTGACCATGATACACATGGAAATCATTAGCTTTTATATTAAGATCCAGTGATACGATATCTGTTTAAATTACATGATGAGCCTTATATGATAGAGGGTTCAATAACAAATGATCAATGCCAAGTGGAATTTACCATAATGCATATTAAAGATCTGACAATCATAAATGGCCTGATCACAAGAGAGAGAGAGAGACACACACACACACACACACACACAGAGAAATTGTTACAAGGTTAAAAAGAAAGGAGGAATTTTAGCAAAGATGAGTGACCGACACGGACAAGTATAACTTTTGACAGTTATAAAGTGTCTCACACATGATTGATGGCGACACTCAATATCTCTCAATAAATAAAGTCACAAAAGAGATTACGTAAGCATTGTTTGCTTGACTGCATTCTCATTTGCTCGATATTTCACTCTCTTTCTCTCTCAACCCCTCCCTCCCCTATCCTTTACAACTTGAGATACAAAGATTCAGAGGCTACCTTAAAGATGAATAATTGTAAATGATTCAACCTTAGTTTAAGATCAAATAATATTATACCTTGTTAAGTTTTTCTTTAAGATCTAATAATGTTATATCGTGTTAAGTTTTTCTTTGAGCCCTTAGTTTATTGAGGAGCAACATAAAAGAAAAACTAGAAACTATTTGACAAATTGATACAAGTTATATCATCTAATAACTGTTTGAATATTTTTTTTCAACTCACCATGCATTATTGGTAATTCAGCCACTTCTAGATATTAATGGTGACTAAATTATCTAAATTTATTACAGATTCATGAACTCATTTGGATTGAAGGACTGAATAGGCTGGTTCAATGTTTTCAGCCCACAGTTTTGCCAGGGGGAGATAGAAAAAGGAAAGAAACATGTCTAACATATTGATCAGTAGGTTCATCCAATCACTATTTATCTCACTTTTCAACTTCCAATTGACCATGCAACAAATGAAAATTATTTGGTTTTATATTAAGATCCAGTGATCTTATATCTATTTAAATTATGATAGAGGGTTCAATACCCAATGGTCAATGCCAAGTGGAATTTACTATAATGCCTATTGAAGATGTGACAATCATATATATGTATACATACATTTACATATATATGTGTGTGTGTGTGTGTATAGAGAGAGAGAGAGAGAGTGTGTGTGTGTGTGTGTGTGTGTGTGCGCGCGCGCGCGCGTGCTTGCGTTTACAAGGTTAGACAAAAAGGTTGAATTTTAGCCAAGACGAGTGACTGACATAGACCGGGTTAAATTGTGATAGTTACAAAGTGTCTCAAAGATGATCCATGGCCACACTCGATATCTCTCAATATAAAAAAAGCCACAAAAGAGATTAACTGAGCATTGTTTGCTTAACCACCCTTCTCATTTGCTCGCTCCCCCCCCCCCGGGGGTGGGGGATCTCACCCCCTCCCTCTCCTATCCTTTTCAACTTGAGATACAAAGGTTTCCTTAAAGATGAATAGTTGTAAACAATTCAACCTTAGTTTAAGATATAATAATAGTAAACCTTGTTTTTTCTTTAAGATATAATAATATTATAGCTTGTTAAGTTTTTCTTTCAGCCTTTAGTTTATTAAGGAGTAATATAAAAAGAAAAACTAAAAAATATTTGACAAATTGATCCAAGTTATCTTTTTTTCTTACTCATCATGCATAAAAGGTAATTCGGTCACTTTTGTATATTAATTGTGTCTAAATTATGTAACTTTATTACAGATTCATGAACTCATCTAGATTGAGGAATTGAATAAGCTGCTAGTTCAATATTTTTTAGCCGGAGAAGATAGAAAATGGAAAAAAACATATCTGACATATTGATGAGTATGATCATCCAATTACTATTTATCTCACTTTTTAATTTTCAATTGACCACACAACAAATGGAAATCATTCTATTGTATATTAAGTTATAGTGATATGATATCTGTTTAATATTGAACCTTATATGATATGATAGAGGGTTCAATAACCAATGATCAATGCCGAGTGGAATTTACCATGATGCCTATTGAAGATATGACAATCATAAATGGCCTGATTGTGAGAGAGAGAGAGAGAGAGAGTAAGTGCAAGAAACTTTTACAAGGTTAAACAGAAAGGTGGAATTTTAACTAAGACGAATGACCAATAGGGACAGAGTTAAATTGTGATGGATACAAAGTATCTCAAAGATGGTCCATGGCCACACTCAATATCTCTCATAAAATAAAGTCACAAAAGAGATAATCTAAGCACTGCTTTGTTGACTACCATTCTGCCCTTTCACACTCTCTCTCTCTTTCTCTCTCTTAACCCCTCCCTCACTTATCATTTTCACCTTGAGATAGAAAGATTCATAGGCAGCCTTTGTAATGAATAATTGTAAACGATTCAACTGTTGTTTAAGATCTAATAATATTATACCTTGTTAAGTTTTTCTTTTAGCCCTTAGTTTATTGAGGATAAATATAAAAGAAAAACTAAAATATATTTGACAAATTGATCCAAGTTATATCATCTAGTCATTGTTTGTCTTTTTTTTTTTCAACTCACAATGTATTAATAGTAATTTAGTCACTTCTGGATATTAATTGTGACTAAATTAGGTAAATTTTTTTACAAATTCATTAACTTATTTGATTGAGGGATTGAATAGGCTGGCTCAATTTTTTTCATCCCCTAGTTTTTTCAGGGGGGATAGAAAAAGGAAAGAAACATATCTTACATATTGATTAGTAGGATCATCGAATCACTATTTATCTCACTTTTCAATTGACCACGATACAAATGGAAATAATTTTGTTTATTAAGATCTAGTGATACGATATCTATTCAAAATATGCTGGAATTCATTCACCTTAGGAAATAGAGGATAGATTTGATAAATAGTTGCATTCTTTATATTATCATACACATGTACAGAAGAAAAGGACTACATTTTGATTTTTTGTGAAAGTGCATAAAAAAACTGATATAATGCTACTGCTTCGGGAATCTTCATGTTGCACTAGCAAAACGAGGAAACCACAATGTTGCAAAATCATAAGTGATGTAGAGTTATGCGCTACTTTACGTTGATATTTCCTCGAGGGCTTTTCAGGAATTAAAGACGAGTCATAGAGTTGGACGTTTAGACAGCGGTTGAATTGACGAAGAAGAAAATAGAAGCTACGGGGAATCGAATAGATGATTTACATAATCTCGCAGAATTAAAGAGTATCAATCAACTAAATATAGGGATTCGGGCCTTATAAATTTGGAAGCCCCAACTCATTAGACATACAACACAAAAAGACCTGACTATAAGAGGAAAGCATGATTAAACCTCAAAGCGGTTGTCAAAGTCATGAGACTCAGAGAGTCAGTACAATTCCAATTCGACTTGACTCTCACCAAAAGAAAGAGAGAATCATCAAGAGGAAGCTGCAGAAGAAGCCTAAATCCTTTCCCGAAGTTAAACAGGGTTGTAGAAGACGTAGAGACGTCGCTGTTAGTTCTCTATGTGTTTTGATGATAACTGACAATTGTAAACTCAAAATGAAGTTTGTCTTTATTAAGTTGAAAAACTTACTGTTGAAGGCAAACTCGAGTTTGGGGTGTCAAACTCGAGTTTGGACTTGACAGAGAGTAGCTCAAGTTTTCTAAACTTGGCTAAACTCAAGTCTGTATTTGCAAACTCGAGTTTATGTCAAACAGAGAGCGCTCTAAGTTTTTCAAGTTAAAACAAACTCAAGTTTATTATGATAAACTCGAGTTTCTGTTAGACAGAGAGCCCTCAATGTTTTTGAACTTAACCAAACTTGAGTTTGGTATGGCAAACTCCAATTTGTGTTTGGCCAAGAGCTTTTAAGGTTTTTTCATGTTTTAAACAAAAATCAAGTTTAGAATAGTAAACTTCAGTTTGTGCTTGGCAGAAAGTTTTCAAAGATTTCATGTTTTTAATGAAACTCAAGTTTATTTTCTTAAACTCCAGTTTATGTCAAGCCTAAAGCTTCTCATTATTTTTGAACTTAAGAAAACTCAAGTTTGCATTTGAAAACTCCAGTTTGAGCTTTGTGGACTTCACTTACTTTTATTTCAAAAAGTCTCAAACTCGAGTTTGTCACTTAATGACTCGAGTTTGCCCCTATTTCGAAATGATTCTTCAAAGCTCAATCGTGATAATCTTTTTTAGAAAGAGCTAAACTCAAGTTTGGTTCCTGAGCAAAAGTTGCAAACTTCAGTTTGCTTAAACAAACTCGAGTTTGTGTCGCTCTGTTTGAAGAACAACTTTCTCGAATTTGTGAAATCTTCATGAATGAGCTAGATACTTCTTATCATCATTCATTACTATTATTAACTATGTTTAATCAGTTTGTTAGTGAGTTTTAGATGATTAAAAGTGCATTAGAATGAGGATTAAGCATGAAACAAAAGGTGACGTCAGCACATCTATTGCTGGTTCAGAAAACCTTGCATCCCTTTGGCAAATCATTCCTTAGACTTTGCAAAGGTTTAAATGTTTTCTTTCCCTCTATGGAAGCTTCATCTCACAACGGATCAATTTGAAGGAAAGTTAACAAGATTAACTGAGCAACTAAATTAACTCAAAGCTAGAGAGAGAAAAGATCAAGTTACAACCTAGCAGCTTAATTAATATCTCCAACGGTTACATAATGATTCCAACGGTCATTTATTGCTTCCAACATATATAAGCTGAAGCATTCAAGTCTTTTCAACAACTAGAATACAGAAAATGAAATGTAATCAAGTTCCAATTGCATTTAATGTTTTTTACCTACTTGTAAAGTATCTTTTGATAAATTGTACTTCAATGATTATTTTATACATTGATTATCAATCATTGTAAGAATCTCAAGGTTGTGGGAACCTGTGAGATTGGGATTATCAGTTTACAACTTGTAAGGGGGAGTGTATCCTAGTGAGAGGATAACTTTCGAGTGCAACTGTGTAACTGATTTGAGAGTTAGTGAAAATCCCAGAGTGTCTAAGGACTAGCGTAGGTCAAGAGTTAAGACCGAAACAATACAAATCCTTCTGTGCCTTGCTTCTTTACTCTCCTATGTTTGCCCCTGCTTTGCTATCTGTTTTTCTGGGTGTTAAAAAGAAATTCTTAAAATCCCCATTCACCCCCCTCTTGGTGATTCCCTCCATTTACAGTCGCATGACAAGACGCTCCCTACGATGTCAATCACTCTGACGAGCTTCTCTGTTTTTCTTATTTTCTTCTTTAATCTTTCCATGGACTATCCTGCTGTAATCTGCTTTGTGTTTTCCTCATCAATCATGAAATAAATTTTGTTGGCTCAACGAGGATGGATTTCTAAGTTGTATAATGAACTTAGTTTGCTAAGTTTAAATCAAATAAATTAAGTTTGTTCAATTGTGATTTTATGTTTTGTCTATTAGTTTGCCGCTAAAAGGCTCAATTAGTAGTCTCGGCTTACTGAAAGAGAGTTGATGTTAGACCTCTGTTGAACAGTATGTGCTAGGTGAGTCTATGCAGGGCTCAATCTAAATTGTAGGTTACAAGAATCAGTTTACCTCACATAGTCACTACACCTAGGTTAAATTGACACTTTAAACTGGAAAATCGCCATAATAATATGGGAGAAGTAGAGTGAAAAGTGTACTTACAGAATGCGAACGCTTCTGTATAGGTTAGTAGTGGGTTAATTGAATAGTGTTGTGAAGCCATTTTACTGTAGCATTGCGGAAGCTGTGTACAAAAATGTTGTAACAATGCATCACATGCAAATTGAGGGATTGCTGCGACTCAAAATGAAATCCAAGCTCTTCCTATTTTTAATCTGATATCTTTTACCCGACTTTCGATCACTTGTTTACTTTTATTTACCAGTAATAATAGATAAAACAACCAATAATTCTATTCTCATCACACACAACTTTCACAAGGAAATTGGCTTCATATTTTCTTTCAATAGTCTCTGTGAGACGATAATTCTACTTACTCTTTATTATTTGTTTGAATGGTTTGCATGCCATAAGAGGAATTTGACAAACAATAGTGCAAGCAATTGTTACAAGGTTAAATAAAAAGGTGGAATTTTAGCAACCAAGATGAGTAATCGATATGGACAGGGATAAATTGTGACAGTTATAAAGTGTCTTAGACATGATCCATGGCCACACTTAATATCTCTAAATAAATAAAGTCACAAAAGAGATTAATTGAGCACCGCTTGCTTGACCGTCATTCTCATTTGCTCGCTATCTCTCTCTCTCTCTCTCAACCCCTCCCTCCCCTATCCTTTTCAACTTGCGATACAAGGATTCAGAGGCTGCCTTAAAGATGAATAATTGTAAATAATTCAACCTTAGTTTAAGATCTAATAATTTGATACCTTGTTAAGTTTTTCTTTAAGATCTAATAAAATTATATCGTGTTAAGTTTTTCTTTAAGCCCTTAGTTTATTGAGGAGCAATATAAAAGAAAAACTAAAAACTATTTGACAAATTGATCCAAGTTATATCATTTAATCAATGTTCGTCTAGTTTTTTCAACTCAATGCATTAATGGTAATTTAGCCACTTCTGGATATTAATGGTGACTAAATTATGTAAATTTATTGCAGATTCATGAACTCATTTGGATTGAAGGACTGAATAGGCTAGTTCAATGTTTTCCAGCCCATGGTTTTGTCAAGGGGAGATAGAAAAAGGAAAGAAACATATCTGACATATTGATGAGTAGGATCATCCAATCACTATTTATCTCACTTTTCAACTTTCAATTGACCATGCAACAAATGGAAATCATTTGGTTTTATATTAAGATCCAGTGATCTTATATCTATTTAAATTATGATAGAAGGTTCAATAACCAATGATCAATGCCAAGTGGAATTTACCATAATGCCTATTGAAGATGTGGCAATCATAAATGGTCTGATATATAGATACACACACACACACATAGAGAGAGAGAGAGAGAGAGAGAGAGAGAACAAAAAACTTTTATAAGGTTAAACAGAAAGGTGGAATTTTAGTCAGGACGAGTGACCAACATGGATAGGGTTAAATTGTGACAGTTACAAAAATTCTCAAAGATGATCCAAGGCCACACTCAAAATCTCTCAATAAAAAAAATAAAATAAAATAAGCCACAAAAGATATTAAATGAGTACCCTCCCCCCCCCCCCCCGAGGGGTCTCACACCTTGAGATACAAAGATTCAAAGTTACCTTAAAGATGAATAATTGTAAACAATTCAACCGTAGTTTAAGATTTAATAATATTATACCTTGTTAAGTTTTTGTTTGAGATATGATAATATTATAGCGTGTTAAGTTTTTCCTTCAGTCCTTAGTTTATTGAGGAGAAATATATTATTAGAAAAAAACTAAAAAATATTTGACCAATTGATCCAAGTTGTATCATCTTATCAGTGTTTTTTTTTTCCTACTCACCATGCATTAATGGTAATTCAGTCACTTATGGATATTAATTGTGACCAAATTATGTGCCTTTATTACAGATTCATGAACTCATTTGGATTGAGGAATTGAATAGGCTGGTTCAATGTTTTTCAACCCCTGGTTTTATTAGGGGAAGATAGAAAAAGGAAAGAAACATATCTGATATATTGATGAGTAAGATCATCCAATCACTATTTATCTCACTTTTCAATTGACCACTCAACAAATAGAAATTATTCTGTTTTATATTAAGATCCAGTGATCAATGCTAAGTAAATTTACCATAATGCCCATTGAATATATGACAATCATAAATGGCCTAAGAGAGAGAGAGAGAGAGAGAGAGAGAGACGAGAGAGAGAGAGGAGAGAGAGAGAGAGAGAGAGAGAGAGAGAGAGAGAGAGAGAGAGAGAGAGAGAGAGAGAGAGAGAGAGAGAGAGAGAGAGAGAGAGAGAGAGAGAGAGAGAGAGAACTTTTACAAAGTTAAACATAAAGGTGGATTTTTAGCCAAGACAAGTGATCGGCATGGTCAATGTTGAATTGTGACAGTTACAAAGTGTCCCAAAGATTATCCATGGCCACACTCAATGTCTGTCAGTAAATAAAGCTTTAAAAGAGATTATCTAAGTACCGCTTGCTTGACCACCATTCTCATTTGCTCGCTCTCCCTCTCTCTCTCAACCCCTCCCTCCCCTATCCTTTTCATCTTGAGATACAAAGATTCAGAGGCTACCTCCAAGATGAATAAAGAAGAGATTGAGAAAATCTATGTACTTTATTTTCTACCTTCATATGATGTTTTCACTTATAGCCTCTCTCTCTCAATGCTTATTATTTTCCCCTTAGCTATCTTGTTTCTTTTACTTACAATAAAATTTTCTCCTTATAATTCTATGTTGGATTTTGGTATTGCTTGTGCATGCAGAAATGTCATCTTAAAGTGAACATACATTGCGATGGATGTAAGCATAAAGTTAAGAAAGTCTTGCGGAAAATTGATGGTACGTTAGATAATCTCTCTTCATTTACATCTTACTATTAGAAAAGAATCAAAAGATCTTATTTTTTGGCTACTCGTATATATATTGAAAATCTATGGTCTGATTCATCGATTTATTGTTCAAAATCCATAGGGGTTTTTATTGTAGATATTGATTCAGAACAAGGCAAGGTCACTGTCTCTGGGAATGTCGAACCAAACATTCTCATCAAGAAACTCGTAAAATCTGGGAAACATGCAGAGTTGTGGGATGCTCCAAAAGCAAGCAATAACAACAACAATGAAAACAAGCTCACCAACCAGATGAAGAACAAGCAAATTGACAATGGAGAGAAAGACGGTGGCAGAAACAAAAAAGATATGCAAAAAGTCGGTGGGAACAACAAGGGTATGCAAAGAGCCGGTGGAAACAAGAAGGGTATGCAAAAAGTCGACGGAAACAACCAACCCAAGGGTAGCCAGAAACCACCGACTCCTCAGCAGCGGCAGCAACAACAATTACTTCAGCAACAGTTACAAGAACAACAACTTCAAAAACTTCAGCAAATGAAAGCGCTTCAAGATCAGAAGATGCCTCTTCAATTTAAGGACATGCAACTACTAGGTCAGCCGAAATCAAATCCGAAAGCTGTAAAGTTCAATTTGCCTAAGGATGATGATTGTTCAGACGATGAGTTTGACGATGACGAGGACTTTGATGATGATGATGATGAAATTGACGAACCTCAAGCTCTTTTGAACAAGATGAAAGGGCCACCTCCTATGGGGAATGGCGCTCAAGTAATGATGAATTCTATGGTGAATGGGAATCAACATCAACAACTCATGAATGCTTTGAAAAATTCAAATACTGGAGGCAATGAGAAGAAAGGTGATAGCAGCAACGGAGGACTGATGCCAATCCAAATGCCAGCAGGCATGGGCGGTGGGAATACTGGTAAGAAAGGCAATGGCGGGGTAAGGAACATGAACAATAGTGGCAAAAATGACGAAGGAATGCTGAGGGGGGAGAATGGCAACAATGGTAACAAGAATGGCAGCTGTGTTGGTAGTGGCAACCTTGAAAGTAATAATGGTAACGACGAAAAAAAGGGAAATCCAATGCTTGGAGGAGTTCAAGCTATGAACCAGATGGGTGGTCATCATCATGGAATGGGCAGAGGCAACATGGGTCCAATGGTTAACATGAACATGCCAATTGGTTCAATGAGTAACATGAACATGCCGATGGGTCCAATGGGCAACATTCCAACGATCCAAGGCCCTCCAGCTAGGGTTATAAACGGCGGCAGTGGCCACGGAGTTGGCGACCCTAAAGGATGCCTCCAAGGGGTAGGTACAGAATCCATGATGGGAAACCCATTCCACCAGCAACAGAAACCACAACAGCAGTACGTGGCAGCGATGATGAACCAACAGAGAGCGATAGGAATGGAGAATGGGAACGATCAGAGATTCCAGCCGATGGTGTATGCCCAGCCACCACCGGTCATCAACTACATGTTACCTCAACAGTACCCCTACCCATACCCTCCTCCCCAGCAAGATCCCTACACCACCAGCTTCTTCAATGACGAGAACACCTCAAGCTGCAACATCATGTGAAGGTGAAGGTGAAGGTCCTAACAATGGCTAACAGATTGCCAGTGGTAGCGGGCAGCAGTGAACAATTGGTGGCGATGGTCCAGTTATTATTAGTCCTATGTTACAAATATAATAAAGAAGGCTCTAAATTTTAGCTCTTTAAAAAAAAATGTCTTTGAATCCCATTTAGGGTTTAGAAGTATTATGATTACTATCGTTAAGTAATTTATAGGTTAGAATACCAACGGCGTTTGGGTAGAGGATGCGCCAATTGCAATGGAGGTTTATGTTATTATGAAGTTTTAAATAGTAATAAAATAATTTTCATAAGAAAGCAAAAGGGGCTTTTTCCTATTCCTCCCCATCTAGCTCAATTCATTGCACGACAGAAACTGTTTTTTGATTGACGATATACGAAATAAATTTATAAAATGAATTTTCTCCCAACTCATATAAATATGGGAAAATTCTAAATAAATACCGTTTGAATTTGTAAGACCCCCAGAAGTCCATTGAATTTGTAAAAGGACTCAGAAGTACCAAGGACTAATGAGGGATATGCAAATTCGGATCAAATTACCTTTTTACTCTTAGGTTTAAATAAATAAATAAATAACCCACCCCCTTCACCGTTGGCCACCCACAAATTGAAAAGAGATGAAGACCTAAGGAAAAGAAAAGAAAGAAGGGACGGAGGCGTAGTGGTACGACCGGAGAAAATAGAGGAAACAGAGGCACAGCGTTTCTGGAAGCAACGCTTCGAACGGAGCAAGAAAAAGAAAGAAAGAAAGAAAAGGGAAACAGAGGCACACTGACAGCGCCACGGATTGAAGCCGGAGAAAAACATAGACGGGGACCTTCGGGGTTCTTCCTTATTTTAATCACCTTCTTCCTCCTTGGCTTCACCAACCCACCCACCGTCCTCTATCCTCAGACACCTTTGGACCTCCGTCGCACTCCAGCATCGTCTTCTTTCTCTCCTCCAACGACTTTCTTTTACCGTTGGCTTCTCTCTCACCATCGGAAGGTCGCAACTTCTTCTCCACTCCACTGGTCGGATTTACCATTCCATTCCCTTCTCCGGTATTCCATTGCTGGAAGCTATTTCGTTCACTGTTTCGTCATCTTCATTGACGATCTGAACCAGAGCGAGAAAATCGTGCAGAGCTCTTCAGGCCGTCGACCACTGCTGTGTTCTCCGTTTGAGCCTGACGCCGACAGTAAGAGTTGGACGAAGTTCAGAGTTTGTTGTTCGTTGGGTTTAATCTTTCAATGAGTGAATTGGTTTGCAAGTTTTTATGTCTCTGAATCTGGTCATTGATTTTGCTGAGATCGTGGGGTTTTTTCTTTTCTTTTTTAATTAATTTAAAACTAAGGACAAAAGGGTAATTTGATCCGAATTTGCATATCCCTCATAGGTCCTTAGTACTTCTGAGTCCTTTTACAAATTCAACGAACTTTTGAGAGGTTTACAAATTCAAACGGTATTTATTTAGAATTTTTCCTATAAATATCCAATCAACTAAAATATTGAATAATAGTAATAATAATAACAACAAATGATTTGTGAGTGGCACGCAGAACAATGGGGGGCATTAAAGATTAAAGAAATGGACTGTGCTTAGTGTTGGGCTACTCATTCTGCGAGTGCTAAGTGGGTCCCCCTTCACCAAATCCTCCCGCCATTAGCCTGACTTAACCGCATTGAGAGCTGTGAGGTAGCCGCTGAGGGCAATCCCAAATTTCATTACATGTGATGTGACTTCTGTTTTCGATAAAATATTCGCTGTATCAACGGTCATGATCAGACAGGGGTTTGTGGGGCCGACTCACTGATGGTCATGGAAAAGGTGGGGTCCATACGTCCATCTGTGTTTTATCACTCAGTCAGTGCCCACGATTTCCTCGCAACCGAAGAAGCCAAAAAATGCTTGTTCTTCCCAGATTCACCTGAGCCCCAAAGCACTAGATTACCATCTCCCCACCGGGAATCTGGTGAGCCAGCCTTCAGTGAATGGCGCTTTGCTTACGCCACACACCGTCCTTCACATTTATTGTGATGCCTAAAGATCCAATTTTCACTCTCCCTGTTTGCTTCCAAGTTTATCCTTCCTCTCGCTTATCCCGTTTTGCCCGCCCAATCCCATTCCACGTTTGGTAAAATATACTTTCTCTGATTTTTATTATAAAAAATTAACTAATAATTTTCATAAATCAATAAAAATAGGTAGATTTCTTAAATTTTAAATAATTTTTAATATTATCCCTACTAATTATACTGAATTCTTATATTATATTAATTAATACGATCACTTACCATTTTATTAATTATGGGCATATATTAAAAAAATATTTAATACTATTTATAAAAAATAAATACCTTATAAAAAGGACCAAATACATTTATTAATTAATACCTTATAATAAGCATCAGAAGTACCATGTTTGCTTTATTTAGAAAAGGGTGATAACTGAATTTGGTAATTGAAGAAAATCGTTATAATTAATTAAAAATAATAAGTATGTCTTAAAATGAATTTTGTTTTCACATATGCCCTTGAAGCAAGTAAGAGAGATAAATAAAGTAAACAAAAGTATAATAAACCCTTTAATTAATGCAGTATATATAATTAATGAATAGCACAAATGAAAAAAAACAATCATTAAATGTTAAGACTGTTTTTGTCATGATATTATAAAAAGGTACAAGTTATTCAAATTTCGAGATTTTGTAAAAAGGACTAAAGAAAGTACGTCCATTTATAAATCCGTTTTGAAATGAAAAAAATTGGTCTTCATTGGTAAGTCTGCTTTCAAAGTAGTAAATGCAATTTTTACAAATTTGTTCCTATTAATTGAAATAAACAAAAAGAATTTATTTACTCTTGGAATCATTCATAAATAAAAGCAAAAATTTCACAAAGCTACTTTTAGCTGAATTTCTGAATAAAATAAAAATGTAGAAATAATATAAATATGTTAATTTATTTAATCCAAACTTACTTTTGTATGCTCAAAATAAAATTGTAGAAGGAGGAGAATTAAATTAAAATATACATAATTTTATTTTAAAGATAAATAATTTATATTTTTCTAAATATAGATAACAGTATAAAATATAAATTAAATTAAATATTTTTTGTTTACCAATAAATGATGTTTGTAGACATTTATTTGTGGATTACCTGTCATTCTATAGATAAGATTTTTAATGCAGATCCATGTAAGACATGTGAGTCATATTCATAACATTTAAAATTAACATTCCTAGTAATACTAGTGGTTTTTGGTACTCATTAGAAATATAATGTAAAGATTAAAAAGGGGAAAAAAGAAAATAACACTTAAAAAAATATTGAGTTATATGTTATACTAAATTTTGAGATCAATTTACACTACAATAAGTTCAAATTTCCATTTTTGTTTATTAGTTGTGTTCACTAGACTATTACGTATTTTCATATATGGGAAATCATAAATTCATAATGGAAAAAGGTCCATTTATTTATATATATCCTTATTTTAGTAATTATAAATAAAGGGGAAATTTGGCAGAAAATAAAAGTGCAAAGGAAAGAAAAGGGGGTTGAAGACTGGAAGTGATAGACAGAGACAGAAGAAGACCTAATCATGAAGATGCAGGCTGCGAAGGATCTTTATGCTTGCAGCTTGCTTTTGTTGAGCCCATACTTGTAATATTGTATTTTTAATTTGACCACATTAAAACCCTTCTATTTCCATTTAGGCCCTTGTTTTCAAAACCTCTACAATCTTATCATTAAGTCCAAATTTTTTAATACTACTAAATTACAAACCACCCTAGGGGTGAAAATAAATAAAATTGAGCTATTTATATAAATAAATTAGGTTAAGAAAAATAGGAAAAATAACATAAAAATACTACTTAAATTCTAGAATTCGGTTGAGGATAACAATAATAGGATTAATACAAGGGTAAAAGATTTCTCCTGTCACCAGAGATAGAGTTATCTCCAGTGATCCTAAAACTACGTCGTTTTAAATTAATGAAGGGTGTGTTTGTAATTTTACGTGAATTAATAAAGGTGCAAAATTAGAGAAACACCCTTCATTAATTCACCTAAAATTACAAACACGCCCTTCATTAATTCAAAACGACATAGTTTTAGAGTCACTGGAGATAACTCTATCTCCAGTGACAGGAGAAATACTTTTCCCTTAATACAAACCATAAAATAATTGATAACTCGTTCTCTTAATACAAACCATAAAATAATTGATAACTCGTTCTATTAAAAAAATCACTAATATAACATTTTAGAATTTAGGTGGCATTCGTTTGAGATTTTTCCCCCCAAAAAAAAAACAAAGCTTAAAAAGATATATGAAAAAAATATTATAATTTTAAAAAAATGTGAGAATCACTGTCACACTTCAATCCTTGCAATCTTCAAAACCTGTCCTGTTTATGTAGGTATTATAGGTCCTTACATGCCTATTTAATATTTAATGAAATTTATTAAAATTATTTTATATTGTGTGTGACTGTTCACTTTTTGACCGGAAAAAAACAGTTTTCTTAGCCGAAATAACTGTTTACTTTTTAAAAATACCATTGTGTGTGTAACTGTCTATACAATACAACATTTTATATAATGATTTACTTACATTTAATAATAAGAAAATTATATAAAAAAAAAAAGATATCACTTCAACATTAAAAATTATTTTTTAAGATTTTGAAGTTTAAATAATTTTTTTATTTTTTTGGATTTTCCCTTTAATAATCTAGGAAAGAAATACTAATAATTAATTAATATAACAGTAGTATGAAGTTATGATTTATTTATTAGTTTAAGTTCTAATTCATAAAATGAAATTTGAAATATGTTTATTATAAATTATATTATATTTTTATATTTATATATCACTTAATATATGTTTGTTATACGTAAATATAATATAAAATATAAATAAATAGGCTGATAGGTATAAGTTTTTTTTAACCAGGACCTAATCACATTGGATTATAAACTCTTGATAGGCCGCCTATTTTCAACCCTAATCATAGCTATGAGCATTATAAGTTATCTAAATTAAATTTAGATAAATAATTAAGCTTTTATTTGAGAGGGGAAAAAATGCTACTTAAATTTTAAAATTTTATATAAGTAATTTCTTACTAAAATGAGTTGTGAATTGTTACTCAAGTATAGTTAATACATATACTTTTACATCTATTAAACTTAGGGTTAAGGTGCAAAATGTGCTTTTCTTCGAGGAGTGCCCAGTAGCAAGTACTTTTATTAAGTGCAAAAGTACACACGTGGTTATAAATTAGGTGTAAGAATACCATTCGAACGTTAAATTTGACTTTGACCGTTAAGTTTGACTTTTTTTGTTGACTGGACGATAACGTGGCATTTCAAATGTGCAAAAATACGCATGTGATTTGTCAAGAAAAGTGCCCAACACCAAATTATTTTTTTTAATTTAATAATTTTATTTTAATTACTACCGGGTGCTAAAAAAATATTTAGAATGTTGACCTGTACTTAAAAAATACTACATAATCTTGAAAAATTATTTTAAGATCTGAAAAAATATTTCAGGATACTAACTGATACTAAAAAGAATACTTTATAATCTTGAAAAATTATTTTAGAATCTTAAAAAAAAAATATGCTGAAGTATATTTTTAGTGCCAGTCAGTACCCTGAAATATTTTTTCTTAATCTTAATATAATTTTTCAAGATCATCAAATATTTTTCTATACCAGTCAAAATCCTTTTAGTACGAGTCAATAGCTTAAATATTTTTTCAAGATCCTAAAATAATTTTTCAAGATTATGAAGTATTTTTTTTGTACTAGTCAGTATCCTGAAAGTATTTTTTAGTATCAGTCAGTACCTTAAAATTTTTTTCAGTATCAGTCAACATCCTTTTAATACCGGTCAATACCTGAAATATTTTTTCAAAATCCTAATATAATTTTTCAAGATTATGAATTATTTTTTATGTATCAGTCAGTATCCTGAAAGTACTTTTCAGTACCAGTCAGTACCTTAAAATATTTTTTTCAGTATCAGTCACTATCCTTTTAGTACCGATAAATACCTGAAATATTTTTTCAAGATTCTAAAATAATTTTTCAAGATTGTAAAGTACTTTTTCTATACCAGTCAGTATCCTGAAAGTACTTTTTAGTACCAGTCAGTATCATTTTAGTACCGGTCAATACTAAAATATTTTTTCAAGATCCTAAAATAATTTTTCAAGATTATGAAGTATTTTTTCTTTGCCAGTCATTATCCTGAAAGTACTTTTCAGTACCAGTCAGTATCCTGAAATATTTTTTCAGTATCAGTCAGTATCCTTTTAGTACCGATCAATACTTGAAATATTTTTTCAAAATCCTAAAATAATTTTAATTGAAGTAAAATTTTTAAATTAAAAAATAATAATTTGGTGTTGGGCGCTCTTTTTAACAAATCACATGTGTATTTTTGCACCTTTGAAATGCCACGTCATCGTCCAGTCAGCAAAAAAAAGTCAAACTTAATGGTTAAAGTCAAACTTAACAATCAAACGGTATTTTTACACCTAATTTGTAACCACATAGTCACTTTTACGCCTAAAAAAATATTTACTACTGGACGCTTCTAAAAAAAACACATGTATATTTATGCCCCATAACCCTTAAACTTAAATCATTATTTGGCAGTTCTTCTCTTTATTCTCTTTTGTTCCTACACTACTGCTTTCAAACTGTTTTTGGATTGTGTTTCATTAGAAATTTACTCAAGTTTAATTAAAATATAGCCTATTGAGTTCAATACTTGCGACACTGGTTTGATTCAACGATAATATAAATAAAATGCACTGTTAATTACTTAAATTATTGGATCCAACCTCTTATGAGTCATTAAATTTAGAGAAATTTAATTTTTCATCCCTACAATTTTGATTTAGTTATATATAATTAATACGATTCAATATAACTCAATCCTTATAATCTCAATTCTCTAATTCTTAAGATTTAATTCGCTGGAACTAAAGGTGTTCATGATGCCCAACCCTAAGAAAAGTAGTCCGAGAAAAATTGGGTACAACTGGGTTAGGCATTTTTATGGGCAAGGCTGGGCAATAGGCAGGGTATGCTGCCCTACCCATTTAGCCCTGCCCAGTAGTGTATATAATATTTTTTCTTATTTTAGTATAATAAAAAAAGTATTTTATATTTTATACGTAATTCCATATTCTTGTAGGTGATTCCATATGCTTTATCCTTTTGACAATTTGGAGCCTTGATGCAAACTCTAGGAATATTGGATGTCTACAGGGCTTTAATTGTAATTTTTTGATGCCTTGTATTTAATGAAATATAGATGTTATTTAATATTTCAGTTATGGATATTTGACTATTTGTTATTTTGTTAAAATATATGATTGTCTTTTTAATTTTAAGACTTAAGTTGTAGACTTATATCTAAATATTTTGAAGTGTAGAATTATGGATTTTATTTGAAGTTTGCGATATTGTTTATTAGGTATGACTAAAACTATTTTTTCACATAGAGTATCGCAAGATTATAAGGTATCGCCACTTGGGCAGGGAAGGGCCGCCCAGCTCATTATTGCTCAACTCACAAGGGCTTCTATCGGGCAGGACAGGGCACTGGGGGCTTTTTTTCCCTATTTGCCACTTTTTAAATAAATAATTACCATTTTGCCACGGTTTTAAAAATATTTCCCCATCTGCCACTTTTAGTCGACTAAACCGTGGTTTAGTCGACTAAAAGTCGTCGGGTCCTTTTTTTTGGATGACCACGAAATTTAGTCGACTAACCTACTCTGTTTAGTCGACTAAATTTCGTCTGGAGGGTTTTTAAAAAAACCCGCGATATTTAGTCGACTAACCCGTCGGGTTAGTCGACTAAATGTATATACATTCAAAATAGAGATATTCTATCTACTACTGTTTAGAAAAATGAATTTATCATTTAAAAAATTTTGAAAATTTTCAATTTCGGCTATTCAAATTAAATTTGAACGATTCATCCAACAAAAACCAATATTTGAAGTAAACTGTAAGATCGGATGGGGCTAATATCTAAACTTGATAAACAAATGCCCTAGTATATTATATATGTTGATCATATATATGTTCTTGTTTCGCCAAATATATATTTTTATAAAAAGCTGAATTTTATATTTTATTAAAATTGAAGTTTCCTGTCGAATTTAATCTATTGATCCCAAAAACTTACTTTTATTTAACACAGCTCGTAGGATTATATACTGTAGAAAATATTAACTGCTAGCCTAAATAAACCCTTATATCTAGATATAGATCCTAATATCTAGGAATTACAAATTTACATAATCTTCTAACTAGATCCTAAGATCTCTCCAACAATCAAGATTATAGTGAGAGAAAATTTGCCCTTAATTATTTCGAGATTCCAACAAAAATATTTTATTTTCAAGAAACAAATGCCCAGTATATATATGTTGATCAAATATATGTTCCAGTTTCGCCAAATATATCAAAAAGCTGAAGTTTATCTTTTATTAAAAACAATTAAATTCAGTTATATATGTTTAAAGAAACAAATAAATTTTTTTTAGGTATAAATGATTTTTTTTTATTATATCAATGCCCCAGTAAATATTATATTGCTGTTTTTTATTAACCTTTTTTTTATATCAATGCCACGGTAAATTAAATCTAGTATATTACATTTGTTTATTAAATCCAGTATATTATATTTAGTCTAACCCTCCAGTCGAGATTTAGTCGACTAACCCAAATGGGTTAGTCGACTAAATGAGCGGTCAACAAAAAAAAAAGAAACCACGACTTTTAGTCAACTAAAAGATGGTTTAGTCGACTAAAAGTGGCAGATGGAGAAATATTTTGAAAAGAGTGGCAAATTGGTAATTATTTATTTAAAAAGTGGCAAATAGGAAAAAAAGCCGGGCACTGGGTTGTATTTTGCTGTCCAATGATCTCTTGGACAGGACATCGGACAAGGGTCTCACCCTGCCTAACCCTGCCCATAAACACTCCTAGCTGGAACTTGGTCTCTATAATTTTAATCATTTAGAATTCTAGACCTTAGGCTTTATAAAAAATACTAGCGTAATTTTATCTTCTAAAATATAAGGTCCAATATATTAAATAGTTAAAATTGTAGAAACTAAGTTATAGAATATTAAAATTTCAGAATTGAATTATAATCGAGTGAGAATTATTATTAAGTAACTTTTTTGAGTCAAAATTTATTAATTAAGTTACAGGTCAGAATATTAATTTTCTCTTAAATTTATCAAATCCAATTTTTATAGGACAAGATTCGGCTCCTTCCAAAATTTGCAACTCCTCATGTTCCATATTTTAAAGTGAATTTAATAATTTATATTCAATACAGGTCAAATTCAATTTCTTCTCAGTAAGATAATATATTTTAAATTGAATTTAATAATTTATGGTATAATCATCCCTGTCAGTGGCCCTGAACCTACTCAACTCTCATCGTCTCAAATAGGGAACATGATACTCTCTCCGGTCTTAATTATAAAACATAGTTGACTTTTTTAGAGAAATTAAGGAAGCTAATTAAATTACCTTAGAGTATTTTTATTTCTATTTTTTTCTTCAAAATAATTAGTTTGATTAATAAACTAATATATAATCTAAAAATACACAACATATAAAATGATTAAGTAACTTATTTAGCTTCCTTAATCTCTCCAAACAAAGTCAACTATGCCTTATAATTAGGACCGGAGGTAGTATTATTTTTGAACAAAAGTGAAGAAAGCACAGAACCATTATTGGAGACAAACAGCTCTAAAAAAAATGATTAAAAACTAAAAATAAAAAAGGTGCTGCCATTTTCTTTTGTCACATTGCATGATCCCATGCATGAAGATAAATCATTTATTTTTTTGTTTATTTTGAAGAAGAGAGGAAAAAAAATCATCCATGGCCTTTTATATTAGTATGTTTTCTTATATTTAAGTATTCAAATCAATTGCAAAATCTATGATTAAGAGTTAGAGTAATATAATGAATTCATTTTTTCTGTCCGAAATAAAATTTTGTTTGCTTTCTTCGTAATGTCCCCATTTATAAATATTTTACTATAATTATATTCTATATAAAATGAGTCATATTTTACTATATTATGATGATAAATAGTTCAATTTTTTGTTTTTAAATAATTTTTTCTAAGAAATATTTTAAACTTGTGCAGTTTTAATTTATTTTATTTATATTTCTACATTTTTTGCCTTGCTATTGAAAACTATTTATTCAGATTCCACAAAATAAGTTAATTTTCTAATTACGAGAGCATGCAAATTTCTGAGAAAGTTTAGCATTTTTATGAACCAATTAATTCAATATTTTCTTAGAAGATACTTCTCTCAACCATGTCCATGTGACACCATAAATATAAATTTTGTAGGAAATTGTGGTATTTATGAGTTATTAAAAGTGTGTCTCAGCTCATTAAAAAAAGCGTGTTTTATTAATGCTTACTATTGCACAAAGAAAAGTAATTGTTTTTTTTTAAGGAATAAAAAGGACTAGCAAGATTTTCCCCGTTTGGAACTTCTGGTCAAAGCTATTCACACATTTCTATTTATAAGATAAAAAGAGAAGATTTTTGTGTCATATTTATAAGTCGAGTGATTACATTTTTCACGTCATTATACAATTTTACCCTTTTTTTTAATTATAATTTAGACTTTAAACTCTTAAGATGTAATGTATAAAATAAAAATAAAGTTGAAATGTTTTAAAATTTTAATACATAATTAATGGGATTTAAGGTTTTCTTAAGTTTCTGTGAAAAAGTGGGAAGTAACTTATAATTAAGACTATAAGAGTAATTAGTTACTCGAATTGCTTTTTTGTTTTTGGCTAAAGTATACTTTTAGTCCTTTAAGTTTTACATAGGATATACTTTTGGTCTTTTAACTTTATAAAGTATATTTTTTGTCCTAAAATTCTAACACCGTTAATGTTTCTAATGGAAAATGCTGACGTAGCCAACTCAAGTGATGATTAATAGCATTTAATTATACAAATTTTATAATTCTTCAATTTACCCATTTTTAAATTTAATATTAATAGCATTTAATTACAGGTCATCACTTAAGTTTACATCGTTATCACTTGAGTTTACATTTTCCATTAACAAAATTAATGATGTTAGAATTATAGGACTAAAAATATAGTTTATAAAGTTAAGGGACCAAAAGTATACCATATGTAAACTTAAAGGACTAAAAGTAAACTTTAGCCTTTGTTTTTTAATCCTTTGGGCCACCTAGTATCCAGTGTTTTTTCTAGAGATCTAGCTCTCTCTCTCTCTCTCTCTCTCTTTTATATCCGTTTCTATCTTTTACCCCTTCATGACCATTAGATCAATATCTAATGGTGATCTAATGGTCCGCATTTAATATTTTATAAAAATTTTATAACAATTTGAGCAAATGATATGAAAAAAAATTGAGAGAAGAATGGGTAGGAAATATTAAACGTAGACAATTAGATCTTGATCTAATAAAAGGCATAAAAGATGGGACCGGACGACAAAAGAAGACAAGACAAGTCTCAGTTCCGAAGGGTCTTATTATCAAGTATCCAAGCAATTAATTAATTCGAATTGAGACTTTGTGACCATGGTTCCTCTTCCTACAAACCTTTTTGAATAAAAAAGGGATTTGAATTCATTTCACTCACTTTATTATCTAACTGATGTACCATTAGACCAAACACTCTTTGGGTCACTTAGTTGCTATTAAATGGGTAATCAAAGGCTAATAAGAATTGACACAGTTGGCTAAGACATCAGCCTTCACCCCAAAAGGGAGGAGGTTCGATACCCGTTAGTCGATGTAAGGGCCTCATTAGTGAGCGATTTGTAAGCATAGGCGAAGCCACCTATATGACAAGGGGGGCAAGTGCCCCCCTTGAATTGGGATATTTTTTTTTAAAAAAAAATTAATACAATTTGAATGATTGTCCATTCTTAAATTAAGTACTCGCCCTTAATATATCAAGACTGCACTTCGTAATCGGATGAGAGATAAATGGTTGAATGATTGTTTAGTACCTTATATTGAAAAAGATATACTCCCTCCGGTCCTAATTATAAGGCATAGTTGACTTTCTTTGGAGATATTAAGGAAGCTAAATAAGTTACTTAATCATTTCATATGTTGTGCATCTTTAGATTATATATTAGTTCATTAATTAAACTAACTAGTTTGAAGAAAAAAATAAAAATAAAAATAGTCTAAAGTAATTTAATTAGCTTTATTAATTTTTCCAAAAAAGTCAACTATGCCTTATAATTAGGACCGGAGGGAGTATTTAATAACATTGATAATAAAAAAATTATGATGGAATTCCAAAAGATAATATTGTAATTATTTTTTATTGTAATATATTTTTGTTATTAAAATATATGTACTTGAACTCATTGAGTGCCTACCCTTCATTGTAATTTATGTAACTACATTTCTAACAGCATTTATCCTTGTTTTTCTAAATGACAGGTTTGTAAAATAATGGCCTCTTTTATTATATCATCAATATTCACTTGATTTCATAAATATTTTTTTGATATTATTTTCTTTTCTTGTTTATATTTTTTAGTTTTTTTAATGCATTTAAAACTTTCCTTAAAAAAAAAAAAATCAGGGGAACCCCCGAATCCCTCTGCTACTGGTACCCACCCTTCATTTATTTCCTAGATCCGCTACTATCTGTAAGTATCTCTTTGAACCTGGACGCATGCCCTGACCCTGATAGGGTTCCGATGTCTACCCCTACTTAAACTTTTTTGTGTGTGTGTGTATATATATATATATATATAAAGGTAATCAAAGCAAAACATAAAACTTTGCCACACATTCAATGTGTGTTAGCGGTTCAATGAATATAACTCAAATTAATAGCATTAATTAGTGGGGATTAACTCCGCCATCAAAGCTAATAATTCCATAGGTTCTAGAAAGCTAAAAATATTACTCCCGTCGGTCCTAATTATAAGATATATTTAACTAATTTTGGAGAGATTAAGGATATAGTTAAATTAGTTAATTTTACTCATTATTTTAACATGCCCTCATATAAATTTTAAATGACATCACACTAATTAGGTGCAAAATTGCTTTTTCATGTGATGATGTATTAGTTGAGGTGTATTATTAAATAGGTATTTTAAGAAAAAATTGATAAAAATTAGAATGTTGTTCTATAATTAAGACCAAAACTAATTCCTAAATATTATCCTATAGTTAGGACCGGAGGGAGTATAAATTCAAGCCTTCAAAATTCAAATATAACTGCTGCCAATGATTTATTACTAGTCAAGAGTTACGACCTTATTTCATGGGATTAAAAGTCAAATGACCTTGTTTTAGTAACGAGCAGCATAATTGATACCATATCTGAATTTAAAATTTAAAATTTGAGTTTGTGGTCCTTCCACTTTATTTTATAGGAGCATTACTTATTAAATCTAACTTTATCCATTGTAAGACTTCCTACACAAAGTTTATTCATACTCTGTTATCTTATCCCAACAATTTTTTGTAACGTGGAAGATAAAATTAAAAAATAGGCATACTCATATCCATATATATATATGGTTTCTCGCTTGTTACATGACTTGATATTTTTGTCAAGTCATTCTAAGACTACGTCGTTTTAAGAGTTAGAGGAATTAATGAAGGGTATTTTAGTAAAATTCGTATAATAAATAAACAAAAATACTAAAACCCTTTATTAATTCTCCTAACACTCAAAATGGTGTAATTTTTGGGTTAGGGAAATTAATGAATTTCCAAAACGACGTACTTTTAGGTTGACTTGACAAAACTTTAAGTAAGTTACATGAAAAACGTTAAATCTATATATATATGGGTAAAAGATTTCTCCCGACATTGGAGATAATTTATTTCAGTGACCCCTAAAATTACGACGTTTTGAATTAAGGAAATGTGTTTCCGTAACTTTGTTTACTTTTTGATCATATAAATTTTACCGAAACACCTTTCATTAATTCATCTAAAATTACAGACACATCATTCATTAATTCAAAACGACATAGTTTTAGGGGTTACTGGAGATAAATTTATCTCTCATGACTTGAGAAATACTTTTCCCCATATATATATTCATTGAAGACTTTGGACTTAATATATGTATCTTGTTTATTTGTTTGTTCACGTGCCTTTTGAATTCGAGGCATGAAATCAAATTATTATAAATTAAAGGAAAGCGATCTCGACTAATTAAATTTAGCAATCCTCCAAAAAACAATGAGGCTGGAACAGTCATCATTGGTCATTTTACTATTGTGAAAAGAAAGACTCGTATTAAAATTATTGGATTTTGGGTTCAGATTCACTCTTTATGGAAAAGAGTATTTGATTTAGAAATAAGAAATCTATCTAATTAAATTTTTTTTAAAAAAGATAAGTCAGTATTAATTATTGAAAGAGAATTGAGATATTAGTAGCCTCATATTAGGAAATTAAAGTGAAAGACTCGTCTCAAAATTGTTAGATTTTGGGTTTAAATCTACTCTTAATGGACAAGATTATTTGATTGAGAAATAAGAAAGCTACCTACTTAATGACAAAGAGATAAATCAGTGTAAATTTTTAAAAGAGAATTGAGATACAAGTAGCCTCATATTAGGAAATTGATTAATAATTAATTTGCTAATTGTTAATTAGAGTGCAGGTAAGGGGAGATCACACCTATAATTAGTGGCTACTACTTTTACCCAATATGCCTCCTTTGCACCTCTCGTCCTTGGACTCAACTAACAAAGGGGTTGGACACTTTCACCAAAGAGAGGATGTTCGATCCTGGAGTTGGTCATGGTGCTGGTGGAGGCATCTTAACTTCTAAGTGCCTAGGTTAACGCCTGAGAGTAATAGACAACTCACCCTGCCCAACATCTGTATCATCCAGGAGGAAGGAAGATTTCGCCCTGCCCTTGGATTGTGGGTGAACCCAACCCCTTTCCTAAAATTTGTTTATCAAAAAAAAAAAAAATGCCTCCTTCGCTTGCACTTTTCCACTGCCATTGAGTTTTTCGGCTCGCTCTTCTTTTCTCCCCGTTTCTCTTGCGCGTGGTGATCTACTATGCCACTTAGTATTCATTTGAGGTAGCACTAGAAATTGCTTTTTTAACGTGATTTATAGTTTATGTGATAAGTGTGTGAGATAAGTTTTATTTCAATTCGTGTAAATGAAATTTTCTAACACCAGGTTCAACAAATTTTATTCTAAATGTCTAGAATCTAGGAGCCTAAACCCTTGTGTGAGCATCAACTGTTTAACTGGCTGAGCTCAGGAATTTTGATCCAAATTGGAATATAGATCCGACCCGTTACGCGCGTTCTCGACCCTCTCAATTCTCTCATGATTTTCTTTAAAAAATACGTATTTATATTTCTAGTTATAGACAGTACGTCGTTCGAGTAGTGAAAAGCAATAAATTGTTCTATGTTCGTCTTGATCGGTGTTCATGAAATGTTAGCATTTACGGACAAACAAAAAAAAACGCAGCAAGAAAAAAAAATTGCAAAGCAGGACGCTCTTCTTTTGATCTTTTGTGCTTTGCGTTTAACTGTTTACTTCTATTATGTAAAATAAAATAAAAGGTCAAATTCTTCAGTTTCACTCAACCCAGCTTATTTTATTTCACTCTCCTCTTTTCTCTTTCTTTTTATCACTCTCTCCAAGTTTGAGCCTTTGTTACTTGTTCTCTTTGGGTTTCTCTCTCTTTCCTCACCACCTCTCTGTCACCTTCCTTATTCTCAGACCACCCACAATCCTCCATTGTCTCTGTTATTTCTCTCTCACTGCATTTCTTGTGTGTGTGGTTCAGAAACCTCAAATACCAAAACCAGAAGTAACGTAACTCCCCTGAACAGCTTCCTCTGAGCTGTCTTTTATGGTTTCTCATCTCTGCTCTATCCTTTTTTCTCAGATCTATTTAAAGTCACCTCTCTCTCCCCTCATTCTCACTTCGCCTGCTTCCCTTGGATCCTAAGAGATGAATAAAGAGGAGATTGCCAAGATCCAGGTGCCACTCTCTCTCACTCGTTTTCTCTGTAGCCTTCTTGTTTATTTTAGCGAAATGTTGTTCTTATTCTGTGTGTTGTTGGATTCTGGCATTGCTTGTATTTGCAGAAATGTGTTCTTAAAGTGAACATACACTGTGATGGATGTAAGCAAAAAGTGAAGAAAGTATTGAGGAAAATCGATGGTACATCACACGCAATCTCTCTTCATTTACTCTTTTAATCTCAGAAAAAGATATCGTTTTTATGGCCACCCATATCTTGAGAAATCCGTGATCTGATTCGCTTGCTGATGATTTTTATTATTTCAGGGGTATTTACTACAGAGATAGATTCAGAACAGGGGAAAGTCACTGTCTCTGGCAATGTCGACCCAAACGTTCTCATCAAGAAGCTCTCGAAATCTGGGAAACATGCAGAACTCTGGGGTGCTTCAAAATCTGGCAATAACAATAACAACAACAAGAACAACAATAATAATAACCAGAACCAGATGAAGAACATGCAAATCGACAATGGAGGAGGAAAAGGCGGTGGCGGTGGCGGTGGCGGAAACAAGGGTCAGCAAAAGGGCGGCGGTGGAAACAGCCAGCCGAAAGGTGGCCAGCAGCAACAGCAACAGCTTCAACAGCAACAGCAACAGCAACAGCTTCTTCAGCAGCAGTTACAGCACCAGCAGTTACAGCAGCAGCTTCTTCAGATACAGCAGATGAAGGGGCTTCAAGATCAGAAGATGCCTCTTCAATTCAAGGACATGAAACTGCCGGGCCAGCCTAACAACCCGATTCCCAAAGCTGTCAAGTTCAATTTGCCTGAGGTTGATGATGATGATTGTTGTTCAGACGATGAGTTTGACGACGATGAGTTCGATGACGATGAGTTTGATGACGACGAGTTAGATGATGAAATTGATGGTCCGAGAGCTCTTCTGAACAAGATGAAAGGGCCACAACATCCTATGGGGAATGGTGCTCACATGATGATGAACGGAATGATGAATGGGAATCAGCAGCAACAGCTACTGAATGCTCTGAAAAATGCTAATGCCGCCGGAGCCAATGGGAAGAAAGGCAGCGGCGGTGGTGGCGGAGGACCGATGCAGATGCAAATTCCGCCAGGCATGGGCGGAGGAAATGGTGGGAAGAAAGGCGGTGGTGGTGGAAGCGGAGGAGGGAACAATCAGAATCACGGCGGAGGCAACAAGAACGGTGGCAAAAACGGTGGAGGAATGCTGGAAGGTAAAAATGGGAACAACGGTCACAAGAATGGAGGAGGTGGTGGCAATCCTGGAAATATCAATGGAAGCGGGGGCAAAAAGGGAAATCCAATGCTTGGAGGGGTTCAAACCATGAACCCAATGGGCGGTGGTGGTCATCATACTGGTATGGGCGGCGGCGGCGGCGGCGGCATGGGTCCAATGGGCAATATGAACATGCCGATGGGTCCAATGGGCAACATTCCGGCGGTCCAAGGCCTTCCAGCTGGAGGCATGAACGGTGGAGGAGGAAGAACCGGAGCCGGCGGTGGCAACGGCGGCCCTGGAGGATACTTCCAAGGGGCAGGTCCAGAATCCATGCCGGGAAACCCATTCAACCAGCAACAGCAGCAGTACATGGCGGCGATGATGAATCAACAGAGAGCAATGGCAATGGCTGGTGGGAACGATCAGAGATTCCAGCCGATGATGTACGCGCGGCCACCTCCGGCCGTCAACTACATGTACCCGCAACAGTATCCTCAACAACAGTATCCTCAACAGTACCCATACCCATATCCTCCTCCTCCCCAACCAGATCCGTACACCCACTTCTTCAGTGACGAGAACACCTCAAGCTGCAGCGTCATGTGAGAAGGTGAAGTAAAAATCCGGTGGCTGCCTGACCGTCGGTGATGGCGGAGGACGGTGGTTCAGTCATTGTTAGTCCTATATTACATACAATGAACAAGGCTGTAAAAGTTTAGCTTTGGTTTTTTTCCCTTATTTTCCTAAGTTTTTCTTAAAATTTTAATCCCAGCTTAGAGTTTATAAGTAATATTATTACAATAGAAGAAGTAATTTTATAGGTTTAAAAAATATGGGGAAGATGGAAGAATAGTTTTGGAGTGGAGCGTAATGAACAAGTGTAATGGACATGGATGGTGTCTGAGACCATAATGTTTACAACAGTAATAAAACATTTATTTTTCCATAACAAAGAAGGCAAATGAGGCTTCTTCTTCTTCCTCAATCCTCAAGCTCAGTGTCTGTGAGTCAGTCCAGTGCGTCTTCCTTGCTTACTGTGTAGTGTGTAGCAGAATAATAATAATAATAATAAAGAATGAATTGGGAGTGGCACGCATCACGATGAGAAAGATTAAAGAAATGGGATTAGCATTTAGTTTGAAAGAGAGGGAAATCATGAGTGTTTGTGAGGTGGGGGGCACACTCCAGCTTAGACTTCTGTCACTTGCAAACACACTGTTTTCTTGGTTTTGGTATCTTCTCCTGTGAACTCTTGTTAGTGCTTTGTGGGCCCCTCTTCCTCCTAATCCCCACAGTCAACATGCCTGTGTTTATACAGTTCTCTGCTCAACAGATGAGCAACAAACCAGTACTATAGTAGTGCAGACCAGGACTATTAGTATTACAGTAGTATTGGGATTAATTTCTCTCCTCTAATCCTAGGTTCGATCCCCCTTCCCCTATCGCTTTGTATCAAAAAAAAAAGAAAGATGAGCAACAATAGTTATGTTTTATTTCATGCTTAATTACAAGTTCGAGTTAATTTTGAGAGAGATTGAAAGAGTTAAAAAAGTTATTTAATCATATCATATGTTGTGTATCATTAAATTATATAGTAGTGTATTAGTCAAATTAATTAGTTTAGAAAAAAAAATAATTTGTTCCCTTAGTTTTTTTTAAAAAAGTCAACTTAATCTTATAATCAGAACCGAAGGTAGTAAAAGAATATATTAATTTTTTCATTATTGGTTTTTTCAAAAAAAATAAATAAATTTTAACTCAAAATATATTACCAGTACTTAAAAATTTTAATTTTAATAACTATTGAAGGTGTATTTGAACGGTGTTGATCACACCGTATGGTGCTCATCATTGTGAACAAGTTATTCTTTTTTGAAACTAGTTATTAATTTACTCTCTCGACTAGGTATATTTCGAAACTTAAAAATGGTTAAGTCATTAATTTTATCTTTAAATGGAATAGGTTTTTTTTTTAATACAAAAATGGAATAGGTTTCTAATTTTATCTATATTTAAATAAACATTGTTATGCTTGCTTTCATTCTTATTATAAGACACATTCCAGGTGATCTTATTCGATTTTAATAGATCCTACTTGTGATTCTTAATATAATATCTAGTTTGTAGAAGTAAACAATGGAGGTAGTACTTGTAAACAACGGAGGTAGTACTTATTTTTTATTAAAGGATAATTAAATATTTTTATATGCATTTTTAATAAAGGCAGTGAGAGTAGAAATTGTTTCAACTATTTAAAAAAAATGTAATATTTTTTAACTGTTTTTATTTATATCAATTATCTTGAAGGTTTTGGGGAGTATTTAACATTGTTATGCTTGATTCGTCATAAGATTTTGTTTGGATGGGTTTTTTTTTTAAAAAAAGTGTTATTTTAACCTCTAAATTGAAGCTTAAAAAAAAAAGAATTTTAGTTTTTTTTTAACTTTTTATTTTTTTTAAAAAGTTATCATCTAAACACATAAATTAATAAAAAAAAATGTAACTTTTTTCTGTTGGAAAAAATAAAAAAAATGCTTTTCTATTTTTTTAAAAAAGCCCAACTAAACGGGCTCTTATTATAACTCATGCCAGGTGATATTATTCATTTTTATCAGATTCTACTTTTAATCCTTAATATAATATCTAATTTGTAGGAATAAAAATCGGAGGTAGTACTTATTGTTTTTAAGGATCATTCAATATTTTTATATGCATTTTTAATAAAGGCAGTGAGAGTAGAAATTGTTTCAACTATTTAAAAAAATGTATTTTTTATTGATGAATGTCAAGTATCTTAAAGGGTTGGGGAAGAATTTGTATTATATTCTATTTCATAATTAATAACTTTAAATAGTAGTGATGTTTTAAAAAAGTAATTAAATCCTAAATTTAAATAAAAGTGATATTGACTAATATGTTAACTAATATTCCATTTAAGGGAGTAAGGATCATCCATGAAAGAAAAAGTAATGGAAAGCAAGCAAGTTTGGTTTCCTCGTTGACAAATGACGTCTGCTTTCATTACATGTGAGATCTGTTGTAAACGATAGAATTTTGTCCGCCAGTGTATTTTCAAAGGGAAAATCCATATGGAAGCCTTTTTAAGAGAAAATAATTTTAAAAAGGACCCCAAGATTCTGAAAATTTCAAAAAAAGCCCAAAGGCTTTTTTCGGTATAAATTCGTTAAAATTTAACAATTCAATCAGCCAAATTAATAACAAAATCAATACCCGTTAACAATTAAATCAGTTGCATTAACAATATTTTAATAACTAAATCAGTCATATTAATAACAATATTAGCCCTATTAACAACTCATGTAAATTCTGAAATCCCATTTTTTGAGATTTTCAGAATTTTGAGGCCTTTTTTAGGATATTTTTCTCCAAAAAGCGCCTTAAATGCATTTTTTCCTATTTTCAATGTTTTCTTATGTTGTACTCCTCTGACCATGTTTATAAGGCGGATCGAACAGTTTTTTTTATAAGTCATCTCATCAAATATTTTTACTTCAATGTATAATTTGACTTTTATAATTGTGTTGATTTTATCCTCATGTGTTATTATGTGTATTAAATAAGGATATACTCTTTTCAGTCTTTATTATAAGGTACTTTTTTTAGTTCTTATTATAAAGTACTAACTACCAATTCTCACAAATCAATAAAAATAGTTAAAGTCAATAAATTTATCCTACTATTTAGGTAACTTTCAATATTACTCATACTGATTGCACAAAACTCTAATTTTATATTAATTATTTCTCTAACCTACTACCCTTATTAATTATGGGCATACATGGAAAAAAAATAATTAATGTAGCTTGGAAACAAGCAAGTGTCTTATAAAAATGACCAAATACATTTGATAGTTGGTGCTTTATAATAAGGACCAGTGGGAGTACCAACTAGCAATTGTGTTTTGTCATTTTTATATTGTACTTGTTTGTTTCTAAAGCACATTAATTATTTGTTTTTATGTTTGCCAATAATTAAAAAAGGTAAATGAAAGTACTCCCTCCAGTCCTTATTATAAGGCACCAACTAACAAGTTTATTTAGTCCTTTTTATAAGGCACTTGCTTGTTCCCAATGAGCATTAATTATTTGTTTCCATGTTTGTCCCTAATTAATGAGGGTAGTGGCTGAGAGTAATAATTAATATAATATTAGAGTTTAGTGTAATTAGTAGGGGTAATATTGGAAGTTACTTAAATTGTAGGGCAACTTTATTGACTTTAACTACTTTTATTGATTTGTGAGAAAAGTTAGTTGGTGCCTTATAATAAGGACCGGAGGGAGTAGTAATTAGTATAATATTATAGTTTAGTACAATTAATAAGGGTAATATTGAAAGTTATTTAAATTATAGGACAAATTTATTGACTATAACTGTTTTTATTGGTTTATGAAAATTGTTAATTGGTGCCTTACAATAAAGATCATAAGAAGTAGAAGGAAACAACTAACAAGTGCATTTAGTCTTTTTTTTATAAAGCATTTATTTGTTTTGAAAGCGCATTAATTATTATGATTATTTTTTTTGTGTATGCCTATAATTAATAAGGGTAGCGAGTGAGAATAATAATTAATACAATATTAGAGTTTAATGTAATTAGTAGGGGTAATATTGGAAATTACTTAAATTGTATGACAACTTTATTAAATTTAACGGTTTTTATTGATTTGTGAGAATAGTTAGTTGGTGCTTTATAATAAGGACTAAAGAGAGACCATAATAAGAACAAAAGGGAATAGTCGAAAAAGTTATTTAATGCTATGAGATAGTTAATAAAGTTTAAGGTTCACCTTCATCTATATGAAAAAAGTTGGAATTGCCCAAAAAAAAAAAAAAGGATGAAGAATATATAGGAGCCTCAATCATTTTTCCCCCTAGCTTGCGAACGTAAATTAATTAATTTTAAGCAAATTTATTTTGTGGGATAAAAATATGATAAAACTGGGAAAAGAGTCCCTTATTAGTTAGAAGTATCTGATTAATTTTTATACATAAAAAAATAGTAATACTGATGCTCTGGTAATTTTATATTGACATCAATAAAACTTTTATAGTAATTTTCTCTGAATATCTACTCATCATATCATAAAATATAAAAACACTTGCTACTTGCTGGTATTTTGAGTGTTTGAGAACCAAACCAAAGGGATAAAGAGACAAGGAGATCTAACGGCGTTGGCACTCCGGGGGAGGAATTTTCGGTGGGGTTGGAGGGTCATGATCAGAAAGAGAGATTGTGGGGCCCACTCTCGGATAGGTTCACATGATGATCATGATGAAGGTGGGGTCCTCCCCCCTACCCAGTGTTCATACTTCCATCTAATCACGCAGTCCTTGTCTGTTCAGAGCGGGCCCCACACTTTGCCTCGCTACCAAGAAGCCAAAAGTACTCTTCCCCCTTGTTTACATCATCCCAGTTTCACCTAGAGCCGAGAAATCGGGTCGAGTCCGTCGGGCTGGCCTGTTTAAGTCCTGACCCTGTAGGGCTCAGGTTTAAAAAATCAGTTAAAATTTTGAATTTGGCCTTGTAGGGCTTTGGGCTGGCCCGTTAGGCCCATTTCACTGTAGCATTCTTTTTCTTTTTACTTGGCCTTTATCCATGTATGAACAGTCAAACAGAACTTGGAAGATATTTATTAGAAACTACATAAAGCACACATGTTGTACTTAAACTAAACAATATGACTTGGAATGACATTGTAATAAATGATAATAAATACTTGGTTTCCATAATTAATTTATTAATAAAAGCTATAGGGAAAGTAAAAATTCACAAAGATTAATTTGCAAGTCTCTACTTCAACTGTGTACAATGGTTTGTTTTTTGTTACGAATTAATGAATATGTTTATTCGTTAGATGATTTGTATTGTTTAGATATTAATGTTGATAATATTTATTTGATAGATTAGAACATTGATGGTTGCAATTTATTAATTATATTTCTCTGGAAAAAATCAGAAGAAAAATAATTAAAATTTAGAATAGTAATTTCCAGGCCCTGTAGGGCCGGCCCTGATTCCCAACTCTAGTTTCACCTCAGCACCAAAGCACTAGATTCCAGTCTCCTTACGCTTATCTGCGACTGCGCCCACGCTTAGTTTCGGTAGACCTTCAACGTGCCTTCTATTCCCTTAGATTTGAGACGATCATTTAGCGGTCTTGTTGACTTGAAGTCAAACTTTCCCCAGCATCATCTACTTTTTAATATAAGACATATTTAGAAAATTAATCTTATTTAATCCTTAATATAAGGTAAAATTTTCATGTTTAATAATATTTTTTAATTTATTTTCATTAATGTTTCCTTAACAATAATTAAGGAGGAAAGGAAATAAGAGAAATAAGAAAGGTAACTAGGATTTTTAAAAAAATAGATGTCATATTAATTAAATTTCTTAATCTAATCTAATCAAATTAAATAAATATATCTTATATTAAAAATATAAAGAGTATCTTAATTAATTTTAAACCACTCTCTCTTATTCATGTTATAAGACGACAACTGATGATTCCCGCGGAACAACAGTAAATCCTAAACTGATAATTTTTTCAACTTTATTTCTATTTAAATGACGTCACTTAATTTTTTCAACTGATATATTTCTATTTTAAATATATCTTTATTTCTAACTTTAAACTTTAATGGATAATATAGTCATATAAATACTGTGAGAATAAAGTAATTAATGCGGTGGCTAGTGCCTTACATTTGAGATCAAAATTTGCTTCTAATTGGTGTTTTACGCTCGAGGAAGTATAAAGTTTTTAAGATGGGGAATTAAAAAAAAAAACAAAAACAAAAACAAAAAAAGGGATTACTATAAAATTTTAGGAAAATGATTAAAAAAATATAATTTGAACTTCAAAATCATGTTGCCAACACAATAATGAGATTAAATAATAATAATATAATTAATAACACATTATAGCAAAAAATCACCTATTTTAGATTTTAAAATTCAAATAGTATTCTTTTTAAAAAAAGAATTTTTCTTTAGATTTTATGGAAGAAATATACTTTCAAGAGAGGGTCACCTGTGACAACAAGTGTGCATTATACAATGATTAGTTCTATAGTTAATTTTAGGGAAAATACGAGTGAGGTTTCAAGAAAGAGAAAAAATATAAAAAAAAAGTCCCTAAATTTTTTTTAAATATTAATTATGGAATCTTAATATCAAAAAGTCATGTCAAAATGGTTTTTTTTCTATTAAAATAATATTTTCTGTTACAAAATTTTTTTTAGGTTTCTAAAATTCTACATTTGACAACATGAAAAACCATTTTGATATCAATATTTTTATAAAAAAATTTTAATAATAGGAAAATTTATTTTGATAATGAGACTTTTTAATATTAAAATTCTGTAATTAATATAAACAAATTTCCTAAAATTTTTTAAAAATATTTTTTCTCTTTTCTAGAATATTTTCCCTTCATTTTACTCCTTCATTGTTGTACCTGTCCAAGAAAAAAAAAAACAAAAACAAAGGGGCTTGGAAAGAGTGCACAGAAATATTATGACTCAATTTCTGTGTATTACTTTATAGTATTACCAGTACGCTACGACGTAGCCAGGATCTAAGTGGGTTCAGCATCAAATCCATTGTTCAACCATACCTTGACTTTTTCAACCCAACACACAGACACGCACATATATATGATTCAGATTTTTGTTTGACAAATGCTTTCACGTTTTGACACAGTAGTAGAGAGTGGAATAATTGGAATGCTGCGGCACATGATGATGAGCCTTGATCTTAGCAGAAATTAACTTAAAAACTGAATGAACAAATCAAAACAACAAGTACTAGTGTTTCTGGCTGGAAAGCTATACATGAATGAGCACTGCTCGATCTTCTTACGAGAGCCAAAAATCAGTCAGAAGCTGCAGATTTTTCCCAAGTGAAATGAATCATATATCAGTCTCATATGATATGGGTGGGTTTGAGTTCAAGGCAATTCATATAGCCATGCGATACGGATCTGAACAGGGTTCATACTCAATATAAGACCCAAGAAGAGATATATTACATATCTATCGGAATCTATCTATAGTATGTAAATATCCTAAAATAAAAGAGTATCTTCATATATGATATAGTTGCCTGGATACTCGCGTCGGAGATCGCGTAGGGCCTGGTATCTCCTACCTAAGATAAACTTTATAAATATAAAGGTCAAGCCTTAAAGAACACAGGTTCTACGCTCTAACTCTAGACTATTTACATACAGTCACACAGAGCACACACCCCACCTCTTTAGCTAAACGCCTATTGGTGTTCTCAAATTACGTGGACTTTGATCTCTTTACAGGGTATGTAGGCCTTATGAATCGTTCCTAGATCAAGTTCAAATGTCCGAAAAATCTTGTTTTTAGAAGAGACCACCATGCTTGCACAATCATTGAATTGTTAAAAATTAGTAGTATTATTATATTTTTCATACCAAACAGCTTGCTTGTTTGTTTTTAACTTCTCTTTTTCCCCTTCACGTTAAATATTATAGTTTTGATAATTATTCATGTGACTGTTGGAAATGACTTACTGAAAGAATCATGGGGGATTACATATGTATGTTGAAACCCGTACAAACAGTGGACAGTGTCGGAGAGGATTACACACAGAGGCCACTATATGGTTGTCCTTTTGGCGCATTATTATAATATATGGCTGCAACTAATGTACCCTACATACTGCACCTGCCCTTCTCTCTCTCTCTCTATATATATATCTAATGACACTTTGATTGATTAAATAAATAAGTCAAAAAAGGACTATACTTTGCCGGTGCGCATTAGCGCACATGGCACTAGGCCAGGCGCTAGGCCTGGCGCTCCCACTTGATGTGGGATCGAATCCCCCCTCCCCTCACATCCATGTATCAAAAAAAAAAAAAGGACTATACTTTGTAAATAAATAAGTCAAAAAAGGACTATACTTTGGAACTTACTGACCAATGTTGGTTTGTTTAATTTTTCAAGAAGATGATTTAACTAAAATCGAAAGAGTGATAAAAAATCCTAAAACATAAAATCGTAATATATAAAAATATTTGAAAAATTAGTAAAATCGTTTTAATGATAAAAAAAAATATAAAATATAATAAATTGAAATTTTAACTACCATGTTCATAACTCATAAGATAAGATTGTATGTTTAAATGCTAATGTGATGAACTAGTTAATAAACGATATATAAACATATTTGTAAGCGGTTTTTAAAAATGTAGGCATATTTAGACTCTAGTGAGCACGGACCCGTAGCTCACTTAAATTTTTGTAGACATAAAACTTTGGAACTTGAGATATCTTTCTTATTGTTTGGAATTCCGTTCAATACTTATTACATATATAGATTATTGGTTTTGGAAATTACATACACCGACAAGCGTGGCGCAAATCTTATTATGAGAGAGTAAGGAACCAATGATATTAAAAGAAGATGATCAAGTAAGATAATGGAAGTAATAAAGTATTAGTGCCGATGAAAATTGATTCACTTGATGATGATAATAACTATTATTCCACTTATATCCTACAAAAGAGTGGTGGTTAATTAAAACTCATTATTAAAGTGTCACTGTTTCTGTGTTCTCATCTCTTAAATTTGAATGATGAGTACTTAAGTAGAATTGTAACCCAATTTTTATTATTATTATTTTGAATGAGTAGAAATTTGAAGTCATATTTGGATATCGGATGTTTTGATACCAAAATGGGTCAATAATCAAGCCAAGTTTGCATAAGTTAACTTAATAGCACTTCCTTGTATCTTAAATAGAAAACTTGATTAACAAATTTATAGAGATTAAAAAAATGAGTAAATTAAATTGGTGATTTAATTTGTGACCATTGTATTAAATATGCATTTCATTTTCTCTAAAGTACCCTTTTCTTAGGAGTATTAAATGTAACAGACAATTAGAGAAGAGAGAGTAAAATTAGAGGCTTAGGTGAGAAAAATTATATTAAATGAAGAAAATAAAGAAGCTTAGTGTTATATTTAGAACTAAAACAAATTCTTCAAAACTAGGTACTTCATCATGTCTATATTGTTTGACCCCCCCCCCCCCCCAAAAAAAAATCATGTCTACATTGTAAGTCACTCCTTATTACCTTATTATAACTAAAGAAAGATAGTAATTGACTCATTAAGTTTGCCGATAAATAAAACATTTTTCAACTTTACCTTTATCTAAGAGTGCATAGAAATGTTACGTACATGAAGCTTAAGTATTCCCCTTCTCTTATAAATTGTAATGAAGGTAATATATGAAAAATGTTTATTAATGATAGATCAAGTATTTTAAAATGCATTCTATACTTAGGACATGAGGGAGTATTATATTGGGAAAATCACTATGAAATCTCACCGAAAGATTGTAATCACAAAAAAACCTGTAATAAGTGAGCATCATGAATATGTTGTCATTTTTTTGTATTTAAATTTGTTATTACATGCTACTTACTCATTGTAGAAACTTTTTAATAATTACATTTCTTCTTCGAGACCTTATGGTCAGTGATTTTTCTTTTTATATTTAACATGAGGTGAGTAATTTGTTGAATATAAAAATACAGATGGGATCAACATACATCGATCTTAGTGGAAATGATTTTGATCGTTTAAGTACAAAGTCTCCAATTCAACCTCATATAGGAATAGAAAATACTTTTATTAGGATAGCTATCCTCGTTCAGCTTCGATAATACTGAAATCTAACTCAGTTTAATAACCATATATATATATATAAATGCATAGAGATGATGGGGGCAAGAGAAAAGTCAAAGAAGGGAGGTGGATCAAGGAAGAAAGCACAAAGACCAAAGGAGAAAGTCACATGCTGCCCATATTCTCCATTAATTCTTTCCTTCCTTCTCTTGGGTTTCGTTCGCCGCTCCCTATTTCTTTACTCTCCACTCTTACCATTTTCTATTCCACCTACGCACCCTCTACTCCCACTTTGCCCTACTCTCCACTCTTTCTTCCTTACAAATTAAATACTTTAAAAAAGAAAATTAGACGGCTACAACACAAGCTGGATTATGATAATTAACGTTAATTCATATCACAAGTCAAATAACTCTATATACATTGAAGTTTATCTCTTCATGAAGGATTTTGATATCCAAACTACTTTGAAATGTTAATGCATGTTGCGGATCAATTGTCATTAGTATATCTTAATGATAATATTCCTTCTTTGGAACATTATAATAATTTCTCCTATTTATTAGATTCTCTAAGATGTCACTTATAAATATCATAGGGTCACATTAAGTGCTTAGTGTGTTTACGAGATTAGGAGCTCACCCCACAAAATAACTAATAAACATCATGGGAATGCATTTGGTGCTCAGCGTATCTATAAGATTAAGAGCTCATCCCACAAAGCAACGTCGTTTTGCTGGATGAGCTCTTAGGCTAATGAATAAGCTGAACATTTAATTTGATCCGTAAACATCATATGCTCTTAATCCTTATTGTAAGCCTCTCTTATTATTCCACATCATTGGAAATTAAAAAGGGGTAGTTAAGTCACCAACTTTGTCCAAAAAAAAAAACATATTTAGCTATTTAATACTATGAAAAATATATAGTAATTACATCCACAAAGTTATATAAATTTTAATTAATGAAGGTTTTAAATAAAAATGTAATTAATACCACAATGATGACAAATAATACGGATAATCTAGCTATTTCTAGTATTGACTAGGAAAGCATAAGTGTGTGCACATATACCACTCTAATTCTTAATATAAGTTTATTTTAACCAATTCTCACATAACATAAATTAATAATTAAGTTATTAAATATACCTTAAATTTATGAAATTTTCCAAATTTACCTTATTAAAATTCTTTCTCGCTCCTCTACTCTACATCTACAATCATTATTATCACCTTTCTATTCTCTTTCCTTCCAATTAAATTAATCATTAATAACTCCTACTCTACATCGTATAAGCAAGAAGGAGAATTTTAAACCCCATTCAACTATAAGTATTACTTTTCCTCTCCTCTCATCTTCTCTAGCTCTTATTCTCTCTGTGTGTATATAAATATAAAATAAACCCTGTAGTGAAGATTTCTAAGTTCTAACATAAACTAATGAATTCATATATACATCACTGAATACTAAGCACCCACCAATGGCTTAGCTTACAGCAACATGCTATACACACACGACACACATATATAATTCATGACTGTGAACGGCACATGCATTATTGTTTGATCTTACTATTTTTCCGTGCGGCGAGAGTGATTGATTGATAGTGTAAACTGGAGTATTCAGGAAAGTTATATGACGTTTTAAAATATGTTACTCCTTCGCTTTTAATGAATCCCTCCATGTTTAATTTTGATCACAACATGCAATGTCGAGGTCGAAGAAAATTCAGAAATCCAATCTTTGTTTTGCAGAACCCAATTTTCTGAGAGCAGCCTTTGTTTTTGTAGTTTTTTTTTTGGGTCATATGCGAAACTCAATTTTAGATTGATATTATTCCATTTTGCTAAAAATCAATTGTTATGTCACCCAGACAAGCACTATATGCTTAAAAAGATTATGAGTTTATAGTTGTTTTTCAAAAGGTTAAGTACTAATTTTACCTCTGAAGTATACGCTCAGAGCAATGTTATACTGGAAGTTTTTTTTTTTGGAGCAATGTTGCTTATCTATTAATAGCTCTAACGGTTAAACGTTAATTAACCGCATTATGCTGACGTGAATTGTTTACGTGGCATCTTTGTCACTTTTTTAAATAACAATTTTGTCTCGAAAGTACAAGTTCAGAAGTAATTTTGCGTTCTACGTTTTTTTTTGGGGTCTTAATGTTGCCCCCGAATGTCTAAAACATTTGTAAAATAATTAATGTACATTTTTAGGTTTTGCCTACTTATCAACACATTTTCTACTAAAGTAAAAGTGAATTTTCTTAAATTTATAATTTACGTGGTAATGAGTTAACCGTTAGTTCTTATTCTCTGTAAATTAGTGTCATATATTATAGAGCTAATGGAGTATCTATACATATGTATTTATTCATTCTTGTCTAAAATAGACATGTCATTATATCCCAACGTTAGAGTCCTTCGTTTCAATCAATCCGGTTTTTTCAATCAAAGCACTATAAAACCAGAGAAGGACAGAAGTTGTCACAGAAAATATACACAGATTCTCAGTCTTGCTGTGTTATGTTGGGGTTGAAGTGAGGTGGGGGTGGACTTAGTTTCCTGCATTTTACTAAATAATTTGTTTTTTTAAACCAATCCCTTTTAGGCTTAAGGCGCAAATAGTTTTTATGTCTGGTTAGATTAGTGGTAAAAGCTATTTTTCTAATGTAATTTACAATATGTGAGATAAGTATGTAAGATGAATTTTGTTTCGATTTGTATGAACTTGTTTTTTAAATGCAAATTCAAACAAACTTGAAAATCTTTTCCAACAAATGTGCTTCCCAATATTTAAACATATGTTATTCTCTTTATAGAAACGAGAGCACTTGCTACCTTAACTAATAATTCTTAGTGATTTGATAACATTTTATACACATAGAAAATGCCAGTATTTTGTAAATTTTATATACGCAGGTGTTAGTATTTTGATTTAGGTCCTTACTGATAAAATTTTTCAATGGAAGACTTTTGCCCAATTTTTCCTTAAAAAATCACGGTCATATATATATATATATATAAACAATCCTATTTGAATTTACCACCAAAACTATCGGTATTTGTTACAAACTAGTGCAAATTTACTAATCAAACAATTTATTAGTACAATTTACCATTATAACAACTTAAATTTACAAGTGGAATTATGATAATTTATAGGGTCATTAATTAAAAATAAATAGTTTATAAATTTCATCCTTGCGATTAATTTTCCCTAAAACCTTCCATGTCTGAAATGAGGGATCTTCTTCTACATGATTTGTCCATGTTTTACACTTAAACTAAAATACATTTCATTTGAGATGATATTGTATTGTCAGTGTTTCTCTTAGAAGAAGATTCTCTCCTATATTTTCTTTTTCCATTATCTTCTTCAATTCTACTGACAACTAGCACGAGAAGGAGAAAATAAGGGAAAGAAGGAAGAATCATTTCCCCTTTATATGACCTATTTCTTATTCCTTTCTCACTACTAACTTCTCTCTAACCCAATAAATAATTTATTTATTGCGATTTAATGGAAACAAGTTATTCAAAGAATGAACAACAACAACAATAATAACATAATGCTATTTATTCCTTTAGTTACATATATAGTACGTGGGTGGTCCATTGTCTAACATATTGGTAAGATCACTAGTTTGTAGGCATACATAAAAGTCAATAGTTTATTAAACAAACAAAAAAGTCCTAGAGAGATCGAGTGGGATTTGTTTTGTGAGTGTCATCGTTAACTGGTTTACGTATAGCTCCAATGACAGTTGACTCAATTATTCCATGTACAAATGAAACTAACAGTTTCAGCTCTCCTACCTAATATAATGGTCCTACTTCTACTTACCCTACTATATATATAATGGCTATGGACAACGACTATTTTACTGCGATAATGTGTTTAATTAGGTAGAGTACGTACATACTATTTGATATTTATGATTATTAATTATTGTTTTTTATTGAGTGTGATCAAACTCGAAATCTCTCACCTTTAAAAAAAAAAAAAAACTTTCATATACTCTTAACTCATATAGCCTGTCGCTATAATTATTAACAAGGAAAATTTATTGTTAGGAGGTATCTGAAATTTGTTTAAGAATCCATGTGTGACATATTTTTAGCGGGTGTAACTCTTGTTGATTAGTTGTGTGCGATATATCTTTAGTTATGGACATTTGTACACATTGTTGAAGATATTGCATACAACTAAATAAGAGTTATGCCCACTCTTATGGTGCATTGCTTTAGTGGTAAAGTGATCCCCTAATATAGGGAAGGATAGGAAGTGGAGGTTCGATCTCCACATGACCAGTTTAACCTCTTTTCCAACTGGAAAAAAAAGCTTCAATCCTTAAGTGCATATTTTTGTAGTGAGAACAATTTTGGGAAAATCCTAAAAAAATAATTCTAAAATTCTAAATCAGTGATTTCTCCCTGAAATAATTAATCCCTTAGGTCTAATCAGTTGTAGAAAACAAACCTGATCTAGGATTTTAAAATTTTGGAGGTGTTTTTAAATATTTTTCCAACAAATTTTCCTATTAATTATTGGGTTAAGTAGCATTTTTGCTTTGGAAATACACAGTAAGGAGCAATTTTGCCGTGAAAGTTTTTTTTTTTGGAGCAATGTTACCACTGTAGTATAAAAACGTAGCAATGTTACCCCTTCTGTTAATAACTCTAACATTTAAATATTAGTTGACCGCATTTAAAAAATCTTTCTAGGGTAAAATTGCTCCTGGTCATGTACTTTCGTGGTAAAATTGCTACTTAAAAAAGTGACAAAGATGCCACGTAAACAATCCACATCAGCATAATATGGTCAACTAATATTTTATCGTTAGGCTGTTAACGGAGGGATAACATTACTACGTTTTTAGACTTCTGAGGCAACATTGCTCCAAAAAAAACTTAGGGCAAAATTGCTCCTACCTGTGTACTTCTAGGGTAAAATTGATACTTAACCCTTAATTATTAACTTGCGTAACTTTCTTGAGTTTTGACACTAAAAACTTACCAATCTAATATATATTCCCTCTGATCCTTATTATAAAGTACCAATTAACAATTTTCATAAATCAATAAAAATAGTTAAAATCAATAAAGTCATTCTAGAATTTAAGTAATTTTCAATATTGCCCTTACTAATTACACAAAACTCTAGTATTATATTAATGATTATTCTCATCCACTATCCTTATTAATTTAAGGCATACATAGAAAAATATAATTCATGTTCTTTGGAAATAACCAAATGTCTTATAAAAATAACCAAATACGTTTATTAGTTGGTGTGTTATAATAAAGAGAAAAAGAAATATGTTATATATGTTTGGATGTGTGTGCCCCACTTGAAAATAATTGGCTCTCTAACCCTTAAGTTGCGCTACTTGCTCCCGTGCACATGAAAAGCCACTCAGATTTTGGACGCTTCACCAAATCCTATAACATAACAACAAATTAATACTATATACAAATACAAAACGTTATCTTTTCGACCAAGCAATTCAACTTGTCATCTCAATCTTTCAATTGTACGTTTCTTTCTGAAGATAATATGTTAAAAATCAAAACAGAGAAAGAACATTTACATAAATGACGAACATGATGATAATATGCTATCACTCTTCCAATAATATATATGCTATCTAATCTAATGTTATATCCCCAAAAAAAAATGATAGCTTCTATTTATCCTTTTCCCCACTTTAAGTTGATATATAATCAAACTAATATTTCAAGGGGCTCCTATTGACAAGTATTAATTGGGGAAAAAAAAATTATATATGGTATCGAAGCCAATTTCAATGGTAATTGCAATATTGAGTACCCATAGCTCATCGTCGTTATCAACCATTTAGATCTTATTTAGATAGTTCAATTCCAATTATTTTTATTTTTTAAAAAAAAATCATTTTTTTTTCAAAAATGTGATTTGTTATTTAAAAATCATTAGTTTAAAAATATTGAATATGAATCATTGAAATTCTATTTGAATTGTACTGATTTTACTATATTGATGAGCTCTTGATACTCATAATAGTGACTAGTACTGAAATTGTTCTCGATATAATCACACACTTTTGTATGGTTTACTGATATTTTATATACCATTTTCTTATGTTTTACCGTACACTCTAATTTCTGCAATTCCAACCAGGCAAATTAAATTAATTTATAATTCAAACTTCATTGTTTTTGCCCACATCTCTCCTTCAATTAAGTTGAGGGGAAAAAAACGAGAAAATCCGTACGGAGGCCCATTTAAGCAAAATATGGATAAAAAGGGCCCTATCATTCTACTAATCCCAGAAAAGGCCCTAGGGCCTTTTCTAGGATTCAATTGTTAAAAGAAATGACAAAAACGCCCTCAACAACACACACAAATGAAAAAAAAAAAATCAGTCTGTCTCTCTCATTTTGATCGTCTCTACCCTCTCCTCTCTCCCGCTTGCTCGACTCTTACTCTTGTCTCGCCGTTGCCGTCGGAAGCTGAAAGTCTCGTCGTCGTCGTCGTCGATTCACCAAAGGTAGGAAACATTTTAGGGATTAGGTTTTTTCAGTTCAAGGTTTTTCGAAATAGTGCTTTATCCATGATCCCTCTACCATTATTAACTGCTTTATAAAAGGGTTAAACGTAATGGAATGGAGTGAACATAATATGATTGGGAGGAATGATATGTGGAACTGCTCTACAGACTTCACTGCTCGTGTTTGTACTTTATAGAACCAATTGGAACAAGGAGGTAGACGATGCTTTCACATTCTCCCATTTTAATATCTTTTTGATTTTCATTATTGCAGCTTCTGGTGTAAAATTATGTTGCAAACATACTGTAGTTGAATCACACAAAGCTGAAAACAAAATATAGCAATCTCAAATATAAAGCTGCATCCTATTTTTCACATGTTCCCTTATCCGTTGCAACTACTTGAGATTGTGTATATAATTCATGGAGATAGTTAAAATGAGTTCCAAAGAGAACCAACATTGCTGGGCTTTTGTTGTTTCTTTCCAAAATGCACCCATTATAGAATCATTTGATTCCTTACTACATTTCCCAACGTAGTGATATAAAATAATGAGGAAACCTTTGCTTGTCTTTAGAGAGACTGAATCATCTTCTCCATATTAGGCAAATTGTGGAGTTGAACACATATTGCTTATTGTTCTAAAGGCGACGACAATCTGCAAACACGAGCTTGAATGACATCATCTTCTTCATCGTCGACGGCAAGATGCAAGCGGAGGGTGGTGCTTCTTCGACAACCCAGTCGTGAGGATGATTATGAAGGTCCGAAGAGGTATTGTTATCACAGAATTGTGGCATCGAGATGGACAACGTGGACTGACGGCAACCCAGGTCAGAGGTTCTACGGATGCCCATATTACTACCAGGTAAGCAAGGTTATATTTTAGGTAAGTGGTTTGTGGTTTGTGAAATTTTATTGTTGATGGAACGTATGCATTTCAGGATGGAGGGTGTGGATTCTTCGCTTGGCATGATAACGAGTTCGGTGAGAGGACAAATACTGTGATTAAGGAGCTTTTAGATGACATTGACAAATTATATGATGAAAATTCCTTTCTTCGAAGAGCAGAGCATGGGCATAGAATGAGCGAAGAGATTGATGTAATACACAGTGACTTGAGAAAGCTTAAACATAGACATGAACTATATGATGGGGAACTTAGGAAGGGGGAAAAGAAGTTTAAAGTAGCAATGTCATTGTTGTTTGTAACATTTGTTTGGTTGTGTGTATTGTATCTAAAGATGTAACAGCTATATGTAGAAACTTTGTAATGTGAAGATGATGTATCACAACTTTTGGTAGCATTAGAATGTAAAGAAGCATAATTCAGGTTGCTTTTGGTCTCTGCATAATTTTGTGTTGTTGCTATAGTTTGATACCTTATGATTTCACTGTGAATCCTGATATTGTTGTTGGTAGATACTGATATTGTTGTTGGTGGGTACTGATATTGTTGTTAGTGGGTACTGTTATTGTTGTTAATGAGTACTGTTATTGTTGTTAATGAGTACTGTTATTGTTGTTAACGCCCCCTGTTATTGTTGTAAGTGACCCCTGTTATTGTTGTAAGCGCCCCCTCATTTTGTTGTAAGTGACCCCTGAGTTTGTTGTAAATGACTCCTGTTATTGTTGTAAGTGCCCCCTCATTTTGTTGTAAGTGACCCCTAATTTTGTTGTAAATGACCCCTGTTATTGTTGTAAGTGACCCTTGATTTTGTTGTAAATGACCCCTGTTATTGTTGTAAGTGACCCCTGATTTTGTTGTAAATGACCCCTGTTATTGTTGTAAGTGACCCCTGATTTTGTTGTAAATGACCTCTGTTATTGTTGTAAGTGACCCCTGATTTTGTTGTAAATGACCCCTGATTTTGTTGTAAATGACCCCTGTTATTGTTGTAAATGACCCTTGATTTTGTTGTAAATGACCCTGTTATTATTGTAAGTGGCCCCTGATTTTGTTGTAAATGACCCCTGATTTTGTTGTAAATGACCCTGTTATTGTTGTAAGTGACCCCTGATTTTGTTGTAAATGACCTCTAATTTTGTTGTAAATGACCCCTGATTTTGTTGTAAATGACCCTGTTATTGTTGTAAGTGACCCCTGATTTTGTTGTAAATGACCCTTGATTTTGTCGTAAATGACCTCTGATTTTGTTGTAAATGACCCCTGATTTTGTTGTAAATGACCCCTGATTTTGTTGTAAATGACCCCTGTTATTGTTGTAAATGACCCCTGATTTTGTTGTAAATGACCCTGTTATTGTTGTAAGTGACCCCTGATTTTGTTGTAAATGACCCTGTTATTGTTGTAAGTGATCCCTGATTTTGTTGTAAATGACCCATGATTTTGTTGTAAATGACCCCTGATTTTGTTGTAAATGACCCCTGATTTTGTTGTAAATGACCCCTATTATTGTTGTAAATGACCCCTGATTTTGTTGTAAATGACCCCTGATTTTGTTGTAAATGACCCTGTTATTGTTGTAAGTGACCCCTGATTTTGTTGTAAGTGACCCCTGTTATTGTTGTAAGTGATCCCTGATTTTGTTGTAAATGACCCCTGTTATTGTTGTAAATGACCCCTGATTTTGTTGTAAATGACCCCTGATTTTGTTGTAAATGACCCCTATTATTGTTGTAAGTGACCCCTGTTGAAATTGTTAATCCTGTCCATTATTTTGTTCTCATTCCATGACCACATCAAAACAGAAGCTAAAATTTCTTGTTCTCATTCTATGACCACATCAAAACAGAATAAAAAAATTTCTGTTGTCGTTGAATAAAGATTATCAAGTTAGCATCACTAGACAATTTACAAAATAACAAGAAGTTTTAATGTCATCCTCATGAATACAAAGGAGTCATAAATACATATGTGTCCTAACACTTTTGTCCTAATACAAAGTATCCCCCTAATGTCATCTCCCTCCTCTATGTCATGTCCATCCTTGTCCTCAGACTCCTCAGAAGAAGATGGCTGGTTGTTGGGTGGCTGACCTTCATGCTGGCCTTCTTGAGACAAGCTATGTTGAAGCACCAACATTTCCTGTTATGAACTCAAATAAAAAAATAATAAGTATCTAAAAACTTTAAGGTTTAAATATGAAAAATCTATACTCCACATGCAAGTTTATTTGCATTCGGAAAAATTGATAGTTCAGAACTCAAATACCTCATTTTTGAGCTTGCTACAACAATCAGGAGGGTCAGCCAAGGCAACTGGCATGTTTTTCTTTTGATTCCAACGACTGGCCACACCGTGCACCAACACCAACATACTCACTGTCTTCCACACCATCAATCCATGTAGGGAATTTGACCTATCAAATGTGAAATTAGTTAAACTGTCAAACAGCTCAAACCTGTAAAAGAAAAGAAGTACTCATGCTAATTCCTACAACACTCATGAGAAAATATCAACAACTCACAAAGTATTATATTTATCACAATCAGATAAATTATTTTCTTAATAGGCTTTCCAAAGTTTAAGCATTATATTTCTCTCAATACGCTTATTACAATCACTATTTTCAGGAATCAATTAAGGATATACACAAACTTAACATTCCCCTTATTTTCAAACACAGTAGAGCATTGAATAAAATACGAAACAATCGAGAGGCATGGCACAACAGCAATTTGTCCAGGAACAGAGACAAACTAAATGTTAAATATAGATCCCCTCCCTCCCCTAATTGCAAAGGGCATAATCATAAATCTTATGAGAACATTGATAAAAATTAAATATAGAAATCATTATGAATCAAACAGGACAGTTCCTCCTAATAGTTCTATAAACCTATATATATGTATGATTGGCCAAAAGAAACCTTTATTTAAAAAGACTTCATGCTTTATGTTTTTTCACTATCCTTTTCCATGTCACTAGACAGAGTCTGCTATCTGAAAGTATTTAATAGCAAAAACTGAAGAGGTACAAATCTTTTAAGTCAACAAAGTGCCTCCAAGAAACATAAAATAAGTTTATAGCAGGATCATAACTATTTCAACCAATCTGAAGATGAGTTTTACACATGAACCTTCCAAATTTTCCACCCTATTCTTAGTATGGCAGTTCTATGGGAAACATAACAATGTTCCCTCAATTATTTGAGCATTAACAAACCTCCCATACTTTATACAATTCCAAAACCAAAATGATACAACATGCAACATGTAAGACTAGCTACAGTCTTGACACATAGAATACAAAGTCCAATTATGCTTTGCAGTTGATGTGCGAATTGACACTTGCTGGTCTTCCTTTGATGGTCTGTCAGAAAATCAAAGTCATGCATCAAAACTTAATACATGAAGATTTAAAATCAACTACATAAATATGAAGTTAATTAATGGCAAAAAAAGAAAATAACCATGCAAACTGACAATTCTGACCACACAAATTACTTAGTTTTTCCATCAACATCATCCCTTGTCTCTGGCTTCTTATCAATCTCACTTCTTACTTTATTCAGCAAAGCATAATCTGTAACATCCCAATTTTCTAAAGTGTTTTCGAAATACTTCAATCAGAATTTGAAAAGATTTAATCAGAGTAGAGCATCGGAATAGGAGTGAAACGAGTAACTGATAAAACATTCATTTAAGGTGCATCAGTCTTCTGTTACAGTCATCCAAGAGTCGAATATTCAGAAAAAACAGAAATAAAGATTTTAAAAGAAAACTCCTTTTCTGCCTCTTCACGCCACCTGCTTACCCTTCTCCTTGGATTGTCCTCCTGAGGATCCTGGGGCTAAAGCAAGAGCTGAGGTTCAAATTACCATTGAACCTCAGGTAACGGTTAACCTCATGCTTATGTATCAAATATGAATGACAGATATCCATGGCAAAAACAGTAATAATCACATACAATACATTCATAATCAAATAATAACATAACACAGCCACTGCAATATGCATGTTATTATAGTCTGCACTATTCACCAGTGCCACGGTGTACACCCGTGTCCTCAGCGCTAGGAAAACATAACGGCATTATCAAGACTATAACCCGTATTAAGTTGTATGTGTATGATCAATTTTCAAAATAGAGCTTCAGACTATCTATCACATATAAGCATACAATAAGCATTAGAGTTAGTGTTACAGTACGCGTCCGTACCTTCGTTGATGATGTTTTGGTACGTTTGACTAAAACGGTACTTCTAACGGAAAACAGCGGTACAAGTTCACAGATACCCTATAGGAACAATATCACATTTATCAGTGGCCATCAACTTTGCAATACTTGTGGAATTCTACGCTGAAGATTTACTATTCATGTGAATAGTATTCACTATTCATGTGAATAGTACCAGTAAAAATATTTTTACCGTGACGGTAAATAATTTTTACTGTTTGGTAAATAGTATTTACTGTATTGGTAAATAACATTACTGCCCAAGAATAATTCTTTTCTGATGTGACAGATCAGACTAAGCTGCAGCCACAGAGCATACTGAGAAAAAACTCTATCTGGCATTTCTACTATAATTACCAAAAGAAACTACCAAATCTTAAGACTAGAGACCAAAGAACTTACCCTTGAAGTTCTTACTCCTTCTCTTCAGCTCCGAGAACTTTACTCTAAATTCTCCCTCTAAACTCTAAGAATTCTCTCTCTTCTATTAAACTCGACCGTTGTGATCTGAGTTTGGTGTGAAGAAAATGAAGAAGTGAGGCCTCTATTTATAGTGTTGGAAAATGGGTCTTTAAGTGTAATTTCTTGTTTTTGGGTCATTTTTAGTAATTTCCAAAAATATTAAAAAAATATTAAAAAGGTTCACGGGTGGTTGAGCCATGCGCCTCCTTTTTTTTTTATTTTTTTTTTTAATAATGCAAATAGTATTTTTTACTGATAAAATTTCTGTTCGGTGTTCTGACCGCGTGATCTTTTGTAAATTCTCAAAAATTCGGAAGCACAGCCCTGAAGCTCTATTCTTCCTCTTTAAAAATATCTGGGTCAACTGAATTTTTGACCTCATCCAGGGTATTTCGTAATCTGTCAAAGATTTTAAGTTGGACACTGCCGGTAACGGAAATTACTTCGGGTGACACCATCTTTGAGACAAAAATTCACTGATTCATAATATGTGCAGTTGTTTACTACTTAATTCAAGGATTTTGAGTTATGATTTATTTTCTACCGGTTCTACTATCTGTCCTGATTCAAAATATCGGTTTTGACCTATCTCAAAAATCATTCCGCCGATTTCGGAAATAACTTCGGAAATAACCCACTCTGAGATAAAAATTCACTTGTTTATAATATGTCCTTACCTAAGAAACCTAGTTCACGGATTATTGGAAATAATTATATTTCTATTATTTCCCAAAATATAAGATATTATATTACAATAATATTATATTATTGAGTGGGTCCCGCGTCAAATTATTTTCACACTCACGGGTTTTCTGTCGACAGAGGGAAATTATTTGGCCGTGGGTCCCACGTGAATAGTATATACCTAATTAAATACGTATTTATAAATAGTAAATACGTATTTATGAATAGTAAATACGTATATATGAATAGTAAATACTATTCACGCCAAACCAAATACCAATTCAAAATTCACCAATATATCATATTTAAGAAAAAAAACAAATTTTGGGGTATTATATTTCTCCCCCCGTTAATTAAAATTTCGTCCCCGAAATTTTACTCTACACTAACTAAACTTTGAGCCATAAACTTCGGATATTTTTCTTTCATATCTTCTTCTGTTTCCCAAGTTGCCTCAGCAGGAGATAAGCCTCTCCATACTACTTTCACGAACGGAATACTTCTTTGTCGAAGCCGCTTCTCCTGGTAATCAACAATTTGCTCTGGCTCGACCTCAAAAGTGTTATCATGTCGCACTTCGACATCTTCATATTGGATAATATGATCGTGGTCAGGTTGATACTTCTTCAATTGAGAAACATGGAAGACGTCGTGGAGTTTACTCAGATTCGGGGGCAAAGCTAATTGATATGCGACTGGTCCACGTTTTGCCAAGATTTCGAATGGCCCAATGTAACGAGGACTTAGCTTTCGCCGTTTAAGCGTTCTTCCAACACCAGTTACCGGGGATACCTTGAGAAACACATGGTCTCCAACCTCGAATTCTAGTGGTCTTCTCCTCTTATCAGCGTAACTCTTCTGTCTGCTTTGTGCTGTTAGGAGTCTCTGTTTGATCAATGCAATTTGCTTGGAAGTCTTATCAACTAAATCTGTCCCGATGAATTCTCGCTCCGACAATTCTGTCCAGCATATAGGTGATCGACACTTCCGCCCGTACAATGCCTCAAACGGAGCCATCTGTATGCTTGAATGGTAACTATTGTTGTAAGCGAATTCGGCCAGCGGTAAATGTTTATCCCAATGGCCTTTGAAATCCAATACACACGCTCTAAGCATATCTTCTAGCGTCTGTATTGTCCTTTCAGATTGACCATCGGTCTGTGGGTGATAAGCCGTACTAGGTCTTAGCTTAGTTCCCATCTCTGCATGCAAAGCCTCCCAGAATCGGGACGTAAATCGCGGGTCCCGATCAGAGACAATACTCTTAGGTACACCATGAAGTCTTACGATCTCTTTGATATAAATCTCCGCCAAACGTTCTGGTGAGTAGTTAATACTTATGGGGAGAAAGTGTGCTGACTTAGTCAATCGGTCAACAATTACCCAAATCGCGTCGTGTTGTCTGATCTTAGGTAACCCTACCACTAGATCCATGGTAATGTTCTCCCATTTCCATTCTGGAATTTCCAAACCTTGAAGAAGACCAGGGGGTCGTTGGTGTTCAGTTTTAACTCTTTGACAGGTCAAACATTTTCCCACGTATTCAGTTACATCTTTCTTCAATCTGGGCCACCAAAACTCGGATTTCAAGTTTCGGTACATTTTGACCATTCCCGGATGTAGAGTATATCTGCTCTTATGAGCTTCGTCTAGTATCTTCTGTCGTAATTCACCATCCTTCGGAATGTAGATCCGCTTCTTGTATCTGACCAAACCACTTGGCGATAGGTCACGGTCTTGGGTCTCTCCTCGTGAGATCATCTCCCGTGCTGCTATAGCCCACTCATCGTGCTTTTGAGCTTCCTCAACCGCATCTCTCAGATCATATTCCCCTTGACTAACAAGGAGACTTTCAAGATAGATGTCATCGGATGTGCAGTGGTTCATGCAAACCTGATTGGTCAGGTTTAGGTCTCTGAACTCCTCAAGTAGTTTCCGCTCTTGTATCATCATGTACGCAGTGAGTACCGTTTTTCTACTGAGTGCATCAGCTACAACGTTTGCTTTACCCGGATGATACTTGATCTCCAAGTCGTAATCTTTTAGCAAATCCATCCAGCGACGTTGTCTCATGTTGAGTTCCTTTTGATCAAAAAGGTATTTCAGACTCTTGTGGTCGCAGTATAACTCTACGGTTGTACCATAGAGATAATGCCTCCATATTTTTAAAGCAAACACGATAGCTGCAAGTTCTAAATCATGCGTAGGATAGTTCAACTCGTGAGGCTTTAACAGACGAGAGGCATAAGCTACTACCCTGCCCTGTTGCATCAGGACGCATCCCAATCCTTGTCCACTGGCATCACTATATACTGTATAAGTCTCATCTGGATCTGGGATGATCAGTACTGGTGCTGTAGTCAACCTCTCCCTCAGTATTTGAAAACTCGACTCACAGTCCTCGTCCCACACAAAAGGTTGGTTTTTCCTTGTGAGCTTTGTCAATGGTAAGGCAAGACGCGAGAAATTCTGTATGAATCTGCGGTAGTATCCCGCTAGACCCAGGAAACTACGTATCTCTGTCACTGTTTCTGGTCTCTTCCAGTCCAGAACTGCTTCTACCTTGCTAGGATCAACGGCAACTCCGTCGCGAGTTATGACATGGCCCAGAAATCTCACTTCTGGCAGCCAAAATTCACATTTGCTAAACTTAGCAAAAAGTCGCTTGTCACGTAGTATACCTAATACGATTCGCAGATGTTCCTCGTGCTCCTCTCTGCTTTTTGAATAGATCAGTATATCATCGATGAATACTACTACAAACTTGTCTAGGTGCTGGCGAAAAATCCGATTCATGTAATCCATGAATACGGCAGGTGCATTAGTCAATCCGAAAGGCATCACAAGAAATTCGTAATGCCCATATCTGGTTCTAAAAGCTGTTTTTGGAATATCACTGGCTTTTACTCGAAGCTGGTGGTATCCTGAGCGCAAATCGATCTTTGAAAATACACAGGAACCAGATAGTTGGTCGAGTAGATCATCGATTCGGGGAAGTGGGTATTTATTCTTGATAGTTACTTTGTTCAACTCACGGTAGTCGATACAAAGTCGTAGGCTTCCATCTTTCTTTTTAACAAACAATACGGGGGCTCCCCAAGGTGACACGCTGGGTCGAATAAACCCTTTCTCCAGCAGTTCTTCAAGTTGCTTCTTCAACTCCTGCATCTCGTTCGGCGCCATTCGGTATGGTGCTTTTGATATTGATCCCGTTCCAGGCATCAATTCAATAGCGAACTCAACTTCTCTTTCAGGAGGTAACTCAGTGAGATCCTCTGGAAACACATCAGGGAACTCGTTGACAACCGGAATGTCTTTGAGTGAGAGTTCAGCTTCCGCCTTTACAGAGAAAAATACCATGTATGCTTGGCAACCATGCATTATGCATTTTTCTGCTTCCGAAACAGAGATATAACTCAGACTCCCATCAACCTTGCTTCGGTTGTGCGGGGGTGCAAAGGATATCTGTTTACTTCCGCAATCAATTATCGCATTGTTAGCCGTCAGCCAATCAAGACCGAGAATAACGTCGATGCCACTAAGCGGTAGTCGGATAAGATCTATGTTTGAATCTCGTCCATTTACGCTCGCAATACAATTAAGGCATGCATCAGAAGCTAAGGATTTCGCACCAAGTGGTGTGGCTACTAGTAGATCATATGGTAGTCTATAAGCATGCATTCCTAGCCGCTTTGCACAATCATATGAAATAAACGAGTGGCTAGCACCAGAATCATACAATGCTTGGAGTAAATTCCCATTAAGAGAAATAGTACCTTTGATCATTTCCGGAGATTTTCTGGCTTCTTCATTCGTTAAAGCAAAAACTCGACCTGGGTTTTGCGGCCTCGCCTCCAGTGCTTTTTGTGGACAGTTTGTGCTAAGGTGCCCCGGCTGCTGGCACTTGTAGCACACAATCTTTCCTTCGCAGTTAGTTCCTTGATGATACCTTCCGCATTTTGGACATGCTCTGGATGTCTGTACCCTTGGGAAGTTCTGCTGCCCAGGTTGGAATGGCCTCTTGTTTCCTTCACGGAAATTACTCCAATTGGTCTTCCGTTTCTGCGATGAGTTTCCACGGGTAAAACCGCCACGACTGGGGCCACTACTATGAAAGACTCTAGTCTTCCTGAGCTCCTTCAAATTTCTTTCGATCAATCGACAAGCTTCCACCGCTTGAATCAATTGTGAGAATTGCTGCGACACAAGCTTCTCCCTTATTTCATACTTCAAGCCATAAATCAGTATGTTTGCCATACTGCCTTCATCTTCACATTGCCTAAAGAGGGTTGAATATCGAGACAAATTGGTGAAACGTGCATAGTAGTCATCAAAAGATTCATCTTGCCCTTGTCGAATGTGCAGAAATTCAGATTCCTTAATCATCTGAACAGAGGGTGGAAAATATTGCTCGTTGAATTTTTCTAGGAATTTCTCCCACGTAATGGGACAGTGACGTGCTCGCAGTGTTGCCGCAATGCTCTTCCACCAACGATCTGCATCTCCTTGCAGCTTATAGATTGCCAGTTGAGCTTTTCTATCTTCCGGACATTCCATGACTTCGAATATCTTGTCCAGCTGCATCAACCAGTCTTCTGCTGAATCAAGCTTGCCTCGGAAAGTTGGGGGTTTCATTTTACAGAATTGTGTCACCCAATATTGGGTATTCTCGACCACTCTATTCGGTTGCTGTAGTTCAGCCATCGCTCTCTCCTGTTGGGGAGGTATTTGGAATCGATTGGTTCCCTCAACTTCATTGTCACGTTCTTCGTCGTGTTCGTTGTTGTTTTCATTCTCCTCATTGATTTGTTCTTCCTCTACTTGTCCCCCTTCGGCTTGTCTCTCAAGCCGTTCTGCAAGAAGCGCATCAATGAGTGCCCTTTGCTCTTGTAACATTCTTCTCATCTCCTGCATCTCATCCCGCTCTGGTTGCTGTGGTTGTTCCGGACCTGGCAGGGGTATTACTTGCGTTTGTCTACCTCTGCCTCGACCTCTACCTCGGCCTCTGCCTCGTCCTCTAGGGACTCCGGATCCTCTCGAGTTTGCCATACTTAAATCTTTTATTTATGAAACCATACGTTAGAGAAATAATAATTAGCATACAAATAGGCTTAGCACATATTCAAACATAATTATATATTTTTATAATCAACCATCATTCACAGTAATTGCTCTATTTTACAATTTATCTCCTTAGGGTCTTTTAAAGGTGTACTACAACAGCGTCTACTACTATTACTATGCGTCACTAGCACTTCCATTGCTTCCTTGGACTGATTCTGGTTTTTGTCTCCCTCCTGGTTCACATGCTACGATGTACCCAGCTTTGGATCAGCAGTAGGTGGATGTAGACCTTCTCAATAGGTCCTGCATCGAGAAGTTCATTCGTTTTGTGAATCCAGAAATTGGTTCGAGGAAAATGATGAAGAGTGGATCGGATCCAGTCTTCGGGAGGATAGGGGCTGTTGAAGGGCATGAACATATCGTAAAGCTCCCTAACACGGGTCAAGAAGCGTAAGTACTGCTCTTGAGCGGTTGCCACATTCCAGCCTGCTCGAACAAAGTCATCATACAAAATCTCCGTCAAGTCGCGGTTGCCATTCAGCACATACCGTAGGTTTTCATCGTCAGCGTTTTCTAAAATAGCTACATTATCTGCGTGCTCTTCTTCTAAGTCAGCTACATTAATGTAGTCAAAATTGTCCCCAACAGAGGAATGATGTGAATCTGCTGGGGAACCTGGTGTAGGTATGGCTGGAACAGAATTAGAACCATCAGAGTTTTCTGGGCTTGGATAGTATTCGGGCTCTGGGTCATGTAAGTGTTCAACAGGGTAATGTGGATTGTATGGCAACTCCAAATCATTAGCAGGAACAGAACGTATTGGCACAATTTGAGGTGCAGATGCGGGCGGGGAATAAACCGGGTCAGGGTTCAATCTTCGGGCCACCATCAGAGGGTTTACAGTTTTTCGAGCAACACGTCTCACACGTCCGTAACGGTAAACGAAAGGGGCTCTTTGATAACTAAGTGGGGATCTAGCCATTTCCTGAAACACGTACACCAAAGTTATATCAGTACTCTTTTCGAAATATGTTCCAAAACTACGGCTTAGAGCCTAACTCAATTAATCAACCGATTGGCCAGGTAAGTGTCTATCATGGGGGTCTCACCAACTCTATGGCGACTGCTTGACCGAACCATATAGACTAGCCTTGCCTTCGGCACCAATGGTTTCTTATAACTGAGCCAGGTTCTAGCCGGAAAATATTTTTTTAAAAAAAAACTCCGAACCTAACTCCGTTACTCAAATACACCGGCCTAGCCAGACTTTTTCGAGTAACTTAGTTAACTTCAGAACCGTCTGCTCTGATACCAAAAATGTAACATCCCAATTTTCTAAAGTGTTTTCGAAATACTTCAATCAGAATTTGAAAAGATTTAATCAGAGTAGAGCATCGGAATAGGAGTGAAACGAGTAACTGATAAAACATTCATTTAAGGTGCATCAGTCTTCTGTTACAGTCATCCAAGAGTCGAATATTCAGAAAAAACAGAAATAAAGATTTTAAAAGAAAACTCCTTTTCTGCCTCTTCACGCCACCTGCTTACCCTTCTCCTTGGATTGTCCTCCTGAGGATCCTGGGGCTAAAGCAAGAGCTGAGGTTCAAATTACCATTGAACCTCAGGTAACGGTTAACCTCATGCTTATGTATCAAATATGAATGACAGATATCCATGGCAAAAACAGTAATAATCACATACAATACATTCATAATCAAATAATAACATAACACAGCCACTGCAATATGCATGTTATTATAGTCTGCACTATTCACCAGTGCCACGGTGTACACCCGTGTCCTCAGCGCTAGGAAAACATAACGGCATTATCAAGACTATAACCCGTATTAAGTTGTATGTGTATGATCAATTTTCAAAATAGAGCTTCAGACTATCTATCACATATAAGCATACAATAAGCATTAGAGTTAGTGTTACAGTACGCGTCCGTACCTTCGTTGATGATGTTTTGGTACGTTTGACTAAAACGGTACTTCTAACGGAAAACAGCGGTACAAGTTCACAGATACCCTATAGGAACAATATCACATTTATCAGTGGCCATCAACTTTGCAATACTTGTGGAATTCTACGCTGAAGATTTACTATTCATGTGAATAGTATTCACTATTCATGTGAATAGTACCAGTAAAAATATTTTTACCGTGACGGTAAATAATTTTTACTGTTTGGTAAATAGTATTTACTGTATTGGTAAATAACATTACTGCCCAAGAATAATTCTTTTCTGATGTGACAGATCAGACTAAGCTGCAGCCACAGAGCATACTGAGAAAAAACTCTATCTGGCATTTCTACTATAATTACCAAAAGAAACTACCAAATCTTAAGACTAGAGACCAAAGAACTTACCCTTGAAGTTCTTACTCCTTCTCTTCAGCTCCGAGAACTTTACTCTAAATTCTCCCTCTAAACTCTAAGAATTCTCTCTCTTCTATTAAACTCGACCGTTGTGATCTGAGTTTGGTGTGAAGAAAATGAAGAAGTGAGGCCTCTATTTATAGTGTTGGAAAATGGGTCTTTAAGTGTAATTTCTTGTTTTTGGGTCATTTTTAGTAATTTCCAAAAATATTAAAAAAATATTAAAAAGGTTCACGGGTGGTTGAGCCATGCGCCTCCTTTTTTTTTTATTTTTTTTTTTAATAATGCAAATAGTATTTTTTACTGATAAAATTTCTGTTCGGTGTTCTGACCGCGTGATCTTTTGTAAATTCTCAAAAATTCGGAAGCACAGCCCTGAAGCTCTATTCTTCCTCTTTAAAAATATCTGGGTCAACTGAATTTTTGACCTCATCCAGGGTATTTCGTAATCTGTCAAAGATTTTAAGTTGGACACTGCCGGTAACGGAAATTACTTCGGGTGACACCATCTTTGAGACAAAAATTCACTGATTCATAATATGTGCAGTTGTTTACTACTTAATTCAAGGATTTTGAGTTATGATTTATTTTCTACCGGTTCTACTATCTGTCCTGATTCAAAATATCGGTTTTGACCTATCTCAAAAATCATTCCGCCGATTTCGGAAATAACTTCGGAAATAACCCACTCTGAGATAAAAATTCACTTGTTTATAATATGTCCTTACCTAAGAAACCTAGTTCACGGATTATTGGAAATAATTATATTTCTATTATTTCCCAAAATATAAGATATTATATTACAATAATATTATATTATTGAGTGGGTCCCGCGTCAAATTATTTTCACACTCACGGGTTTTCTGTCGACAGAGGGAAATTATTTGGCCGTGGGTCCCACGTGAATAGTATATACCTAATTAAATACGTATTTATAAATAGTAAATACGTATTTATGAATAGTAAATACGTATATATGAATAGTAAATACTATTCACGCCAAACCAAATACCAATTCAAAATTCACCAATATATCATATTTAAGAAAAAAAACAAATTTTGGGGTATTATATAATCTAGACCTTTAACCAAATGAGTATGCTCATTTGATAGAGCTCATGTACAAATCGATAGTCATATTTTCTTCCAAAACAGGATCTTTTAGTATATGATAGAGCTCATGTCAGGATAGCACAAGCCACAAAATTATCATCTACTCCATGTCACTAGTTCTAACTTATTACACCAATCCATTCAAATCTAGCTAAATGGAAAACATAACTAACAACACCAAACACGTATAAACAAAACTTGAAATGCCATTGTAACCAAGTGTTATGTGATGCTCTTAATCTAAGCTAAAAGAAAATTTGATTAAGTAATCCATTTGGATTCACACCATAACTAGAATCAGTATACAAACTAAAATGTCTATTACTCAATAAAATTTACAATTAATTTCATACTCATTAGAAGGGAAAAGGAGCCAATCAAAGGTACCAAATAGAATTTAAAATTAGGTATTGCACCATAGAGCTTCACGGAAGATAACTGACAATAAAAAAGGAATTCAAGAGGTTAATTTAGATTATAGTTCAGACGAAAAATTCAGAAGAAAGACCTAACCTTGGAAGAATTGGGTCTCAGCATTTTGGAGCTAAAATCGTCAAAAGATTGGGCTGACGAAGCAACAACCAATAACGAGGTCCGAAGTTTTCTAGGGTTCAAGTTAGAGCTCAAAGGAGAAATACATAAGAGCAGAGAGGAGCGACGACGACACTTTCAGCTTCCAACGGCGACGGTGAGACGAGAGTGAAAGTCGAGCAGGCGGGAGAGAGAAGAGGGCAGAGACGATTGCAGTGGAGAGAGACGGACTGAATTCTTTGTTCATTTTGTGTGTGTAGTTGAGGGCATTCTTGTCATTTTTTTTAACAATTGAATCCCAGGCCCTAGGGCCTTTTCTGGGATTAGCAGAATGATAGGGTCCTTTTTGTCCATATTTTGCTTAAATGGGCCTCCGTACGGATTTTCCCGAAAAAGATGGAAAAAGAGAGAGAGAGAGAAAAAAAAGAACTTTGAAATTACAAAATCCTAAATCAGGTTTGTTATCAAGAGGATAAGGGAATGCGAAACTCGATAAGTAATTCACAATTCAATTTTTTTTTTTAAAAATATCTGATTTAGAATTTTAGAATTCTAAAATTCTTTTTCTCCCCTTTCCCCTAAGCTTAAAATACCTCCCCGTTTATTGTTAGCATGATTTAAAACTAGGGTTAAGGAGCAATTTTACACATGTGTTTTACCCCTAGGAGCGTCTAGCACCACGTGATTTAAACTGGACCAAAAATACATATGTGATTACGTTTTGGGAGCGCCCAGCACCACAACCATTAGTCAACAGTTAATTTGGATGGAAATGAACAGTAACTCGGGTGAAATTACATTTTTGCCCTTAGTTTTAAATATTAATTACACTTTTGTCCCTAGTTTTAAATATTAAAAAAAACTAAAATACCCACTGCCAGCCACCACCACCCCCGCCGGTGGTGGATATTTTAATTTTTTTAAATATTTAAAACTAGGGGTAAAAGTATAATTAATATTTAAAACTAAGGGTAAAAGTGTAATTTTATCTAAAACTAGGGGCAAAAGTATAATTTCACCCGAGTTACTGTTCATTTCCATCCAAGTTAACCATTGACTAACGATTGACTAACGGCCGTGGTGCTGGGCGCTCCCAAAACATAATCACATGTGTATTTTTGGTCCAATTTAAATCACGTGGTGCTGGGCACTCCTGGGGTTAAAACACATGTGCAAAATTATTCCTTTACCCTTAAAACTATTCTTTGTTGTTAATTAAACTTGGATTAAATTATATGGTTCCTCACCTGACAAAAAAGGGTTTTAAAAAATCCAGAGATGCCGCAGGCCTATTTGAATTGATGTTTAAAAAACACTTTTACTTAAGTTGAGACAAAATATCTCTCATATACTACTTATTTTGCACTTCCTCTGATCCTTGTTATAAGACACTAACTAGCAAGTTTATTTAGTCCTTTTTATAAGGCACTTGCTTGTTCCTAATAGGCATTAATTATTTGTTTCCATGTCTGCCCTTAATTAATGAGGGTAGTGAGTGAGAGTAATAATTAATATAATATTAGAGTTTAGTGTAATTAGCAGAGGTAATATTGGAAGTTATCTAAATTGTAGGACAACTTTATTGACTTTAACTACTTTTATTGGTTTATAAAAAAAGTTAGTTGGGGCCTTATAATAAGGATCAAAGGAAGTATATCATAAATTACGTTGGAAACGTAATTTCTACTGTCAATCCAAATATGCCATCTTTATCAAGCTTTTGTGAGATCTTCACCAGTCCCACTGGATCAAGGCGGACAAGCATGAACTCAAAATTCATCATCATCAGCCCAATCCAATAAATAAAAATCACAAGTGGAAATGCAAGCAGATATATAATTGAAAAGGATAAGTACTTGAAAAAGCAGACTCAAATGGGGTCCCAAGTTAGGAGAGAGTAATATTGTCATGGATATGATTGATTTTTCAACGTGATGGGGCCCAGTCAGAGGGAGTGTAATAATTCGAAGGAAGAAGACGGAAAGTGATATATCAGATTGGGGTTCGTCAGTTTCTTTCTTACGATGGTAAAAGTGAAGGGGCCAATTGGGTCCTTTTTGTTTTGACTTTTTTGTTTTAACTTTGAGTTGCTTTTTAATTTTCTTCTCACTTCTCTATTTGCTACATTATGAATCTAGTAATTCTGCCTCATTTAGTTTTTTAAGGGTGAATTTTATGCGGACGTAATTTTGCATTGGAAGTTTTTTTAGGGTTGATTTTACTTGACTGTTTAATTGATGAAATATACTAAGTTGATAGTCTATATGTCATCTATATTATTTTTATTAAGATGCAAATTTTCCATAGATGTTTTAAATCTAACTTTTTTAAAAATAAAGTAGATGGTAAATGAACTTTTGAGACAAATTTGTATGTTAATGAAAAAGACATGGGAGACATATAGATTGTTGGTTCAATATATTTGGTCAACCAATAGTCAAAATTAACTGAAATAGCGGTTAAGAGAAAATTATTTCCTTTTTTGAAATTTCACTGTAAAACTGTCTCTTTAAAAATTTTAAAATTTCAGGATAAACACCCCCGGGGTAAAAAAAAAACACACACACACACAAAAGAAAGCCATGATGAGATGATCTCTCGTACACACCATTGGTGAGATTCCCAACTCTGCTCATAATTATTGACCCTTTCTTTGTCCTTTTTACAGGGTTTAATTTAATTTATTCATGCTCATTCATTACTCCTTTCGGCTAGAAATAATTGGTGATTGCTTTAAAAATGAAAGAGAGATTGATACTTTAAATTTGACTACGAACATAAGGATGGCAAAAAAAAAAAAAAATACAAATATTAGTATTATGATTTGGCAGATTTTTTAAATTTGAATTTAAGAGGGGCAGGCAATGCGGGTTTGAGCAAAACCTCCCACTTAGATATAATTTATAGAGATTGACTTGTAAAGAAGTGGGAATCTAGAAAATGTTGATACATTTATAAGTGTGTTTATTTTAAAAGCCTAAATTATTGTGAGTTAGATTTGAAATTAGTTTTTTCAGTTATGATATTAACTTGTATTTAATTTATATAGACCCCTAATTCATTCCTATTCATCACAGGATAACCACCCTCATGTATCTATCCTATATAATGATACTTTTTCCATCTAGTGAAGGATGAACAATCTATAGTGAGTTTTCTTCTTTTCTCTCCTTCCCTCTCTGGGTTACCATATTCAACATTCTATACTCTTGCTCTCTTGATTTTTTTTCAGGAAGGGTCGACATCAGTATAGACAAAACATATACCATCAGTGACGGAACTTAGAAGAAAAGTTTGAGGGGGCCAAATAGTGGTGGGGGGATTTGGGGGCTGCCCCCGAAAATTTTTTTAAATGAAAGTTTTAAATGCATTAAAAATAAAAAGAATAAAAAAAATATTCATGAGATCAAGTCAATTAACTGCATCTACAAGTGTAGTATATAATAGGTAAAAGCATAGTAACTAGTTAGGGATACACCACAAAAGAAAATTTCACTGATAAGCTAAAAATTTCATGTAATTAGAATGAAATATAGAAAAGAATGACAAGATTAACATAAATCATACAAGATCCCACATGAAACAAAATTAAATTATAAGTCCAAAGATATAAAAAGAGGGAAAAATGTAAAAAAAGAAGAAGAAGAAGTTGAGGGGCCAAAATTTAATTTTACTTGGGGGGCCAAAGTGGTATTATTCACTAAAAAATAAAAAGTCCAATTAAAAATTTTTAAATAATTTTTTTTTTGAGAGGGCCATAGCCCCCCTTAGTCCCTACAATGTTCCGTCCCTGTATACCATTAACTTAAGGATTGCATTCATGACCACGACTTAGATTATCATAGCTAAAACTCCTATTTGGCCAACAAAAAACAGACTATAGTTAAAATATTTTTAAATGATTATTATCTATGAATGGATTTATATGAAATGGATAAAGTGATCTATGTAAGTTTATATAACCAAGTTGATGATTAAAAAAATAAAAAAGGAATGTCCGACCACTCAATGAGTATTCTGATCATGTGATTATCTAATGGGAGCAATGCATGTGAAGGTATAGTGTTTAGTTAGTAATAATGACTAAACTATAGTAGTACTGATTAACTTACTGTTGCCAAAACATGCCTCAGTCGTTCGGTTCACAAAAGCAGACCACCAATTTCGGGTAATAACATATAAAAGAAACTTTTAGATTTTGAAAACATATATTTTAGTCAACATAATATATTCCCGAGAAAAAGACATATAAATACCATTTAAATTTGGGAAACTCTTAAAAGTCTGTTGACAGATGTAATGACAAAAAGGTAATGATGTAGTATTTTTTTTTTTTTTTTAAAAAAGTTTGTGTGTTTCTCTCAAAATGTCCTTCAAGTTTTTTTTTTTTTAAAAAGAAAAGAACTATCACCGGTGATGAGATCCGCCGCCCTCCGTTGGCTGGCACCACCGCATGGGAAGGTAAAATTCTTACTCCCAAAACATTTTATAGAAATACAAATTCAAGACCCAGGTCATCGATAGATTATACAAGCCAAATCAGAAGTTTTTTTTTTTTTTGATACTTAAAAGTTTTGGAGGGGTTCCGTATTAGTCTCCCACTAAGGCTAGGGCACGACCCCGGACTTTATGAGCACTTACTAGGGACTTACGAGATTTTCTACCAAAGGAGTTTCAGCGACGGCAGAGGGGATCGAACCCACGACCCAAGGGCCTAGTCCTAGATCCCTACGCCAAATCAGAGGTTGACAACATACTTAATTGTGAAAATCATTTGTTCCTCTTTTTGAAATTCATCTTCTCATAGCAGCTAATCAACATCAGAGAAAAGGATAGATGAGCCTTGTCTTTCTCCAACCAAGACTGTGGCTTCGATTTATTCACCTTCGGCACCATGTTTGCCCATTGCTTTGTGAATTTAATGACTCCTACAAAGAGGGGAAGATTACATACCCAGAATAACAGAGGAAGAAAAGCAGTGTAGAAGGGATCAGAAACAAAACAAGATTCTTTGGTCAAATTCTTCGATCAAATCAACTTGGATAAAACAGCACCCAAAGAGAGGGAAATTTCCTACCTTCGATCGAATCACCTTCGGCACCATGGTTCATTGTTTTAAACCAATGCACAAAGGTTTTAGTGCCGGCAAGGTCATTGGAACTCTAATGAGGGTTGCTGTTGCCGGGTCAACGGTAGCTTGTGGCCGGTGAGAAGGTTGAGGGTTTTTTATTTAAAAAAAACTAAGAGTAGTTAGATAATTTCTTAAATTTTGCAACATTTCAAAATTCCAAATCAATTCCGTTTAGACTTATTGAAATTCAACATACTTATTTTTATTTTATGAATTTTGATAGTATTTTTTGTGTGTCTTTTTTTTTTTTCCCTTATTTTCAATTCAATATTATTGATACAATGAAGAAATTCAAGTCCTACTTTGTTATCACTTATCATTATTAGGAAATAAAAATTATTATTTGTTACCATTATTTAATAATAATTATTATTTAATTTTATTCACAATTAATTATAACATAATCTGTATATTTATGCACCATTGGTTGATATTAAATGATTAAGCACAAAAAATTCACCAAATGATGGACAAAGTACTCAACTTATTAATCATACTAACATTATATTGACAAATCAAACATCAATACAATAATTGAAGCATTTAACATTGCAAACCAAGTGCTTATTCAAATAATCTCATAATTCTGGAGGTTAGAAAAAATGGGTGCAACACTAGAATTTTCCAGTAGGTCACCATAACATTCCAACACATTGCTCTTGAAATTAGTCACTTTTTTGGGCCATTATCCCGCAGAAAATTTTGAAAGTGAGGCATTGAGATGTTATAATTACGCATGAGCTTATAATTAGAACAAGTTTAAGAATAAGTTGATTAACATAATTTTTTTGCAAGTTAGAAACATAAAAATGATAAATTCAATGAATCAACTTGTGAGTTTGACAAAAACGCTAAATATGTCTTTTCCCTTGTTACAAGGAGTATATTTTCGTCTTTGTCCAAAACAAGAAGAGAATCGTATATATTCTTAATGACCTTGCACTTTTATAGTTCATATATATTATGACTTGCTATCTCAAAGCCTATGCAAATGTATAGGCCATTTTTAATGTGAATTTAAAGGTGTGTCTGTCTATAATATATATATATATATATGGGGTTTACTTTTCTCATGTTGCATGACAGAAAGAAAATTCCTACACACACATAAAATGGTGGGACCCGCATATATATATAATTAGCATTGTATATATATGTGGGTCCCACCATTTTATGTGTGTGTGGCATGAGAAAACATTTCTCCTACAACATGAGAAATGTTTTTCCCTATATATATATATATATATATATATATAAATTGAGCTTTCAGTAACGCAGTGTGAGGGTTTCTCTTTTAGATGCCTGAACATTTGTGCTAATTGACTGTTGAAGAAGTTATATCAAAAGAAATTACCAAAAATATTACAAAACTATGTTAGCTAGTTGATGTTAGATAAGTCATATATAGATCATTCTTATGTGAGATTATTTATCCAAGTCCGGAATCCAAGTCTTGTGTTCCTTTATGATTTATGCCTGTGACCCACAGCTTCCATAAACTCAAGGCCAAGAGTTCACTTAGCTTTGAGAGAAACGGACTATGAGCCGTATGCTAGGGCCATCATCTTGTTGATATTTAAGAATATTACGAATAGATACAACAAATCAGTTTAGGGGACTTCCTAACATAATTTTGAGGGTGATACATAATAAGTTCTATATAAAGTAAGAACCCTGAGGAAATATATATGCTAAAATTATATGTTGTTGCCTCTTCCCAAATCCAAGTAGCTAATGCATAAAAGAAAAACACACACACACACATCTATGTATTTAGGGTTAATTTGCAATTTTGTACAGGAAGTAATTATTTAGGAGCGCTGAGTTTTTCAAGGAGTAATTATGCCCTACAAATAACTAAAACATTACAATTTCGGTCATTACTATTAAAAATGTTAATGGTTAATGTCCATTTCTTAACGAGCAATGTTTTTTTAATGGTTATGGAGAATTTGCTCATTTCCTAACTCTTCTAGGATGGAATTGCTCATTGAAAAATTTTTAGATACCCAGCGCTTCTGAATAGTTATTTCTAGAGCAAAATTTCACCTTAACCTTGTATATGTATGCATATGTCACCCTGTGCTAGTTAACATCTTCTGATCACAGAAAGTTTGCTGTACTCCCACTGCTAGTTCCTCCAGGCTTAACTGGCACTCCAACCCTATCTGCATTATATATATATATATATAGAAACAATGAATCATATATGATATATCAGTGCCTGTTGAAGAAAGAATCCAAGAATACAATATTGGATTGTTAACATCATTATATTGTTATTATGAAATACAAGATTTGGTTTCCATATGATTAGCTTCCTGAGTAATCAGCCATCAATATTATATGTATTATTAATTGCTTGAAAGGTATATATAAATTTAGTCTGAAATCAAAGTAAAAACCATGCAAAATAAACCTTCAATTCTTGTTTAATTTGAGTAGCTTAAAATGGATGTAATTTAGTGAAATCAAATTGACTGTGAGAATCTGATGAATTGAGATATTAATATTGCATTTATAATGAGAATCTGAACAGAAATCATCATATAGCAATATTGCATGTGTGTTCGTTTTGGTTATTATTATTAATTACGTACCTTGACAACAAATTGGTAGAGGACTGTGTCCTCCATGCTACTGATATTGAGATGAAGAACTTCAAAAGAAAGCCTTTCAAGAACACTAATTATCTTTGAAACTTGACCTACTATTTTGTGGGAAATCACTCTAAGAATCACGTTTGAGCCTGAGATCTTCACTTGCACATCTGCAACTGAAGAATTACAGCTTGCTGATGCTCCAACTGATTCCTCCTCCTTCATGGTGGTTGCCGGTGCTGGTGGCGGCGGTAGTGGTGTTCTTGGACTATGGCTCAAACTCTTTCTTCTTCTTTTCTTTGATTCCAGAACTTCCACTACTTGGTGTAGCTCCTTTATGAACTCTATTACTCCCCCTATGATTGATGCTTGGTCTCCCTAGTAAAGAAATATGAATGTAATTGTAAACTCTAATACTCAGATAAATCAATCCTTCATATATATGTTCATATAGATAAAAGTTTTAGTTAGGTCATCGAATATATATGGAGACAACGTTCTGATCTTCTTTTTGTTAACGAATTAAGCTCGTTCATAAAGCTCACAACATATTAAGCAGTAATATGATCATGATCATGATCGAGATTTTAATTTTGAAAACAATATAACTTATTTTAGTTCATATTAATCCAGCAGAAAATACTTGATAACTGATAATTGTTGATCAAATATATAAGAAAACACACAAACAGATAAGAGGAGGGGGGATAATAGTATGTAAGTACCCTTTTGATATAGAAGCAAGGGGTCAAAGACCTTAAAACTTTGAGATGCTCGTTCATCTGTCTTCTCCTGTTCCTTTCCACAGTTATATGAGACATCTTATGTATGGTCCTGCCTTTGTTCTTCTTTGGATAGCTATCTCCTTTTTATCAGCCGCACGAATGAAAATCTTCTCTACCCACTATTTATACGTATATACGAGAAAAACCAAAGCAATTTAAGAGTGCCAACAAAAATAAGAAGAAAAAAAAGGAAAAAAGAAAGTAAGTTACGTATAAGTTGGTCGGTATATTAAATGCTGTAAGTTGCTTTCCCGTGAAGTATTGCTTACCTCATCATCAGTTTATTACATAAGCATTCTATGTGGCCTTTTCTTCTGCACATTACGCGTCTCACGCTTATGATATTGGATCAATTACATACGTGCCTTCTCGTGAGTAAGAACAAGAGTGTGAAAAATAGTTCACTCATGCTATTTTTTAATCTCTTCAATTTCTTCCTTCTTCCCTTCTTCCTTCGTTCATGCATGCCTTGCTGACATCTTTATCTCTCTCTCAACTTGGTTATATTATTATTACCCTCCCTACATCATATGCAACCCTAAGATACTATCCCAAACATTGTTAAGCTTCTACCAACAAAGAGTTGATGTAATAGTGTGGTGTAAGGGCCCACTAAATCTCTTTAAATCTTAAGTTCAAGTTTTAAATGATACACTCACGTTAGGTGGGACAGTCATGAACCCCGAATTGAATATTTGAGTGATAATATAAAAAACATTGTTTGACTTTTCTTGGGTTTATATATATAAATGCATTTAGAGTACTCATATTGTCTATAATGTAAGATATATTTTGAGAGTTGATCAAGATCCTAAATATAAGACATAATTTTTATATTTGTCAATGTTTTTCTAGTTTATCCCTATTACTACCCCATCAATCATAATCAAGGAGGAGAGAGAACGAGAGAATTAATAAAGATGAATAGAGTGTTTTAAAAATTATATGTCATATTAACTAATTTAATCAACTTATTTAATTTAATCAAATCAGATAAATATATCTTTTATTAAGGACCAGAGGAGTAGAAAGTATTGCAGTTTCGTTGATGTTTTAATTTGCCGTACCCACTTGCACTGTTTCATGAAACAAAGATGATATTTTATGTTTCACTTGTTGGAATATTTTAAAATGAAGAGATGTATTTGTTGAAAAGTTATGTCTTTATAAATAAAGGAATTTATGAGAAGAGTTGTGTAGGGAGTTATAACACTAAAGGTCATCAAAGTCACGTCTGTTTAGTTTCTAAAAGCATATATATCAAAAGGTGTGGTAATTATCTGGTGAAAGGTTGTGTTGGTTTTTAAAAAAGCTCTACGTGCTATAAATGTGTGCTTCTTTATTGTAGAGTTATTTTAAATACTTATGGTTATTTAAGTTATGTTAATTCATGAGGATTCATGAATCTAACATATGATTATGACTTTTAATTGAAGATGTATTGTTTCAAGAGATACCACTTAAAGGCATTACTTCATAATCTATAAATACTTTACATCATTACTTCATTTGGGATAGAAGAAACATATTGTCGGGATTCGTACACGCAGCGGATTAAAAATTTCTTACGAATCCTTCCAAAGGATCACTCAACGACGTTTAAATCAGAGTTAAGAAAACCGAATCATACCTTGTGTTGAACTATTCCGTGTTCCGTTCCTTTGATCAGGTGGGCTACCTTCTCGAACAACACGTCCGCGTCTCGTTTCTTTGATCAGGTGGGCGATCAACACGTCCGCATCTCATTCTTTCGATCAGCAGAAGTCGACTCTTGGATCGGCTTCCTCTACTGGTATCCACACGAACAATCCCCAAAACACGGTTGCGGCAGCGTGCTAGCGCTTCTTGTGCGTCTCTCTCTCTCAAGTTGCTCTAGGGTTTCTCGCGGCTTTTCTGAATACGCTCAACTGAAAATCCCGTAGGTTTTTCTAAACCCGATAGGCGTATTATATAACCAAAATTAATCCTTTATTAATTTTGGAAATTCGGATTTTTGAATCTGGTCAACATATCAATCACATCTATCTCATAAATGTAATTGAATATATTAAAAGCCAGATTTGGAAATCCGAGTTTTGAATTTAAATCAAATCTAAATTTAAAGCCTTTTGATTTAATTTATCATCATAAATTAAATCCGAGATACGATATCTATCTATTTAATTAAATCTGAGATACCATATCTCAATTTAATATTAAACAGATATACGATATCTTTATTCGAAATTAAATGAGATACAATATCTCTATTTGTTTCAGATATTTAACTTATCAAATAAATTAAATACTAAACAAATATCATATATAATATTATAATCTCAATTTATAATATATATATATTAATTTCAAATTATATATATATATATATATATATATATATATATATATATATATATATATATATATATATCCTAGATCAAATTTAGTATTCATTTAATCTCAGATTAATCTGAGATTCAATGAACCTGGACACTTTCACCCGTGTTGGATTATTCTTGTGTGCGACCCTGCAGGCCCATATGAGATTGGCAGTGGGCCAACACTGTATCAGCCCACAAGTCGCAAGCGGCCTCTAGCAAGACATTGCAACTACCCAATTCACATGGGGATCGATGACACGATACTACCTATTTTACAACCATGTCACGTCCCTTTTGTCACGCGATAATTTGGTCAAGGATGAGGCATGGATAATGTCAACTTCCTTTTCTTGACCAATGCTTTCTCGATTCTTGAGTAGTCTAATAAGTGAAATGGAAACTCCTTTCCATCACAGTATGGCCATATATTTCTTAGACTCACTCATCGAGGGGCCCAGCATTATCTCTCTACATATGTGAGGGACAAATCCCATCTTGACCACTCACATTCCTCCGCATGAAAACCACTGATCCTGATCCTAGCCTTTATCATCACCCGGTCAAAGGTGACTTTTGACTAGGTTAAAGACCAGTGACTCATCATGTAGGAATCTATGATGGTCTCAGGTCATAGGGCGTCGTGACACGGTTATACATGAGATAAGCTTATGACTTAATCCATGCAGCTTTCTCATAGTGGGTCGGTCCAGCACCTTGTACTCTTACAAGTGCCCATGACTTTGATTCGTATCTTCATACCTCATCAAAGTCATACTGATCTTATTTCATCTTCACTCCCGTGTAGATGACCGACCAGGGACATTTAGGATAATCTATAAGATTATCCAGGGATGCAGTTATCAATACGAACATGCAAACGAAAATGATAACAAAAGAGAATACTTTAAATAACTTAAATATCCAAAGTACAATGAATTGCCCCTAGGGCATAATTTCCAACACATATACGATATCAAAATCACACAATGGTAAGAGAACAAACTCATTACTTTTGTCCTTGCACACAAAGATAAAATCAAATTATTAGTTTGTAAAAGTCATTGTTGTCTTGACTTAAGCGTTGGTAGTGTAATCCATACTTAAGGATTTTCATTGTATCTTGCATGAAATTCACTCGTACATCAATCCAAATTGCACCCTATTAGATAAAAATAGGTGAGGTGAATTAAGTCTAAAGAAAAGTGTTATCCTCACCTTAAAAACATTGTGTGTGTGTGTGTGTATATATATTTTCTTTATCTATTCTTCTTGTATTCCTCAAGATCTAGCCCCTCCAACATCCCTTGAATCGATTAATTAATACCTTTGACGGGAGGAGTAGTTATGTGTCAGCTCTTTTTAAGAAACATACCAACAATACATTAAGAAAATGTTACCAGTAGTGTGTGTGTGTGAATATATATATGCTAAGAAGTTAATGGTTAGCACGACCAACATTGACTTCTTCACGTATTCTATGGGTGCTTGAAAAGTCATATGGATTCTGAGGCGGTATATATTATCAACACCTGTCTTTTGTTCATGTGCATCATAAATTTACATCGTTAGAGTCAATTTCGTTGGAAAGAATTTAACAAAACTACTACAGGCTTTTAATTTGCTTGATGATATCACTACAAAAAAAAAAAAAGGTTAATTTGTAGCGGTTAAAATAAACCGCTACAAATTTGTGGTGGTATGACTCGCACCAATTGGCGCGCTAATTCATGAACGACATTTGTAGTAGTTATCATAAACTAACCGCTACAAAATATGGCGCCAAATTTGTGGCGATTATTTTGTAGCGGTTTAGTTATACAAACCGCCACAAATATGGCGCCAGTTTGGCGCCTTATGGCGCGCCATTTAGTAGCGGTTTATTTGTCGCGGTTTAAAAATACCAATGAATTTTGTAGCGGTTTTGTAACCGCTACAAAATGTAAAAAGACCGCTACAAACGTAAACCACTATAAAAACTGTCACATCAACCACTACAAAGTGTATAATATTGAAATTTGAATATTTCGAATTCCACCAGCGTTCATTAATTTGTAGCGGTTTTTAGTATAACCGCTACAAAATGTGATATTTTTAATTTTTTTTATTTTTTTAAAAAATATCAATGAATTTTGTAGCGGTTTTGTAACCGCTACAAAACGTAAAAAAATCGCTACAAAAACTGTCGCATCAACCGCTACAAAGTGTATAATATTGAAATTTGAATATTTCGAATCCCGCCAACGTTCATTAATTTGTAGTGGTTTTTAGTATAACCGCTACAAAATGTGATATTTTTAAATTTTTTTTTAAAAAATATCAATGAATTTTGTAGCGGTTTTGTAACCGCTACAAAACGTAAAAAAACCGCTACAAACGTAAACCGCTACAAAAACTGTCGCATCAACCGCTACAAAGTGTATAATATTGAAATTTGAATATTTTGAATTCCGCCAACGTTTATTAATTTGTAGCGGTTTTTAGTATAACCGCTACAAAATGTGATATTTTAAATTTTTTTAATTTTTTTAAAAATATCAATGAATTTTGTAGCGGTTTTGTAACCGGTACAAAACGTAAAAAAACCACTACAAACGTAAAAAAAACCGCTACAAAAACTGTCGCATCAACCGCTACAAAGTGTATAATATTGAAATTTGAATATTTCGAATCCCGCCAACGTTCATTAATTTGTAGCGGTTTTTAGTATAACCGCTACAAAATGTGATATTGTTATTTTTAAAAAATATCAATGAATTTTGTAGCGGTTTTGTAACCGCTACAAAACGTAAAAAAACCGCTACAAACGTAAACCGCAACAAAAACTGTCGCATCAACCGCTACAAAGTGTATAATATTGAAATTTGAATATTTCGAATCCCATCAACATTCATTAATTTGTAACGGTTTTTAGTATTACCGCTACAAAATGTGATATTTTTAAATTTTTTTATTTTTTAAAAAATACCAATGAATTTTTGTAGCGGTTTTGTAACCGCTACAAAACGGGAAAAAATCGCTACAAACGTTAAACCGCTACAAAAACCGTCGCATCAACCGCTACAAACGTTGTTACGCATATTCCTATAAATACCCCCACCACACCTCATTTCACACACTCTTAATCATTTTTTTTCACTCCTCTCTCGTTTTCTCTCATTTCTTCTCACTCCTTCCAAATTATATGTTTTTAATGTTTTACTTTTTCCTTGTTATAATATTAATACTATTTTTTTTCCTTATCCAGAACTTTAAGAATATTTCCTCAATATTCCTTCTATCATCATCAATATTCTTTCCATAATCAAATATCATCTAATAGATAATATAAATTTTTTGCTCAGAGGTGGACAACACAATAAATCCTTATTATCTGCACATTCTCAGTATTATACCTACATAATATTTATACTTATCTAACTTGAGTTAATCATTTTTTTAAATATTAACTATTATCATTTAATTTATCACTTAAATAATAAAAATATTCAACAAAATATTATAATAATGGACTCAAATTATGATGATTTTTTTTTCATTTTGTAATATTTTGTAGCGGTTGTACAACCGCTACAAATTTTAATTCAAATTTAGTTTAAATATTTGACGCAATTTATGAAAATTTATCCAATATCTGTAGCGGTTTTACAACCGCAATAAAATTTTGGTGCCATTTTTTTTTAAAATTCGTTATCTTGTAGCGGTAACTCAAAACCGCTACTAATTCAGTAGCGGTTTTATTACATGAGTAGCGGTTTTAGAAACCGCTACAAAACATTTTGTTTCGGTGCATTTTAATTTGTACCCGTTCTTTAAACCGTTACTAATGTCATTTGTAGCGGTTTTTAGTGGTAAAAATCACTACAAATACGTAATTTCAACCGTTACAAAATGTCATTTTTTTTGTAGTGTATATGTTATGTGAGATATACACACAACATATCACACATAAGTACACACACATACATACTTTTATATATACATACATATAGATACACACGTGTGTATGTGTGTATGTGTATATGTAGACACACACAGAGCAAAGGATAATTCTCATATGGACTGCAAATAATGAGAAGAGTAGTCAAAACCTTGTTAAAGTTAAGAGCATTAGTTACCATAATAGTAATTCTACACCGACATTCAATTTTTGCAGGAATTATATGTATTCTCTTTAGAATATAATATATCCTTGGTTGAGGTGTTTAGTTGCTTCTACTTAATACTCTATCTGTTTAATATAAAATATATTGGGAGAGTTGGCCTTAGTCCTAAATGTGAAAGATATAGTCTTCATATTTATTAATTTTTTTTTTTTAAATTTACCCTATAGATCCTCCCTCAATAATAATCAAAGAAAAAAAGAGAATGAGGAAATTAAGGAAGATGACTATGATGTTTTAGAAAACACATATTATATTAACTAATTCAATTAACTTATTTAATGTAATTAAATTAAATAATTATGTCTTATATTAACAACATTAGATCTTCAAATTTATGTAATGTTATTATCTCCGTGGAATACGGGAAAATGAACAAGGAATATATATTAGTAACGAAAAGCCTAGAGAACACGTATAATAGTGAACTGGATGCCAAATTTCTATTGGGATCATCTCTCACATACGTTACCCATCAATGAGACACATCCCTATCGTGATCACAGAGCAACATTAATTTCATCACATTTTAGCATCATATGAATTTTGGCTTCTGTCCTGCTGCTTGGAACATGATTTAAACCATACATAAAAAAGAAACAGCCTTTGAAGATTAATTGATTAATCCAAGTGTAGCGTTCTATGCAAAATGATATTATACTTTACGATAATATCACCTTCTGTCCTTAATGTAATCTTTCATTAGTAGTGCAATATACAATATAAGTGAGATCTTATATTAAAATCGGATGTACTACGTAAGTATTAAGTGTGACCTGAAGAGACCCAAACAAACTTAGATGAGCTCAAGTCATATTACCCTCTTCGGTGATCAATATAAGGCTAACTAATTAATTTATGGATATTAAGAAAATTAATTTAGTTATTTATTTTGTTTCCTTAAAATACTTGTTTCCGAAAATATTGTATCTGGTACATAGGAACAAAATTAACTCCTTGCCTAGCTAGCTCCTATATCATAATGATACAATCTATAAAATGAACGAGATGAAACATTAGGCAACATATATCTAAGATGTGAGCCAACAGATAAGAAAGACAGTGTATAGAAGAGCCCAAAACCCAAAAGGAATTTCTCCTTCATGAGCATGAAGAGATTTAAATAACCAGATTGTCACTTTCCTTTTCTTGTTGTTGTTGTTGTTTTTTTTTTAAATTGCATTTTGAGATTTATTACTTGGGATAAGTGTGCAGTTAGATTATTCACTTATTTAATGCTTTTTCTCCACATTTTCGCGACTGTGAGAAAATTTTACAATTTTGCACTTGGCTAGCTCAAAACGCAAATTTTGTTGTTCATGGCAAAAACAAAATGACACAGAGGAGGATGCGTTGGGCATAAGTTTATGAAACATATTGACCACAATTAATCCACAAGTTGCATTTTCTTAAAAAAAGTATAAGAGAAGGGTGAGTCTACCACTGATTCAGTGAAAACATAAATAACAAATTGTGATAGCTAGTTTGAATCTCATTAAGTAAATTGATCATAAATAGGTAGAATAGGTTAAACCAAGTAATTAAACTCACATGAAGTTGAGTATATTATTTTATACTTATTTCTCTGTTTTTTTTTTAAAAAATAAACAATGTATCCATTATTTAAAGTTGTATTGGATTCTAATAGATTTATCGAGTTAAGTTTTGAGTTAAATAAGAATAATTTTTCTTCTTGGCATCTGTTTTTTATTTTTTTTATTAAAATACATAAGGACTCATTTTTGAGTTATTGCTTAACTCCTCTGATTACCACCAAACCCAATGACAGAAAACATTCTTTGGTAGAGAAATGGTTAGAGGTGAATAGTAGAAAAGTTGATTTTGACCCAAAAAAAAATTTAAGAGTTTTTGCATGTAACCAAAGCAAAATTAAATAAAGGCTCATGAGTCAATTAGTAAACATTTAATTCACTCACTTTATTTCAAGACTATGATCTAATAAATTGTTAATTGACACAAAAATTTTAATCAATGGGGAACCAAAAAAAAAACCACACACACTCACACACAAACAAGCATATATACAAAAGAATTGTGATGATGTACTATAAGTTACAGCAGACTCATCTTTTTTGACTTTGAAGTCCCGGAATCTGAGGATCTTGTAACTCATTTACGAGTAAACAAAAATTATTCAGCAGTATTATTCATATTTAATTTGTTGGAAAGTGTTATCTTTGTTCCTCTAAATTCACACATTTGCATGTGGGCAGCACTATATAATTATACATTATTATAATACACATAACCCAGTTTTCTCGATTCTTAACTTACAAGTTTCTGAGCCTTCCTTATTTTATTATTATTTTTATTTATTAAAAAAACAGAAGAGTCTTGTTTCTGTCAATTGAGGATTTGATATGCTTTGTCGATCGCCACATGAATTTAAAATATTGACAAGTAATTTATTGATTGAGGAATCTCATGTGTTTTCCTCTTCTACATTATTTATACAATTTTAATTAATTAATGGGATCCCAGTCAATATTGAGTTATTGATCCACTCTATATATAATATTTATTAATATTAAATTTGGATTTGGAATGATCTACTTTGTCCTTTAATTACCAAACGATGCTTTTTCATTACACCATCCCGCAGTACTCATCATTTTTTTTTAAAAAAATTGTTTTGTAATGTACGCACCAACAAAAATCGAAAGAAATAATGTGAAAAGGATTGCATAAACTCTGATTTACGTAATTATAAGGTTTTTGAAACAATTTTTTTCCCATTCTAATAATTTAATTAAATGCAACAATGGAAAATGAGTTTAAATTGGATTTTAACAAGAAAAATTGAACTATATTAGAACTTAGTTTTATTATCAGTTTAACATCTTTGATTTGTTGTATTCCACAATCCACATACGGCCGAAAGAGAATATAAATCAATTTTCAACTTACTACAATGAAAAAGTTAGGGATTTTTTTAATTAAAAAAAAACCTCAATTGACTATATTTAATTGATCCCATTTTTTTTAATCTATTTTTATATCATTAAATCATAGTTTTGATAATTTAATAATTTTGAAATTATTACTACCTCATGTCCATCGTATGAGAGCTAGTAGGGAGTTGGATTTGGTTCAAAATGAAAGATCTCAATCCATTTTATATCTTATATTTATTATTTTCTATAAATTAATTTATTTAACCTATAAATTCATACATAGTTTAATATTACATAAGAATGTTCAAAATAATCAATTTCTTTCATCTTAATTATTTAAATTAGTTAAGTAACTTTTATATTAGGGACCATGGTGAGTATTACTTTTAAAAAAAATAAAAAATAAAAAAAGTTTATATGAATGGTTTGAAGAGTTCACAAGAGCCTAGCTAGTATCCCTCTGCATTCAATGAATGAACACTTGTAAAAATACTTTCAGATTGTGTATCAACAAAGTTCATACATTACTAACAAGTTTTAAACTTATAAAATTATATGATTCATTTTAAATTTTGTACAAAGTAAGGACTAGATTCTTTTACACTTGACTCATATTCTTGTTTTATCAAAGGAAAAAATTAATCCACGTGTTTGTATAGTTTACTCAATTTTGAATAAGCTCTTAGTAGTTTGTTTTATTTGAACATGATCATTATTACTTAATCCAATCATTTTATTTTATAGCCTTTATGAAATTTTGTTTATAGAAATGTGCTTGTATTAAAACGTTGTTGAGTGAAATGAATAAGATTTCACAGTCCATAAAATTCTATAAATTAAAATTAATGGTTTTTATGAATGCTTATAACATATCACATTACAAGGATCCAATTCAAACAAAATAAAATTATAGGCATCTGATTCAAAATTGAAGTACCAAACCCACAATGCTGGGTTTGGTACAAAAAATTTGACATGAGATAAGTCCCGGGGGTTTCTTAGAGCTAAAGCATACCTTCGAGCTTAAAAATGTTTGTTTGTTTTTTTTTTATATAAAAATTTTAGGAAAGGGGTTGGGTTCACCCACGATCCAAGGGCAGGGCGAAATCTCCCTTCCTCCTAGGTGATACCGATGTTGTGCAGGGCGAGCCGTCTATTACCCTCAGGCGTTAACCTAAGGACTCAGGAGCTAGGATGCCTTCCCCAATGCCTTAACCAATTCTAGAATTGAACCTCCTCCCTTTAGTGAGAGTGTTCAACCCCTGGCGTTTATCGATGTTTGTAAGGGTACTTAAAGATCGTCTTGCTTACAAAAACGTCCACAAGCCGATAGAGTGGACCAAGGTTGAGGCTAGCCCACATTTTACGGTCCAATCCAATTATGGATCCTTGAAGGTAAACCCAAAGCAGCAGATATAAAATAGATAATACAGAACTTCTTTGGGCTTCAAATACCAAACCCAGAATGCTGGGCTGGATTCCTGATATTTTCCTTTTTTTTTTTTTTTGGTTTTTTGATATTTGCGTGATATATATATATATATATATATATATATATATATATATATATATATTTATTTATTTATTTATTTGTTGACCTAACCCCTACGAGTAAAAGAGATGACTTATCAATCAGCGAAGCTATCAATGATTTAGCTGTGGGCGCATACAGTTTTGGTATAGTAGAAGGGTTAGTCTTTTACAACATAATGAATCAATCAATGTAAATTCATGTTGGGTGAGGTCTCTATATTTAATATCTTACCATACTTGATTGACTTCAATAAAAGGATACCTATACTTATTAAAAAGAAAGAAAAAAGCCTATATGCACCAGGAGGCCATCCAACCACAAACTTACCAAAAAAAGAAAAGGAAAATTAAAAGAGAGAAGATAAGCTCCAAGTGTTATCTAGTCAGCACACCTTGGAAAGGTACCCAGGCCTTCTCCGCTTCTTGTTCCCTACTAATTCTTCAGGAAGCAGAAAATCGAAGCCACCACACAACCCAGACGAGTCGCCTCATCGCAACTTCTCAACTTCCTTCTTCTTCAACTGCCATGGCTTCCTTTCCTGGTTATCTCCTTCTGTTCTTCCTCTTCTTCTTCGTCTTCAATATTTATCATTCTTGTGCCTCCTCTTACCTTCCATTTTCTTTTGTTCTTCCTCTAACCAAAGAGATAGTTTTAGCCAGTCATTCTGTTGAGATTCTTATACAAAACTGCCTGATGTCAAGCAAGATAGTGTTGTTCCTTAGAGTTTAGGTCGTTTAGAAAATTTAGAGGAAGTTTTGAGCTATATCAATATGAGGAGACAAAAGGTTATCTGATGGTGTATATTTCAAATCATTCTTGCCGAAGCTGCCCTATCTTGCAAAGTTATTCTGGACATGGTTGAATCTTCATTACCCCAAGGCCCTAGGTAATTAGGACTTTTGCAACCCTTAATTAAGAGAAAATGGTGGTGTAAGTATTCGTGTAAAATTAAAATAATGATATTCTTTTCTTCGGTTTAGAGATTAAGAAAGAATGAAAGATAGCGGAAGATGTACATGTTTTGTAAGATTTTGTAATAATGATATTGTTATGGGATTTTATAATTAATTTTTTAGTCATAACATTAATAATTTATACCCGCACTATAAGCAATCAAATGAGAGTTTCACATCTTTTGTAATGAAGAGAATAGATAGAATGTCATATCTGTTGTTCAGTATGCTGATTTTTGATGTTATAGGACCTGGCACTTATAAGTCATATTGTAAGGTTTATTGATCAATAACTCTCTTGTACAGTTTGATCAGAGACTGAAATCTATGGGTCTCCCAACCAGTGAAGAGCTCCAAAAACAAGAACTTTTGAAGAAATTTATGGCGGAGGTGAGCACCTGATTCAAATCAAGTCATGTGGTTTTCATAATTGAATTAATCTTTTACTAATGCGTGCCTCTAAAAATGTCTCACAACATTCGGAGATGGTCTCAAGGGCTAAAATTTCATAGAGTGTGGTTTTCATAATTGAATTAATCTTTTATGCATGCCTCTAATAATTAATGTCTTGCAACATCTGGAGATGGACTTCTCAAGGGCTAAAATTTCATAGAGTGTTGTATTGTCGTGTGGATGCTTTCTAGTCTGGTGTTCTATGTTGGTGGTTTCTGTTTTGTGATCCCTCGTAAAGTTGATGAAGCAGTGTTTATAAATTTTCAAGATATTTAAAGAGTTAAAAAAACTGTTTTGTTCACTTTATAGTTACTTGGTGTATATAACTTATTTATGGTTTTTTTTAAGTTAATTTTGTTGGCAACATTGGTATTTATATTTCATTTTTTTTATGTATACTTTTTCAAAATTCCTACTATATATATTTCTTTATATACACTTTTATTCCTACTGTATATTTCTTTATATACACTTTTTTTAATACATTATTTAATATTGTTTATTTTATAATATATATTTTTTTCTTTATTTAAGTGTTTATTGTGGAAGAACCCTAATAATTATAATATTTTTTTCTTTATTTGGGCAGTTGTTGTGGAAGAGTGCTAATAATTATTAATAATTATTTTTTCTAATTCCTCAATTTGTGACGGGAAAAAATACGTCGCCAAAACCCTCGTTGCATACGAAATTTGCAAAGGAAAAAAATCCCTCGCAATTTACAACGGAATTTAAATCCCTCACAATTCACAACGGAATTTAAATCCAGTGCAATTTGCAATGAAATTTTTATTGGACACAAATTTCGTCGCAACTTGCAAAGGATGTTTTTTCACCACAAATTTTGTTTGCAACGAAGATTTTGGCAACATTTTTTTTCATTGCAAATTCCAACGTAAAACCTGTTTGCAACAAATTTATTTTATCTAGCGACAGATTTGTCCATCGCTAAATTCTTTTTTTTTTTTGGTAGTGTGGATACAACATTCTGGTAACAAAAAACCATCTTCACAATGACGAATCCTTTTTTTGATGTCTATACTCTATAGTCACCTCATCTTCCACCTATGAAGTTTGAATGCGCGTACTCACACATATTTAGATATATAAATTAAAAGAGTTCCCTATTCCAAAAAAAAAAAAGGAAGGGGAGGAAAAAAAAAAGTAGAACATTACTTTTTTTCTTTTTTCTTTTTTCTTTTTTTGGTGGGGGGGGGGGGGGGTGGTTACGCTTAAATCTTGATTGTTGAATAGAAAAGCGTGGTATGATCTGAGACAAAATTTGGGGAGCACTTAATTGACGGTTATTAATTTTTTCCAATCAAAAACCAATATTGAAACTGTTTATTTCTTATGGTTGGTCTCAAGCCCAGACAAAGGAGGAGAGAATTGTCAATGTAAAACTCGGTTGAATATTATGATATGAATCAATGAAGAAATTATCGTTGTATTATCATAAATGTGTATTACTAAAAACCAGATTAGGCCAAAGAAAAGGGTTAAAAAGACAGAGAGGCTACATTTCACTGGGCATTAAACTCGAGCAATCTAACAAGAGGCGAGCAAATTAAAGGGAATGTAATGAAATTCAGACAAACCATCACGGATGAAAAGACAGGAAACTAACAATTAAAACAAGACAAGGCTTCATAAATGAAGAAAGAGTAGTGAAGGATGCATACGTGTACGTGTTGTGGTTGGAAATTGGATAAATGTGTAGGCTGAGATGAGAGAAGGGTTGGCTGAGCAGTCACACTCTCAGTCTCAGAGTCCATCTCTGATTGATTCATGTCATTATTAGGAATCTCCATTTGAATCTCACTATCTATTGCTTCTGCCATCTCAACTTAGTCGATGAAGAACAGAAGAAAGTCAATCTTCCCTGCTCAGCTATCCACACGACATTAATAACTGGTACAGCCTTTTTTTTTTTTTTTTAAAAAAAAGAAGCCCCAAAAACGAACAAAAAAGGAAATCTTCTAAAGTCCCAGTTGTTATTGTGTCAAAGAGAAATGAAAAAGGAGCCTTCCCTCTACTGGATGAAAAGATTTTTTGGCAATTTAAAAATGGAGACTTGAGAAGGAAGCTCTTGAACTCTTGGTCGAGATCGCGTTCGATAGCTTCATTTCTGGGCGCGAAGATGGTGATATTGCGGTTGCCGACATTATCCTCTACAGTCTAGAGTCTGCAAGAGCATAGCCTTCTCCACAAGCTCAGCGAGTTCCGTGTAATTCGAGTCCAGAAGATCCACCAGAACCGAGTCGGAGTTTATCTGACCAGAGCTGACCGAAGAAGAGACCGACGACCTGATATTTGGCATTTCCGAGTTCCGACAATGCAAGCGGGAAACCGAAAAGAAGAAGAAGAAGGAAGGTGTGGATCTTGGCCACGCCATAGATGCGGCAGAACTGAAGAGTACACCCAAGTAAAATTTACGGTACCGGACTCACTTCTCAGAGGAGTTTCCGGAACCAGAGGAGTACCAATATTTTGAAGTTTGAACATAATGAAAACTTGATTAGTACTACTTCCAAAGTAATAAATACAACATACAAATCTTACCATAGAATTTAATGATGATTAGCATAGCAATGAAAACATAGATTTTATCTAAAAACGGAAAAAGAATGAAAAATCGTAAAACGTAAAATCGTAATACAAAGTGTAGATTTTACCTGTATATATATATATAATTCAAAAAAAATAAGACACCTGTCATCATCATTGACAAATATTATATATCTTGCAACATAACAGAAAATTGACAAAAGAATGATGAAGTTTGATTAAATTGACAAAAGGATAGGCATACAGAAATCATACCTGGATTCAATTCAAACATCTCCGTGACTAATAATAATAATAATAGGGTAAAGGATTTCCCCAGAAGATAGATTTATCTCCAGTAACCCCAAAACTACGTCATTTTGAATTAATGAAGGGTATTTTTATAATTTTATTTATTTTTTAATCATATAAATTTTACCGAAATACCTTTCATTAATATAATAATAATAATAATAATAATAATAATAATAATAATAATAATAATATAATACAAAACATATGGAATTGTTTGTAATCATTCATTCGCGCATATATATATATATGTATATATATATATATATATTATTAATCAGACAGATATGAGCCTTTATTTTATCTTTTTATATCACATACTATATTCGCAGCCTAAACATTGATATGAGAAGGTGCAAGTCTCTTGCTCCCAGATTGCGGCACCGGCGATAGCACTAAAGGCCAAGTCTCCTGTTCTCGCTGCTACTTCACCATCAGCTCATATAGCAGGTACTCCGGTTGGTTCCCTATCTGAAACTCCATCGGCAGCAGCAGACCATGACGCTCAGGAGAAACTGTAGGAATCCCATGTAGATTCTCTCTTTCTTCCAATGGAGGTATGGAGCTGAGTGAGTTGACGAGATTAGGGCAATTTTTTTTGCGCTTTATTAAAAAACGAGGCGTTTTTGTGTTGAATGTCAGCGTTTTTGGCAATTTCACTCTGTTTCCATTTTTGACTGCAACGTAACACGTTTTGCTGGAGAAAAAAAATGTAAAAATGCCGTTTTTACACTATAAAGCATGTTTTTAACTACCATGATGATTAGTACTGAAATACAAGAGAGTGTAGAAACTCAAGTCTAAAAAACAATGGACAAAATAAGCACAGGATAGACAAAGAGCAAGAGATTTGTCAGATGTACTGTGGCGGACTCTAGGAGCAAACACTACACTAACTTGGGTGATGGAGGGTCTTTAATTTATCACAGGCGAGTTACGTACACTGCTGCTATAAATGCATTGAGAGAAGCCTTGAGAAAGTGTGAGAACAAGAATAACGTACTCAACTAAGAGTGTCATGGAACCGATCTTGACAATTCTTGGATCTAATAATGTTAACATGAGTAAATCTTCTTGAACTTTGAAAAGGACGGACAATTCTTTGAAGAAAAGACAGGCTAATATTCAATGACATTACCTGGTAATATCCCTTGAATTGTGTCTTACGACTCTTGAACATACACAAAGCTAGGGTATTGCTTGCTGTTCTTGCTGTGTATCCTGCTGCTGATTTATGTTTGTGGGCAGAGTTACATTTCAGTCAACAAACTAACTCGAATTGTTTTGATGTTCAAGACGGCTTGCGAAATTTAGTACTAAGTTATGAGTGCCTATATTTGTCAAATACTAGCCCCTTTATCTAATGAGCATAAATTGATATTACCTCTAGTTCTAATTATAAGACCTAGTTGATTTTTTTTGTGTGGAGAAATTAAGGAAGCTAAATAAGATATTTAATTATTTCATATGTTGTGTATCCTTAGATTATATATTAGTATATTATTCAAACTAAATAGTTTGAAGAAAAAAATAAAAATAAAATACACTAAAGTAATTTAATTAGCTTCCTTAATCTCTCCAAAAAAGTTAACTAGGTCTTATAATTAGGACAGGAGGGAGTATTATTCATCCCGGTCAGGCTTGATAAAAGTACCAACTTATATTTTATTCTACTTGTTTTAATGGAAAGAGAAATTTTACTAACAAGAGAGTTAATGAAGATGATAATGTAATATCTCCAAATGGATACGCATAAATAGACATGAACATAAATTGAATTCATGGAACAATATTTTAAATCGGAATGCAGTTAAGCTGGAATTTAAATCATCCACTTTTCTGTAATAACAATCAGTAACATTTGCAGGTTGCATGGTCCAGACTAATAGCTTTTCGTTGTTACTCAAGAAAATAATAACAACAACAATATAATAGCTTTTCGTAGGAACAAGTTTTTGCCATGGAGTGTGGCAGTGATCTAATATTTCATGCATCCTCTGAGACGGTAAAATTAACAACACAGTTCAAAATGGTTGTGGTTTAATTTCATTCACATATTGGATGAACCTAAAAGGTCCAAAACTATAAATCTAAGAAGATTATATTCAATCTCCAACTTATGTAGAATACTTTATTTTTAGGGATATCATTTCATGGTTGTTCAAAGTTATATAAGTATAAACCCAAGGTTATGAACGGTCATTGAACCGGGACACTGAGTTAAGAGTCAGTGGGTCAAATTGGAGTTGGACCAGTATTAATTAAAAAATATAATTTAATTAAAATAGGTAAAAATATTCATATTTTAATAATAAAAAATATTTTAGGACTAAAATATGAGAGGATATAATGTGATAATGGACAATATGGGAGGATGTGTAGTATTATATTTATTATTTTGATATTTTTTATATTGATTTTGTGGTATCATTGTAATTACTAATTATCCCAATCGCAACTGTGCACAACGTACAGATAGCTGGACCAAATCCTAATAGCAAACTTGTGAAAAGATGAACAAAAAGCGTGGCTGTGATTTTGGCATAGAAAAAAAAAATATATCAGAGAGGCACAGAGAGGGAATCATTACTTTCTTCACACCCCTAATATTTTTCTCTTATACGCTCAAACACCTCTCTATTCCATTACCAACCATGCAAAAATGAAAAATTAAAGCTTTGCTTATAACTCACTTCCCATGGCAGTTCCGGCGGCGGCTCCACCATCCGCCCATATTCTTTTGATCTCCATTGTTGGCATCTTCCCAACTAGTGGAGAGCCTTCACATTGAGAAACACTTTAGATGTCACTCTCCTCTCTACTCCTTCTAGTTCTATGTCTTGGCCATATAGAAACTCGCCACCGCCGACATCCACAGCGTTTGCTCTTCGGACCTTCACCTTCTTCGCCGACAGTCACCACTACCCTCTCCCCTCCTCCTCGTTCTCCTTTTCGTTCTATCCAATTTTTTTCAAAAAAAAAAAAAGCCATCCTTTTTAATTTGACTCGGCAGGTTTAGGCTGAGTTGACCGAGCTGACTTTAGTTCAACTCGTGACCCCAGTTTCACCCCTCACTCGGACTGGTTTTCCAGCTGGTTCACCGGTTTCCGATCTAAACCGGCCGATATGATCCGAGATTCAAAACCTTGTATAAACCGCCTTGAGTCCTTTTCCGTTAGAGAAATTCTTGGTACACCCAGAGTACCATGTGATTTATACTCTGACCAATCAAACCATTCCGACTTAATAAATTAACCCTTACGTGGCAGCCTAAATGTAATTCTTTTGATGAATTATTTTAAATTTTCACTGCACCCAAATTAAATCTCTCAAACTCTTCCCCCCTATTTTATTCTTCATGATTCACACCCTTCTCCTTTGTACACACCGTAAAGTGCACATGTCATACTAAGTAATAAAGTGATAAGTAGAATATCGTTTTCATAGGGATTTGGTTCCAAGACCAAGATTGTCACACTTTCACCTAATTTGAGTGATACAAATATCAAGTGTAAGGGAAACTAATTTTTAAATCAGAAAACAAATAAAAACAAGTGATTCATGGACTTCAAATGATCAAATGGGGCCTGGAATTATTTATCCCCTTGTATTTCTTAACAATGAATTATTATCCTCTTATAGATCCTTTTAATGAAAATATGTGCTGGTCTAGGATTCAAAAGGGATAGTTCTTTCAAATCAAGAACAAGTGTTTAATTCTATTAATTGCTTAATCTCTTGTTACAATTAATAAAACCCAATTTTCAAAGCTCCAATCCTTATGTGACTATGCTAGGTTGATAAATATAACTCTATCTTGCCAACAAAAACATCCATTCATAATACAAACTTCAAATTCTGACACAATTTTATCTAAGTTCGACACTTAATCTAGCCCTCTCAAGTATCAATCGAGTAAACAAAACATCTAAATGGTGATTAAGTACTTAGAAACATTAGTCAAAGAATAGAATAAGCACATATATATCATTAATCACTTAATCAAGAGTTAATCCACACAAGGGTTCAAAATAATCTTTAGAACAAAGTATTTAGTCTCTCATGTTCAACAAATCCATGAGAATACACATATAAATCAGCAAAAACATGGAACAAGAGTAAAGAAAGCAAGATGGAGAGGAAAAACCAAGGAAATAAGTCCCAAATCTCTTCAAAGCTCCAAAGCCTAGCTCAATCTTTTCTAAGAAGCAAGCCCTAGCACAACAAATACTCCCAAATGCTCCCCAGGCCAAAAGTCTAGAATGGCAGCCAAGGACGAGTTTTGGCCTTAAAAAGACGAAACCCTCTAAATTTTTCCCGCTCTAACAATGCTGTGCATTTTTGCTATCACCGCCTTGGCTGTGGTCGAACTATTTTGAGCCACGACCGAGTTTCCTCTATTTCGGATTTGGCTGCAACATAGACAAAGTGAATTGCAGCTCATTTTGTTTCTAAAAAATTGAGTTCTTCTACCTCAAATGAAGTGTTCTACTCATGGTTGGGCTTAGTTTGTTTATCTTAGATCTCCATGATGTCTTTCCCAATCAACTTTGACCCTCAAATCCTTCCAAGGCACTTCCAAGTGGCTTGAAACATCTAATTCTTCTATTAAAGCATACCTTGCAAAATAATAAACTCCATAAGCTCATATCTAAGAAGGATGGAAGCCAAAATATGCACAATTAAGCAATAATGTACAACCAAAAACCCATGCACATTTTCCTATCTTTGAGTATTCATAATATGCACAAATGAACCCCAAAATGTATGAAACTCAAGAAAAACGTGCTGAAATGACATAAAATCCTAGAGGCTATCATCCTTTCAGAATTCAAACCCTCTCTTATATATGTCTCTACTTTCTCCTTCGTTTAGCTTCTACAAACCGTCAACTTATAGCTTGCCAAATGAGTTTTTCAAAAAAAAAAAAATTACTTCTATTGATCCTTAATATAATATATATTTGAGAGTTGATCTTAGTTTTAAATATAAAATGTATTTGTTAATTTTTTCCTAATTTATCCGTATTGATGATTGCTCAACAATAACAAATGAGGAGAGGGGATGAGAAATTAAGGAATATAACTAAGGTATTTTATAAAATACATGTCATATTAACAATTCAATTAACTTCCTTAATTTAATTAAATTAGATAATATGTTTTATATTAAGAATAGAAGGGAGTACTACATCTGGTACTAAATATAAGGGCTAGTTTAATTTAGGGATCTTATCATGTTAATTTAGCCAAAAATGCATTATTCAAGATAAATTTGGATTAATGAATGATACATGGAAAGGTTTTAAAAATGCGTATAATGGTCAATTTTTATTGATTTTCTTGAATGGTTAATTTTTGGGATGAAAAGTATTACATTGTTGTTTATTTTCTTTGCAGATTATTTTAGAGAAAATTATAGAAAAATACCCATAACTTCTAAAAATTGAAAAGTAATGTCAATGAGGACCAAAAATTTTTAACAAAAAATGGCCAAAAACTTTTGAAATTTTCGAAAAATCTCCAAAATTGGAAAAGAACATTTTTTTTGCCCCAAATCATCGTCTTTGGGAGGACTGAGGAGGCAACAATGATTCCGAAAAAGAAGAAAAAGGGAACAAAGAGATCGATGGAGATCGGGGAAGGAGAGGTGAGAACATCGATCCTTCACCACACAATCGTTTGGCCACTCTCACCACCACCGTTGACAGTGTCTTCCTCCGTCCATCGCTCTCACCACCACAATCACCACCGTCGACTTCCCCCTCTCCTCCATTAATACTTCACCGTCGGCCTATCTCGAACCACCACCAGAGCTGCACATCCACACTACCATCTCCAACTTCATCGTCCCTCTTCTTTCTCTTCGCCAAAGTCGACTGCTTCCTTCTCGTCTAGCATCATCACCATTACCTCTTCTGCTATGGCCGTAGATTAAAGCTAGTTAGAGCAGAATCTGAAATCATTTGTGGCTGAGCTCGTTTTGTTGTTTTGCTTCTTGGATGGACAATAGATTGATTTTCAATGTCAAATAGGGGGAGTTTATTATGTTCAATATATTTTCTATTTGTATTTGGATTTTTTAGAGCAACATTATTTTGTACTGTTGAGACTTAGTTTACCCATTTAGATAAATCTATCACCTAAACATGTGATTGGATTGGATTTCTGTAGCTCGTTGGATATATATATATATATATATATATATTGTTTCAATGATATTGCTTTTTTTACGTCTTATTTATTTTCAGATAGTATAAATGAATTGGATGAATTGAATGTTATGTTATCATTCATATTAAGAGGAAGCAAGTTGAATTAATTTAATTCTAATTACACACTAAGTGTACTTAAATAGTTACTTAAGATGTGGTTGATAGCTATGTTAGTAGGAGTAATACCACTAATTAAGAACACTAGACTTAAGTGTTTGCTTAGGGTTTTTTATCAAGACTTAGTGAAAATTTATTCCTATATCTAATTGAACTATGATAGTCACAAATTTATTTTTAAGAGCATTCATTTTATATATCTTATCCATATTCACACCCCATCCAATTTTTATAAAGAAAATCCCAAAAATATAGTAGATTAGGATTTTTTTATTCAATTTTGCACTTATCTATTTTTAACAAAACCCAAAAACAATTTTCGATCATAAATTTGTCTATACACAATCTTTAGTTAATTTTTTTTTATTGTAAAGGCTAACGAAAAAAAGTCCTCATCACCAATTATTCGTAACTACTATAGATTGTTTTCTTAATTAAAACACTATATTTCATCATGAATACCCTTAGGATAGAAACCCCTAATATGTGCAGTCAATAGAGATGTTTGGGTCAATAGAGATGTTTGGGAAGAAAAATTATAAAGCTACAATATTTATTGTCTAGAGATAATTGTCAAGGAAATTGCTTCACTGGTTGCAAGTACATTGCCCAGTCATAACAAAGTCAGAGAACATAATAATCGAACTTCAATATCATACAGAGCTGTAAATTCACTTCTTCTGTACTGCTTGGAGGATAGAAAATATGGTTTGAACAATTGTGAGAAGGAGGAGGACAATTCCAGCAATAGAAGCAGCACCTTGCCAAGGTGTAGGACAATGATCACGTCTTAGTGTCGCCACCCTCTTGCGGCAAGGATTTTGACAATAGTCGTTCAACCTTCGGCAAATATCACAGTATTCAGAATTGAAATTCCTTTGATTGACATTTTTACAAAGACGGTTAAATAATAAAGCAACACTTTTGTTATAACCTAAATGGTTATTGACTATTTTCTTTCCAATGAAGAGATCCACATCTTTATACGTGTCTATTAGACAATCCAATAAAAGAGCATAGTCAGTAATGTAAGAATCAAGAGGATAACGACACTGCTCTAATGCTATCATATTACGAAACAATATTTCAGTGTGATCATCCACCACAATTTGAGGAATTTCAAGAATATGCCTCGACAATTTCAAGTCTAATAAGCACTTGCTTGTAGCAGCCTCAAACTTTATGCCAGCTTCTTTCAATGCCCTTGCATTGTATGAAAGAAAATGGCTTCCACTATCTGTGAATGAATTCCGTTGACACCTTCTTTCTTGCAAGTAAAACAATCTAAGAAGATCGGTAAAATGCTTTATCTCCACATCAGGATTAGGCTTTAATTCCTGCTGGTTGTAATAACCAAAATACTCATACACGAGCTCCATAAATGAATGGTACTGGGGAAAAGCTTTATTGAATAGCTCTTCAATAACAAAGAATGGAAGTTGATTCTCTAGTAAAATCAAATCGTGAATTATAGCAACCTCTAACCATGGTTGTGACAATTTAGCATCTTGGTTCATCTCACGCTTCGTCATGCTGATGAGTTCAATGATGAAGCTCGCGTCCATTAATGTCATTTTCACAAGTTCTTGTTCAGTAAGGTTAATGGTCCCTGAATAAGAAGCACGGACTTTTGGCTCTAAATGTTTCACTAAACGAACCAAATCATCTAAGCTTGATTTAGCCTTGTGAGTAAATCTTTTGAACATTATTTGTTTATGCCTTTCCATGTCTTGTAGCTTCTTATTACCATAATGAAAAGGGCCAACTGAAACAAGTTTTGGAGTGTAAGCTTTTTCGTTTTGTTGGCGGAGTACAAGGGGTACCCTGTAGATACAACAATCTGGTAACAAAGCACCATCTCCACAACCTCCAATAATCTTTTTCATGTCTATTGTCACCTTATCTTCTTCCACCTATCAAGTTTGATTTAGAATAATGCAACTAGGAATTACAAAAGTAATATACAAATATACATACGTACGTACATATATACATAATTATATAAAGAGTTCCCTACTCCCCCCCCCCCCAAAAAAAAAAAAAAAAACACTATTACATAAAAATGGGATTTTACGGAAGTTGGAGGAATACTTAATTGATGGTTGAACAAGAGTCAAATAAAGTCTATAACATCTCAATATTGATAAAATAATAATTATAAAAACGGTGTCAAAGAGCCTATACAATCAAAATTGTGTTCTTGATAATAACTGATTTATATTATCATAAATTATATATATAGCCAAAATCAGATAGCCAAAGAAAAGGGTTTGAAAAAAAAAATAAGAGAGAGACTACAACAAGGTCATAAACACAAATGTAACGCAAATTAAAGGGAATGTAACGAGGTAAGAAAAGCCAAGACGAATGAAATGCACAGGATGCATATATAGTTACAATCTGACAAGTGTATGTATATCTTGGAAAGATAAACAAAGTAAGGCTAAAAAAGTGTAATAAATTGACGAATGAAACAGAAGCAACCTTAAAAATTGTAAGCAGAAAGGAGGATGCATACGTACGTGTTGTTGTTGTTGCTGCTGAAGCTCAACCATTTGTTTTTGGGCAGCCTCAATCTCATTATTAGACATCTCCATGTGAATGAATCTCACTATCTATTTCTTCTTTTTCAAACAACAGAAGAAAGTCGATCAGGTCTGCTCTGCTCAGCAACCCAACACGGTAGAAGTCTCAATAAATAGAAAGCGGATAGAAGTGATTTTACTTACCAAATTGAAACCCCAAGCTTGCCCTCTAAAAATGGCGGACTGTTTGATTTCTCTGTGATTCTCTCCTCTTCTCTCTCTGCCGAAATGATAAATGCGCGTGGAGGGGGTTTGAAATTTAAAACCCTCATTGTGTTGTCTCATGTCTGGTACTCTGGTCAAAAGGGTCTTGGGCCCTTTGGCCCATTTTCTTTTATATTTGTTTTTCTTATTTCCCCCTTAATTTCTCTCCCTTTTTATTTTTTTAACATTCATTGCTTCTTCATGTAATTTTTTTTTTTTTGGGGGAAGATGATGAATAAATATCAAAACTCCTAAAAATATGTTAAAAAGTATAAGGGACATAAATTTGATAAAGATCAAGTTGGAATTTTGAAATATTGATGAATTTACCATCATGCCCTTTCTTCATCTTTCTCTCTCCTCTCCCTCTCTTCCTCATCCTCTTCTTTAAAACCCAGATATTGTTCAACTCAGGAGGGAGTAGGTTCAATGGTGGCGTGGGGTCTGTTCGAAGGTGGCGCAACAGAACAAGAAGAAGAAGAAGAAGCTTGTACGCAATGGATCTGGAAGAAGAGTACGAACACAAATGACAAGATTGAGGCTGAAGACAAATCTGGTTTTTAATCTAGTTCTTTGAAGAGGGAGGTTGAAGATGGGACGATAATTGGGTTGAAGATGGAGGTCTCGCGATCATTATGGTGGGAAGAGAAGAAGAGGTCGTGGTCTCTGTAGGTGGTGGTGCGGCAGGAAGAGGAGAAGGAAGAGAGGGAGAGGAGAGAGAAAAAGGGAGAGAGAACATACTGGTAAATTCATCAGAATTTCAAAACCCCAATTTGATCCATATCAACTTTATGTCTTTTACAAATTTTAACAAACTTTTGGTTGTTTTAAAATTTGGTTTGATACTTATTTGTAATTCTCCTCTTTTTTTGTTGTTCACAACATTTCTTTTAATGGGCCTTGAGCCTTTTTTTTTAAAATATCATTTATCACATATGCTTTTAACCTTTCTAAAAATAATAATAATAGTGGTAATAATAATAATAATAATTCATTTCACTCCTTTTCTTTCTTTCTTTCTTACCAATCAAATTTTGGATATATTATTTTTATTTAAATAAGTACATAGTAAAAAAAATCTTACCTTGAAATTACTAAGAAATTATTTAAACTATAGGAATAAAAATTAGGATTTTATACCCTGAACTTTTAATAGTTGCAGATAACCTCCTGAACTTTAATTAGTTCTAGATAACCCTTTTGACATTTTAAAGTTTAAATTGAACTCCCTTAAAATATTGATGTATAATATTAAATCACATGCAATTAATTTTATCATTTTAATAAATTTATTAAGATTTTTACTATCATTTATCAATTAAAACAGTTCTTTGCATTACAAAAACTAGAAGAATAAGAATAATATTTAAGACTTCAAAATTTTGTCGTCTTTTATTTATATATTTAGAGTCTTAAATGTTATTCTTACAAATGAGTGACATCTTGAGGGAAAAAAATCCCTAAAAAGAAAATGCAAAGGCAAATGCCGGGAATCTTCTCCCACGCATGGTCCCACTTGTTTTATCTGTAGTCCACTTCTTTTGAAATGTTAAAAGAAGACGTCAATGGAACCTGTCATCTACTTTATAGTATTTGCTTTTGCTGTGCTGTTTTGTTCCCCCCAATCATGGTAAGGGAGATGACGTAAATGGTAATCATGCAGTTTTTCGACATGATATGTAACGTACTCCCACTAGTCTTGCACCAACTAATTTTTCTTACAAACCAATAAAAGTAGTTAAAGTCAATAAAGTTGTCTTACAATTTAAGTAACTTCCAATATTACCCCTACTAATTGAACTAAACTCTAATATTATATTAATTATTATTCTCACCCACTACACTCATTAATTAGGGACAGACATGGAAACAAATAATTAATGCTCATTGGGAACAAACAAGTGTCTTATAAAAAGGATCAAATAAATTTACTAGTTGGTGCCTTATAATAAGGAGCGGAGGGAGTAATTAAAATTTAAAGAATGTGAAAACTGACTCAAGCTTTTAAAAATAGAATAATTTTAGCAATTTCATCAAATTGATGAAAACCTCCATTTCTTTTTTTTTTTTTTATGTGAAACTCATTTGTTCAGGTATAAACTTGCTTCGAAAGTTTTAAATTTATTTTTTTTATAAATAAAATAGATGACAAATGAACTTTTAGGGAAAATTTACATATTAACAAAAAAAAAATTGATAGCATATTTATCAATTAACAGTTAAAATTAACTAATATTTTTTTGTTCGAATAAAATTAACTAATATAACAGTTAGAATAAAATTATCCCTAAAAAAATTTTGGAGGCAAAATTGACAAATGAACTTTTGGGGAAAACTTACAAATTAACAGAATAACAAAAAACATTAATAGCATATATAACAGTCAGAGTAAAATTATCCCTACAAAAATTTCGAGGCAAATTGCCAAATAATCCCCCCCCAAAAAAAAAAAAGAAAATTGGCAATTTTTTAAATCTCTATATAACAGTCAGAGTAAACTTAAGTTTGCATGAGCTAACATATGCTACTTCCTTATATCCTAAATATAAAACTTGATTAACAAATTTATAGAGATTAAAAAAAATTAGTAAATTGTTGATTTGTGACCGTTTTATTAAATTTGCATGTCATCTCCCTTATTTCAAAGTTCATAGAATTATATTACGTATACATTAGACTTAAATTTTCCCCTTCTCCTATAAATTGTAATGGAGGTAATATATGAAAAGAGTTCATTAATGATTCAACTAGTATTTTAAAATGCATTCTATATTTAGGGCATGACGAAGTATTATATTGGAAAAATCACTCTAAAATATCATTAAAAGATTGTAATTACCAAAAAATCTCATAATAGATGAGTATCATGAATTTATCGTCATTTTTTTTTACATTGGAATTTGTTATTAAATAATACTTCAAGACTTTATAGTTTGTGATTTTTCTTTTTATATTAAACAATGCGAGGATCGAGTAATTTGTTAAATATAAATATAGAGATGGAGCCAACATACATCCATTTCAATGGAAAGGATTCTAATCGTTGAAGTACAAATTCTCCAATTCAAGCGCATATAGGTATAGAAAGCACCTTTAATTAGGATGGCTATCCTCAGATACGTTTGATAATGCTCCAATCACACCCAATTTAATTATCATATATATAAAAAAGAAATGCATAGAGATGATGTGCACGTGAGCATAGTAGTGAAAACGTAGATTTTACCTTAAAATAGAATGAGAATGAAAAATCGTAAGTAGTAAAATCATAAAAATATTTTATGTTTATTAGATATTTTATAGCTTGGGGTATGACCATATTTTTGTAATTCGTTTATATATTAAAATTATATATTGCTTTCTGAAATTTTTTTACACCCAATATCTTAAATTAATTAATTTTCAATTCTACATTTATTTGTAATACTAGTATTGTAAAAATTAATTAATTTGAGATATTATGTGCAAAAAAATTTGAGAAAACGACATATAATTTAAATTTGGGATAGGTTATTCTGCCTACCCTTATTTTGCCTACCTTTGCCTACCCCTCTCAATACCGTTAGATTATAAGCTCATCCAACGATGAAAATTTAATGATAAAATTAACCCTTTTACCTCTTTCTCTCTCCCACTACCTCCCATCCTCTCTATCTAATTGGATGAACCGTCTCGCAGAATCATCGGTATTGTTCTATCTCATATTCTAATTTCTGCAATACAAGTGATTTGTACGTGTGGAATTGATGATTAGTGATTAATAGAGATAAAGGTTATTTGTGGAATTGTGTGCTTCTCGTGACATTGAACTCGACAAAGGTGAGGCATCACAGAATAGAAGATAAATAAGCACGGTTGTGAAAGAGAGAAGCAAACATTAACTAATGAGTTCAATAATAATAATGATAATGATCATCGCCGGCGAATTTTGGCTCCAGATTGCGGAGGGGAAGGAGTAGAACTAGACGCCCTCTTCCTCCTTCTTCACCATTGATTAGTGGTTCTTGTCCATCTTCTTAATCTGTTAAACCGTTCTTTCTTTTATTGGGTTTGGAAAGATTAGAAATCACTTGTACTTGCAGAAATTGAAATCTGAGATAGAACAATTCAATACCGATTTTGGCGAGACAATTCACCCAATTAGAGAGAAAGGGTGGGAGGTAGGGAGAAGAAATGGTAAAAAGATTTATTTTATCCCTCAAATCTTTACCGTTGGATGATATTATAATCTAATGTTATTGAGAGAGGTAGGCAAAAGTAGGCAAAATAACCTATCCCTTTAAATTTAAATAAATAAAATATATAGTAAAATTAAAAAAATATATACCCATAACTCTAGACCTAATAAACATATAATTACTCACTCCCACTTTGCCCCTACTCTTTCTTCCTTACAAATACTTGAAGGCAGCACGCATGGCGGCAGAAACGGTGGAGGAATGGCGGAAGGTAAAAATGGGAACAGTGGTTATGGAGGTCGTGCTGGTGGTGGCCTTCCAGCTGGAGGCACCATGCGCGCTGGCAGAAACGGTGGAGAAGTGTTGGAAGGTAAAAATGGGAACAGCAGTTCTGTAAGTCTTGGTTTTGAAAGAGCCAGCTTCCGCCCTGGCAGAAAAGGTAACGGAATGCGGGAACGTGAAAATGGGAACAACAGCGGCGGTGGCGGAGGAGGAGCCGGCGCCTACAGTGGCAGCCGCAGCCCTCCAACAATGGCCAGCTTCCACCCTGGCAGAACAGGTGACGGAATGCGGGAACGTGAAAATGGGAACAACGGCGGTGGCGGTAGTGGCGGCAGCGAAGGAGGAGGAGGAGCCGGTGCCGACCATAGCAAAGGCGACCCTCAATCCCAAGGGGCAGGTCCAGAATCCATGCCGGGAAACCCTCCTCCTCCCCAACAAGATCTGCGCACCAAATCCTCCACTGACAAGATAATCTCAAGCTGCAGCGTCATGTGAGAATGTGAAGTAAAAATCCGGTGGCTGCCTGACTGTCAGTGGTGGCGGTGGCGGGAGACAGTGGTTCAGTTATTGTTTGCCTACAGCACTTCTTATTTTATATGCATTTTTAATAAAGGTGATTAGAGTAGAAATTGTTTCAACTTATTAAAAAATGTACTGCTTGTAACTGTGTTTTTATCGATGAATGTCAATGTTTGACCAAAAAAAAAAAAGATGAATGTCAATGATCTCTAAATGATTTATATTTGAGATATTGGTATTATGATTTAGGTCTTCACTGATAAAATTTTTCAATGGAGGACTTTTGTCCAATTTTTCTTTAAAACATCACAGTGAAATATATATATATATATATTTAAACAATCCTATTTGAATTTACCAGCAAACCTATTGGCATTTGTTACAAACTAGTGCAAATTTATTCTCAAACAATTTATTATTACTATTTACCATTATAACAACTTAAATTTACAATTGGAGTTATGATAATTTATAGGGTCGTTAAAAGTAAATAGTTTCTAAATTTATCCCTGTGATTAATTTTCCCTAAAACCTTCCATGTCTGAAATGAGGCATCTTAATTCTGCATGATTTGTCCATGTTTTTCACTTCAACTAAAATACATTTCATTGTTCTCCTAAAAAATTATTATTATTATTTTCAACTTTATTTTCATCTATAGTTCATAGAAATGTTACGTACATTATACTTAAGTCTTCGACTTCTCTTGTAAATTGCAATGGAGGTAATATATGAAAAAGTTCATTAATCATCCACCAAGTATTTTAAAATGCATTCTTTACTTGGGACATGAGGGAGCATTATATTGGGAAAATGACTATGAAATCCCATTAAAAGATTTTAATCACCAAAAAGTCTCATAGTAAATAAACATCATGAATTTATTGACATTTTTTATATATATTGGAATTTGTCATTACATACTACTTATATAATGCGAAAACTTTTTAATAATTGTATTTCTTCTTTAACGACCTTGTAGCCGCTGGTGATTTTTATTTTTATATTTAACATGCAGGGAGTAATTTGTCGAGTATAAATATGGAGATGGAACCAACATAAATCAATCTTAGTTGAAGGGGCTTCGATCGCTTAATCAATACTAGAAATAGATTATTCGTAATTACTTCCACAAAGTTATATAAGTTTTAATTAAAAAAGGTTTTAAATAGAGGCTATCTAAAAAACGTAATTAATACCAAACGGACGATGTATGATACGAATAACTATTTCTAGTATTGATTAAAAAGTACAAGTGTATATAGAGCTGTCAAAACGGGCCATCCCAACTGCGGGCTAGGATTAAAAAACTTACAGGGCTAAAAAACCCGTATATTAAACAACCTGCATGAGTCAAAAAAATTATATAATCTTAAGGGTTAGGGCTAACCCGCGGGCCAAAAATAATTTAAGACCAATTAAAACAAAAAGCATATGCAATAATGCATCAATGCATGTTCCAACATGTGGAAGGAAATATAAGAATGCAAGTGGGACAAAGTTGTTGTCAAAGAGCACTAGGAAATATAAGAATGCAAGTGGGACAAAGCTGTTGTCAAAAAGCACTGTTGTAATAACAATATATAAAATTTCATCTCTTGTGACCTTGTCTATAGCTACCACCAAGTCACTAACTCCAACTTGTGATCACACATAATTGAATATATGAGCTAACATAAAATAACTCTCCATGAATCATCAATAAGAACAGGGGAAGGATCCCCCAAGAATATTCTTCAGGATGCAGATGACATTAGCTTTAACATATTCCCATCAAAACGTTAATCTCTTATGTACAGGGGAATGAAAATCAAGTATCTGTTAAGCATGACAATTTACCGAGTTCACAAATCAGATTGAAATCTCAGAACAACTGAGAAAATTGCAGGACGAAGAGAACTTAGAGGAAATGCCACTACCACCAAAAAAATCAATATCGATGAGAGCACAAAACAATCATTGCAATGGTTTTTTATTTTATAGAATATAGTTTAGAATCTTACTAATTAATCTCCAATTATCATCAACAAAGTGAGCTGTTAAACAAATGTAATCCTCACTGTTAATTGTTGTCCAAACATCTGAAGTTAGAGACACTCTATTAGGAATCATCGACATGATTTGCTTAAGTTACGTTTTTCTTTCTCTTTGACATACATTTTCCGAACATTTGACACAGTGGTATTCCTAGAATACATCACAACATCAGGACTAATATAATTTATCCAATCCCTAATAATCTCATACTCAACAAAATTATAAGGAAGATCATAATAAACTATGGCTCGTGCAAGTTTTTCTTGATAGACCTCTTGATTAATCTGTTATGTACTAGGCTTTCCATGTTGCTCATTTAATTCAGAGTTTACAAGAATCTCATTACAACCAAGAATATGACAACCTAAATGTGAAGTTCCATAACTACTTCGGGCCTTAGGATGTCTACCAACTACATATTCAGTAGCACAATAATTACACACAGCCTTTTCAAAACCATCCTTATTCGTACCAATTTTTGTAAAATACTTCCACACATTAGAGATTTATTTTATTTTTTTTATTTATCTTAAAACTCCTAGACACTTCAAGTGGAGTTTTAGATTGAACTTCATCATCCATAATAAAAATTGGACGTTGCTTCTTTACCTAATCTCTAATCCCTAATTTGTAGAGACGGCAGCAACAGTGGGTGTGGCTTCTCAGAATTCCAGTATTTTACTTCTGAATCGTGCCCACTCTCATCTATCTATTTCCGAAGAATCCTGCAATTTTGTGAGACAGAAAAAGTGACTAATCTCATCTTCTTTGTATCCTTTAAAAAGAACCTCTCCGAATAATCATGAAAAAGTCACCTTTGGTAATTCAGAAATATTATCTCATCTCTCTCACCCTTCGCTTTCTGAATTGTCTCCATGGCTTCTTCAAATGATTTCTGAATTCAAAATATAGTCACAAAATTAGAAGTGAACCATTTAGTAAAGTTGCAAAAGACGAAAGGTACCAGGGGAAAAAACAATAACAGGGACAACTTAGAATTGCTCATTAAAGACCTGCTTTATAATATTAAGAAGAAATTTCAACTTGAAAAGCACAATTTTGTAGCAAAATGCCCAAATGCGAAGAAGTGTGTAAATATTGTTCGACTTTTCTCGGGCATTATATTTTAAACTAATCCTGTAACTACAAATATGTGCACAATATAACTTACAGGTTGAGAATGAGACAAAATGGGGCATCTCCCATATGATGCTCTGCTTGGACAATTTACATATTCGTTTACATTTTGGTTTTAACGCTACTCAATCCCATATTTATGGCACTCCAAAGAGATTCCATTTCCCAGCAATTTACTCTTCTGTCTCAATCGTTATTATTACAATATACTCCCTCCGATCCTAATTATAGGACAATATTTGGAAGTTCATTTTGGTCTTAATTATAAGACAACATTTTAAGTTTTGTTAATTTCTTTTTAAAATATCCCTATTTTATTCTCTAAAGTGTGTTTGATTTTTAGTAAATATATATATATATATAAGTGCGTAAACTCTTTTAGTTAATGAAATTTTTGTTGGATTTTAATTTGTTTATCAATCAATTGACATTAATTTGTCAATATATATATATAGACACAAATACACATATATGTGTGTCTTTATATATGTGTGTGTAGACACACACAAGTATACAGATACATACACATGTATGTATGTATGTGTGCCTGCGTGTGTTTATATATACAAATATATATATTTGTATGTGTATGTGTGTATGTCTATATATTTTGTGTGTGTGCGCCTCTATATGTGTGTGTACATACATACATACATACATACATACATACATACATACATATATATATATACATATATATATATATACATATATATTTGTATGCATACACACACATATATACCTGTGTGTGTATATGTGTGTCTATATATTGTGTGTGCATGCGCGTATAGGTGCGTGTCTATTATTGTGTGTGTGTGTGTGTATGCATATATATATGCGTGTGTGTACACACACATATGTGTACATATATATATATATATATATATATATATATATATATATATATATATATATATATATATAACAAGACCATTATTTCAATTAGAAAATGTGCAGAAATGAAAATTATAGGGTAGAAAGGTATGTGGTAGGGGTTGTTGATTTACTTATACTTTTGTCATTTAAATTTTATATAAGGGCATTTTGGGAAAAAGAGTAAAATCAACTAATTTAACTCCTTTTCTTAATCTCCCCAAAAGTGGTTAAATATGTCCTATAATTAGGACCGGAGGGAGTATATTATTTACAGGGTAAAGGAGCGCTCAGCACCACGAAGTTTGCTCTAAGGAGCGCCTAGCACCACGGCCGTTAGTTAACTGTCAACTTGGATGGAATACTGACGTGGCGTTGACAAGATGATTTGGACGCTGATGTAGACGCTAACGTAGAATAAAAAATTCAAAAAATTAGGAAAAAATTAAAATAATTAGAAATTTTTTTCAAAAAATTAAAATAATTAGAAAAAATAGGAAAAATTCAAAAAAAAGGAAAAAAATAAAAATAATTAGAAAAAAATAAAAAATAATTTTAAAATTTTAAAATAATTAGGAAAAAATTAAAATAATTAGAAAAAAAAATTAGAAAAAATTCAAAAAATTAGGAAATAAAAATAAGTAGAAAAAATAAAAATAATTAGAAAAAAAATTAGAAAATTTTAAAACAAATTTAGATTGATGGAACCGTGACAGTAAGCATTGTTTCGGTTTTATATATATATATATATAAGTAGGTTCGCTATATGTATTTATATATATATAGATAAGTATGTGCAACACACATACACAGTGAAGTTTTATCTATTTGCAATGGCGCCTATATATATATATGTAAATATTTACTACATGATAGCTAAGAAAAATCTTGACAGCATACTCTTCCAATGCTTCCTAACATATTTATCAGCAATATGCATATGCCTCAAGTTTTTTTTCCCCTTTTTTTTTTCTTGCTCTTTACCCTCAATGTTATATGCTTATATATATATATATGATGACTAGATTTTAAAACAAATTATAAAATTAGATTTTAAAACAAATTAGAAAATTTTAAAACAAATTTAGATTGATGGAACCATGACAATAAGCATTGTTTCGGTTTTATATATATATAAAATTTTTAATTTTTTCTAATTATTTGAATTTTTTTCCTAATTATTTTAAAAATTTCTAATTATTTTAATTTTTTGCTAATTATTTTAATTTTTTGCTAATTATTTTAAAATTTTCTAATTTTTTTCATAATTTTTTTATTTTTTCCTAATTATTTTAATTTTTTTCTAATTTTTTGAATTTTTTTATTTCACGTCAGTGTTCAAATCATTTTATCAACGCCACGTCAGCATTCCATCCAAGTTGACGGTCAACTAACGACCGTGGTGCTGGACACTCTCAAAACGTAACTTTGTGTGTACTTTTATCACAAAAAAAAAAGCGCTTTTTAGGACAAACTTCATGGTGCTGATCACTCTTCTACCCATTATTCACAAGTCCCTGTCCTTTCCCTGTGTACATAGTAGCTTCTTATCTTACCTATTGTCTTTTTCAAGGTTACCATTTTCGTCGTCGGAGTTTTCGGAAATCGCATATTTGATAGGAAAAGGGGAAGTTGTAGATTTCAAAATCTAAGTAAATATTATGATTTTTACATTTCTTCTTCTAACTCTTCTTGATTTTTTACTACTTTAATATTTCTATAGTTGCTAAATTTGAAGAAGATGAGGGGTGAGGGATTGAATCTTGGAAAGAAGAAGATGGGAGGGATTCCATTGGAAGATTGAATGAGGAGGAAGCAACACAAAACCTAAAATGAAAATTAAAACTCAGAAGATTGAATGAGTCTCGGATTCGAAATAGGATTCGGTCTTACCTCCTCCGACCCACCTTGTGGGACTGGAGATGCAGAAGAGGAGAAGGAAGAAGAAAGTAACAGAGCAAACAGCCACCGTTCTTTCCCTCCTCCACTCCCTTCACTTGCTCGTCGTTTGGATGGTCCTTCACTTTACATGTGACCCCGCCGTGATGACCGAAGGTTAGTCTGTGTCGGTTCCTTCACTTTTTTTTTTTTTGATATAAAAGATGGCAAGATGCCTACATTACAACAAAACAATTACGCAAGAGAGGAAATTAATCCTAAATAATCTTGGTCCACCCAATTCCTCAAAAAAAGGGGACACACATCTAAAATAGTAGAGATAGAAATGCCCTTTTTGGCTAAGGCATCCGCAACTCTATTACAATCACGAGAGATAACACGCACATCAACTTGCCAATCCCTGCTCAACAAGTCCTTAGCTTTCATTAACAAGTTGCTACCAATGCTACAAAAATCATCTAAGATCGTATTGATGACCTCATCAGAGTTCGACTCCAAAATAATTTTCTTAAGGCCCAAATCCCAAGCCAACTGGAGACCCTCAGCTATCGGCCATTCTTCAGCAACACTGGGTTGACACAACCCAATCACTCTAGAAAAGCCAACAATCCAATGACCTAAAGAATCACGGATTACACGCCCACAACCAGCTTCAGACAATTGGAGCATCATAGCCCCATCCACGTTCAATTTAACCCAACCAGCAGGAGGTTTTTCCCAACCCAGCACCTGATTACAACCTGCTATGGCCTCCAACCCATCAAAACCATCAAAGGACACAAAACTAGTCCAAGTCATAGAAAGAACAGCGACAAGATTACAAGGCTTGGAAAAATTACAATAGAAAATACATTGATTTCTCCAATACCAAAGCTTCCACAAAGCAACACCAAAAAATAAGTCCCAACTCCCATCCCACAATTTGCCAACCTGATTTTTAAAATTAAACATCAACCAATCACGGAAATTGCAAGAAAAAAATCTAGAGGCATACCTTCGTTGGATTAGAGAAGACCACATATCTCTAGCATACTTACAATCTCTGAAAATATGCAACAAGTCCTCAACGCCCGCCACACAATAACCACATAAAGCAGACGATTGAGACCAAGTACTCCGCCATAAGTTAGTAGGTAGCTTGTTCAACAAAGCTTTCCACATAAAGACTCGAATTCTCTCCGCACCTTTCCACTTCTAAACCTTATTGAAAACCATATCCTTAAAAGAAGAGGGATTAGGCTCAATAAGAAAGTAGGCACTCCTGAGAGAAAATCTCCCATCACTAGTCGCACCCCACACCATACAGTCGTCAGCCGCATCCGGTCTTGGGGGAAGAATAGCCGCAATCCGGCTAAGCCCATCGGCACTAATGATTGATGAAAGTTTCTCCACAAACCAACACCCATCAACAACCCAATCCGCAACATTTGAGGAGTCTTCCTCCACCACTAAGGGTCTCAAACAGAAGTCCTTAAGTTTTAAACCTTCCCCAAGCCAGCAATCATTGAAAAAACTCACACTACTACCATTCCTAACTTGCCACTTAGCACCTTGCCCCACAACTTCCTCTTGAGAACATATAAAACGCCATAGGCGGGAATCACCCCTCCTATAGGATAACAAAGACTCCTCATCTCTAAGCATATACCTCTGAGTAAGGATATCAACCCAAAGACCCTTCGTACCACTAATTAGCTTCCATGCTAACTTTGCCCCACAAGCACGATTAACAGAACAGAGTCTTTTGAAGCCAAGGCCCCCGTATTCCTTAGGACAAGTTGTAACATCCTGATTTTTGAGTCTACAGACTAGAAAATTAGCCTATTTTTGGAGGACTATTAGACCCTATTTTTGAAAATGAATTTAGAATCAGTATTTTATTGGACATGAATAGTGTTTACTATTCACAAATACGTACATGAATAGTATTCACTATTCACAAATACGTATTCACTTTTTATAAATACGGTATTTAATCGATATTTTGAGAAATATGAAAAGTATTTACTATTTACAAATACGTATTTACTATTTAAAAATACGGTATTTACTATTCCAAAATACGTATTTACTATTCATGTGGGACCCACGTCAAATTATTTCTCCTCTGCCGACAGAAACTCTCGTGAGTTTTGAAAATTTTGGCCGCGGGACCCACTCAATAATAATTTATTATTTAAATAATAATATATATTATATTATTAAAATATTAAAATAATAAAGAAAATTTTGAAACGGCAGAAGCGCAGCAGCCCACGAGGAAAATATTTTTATATTATATAATTTTATAATTTTGTGAAAATTACGCCTAAAGACCCATTTTCCAACTATAAATAGACCTTTCATTTCATTTCATTCTTCACAACTCCTAGAGCTACTTAGAGAGAGGAAGAGAGAGAGAGAGAAGGAAGGAATGAAGAATGATGGTATGATCTGAGGTTGAATTATTTGGTGATGGTAAATTGAGAGTATTGAAGTATTGGTAAAATAAGCTTGGAATTGAGGTAACCTTGGTTATTCTTTTATATACTTGTCAAATATTTATACGTGTATATTTATTTACTGTTTTGGGATTTATTGTGCCTATAGAAGGCTTGATTTGGAATCTGATAATGTTGTTTTGATGAGAGTGGATATTCTTGGAGCCCTTGGTATCACTTTTCTTTTAACCGGGTCAAATATGACACCTCCTTGGTTGTGATTTTACCAGGAGGGGAGCCATGTTGAAGTTATGAGTATTGGATATGTTATGATGAGAGATGAGTTATGTGTTAGATTGCTCCAGTCAACGGTTATAAGAGGTGGTCAGGGTAATAGGGGTGATCTATTCATCATTGACATATTTTATATTGAGATCTCTTGTGAATTATTGGAAAATAAATTATAATGTTTTTGGAACCCTTTTTGGGAGGGAGTTTTGGTAACCGAGTCGAGAACTATTTTGTGAAAGGTTTTTATATAAAGGCATATATTTTAATTATTGTGAATTTATAAATATGTTCTCGTTCTTGGTTAGCATGTATATTTCTGAATAACCAATGGTTACGGGGATCTTTGGATCTTACGGTTACTTTGTTTATTTTTTTTTTCAGGTAAATGATTTAGTAGGGAAATCAGGGAAGGCACATATGGAAAGCTCATGCTATGTTATTTTATTTGCCATGACCATAAGACTTCCGCATTTTGAAAACTCTGATATTATTTTGGATTTATTTTGGCCCTGTATAAATGAATTTGTATCTTTGGCCAAGTTTTTGGGTGTTAAAATTGTGGTGTTACATTTTTGGTATCAGAGCAATGGTTCTGGCCAATTTGTTGATTTCCTAACAGTTTTTCTAAAAAAAATTGAGGTCGTGGCAAATTAAATATCATAACATGTGCACTTCCCTGTTAGATTTAGAATTTATTTAGCTATTTTCTTATTTAGTGTCCTTGTGATATCTAATTGTTTTTGAGGAGTTATAGTTTGAGATTATGATTAAGGTTAGATTGTGAATAAGGTTTGATATTTTATCAGAGTGGCGCAGCGGAAGATGATGAATTTTGAGGACAAAATTTTTTTTTAGGAGGGGAGAAATGTAACATCCTGATTTTTGAGTCTACAGACTAGAAAATTAGCCTATTTTTGGAGGACTATTAGACCCTATTTTTGAAAATGAATTTAGAATCAGTATTTTATTGGACATGAATAGTGTTTACTATTCACAAATACGTACATGAATAGTATTCACTATTCACAAATACGTATTCACTTTTTATAAATACGGTATTTAATCGATATTTTGAGAAATATGAAAAGTATTTACTATTTACAAATACGTATTTACTATTTAAAAATACGGTATTTACTATTCCAAAATACGTATTTACTATTCATGTGGGACCCACGTCAAATTATTTCTCCTCTGCCGACAGAAACTCTCGTGAGTTTTGAAAATTTTGGCCGCGGGACCCACTCAATAATAATTTATTATTTAAATAATAATATATATTATATTATTAAAATATTAAAATAATAAAGAAAATTTTGAAACGGCAGAAGCGCAGCAGCCCACGAGGAAAATATTTTTATATTATATAATTTTATAATTTTGTGAAAATTACGCCTAAAGACCCATTTTCCAACTATAAATAGACCTTTCATTTCATTTCATTCTTCACAACTCCTAGAGCTACTTAGAGAGAGGAAGAGAGAGAGAGAGAAGGAAGGAATGAAGAATGATGGTATGATCTGAGGTTGAATTATTTGGTGATGGTAAATTGAGAGTATTGAAGTATTGGTAAAATAAGCTTGGAATTGAGGTAACCTTGGTTATTCTTTTATATACTTGTCAAATATTTATACGTGTATATTTATTTACTGTTTTGGGATTTATTGTGCCTATAGAAGGCTTGATTTGGAATCTGATAATGTTGTTTTGATGAGAGTGGATATTCTTGGAGCCCTTGGTATCACTTTTCTTTTAACCGGGTCAAATATGACACCTCCTTGGTTGTGATTTTACCAGGAGGGGAGCCATGTTGAAGTTATGAGTATTGGATATGTTATGATGAGAGATGAGTTATGTGTTAGATTGCTCCAGTCAACGGTTATAAGAGGTGGTCAGGGTAATAGGGGTGATCTATTCATCATTGACATATTTTATATTGAGATCTCTTGTGAATTATTGGAAAATAAATTATAATGTTTTTGGAACCCTTTTTGGGAGGGAGTTTTGGTAACCGAGTCGAGAACTATTTTGTGAAAGGTTTTTATATAAAGGCATATATTTTAATTATTGTGAATTTATAAATATGTTCTCGTTCTTGGTTAGCATGTATATTTCTGAATAACCAATGGTTACGGGGATCTTTGGATCTTACGGTTACTTTGTTTATTTTTTTTTTTCAGGTAAATGATTTAGTAGGGAAATCAGGGAAGGCACATATGGAAAGCTCATGCTATGTTATTTTATTTGCCATGACCATAAGACTTCCGCATTTTGAAAACTCTGATATTATTTTGGATTTATTTTGGCCCTGTATAAATGAATTTGTATCTTTGGCCAAGTTTTTGGGTGTTAAAATTGAGGCGTTACACAAGTAATTTGGTCCCATCCAATAGGATGAAAACCCCTAGAATCTCCATCATGCCCCCAGATAAAATTTCTCTGCAACCTCTCAATTTCATGGCAAACACTAACCGGAATCTTCACCACTAGCATAGGGTACAAAGGAATTGTACTAACCACAGACTTCGCTAGAGTGATCCTACCTACCATAGATAAACTATTAGCCTTCCAAGCACTCAATTTTACTCTAACACGATCAATTACATACTAAAATTTATCCCTCAAACTTCTATTCCGCGTCAAAGGGAATCCCAAATATCTCCCAATCTCACTAGAGATTTGCATCTGCATCATATCCTTAATCCTCAACTTCACATGAACAGGAACACGGGGGGAGAAGAAAATACAGGATTTTGAGGTATTAACCTTCCCCCCAGAAGCCCTCATGAAGTCATGAAGACACTTCATCATACAAGTAGTTTGAGCCTCCGAAGCCACCCCAAACAGTAATAAATCATCTGCAAACATCAAATGAGATACACTAGGGCCCAATTTAGTGACATAGATGGGTTTCCAACTACCGGTTTGAAACGCATCACAAATGAAATGAGATAGCTTATCCATGCATAGCACGAACAATAAAGGGGATAAAGGATCACCTTGCCTAAGACCCCTCCTAGATCTGAAATATTCAGTATGAGAGCCATTCCATAACACATTGTATGACACCGAAGAAACACAGTTAACAATGAAGTCTACAAACGAACAGTCCAAACCAACCTCAAGCAGAACCTGTTTAAGAAACCCCCAACTGATTCTGTCATAAGCTTTCTCCAGATCTATCTTCACTGCCATTAGCCCTTTTCAGCTTCGATTCTTGCCCATAATATGCAAGATCTCCTGTCCCACAATGATATCATCCTGTATACATCTACCACTGATAAAACTGGACTGAAAGGGAGAAACCACATCATTCATAATCCCCCTCAATCTCAAAGCAATAATCTTAGTAATACACTTGTAGTGGACCGTACATAAAGAAATGGGTCTGAAATGAGACACTACCTCAACCTGATCACTCTTCAGAATCAAAGAAATGAGAGTCTTATTAGCCTCATCTAGAGAAACCTCCCCTTTAAATGCCTTCTTCACAAAATTGCATAGGGCTGGGCCCACCGTACCCCAATGAAATTTATAAAAAATAGGGGGAAAGCCATCGGCTCCAGGGGCTTTGAAGGAGCCCATAGAGAAGAGAGCACCTCTTATTTCCTCATCATTCGAAACCCCAGATAAGCCAGCAAGCCTTGAAGCTTCAATAGCAGGAAATGACAAAGACGTGGACAAAGTAATCAGGCCTTGAATGGTCGCACAATACAGATTCTTAAAATGACGAAGAACCAGCGCCTTCAAATCCGCCTCATTATCCACCCATACCCCTTGTTCATCCTTCAACATTACAACTTTATTCCTCCTACTCCGAATTTTAGATTTCAAATGATAAAACCGAGTATTCCGATCCACTTTAGAGATCCATTCACTTTTAGACTTTTGAAACCACTTAATTTCCTCAAGTTTCATTAGTCTTTCCAATTCTTCTTGAAGCTCCATTTCCAAATTACACAAAAATTCAAAATGAGGATACCCATTAGCCCGTTGGATACTGTCCAACCTATTAAGTAAAATCTGTTTCTGTCTTTCAAGCATACCAAAAATATCTTTATTCCAAGAACCAAATCGGTTCCTTCACTTCACTTCTCTGCTCAACGTCAAAATAGGTGGCCCACCGGGTTGGCCCTATCATAACCCGGGTTATTTTGGGCTAGGGTCAAAAATAGCCCTATCTTATAGGGGCACAAAATAAGGGGGCTAAAAATGAGGTTAAATGAGTTGGCCCGCGGAATCCAGCTTATTTTGACAGCTCTAAGTGTATGCAGATATACTATTATAATTCTTAATATAAATTCATTTTAACTAGTTCTCACATACCATGACATAATAATTAAGTTATTGAATATGCTTTAAATTTATTAAAATTCTTTCTCCCCTACTCTACATCTACAAATCATTATTATCACTTTTCTATTCTCTTTCTTTCCAATTAAATTAATCATTAATAACTCTTAAATGAACTTATGTTTAATATTATATATTGTACATAGTATAAGCAAGCAGGAGAATTTTTGAACCCATTCAACTAGAAGTAATTGTATTATTACTCTTCCTCTCCTCTCATCTTCTCTACCTCTTATTCTCTCGTGTGTATAAATATAAAATAACCCTATTATTCTCTGTGTGTATATAAATATAAAATAAACCCTATAGTGAAGATTTCTAAGTTTAACATAAACTAATGAATTCATATGTACATCACAGAATACTAAGTACTTAAGTTGTGTTTCTCTCATCATTCCTCATAATCTCTAAATTACGCTCGTCCAATCAATATAATACTACTTTAACTTTTTTTTTTCATTTTTCCAAATCAACAACCTAGATAAGGCCGATGAGAGAAAATTAGAAAAAGATAAGGAGGTGCTTTCCCACCAATGACTTAGCTTGCAGCAGCTAGCTATATAGATACACACACATATATAATTCATGACTGTGAACAGCACATGCATTATTTTTTGATTTTACTATTTTTGAGTGCGGCGAGAGTGATTGATTGATTGATAGTGTAAACTGGAGTATTCAGGAAAGTTATATGACGTTTTAAAATATGTTACTCCTTCGCTTTTAATGAATCCCTCCATGTTTAGATCACAGCGTGGAGTGTGGAGGTCGAAGAAAACTAAGAAGTCCAATATTAATTTGTTTTGCAAAACCCAATTTTTTGAAAGCAGCTTTTGTTTTTGTAGTTTTTTTGTCATATGCGAAACTCAATTTTAGATTGATATTATTCTATTTTGCTAAAAATCAATTGTTATGTTACCCAGACAAGCAATATATGCTTAAAAATATTACGAGTTTATAGTTGTTTATCAAAATTAACAGTTTTGTTAAAACTAGGTTTGCAAAAAAAAGTCAAATTGAGCCTTCTATTAATAAAAGCGATTGGTTGGAGCTTAGTATTCTGCTTTCTATTCTAGTACTCTAGTTATAAGACCGAGGTCGATAAGTCATATGAATACATTACTTCCTTGATCCACTATACACTACGCTTCTAAAAAAAAAAATAGTTTTGTCCAAAATGTAAATCATTTATAAAATAATTAATACACATTTTACCCTTGGTCCTTGGACTCAACTAGTAAAGGGGTTAAACACTTTCACCGAAGGGAAGAGGTTCGATTCTGCAGTTTGTCAAGACACTGAAGGAGACATTTTAATTCTTAAGTGCATAGGTTAACGTCTGAAAGTAATAGACGGCTTGCCATGTTGCCCAACATCGGTATCGCATAGGAGGAAGGAAGATTTCGCCCTGTCCTTGAATCGTGGGTGAATCCAACCCCATACTTAAAATTTTTATATATAAAAAAATATTAATACACATTTTTCAGTTTTACCCACTTATTAACATATATTTTCTAATAAGAGTAAAAGTAATTTTTTTTTAATTTATAATATATGTAATGAGTTAACTATCACTTCTTATTTTCTATAAATTAATATAATATGTGTCATATATTATAGAGCTAATGGAGTATCTATACATATGTATGTATTAATTCTTGTCTAAAATAGAGCATGTCATTATATACCAACGTTAGTGTCCCTCGTTTCACTAAATCCGGTTTTACAATTAAGGCACTATAAACCAGAGAAGGACAGAGGTTGTCACACAGAGAGAGAGAGAGAGAGACATACACACACGTATAAACACACAAATACACAAAGATTCCCAGTCTTGCTCTGTTATGTTGGGGCTGAGGTGAGGTAGGGCTGGACTTAGTTTCCGACTAAGCATTTTGCTAACTAATTTGTTTAGTTGGAATAGTTAATTAAATCTGGATAATTCAAATTTAATTTTTTGATTTTTTATATTTTTTTTAAAAAATTGTTTTATTGTGTATAAAATTTAAAATATGGACAATCTCTTAAGTATTATTTTTTAAAAAATGATTTTTTATTTTAAAAATTATCATTATATTATAACTTAAATTTGAATCGTCAAAAACCAAATTTAGATGGTTTAGATTTAATTATTAAATCCTACTAAGCTATGTGTTTAGTTAGTACGTAACCAAGTCCGGGCGCGCGGGGTGGGGCTACCCTAAGGATGTAGGACCCGTGGGTCCCACCATGGGCCCCCTCGTTGTTTGGTGGGCATGGCCATATTCTCCTCCTTGAATGGCAAGCAAGCCGCCCTGTGGCTGTATTGTATTGTAGGAAGAAGATAAAAACACAACTCCTGAGCATGGGATTGAGCCCACGGTTAATTATCAATTTGCTTATTTAAAAAAAAAAAAATTGACAAGGGTATTATCAAGTTACTTTGTTTTTTAAACTAATCCCTTTTAGGCTTACGGTGCAAATAGTTTTTGTGTTTGTTTGGATTAGTGTAGAAGCTGTTCTTCCAACGTGATTTATAGTATACGAAGTAAGTAAGTAAGATGAGTTTTGTCTCAATTTGCTTGAACTTGCTTTTTAAATGCCAACTTAAATAAGCTTGAACAACTTTCCCAACAAAGGTGATTCCCGATATTTAAACATATGTTATTCTCTATATAGAAACGTGAGCACTTGTCACCTTAACTAACAGTGGTGGAATTCTTTGATGGCTAGGCTCTAGCTGACCCCGACTAATTTTATAAAATTTGTGAAAATATATATGTATTTATTATATGATATTTTATTTGGTCATAGCTAATATAATTTTTTATCTTCTCTGTAAAGATAATGTTTGTTTCATTACTCATTGGGCTGTGAAAAGAAAGTAAAATTCTTGTTTGAGATATTGAAAAAGTTAGTATCATCTTATATATTGTTTTGATTTATAATTATCAGTTATTATTTATTTGTATTTTTAAGATTATTTGATATTATTTAGTAAATACTCCCTCTGGTCCTTATTTAAGGAACCAACTAATAATTCTCACAAGTCAATAAAAACAGTTAAAGTCATTAAATTTGTCCTAATTTAAGTAATTTTCAATATTATCTCTATTAATTATACTAAACTCTAATATCATATTAATTATTACTCTTTTTTTGCTCAAAAAAGAGTAATAATTAATTTTTACTAATTATTACTCTCACTCACTACCTTTTTAATTATGGGTATACATAAAAATATTTAATGCTATTTAGAAAAAAACAAGTGCCTTATAAAAAGAACTAAATATGCTTGTTAGTTGGTGCCTTATAATAAGAACTAAAGGGAGTAGTTCAATATGTTTATATTTTGGCCCGGACTATTTTTTTTTTTTGGTTCCACCACTATTAACTAATACTTCCTCTGATCTTAATTATAGGAATACTTTTGTAATACAATTACACTACAAAATTGTTTCTATAATTAGGATAGGGAGTAGTAACTCTTAGTGGTTTGATAAAATTTTATACACATAGAAACTGCCGGTATTTTGTAAATTTTATATACGTAGGTATTAGTATTTTGATTTAGGTCCTTACTGATAAAATTTTCCAATGGAAGACTTTTGTCCAATTTTTCCTTAAAACATCACGGTGATATATATATATATATATAAGCCTATTTGAATTTTTCCAGCAAAACTATGGGTATTTGTTACAAACTAGTGCAAATTTAATTTACTAATCAAACAATTTATTATTACTATTCACCATTATAACAACAGAAGTTTACCAGTGGAATTGATAATTTATAGGGTCGTTAAAAATAAATAGTTTATAAATTTGATCCTTGTGATTAATTTTCCCTAAAACCTTGCATGTCTAAAATGAGGCATCTTCTTCTGCATTATTTGGCCATATTTTCCACTTCAACTAAATTAAAATACATTTCATTTATTCCTATATTTTCTTTTTCCATCATCTTCTTCTACTGACAACTAGAACGAGAAGGAGAAAATAAGGGAAAGAAGAAAGAATCATTTCCCCTTTATATGACCTATTTCTTATTCCTTCCTCACTACTAACTTCTCTCTAACCCAGGACAATAAATACTTTACTTGTTGCGATTTAATAGAAACAATTTATTCAAAGAATGAACAACAACAACAACAATAATAACATAATGCTATTTATGTCTTAGTTATATATATAGTACGTGGGTGGTCCATTGTCTAACATATTGATAAGATCACTACTTATCAGTAGCATATGATATAGGCATACATAAAAGTCAATAGTTTATTAAACAAACAAAAAAGTCCTTGAGAGTTATAGTTACCTGGTTTACGTATAGCTCCAATACCGTAACAGTTGACTCAATTATTCTATGTACAAATGAAACTAACAGTTTCGGCTCTCTGGAACTGGATTTGGTGCCTATCCGACGCCTATCCTTCAGATAGGCACCCTCAACTCATCTCATCTGGACCGTCCAAATGGTCCAGATTTGATATTTTTTTTGTTTTTATTTTTACTAAAAAATTATTTTAATAGGTAGAGAATCTAAAATAAAAATAATCTCTCAACTAATATTTTCTCAAAAAATAATTTTTTCATTTTAAAAACATATTTTTTAAAATATCAAATCTGGACCATCCAGATCTCATCTGGACGGTCCAGATGAGATAGGTTGATGGTGCCTATCCAAAAGATAGACACCGAAACCAAGTCCGCTCTCCTAATGGTCCTACTTCTACTTACCCTACTCTCTCTCTCTCTCTCTCTCTCTCTCTCTATATATATATATATATATATATATATATGTGGACAACGACTATTTTACTGCGATCATGTGTTTAATTAGGTAGAGTACATACTATTTGACATTTATGATTATTTTTTATTGAGAGTGATCAAACTTGCATTCTCTCACTTTAAAAAAAAAAAAAAAACTTTCATGCTATTAACTCATATAGCCCATATTAACTAGGAATAATTGATGAAGAATCCTAAATTGCAAGATTTATTACCGGGAGGCATCTGAAATTTGTTTAAGAATCCATGTGTTACGTATTTTTAGCGAGTGCAACTCTTGTTTATTAGTTGTGTGCAACTCTTGTTGATTAGTTATGTGCAACATATATTTAGTTATAAACATTTTCGCACATTGTTGAATGAGAGTTACATTCACTCCTTATGGTTTATTGCCCTAGTGGTAAAGTGACCCTTAGTGTAGGAGAGGACGGGAAGTGGGGGTTCGATCTCCACATGGCTAGTTTAACCTATTTTCCAACGAAAAAAGTTTCAATCCTTAAATGTGTGTGTGTGTATAGATATGTTAAATGAGAACAATTTTGGCAAATATTGAGTACCAATAGCTCATCGCCATTATCAACCATTTAGATCTTATTTAGATAGTTTTGATTATTTTTTTAACTTTTTTTAAAAAAATCATTTTTTCCAAAAATGTGATTTCTTATTTAAAAACCATTAGTTTAAAAATATTGAATATGAATCATTGAAATTCTATTTGAATTGTACTGATTTTACTATATTGATGAGCTCTTGATACTCATAATTGTGATTAGTACTGACATTGTTCTCGATATAATCACTCATTTTTGTTATATGGTTTACTGATATTTTATATACCATTTTCTTATGTTTTACCGTACACTCTAATTTCCGCAACTCCAACAAGACAAATTAAATTAATTTATACTTCAAACTTTATTTTTTTTGGCCCGAAATCTCTCCTTAAATTAAGTTTATGGGAAAAAGATAAAAAAAGAACTTTAAAATTACGAAATCTTAAATAAGGTTTGTTGTCAAAAGATGATAAGGGAATATGAAACTTGGTAAATAATTTACAATTCAATTTTTTTTGAAAAATATATGATTTAAAATTTTGCAATTTTAAAATTCTTTCTCTCCCTTTTCCCCTAAGTTTAAAGTACCTCCCCGTTTATTGTTTGCATGATTTAAAACCATTCTTAATTGTTAATTAAACTTGGATTAAATTATATAGTCCCTCACATGACAAAAAAAGGTTTTAAAAAATCTAGGATGCTGTGGGCTTATTTGAGTTGATGTGTTTAAAAAATATATTTACCTAAGTTGAGACAAAACATTTCTCATATACTTACTTCAAAAATAATAAATCATGTTAGAAAAATAATTTCTATCGCCAATCCAAATATGCTATTCCTTTGCGAGATCTTCACCAGTCTCACTGGATCAAGGCGGATCTAGCATGAACTTAAAATTCATCATCATCAGCCCAATCCAATAAATAAAAATCACAAGCGGGAATGCAAGCAAATATATAATTGAAATATGATATATAAATATATATATATGGATATGCCAGTCTATATGTCATCTACGTCATTTTTGTTAAGATAAAAATTTTTCGTAGAAGTTTTAAATCTAACTTAGAAAAAAATGAAATAGATGGCAAATGAACTTCTGAAATAAATTTGCACCTTAATGAAAAAGACGTGGAACATATATCGACTACCTGATTAATAAATTTGGTCAATTAACATTTAAAATTAACTGAAGTAACAATTAAGATAAAATTATTCTTTTTAAAATTTCTAGTTAAAATCGTCTCTTAAAAGATTTTCAGGACAAAATTGCCTTCCATCCTTTCCCCCCTCTTTCTAACGAAAGCCATGACGAGATGATCTCACGTACACCGTTCGTTTGATTCCCAACTCTGCACATAATTATTGACCCCAACATATCAAAATATTGTATTTCTTTGTCCTTTTTACACTGTTTAATTTAATTTATTCGTGCTCATTCATTACTCCTTTCGGCTAGAAATAATTGGTGATTGCTTTAAAAATGAAAGAGAGATTGATACTTTAAATTTGACTACGAACATAAGAATGGCAAAAAAAAAAAAAAAAAAAAACTATAAGTATCATGATTTGGTTTACAGATTTTTTAAATTTGAATTTAAGAGGGGCAGGCAATGCCGGTTTGAGCAAAACCTCCCACTTACGTATAATTTATAGAGATTGGCTTGTAAAGAAGTGGGAATCTAGAAAATGTTGATACATACATTTATAAGTGTGCACTGCTGGAAAAAACGGTTTTTGTGATGGAAAAAATTAGTCACAAAAAACAAGTGGCAATTACGACGGAATCCAAAATTTCCATTTTGCGACAGATTTAAAATCTGTCACACAAATTTGAATTTTGCGACGGATAGTGCGACGGATTTTTATCCGTCGCAAAACTCAAATTTGCAACGGATTGTTGCGACGGATTTTAAATCCGTTGCAAAATTAATTAATTTTTTTTAAAATTATTTATTTAAAATTATTATTATTTTTTTGTTTTAATTTTCTTTGAAAAATTATATTCTTTTCCATTATTTTTTAAAATTTATTTATTTATTTTTAATTTTGTTTAAAAATTATATAATAAAATATTAAAAAAAGTTGTATAACATAAAAACCGAATTTTCATAACACTTAAAGAGTTTTACATAGAAAAGACAAAATATAATTATAGTGTTTCAACTGAGATGTACTAAAAAAGTAGTCTAAATAGCAACATTGTCATCATCATCATCAGCAGGATCACCATCAGGAGCCGGCATTGGACCCTTGTCTTTCATTAGGGACCTGATTTGAAGCTGCATCTGCCTAATCATCTCGCGTGTCTCGTGGAGGTCATTGGCTATCTCCATTTATTGTAGCCTTGTCTGGCTCAGCTTAGCTGCTTGCTCCTCCACCAATGTCACCAACGCCTTCATCTTCTTCAACTCATCTGCCAAAACATTAGGAAATATAATAATCTTTTTTGCACTTCATTTAAATGGACCAAAGAATGAAAATGTAACAATCAATATCAAATGTATTACTGCCTAAGTCGGCTGGCAGAGGAACCTAACCCGAAGACTCTGCCTTTGCTGTTAAATCCACCTGCAGCCTCAAAGAATAGAGTCTCGTTATCGAACTGAGAGGATGTGGGGTCGATCCAACTCTGCGAGTCTCTCTCCTGTGTCAGCCTCAGATAGGTTTCCTACAAACAAAAAAATACATCACAAATAAGCCATGTGAAATGAAATAAACATGTTGGTGTCCGAAACAAAGAATCAATGCAATATAAATGTCTCACCGCCACTTGCTCCGACCTGGCGTTAATCCAGCGCCTCTCACCCCCTTCAGTTTGTCGGGTATGGGTCCGCTCAAGGCACTCCATTCAACATCTGCTGGAGGAACATCCCCAGACAGTGCCTGCAAATGCAAAGTATGATCGTTAATAAATTATTTTAAAGTGCAAAACATTGAATACTTTAATAGAAAATAATGTGTACTCACAATTTTTTGTCTACGCTTACTCAGTGGAATGGAGTCGCCAGCATATGAAGGTCCTTCCTGCTTGGCCCTATTTTGCTTACTTTCATGACTTCTATTATTAAATTTCTCATCGACGGCCCAATTTTGAAGTAATTGGCCTGCAGTCTCAGGGTCAATCCAATCTTGCTTACCTGTACCCTTTCTCAATTTATAACATCTCTCAGTCAACCACCGGCTTCCCTTATGGTTAAAAGTTTTTTTTTTTTTTCAGATTTTGACGATGTTCAGGCAGCGTCCTAAACTTATCCTGAAAATCAATAATGAACAATTAGTACTCCAAATTTTAAGAATACTTAATCAGTTTGTATTTGGATAAGAAATTAATAACTATAAAACACTTAACTTACCAAAAACTCTTTGAACCAAGTATCCCGAGTCTCCTTAGGAATGTCTGTCCACTTGCCCCAAGGCTCATTGAAATTACGTAATATTTGAGTTGAGATGATATCAGCCACCTGAATATAAGGCACAAATATGTAGACAGAGGATATGATGCAAATATATATGAGCATACAAACTAAAGGTAAAAAATCGTAGCGTTATTAGTAACTTTATATGACTCACTCCTCGGTGCCTTCAGGACGGATCCAAAGCTTCCCTGTCGCAGGATCTTTCTCTCCCCATATTGGTGTATCAGAGGAACTACCTCCTTCGTCGACCTGGTTATGAGGCGACGAAATGTGCTGAATGAAGGAATGTGAACTATTGAAGATGTTTGTACATATATGGTTAAAGAAAACTAAACATATGTAAATCAATCAGAAATGGTAAAGTAAACCTGGTGTCCCCCTTGCTGTGGATCACTGGAGGAAGACAGAGACGATGACATATAAAGCGACGGTGAAGTGGATAAATAAACCGACAGTGAAGATGACATCTCAAAGGTGAAACCTCTGTAGAAGCGCCTCTCCCCCCCATGCCTACAAAGGGAGCAGATGGCGTTGCCCTACCCCCTCTGATAGGACGGGGTCAGGTTCGACCACGACCACGACCACGTCCACTATCTGAACGTCCTCCAGGATGCTCCATCTCTGAACACTTACAAACATTATGTCAAAATATATATAGAAATAAGATATTTATTACTTAATATGACAGTAGCGCAGTTATGGAGTATGTAGTATAACAGATCGTCATAAACAAAAAACTAACACAAATTAATCGGACGGTTCCTATTCTTCAACATTTGCTTGCACGCCTTCCTCTGGAGTCTCATAGTCGTCGAACTCAGATTCACTATCAAAGTAAATCACTTCTGTCTCATCGTCTGATTCCTCACCGTCAACATGGATAGGAATCAACTCTAAGTTCACAGCAGAATCAAATAGATTGCTTGGTACATCATCGTCGGCCATGTTTACGGGCAGTACATGTTCCACATCAGCTTGGAACGGTTCCTTCATGCCGTCATTTGCTTCCGACTCTTTTGACTTAGGTATAATATTCCATGCTTTAGTTTTAATAACTCCCACCCACCCTTGGCGGGATGTGGGGTATAATGTATACTAAACTTGTTCCGCTTGTTGAGCAAGGATGAATGGCTCATAACCAACCGTATATCTCCTTGTCCAGTGGATCTCAATATTTCCATGTTTGTCCACTTTTGTCCCATGCAGACTGTTATCAAACCACTCACATTTAAAAAGTGTCACAGCTTGTCCCTGGGTAACTCAGCTGAATTATGTCAATTAACTTCCCGTAGTAGTCACTCTCCATCCCGTCAACTTGGTCAACTCGACAACATACACCGTAATTGCAACATAGTGTACCTACGTTCGCTTCAATAGTTGAAAACCGATACCCGTTGATTATATATTTGTTGCACCAGGTAACACTAACTGCAGCTCCATAAGATAAACTCCACACCACTTTATTGGGATCTGATGGATTTGCCACAAAGTAGGATCGAAACCATTTTGGGAACTCAGAGTTCGTGAATTGATCAACTTGGGATTCCGACATTGAAGGATTTTCCGATCGGACCAAATTAGAAAAATAACTGTAACAAAAAAATGAAGTTAATACTATAATACTTACCGTAACAGTAAAAAGAAAACAAATATTACTTTAAGTACTGGGCGGCCTGTTCACAGTTGTTTAGAATGTATCACTCCGCTACTCGCTTCTCTCTTCCTTCAAGAGTTGACCTCCAATGTTTTCCCACGACTCGGCCTGGAAAATCAAATATTGATTTTTGTTCGCTCGTATTACCGCCATCATCGTTGCGAGGTACCCCTCTCCATCTTGATATCATTTCAGGGGGATAATAGTAAGTCCGACTTTGTTATCACTTATCATTATTAGGAAATAAAAATTATTATTTGTTACCATTATTTAATAGTAACAATAATAATTGAGTTTTATTTACATTAAATTATAACATAATCTGTATATTTATGGACCATTGTTTGATATTAAATGATTCAGCACAAAAAAATTCACCAAATGAGGGACAGAGTACTCAACTTACTAATCATACTAATATTAGATTGACAAATCAAACATCAATACAACTAATTGAAGCATTTAACATTTGAGAACTTCTCAGTAGGTCACTGTAACATTCCAACGCATTGCTCTTGAAATTAGTTATTTTAGGCCCCATCATCCCATGGAAAATTTTGAAAGTGAGGCATTGAGATATTATAATCAGCCATAAGTTTATAACTAGAACGAGGCAGGTCGATTGACAGAGTTTTGTAAATTAGAAACACAAAAATGATAAATTCGAAAAATCAACTTGCGAGGTTAACAAAAACGCATAATATGTCTTTTAATTTCCCTTGCTGTAAGGAGAATATTTTTGTCTTTGGCCAAAACAAAAAGAGGATCATATATATTCTTAATGACCTTGCACTTTTTATAGTTCATATATATTTTGACTTGTTGTCTCGAACCCTATGCAAATGTATAGGCCATTTTTAATGTGAATTTAAAGGCATATGTATAAAAAAAAAAGTTGAGTTTTTAGTAACGCAGTGTGAGGGTTTCTCTTTTAGATACCTGAACATTTGTGCTAATTAACTGTTGGAGAAGTTATATCAAAAGAAATCACCAAAAATATTACAAAACTATGTTAGCTAGTTGATGCTGTTAGATCATTCTTATGTGAGATTATTTATCCAAGTTCGGAATCCAAGTCTTGTGTTCCTTTATGGTTTATGCTTGTGATCCACAGCTTCTATAAACTTGAGGCCAAGCAGTTCACTTAACTTTGAGAGAAACGGACTATGAGCCATATACGGGGCATGATCTTGTTCATATTTAAGAATATTATGAATACATACAAGAAATCAGTTTAGGGGACTTCATAACATAATTTTGAGGGTGATACATAATAAGTTCTATATAAAGCAAGAACCCTGAAGAAATATATGTGCTAAAATTATATGTTGTTGCCCTCTTCCCAAATCCAAGTAGCTAGTGCATAAAACACACACACACACATCTATGTATTTAGGGTTAATTTGCAATTTTGTATAGGAAGTAACTATTCAGGAGCACTGAGGTTTTCAAGGAGCAATTACGCCTTAGAAATAACTAAAATATAGCTATTTTGCTCATTATTGTTAAAAAGGTTAACGGTTAAGGTCCATTTTTTACTGAGTCATAGTTGTTTTTTATCGGTTGGGAGAATTTGCTCATTTTTTAACTCTTCTGGGATAAAATTGCTCATCGAAAAACTTTCAGCGCTCTTGAGTAGTTATTTCTGGAGGAAAATTTCACCTTAACCCTATATATGCATGTATATGTCACCCTGTGCTAGTTAACATCTTCTGATCACAGAAAGTTTGCTGTACTCCCACTGCTAGTTCCTCCAGGCTTAACTGGCACTCCAACCCTATCTGCATTATATATATATAGAAGCAATGAATCATATATCAGTGCCTGTTGAAGAAAGAATCAAATTGCAATATTGGATCGTCAACATCATTATATTTTCATTATGAAATACAAGATTTGGTTTCCATATGATTAGCTCCTTGAGTAATCAGCCATCAATATTACATGTATTATTAATTGCTTGATATGTATAAATTTAGTCTGAAATCAAAGTAAAAGCCATGCAAATTAAACCTTCAATTCTTGTTTAATTTGAGTTGCTTAAAATGGATGTAATTTAGTGATATCAAATTGACTGTGAGATTAATCTGATGAATTGAGATATTAATATTGCATTTATAATGAGAATCTGAACAGAAATCATCATATAGCAATATTGCATGTGTGTTTCATTTTGGTTATTATTATTAATTACTTACCTTGACAACAAATTGGTAGAGGACTGTATCCTCCATGCTACTGATATTGAGATGAAGCACTTCAAAAGATAGCCTTTCAAAAACAGTAATTATCTTTGAAACTTGACCTACTATTTTGTGGGAAATCACTCTTACAATCACGTTTGAGCCTGAGATCTTCACTTGCACATCTGCAACTGAAGAATTACAGCTTGCTGATGCTCCAACTGATTCCTCCTCCTTCATGGTGGTTGCCGGTGCTAGTGCCGATGGTGGCGGTAGTGGTGTTCTTGGACTATGGCTTAAACTCTTCCTTCTTCTTTTCTTTGATTCCAGAATTTCTACTACTTGGTGTAGCTCCTTTATGAACTCTATTACTCCCCCTATTATTGATGCTTGGTCTCCCAAGTAAAGAAATATGAATATAACTATAAACTCTAATACTCAGATAAATCAATCCTTCATTTATATGTTTATATATATAGATAAAAGTTTTAGTTAGGTCATCGAATATATATGGAGACAACGTTCTGATCTTCTTTTTGTTAACGAATTAAGCTCGTTCATAAAGCTCACAACATATTAAGCAGTAATAATCTATAGTGAGGGTTTGAGTTTAATTAGGTCTTAAATATTTGATGATCATATCTGTAACTTAATGAGACTAAATGATACAAAAGGAATTTAGTTTGATGTTGATCATGATCAAGATTTTAATTTTGAAAACAATATAACTTATTTTAGTTCATATCAATCCAGCAGAAAATACTTGATTACTGATAATCGTTGATCAAATATTCAAGAAAACACACAAACAGATAAGAAGGAGGGGGGGGGGGGGGGGAATAATAGTATGTAAGTACCCTTTTGATATAGAAGCAAGGGGTCAAAGACCTTAAAACTTTGAGATGCTCATTCATCTGTCTTCTCCTGTTCCTTTCCACAGTTATATGAGACATCTTATGTATGGTCCTGCCTTTGTTCTTCTTTGGATAGCTATCTCCCTTTTATCAGCCGCACGAATGAAAATCTTCTCTACCCAGTATTTATATATATACGAGAACAACCAAAGTAATTTAAGAGTGCTAACAAAAAGGAAGAAAAAAGGAAAAGAGAAAGTAAGTTACGTATAAGTTGGTCGGTATATTAAATGCTGTAAGTTGCTTTCCCGTGAAGTATTTGCATACCTCATCATCAGTTCATTACATAAGCATTCTACGTGGCCTTTTCTTATGCACATTACGCGTCTCACACTTATGATATTGGATCAATTACATACGAGCCTTCTCATGAGTAAGAAACAAGAGTGTGAAAATTTGTTCACTCTCAAGCAATTTTTTAATCTCTTCAATACTTCCTTCTTCCCTTCTTCCTTCGTTCATGCATGCCTTGCTGACATCTTTATCTCTTTCAACTTGGTTATATTATTATTACCTCCCTACATCATATGCAACCCTAAAATAGATTCGCAAACTTTGTTTAGCTTTTACCAATATAGAGTTGGTCTAATAATGTAAGGCTCCGCTAAACCCCTTTAAATCTTGAGTTTGAGTTTTAGAGGATACACCTATGTTAGGTGGAGCAACTATATGAACCATGTATTGAATCCTGTATGATAATATTTAAAAAACATTATTTGACTTTTCTTGAGTTTATATATATAAATGCAGATATAGTACTCCTCTACTATTTAATGTAGGACATATTTAAAGAGTTGATCTTGATCATAAATATAAGATATAGTTTTCATATTTATCAATTTTTTTTAATAATTTACCTCTATTGATACTCCTTCAACTATAATCAAGGAGCTGAAGAGAGAGAATGAAGGAATTAAGGAAAATGAATAAGGTGTTTTGAAAAATATATGTCATACTAATTAACTTAACCAACTTTTTTAATCTAATCAAATTATATAAATATATCTAATATTAAGGACTGAAGCAGTAGAAAGTACTGCAATTTCGTTGATGTTTTAATTTATTGTACCCACTTGCATAATGTTTCATGAAACAAAGATGATACTTTATGTTTCACTTATATATTGGGATATTTTAAAATGAGACGTGTTTGTTGAAAAGTCATGTCTTTATAAATTAAGAAATTTAATTTAAGGGTTATGTAAGGAGTTATAACACTAAAAATCACCAAAGTCATGTTTCTTTAGTTTTCAAAAGCACATATGAAAATGTGTGGTAACTGGTGAAATGTGTTAGCTTTTAAAAAAGCCCTACGTACTATAAAGTTGTAACTCTTCATAGAATAATTATTTTAAACAACTATTGATTATTTAGTTATGTTGATTCATGAGAGTTCATGAATTAACATTTGATTATGGCTTTTAATTGAAGAGGTGGTGTTGCTTCAAGAGATACCACTTCAAGACATTTATCACTTCATAGTCTATAAATACTCTACACTATCAATTCACATGTAATAAACTTAACATATATAACATCAGAAATCATACAATAATAAAAGATCAAACTCATTGCCTATATCCTTGAATGCACACAAAGACAAAGTTAAATTATCACTTTGTAAAAACTATTGTTGCCTTGACTATAGTGTTGGAAGTGTAATACATACTTAAAGGTCTTCATTGTATTGTACATGAAAATTACTCGTCAATCCAAATTGCATCCTATTAGATAGGAATAGGTGCGGGTGAATTAAGCCTAGACATTGTCCACTATTTTCTTCTTCGTCTATTCTTTTTATACTTCTTAGAGATCCAGCCTCACTTGAATCGATTAATTAATACCTTTGACGAGAGGAGTAGTTAAGTGTCAGCTCTTTTTAAGAAACATACCAACAATAAATTAAGAAAATGTTACCAATAGTGTGTGCGTGTGTGGATATATATATGCTAAGAAGTTAATAGTTAGCACGACCAACATTGACTTCTTCACGTATTCTATGGGTGCTTGAAAAGTCATATGGATTCTGAGGAGGTATATATTATCATCAACACCTGTCTTGTGTTCATATTGATATTAAATTTACATAGTTAGAGTCAATTTCGTTGGAAAGAATTTAATAAAACTAAAGGCTTTTAATTTGCTTGATGATATATGTTATGTAAGACACAAACCACACACACATCTAAGTATCATTCTCATATGGACTGCAAATAATGAAAAGAGTAGTAAAAAACTAGTTAAATTTAAGAGAATTAGTTAGCACAGTAGTAATTCTACACCGACCTTCAATTTTTGCAAGAATTATATGTATTCTCTTTAGAATAAAATACATCAGATGAAGTGTTTAATTGCTTTTGTTTAATGCTCACTCTGTTTAATATAAGATATATTTGGAGAATTAACCTTTGTTTTAAATATAAGACATAGTCTTTATATTTGTGAAAAAAATTTTTCTTAACTTACTCTATAAATGCTTCCTTAACAATAATTAATGAGGAAATAGAAAGAGAGAATTAAAGAAGATAATTATGATATTTTAGAAAATACATGTTATATTAACTAATTCAATTAACTTTCTTACTATAATTAAATTAGATAATTATGTCTTATATGAATAACATGAGATCTTCAAATTTATCTGATCTTATAATCTCGGTGGAATACGTGAAAATGAACAAGGAATATATATTAGTAACGAGAAGCCTAGAGGACACGTATAATAGTGAATTGGATCCCAGGTTTCTGTTGGGATCATCTATCACATACGTCACCCATCAATGAGACACATCCCTATCGTGATCACAGAGCACCATTAATTTCATCACATTTTAGCATCATATGAATTTTGGCTTGTCTCCTGCTGCTTGGAACATGATTTAAACCATACATCAAGAAGAAACAGCCTTTGAAGATTAATTGATTAATCTAAATGTAGTGTTCTATGCAAAATGATATTATACTTTACGATAATATCACCTTCTCTGTCCTTCATGTAAGCTTTCATTTGTAGTATAATTTACACTATAACGGAGATCTTATATTAAGGGATGTATACGTAAGTAATAAGTATGACCTGAAGAGACTCAAACAAATTAAACTTGGATGAGCTCAAGTCATATTTATATGATAATAAATGATCTGATACCATTATAAGGCAAAAAATGAAAAGGGATATTTTGTACTCAACTTTTTATTATTATATATTGATTCACATGGAAAGTGATGTAGTAGAGGTCCACTACATATAATATTTACCCTCTTCGGTTATTATCAATATAAGAGCTAAATAATTAATTTATAGATCTTAAAAAAAATTAATTTAGTTATTTATAATAAATATGTATTGGTTTCCTTAAAATATTAGTTTCCAGAAATATTTTATATAGTATAGGATCAAAATTAATTCCTTGCCTTGCTCCTATATCATAATGATACAATGTACAAAATGTATGAGATGAAACATCAGGCAACATATATATAAGATGTGAGCCAACAGATAAGAAATACAGTGTATGGAAGAACCCAAAACTAAAAGGAAATTTCTCGATCCTTCAAGAGCATGGAGAGATTTAAATAACCAGATTGTCGCTTTCCTTTTCTTATTTTCTTTTATTTACATTTTGATATTTATTACTTGAGATTTGTGTGCACTTAGATTATTCACTTATTTAGTGCTTCTTCTCCACATTTTCGCCACTGTGAGAAAATTTTACAATTTTGCACTTGGCTAGCTTAAAACGCGAATTTCGTTGTTCATGGCAAAACCAGATGAATTTTGCACTGATTAGTTTCTTTGGAGGCTTACCATTCCCCCCAACTAAGGACAAAGGAGCAGGAACCATTAAATGGTAGATCTGATAAAGAATAATGCTTGGACGAGGATGTGTATGACTTGTGTAACGTCCCGTCTTTTAATATGCGATTTTCAAAAGAGATTATCAGAGTTTTGAATAATTTAAACAGAGTGGCATCGGAAAAGAGTTTTCATTTTAAAACAAAACGTGTATCTGATATTTAACCAACATTGGTGTGTTGATACTAATACAGTCATCCAAATATTCAAGTACTCAAAATACATAAGAAAGCAGCAGTAGATAAACAATCCTCCGTCCGAGTCCTTAAGCAGCCTGCTTACCCTTGTCAGTAACCCTGTCTCCGCCAGAACCTGAGGCTATGGTAAGAGCTGAGGTTCAATTCCCATTGAACCTCAGGTAACAGTTAACCTCATGCTTATGTAACAATTTTATATATAATAGATATTCATGATAGTTACAGCATAATCACATTTCAACAGCACAACCACCTCATATTTTAATCCAGTCTGCACTACCCAGTGCCACGGTGTACATCCGTGTCCTCAGCGCTAGGAAAACTCAACGGCATTATCATGACTATAACCCGTATATAGCTGAATGTGTATGCACAATTTTATAAAAACAGAATCTCAGACTATCCATCACATAAAAATTTACAATAAGCATCAGAGTTAAGGTTACAGTACGCGTCCGTACCTTCGTTGATGATGTTTTGGTACGTTTGACTAAAACGGTACTTCTAACGGAAAACAGCGATACAAGTTCACAGATACCCTATAGGAACAATATCACATTTATCAGTGGCCATCAACTTTGCAATACTTGTGGAATTCTACGTTGAAGATTTACTATTCATGTGAATAGTATTCACTATTCATGTGAATAGTACCAGTAAAAATATTTTTACCGCGACGGTAAATAATTTTTACTGTTTGGTAAATAGTATTTACTGTATTGGTAAATAACATTACTGCCCAAGAATAATTCTTTTCTGATGTGACAGATCAGACTAAGCTGCAGCCACAGAGCATACTCAGAAAAAAAACTCTATCTGGCATTTCTACTATAATTACCAAAAGAAACTACCAAATCTTAAGACTAGAAACCAAAGAACTTACCCTTGAAGTTCTTACTCCTTCTCTTCAGCTCCGAGAACTTTACTCTAAATTCTCCCTCTAAACTCTAAGAATTCTCTCTCTTCTATTAAACTCGACCGTTGTGATCTGAGTTTGGTGTGAAGAAAATGAAGAAGTGAGACCTCTATTTATAGTGTTGGAAAATGGGTCCTTAAGTGTAATTTCTTGTTTTTGGGTCATTTTTCGTAATTTCCAAAAATATTAAAAAAATATTAAAATTGTTCACGGGTGCATCTGTGCCCTTTTTAAAAAAAATTGTTATTTTAATAATGTGAATAGTATTTTTCTACCGATAAAATTCCTGTTCGGTGTTCTGATCGCATGATCTTTTGCAAATTCTTAAAAATCCAGAAGCATAGCCCTGAAGCTCTATTCTTCCTCTTTAAAAATATCTGGGTCAACTGAATTTTTGATCTCATTCAGGGTATTTCGTAATCTGTCAAAGATTTTAAGTCGGACACTGCCGGTAACAGAAATTACTTCGGGTGACACCATCTTCGAGACAAAAATTCACTGATTCATAATATGTGCAGTTGTTTACTACTTAGTTCAAGGATTTTGAGTTATGATTTATTTTCTACCGGTTCTACTATCTGTCCTGATTCAAAATATCGGTTTCGACCTATCTCAATAATCATTCCGCCAATTACGGAAATGACTTCGGAAATAACCCACTCTGAGATAAAAATTCACTTGTTTATAATATGTCCTTACCTAAAAAAAACCTAATTCACGGATTATTGGAAATAATTCTATTTCTATTATTTCCCAAAATATAAGATATTATATTACAATAATATTATATTATTGAGTGGGTCCCACGGTCACAAATTTCAAACTTCACGGGTTTTCTGTCGACAGAGGGAAATTATTTGGCCGTGGGTCCCACGTGAATAGTATATACCTAATTAAATACGTATTTATGAATAGTAAATACGTATATATGAATAGTAAATACTATTCACGCCAAACCAAATACCAATTCAAAATTCACCAATATATCATATTTAAGAAAAATACAAATTTTGGGGTATTATAACTTGCTATGGCTTGGACACAAAGGAGGATGCATTGGCCATAAGTTTTTGAAACATATCAACCACAATTAATCTCACAAGTTGCATTATCTTAAAAAAAAGAAGTAAAAGAGAGAGGGATGAGTCTACTACTGACTAAGTAAAAACATGAATAACAAATTGCGCTAGCTAGTTTGAATCTCATTAAGTAAATTGATAAGAAATAGGGACAACAGGTTCAACGAAGTAAACTCACATGAAGTGGAGTAGACTATTTTATACTTGCTTCTCTGTTTTTTTTCCCTGAAAATAAACAATGTCATTATTTAAAGTTGTATTGGACTCTGAAAGATTGATCTGAGTTAAGTTTGAGTTAAATAAGAATAATTTATCTAAAGGCATCTGTTTTTTTTAATACATAAGGACTCATTTTTGAGTTACTAATGTACTTAAGTGGAGCCTAACTCCTCTGATTACTACCAATCTATGAAGCATCGACACTCCTATAATTTAAAAATATGTGTGTCAGACACTCCGACACCGTTCAACACTCCGTCGGACTCTCCTCGACACTCATATTTTTTAAAAATATGCGTGACTTTGAATATTATTAAATTGATGATGAATTTTTCTTTTATATTTTTTGTTAAAAAGGAGGCACGGCTTTTATGATGAGGTTGAATTTACGATGAACCAAAGTTGAAGGCCAGGATTTTATGGAATATTAAACCTGAATGTAAATTATAATATATAATATTTAATATTAAAACGTGTCCTAACGTGTTGAAATTTAGGTTTTTTTAGGATTAACGTGTCGGAGTGTCGAGTCGTATCGTATTTCGTGTCTCGTGTCAGTGTCGGTGCAATATAGTCACCAATACCTAATGGCAGAAAACAATCTTTCAATTCTTCTATGTTTCCGCAATAGCATATTGTTCTATGGAGTTAAAATCTAAAATATGGAAGAAATTGATGTTTTCAAGACTCTACCACTCAGCCAATTTTATTTCACTTAATCTCTATTTCATGTACATAGATCTTTCTGGAAATGGGAAACTCCTCTTTTTTTTACATGAATCCTATTTTCATTTCATCCGAAAAAGGCCATCTTTTTCTTGGAAGAGAAATTAATGGAGAGGCGGATAGTGGAAAAGTTGCTTGACCCAGAAAAACATGAATAAGAGTTTTTACATGTAACCAAGGCAAAATTAAAACAAGGTTCATGAGTCAATTGAACGTTTAATTCACTCACTTTATTTCAAGACTATGATCTAATAAATTGTTAATTGACACAAAAATTTTAATCAATGGGGAACCAGAAAACACATTCTCTCACACACAAACAAGCATACAAGCATATATAAAAGACTTGTGATGATGTACTGTATAAGTTACAGCAGACTCATCTTTTTTGACTTTGAAGTCCCGGAATCTGAGGATCTTGTACCTCATTTACTAGTAAACAAATTTATTCAGCAGTATTATTCATATTTAATTTGTTGGAAAGTGTTATCTCTGTTCCTCTAAATTCACACATTTGCATGTGGGCAGCACTACATAATTATACATTATTATAATACACATAACCCAGTTTTCTCTATTCTTAACTTCCAAGTTTCTGAACCAACCTTATTTTATTATATTATATTAAAAAAACAGAAGAGTCTTGTTTCTGTCAATGGAGGATTTGATATGCTTTGTCGATCGCCACATCAATTTAAAATATTGACAAGTAATTTATTGATTGAGGAATCTCACGTGTTTTCCTCTTCCACATTATTTATACAATTTTAATTAATTAATGGGATCCCAGTCAATATTGAGTTATTAATTGATCCTCTATATATAATATTTATTAATATTAAATTTGGATTTGGAATGATCTACTTTGTCCTTTAATTACCAAACGATGCTTTAATTACACCAATTAAGTGATTAACCCGCAGTACTCATCATGCTTTCTTTCTTTTTTTGTAATTATTATTATTGTTCAGCTGTGATGGACGCACCAACCAAAATTGAAATAAATAATGTGAAAAGGATTGCATAAAATATGGTTTACGTAATTATAAGGTTTTGAAACAATTCTTTTTCCATTCGAATAATTTAATTAAATGAAACGATTAAAAATTAGTTTAAATTGGATTTTAACAAGAAAAATTGGACTACGTATTAGAACTTAGTTTTAGTATCAGTTTAACATCTTTGATTTGTTGTATTCTGCATACGGCCGAAAGAGAATGTAAGTCAATTTTCAACTCACTACAATGAAAAAGTTAGAGAGCTTAATTTTTTTTTTTTAAAAAAAACCTCAATTGACTATATTTAATTTGGATGGCTTTTTTGTTCTATTTTTATATTATTAAATCATAGTTTCGATAATTTAATAATTTCTCATTTATTGCTACCTCATGTCCCTAGTATAACAGCTGGTAGGGAGTTGGATTTGGTTCAAAATGAAAGATCTCAATCTATTTTATATTTTATATTTTATTATTTTCCATCATATATAGTTTAATATTACATAAGAATGTTCAAATTAACCAATTTATTTCATCTTAATTTTTTAAATTAGTTAGTATATTGAGTAAATTACTCATCATTCTCTTATTTTACCTTAATTACACAGACCTCCCTTCTATTTTGAAAACATATACTTAAGTCAAATAATTAATACCATTAAGAATATTCTAAAAAGATTCCAAAAACATATTTTTTAAATTAAAGTTTATATAAAAATAAAATTTATTTACTATTTTACCCTTTTTTTAAGCTCTTATCTTATTAGGTTTCGTTGAATGAAATTCCAGGTGACCGTTGTCGACACCGAGCTCTCTGACCGCCTCATCCCCATTCTCTCTTCCGTCGCCACTGGCGACTCCTCCGCAGCTGTTCTTGATTTCCAAGATATCCTCCAATGATTTACATTCGACAACATTTGCAGGATAGCATTCGGATTCGACCCTACGTCTTTGCTGCCCTCTCTTCCGGAAATCAAGTTTGCCAAAGCTTTCAAAGAGGGCACTAAGCTCAACAGCGAAAGGTTCAACGCTCTTCAAGGGAATTGTGAGAGAGAAGAAGCAGGAGCTTCGACATTTTGACTAAAATTGTTTGAAAGAATTTAAGATTTTTTTTTTAAAAAAATCTATTCCTCAATTTCTATTTTTATCTTTACAAATAGTTATTCATCTAATGATTTTAGCTTTGGTTAATGTAAATATCATAAACGTTGAGTATTTAAGTATGTTTTTAAATAAATATGTGCTTATCGAACATGTTTATAAATATTTCGGAAAAAAGTATTAAATTATAAATTTAAATGACACATATATCTCAAATTTATATAGTTTATTATTTTTGATAAAAATATGTGTTTAATATATATTTGAAGTCAAACTTAATTTATAATATCAAAATTAATAGATTTTTTAACAAATTAGAAAGTTAGAAAATCTATAAGAATAAATTTTTGATTGTATCAATTTTTATTAGCCCCCCCCCCCCCCAAAAAAAAAACACACACACATAATTCAAATACTAACGAGGGACATTTTGGTCTGAAGAAAGTTTAAAAATCAAACTTAACGGTCAACTAATGGTTTGGGTGGATGGCAATAAAATCTCAAAATATAAGATAGGTTTGTGTAATATACATTTTAATTTTAAGGGAGGTTTATATGGATTTTCAAAATAGAGGGGATGTCTGTATAATGAAGACAAAACATGAGGGTAGTCAGAGTATTTTACTCTAGTATCTTTTATATTAGGGACCACGGTGAATATTGCTTTTTATGTATATATATAGAGAGAAAATCATATGTCTAGTCACAGCACCTAAGCTTCTGTCCTGTGAGAGGTAAAAATGAGAGCGTTTGGTTAAATAAGGGGATTCCACGGCTGAAACAGAAAAAACAAATCGACAGAAATTGAGAGATGTCCAGCACTATCGTGAATTTGAAAGGGAATTGCGCGCGAGACACTCCCTCCCAACTGTCTGAGCGCGCTAAATTTCTTTCAGTTCATTGAGCTTCGGTTCATCAGCAATGTCTACTACCAAAATGGGAACCAGGAAACGAGCATCCGAACCTGAACTCGCCAAATTGGACAAGAAGAAACACGTCGGTGAGAATTTCGATTTCGATTTTGATGTCTCCGAGTTCGTCTTCAGATAACATTTCCCTTCGTCTTTGATTTTTATTTGTTGTTGGAAATGTAGTCTGAAATATCGTGAATCTGAAATGGGGTAACGAGTCGCCGGCCAGATCTGGACTTGCAACTCATTTCCTTCCTTTCTCTATGTTTGTTTGAGCTTTTTGTTACGATAGCGCGGGATTTGTTTTTTTTCCCCCCTATTTAATCTTTGGCCGTGGAATTTCCCTTTCAGATTTGATATGTGATAGTGCTGGATTTTTGTTACGATAGCGCTGGATTTGTTTGTTTGTTTGTTTTTTTTTCTATTTGATCTTTGGCCGTGGAATCACATAGGCGTTTTGTTTTCTTTTAATCGTTGGTGCGACAGTAGTCTGGATCAAAGATTTGTATTGTTTTTCTGTTTCAGCCGTGGAATCCCCTCATTTAACCAAACACTGTCGTTTTTACCTCTCACAGGACAGAAGCTTAGGTGCTGTGACTGGACATATGATTTTCCTATATATATATATATATATAAGTTTATATGAATGGTTTAAAGAGTTCACAAGAGCCTAGTATCCCTCTGTATCGACAAAGTTCATACATTACTAGGGAGTTTTAACCTTATAAAATTATATGATTCATTTTAATTTTTGTACAAAGTATGTAAGGACTCTATTCCCTTACTCTTGACTCATATTCTTGTTTTATCACAGGAAAAAATTAATCCACGTGTTTGTATAGTTTACTCAATTTGAATAAGCTCTTCATAGTTTGTTTTAAATTGGAATCATTTTTATTTATAGCCTCCATAAAATTTTATTTATAGAAATGTGCGGGTATTAAAACGGTGTTGAGTGAAACGAATAAGATTTCATAGAGTCCATAAAATTCAATAAATTAAAATTAATGGTTTCTATGAATGCTTATAGCATATCACATTACAAGGATTCAATTGAAACAAAATAAAACTACAGGAATCTTATTCAAATTGAAGTAAACCCTATGGGGTTGCCAATTAATTTTCTTCATATATATATATCTGGTTAAGGATTTCTTCTTTCGAGGCTTAGAGCCTCTTTTTCTTCTAACAAGTATGCTTCTCGGATTTAAATTTATTTATTCCTCTTTATGGGGTGGGGTCACTTATCACCATAACCAACAATTTATTAGCAATTATATATATATTGATCGTTTTTTTTTTATATAAAAAATTTTAGGTGAGTTGAGTTTTGAGACTGACTAGGGCAAAAACATGTCTCCGAACTCAAATGATGCTTATAAAGGTACTTAAAAATCGTCAACCAACAAAATTCTCATAAAAACGTGTACAAGACAATAGAGTGGAATAAGGTTGACGTTAGCCCACATTTCAGGGTCCAATCCAATTTTGGATGCTATGAAAGTGGACCCAAAGCAAGAGATATAAATTAGACAAGACGCAACTTCATTGGGCTTGTTATAACCAAAAAAAAACTTCAATGGGCTTGAAATACCAAACCCAAAATGCTGGGCTGGGTTCCTGATATTTTCAACTTTTTTTTTTTGTGTGTGGTTTTTTCACATTTTCATGATATATCTTTTGTTGACCTAACCAGTAACCACCACGAGAAAAACGATGACTTATTTTTTATTTATTTATTATTTTTGTCAGCTAAGCTATCAATGATTTAGCTGTGGGCGCATACGGTTGGATCAATGTTTGAATTCATGTGGGTGAGATATTTGTTTTATATTTAATGTTTGACGATATTTCGATATGATTAACTTTAATATGAAAATACTTATATTAAAAAAAGGATTAAGTAATAAATTTGTTTTAAAAATATACCCAAAGGAATAATTTTGCCCTGAATTTTTTTTTGGATTCAATATAATCCCAAAAGTTTAAAAACGTAGCAATCTTACCACTTTTCATTTAAAAGTTAGTGATTAATGTTATTTTTTTAACGGTCAACGTTAGTTTTCCAATAAAAAAATGCAAGATTGTTTAAACCTACGGGGTTACATTAAACCAAAAAAAACTTTAAGGATAAAATTACTTCTGGATATATGCATATGCTTTCGGAACAAATTTACTATTTAACCCTTTAAAAACAAAAAAAACTGTGCGCTGGGTGGTCATCCAACCACCGACTTACAATTAAAAAGTAGGAAAATTATTCAATTTTTTTCCGATAAAGGAGAATTATCAAATTAAAAGAGAGAAGATAAGCTCCAAGTGTTATCTAGTCAGCACACCTTGAAAAGGTACTCAGGCCTTATCCGCTATTTGTTCCCTACTAATTCTTCAAGAAAGCACAAAATCGGAGCTACCACTCAACCCAGACGAGTCGCCTCATCGCAACTTCTCAACTTCCTTCTTCTTCAACTGCCATGGCTTCCTTTCCTGGTTATCTCCTCCTCTTCTTGTTCTTCGTCTTCAACATTTATCATTCTTATGCCTCCTCTTACCTTCCATTTTCTTTTGTTCTTCCTCTAACCAAAGACCCTTCTACTCACCAGTACCTGTTGACTTCTCTTTCTTATGGCACTCCTCTTGTTCCTACCCAGCTTGTGCTTGATCTGGGTGCTTCTTCTCTCTGGATCGATTGTTCATCCAGAACCCTACCTTCCTCTTCTCTCCGTACCCTTCCTAGCCGATCGATTCAATGCCTTATGGCAAAAAGTCATCATCGTCACCATGAGGCTCAGACTCAGTTTCCCGATCAGAATCAGCCATGTCAGATTTTCCCGGAGAATACTATAACGGGGATGGTGCCCAGAGAGGGAAATCTCGTACAAGACACTGTGGCCCTTCGATCAATCGAAACTGGTCAACCCCTCGTTTTCACTTGTTCACCTACTCAACAATTGAATGGCTTAGCGATTGGAGCTAAAGGTATGGCTGGTCTTGGTGGGGCTCGTAGTTCATTATCGTCTCAGATTTTCGATTCAGTCCACGCCCAGAGAAAAATCACTGTGTGCATCTCTTCTTCTTCTGGGGTTGTATTATTGGGAAGAGACTCGTATGAATCTCAGTCTGAAGGTGAATTTTTCAGATCTCTCACGTTCTCACCTCTTTTTACCAACCAAAAGGGATACTTTATCTCCGTGAACTCCATTAAAATCGATGGTAGGAGATTGTCTTTATCACTGCCCAAGGACCAAGGCACTAAAGGAAGGACTCAATTGAGCTCGATTGTTCCTTACACTACCATGGAGAGCTCAATCTATGACACTTTCAAGAAAGCTTATATGAAAGCTGCTTCTGCTATGAACATGACTAGAGTGACTTCACTGGCACCATTTGAGCTCTGTTTTAGCTCCAAAGGGATTGATAATGTGCCAGTTATTGATCTTGTGCTTCAGAGCGAGCTAGTAAAGTGGAGGATATATGGTAGGAATTCAATGGTGCGGTTGAGCAGTGATGTAATGTGTTTGGGGTTTGTGGATGGAGGATTGAACCCAGAATATCCCGTTGTGATAGGAGGATACCAATTGGAGGATGTCATTGTGCAGTTTGATTTGGATACTTCCATGGTGGGATTTAGCTCTTCTCTGTTGTTGAAGCATTCTAGTTGTTCTCACTTCAAATCTGGTTTCATGCCTGCAGAATCAGTTTGAGTGTCACTTGTATACTTTAGTTTAGTCCTTCTATTTGTAGATGATGAGGCTCTCTGCTAAATTTTGCGACCCTATGTAAATGAGATTGAGAACTGCTTATTTGTATAGCAAATATGTGTAAAGAACAACTGTTAATGAGGTTCATCAAAGGGTTAAACCCCTTCTTTTTGTTTTCCTTGTATTGATCAGAGAATTGATGATATATGTGATGTGAAAAAGTGAGACTACTACATTATGCAGTTACAAAATCAGTTAACAGGTTCAATTTCCATGTGTTTGATCATTGCTTCCTGGGAGCCTCCTCTCTGAATAATCTCAGTTTCAACCTTTATTTTCAGGAAAGTCAAATATGTGTAAAGAAAAGCAACTTCAGTTTCCCCTGATTGTTAGCTTTATGGGATGCAAGATTTTAACCTTTCTATTCAAGCATGTTCTTTGCTTTTTCCATTTTTATCTGAGATCTCATTGAAGATCGTAATGGCAAAACATCTGAGATCTCAGAAAAGTTCAGTCCATTGTGAAATATTTTTTGTAACAAGGTTTGAATTCAATTCCAGGAAGACAGTGAGTAAAAACTGATGTACCAGTTCAGTTCTGTTCACTTGGCTCCATTTCTTGGAAACAAATGGCTTTTTATTTCGTTTTGGCAACTGGGACGACTTTGAACTTAGGAGACCAATTAGATAAATATAAATCACCATAACACATTAATTCATTGAGAAGGCTTTACATAATTACTTTGACATCGTCCAGCTGGGCGGATTAGGGACATTTGGTACATCCATACAAGTCCTTCAAGCAACAAATGAAGTTTCCTATCTTGCAAGCAATCATACGCCCAATAAGTTATTAGTGCCATCTTGTTCATTTTCAGCATTTATGTCTGTAGAGAATATCAAGTTTAGAAATATTAATTAAGCATTATTACTAGGGATATCGTTTAGTATTTAGTAGGATTAGATATGAATATTATATCTTAGAAATATATCTTTATGATATTATGATTTGATTTGATTAGAATATGATAAATTTTAAGGTTATGGTTAGCCTATTAATTTATATAACGGTCTTTTTGTACTCTCTTTTATTCAAAAGGATCAATAATATTTAGATAATTTCTCCTATGCTTTGATCATTCAATATGGTATCAAAGCATTAGGGTTTTGTTTGGGATTCTTGTGTAACTTGTTCGTTCTTTGCCTAATCTTGATAAATACTAAATGATATCTCTAATAATAATACTTAATTGATATTTCTAGACTTGATATTCTCAACAATGTCAAAGTTCCTTCTTCAACAAATGAGTTTCAGCAACAAAACTATGGAGATGTAAACATTCACTTTCTAGGTAATGGGCATATTTTTGAACTATTCATATGCAATATACACTTTAGTTCCCGTTATTGCTGTTGTATGTAGTTATAGGGTGTAAGAATCATCAACATGACATCTTTTATGCTTGATCTCATAGCCTGTAATTTGAATGCTACATTCTTTATGCAGGTACACGAGAGTCTTAACTCCAAACATGAAAAGAAATTGAATCTACCTGTGTCTTGCGTCTTGGACTCGACTCTCAATCAGTTCTCTCATATCTAAGTTTCAGCTCTCTCATCGCCACTCTGTTATTGGTCTAGCTTTAAGGTTTGAAGTAAGCATTTCATAAGATTTGCTTCTCTCTCTTTTTTCCTGGTGATCAATACATTATTTTCTTCAATTCCGTTCAATCCTGCTTAACTGCTTGTGGGCTTTTTGTTATTGGGATGGAGATGCTGTAATGCATAGTGGGTATATGTGCCTGGGCTATGGGTTCTTTTGTGATTAAGATTATTGATCTCATTTAGGGCACTAAACCCATTTGCATGGGTTTAGAAAATAAAAATTCTAGCAATTCTTAACCATGAATACTAAGATTATTTGTTTCAATTACAATAATCCCCTGCAGTGGTGTTTTTTATTTTCAAAACACCATATTACAAGAACTGTTGTCCCAAAGATTCATCCTTACCACAAAAACACAATAAATCAAGTCATTTGAGAAACATACCCATATTTTTGTTCTTTTATTAAAAAAAAAGTTCACACATTCTTTATTCTCATCTTCCTACAATCTAAAAACTGGGCAAATCATAGCCAGTAGCATATCTAGTTTACAAAGCTCCAAAAGCATAAACACCATTATTGATGTTTTAACTTGTACTGCTGGATTAACTTCGACTACTAAAAGATACACAGAAGAAATAGACAACATTCATTTGTTGGAAGGCCTAACATTGACGTGTAAAGGATGCTAGATTAGGAGGATTTGGCACATCCACGAATCCTTCAAGCATTTGTACAACTTGCTTCATGGTGGGTCTTGCTGATGGATCTTCTTGAGTACACCATATGCCGATATTCACATACGTGGAGGCGAATTAAGCTTAAAAGAAAGTATTACTCTTGCCTTGAAGATATTATGTAATGCCTACTCTTCATCTTTACGTCAAAATTCATTCCTCAACAAATGAGTTTCAGCTACAAAACTCTCGAGATGTAAATATTCACTCTGTGGGTTTGGAACTAGCATATGAGTGGAGCCGTAATACCTTATCGATAAAGCCTGTAAACTTGGATGATATGTGATATAAAGCCAATTCTGGAAGAAAACTTTTAAGTACAGCATCGGGACATAGGGCACTTTGAAGCCTGGGTTAACAAATATCACCCAAACGCATTATTAATTTATATGAGGACAATTGCCCTTTTTTTTCCCCCTTAACATAAGGACATGACTTTATATGACTCACATATCTTTATTTTAAAAATATTTTAACAACCAACGGGATTGGGTCTAGTAAAAAGGGTTAGTCTTCCACAATGTGGTGAACCAATATTTAACTTGTTAGGAGAGGTGACCATATTTAGTGTCAAATAATGTTTCACATAAGATTGTTTTCAATAATAAGATATTTGGGCATTAATTTTTTTTTTAAACAATGACCATTTAATTCCCAAAAAAAAAAGAAAACAATAGTTAATAACGACTGCTTAAGATAGATGTCTCAATAGGTAATGGTGATTTTTATTTCCAAAACACCATATCACAAGAATAGTTTTTGGTCTCAGAGATTCAAATCTTACCAAAAACACAATAAATCAAGTCATTTAAGAAACATACTAATATTTCAAATAAATATGTTCCACACATTCTTTATTTTGATCTTCCAACAAACTAAAGACAGGGCAACGCGTAGCCACAAACATATCTAGCATACAAAAGAAAATTTAACTTGCACCACAAGATGAACTTTGCACTTCGAAAAGAAGCACAGAAAAAATAGACAACATTTTCTTGTTGGAGACCTACCATTGATTTTCAGAGGAAGGTAGGTCAGTAGGATTTCGCACATCCATGAATCCTTCAAGCATTTGTACAACTTGCTTCATGGTGGGTCTTGCTGATGGATCCTCTTGAATACACCATATGCCGATCTTCACATACTCTTCTACCTTCTTCATGTCAATTTGAGCTTCCTCATCATCTTCCACTAACAGGTCCAATCTCCTATGGTGAAAACAATCATATGCCCAATCTATTAATATCATCTTGTGCTCATCTTCAACGTTCATATCAAAGTTCTTCTTGCAACAAATGAGCTCAAATAACAAAACTCCAAAGCTGTAAACATCAACCTTCATTGTAATTGGCTTGTTTTTGAACCACTCAGCAGCAACATACCCTTTAGTTCCCCTAATTGTTGTTGTAGTCACAGTCTGGTCAATCTTCAATAGCTTCGCTAAACCGAAATCTGAAATTTTAGCCGTGTAAGAGTCATCAAGCAAGACATTTTGAGGTTTGATATCACAATGTATGATCTGAGTGTTGCACTCTTCATGCAAATACAATAGTCCTTTAGCTGTTCCTATTGCAATTTGCACCCTTTGATGCCAACTTGGCCTTTGGTCTTCAAAAAGAAAACTTGCTAAAGTTCCCCTACTCATGAATTCATATACCAGTAGCTTGTGCTCTCCTTCATTACAAAATCCCACAAGTTTCACTAGATTCCTATGGTGGGTTTGGCCAATAGCGCTCACTTCTGCTTCAAATTCCTTGTCAGTTTCATTCACCAGTTTGAGTTTCTTAACAGCAACGAGGTTTCCTGGAATGTCAGGTAGAACACCTTTGTAAACAGTAGATAATGAACCACAGCCGAGTTCTTCTGTAAACCCATTTGTTCCTTCCACTAACTCATCATAAGTGAAACTTCTAAGATTTATTCTTGGCCTAGATGAACTAGTTTTGGGATCCTCTTGATTATTGTGGCCAGACCAATATATCACCAATTTTGAACTTGCCATTAACAAGAGCAAGTTCAAGAATACTGAACTTCCTAAAAGTGTTGAACCAATAATAATCAATTTAGATCTATGGTTTTTAACATGACTATTTTTAGGATCCAAAGCAGAAGAACCAACTTTTCTTATTTTAAAAAAGGCTTTCCCTTCGAATGCTGTATCAATTAGACCATTTTTGAGAGGCAAGCTCTCTTTCCAACATTCCCCGTCTCTGAAAACAGCAACTGCACAATCACAATCATCTAAACAAACTTGTTTACACCAATCCTCACTTACTGCTTTGAAGTAATCATAGGAAGAACGTGGAAAATGTGTGTATTGCATCTTAGAGAAATTAAAGAGATGTGCTTGTGAAGAAGTTTCATCACAACTTTGTGGAACAAAGTTTTGCTTACATCCTTTCTCCACATCATTTGGATCAACAAAGCTATAACCATCTGGGCAACGACAACTTTTCATCCCACCATCAAAGGTACAGTAGCTGTTGACTCCACAAGCTCCACTTCCTGGATATTCAACAATTGCTTGGCAAATGTCTTCAGGTATGTTCTTAAAAATTGACCAAGCACTGGAAATATCACCCTTGGGATAGATATAGTGCGTAAAAACTCCATCATAGTCAATAATAGCCCTATGATAGAAAACTTGTGTAGATGGAGCATAGGATGATATATCTTTGACTATACTCTCATTACTGTTTTGAACAAATATAAAGCCTGTTTTGTTGAAGACTAACGAGAAGCCATCACCCAAAATATTGGATTCCCAATAAGGAATATTTGCTGATGTCGTTGGATAACGGGTTGTCCAAAGCACAAGATTCCCATCATCTTGGAGTCTTAACAGAAATTTCCCCCTTGAAAAATTATTTTGAGAATAGCGCGAAACAAGTTGAGCAGGGGAATGCAAAACCTGTCCTGGTAAAATTGTATCAGAGGGATGATCAAAGCTCTGCCACAAATTTTGAGATTCATGACCAACCAGCACAAAGTTACCAGTATCAAGCATAGCAGCATGATCAGTGCCATTTCCAGAAGGGCTAGCACTCCAAATCTGATCACCTTTGGGATCAACAAGCTGGAACAAACCATCTGATTTGAGCTCAACTTTGGAACCGTTTGGTGCAACAAGTGCATCGCCCGTCGTCTCAAGCACGGCTGACCAGACGATAGTTTTGTCTGGAATTTTGTTGAACCAGATGGCTAGCAAGAACCCATCTTCTTTCTCAATTTTTCTGAAACCAAATGCAAAATCACCAGATGTTGAAGGCCAGAAGGAGCCATTTTCAACTGCTGTGAGGGAAGTGCCCAAGGATATTATATTATTCTTGGAAGGTTGAGCAACTACAGAGTGCAAAAGCAAGGCGAGTGAGAGAGACAAGAAGATTGGATATGGCTTCTCCAAAGCCATTTGATGATGAAGGTCTGGAATTTGATTATTTCTCTGATGGAGTAACAACTAACTAGCACTTCTTAATCTAAGCACCAGTATGCCTTGCGTGTTGTATACCAAAGAATAATGATGACAAGAATCATTCTGCAAAATGTCAAGCTAAGCAATTTAATTTGTAATTTTCTTAGAAAGTCATATTTAAATCGTCACGTTCACGTTGAGGAGAAATTTGATTGCTTTTCAAAAACCTGATTGTTAACTCCAAAAGTTTTTGTTCTACCGTTTCCCACACGGTGTTGACACAAAAAGTCTTTTGCGTTTCAAATGGTGTTGGAAAGTAATTAATTTGCGGCCTCCGAACCGCTTGTTTCTTGGACATATTGTAGGGGTTCATTTCAAATGATAGGTTCATTACATGAACTTCTGATTTTTAAAAATAAGCAATGCATTGAGCATCTTGATTTTTTATTTAATTCCTTTAATTATAGGATAATTAGGAGGTCACAAGGAAGAAATGTAATCACAAAAAACTCCCAATATAGACATGTCATTATTGGAACTTATCATTTTAATATACCTTCAATGGCAGGCTGGCTAAGGGGATTCTATTCCATGGCTTCAAATCCCAGTATTCAAAGCGTCTATGATCTTTTTAATTACTCATAATTCTACCTTTTGGCTTTCACCTTCCTTAAAGCCATCTACTCTCCCGAAGTGGCTGATAACATTATTACCTATTTCTCCTTGTAATGGTATAGGGATGAACTTCGTCGGGAGTGAGACATCACTTGCAAATATAGTGTCAAATAGGGATGTGCTCTGTCTATTTAGCATGTTAAGACCAAGCAGTTTCATCCATTAAAAGGTCCTTTTAATTTGGAAACTAGTTCATTCTACTTACCTATTATAGAGGTTTTGGGAAGGCATCACATAAATGTACAGGTTTGTTGTGTCCTTGGTTGTCAAGCTGTTGAAACAATTGATCATCTCTTCTTCTCTTGCCCTTGTATAAAGGCTATCTGGTTTGGCACATTATCATGTTATGTTGAATCTTCTTCACAAAGCTTTCTTGCATGGCTTCTAAGACACTGCATCAGCTATTTTCTGGGGACAAATTGACAACACTAAAAGGAATTATCATCTTACTAATTCTCAACTGGACTATGTGAAATGCGTCTCCTCACAAAGGTTTCATTACGAAACCAGAACAAGTAATTCAAGATTTTTGAGGCTACTTTCAATATTGCTCGGAAATTTGGTATTGGCAAAGCCTTCATTCAATTATGATACTTTAAATCTAGTTCATAACTCTATTTTGCCCACTTTTGACATTCACAACTTCCTCAGGCTAGGCAATCTACATGAGGAAGGTTAAAATTCAAAGGCATAGTGGCATACCTCTTGGATTGCCACAACTTTCTTTGGTCATGATGAAATCCAATAATTCATATGGGTGAAACAACTTTCTTCTGATTCTGGTCTGTTTTGCATCTCCCTTCTAAGATTGATGCTACTTTGGATTACTCGAGTTGCTCCGACACTCTGTGCATCTTGAACCATGTCAATGTCCTTACATCAAATGCTAGTAGTTAAAAAGAGAGAGAGAGAGAGAGAGATCACCTTACCTATTATGCGCCAAAACGGCGCCGTATGGGAGAAGAGGACAGCAGCATCCTGAAGAGTATGCAAAAGATAAAGTCGTGATGATTAAAGTCGTGATGATGCCAATTTCCTTCATGAGTTGAAATACCCACACAATTTCCTGTGTTGATTGTGACATGGCTCTGTATTCTGCTTTTGCACTTGATTTTGACACAACTCCTTGCTTCTTACTTCTCCAAGATATCAAGTTTCCACCAACAAACACACAATAAACTGTAGTGGACCGTCTTGTAGCCTTAGACCCTGCATGATCCGCATCACAGAAGCACTCAACCTTAGTGTGCCCATAATCTGTATAGAGAATGCCATGACCAGGGGAACCTTTCAAATAATGCAAGATATGCTCTAAGGCTTCCCACTGAGCGACTGTTGGAGCTTTCATGAATTGACTGAGTACATTGACTGAGAAGGTTATATCAGGACGAGTCACTGTCAGATAATTCAATTTCCCAATGAGTCTTCTATATCGCTCAGGAGATGCAAATGACTTCAATTTCTCTGGATCAATCTTCTTCTTCAAGTCATCGGGAAGTTTAGCAAAGATGCTATCATTAAGATCCAGGAATGGATTCGAAATCATGGGAATGGTACTCGATGCAGCACCAAGTTTTCCAGTTTCCTTTAACAAATCGAGAACGTATTTCCTTTGGGAAAAAAGGATTCCTTTCTTGCTTCTTAATACCTCAATGCCAAGGAAGTACTTCAATGGGCCTAGGTCTTTTGTTTGGAATTGGGATTTAAGGAAGATTTTAAGATCTGAGATTCTAGATATGTTACTCCCAGTAATCACAATATAATCAACATACACTACTAGAAGAATCATGCCTGCACTGGAATGTTGGTAAAACACAGAGTGATCACACTTACTTTGGCTTAACCCAAACTTCTTCACCACACCACAAAACCGATCAAACCAGGCACGAGGACTTTGCTTCAGACCATACAATGACTTTTGAAGATAACACACTTTGCTAGACTCCCCTTGAGCAACGAACCCAGGTGGTGGCTCCATATACACCTCCTTAAGAAGATCACCATTCAAAAAAGCATTCTTAACATCCAATTGATGCAAATCCCAATGATAAGTGGCAGCCAGAGAAACAAGAAGACGAACAGAAGTAAGCTTAGCCACAGGGGAGAAGGTCTCAGAATAATCAATACCATAAGTTTGAGCATACCTTTTGGCAACAAGTCAAGCTTTCAACCGTTCCAAGGAACCATCAGCCTTGGTCTTAACAGCAAACACCCATTTATACCCAATAGCCTTCTTGCCAGAAGGGAGATCAACAAGAGTACAAGTACCAGCCTTTTCAAGGGCCATCATTTCTTCTTCCATCGCTGCACGCCAACCAGGGTGAGTCAAGGCTTGGTGAAGGTTGGTAGGCAGAGAGATGGATTCAAGAGTGGCTACAAGGGAAGAGGAAACGG